>OX463224.1:41763380-43041714 GCA_949820135.1 Sylvilagus floridanus
GCACCTGTGTGGGAAGACCAGGAAGAAGCTCCTGGCTTCAGATCCTCACAGCTCCAGCACTGAAGCCATCTAGGGAGTGATCCAGCAGATGGAGGACCTCTCTCCTCTTTTGCCTCAGTAGAAAATTATTACAAAAAAAAAGGCTATTTGTATCAGAGCACTGGAATTTGGGGAAACTGAGTTTTGAGATAATTCCTATAGATATCTTTTTGCCATATAGTGAAGTGAAGTTGCCCTTTGAAAATGAAGCACTAAACTAAGCCTCATCAAGAATACATATAAAAAGTTTCAAATAACCAAGAATGAGGGAGAAAAAAAAGGTAACTGACAGGATTAAAACAACACGATTTCTGAAGAATAATATGGATCAGTAATATGCTTCACAAAGTTAATTTCTACACCCATTGCATGATTCAAATTCTGGAAGCTATCAAAGTATTATTATGCCTACAACAATAATAAGATTATAACAATATGCTTTCGGATAGAAAATTCTTAATATGTAACAAGAATTTATTGGCAGATCTAAGAGGGTGCAGTGAGGAGGAAGGAGTTACAGCAGCCGCCTGGAATTCATTTCTTGATCAATAACAGAGGAAGATTTCTGGAAGTTAAGCCAATTGTCTGGTAGGATATTTTGTACAGGCATGCTAATAATTGTTCTTCTGGCAGTAGACTAATAATATTAGGAGAAAATTACTTGTTCATGAGATGCTCTTAAAAGGATGTCCCTGTTTAAGACTTCTTATGGTAAAGAAATCTAGAATCTGTGAAATTATGACATAAGCTCCTGGAAAATAGGATGAAAGCCCCTTAGTAAGCTGAGTATGAAATAATCAAAATGCTCTCACAGTATGAGATGATGTGGATCTGTCCCTTAGAGATTTTCTGTGCTGGTGTAGGCTATGAATGGTTTCAAATGCAGGAAAGGAGGACTTGGGAAGCCATTTAGGATATCTTCTTTACTTATAGCATTTGACTGCTTGTACCCATGAAACTGAATAAGAGTTCAGAATCATGTTCATATTACTTGACAGGTTCTTCCCATCAGCTCATAGTAAAGGAAACATGAGTTCAACCATAATCTTCATATGGTGGGAAGTTTCACTATGTTCATAAATCTGTATATATGAGATAGATGAATTTGTATACCCAAAGTAAAATTTTAAAAAATTTAAAACTACAGAATGAAAAGAATTGCATTCTGACATGTTAAGAAAAGGTAATTTCTGATACAAAATTTTAGTCAAATTTCTGACATCATACATTCTTTATAGATAATAATTATCTATCATAGATTTAGGAAAACAAGTCCAGGAACAGAAACTTAAAATATTAACTAAAAATCAAAGAACATATGTAATATTGACGGTAATATGGATTTCTTTTCTAGTTATCTTTTTATCTCAAGATGATAGAATAAGAGGGATTGATGGATGAAAATGGAAATTAAAGCTAAGGGCTGGCAGACAGGTACAAGAATAAAATAGCCAGCACCAGTGTGTTTCCTTTTTTAGAAAGAAGATTTTGCTGAGTTGCAACCCACTCATTAAATCAATAAACATGTGCTTGGAAGCATTCTGTATGCATCAACAACTGTGCTTGCTTCTGAGGGAGGACCCAGTTATCCCTAATAAGCGGTTCTCTTATAATAGTAACAGAAAGTAGGTGAATCATGTGACAATACAGTACAGCAAATCCTATTAGTAAAACTACCTAAAAATAAGAGACACAAGAGAATCAAAGCAAACTTGGAATGGTGAAAGGGAAGGTGTGAGATGTGCAGAATGATTCCAGTTCGTGCCCAAAATCAGAAACATACGTTTCTTTACTGGTTTTTTCTCTTAACCAGTATTTTTTCTTTAAAAGTTATTCAATGTCAGAAAGCTCCATATACTAGTAACAAAATGTAATAAACTAGTTTTTTAGAGCCCATGGCCTAGGAATTCTCCAACACTGCTTCCCCAAAGACAAATAGAATTAAACAAACTTATTGGCTTGTTATCAAATATAAAACTCATATTAAAACGTACTTGAAGGACCGGCAATGTGGTCTAGTGGGTAAAGCCACCACCTGCAGTGCCGGCATCCCATATGGCTGCAGGTTCCTATCCCAGCTGTTCCACTTCCGATCCAGCTTTTATGGCCTGGGAAAGCAGCAGAGGATGGCCCAAGACCTCGGGCTCCTGCACCCACATGGAAGACCTGGAAGAAACTCGTGGCTCCTGGCTTCAGATCAGCGCAGCTCTAGCCATTGCAGTCAATTGGGAATTGCACTAGTGGATAGAACACTTCTTTCTCTCTTCCTCTCTTTCTCTCTCTCTTTTTCTCTCTGTGTAACTCTGACTTTAAAATAAATAAATACATCTTTTTTAAAAAGTAGTTGAAACACTTTGCAGAATCCAAATACCAAAGTCACAGGATGCAGTACTTTGCTTTCTCTGATCTTCTCCAATGGATGCACCAAATGAAGTTTTTTCAATCGAATCGTCAGCAGAGAAGATACTCTAACCCTGGCACAAGAGGTTACTTAAGAAATTTTTTTTAAAAAATAAGGAAAATAAAAATTGGTTTAAATGAATATAACAATAGTTGACTAATACAGAAAAGTCAGTCTGTTCTCTCTCCAAACTCTTTTTTTCATAATGTGATTATTCTCTTCTGAGATTTCTCAATTGTGTTGTTATTTATATAAAAACAGAATTATCAAGAGGTGCTTCTAGTCTTCAAACCTGTGACTTTCATATGTATAAAATAGTGATTTCCTGGATGCTGTCTGATCTACACCATTCTGATTCCTCAGTCTCTATATGCAGTGAAAAATAGTTTCAGATGGAACTCATACCACCTCTACTATAAAACCCATCTGAAAAATGTGGGATTCAGTGGAAAACAAAAGCTTGATATCTAGCCAAGGCTGATAATATCAAAGTCTCTCTGGTTAACCAGCATATTTAATTAAAAGCAGTGGTACTAGGAATTCAAAAGCATATTTGCACTACTAGCTTAGTCAATATTTTTAGCTTTCATATTGATTTGGAAGGCAGAGTGACAGACACACATACAAAAAGAAATAGGGAAATTCAGAGAAATTGGAAAGAGAGAGAGATTTTCCATCTACTAGTTCATTCCCCAATTGCTGGCTAGGCCAGACTCCATCTGAATCTCCATGTAGGTGGCAGGGACTCAAATATTTGTGCCACCATAGGCTGCTTCCCAGGTTCATCAATGGGAAACTAGATTGGAAGCAGAGGCAGGGATGCATCACAAGTACCTGACATGGGATGCAGGTGTTCCAAAGAGCCGAGCAACCCACTTCTCCGTATTTGCTGCCAGACATTAATACAGCTTTTCTCCCTCCTGTGGTAGCTGTCAAGTCCTCAAACAACGAAGAAGTTTTGTAAGAAAGAAAAAGGCATGTACTGACTATCTGTGGCAGGCATCCTTCTACACACAGAACATATTTTTATCTCATTTAAATCTTAAAATATACCGGTAATGTATTATTGTTTTCCATCTCACAGATGAGGAATCTGAAAACATGAGATATATAATGCAAGTATAGCTACCACGGGCTGATGCTCTGGCTTAATACGTTAAGCCGCCGCCTGCATATGGGTCATGGCTCAAGTCTCTGCTGTTCCATTTCTGATCCAGCTCTGCTATGGCCTGGGAAAGCAGCAGAAGTTGGCCCAAGGCTTTGGGCCCTTACACCCATGTGTGAGACCTGTAAGAAGCTCCTGGCTTCGGACTGGTGCAGCTCCAGCCATAGGAGCCAATTTGGGAATGAACCAGAAGATGGAAGACACACACCTCCCTCCCTCCCTCCCTCCCTCCCTCCCTCCCTCCCTCCCTCCCTCTCTCTCTCTCTCTCTCTCTCTCTCTCATATATATATATATAAAATCTGCCTCTCCTTCTGTGTGTAACTCTTGCAAATAAATAAATATTAAGGGGGGGGGGGTGGTGGTGCTGTGGTGCAGCTGGTTAATGCCCTGGCCTGAAGCGCCGGCATCCCATATGGGCGCTGTTTCTTATCCCGGCGGCTCCTCTTCCAATCCAGCTCTCTGCTATGGCCTGGGAAAGCAGTGGAAGATGGCCCAAGTCCTTAAGTCCCTGCATCCACATGGGAGACCCAGAAGAAGCTCCTGGCTCCTGGCTTCAGATAGGTGCAGCTCCTGGCACTGCAGCCAACTGGGGAGTAAACCAGCAGATGGAAGACCTCTCTCTCTGTCTCTACCTCTCTCTGTAACTCTGTCTTTCAAATAAATAAAATAAATCTTAAAAAAAAAATTAAGGGTATTATTAGGACAGCACTCTTTCTACATGACTGCATACATAGACCTGTGTATGTGTATGTATGTGTGTGTGTATGCACACACTTACTTTATGTTTACCAACTACATCTATTAAATACATTCTAAAATCCTACCCAGCATAAACATTATTGCAGGAAAGGTTTTCATTGCTTTTCAATTATGGTGATGACAATAAGGCATTCTCTAAAGAAAACAAAAGTAATAATACTTTCCAGAAAATAGTTGCAAGTATTCTCAGATATTTAAATTCAAATATCATTTTTAAAGATTTATTTATTTATTTGAAAGTCAGAGTTACACACAGAGAGAGGGAGAGGCAGAGAGAGAGTGAGGGGTCTTTCATCTGCTGGTTCACTCCCAAATTGGCCCCAATGGCTGGAGCTGCACCAGTCCAAAGCTAGGAGCCAGAAGCTGCTTCAGTTCTCTGACACGGATGTGGGGCTCAAGGAGTTGTACCATCTTCCACTGCTTTCCCAGGCCATGGCAGAGAGCTGGATTAGAAGTAGGCAGCCAGGACCAGCACCATGGCTCAATAGGCTAATCCTCTGCCTGGGACGCCGGCACACCAGGTTCGAGTCCCAGTCGGGGCTCCGGATTCTGACCCGGTTGCCCCCCTTCCAGACCAGCTCTCTGCTGCGGCCCGGGAGTGCAGTGGAGGATGGCCCAAGTCCTTGGACCCTGCACCCACATGGGAGACCAGGAGAAGCACCTGGCTTTGGATCAGCGCGATGTGCTGGCCGCAGCGCACCAGCCTCAGCAGCCACTGGGGGGTGAACCAACGGAAAAGGAAGACCTTTCTCTCTGTCTCTCTGTCTACTCTGCCTGTCAAAAAATAAATAAACAAACAAATAAATAAATAACAAAAGAAGTAGGCAGCCAGGACTTGAACAGGCACCCATATGGGATTCCAGCACTGCAGGTGGCAGCTTTACCCACTATGCCACAGCACCAGCCTCTCAAATATCATTTAAAGGTTTTGAAGCACAGTCTTTCTATTGAACTTTTCCATAGCATGTAACATCCATCAATCTTGAGGGTATATTTTATTCAATATTAATCTCAAAAGTCTCACAAATTCACAAACCAGATAGTATGAGTAAAATGAAAATTGTAATTATCTCAAAAACAATAACTAAAGCATGATATTCTAAACTAAGCATAGAAAGACCTAAACAATCCATCCATTTTTCTAGTTACCCAAATAACCTCAAGATAAATGATGTTGCACAATTAAACAGAGGAAAGTTTACTTTGCTCAGATCCATGGGGAGCAATAAACCTTTAACATTTATTTAATTTGTGTTAATTAAGGATCCATGAAAGATGCTGGTATTATTAAAAATGGCTGTAGGATCTTAAAAAGAGAAAACAAAAGAATATTATTTGGCCGATGTGGAGATTTTTGGTGAAGCATCAAAGAAAAAGAAGAAAACGTGTTTGCTGCTGAATCTTGCCAAAATTAGCACGACAGGCAATAAAGATGCGTCAGTATCCAGTTGAGCTAACAGCAGGAAACAGCCAAAGGAGTATATGCTGGTGGTTTCGGCAGGAAATAGATGGAAAAGACAGCCCCTACCCACCAAGAAGCACACTTTAACATCAGGGGACTTAGATGAGGCAAATGGCAATTATATAGTTTCTAGTGTGTGAGTCATGAAGAGAATTGCTGTCAGTGAATTGTCCTGTCTGAATCTCCCTTTCCTCTTTGACAAAGAATCAGAATAAAATATGATCTTAGAAGGTTATCGCAAAGATCACATGAAATATAATTAATGTGAAAACACTTTGAAAATTACACAGTGCTATAAAAATATAGAGTATTATTACTTTAGAGAGTGAAAATTATTCAGTGCTCATAAACATATAGCAGTGTGAACACAAGAGAAGCCAGAGGGTTGAATAACCCACTTAAGGAAATCTACATTTTAAGGGAGTTCCAGCCAGGTTCACGGAGGAGGCTAACTCATCCACACAGTCCTGACAGCCTGACCCAGATGGTCTGTGCATCCCTGTCCTATTTGCACTCATTCAGCATTCAGTGGGCTGGGCCACTCGAAAATGAAGATAGAAGCAGAACGAAAAACTGCTCAGATGCTACAATGTCTGGTTTTGAATCTATATAGGTTCTGCTTCGTTCCTGAAAATAGAAGACCAAGTTATCCTCATCTTCCAACTCCAAAAACAAGTGTCACCTGCCATGGACAGAATTATACCGAGAGTGGCTTTTGTTAAGCAGTCCCTTGTGGATCTCAATTCCTAGACATCATCTTAATCAAGGCCCTCTCATAGCTGCACAATTACAAAGACAATGACCTTGATTACAATTTGCAAGAGTGACATTTCGCCCTTAGCTGTAGATGGCCTACTTTGAGGAGCCAAAATGTCCTACCCGCCTTCAATCAACCCCTGACTTCAGCCTCATACTGATGAGAATCATCTCTCTTGCCTTTCTCTGGACTCCCAAATGAATGACTACATGTGACCTTGGCGTAACAAAGGACAGACACAGCACCAAGGAAATGCAGCAAGATAGGAGTGGAATTTAGAAAGGCCTCATTAATATAGTTTATAAATTCCTACTATGTGCCAGGCCCAGGGATTGTTATTTGCCCAAAGTTTTTTCTTTTACTCCTCCAACAGTCTTGCAGCAATATGTGTGTATGTGTGCACACACATATTTATGTTAATTTATTTCAAAGATTCAGATAAGAAGAATTAGGTTAGAGAGGTTAATTTGCTCAAATAATAATTATTGGAGTCGAGAATCCAACCAAATTCAAGCTTCACTGTTCTTGTCACTAGAATGGTACATCTTAGCCTTCACGGAGCTTTTCACATTTGTATTTCTGCTTCATCATGATTGTGTTACCAAAGTCAGAACACTTCATCAATCTTACAGAGAAACTCAATTGTAAAATAGATATGAATGGGCTGGCATTGTGGCATAGCAAGTAAAGCCACTGTCTGCAGTACCCACATCCTTTATGAGCGCCAGTTTGAAACCCCATTGCTTCATTTCCAATCCTGCTCCCTGCTACTACACCTGGAAAAGCAGCTGAAGGTGGCCCAGGTACTTGGGCCCTTGCACCCATGTGGGAAATTCTGAAGAATCTTCTGGTTCCTTGCTTGTTCTAACCCAGCCCGTACCATTGTAGCCATTTTGGAGTGAACCAGAGAATGGAAGCTCTCTCTCTCGCTCACTGGCTCACTCTCTCTTTCAAATAAACAAAATAAATCCTTTTAAAAAGAGATACAGTGTAGCTGTTCTGGTTAGGTGAAGATCATGAAGAGAGGGCTTTCACAGAAAACTCCTCAACACTCATGCCATGGCTGTTACACCATTTTTTTCCTACAGCTTTGTCATTCTGTAGAATACAACTAGAAAAGCACACATCTCACCAAGCTAATGTCTACCATGTCTTTGGAAATTGTTTTGGTGGGTACAGAAGATACATGGGATACCATTGTCTGAGACTATAGAATGGAACAGAACAGAAAGCAAACAAAAATGGAGCCAGAAATGTAACTTGCCAATTGCTCAATCAGCGTATGATAGATCCTAGCAATAATACAACTCATGTCATTTAGGCTAATGACTTGTATGCAAATTTATTTTGATGAGCAGTCCCAGATTATGAATCATACATATTCCTAATCACACTTTACATTAAAGAAATGTATGATTTATAATTTCTTTGTATTTAAAGGAGAAAGATGAAAAAATGTGTTTTAAAGGCACCATGAATGAGTTAAATAGCATTTTAAGTCAAATGCCTTTAATTAAACAAAATAAATTTCCTCACAAGATCCTAACTGATTTTTTTCCACCCCCTCTAGGAGAAAAAGCTGCATCAAATATTTCAGTTCATTAGGTTTTAAAGTTTTAAGCAACCAAAAGTTGGAATCCTAAATTTATATTATAGCTCATTCACAATGGGAAGTTAATAGCTCATAAATGAAGCCTCCATTACAAGCAAATTCTATCACACATTTTCCTGAGATAAGCATTTTTTAAAATATCACATTTCAAT
Organism: Sylvilagus floridanus; assembly: GCA_949820135.1. NCBI lineage: Eukaryota > Metazoa > Chordata > Mammalia > Lagomorpha > Leporidae > Sylvilagus > Sylvilagus floridanus. Next base: position 41,771,729 of record OX463224.1, read on the forward strand.
TCCTGTCTTCTGCCCCAGGTGGGCACAACTCAACAAAGGGACATAGCTCCAGTGAACCAGAGCTATTTGGGAAGCAAAGTGTATCTACCAACTGCTTCAGTCTCTCATTCACCATCCTCATTTCCTCCTAGCCTAGAGCAGGAAGTCTTTTTAATCACCCTTGGTTTTTATTTACGTGTAAACACACAGCCTGACCCATGTGACAGAGGAACCTGAAAATAGGGGTGAGAACATTTTCCCCCTAAAAAAATAGAGAAAAATAAGTTTCAAATAAGATATCTTTGATGAAACGTATCCAAAGTCAAGCTTTTCTGTAGCTGGGGTCAGAACATACACACATACACCGTATAGAATCGTAATGCTAGAAGAAAACAGATTTAATGTTAGTGTGATCATATCAAACATAAACTGTATAGAACACTGCCATGATAAAGGCAGATAGATTTGAAGATGTTGTCCCTGGAGCTGAGAAATTATCTTTGGTCTTTTGCCTCATGTTTGACATTCTGCAAAGAAGTGCCTAAGCCTCAAACTTCAACAAAACAAAACGAAAAATGTTAATCTCTGATCTGTCAAGCCAACGCATTATGATCAGAATTCTTTTCCTTTTAACTCAGTTAGTGGTTCTTAGAGTTTCATCTACATAAGTACCAACAAAGAATGCTAATAATAGGATCAACAAGCTCCACATCCAAATTCTCCAATGCAAAAGGCCTGGATTAGAGTTGCAAAAATTCTATTTATCTTATGTGATTCTGAAACAAGTTGTCTTATGACCACAAAAAAACACAAGCCTAAAGAACTTTTCCTGAATACAATAATTTGCCAAAAAAGGAAACCACAAGGTAAAAAATGTTAAAAAGACATACTCCTCCTTAGTCCCGCTACACCATTATAGCTACTGCTTAATCAATGCCATGACTTCTAGTCAGTTACCTCCATGTTCTACTTGCACCTGGTGTCTGTAAAATGTATGTCTAATTTGTTATCACGAGAGCTTTCCTGAAGTCATTAAAAACTGTAAGTATAGAATTCTGTGCTGAACATACTTTTTTCTCAATATTTTGAATGTAATGTTTCATGGCCTTTTAATTTACATTACTTATGAAAGATTAAGATAGATTACCAGCTGCTTATAGGTGATTTCTTAGAATTCATGGCTATTTACCAGTTGCTATCTCCAGGCTTGATATTTAAAATTTCAACAGCCTATTTTTATATAAAAATTAATGCTAAAAATTAGACTTCAAACAATGTAATTTTGCTACATCTGTTTTCTATATTTTCCACTATTCATTTAATAATGTATCTTAGTGATTTCTTCCATTTTGGTATTTTGAGATGTCATCTCTTTTCATGGCTAAGTAACATTCAATTTTATGGATAAACCATAATTTTTTAAGCATTTCCCAAATAACAGACTTGATCAGCTACGGGGAGTGGAGGCACATGCATCGTTTCCATCCTTGCCCAGTGACTATTTAATTTATGTAACTATTATGCACATTGGAGTGGCCAATGATAAATGGTGGTATCGGCTGAATGAATCATGTTGTTTACCTGGCATTTTTAGAGCTCCTTCATGGTAGGTATTATTTGAAAAATATTAACATTCAATAAAATTATCTTCATACTCTAATAGGTTAATATCAATGCCTCCTGACCAGACATCCTGTCCCAGTGGGCCATTAATAGATACACATCATTTGCCTCTGACCACCAACCAAGTCATTTATCATTTTCTATGCATCATGTCACATTGCATCCCTGGGTTACTTCTCTTCCCACACTAATTGGGTGACCAGGTACAACTGATGAGACCAACACCAGATAAAAATCCTACATGTGATCTTTCAGATTCTAGTGAAGGCATTATACCGCAGGCCCCATGGAAAGATGATCTCTCAGCACTGGATTTGGTGCACAGCCAGTGCACTGTACTCTCTGGAGGGACTTGTGGTCAGAGATTCATGCCTTCCCAGGCCAAACACATCCACACTGTGTCTCTGTTCTCAGCACAGGCATCTCCTTGCAGATACCTCCTCCACCACGACCTCCTTGTGAAGGAGCCTTGAAGACATTTTGTCCAGTTCCACTCAGTAATTTACATCCTTAGAAAATCCCCAACCTCCTTCCCCTAGCTGCTAGTCCACAAAATGGCAGTAGACTTTTTTTTTGCTCAATTTTGCACAGATCCCCCTAACCCTTGCTGCAGCCTCCCAGTGGCTAAGAACAGTACATTGAGGAAAGCCTAACCACTTTCCCATTTGGTATCTCCCTTATAACATGATGGTTAGTGGATACTAGTTTCGTTACTGCTTTTGGTATGACTTGTTGTTCTAATCGACCACATTTACACCTGCCAACTCTCAACACATTGGCACTGTGATCACGGTAGTCAGTTATATCCCCATTCTGAGACAGCAATGTCTAAAGATCCCAAAGGTTACTTTAGGGAAGTATTCTTCTGGGAATTTTCTTTTTGACAGGCAGAGTGGACAGTGAGAGAGAGAGACAGAGAGAAAAGTCTTCCTTTTGCCGTTGGTTCACCCTCCAATGGCTGGCCAGTGCACCACGCTGATCCGAAGGCAGGAGCCAGGTGCTTCTCCTTGTCTCCTGTGGGGTGCAGGGCCCAAGGACTTGGGCCATCCTCCACTGCACTCCCGGGCCACAGCACAGAGCTGGCCTGGAAGAGGGGCAACCGGGACTAGAACCCGGGGTGCCGGCACCAAAGGCAGAGGATTAGCCTATTGAGCCACGGCGCCAGCTGGGAATTCTTGAATGGTGTTTTCAGATTAATTATTCAAAAGTACTCTCTCAGGAAGTGAAAGTGGACATCAGAGCCATTCCTAAGTAGTGACAGGTTGTTTACAGAAGCTTTGCTCTTCCAGAGAGAGACCAATGGCCCCTTTTCTTTAGTACCTATCACCCAGTCAGGCATGCTTCATCACTGAAATTACAGATCCAACAGAGGGCCGCTAAGAGATCTATGCAAGCAATTCTCTGGCTATAGCTTACTCTCCGTAGGACATGGAACCAAAAGACATTAGAGAACCATAAAGCCCAGATGTAGTCAATGACTACTGTTAGCTTTAAGAAGGTCAGTAGTGCACTTTGTTTCATAGTGAGTCCTTGAGACTTATTCCTTCAGGGCCTGCACCACGGCATAGCAGGTAAAGCCGCCGCTTGCAATGCCGGCATCCCATATGGGTGCCAGTTTGTATACAATCTGTTCCATTTATGACCCAGCTCCCTACTAATGTACCTGGGAAAGTAGCGGAAAATGGTCCAAGTCCTTGGACCCCTGCACCCACATGGGAAGACCCAGAGGAAGCTCCTCGCTTCTGGCTTCAGTCGGCCCAACTCTGGCCATTGTGGCTATTTGGGGAGTGAACCAGCAAATGGAAGACCTCTCTCTGTGTCTCTCTCCCTCCACGCCCCTCTCTGCCTCTGCCTCTCTGTAGCTCTGCCTTTCAAATAAAAGTAAATAAATCTTTAAAAGAGACGTGTGCCTTCCAGGAAAGAGTACAAAGCCCTTCACCCAGCAGTCCACAAAGACCTTAGAGACTTACCTCACTTCCATGACAAAAGCAGCAATCTTGTCAAACAGGGGACGAGAGTGGTTCCTTATGGGAACATACCCCCCCCCCATCTCCCTTCTTCAGCTTGCCTACGTGGAGGGTGGAGCATGGGGGAAAGAGAGACTACCAACACCTGAGAGTCTCTCTATTCTCACCTGGCTACTATTTAGACTCTGGCGGATCTGCCCACCTGTGTTGAACTCTTTGCCTCTCCAACACGAATTTGAGCCACCCTTACAGAGGTGGCCCCCAAAACCACCCTTGGCTCTACAATGAGGGAATGGTGGTAATAGCACATGATGAGATCATGACCAGATTCAAATTCCTAGTTCTATTCATGCCGCTCCTACTACATATTGATCCTAATTAAACCACTTAATGAGGTCAGGCCAGTTATTTCATGTCACAATCTGACAAATTTCTGTGCACAGTAAAAGTGACTATTGCCAGTATATCAAAGACTGACTGATGGAAAGTACTTAAGAACAGTAAACAGGAATCCTCTGCTGGACGGTCTTGGCAGAAACAATTGCTGAATCTAAGCAGCAGCATCTCGAACGCAGAGCTTACTAGGCTCCCACCGAGGAACTTATAATGAGATACCATGGCAGGTAATGTCCAACAGGTGATTCCACTGGAGACTGAGTGATGGCAGTCCCTGGGACTGACATAGGTGCTTTTTCCTCCACCCTTCCAGATGGGTCTGTAAATAAGTTGAAACATGCATTTTTTTTCCCCAGGCCCTTCTACTTCCAAAAATAAACCAGTCTAAGCATTAAGCTCAAGTCCCTAAAGTGAATGAGAGGCCCTATTCCAAAGGAATAGTTCAACTGGAAAATGGGGGGAAATTGTCCAGCTTGGGCATTTTGAAGATCAGCACACAGGTGATTATGATTCCCACAACGCCTGGCAACAGGTTGTGGGCTAAAGAGAATCGAGCCTGAGGCTGCCAACACCAGGAATTGTAATCAGGCCTGACTATGGTCAGTTACTTCAAAACGCACAAGCCTCCAATTTTATCCCTCTCCCCTAATGTGTTATCAGTACTAATGCAATGTTGATGAATATCCCTACTTATTTTTACCCACAGCTCTGAAAGAAACTGATATAGTTTGGGCTATCTTTGTGAGAATTTGGAAGAAAGTGAATTTACCCCACTATTGTCACCTAGTGTGACTATCACTTCAAAACTAACCACATTAATTGCCAAACTTAAAGAAGCCAAGTTATCCATGAGATATCCACTCAATAACGTTATCTGGACTTGGCATAAGATTTCCTGTTCCTAGCAACTCACCTTTGATTACTGGAATCTCAATACGGTAGGACCACTCTTGGTGGTGGAAGCCAGACACAATGACTGTCACAGAGGCTTTCGTTCAAGCTAAGGGAACTTTGAATGGAACATTTTAAAAAATTATCTTAAACTGATAATTAAAAGTTGTACATTTTTTGGAGTATGTTCTGATATTTCAGTATTTATATGTCCTGTACAGTGTTCAAACCAGAGTAAACATGTGTACCTCCTCAAACATTTATCATATCTTTATGGTGGAAATATAGAGAATTCACTCTCCTTTCTTCTAGTATTTTTCAGAGGATAATATATGAGGAAACTTCAAAAGTTCATGGAAATTTTGCATTACCTTTTAATCCTGTTCTTACATGAAATTTTTATGTCCCTTTTTATAGCACGTTACTGTTAGCTATAGTCAATCTAATGTGCAATAAAATGCCAGAACTTCAGCAGCTGGTATCACAAATGCCATTTTCCAGAATCTTCTTCTACGTAAATTACCAGAATAAATTTGCTTTTGTGTAGAATGTGTTGCAATATATTTTAATGTCTTCCCAGAAGGCTACACAAATTCCCTTTCTACTGGTCATTAATAGATGGGCCATGACCTTGAAGAGTTCCTTCCACAACTACAAGAGAACACAAGCTTCCACAATATTGAAGACATCTCCTGGTGGATTTAGACAAGTCCCCCAGCCAGCAAGTAATGAATGACCTCTGACCTCCATGAGAAAATATGATTTGGCCTTGACCATAGATAATGCAAAAGAATATAGTATTCAATATACTCAATATCTCATTCCATACAATATTTTTACCAAGCATTTGGCCCTCTTTATTGCTACAAATAGAGAGGACAGTTGCTCCAAACCACAAGAGGCTACTAGAAGAATCTTCAGTATTCCACTCAGTTTACTCCACCATTTTCTCCTCACATTTACTGTTTGAGATACGGCTTCATCAACCTTTCAGTTTATCAATCGGAACTCATGGTAGAAGGGTATGATCAGAAACCTAATCACCTTTTAAACACATAGACTCTTTAAATCAGCTTAAATACATTCTTTGAAAAAGCGATTATTGCGTGTTATTGTGTCTGAGTGCACAGCCCAAGGATATCTTAATCATAGGTTCAAATATAGTCCCCAAATTTCCAGGTAGGGACATCTCAGAAATCCTTTCTGGAGAAATGGAATTGATACATATGGAAGTGGGAAAACCTGGTCTGGCTGGGGTCTCACACATCACAGAAAGTTCTCAGGAGAGCCTTCCTGACCCCCAGGCATGCTGAACCAGTGGAAACTCTGAAATAGGAATGTTATAGACTACACACAGAACAGCTTCACTGATGACCCGTCCCAGTTAACTTCCACCAGAATGCAGTATGGTGCAGCTGCCATCGACCCGAGAGAGACATGCCCTGAATTAAGCATAGCAGAGAATGCTCAGCACAGTGATTGGTCTCACTGTGGTTTAGAAGGCTGTCCAGCCCAGTCCAGTGTATGAGGTGTACAGCATTTTTATTGACTCCATGCTATGGCCAATGATATAGTCACGTGGCTAAGTCCCTGTCAAGTCTCAAACTGCCACATACACAAGCTCCACTCTGGACATCAGATATTTGGATAAAAATTATTTCTACTGCTAATAAACTTTTTCCTGCTATAAGTTTAATATAAGCAATAAGAAGTTTGTCATCTGACTTAGAGAGACTGAATTATTTTCTCACCTAGTACAAGCAGATGTTTAATCTATTGCCTCCTGAATTCATGAGAAATGTAGTCATAACCAGACTCTCCCACATGCATAGAATGCCACCGTGACTTCAACATGCCAAACAGCATGAAAACTCCCACTCATGCCATACAACAGCCAAAGCCACAAGTCCAATCCAACTGTAAATATCTCAAGCTATTGGGCTAAGAAGTTCATGACACTTAGTTCATATCTAACATCTCACCTCATCAAAAGGATTCCACTGCATCCAACAGTAGTTGATACTTTCTCTGGACTTATTTATCCACCATAAACATTCCACAGTGTCAAATCCCTATCTAGATCATATAAGGTCATATTTGTTTCTCATTCAGGTTTTCTAAATTCCTTCTATTTGATAATGCTTCTGGTTGTGGCCCACATTATATATCTGTGAACACAATCACAGGCTATGGATTTTTCACATTCCATATCACTCCCAAGCTACTGGGAAGATGGAACATTTTAACAGACTATTAGAGTCTTAAGTAGTAGTCTTAAGTAGTCAAAGGCAAAGGTAGCTGCAGTGAGGACAGCCTAGAGCAGTCTGGGCTCTTAATTCAGAAATTGCCTGAAAGGATATTTCTCATTTTCACTGCATGTTTTACAAAGATTTTTGACTATTCTCTTCTATTGCAAACTTTCTTTTATAATTATTGACAGTTCTGTGTTTACAACTCTGCAAGTACCATTCATTCCCTTACCACTATCCTGAAGACCCAAATGGAATTAAAATTAGAATGGTTCTTAAATAATACAAAAGAGGAGATAATAACCTCCTCCCCCGTTGCCACCTGCTCAGTTACCCTGTTTCATTGCCCACTGTAGCTCCATGTAATCACTGTTAGCATATATAATAGGAGTATTATTGAATCACCAGAAATTGAGCCAGTAAACTTGAAGACATCACCCAGTGGCATAGGACAGACTGCCCACATTGCAGTCATTGGGGAAAAATCTGCTTAACTGATAGGACATACACACCTTCAAACCTAGAACCCTGAACCCAGGGAAGAGGGTAAATGGGAATCTGACTTCCCTTCTGCACCTCCTGCAGAATAGCCCGTGTGACTCCTGGTTTGCAAATTTGTTGATATACATGGATAGGTATTTGTCACTGCCCTGAATATAACAAGCTATTGGACATGTCACCTACTTCTTGACCCCACAGATAAACATCTGTTGCTGTGCCACTGAATACCATGAAAATTAATCTATTGAGAAAATTTATGATACATAGCAATGCCAACTTTATTAATATGGAACCATGCTTTGTCATAACTAGATCTTGAAATAGTAATAGTAAAATGCCCCATCCCGCCCCCCACACACATGTTAAATTTCTCAAGCCAGAGGTGGAAGCAATTGGAACATCTAGGATAGGAGGCTCAGGGTCTCTAACTGGGGATATTTGGGTCTTGCTGGTCACAGTTTTCCCTCCTTAATTTATCCCAGTCCTGTAAAGACGCTTACATTTCATTCATGGATTCTATCCATGAGGAGGGAATATTTTCTCTTTGACCCCTGTGGTAGTATCTAATTCAAATCAGCACTGTGTGTACCCTATTGAAACTTTATTTATGTTGCAAAACCCAGACCTTCATCTTTCTTCCACCTAAAACTGTCACTTGAACATAGGGGTTATTACTAAGAGATATTCAGGTATTCTAATCAACTTTTAACTTAGAATATATCACATTATGTTGCACCAAGTAGGAACTCCAAAACCAGACATACGACAGTTACTTCAGGGGATAAACCTGATTGTATTATTCATGGCCTTCTCATGGGTGTGTTTGGTACAGTTAACTCCACTATCATGGCCATTCAATTAGAAAATGTTTTACATGTTCTTGATAAGGTCATTAGTGGTACTACCTCAACTTTGGAGACACTACAGACTCGTCTCTCAATCCTTGGCCTAAATAATGTTAGAGAACTACATTGCCTGTAGATTCAGACTGGCTGCCTATTGATGAGTCTGAGAGATTTTCAACACCTCATTTTTCACCTAAGGTGAGTGAAATTGGGAGAATATAACCATCCTCTAAGATGTTTTAAAAGATATTTTCCTGACTCTAAAGTAGACTCAAGTGGGTTATAAGACATTCTTCCCTGACTTGAGAATGGCTGTGGTCCATGGTAACCTTTACTCCTTCAGGAAAGTTTGATCAAGTTACTTCAAGTGACTTTGCTCATAGATCTCTTTTGCAGCCTTGCATTAGCCAGTCACTTCCTATCCTTAAATACAATCCTTGTGGGTTCATAATGGAACAGGCTATGTTTCTTACTCTGGCACTGTAAGATCACCAACTCCCCTTGGTAGAGCTGAAGAATCTGCCTCTAGCCAGAATCTTGTGTTAAATTGTTTAGCCTTATGTTCATATTTTTCACAAAGAACATTAAACAATCCAATGTATTAGCTAATCTTCAAGTCCCAAATGTACTTCATTTGGGGTAAAGAGGAACAATGTCTATATCATTACTTCTTCAACTAGGATATTATAAGGCAAATGCATTAACATTAAAATTCCCACACTTTGCTCCGAGGCTAGTAGACTTTGTCAAGTATTTGTTTTTTATCTCCATGGTTCCATGACTTATTTGCTGTACATAAAGCTTATCCTCCACTCATGGGATAAGTGCCTATGGGATAATTACAAACATCCTATGAAAGAATTCTGTTTTTTCCACAAAAGCATGAAAAACTCCACAAATTTCACCCAAGGTAAAACGGATGAAAATTGTTTAAAAGTATCTAGAAATTGTGCAACAGACAGCAAATGAAGAAGAATTTTAAAGAAAATCTCATAAAATTGATAACAACTGAGATTATAATAGTTCATCCAAGATCCGTATCATCCTTCTCCTTCTCCCATGATAGCAACTGGCAAACTTCACTCCAGGGCACATCCAAGAACAAGAGACTTGCTATTCTCCCATCTGTCAGAGGGCTAGATTTCCAGGAATGACAGCACAGCAGCATTTTTCATCATGGTACCAGCAACCTATTGTAGAGATTAAATTTTGGCCAAGGGGAAGTCATAGTGGAAGACAATTATGAATAAATTGATAGATTCTGTTGAAATGTAGCCTCACTTTTAAGTTAACCAGAGAGAATTGGAGAAAGAAATAACTGAGAAGAACCCTCTTCGGGTCAAATAAAATTTTAAAAAACTCACCTGAAAGATAACCATTCCTTAAAGGAGACCACATTTGACTGTGAAGAATTATTACAACACTTTTTTAAAAAAAATATATGGAGAATTGGCCAAAAATACATGCCGCCTAACAACTGAGTGTTGTTTGGAAAAGAGATCAAAATCATGGTCACCTCATGAAGACATTGCCCATACCCAGCATGACTGTGCACATACCAAAGCTGTGCCCATCGAGTGGCAGCAGAGGATTAAACCACAGGATGGAAATAGACTCTACTAAAATAATCCACCAGTTACGAAAATTTAACCAAAAAAGAAAGGACTGTGGTACCAGTAACAAGAGTTGATACCTTATATTATCTAAAACGTTCAATCTACAATAAAAATTCAATAATTTTAAAAAAGGAATAATTGATTCAAATAGCTGAGGAGGTAAAAAAGGAGAGAGAGAGAGAAAAACTGTGTTAGAGCAATGAAATGTTGGATTTAATAGATAAAAATTCAAAGAAGCCATGAGAAATATACTTGAAGAACAAATCAGGATAAAGAAGTTATATTAACTTTTCTCAAATCTAGACTATCAATTGAGAGCGATAAAAGAATCAAATATGAGCAGATGTTGTGCTGCAGTGGGTGAAGCCACACCCTAGGATGCCTGCTTACCATATTAGAATGCTGATAGGAATCCCAGCTCCTCTGTTCCTGATCTAACTTCCTGCTATTGTGTCTGGGAATGCAGAAGATAATGGCCCAAGGACTTGGATACCTGACATCAAGTGGGAGCCCCACATGGATTTCCTGGCTCTTAATTTTGTCCTGGCCCAGTCCAGTCTGTTGTAGGTATTTCTTAAATAGAAAAATATCTTTTTTAAAAATAAATAACCAAAAGTAATTTCTATAGCATAAAAGTGGAGTATCTGAAATGAAAATCTTATTAAAAGATTGGAACAGGCAGAAGATGAATTTACTAACTTGAAAAATCAATTACCAGAGATGATGCAATCTGAAGAACACAGACAAAAGAATCAAGAAAAATGAACTGAGCCTCAAAAAATTGTGAAACAACAGTAAACACATCAACAAGCATGCAATAGAAGTACTAAATAAAGAGATAAATTAAAAGGAACAGAAAAACATATTTTCAAAATTAAATTTTGGGGGGATGGCACTATGGCATAGAAGGCTAAGTCTCCACCTGCAGTGTGGGCATCCCATATGGATGCCAGTTTGAGTCTTGGCTATTCCACTTTCTAGCCAGCTCCCTGCTAATACACCTGGGGAAAAATCAAAGATGGCCAGAAGTTCCTGGCTCCTGGCTTCTGTCTGCCCCTGCCCCATCCATAGCAGCCATTTGGGGAGTGAACCATTAGGTAGAAGATCTCTCTCTTCTCTGTCTCTCTGTCTCTGTCTCTGTCTCTGTCTCTGTCTTTCTCCCTCTCCCTCTCTCCCTTCCTTCCTCCCTCCCTTTCTCCTCTCTCTCTTTATCTCTGTCTTTCAAATAAATACATAAATCTTTAAAATTAAAATTGAAAACATTCCAACCCATTGAAAAATATTAATATTAATATTTAGGAAGCTCAACAAATTCATAAAATATGAGAATATACATCCAGAAAACTCTGCAAAACAAATTTGTTTTTATCATAATAAAAATAATGAAAGTCAAAGAAAAATGTACTGAATTCAGTAAGCAAAATGTCTCATCTTAAGAGAAAAATCTAATAAGATTAACAGCAGAATTCTCATCACAAGCAATGATGGTCAAAAGACAATGGGATAAGACATTCAATGCACTCAAGTAGAAAGCTATCACACAATAATCCTATATCCAATATTGCCATCTTTCATGACTGAAGGAAACATGAGTATATTCTTAAGGAGAAAAAACAAAGAGAATGTATTGATAATATATTCATATTATAAGGAATACTCAGGCATGTTCTTCAGGCTGATGACAAATAACTTCAGGCTGTAATGTTACACACACACACATATATATATAAAACACCAATAAATGTAATTATATAATCGTAAAGGAAATGGGAGCCTCAAAAGCCATGAGAAGTTGCAGATCAAGATGATAATACTTAATACTTCTCCATTGCTTTCTTAACAAATTTAAAATTATCATTTAAAGTAATGCACATATAATATACTGTTGAATTTATAACAAATAAATACTTAATAATTTGAGAAAAACAGCAGAAAAGTGATAACTGTGCATGAAATTGTATATGGATATGAAAATGATGCCAGATGGTAATTGAATCCATAGAAACAAATTACAAGAGCCATAAATGATAAATAGGAAGATTAATACCATAAAATATTTTATACCTCATCTGCCTTTTTTCAAACCTCCATCTACTACACAATTTAATGTTGTGTCTTTAATCTAAGCCACTGTTTCTGAACAGTATTCATTTTCTCTTTACTTCTAAGCTGGATACTCACCATATTCTCTTTAAAACACTCAGGGAAATATGTTGGCAACTTCTGCTTTGCTTTTGATTTCTTGGCACAAACTTTACTGAAGGAATAATACACACACACACACACATCAACTAATAGCAAGAAACAAGGGGAAAGGGAAATACAAGGAGAGGCACATATATTTTAATAATTTTCTATTAGTACTCAATGTTAAGAACTGTGGTCTTTACAGTATTTAAAATATTACAATCTTACCTCTAATTTTCTTCTCAATATATGAATTTCAGAAAGAGGCTTGATAAAATCTGATATTATAATTATCATTTTGACCATTCTTTTTCAATTTTGGTAATTTTATATATATTTTCTCTGTAGAAATGTTTATGATCATTATTTCTTAGACTGAAATTTATTGCTATATAATATCTCTTTATCCCATTTGCTATTATAATCCTAAAATTCTATCTGACCTGATGTAATTATTACTTTTAGTGTCCTATTATTATTTGTTAACACATATCAATTACATATTTTCCATCAACTCTTTTCATTTTTTTTTCACTTGGGCTTGCTATATTAAATAGCATATATATTTGAGGCAGGATAATTTTGAAGACATCATTTAGGAAAAATGACTTTTATATGATTTTCTGTGCTCTGATTGTTCAATCATTCTAATGCCTTAGTTTAAAATCTCCTCAAACTCATTATTATTGTGCTGGTCTTTTAATGGCACCTGTCTTATTTCTGGATCCCTTATAAGTTTATCCTAGAAGAATGGGCAGACAGACATATGTTCCTACTAGACATAGGTATGTAGAGTCACAGATATTGTCTGTTCTTTCAAAGTGACTTGGATGAGAAAATAAGAAAATTAATATGTCTAGTCTTCTATCTTCCTTTTAAATATTATGAACAGAGCTAAGAAAACTTAGTTGCTGAATTCTTAATTTCTATTCAAGGACACTTTTCACCATAGTGTGTCTTCAATATACACATTTTTAAAAATTTATAACACAGAAGAAATTAAATGAAAACATAATGGTTTTGAGAAAGCACTTCTAAATGGCTTTTGTAAGTAATGCTCAGAATTGAAATGTAGCAATTGTTACAAAAACTCTTCATTTACAAAGCTGGAAAGGGTCCCTGTTTAATAAAACCAATGCATTAGAAAGTCAATGTATACCCTATTGATGTGCTCATTAGCAGTGGAGACTGAGTTACAAAGATCAATCAGCAGCTATTCAATGCCAGATTTCAAGTGGACATCATTGGCCCAGCCACAGCAGCAATCCATGGGTGTACTGCCTCTAAATCATCCCCAGCACTCAGAATGCTATTTCTTCCCGAATTAGCTAAACCTTCCTCAGCATTTCATATTATTGTTAATCAAAAATTTCTCTTTGGTTTATCTCTAACCTATTTATTGACCCTGAGTTTATAGGCAGGACTGAAATTGAAAGCCATAGGAGGCTGCAAAGTTGGATCGTTTTTATTGAAGCACTCTGAAGATTAACCACATGACCCTGTGATTTATAATAGCAGTTATCAACCAAGGAGTTTCACACAATTGGATAGATTTCACAAATACCCTACATCAGAACTCACAAAGTGTGCCTTTTTTCTACTAATCATTTTTACTAGTGTTGTTATTGTTAATGGACAAATAAAACAAAAATTACATTGAGAGTAACATCCAGATTTTAACTCTAAACACTTTATGTCCCAGAGAATAAACTCACATTATAAAAACGATCCTATTTCAGAGTAAAAACAGAATATACAGTGAATAACTTAAATTAGCAGAGTAATTTTCCAAAGAGGTCTACAGAATGAGAACAAAATTAAAACAGCATTTTAAGATTAGAAAGTGTCTTGCAAAAGGATGGATTTTAGAAGTGCCAAGAGTCTTTTTGAAACTAGATTAAAAACAATTTATAATTATAATCTACGGTACAATATTATGAATCAGAACCATGCTCACTAAAGAGAGAGAGAGAGAAAGAAAGAAAATACATTTCACATATTTCATATTAAGTAATGTTCTAAGCTGTCCTTTGTTCTTATGTCAGTTCATAAAGACATGGGAACTCATAATGTAGTCAAAGTTATTATATACATATATATACACATATATAGATTATATACATATACACATATATATATGTACACAAACTTTTTTTTACATTTTCTATTCAATATTGAAAAAAGAAAGTTTATACTCTCTATGGAAAAAGAAACACACAAACATTTTCAGAGTGTTTAACACATATTATTGTTGTTACTTGTTATCAATAAGTATCTGGCCTTCTTGCAAAATAACTGAGCCAACTTATGAATCATATATGCAAAAAAGTGGAAAATGCTGATGGAATAATTTTCTACTGTATCTTTCCTTGTCCCATGCTCTCCCTCCCTTCCCAGAGCTATATCCTCTGAAGTGTGGGGATTTCAATGTCCATGTACTGTGCAGGGATAGCAAACTACATAGAACAACATGATGGTATTCCAAATAACAGTGTTCAAGTGTGCATATTCTTGTGTGTGAGACAGGTAGCTAGTCTCTAGACTCATAAAGGCCAAACAGATTTCTTTCTCTCTCTTTTCAAAAATAGTATCTGATGGCAGAGAGAAGGTAATAATGAAGACTTGCAGAAGAAAGCACATTGGAATCTAGACATACAGCTCCTTTTCCTCCCTTGCCTTTTTCCATCCACCTGGTGAATGGGAAAACAGAACCAAATATATGTCTCCAGTGTATGAGGTAGATTTGAATATAGAAACCAGAGCTTGCTTCCCCTTTGGTGATTTCTGAAGACTGATAATCCATTATTCCATAGGCAGTAGCATAGAAGCATAGTATCTCCTGGGCAATTACTCAAGCAGAGAAATCACAACCCAGAGGAGAGGCTAAGAGTATAATTGCTGTTAGAGTCCAAATACAGTCACAGCTGCCCATCTATCTTTACCTAGTCGAGAGGGCGCTGAAGGAATATTAAAAGTAAGCAGGACCCTCCCCCCCCCCTCTCTTCTGACCCTTGCCAGATTGACTTTTGACCTACTTTCTGGATTCTTGACTCAGGGAGGGGTTGAGGCCTGTCTTTACTAAATAGACATGGTGATGCTGGGGCAGGAAGAGATAATACCGGAATGTGGCCTTGTAAAATTAGGGGAATGGCCCACCGAAACTAGGACCCAGACCAACCTGTTCACCTTGACAGGCACCCAGCTGATGAACTTAGGGTTTTATTTAACCTTAGGAAATGTATGGTGAAAGTGACCCTTACCTGTTGTAAATCTGGCCAATAGTTGATGTTATCTGTACCTTGCACCTGTACACTTTGTGCTCACGGGATTCCCCTGTTTCCTGGGTTCCCATGTGAAATATGTTCTACAGATTCTTCAAAGCCTTTGTGTGACTATAAAAAGTTGATGTGATTTGTACTCAGGGTCGCTCGCTCACATTTGTGACTCTGCGACCCCAGCATGCTGGTCAATAAAATACTCTTCTTGCGTTTTGCATAAGAGACAGTCTCTTGGTGTATTCTTTACTCCGGCACAGCCGTAACAGGTGCCACTTAAGTTTCCGAAAAGAAACAAGCAAACAGTCTTATACCAAAAGCCTCATACATTAGACCAAACCAGACTAACCCTTCCCATACCCACTAATCATTACATGAGCATACATTCTCCCGTCTCTGCTGCCCTACCTTCAAGAAAGGATGAGAGAGAGATGCACAAGAATCACAGCGGCCTTTTTCCCTGCCGCATCTTACATGGCAGAAGGGGTAACATGTCTCTTGGGGACACCAATCACATTTAGGAGGGCTCCATCTTCATGGCCTAATGACTTCCCAATGGGCTTACCTAATACTATCACAATTGGAACTCAGGATTTCTACGCATGAATTTGGAGTAGACTTAAAGATTCAGTCTAATGCAAAGGGTCATCACACTCAGAAGCACACCAAGGTCTAATACTACAAGGAACAAAGAAGTGCCCAGTTAAAGCAGCACACCATCTCTGCTGGTCAAGCAAAACAACAGCCTCCACTCACACTAGCTATTTCCTGGTGTACCCACAGAAGGGTTAACTACAGAGAAACAATGGCTATCTGCAGACACCACCCCCACCACCCCTGCCCCGCCCCTGCCCCTGCCCACCGCTCCTCTGCCTTTACCATGGCCAAGCAGTAGCTTGTTTGTCAAATATCCTCAAAGTTCTATTGTTCACCTCTGCCAGACGATGGATTAGGAGATGGATTAGGAACTTCTCTCAGGTTTCAGCTCGCCCATCTAGAACATTGCTTTTCCGTTCTTTCTGCAATTGTATAATAAATCTTCCATCATCCATCACTTTGAGTGCTTCTGCTTTCCTACCTGGACCTAATGGATACAATGGATTTGTGATGCTGGACATAGTTGTTAAGCAAAGATCTCTGCTACAGTTCCATCCTATTAGAAGTCAATAGCTATTGAAAATAATAATTTTATCTTCAGTTTTAGAGAATTGTAGAAGAAAATTTGCTAGACTTTCATACAAACAACATTTACATTCAGATGTTAAATATCTTCTATAGGATAGCTATGCCATTATATACTAGTAATACAAAAAGTAAATTGAGACCAAAAATAAAGTTTGAAAGCAATAACTTCATTTTGATTTTATGTTGAGATGTTAACATTCTGGATTAAATAAAGTAGATTAGCGATTTTAAGAACAATTTTCTTGGATATATGCTTCAAAACAAGGATATTTCAAAAGCAGAAAACTAAATTTCTTTCTTATTCCTCAAGGCAACATATCGTCTCTGCCTGCAATGGTAAGGGTGTTTTGAAGAGATGTGGAAAATAAAAACATACATATTAATCTTTCAGTACAATCTCTCACTATACCAACATTATAGCTTTACAAGCATCAAGACACAGATATTCTTAAAAATATTAAATCCCTCACTTACTCACTAAGACATAACTATTATTTTAACATAACTCTCCTCCAAAAAATGAAAAATCAATGTATACATAATGACCATCAACCCACAGGAAATGAAGAACTGCCTTGTTAATAAGGTGATTACATGTCCAGATTAATAGTCACTTGAAATTGCAACAATGAATCCCACAAAAATAAATCCCAACACAAATAACAGTCGGTAAAAAAAATTTGAATTCAGTCCCAAACTGCTGTCACAAAATAAACTCACAAAAGTAAAATACAAAAGAAAACACAGAAAAACTTCCAGCAATATAAGGAATCAACGATTGATCTTAAATTTAGCATTTTCTTTACAGATTACTGTAAACTATATTGATGGTGATATGGCAGAAAATTTTATGGAAATGATAGGATTTCCCCTACTCTGACTTATATCCCACATTATTTCTTACTCTGTAAGTCATTGTATCAGACACATGAACTGACAGAATAGCATAAAGAACACAAATTCAAAGGTATATGTATTAATGTGTGTGTATCTGTGTGTGTGTGTATTTGTGAATTCATAAGTAGGTGAAGAGAAAGAATGAAAGGTTTTAAAAGGCTGGGAGAGAAAATGGAAGAGAATACTCCAGACTAGAAAGGGGAGAGATACTTGTGGGTGGTATTGTGAGAATAATTGGGACCCAGGAAGGATCATGTGTGAATAAATGCTAAATTCCAAAAACAGTAATGTTTTGTGCAAAAATGAAAAACAACTTTTGGAAGTACATTCTTTATGAAACAGAAATAATTTGTGTCTCTCCACAATAAAACATTTTCATCTTATCATTTGTTTGTTTTCATAAGATAATGTCTATTCTTAGAGCTTTTAAAAGGTCTAAATCCAATGTGAAGTAATGCTATAACTAGTACTGAAACAGTATTTTTACACTTTATGTTTCTGTGTTGGGCAAACTGATGAAATCTTTACATAGTATATACTGAATCGATCTTCTGTATCTAAAGATAATTGAAAATGATTAAAAAACTTGGTGTTAAATTGGAAATTGCACAGATAATTAATCAATTTTTTTAAAAAAAAAATCATGTAGGATCTCTGTCCTTAATGTGCTGTGCATTGTGAATTAATACTATAACTAGTACTCCAACAGTATTTTCACTTTGTGTCTCTATGGGAGGGCAAACTGTTGAAATCTTTACGTAATATGTGCTAAACTGATCTTCTGTGTATAAAGAGAATTGAAAATGAATCTTGATGTGAATGGAAGGGGAGAGGGAGCTGGAAAGGGGAGGGTAGCGGGTGGGAGGGAAGTTATGGGGGAGGGGAAGCCATTGTAATCCATAAGCTATACTTTGGAAATTTATATTCTTTAAATAAAAGCTTTATAAAAAAAAAAAGAAACCTGTGAGCGACATTAAAAAAAAAAGGTCTAAATCTACAATAAATACCAAATCAAGCAAACATGCCTTCTCCTAGTGGGTCAGAAAATCCATTTTAGACAAAGCCTCAGTAGAGTGAAGGCCACTTGGTCGATTTTTTCGGGCCTTCTGAATTGTGATTTTTTTTTTTATTAATGGAGAATCTGAAGATCCATCACACTGAAAAAATAGCTACAAGGTTAAATACAATGATCAGTTCAGCAGAGACCTAAATGACTACAACAAACACTTGTATCAGCCAGGCAGGGTGGGAATTTGTATATGGATTTAACAAAAAGTAATGATAAATTATTATGAAACTTAAGCACAATTTTGTGTAATATCTAAAATGTTTTCATAATAATAAATGAACAATTAGATGATGAGATCCCACAGTGAGAGAACCTGGGGCTAGAAGCAGGTCAGACTGGCTCTATCCTGCAGCTCATTGGCAGCACATATAACTAAATAAATCAGGATGGAAGCCCCTTGAAACAAATACTTATCAACAATGACAAGATCTAGGTTTCAAGGACAAGATCTAGGTCTCGATAAAAACAAGCTAGAAATTAAGACTGCCCACCCCACCCCCCAGCTTCACAGTAACTAATATATAGCCACTACCATTGCTCCTTGGAGATAACATGTTAAGGACATACAAATACGCCTAGACTGCAAGATCGCACTGTTCAGAGCTTCTCTTTTTCTTAAATAAAACTTCACTTCTCTCACCATTGTGTCCAGTCTCAAAAATCAGCATTGGCACCAGGACATGAACTCAGTCTCATCTCTCCAGTTTTCCTGCAACAATAGGCTCATGAGAAGAGCGCAAAGCACATGAAAATAAGTATGAATGACCTCTCTGGCTGTCTTCAAACTACCCACACTTGCTATAAGCTATACTTACTGCAATAACAATATGACTGTAATGAAAGTAAATTGAAGAAAGTATTAAAACATTCTAAAGAGTGTCCATCTACCAGACATCGTGTAAAATGCTTATGTCTTCAAATTGGGCTTAGGAGATCACACAGCCTGGCTTTCTGACAGTGTAGAGACTCAGGCTGACATACAATTTCCATGTTTCCAAGATCATAATAGTTTGATGCCCATCTTGAAACCAATGTCAAGGTGGGATAGCAGAGCATGCCACAAATGGACTTCTGGAAAAATAACAGAGTGAACTTATTCTACTTTCTTGTTACATTTGATCCTGTGTTAATGGATATTCTCAGAAGTTTATTGCTTCTTCTCACTGAGTTGTGAAATCTCAGCCAGTCACTTATCTCTCAAGACCAGAGTTCTCCCATCTAGGAAGCTAATGGTCAGTCCTCAGCCTTTTTCAAATTCTCTTAGTCTATCTTCAACACAAATGACCACCAGGTTCTTCATTGGATCAGGGTTAGCAGTGTTTAAACCTGAACTGCTATGGCCAATGTTGTGGCTAATCAGGTACAGCCACCACCTGCAATGCCCATATCCCACAGGAAAACTGGATCAATTCCCAGCTCTTCCACTTCTGATCCAGCTCCTTCCTAATATGCTTGGAAAAGCATCAGAGGATGGCCCAAGTCCTCGGGCCTCTGCATCCATGTGGCAGACCCAAAGAAGCTCTTAGCTCCGGCTCCTTGACTTTGGCCTGGCTCAGGCTCAGAAGTTGCAGCCATTTGGAGAGTGAACCAACAGACCTGGGTTTCTCTCCCTCGCTCTCGCTCTCTCTGTAATAAATAAATTCTCTAAAAGTAAATAAATAAAAGTAAGGAAGAGAGAAAGAAACCTAAACATCTGATGAAGCAGCCAAACAGTGTTATATCTAGAAATCTCTATTTTTTTCATTTTCAATTAACATTATATACAGAAGATCAATTTAGTAAAAATTAAGTAAAGATTTCAACAGTTTGCACCCACACAGAAACACAAAGTGTAAAATACTGTTTGAGTACTAATTATAGTGTTAACTCACATGGTACAACACATTAAGGACAGAGATCCTACATGAGGAATAAGTGCACAGTGACTCCTGTTGTTGACTTAACAATTTGACACTCTTATTTATGGTGTCAGTAATCTCCCTAGGCTCTTATCATGAGTTGCCAAGGCTATGGAAGCATTTTGAGTTTGCCAACGCTGATCTTATTTAAACAAGGTCATAGTCAAAGTGGAAGTTCTCTCCTCCCTTCAGAGAAAGGGACCTCCTTCTTGATGGCTAGTTCTTTCCACTGGGATCTCACTTGCAGGGATCTTTCATTTAGTCTTTTTTTTTTTTTTTTGCCAGAGTTTCTTGGCTTTCCATGCGTAAAATACTCTCATGGGCTCTTCAGCCAGATCTGAATGCCTTAAGGGCTAATTTTGAGGCCAAAGTGCAGTTTAGGGCATCTGCCATTCTATGGGTCTGCTGTGTATCACACTTCCCATGTTGGATTGTTCTCTCCTTCTTAATTCTGTCTGATAGTATTAGCAGACACTAGTCTGGTTTATGTGATCCCTTTGACTCATTATGATCAATTGTGAGATGAAATTGATCACTTGGCCTAGTGAGATGGCATTGGTACATGCCACCTTGATGGGATTGAATTGGAATTCCCTGGTGTGTTTCTAACTCTACCATTTGGGGAAAATCTGATTGAGCATGTCCCAAATTGTATATCTTTTCCCTCTCTAATTCCCACTCTTATATTTAACAGAGATCACTTTTCAGTTAAATTTAAACACCTAAGAATAATTGTTCAAAAGAGGAAATCCAAATGGCCAACAGACACATGAAAAAATGTTTAAGATCACTAGCAATCAGGGAAATGCAAATCAAAACCACAATGAGGTTTCACCTCACCCCAGTTGGAATGGCTCACATACAGAAATCTACCAACAACAGATGTTCTCGAGGATGTGGGGGACAAGGGACACTAATCCACTGTTGGTGGGATTGCAAACTGGTTAAGCCACTATGGAAGTCAGTCTGGAGATTCCTCAGAAACCTGAATATAACCCTACCATACACCATACAACCCAGTCATCCCACTCCTTGGAATTTACCCAGAGGAAATTAAATTGGCAAATGAAAGAGCTGTCTGAACCTCAATGTTTATTACAGCTCAATCCACAATAGCTAAGACCTGGAATCAACCTAAATGCCCATCAACAGTAGACTAGATAAAGAAATTATGGGACATGTACTCTATAGAATACTATGCAGCAGTCAAAAACAATGAAATCCGGTCATTTGCAACAAAATAGAGGAATCTGGAACACATCATGCTGAGTGAAATAAGCCAGTCCCAAAGGGACAAATATCATATGTTCTCCCTGATCAGTGACAACTGACCGAGCATCAGAAAGGAAATCTGCTGAAGTGAAATGGACACTATGAGAAACAGTGACTTGATCAGCCCTTGTCCTGACTGTTGGTGAACAACTTAATACTTTATCCCTTTTAGTATCTTTTGTCCTACTTTAAAATATGGTTGAACTCTGTAGAAATCTCTATTATTAAAAGAATTTCCTAGTTACTAAGGTAAATTAGAATAACTTTTAATTCTAGATTTGAAACAAAATGCAAGTACTCAAAAGCACACACTTGAAGAACCAAAGTTTAGTTGTCAAAGAAAATTATGTCAACAGTATCATGAAACTCATGCAGGAGTGGAGGTGGGGGAGTAGAGAGGGTTCTTGGATAATGGGTACAAAAACACACTTAACAGAAGTAAGTCCTTGTGTTCCAGAGCACAGTAGAGTAGCAAAAGCTGACAACAGTATATTTTTATGAATAAAACAAGAGGAACTTAAAGATTATACTTTAAGGTAATAAAAAGGGAAAAATGTTATTTACTCTGATGTGGTCAGTATGCATTGTACATATCTATAGAAATAACACTTTGTGCCCTATAAAAATGCACACTTTTTATTTTAAAGCAGAAATTATTTTTAAAAATGTTTAAGGAAATATAAATTCTCATTAACCTGATTTGATCATTATATATGGGATAGTTATACAAGTATCAAATTATTATACTTTTCCCCATAAATATATACAATTAAAATAATAATTTTTAAAAATAAAATATGATATGCATATACAATGGAATATTTTCAGCTTTTTAAAAATTAAGTCTTATCACATGCATCAAAATGGATAGAACTTAGAGCTATTACATTAAGTGAAATAAGCTAGACAGAGAAAGGCAAATACCCTATATCCTCTTGCACAGGTAGAAATTTTCTTATTTAAAAAAATCAATCTTAGGCCAGCGCCAAGGCTCACAAGGCTAATCCTCCACCTTGTCACGCCGGCACACCAGGTTCTAGTCCCGGTCGGGGCGCCGGATTCTGTCCCAATTGCCCCTCTTCCAGTGCAGCTCTCTGCTGTGGCCCATGAAGGCAGTGGAGGATGGCCCAAGTGCTTGGGCCCTGCAGCCCATGGGAGACCAGGAGAAGCACCTGGCTCCTGGCTTCGGATCAGCGCAGTGAGCCCGCCGCAGTGCGCAGGCTGCAGCGGCCATTGGAGGGTGAACCAATGGCAAAGGAAGACCTTTCTCTCTGTCTCTCTCTCTCTCTCTCTCTCTCTCTCTCTCTCACTGTCTACTCTGCCTGTTAAAAAAAATTTTTTTAATTAAAAAAAAATCAATCTGAGTATAGAATAGAGATTAATATGGTTGGGAAGGGGATAGGCCAGGGAACAGAAGGATGTTGGTTAACAGGTACAGAAACATTGAAGGTATAAATTGCAGTCTTTTCACAATAATAGTATGTATTTTATGAGGACCTAGAAGAGAGGACCCTGAAGGCCTCAAAATTAATGAACTAAGTAAATGGATACACTAACTCCCAGATTTTATCAGTTCATGCTACATATTTGTGTTCAAACATTATACTAAGCTACATAAAAATGCACAAATATTACATATTAACCCCATTTTTTAAAAAAAATGTTAGACAAATACATTCACACACAAATCTCATGCAAAAATCCTTTTAAAGGCAAAGGCATCAACTAAATACATAGAAAAAAAGAGAGAAAAGGAAGGAGGGAAGGAAGGAAAAAAGGGAGGAAGGAAAATGAGAGAGGGGAAAGGAAAGAGAGTAGGAAAGAGAAAAAGGAAAAGCAATATTTGATGTAAACATTTAGGAAATTCCAGACCAACACAGACAAATAAGGAATGGGGGAAATTAGATTTTAGATTTTTTTTTCCATCCAGCTTGACTTGAACTCCTCTTTTAGCAAATACTTCCCATTGTGCACCCATGATAGGATTCCAGACACCTTGTTTTCAGACAAAGACTTCTGCAAAGAACACTTATTCTGTCCCAATATTTTATTTGCGGTAAACACAGATTCTCTTTCTATTGGGTTTGAAAGTCAAGAGGTGGAACAGCCTGGTCACCTTTCAGTACTGCAAAGGATATTCTGTAAATATCAATAGAAAAGACTTTACAGCACTAGACTAGAAGTAAACAATGAAGCTCATATTTATTGTGCAGCCCCTGGAGAGTTTCTAAGAGCCAAGGCATCAAAGAAACAGTAGGCTAATGGGACCGGGCCTCAGGAGTGCTAACCTTCCATTTTAGAAGGGGACATTAAATAAACACAGAAGCTCCAAATAATCCTGCTGCTATAGAAAGTATTTGCTGTTAGACAATGTTTTCAGTATAATGAGTGACTCTTACTGACACTAATGGTGTCTATGCAGTTCTATGCTAATCTGCTATGTTCAACCTGGAGCCCACAGCTTTCTTTTCTTGCTACCAAATAGTTCATTTTTTGTCTAAGGAGTGGAGAAGGGAATGAAAAGAATCATTTGGCAGCATCAGGCATCAACACATTCAGTTGTCAATGATTTAAAAAACTTAAGACATCTGTTGTCTGTGATTTTTTTCCCCCGAGTACAAACTATAAGAAAAAAGATGATTTTATTAGAGCAATGAACATAAGTGCTTCACATAGTTTCTTAGAATCACATAAATTTGAGAAAGAAATTTTCTAATATTTAATCTACTAATTGTTTTGCCAGCGTCTTCATTCATACTTATTTCAGTATGTTTCTCATCAATCTTTTCAGGGTTCTTTACTTCTTACACATCTACCAAGAGCTGTAACTCTGTTCTGAAAGAGGTACATACGAGGGTACTTCTAAACGCTCATGAAAATGGAATTAAGCCTGGCACCATGTCTCACGAGGCTAATCCTCCACCTGTGGCACTGGTACCCCAGGCTGTAGTCCTGGTTGGGGTGCAGGATTCTGTCCCAGTTACTCTTCTTCCAGTCCAGCTCTCTGCTGTGGCCCAGGAGGGCAGTGGAGGATGGCCCAAGTGCTTGGGCCCTGCACCGCATGGGAGACCAGGAGGAAGCACCTGGCTCCTGGCTTCAAATTGGTGCAGCGCCAGCCGTAGTGGCCATTTGGAGGGTGAACCAATGGAAGGAAGACCTTTCTCTCTAAAATAAAAATTTTTAAAAAGAAAATTGAATTAAAAGTTGTTTATTTGAGTGCAATGCTTTTTTTTTTTAAATCCATGCAAGCAGTTTTCATAATATGCACTTTCAGGAACATCTTGTAGACTTAGTGAATATCAAAATTTGTGACAATTTCTTGGGGTTTTCAGATTCCCTGAAATCCAGTCATGGATATAGCCCCAATTTAAGAATTTCTAATCTAAATATCTTAAATCTCTGTGTTTACAGTGTAAATACAATTGTAATTTAAGATATTTGAAGAAATGGTGCTTAAAAAAGGAATTATACTTTCCTTTGCTATCCCTTATTGATATAATGAAGAGGCCCTCTGGGTATTACCCCTGGTGCCTCTGCTATGGGATAGCATATGCTCATATACAAGAAATGTAACTATTTCAGTGAAACCACTTTGCCAATGAATTTAAAAAGAACAACTAGCAACCAGATAGATAGGAACCACTCATTTTTATTGAGGTAACTCACCTTATATTTGAAATTAGTTCATATTTTTGTCAGTCCATGGCCAAAAGCAGTCTCAGGATTTTAATCTCTTATGAAAAAGGTAAACAGGTCATTGCTTCCCTTCAGCAAAACATTTACTGGTAACAAAACATTTACTGAAATGACAACAGCAATAAATTATAGAATCCTCAGATTATGTACTCTGTTATGACAAAAACAAGGCTTTAATACCTGGTTAACGCAAGCCTTTGACAATTCCTACCACATTCAGGCATTCCTTGGATTGAGAAATGGAAGTAGAAAACTGGATTTCTACCCTCAAATGTCTTTACAATCTGGGTGGCAGATGTGGGAAGGATGGACAAAACTAGCAAAAATATAGGTACACTACTACAAATGTAGAAACACAGCCATGTCATAATCTATCCCACTGTACAGAGTATCACATACAAGTTAGAGAACAAAACACTGGGAGCAAATATTGCCTCAATCTTTTAGGCCAAACATGCCTACTGGAATCAGAAAGAATCATTACTTGAGACTTTACATAAATATTTAAATGATTAGTAAATCACAGCTTAGTACACATTATCTTTATAGAAGTTCATTTTAATATATATTAATAGTAACACATGTAAGAGGTTAAATAGACATAGACATAGAAAGAGACATATGAACAGCTTCAACTATTTATAGAAAATCCACATTACCTTTTTTTAAAGATTTATTTGGTTTTGAAAGTCAGGGTTACAGGAACGGGGGAGCGGGGGAGAGAGAGAGAGAGATAGCTTCCATCTGTCGGTTCATTCCCCATATGGCCACAATGGCTGAGGCTGCACCCCAACAAAGCCAGGGACCAAGAGCTTCCTCCAGGTCTCCCACATGGGTGGCAGGAATCCAGGCACTTACACCATCCTCCACTGCTTTCCTCAGGCCAGCAGCAGGAAGCTGGATCAGAGATGAGCACTGGAACTCGAAGCAGTATCCATATGGACTGCCATTACCACAGCACTTGCTTTACCTACTGTGCTACAAGGCAAGGCCCTACATTACGTTTTCCAAAAAATATTTTTTCAGACCACAGGGCTTTTACTCCTAAATTCTAAGGTTTTTTTTTAAAAAAAATTATGTTTTTTATTTGAAACAGTTACAGAAAATGAGGAATAGATATATGTGGAGAGATCTCCCATCTGCTGATTCACTCAAAAGATGGCCACCATGGCCAGGCAGAAGCCAGGAGCCAGGAGCTTCTTCCAGGTCTCCCATGCGGGTGGCAGGGGTTCAAGCACTTGGGACATTTTGTACAGGCCATTAGCAGGGAGCTAGATCAGAGTGCAACAGCTGAGACAAGAACCGGCTCCCATACGGGATGCCAGTGTCCGAGTCCAGGCTTTACCTGCCACACCACAGTGCCACCCCCTAAAAAACGTTTTATTAGCATACAGTATATATACCAGGAGACACACTTAAGGGTACAGATCAAGAGATTTTATCATGTGATACCTTAATAACCATCACCTAAACTAAGATAAAACATTACTACTACTGAATGAGTTCTCATTATTCCACCCTCTCCAATTTTTCAAAGAGAAAAAAGAGCACATTGTCATTTACATAGTATGAGTTAGTGAAACAATATTTATAACTATGTATCAAATGATCTGACATTATGCATTTTTATCCTCCATATATTAACTACCAAAAATAAAAGAAAACGTGATAGTTTTCTGAGTTCAGTTGACTTCACCTAGCATTATAATCTCCAGTTGCACCCATATTGCTGCAAATGTCAGGATTTCATTCCATCTTTTCATAGCTGGATAATATTCCATCATGTCCATGGATCACAGTTTCTTATCTGGCCACCAGTTGATGGACATCTAGGTTGATTCCGTATCTTAGCTACTGGGAACTGAAGTGCTTCAAACATGGGAGTACAAGAAGCGCTTGCATAGGCTGCTTTCATCTCTTTCAGATATATTACCAGGAGTGGAAAGCTTGAGCCATATGGTAGATCTATGTTTAATTTTCTGAGGACTCTTCGTATACCTTCCATAATTGCACCAGTTTTCATTCCTACCAATGGTGCTTTAGGGTATATTTTTCTGCATATCCTCACCAGCATTTGCTTTTTCATTTTTGAATGACAGCCATTCTAACTGTGGTGAGGCGACACCTCATTGTGGTTTGCATTTGAATTTCTAGTAGTTAGTGATCCTGAGCATTTTTTCATGTTTCTGTTGGACATTTTTTATTTCATCCTTTGAAAAATATCTGTTCATAGCCTTTGCCCGTTTCTTAACCTGGCTGCTTGCTTTGCTGTTGTTGAGTTTCTTGAGCTCCTTTATGAGATGCACAGTTAGCAAATATTGTCTCCCATTCTGTCAGTTGCATCTTCAATTTGTTAAGTGCCTCCTCTGCTTCCTAGATTATATTTTAATGTCATTTTTCCATGCAGTTTCTGAAGCTTCCCCCATAGTTGGTTATAGTGGTCTATTATTTTAATATTTTAATATAGTGGTCTATTATTTTTAAAAATGTGTTAACAGCTCACTTAATTAGCTCAGGTTAGGAAATGATTTGGATTGATCCTTATAATCAATGAATCTAGGTTCAAAAATGTCAGGTTTCCAAGTTAGATTCTATCAAAGTGACTCTGGGTATTCTCTTCCTCTTTCTTGTTTCTGAACTCCTAGAATACTTTATTTATATTTCATTTGTGGGATCCATGCCAGTGCTATTTCTTGCTCTGAATGTGTGTTACTGCCTTTGTCACTGAGAACTATCTAAGGAAAAAGGATCCTTCTATAGGGCCCCAAGGAAGAGATTCTGCATGATAGGAATGAGCTTCCTATGAAGAAGTTGTGACACTTAGGTCAGGTTTGTATCCATGGTGAGTAACAACCACTATACACACAGAAGCACTTCTAGCAAAGGGTTTAACATCAATGCAGCTGTATGTTCTTAAGAGAGGAAGTACTTAAACTGAGAAAATAATTTTTCTTTTTTATTTATACTTATCCCTACAGAGTGAGAACAGAGAGAGAGAGAGAGACAGAGAGAGAGAGTCTCATCCACTGATTCAGTCTCCAAATGACTGCAACAGATATTTTGGGCTAAAACCAGGAGCAAGGAATGGAATCCAAGTCTCCCATGTGAGTAGCAGAAAGAAAATTATGAGAGACATCACTACTGTCAGTGTCTGTATCAGCAGGAAGATGGAATCAGGAGTTGCACACAGGTATCCCAAACCCAGACAATCTAATATGAACAGAGGCATCTTAATGTCATAACTGCTAGGAAAATGTCCACCCAAGAAATAATTATTCATTACTAATCTCTATGTATATGTTCTTTGCTGTTCAGAAAATTAATGATTCTTAGATCTAAAAAGAATTTTAATATCAGTTCAAATGGCATAAACCTTGAAGTAGTATTAACAATTTCATTACATGAAGCAGATGAGTAAAGAAAAATTACAGTTAGATAATACTCCAAATATTATGAAACATCACAGTTATTTCCCAATGATAACTGATTCATTTCTTTACTAAGAGTCATAAAATATTTCATGATACTTCAAATTGTATTATAAAGTTTAAAACAATGTCTTTATTGCTGATCAGGAATTAGGAAGCAAGGTACACCTAATTCTCACTTTAGGAATTTGTCTTGCTCTTATCTTCATCCAACAGAAGACATACAAGAATCTAACATATGAAATCCATTCATCAGAATATAAATTGCCTCATAAATGCTCTGACTGATCATTTGATTGGCAGAGGGTAGTATGCAAGGTACGTGGAACTGGTGATCATCAAATGTCAGGAAGTTGAGTGACATTTAAGGGAGAATAGATCCTTTAATTTTATTGTATTTCTAGAGGGTAAAGACCATATCTTATTCATCTTCTAAGAAATTCATACCTATGTTTTACCCCTTACATATTTGTTTAAGGCATTTCTTCGAAAGGAAGACTAGAGAGATGAAATATTTTTAAATCACATTTTCAATATGAGATGTGCCACTTCATCTGAAGGAAGAAATAAAGTCAACCTCCATTGTAAAATGAATATAATCAAAGTGTTATTAAAGTGATTTCTTACTATGATGATAATAATGAAACATCTTCCAAATAAGTTTTTCTCTGCTGTACATAAATTAGAGCCCTACAACATTTTGAATCAAGAAGCAAGAGTAAAATCAGTAATCTATTGATCATTAACAGAAACAAATTGTTAAGTTTTAGCCTTGACCCAAATTTACTATCTATCATTTTCCCCACTGGAATTAAAGGATTAAGGATTATTAAAACCTAATTAGAAGTTTTACCCTCCTCTGACCTGTGTTTTCATACTTGTTTCCTGGTGGACTATTGACTGAAGCTAATTGGCAAGTCTTTCAATGAAAGACAAATCCTTTACAAGACCTAGTATCCCTAAAAATCAACAAGGTGCCTGTTAAGAATACGGTTTTCCAAGCTCTGCCTTCAGAGATTCTAATCTGGTTGTCTAAGGTGTACTTCTAGAAAAATGTAAAAGCAATTCTTGCTAAATATGCTTCCATGGCAGACACAATGAGTGATATTTTACAAAGTCCATCTCTTAGGTATTGGCTTTGTGAAAACGATGAACTTAATGTAAGTAAATAAAACAGTGACTTTTCAGGATTTTACAGGCTCAGATTGTATTAAAAACTCCGTGTACAGCTCCATATTCAAAGACTAAATACCAATAAATTTCAACCTGTAGAATTCATTTAAATTGCATTTATATACATTTGAGAAGATTTTCTTAAAAATTTTTTCTATTAGAGGTGGGAGTATCTAAAAAATGGAAATTCGATTGATGTTATCAATCATCATGAAAGCATACTCTGAAGAAGCAGATGCAGCTGTATACATAACGTTGCTTTTAAGAAACTTTCAGTCATTCTGTATCCATTCAAAAAAAAGATGACATACTTTGTAAAAAAGTAAAGCCATGAACTAAAACAATCTAGGATTCAAATTTTTTCATGATGCCTACTATCAAGACATTTTTCTAATAAATTATAAAATGCCCTTGAGAAGAGTAAAAATAAAAACAGAGGCTGGTGGGGTAGAAGTTTCGGCACAGTGAGCCACTGCCTGTGATGGTGGCATCCTATATGGGTGCCATTTCATGTCCCAGCTGTTCCACTTCCAATCCAGCAGCCTATTAATGCATCTGGGAAAGCACTGGAAGATGGCCCAAATCCTTGGGCTCCTGCACCCACATGGAAGATCTACAAGAAGCTCCTTGCTCCTTGCTTCTGCCTGACTCAGCCCCTGCAGAGATTTAGGGAGTAAACCAGTAGATAGAAGATTCTCATTCTCTCTCTCTCTCTCTCTCTTTCTCTCTTTCTCTCTTTCTCTCTTTCTCTCTTTCTCTGTCTGCCTGTTCCTTTCTCTTTTTAATTCCATCTTCCAAATAAGTAAATCTTTAAAAAAAAAAAAAGACAGGCTTGGCAGCATGGTAAATTACGCCACCCTTTGGGACAGCTGCATCATGTCTCAGAGTGCCAATTTGAGTCCTGACTACACCATTTCTGACTCATCTTGTGTTGTTTTATTTTGTCACCCATGTGGGAGACCTAGATTGAGTTCCTGGCTCCTGGCTTTAGCCTGACCCAGATCTGGCTAATGCAAGCATTTGGAGAATGAAGCAGCAGATGGAAGATCAAGCTTGCGCACGCTCGCTCGCGCGCTCTCTCTCTCTCTCTCTCTCTCTCTCTCTCTCTCAACTTCTCAATCTCTCTGTAATTCAAGCAGGTAAAAATAAACATTTTTTAAATGTAAAAGTTCTACTTACATTACCATCAAACAGGAGCACCTGAGCCATCCTCCACTGCACTCCCGGGCCACAGCAGAGAGCTGGACTGGAAGAGGAGCAAACAGCACTAGAACCCAGTGCCCATATGGGATGCTGGCACCAAAGGCTGAGGATTAACCAAGTGAGCCACAGCACAAGCCCTCTAGTGGATTCATTTTTAAGTTTTACTTTTAGTTGACAGATAACAATTATATACATTTTTTAGATGCAATGTTACATTTTGATACATTTATACAAAGTGAAATGATCAAATTAGACTAATTATCACATCCATTACCTCAAATACTTATCATTTGTCTGTAATAAGCATATTTAAAATTCTCTTTTAGCCATCCTGAAATATGTGATGTGTTATTAACTATAGTCACTGCACTGTGCAGAACACCTGAATTCATTCCGCTAACCTAACCATAACTTTGAACCTGTTGACCAACCACTATCTTTTCCCTGTACAGACCCAATTTCTGGTAACCACCATTCCACTTTTTCTATGAGTTTGACTTTTTTCAGTTTCACATACAAATGTGATCATACAGCATTTATGTGTTTGTACATGGCTTATTTCAAACAATATAATATACTGCAACTTCATCCATGTTGTTACACATGACAGAATTTTCTGTTTTAAGGTAGTAGGGTTCTATTGTACATGAATAGCATATTCTTAAATCTATTCATCTATTAATTAACATGTAGGTTCTTCTCATATCTTACCTATTGTGAATAATGTTGCAGTGAACATGAGAACAATGAGATCTCTTTGACACACTGATTTCAATCTCTTTGAGTATATGCCAGGAGTGGGATTGCTGGATCATATGGTGAATCTAATGGAAGCTTTTGAGGAACTACCAAACTGTTTTTCAAAATAGGTGTACTAATTAACAGTACCACCATCAGTGTAATGTTCCCTTTTCTCCACATTCTTTTCAAGACTTATCTTTCATCATTTTGATAATAGCAAACTAACAGATATGAGGTGTATCTCACTGTGCTTTAAATTTGCATTTCTTTGATGATTAAAGATGTTTTTTCCATATAACTATTGGCCATTTGTATGTTTACTTTTGAGAAATATCGGCAAAATTTCTTGTCTCGTTTTTGATATGCTTACTTACTTACAATTGAGTAGTTTTAGTTCACTGTATACTTTATGATGATCTGCAAATATTTTTGCCAATCTGTGCGTTGTTTCTTCACACTACCATTTCCTTGCTGTGCAGTGGCTTTTTAGGTTAACACAAACTCCACTTGCCTATTTTTGCTTTCATTGCCCGTTTTTGAGGGCAATAAATCTCCACCCATGGAGCTTCTCTCCTATGTGTTCCTCCAGTAGTTTTATACTTTCAGGTCTTATGTTTTTAAGACACTGTGAGTTTAATCATGTATAATGGAGTAAGGTAAGGATCCACTTTCCTTCATCTATATGTGGACATCCAGTTTTCCGAACACCATGTACTGAAGAGAATGAGTCCTATCTCCACTGTATTCCCTCGGCACCTTTGTTGAAAGTCAATTGACTGCTGGGCTCTCCATCCTATTACAAGACATATTATTGAGAAAAATATTTCACTGACATATTAAGAGTTGAGAAAATAAGTAGATAATGTAATTATTGTCCTCAATTTACCTATGAGAGTTGCATGGACTGAGAAAGTTACGTAAAGTCAAATAGCTGGGCTCTTGTCACTCATGTGGGAAACATGGATTGGCTCCTAGGCTGGGGCTATTTTGGGTGTGCATTTTGGAAGCTAATAAGGGGTTGGAGTTCATTTTTTCCCCTCATCTTTCTCTAATAAGTGTATTTTTAAAAGAAGTATACAGGCCAGCGCCGCGGCTCACTAGGCTAATCCTCCGCCTTGCGGCGCCGGCACACCAGGTTCTAGTCCCAGTCGGGGCGCCGGATTCTGTCCCAGTTGTCCCTCTTCCAGGCCAGCTCTCTGCTGTGGCCCGGGAGTGCAGTGGAGGATGGCCCAGTGCTTGGGCCCTGCACCCCATGGGAGACCAGGAAAAGCACCTGGCTCCTGCCTTCGGATCAGCATGGTGCACCAGCCATAGCACGCCGGCCGCGGTGGCCATTGGAGGGTGAACCAATGGCAAAGGAAGACCTTTCTCTCTGTCTCTGTCTCTCACTGTCCACTCTGCCTGTCAAAAAAAAAAAAAGAAGAAGTAGAAGAAGAAGAAGTATACAGTCTAGTCAGAGAATTACAAAATGGTAAAAAAAAAAAAAAAAAATCTCAGGAGCCGGTGCTGTGGCATAGTGGGTAAAGCTGCCACCTACAGTGCCGGCATCCCATATGGGTGCCAGCTCATGTCCTGGCTACTCCATTTCCAATCCAGCTCTCTGCTATGGCCTGGGAAAGCAGTGGAAGATGGCCCAAGTCTTTGGACCCCTGCACCTATGTGGGAGCCCCAGAAGAATCTCCTGGCTCCTGGCTCTGGATCGGTGCAGCTCCAGCCATTGAGACCGACTGGGGAGTGAACCAGCGGATGGAAGACCTATCTCCCCCACCCTCTCTGCCTCTTCTCTCTCTTTGTAACTCTTTCAAATAAATTAAAAAATATTTTTAAAAGCCCCTCATGTGTTAACCACTTCAGTCCAATTAACAACCATTCAGGTGCCATTATATGAAAGAATATCCTCAGAGATGTTATGCTGCTTGTTCTGTCTCATGGAGCAAGCTAGTGTCTGTTCTGAAACTCAGACCTTCCTGACAGTGAAGTCACTATCCTCAGTTTTCCTGGACCCCAACCTACATAACAGCAGCCATATGTCCAGTGTGGTATATACTGATGACCCTAAAGTTTCTGCTCTGTTATTCATCTGTCCCTGTCTGTGCTATCAGAGCATGTGTTTTCCACAGAAAACCATAAACCTAATCCCTACACTCTGAGAAATCTCTACAGATCGGCCAGCACTGCGGCTCAATAGGCTAATCCTCCACCTTGTCACGCCGGCACACCAGGTAATAGTCCCGGTCGGGGCACCGGATTCTGTCCCAGTTGTCCCTCTTCCAGGCCAGCTCTCTGCTGTGGCCCGGGAGTGCAGTGGAGGATGGTCCAAGTGCTTGGGCCCTGCACCCCATGGGAGACCAGGAGAAGCACCTGGCTCCTGCCTTTGAATCAGTGCGGTGCGCCAGCCGCAGTGCGCCAGCTGTGGCAGCCATTGGAGAGTGAACCAACGGCAAAGGAAGACCTCTCTGTCTCTCTCTCTCACTGTCCACTCTGCCTGTCAAAAGAAATATCTCTACAGATCATAGTATCGATATCTCAACTTCTAATAATCAAGACAAGGATTAACATAGCAAAGCACACCGTCTATCCCATACAGCCATATAACAGACAAAGATAGGGGTCCAGAAATTGAACATACTATACTTTGATGTTTGATGAACTTCTGGCATCTTTGCTTCTCACTAACTCATCAAATCTTCCTCCTGAGATCTTACCCACACTGGACTAGAGAACACAGGAAACAAGCTTCAAATTGATAGAAAATAGTATCACAATCTGTTCAAGTTTAAGTAATTTTCTATAGTTAGATGCTTTCTGATAAATTACTGATCTTTTAGCTTTTTTCTCTTTAACTTATAAGTCACCTTTTTATAGCCATAACAAATACTTGAAAGGAACTCCTTATGAAGAAAAAGATTTAGTCTTGGTCACAAGTTTGAAGTCCACAGTTCAAAATTAGGTAGCATCATTAGTCTGGTGTCCAGTGAAAGTGGTAGAAGGTGGAATGCATGTGGAGAGAGGATCACACGGTCAGTTAGGAAGCAGACAGAAATAGGAAGCATGCCCAGTTTATATAAAAAATCAACACTTCCAGTGAGACTACCTTCAACAGGCAAGCCCCAGTGACATAAAATCCTCCAATAAGGCCCACCTTCCAAAAACCATATTTAAATCAAGGCTTCACTCTTAAAACATCAACCATTAACAATAGTCTGATGTGGAGTCAAGATAGCGGAGTAGGGAAGGAGCTTACTGATCTAGCCCAGGAGAAGATAGTTTAAAAACAGTGGAGACAGTACAGTCTCAGCGAAGAGTTAGGGAGAAAACAGCATAGGAAACTACCAAAATTAGAGGGACATGATGGACCTATATGAAGGGTGTGGGTGCCCACAGCTCAGAACTCCAACAGCCTAGAGCCTATGTACCAGCATTGGAAAGTGAGATGAGACCAGACCACAGCAGCCCAAGCTGGTGAGGCCAAGGCAACTTCAGCTGCCTGACAAGGTCACTGCAGAAGGTCTGTCTCAACAAGGCGTGAGAATGACAGCTGAGGTCCTCTTGGTGGTTTTAGGTTTGTTGGGAACTACACTTTACATAAGAAAGCATGCAAACTGAAAGTGAAAGTATGGAAAAAGATATTCCATGCCAACAGAAACCAAAGTAGAGCTGGTGTAGCCATCTTAATATCAGGCAAAATAGACTTTAACACAAAAACTGTTAAGAGACAAAGAAGGACACTATATAATGATGAAGGGATCAATTTAACAGGAAGATGTAACTATTATAAATGTATATTCACCCAATTACAGGGTATCTGGCTATTTAAGAGAAATGTTAAGGGATTTAAAAGGAGACTTAAACTCCAATACAATAGTATTTGGGGACTTTAATACCCCATTCAGTAAATCAACAAGGAAATAGCAGATTTAATCGTCACTATAGACCAAATGAACCTAACAGATGTCTACAGAACTTTTCATCCTACAGTTTCAGAATACACATTCTTCTCAGCAGTGTATGGAACTTACTCTAGGATTGACAACATACTAGACCATAAAGCAAATCACGGCAAATTCAAAAAAAAATGAAATAGTATCATGCGTCTTCTTGGACCACAATGGAATGAAGCTGGAAATTGGAAACTCAAGAAACTCTAGAGCATATATAAGTGTATGGAGACTGACCAACATGCTCCTGAATGAACAGTGGGTCATTGAAGAAATCAAAATAGAAATCAAAAAAAAAATTTCTGGAAACAAAAGATGACCACACAACATATCAAACATATGGGATACAGCAAAAGCAGTATTAAAAGGAAAGTTTATAGCAGTAGTTGCCTACATTGAGAAATTGGAAAGGCACCAAATAAATGAGCTATCAATGCCTCAAGGATCTAGAAAAATAACGGCAAACCAAACCCAAAACTAATTAGGAGAAAAGAAATAATTAATATTAGAGAAGATTTCAAAAATTGAATCCAAAAAAATCAATACAAAAGATCATCAAAATGAAGAGCTGCTTTTTTGAAAAAAATAAACCAAATTGACACACCATTGGCCTAACTACACAAAAAAAGGAGAGGGAAGAACCAAATAAATACAATTAGAGATGAAAAAGGGAATGTAACAATAGACACACAGAAATAAAAAGAATCATCAGAAATCCTACAAACAGCTGTATGCCAAAAAAATGAGAAACCTAGAAAAATGGATTGATACCTAGACACATACAACCTACTTAATTTAGCCATGAAGACATAGAAAACATAAACAGACCCAAAACCAATATGGAGATTGAATCTATAATAAAGGGCCTCCCAACAAAGAAAAGCCCAGGATGGGATGGCTCACTGATGAACTCTAGCACACATTTGAAGAACTAACTTCAATTCTTCTCAAACTATTCAAAACAATTGAAAGAAAGGGAATCCTCCCAAATTCTGAATCCAGCAACACCTTAATTCCTAAACCTGAAAAAGATGCAAAAGAGAAAGAGAATTACAGAACAATTTCCCCTGATTAACATAAATGCAAAAATAATCAACAAAATCCTAGCCAATCAAATCCAACAACACATCAGGAAGATCATCCAACCAAACCAAATGGGATTTATACTTGGTATGCAGAGATGGTTCAAAATTCACGAATCAATTAATGTGATACATCAAAATAACAAACTGCTGAACAAAAACCATACAATTATCTCAATAGATGCCTAGAAAGCATTTGATAAAATACAACACCCTTTCATGATGAAAACTCTAAGCAAATTAGATATAGAAGGAACATTCCTCAACACAATCAAGGCAATTTATGATAAACCACTACCAGCATCATATTGAATAAGGAAAAGTTGGAAGCATTTCCACTGAGATGCAATCCCGGACAGGGATGCCCATTCTCACCATCGCTATCCAATATAGTATTGGAAGTTTTAAAAAAGAAATTAAAGGGATACAAATTGAGAAGGAGGAAGTTAAATTATCCCTATTTGCAAATAAAATGATCCTTTATATAGGGGATCCAAAGAACTCCACAGAGACTATTGAAACTCATAGAAGAGTTTGGTAAACTAGCAGGATACAAAATCGGTACACAAAAATCAACAGTCTTTGTCTACACAGACAATGCCACGTACAAGAAAGAACTTCTAAAGTCAATCCCCTTCACAATATCTACAAAAAATTTAAATACTTTGGAAAAAACTTAACCAAGGAAGTCAAAGATCTCTACAATAAGAATTACAAAACATTTAAGAACAAAAAAGAAGATGATACATAAAGTGGAAAAAATCTTCAATGCTCATGGATTAGAAGAATCAATACTATCAAAATATCCTTTCTTCCAAAGTAAATTACAGATTCAATGTGATAACAACCAAAATACTATAGACATTCTTCTCAGAAAAAAAATGATGCTGAAATTCATGTGGAGGCACAGGAGACCTCAAATAGGTAAAGCAATCTTATACAACAAAAACAAAGCCGGGGACATCACAATACCAAATTTTAAGACATACTACAGGGAAGTTATAATCAAAACATCCTGGTACTGGTACAAAAACAGATGGATAGACCAATGGAACAGAATAGAAACACCAGAAATCAATCCATATATCTAGAAACAACTTATATTTGATCAAGGAGCTAAAACCAATACCTGGAGCAAAGACAGTCTCTTCAAAAAATGGTGGTGCGAAAACTTGGTTTCCACATGCAGAAGTATGAAGCAAGACATCATCAAATTATTAGAGAACATCAGAGAAACTCTTCTAGATATTGGTACAGGCAAAGACTTCTTGGAAAAGACCCAAGAGGCACAGGAAGCCATAGCAAATATTGTAACTGGATTACATCAGATTGAGAAGTTTCTCTACAGCAAACAAACAGTCAGGAAAGTGAAGAGGCAACCAACAGAATGGAAGAAATTAGTTGCAAACTATGCAACTGATAAAGGATTAATAACCAGAATCTACAAAGAGATAAAGAAATCCAAAACAACAAAACAAACAACCCACTTAATAGATGGGCCAAGCACCTAAACAGACATTT
Organism: Sylvilagus floridanus; assembly: GCA_949820135.1. Lineage (NCBI taxonomy): Eukaryota > Metazoa > Chordata > Mammalia > Lagomorpha > Leporidae > Sylvilagus > Sylvilagus floridanus. The sequence continues at coordinate 41,810,361 of OX463224.1, forward strand.
TTCAAAAGGGGAAATCTAAATGGCCAACAGACACATGAAAAAATGTTCAGGATCACTAGCCATCAGGGAAATGCAAATCAAACCTACAATGAGGTTTCACCTCACCTTATTTAGAATGTCTTTCATACAGGAATCAACAAACAACAAATGCTGGCTAGGATGTGGGGAAGAAGGCACACTAATCCACTGTTGGTGGGGATGCAAACTAATAAAGCCTCTATGGAAGATAGTTTAGAGATATTTCAGAAATCTAAATACAGTCCTATCATACGACTCAGCCATCCCACTCCTCAGAATTTATCCAAGACAAATTAAATTAGCAAATAAAAGAGCTATCTGCTCTGAAGGGAGGAGAGAACCTCCACTTTGACTATGACCCTGTCGGAATAAGATTGAAGTCAGCGAATCCTAAAGGCTTCCATAGCCTTGGCAACTCATGACTAGAGCCTAGGGAGATTACTGAGGCCATAAACAAGAGTGTCAAATTGTTAAATCAACTTCAGGAGTCACTGTGTACTTAATGTCTCATGAGGGATCTGTCCTTAATGTGTTGTCCAATGTGAAGTAATGCTATAACTAGCACTGAAACAGTATTTTACACTTTGTGTTTCTGTGTGGGTGCAAACTGATGAAATCTTTACTTAGTATATACTGAATCAATCTTCTGTATATAGATAATTAAAAATGAAAAAAAAATCTTGGTGTTAAATTGGAAATTGCCTAGAAAATTAATCAATTTTTTAAAAAAATATATCATGAAGGATCTCTGTCCTTAATGTGCTGTACATTGTGAATTAATACTGTAACTAGCACTGAAACAGTATTTTTCACTTTGTGTTGCTATGTGAGGGCAAACTGTTGAAATCTTTACTTAATATATAGTAAACTGATCTTCTGTATATAAAGAGAATTGAAAATGAATCTTGATGTGAAGCAAGGGGAGAGGGAGTGGGAAAGGGGAGGGTTGCGGGTGGGGGGGAAGTTATGGGGGGGGAAGCCATTGTAATCTATAAGCTGTATTTTGGAAATTTATATTCTTTAAATAAAAGCGCTATAAAAATATTCTATATCAAAAACAATAATTAAAAGATTATGCTAAAGAAAAAAAAAAAAAGAGCTATCTGCACCTCGATGCCGATTTCAGCTAAATTCACAATAGCCAAGACATGCAATCAATCTAAAGGTCTGTCAATGGAAAACTGGATAAAGAAATTATGGGATATGTAATCTATGGAATACTATACAGCAGTAAAAAATAAAATCAATCCTTTGCAACAAAATGGAGGAATCTGGAAAACATCATACTCAGTGAAATAAGCTAGTTCCAAAGGGACAAATATAATATGTTCTTCCTGATCTGTGACAACTAATCAAGCACCAAAAAGGAAATCTGTTGAAGTGAAATGGACACTATGAGAAACAATGACTTGATCAGCCCTTGTCCTGACTGTCAAGGAACAGCTTATTGTTTTAATCTTTTTACTATTTTCTTTTTCTACTTAATACCATTGTTTCAGCTGTTTACTTAACACAGAATTATTCTTAGGTGTTTCAATCCAATTGAAAATTGATTCTTGTAAAAAATAAAAGTGGGAATAAAAGAGGGAGGAGATGTACAGTTCAGTACACATTTCCACAAAACTTGCTTTAGGACCCCAAATCACATTAAGTTGGCAAGTACTAATGCCATCACACTAGTTAATGTGATCATTTTATGTGCATAACTTTTCATAAAGATAGGAATAAGTGTTAAAGGGTTCACATATATAAGACCAAGTGTCTGCTAATAATAATAGATAGAATTAAAAAGCAGAGAATGATCTGACATGGGAAGCAGGCCACACAGCAGACTCATAAAAGGACAAACACCCTAAGCAGTACTCTGGCCTCAGAATCATCCCTTAAGGCATTCAAATGTGACCTAAAGAGCCCATGAGAGAATTTCATGCATGGAAAGCCAAGACATTGTGACAAAAATGGTATACATGAAATATCTCTGTGTGAGATCCCAGTGGAAAGAAGGGCCATCAAAAGAGAGGTAACTTTCTCTGAAGGGAGGAGAAAACTTCTACTTCGCTTATGTCCTTGTCTAAATAAGGTCAGAGTTTATGGACTCAAAAGGTGTCCATAGCCTTGGCAGCTCATGACAAGAGCCTCAAATGATCACTGACATCATAAATAAGAGTACCAATTGTTAAATCAACAACAGGATTCACTGTACACTTGCTCCCCATGTAGGACCTCTGTCTTTAATGAGTTGTACTATGAGAACTAATGGTAAAACTTGTCTTCAAACAGTACTTTATACTTTTGTGTCTGTGTGGGTATAAACTGTTGAAATCTTAGTATAGAGTTGTTCTTCTGTATATAAGGTGATTAAAAATGAATCTTAATGAAGAATGAAATGGGAGATGGAGTAGGAGGTGTGATGGGAGTTGGGGTGGGTGGGCGGGTATGGGGGGAAGAACTACTATTTTTCAAAAACTGTACTTATAAAATTTATATTTATTAAATAAAAGCTTTCTAAAAATAAAGAAAATAGAAAAAATATTTTAAAAGAAAAAAACAATAGTCTATTAACTTTTAACATAAGGCTTTAGGGTTTAAATTTCTACATGAGTTGGGGAGACAAATCCTGTTCAAGCTGCAGCACTATTCTCTAAAACAGTGTGAGATAGCATCTAGGACCATAAAATACTCTGTGCTGTCAAACATACAGGGGTTAAGTGGCCATTTAGTCTGTATTTCCTGTCTTCTGAACCCTTGAGAGTATCAGCAACAAAGCGGCTGGTCTACTCTGACCTCTGTATGCTCTGATTCTGGCAGTCACCAGTTGAGCCTGCAAGTGATCCCTTTCTCCTGACCTAAGTGGTACTAAAGTGCAGATTCTCACAGCTCTCCTGTATGACCTCATCAAAGCACAAGGAAATGTCTGAGTGCAGCATTACCCAACCTCCAGGGGCAGAAGCAGAGCTCTAGCCTGGAGCTCCTCTATCTTCAGCTTCCCACTTCCCCTTGCCGTGCTCTCACCTTTACAGCTTGCTCAAAGCGCTGTGTTATTGATCCTCTCCTAGAAGCCTCAAGTCTCCTCCCAAGTGTATCCAGGAATGTGTTCTGAGCATTTACCCTGAAAAAGAAGAAAGTAGAGACATTAATAGCTGATCTTTTCACTGAATATTCCCTGCCCTTCTTTTCATATTGGCTCAGGACCAAACTAGGTAGGCTTCTCACCTACTTCATGAGGCAAGAATTCCCAAAACACAATCTGAGCTTTCTCCAGTCCTAGTTTATTGTAGAATTTTATGGTGGTGCCTTTCAGGGATAGTTCCTGATGTAGTTGTGGAAGTAAATCAATTTAGAGAATTCTCATCTCCCCTCCATTCTCCTGACTTTCGTGACAGAGATCTTGAGACTCAAAATATTACTCTGCCAAATACTGATTTTATTTAGCATCCCTGCTAATACAATCTGTTATCATCCTCCAAGTTAAACTGATGCCTCTGGCTAAAGAGACGGAGACTGGGAACAAAGCAATGAGGGAAAGTATATTAGTGCTTTTTCAGAAATAGGATTGCTTTCATTGCAAAGAGGAGAAGGGATTGCTCACTGTGAACTTCATGGAGCTTTCTCTAAAAGGTCATGGGGTGACTCAATAAGTATGTTTCCTGGTGTTCCAGAAACTGTGTAAAGTTATATGCCAGCTGAGCACTTCCTTGCCACTTCACTACTTTCTAGAGGGACCAAACTGTTGCAGCTGGAATTTGTACTTAGAATCTTTGATGGATGTTCTAAACCTAAAACAGTTTTCACAATGAGGTAACAGAGCTGAATAATCTACAGATAGTGTATTTCTTATTCTTCAGGCCTTTGGATGAAATATAAAATTTCTACCATTATTCTGTAAGAGCTAAATGTAAGTTTTGCTTCAATTAGCATAAAGAAGCCAACTGAAGTTAAAATTAATCAGATCATCAAAATTTTCAAAAATTAAGAAAGACACCTGACACATTTTGCATCACTACCAAATGAGAAGTAAGGAGAATACTATTTTTGTTTTCTAAGAAAGACAGCCTACTATAGACTTTATATTCCTACACTTTTCCTTGAGAATCATTACTGCTATCCCATGTCCTATAATCAAATAAATTAATTTTATAAAAAAAAAAGTTTTGAGGTAGGGGCCACTATTTCATCTAGTGGTTGAGACACTGATATGTATATCTACATCACATATCAAAGTGTCTGCGTTTGAGCACCATTTCCATTCCTGATTCTAATGTCTTCCTAATGCATATCTTTGGAGACAATATGTGATAGCTCAATAGTTATTTTCCTGCCAGCAAAATGGAAGACTTGGATTTTGTTCTAGGCTCATGACTTTGGTCTGAAGCAAGCCTAGATATTGCAGATGTTTAGAGGATGATTCATTCCCTATCTATCTATCTACCTATCCATCTCTGTTTCTTGCTGGAGGAGTCTCTCTCCTTCCATCCTTTCATCTCTTACTCACAAATAAATAAAATAAAAATTTTTGAGGTAAAAATAAACTTTGTTGATTTTTCCTATATTAAAATATTTTTAGTAGGAAGAATATACTTAAACTTTTATGCAGAAATTGTCAAATGTTTATGCTCAAAGTAGTAACTTCTAGTACTGAAAGCTATCACAGATCTATATACATCCTCTACTTTGAACACACACAACCACACATACACAGAGAGACTGAGAGAGACAAAGTGTCATTTGCTCGTTCATTCCCCAAATGGCTTCAATGGCTGGAGCTGGGTCAGGTTGTGGCCAGGAGTCTAGAAATCCATCTGAGTATCCCACGTGGGTACTGGGGCCCCAAGAACTTGGGCCATCTTCCACCACTTTCCCAGGCACATTAGTAGGGAGTTAGATCAAACGTTTGCAGCCAGGACTCAAACTGGGTCTCACGTAGGATGCCAGTCTCACAGGTGGTGGCTTACCCCCATTGCACCACAATGCTGACTCCATCATTTTTAATCGTGTAAGTTTATTAGATCTGGTTTGATCAGATCATAACTCAGAACCCACTTACTCTACACATCACATGCCTGATAGAGTGAAGTTCCCTAGCCTTCTTTGGAATGTTGTGACACAGAAATCTGTGAAGAAAAACACTGTTGTATGAACTGAGACCAGTGTGTGGCTTCACAAAAGATCCAAACATAAATCTGAATCTAGAAGGAGCTGGGAAAATGGTCTCCACCATGAACCGATGACGTTACCATTTAGTTGGATGATACTGAGACTACAGACAGAGATATACAGATGAAACTTGGAAGGTATTTTCTCCTCATGGAGAATGTGCATCCCACATCATTTTCAAATACTTAAAATTAAATTATAATTTTCACATTGGACCTCCATAATTTCAGGCAGTAAGGCTCTAAGTAAAATGGATTGGCCTCATCTATTTATTTTGTTTTGCTTTGTTTATAAAGATATATTTATTTTAATTTGAAAGTCAGAGATACAGAAAGAGAAGGGAAGAGAGAGGGAGAGGGAGAAGGAGAGGAAGAGGGAGAAGGGAGAGGGGAAGGGTGAGAGGGAGGGGGACTGGGAGGGGGAGGGGGAAGGAGAACCTTCCATCCACTAATTCATTTCCCAGATGGCTGTGACAGCCAGGCCAAAGCCGGGAGTTTCTTCCAAATCTCCCATGTGGTGGTAGAAGCAAAATATGTGAGCCATCTTGCAATGCTTTTCCCATGACCCCATCTACTTAGATTACATCTCATTTTGCAATGTTAGGTTTCCAGTCAACAATATATTATGATACCCATTTCAATAAGCATAACCTTTATCATTTTATTAAAAGCTGCAAATTATTTTCTATGTATAAATCAATAAACATTCAGACACATATTTCCAATCACAAAAATATAAACAATGAAAATTTTTGACAATACTATACAGTTTTCCAATGATTCTGCTACAATTGTTTCCTTAGAAACAATTTATGACACAACAGTAATACTCTCATTTTGGTCTTTAATATTTGTTAACTAATAGTTCTCCAGAAAGAGTGTGCAATTCTTTCTACCAGGGTTGAGAATGTTACCTCCCATATCCATACCAATTTTATCTTTTGTTTGCATATAGCATTAGAAAACAAGAGAAGCTAGAATTTTAAATTCCACTGCATGATAATGACATAGGATATCTTCTCATAATTTTATTAGCCAAGAAATGTGGATATTACGAAGCTCTGAAGAGTCCAGTCATTCTCACTGCAAACCCTGGAAATATCCTTGTCTTTTGTTTAAACTGTTTAAATGAGATCCTGGTTAAAAGAACATGGTTACAAGAATGTACCACAAAGCACAGTAAAATCTAGTATAATTCTAACCCTTACAGATGAATACTCTATTAAAAGAATGCTTTTTAGTATACTAAATCAACTTTATCAGCACAATAAAACATTTTAAAATGATGTCTAGGAAAAAAATAATAAAATAAACAATAGTGAAGTAGATTCCCTTGAAGGTCAGAAAGCATTGCTTTGAAAAGAATCTACTTTTTTTTGGTAAGGGCATAAAATAAACCCTTCCAATACATTCTTTAAGCAAAAGCCTCTATTTTATAGCTTTTAAAAGCCCATTTTTTTCTTAAGCATAGTCATTACATAAAAGGAAATAATTTTCTAACAGTTTTATCTATAAAAAGAATTTTTTTTTTTTTTCCTTTTCTAGACGTTTCAAGCCCTTACTCAGCTTTGGCAAAGTTGGGGACATTTTTAAAAAGATTTACTTATTTATTTGAAAGGCAGACTTAAAGAGAGAAAGAGAGACAGATAAACAGACAGAAAGATCTTAAATCTGCTTGTTCATTCCCCAAATGGTTGCAATGGTCGAGGCTGGGCCAAGCCAAAGCTAGGAGCCAGGAGCTTCTTCCCGGTCTCCCATGTGGGTGCAGGGGCACAAGGACTTGGGCCATCCTCTGCTGCATTCCCAGTTGCATTAGCAGGGAGCTGTATTGGAGGTGGAGCAGCAAAGACTGGAACCAGCACTCACATGGAATGCCAGCACACAGGAAGTGGCTTAACCTGCTGTGCCACAGAACCAGCAAATAGGGGACATTTTGAAAATGCTTTCTACTGACGATGTCCTATTTTCAAGGATATCACTATTTAAAGAAATAGAGGGGCCGGTGCTGTGGCATAGTGGGCTAAATCCCTGCCTGGGGTGCCAGAACCCTGTTTGGGTGCTGGTTCATGTCCTGGCTGCTCCTCTTCCAATCCAGTTCTCTGCGATGGCCGGGGAAAGCAGCAGAAGACAGCCCAAGTGCTTGGGTCCCCACACCCACGTGGGAGACCCGGAAGAAGCTCCTGGCTTTGGATCAGCCAAGCTCTGGTCATTGCAGCCATTTGGGGAATGAATCAGCAGATAGAAGATTTTTCTCTCTGTCTTTCCCTCTATCTGTTTATAATTATACTACTCAAATTAATAAAATCTTTTTTAAAAAAATAGAGAATATTTTGCTTCTGTTCTTCTGAAATCTTTACTATTTGGATTTTTTTAAAGGGTAAATGATAGTCATATATGTGACTAGGAGTTATGATAACACACACATTTTAAGTATAGCAGCTCTCCCTTGAGCACTGATGTTATCCAGAGTGCCATGGTGGACCTTCTTTCCCTCTTTAGTGATTTTATTTCAATTCCACCCAGGACAAACTTTAGATGTCCAAAATAATCTTTTAATCTCTTTTCTACCACTGCTGACACCATATAAACACACAGTCTCTCCTACCAGTATTTCTTGGGCACTTTCATGAACTTCTGTTGTGAGATCACTCTTTTTTTTTTTTTGACAGAGTGGACAGTGAGAAAGAGAGACAGAGAGAAAGGCCTTCCTTTTCTATTGGTTCACCCCTCAATGGCTGCTGCAGCCAGCGCATCGCGCTGATCCAAAGGCAGGAGCCAGGTGCTTCGCCTGGTCTCCCATGCGGGTGCAGGGCCCAAGCACTTGGGCCAGCCTCCACTGCACTCCCGGGCCACAGCAGAGAGCTGGACTAGAAGAGGAGCAACTGGAACAGAATCTGGCACCCCGACTGGGACTAGAACCTGGGTGCTGGAGAAGCAGGTGGAGGATTAGCTTAGTGAGCCGCAGCGCCGGCCATTCTAGGCTTTTTTTTTTTTTTTTAACTCCCAACATTGAATCAGTCACCAAGTCTTCTCCCAAGAAGTCTTTTGGTCCCATTTTTGCCTATTCCTATTGGCATGTCCATAATTTAAATTTTGATTGCTTACAATGGCACTTTAAGATTTTCTCTGCTTCTAATCTTCTGATCCGTACTCTAGACCTCCCCTCATAAATTCTCCTTAAGGATCACTGTAAAATTCAGATCTGATTTTATCAACATTTTTAAAAAATTCTACCATAGATTTCTAAACTACCTAGCTTCACAAAAAAGTCTCCATAAATTCTGATGCATGCTTACTCTGCTGTTTCACCACCTACCAGTCACCCCTTATATCCTGTATGTCAGTGATTCACAATAGCTAGATGTGCCCTGAATTTACATCATCTTTTCTTCTGTCCATTTCTCTGGATATTTATGTCCCCTTCCTAAAGTATCATTCCTATATCTTGCCTACAAAACATGCATCCTTCAAGACAATTAAATGTACCTATGCCAGGCTGGCACCATGGCTCACTTGGCTAATCCTCTGCCTGTGGTGCTGGCACCCCAGGTTCTAGTCCTGGTTGGGTTGCCGGATTCTGTCCCGGTTACTTCTCTTCCAGTAAAGCTTTCTGCTGTGGCACAGGAAGGCAGTGGAGGATGGCCCAAGTGCTTGGGCCCTGCACCCTCATGGGAGACCAGGAGGAAACACCTGGAACCTGGCTTTGGATCAGTGCAGTGCGCTGACTATAGCAGCCATTTTGAGGGGTGAACTGATGGAAGGAAGACCTTTCTCTCTGTCTCTCTCTCTCACTGTGTAACTCTGCCTGTCAAAAAAAGTACCTATCCCAAACAAGCCTTTCCTAAAAAAAAATTATACTAAATTCAACATCCTTCTTTATGACTTCATAATAAAATGCCATTTTATCCTTTGACAATACATCACAGGTTTGCAGAAAGTGTAATGAAAAACTTTCTGTTTTCGATTCAGAAAAATAATGAAATTCACCTATAGTTCTTTAGAGTATGCATTTTCTATGAGCTTTTAGAAAAACTCTTCATATGCATGATTTCAAAAATTTTTACACCAAAATATTTACATTACATTTTCCTATGAACTTTTGAAAGTATTCTTATATTCCCTTTAGTCAGTCAAGGAAGATATTCTTAACAAAATGTTCTCTTTCCCTAAATGTGTATTCCTAGCATCTATCACACTGTCCAGTCAAAAAAGCCCATAGCAAATGAGTGTCTAAGTATCACAAACCTGTCTTATAGGCTTTAAGCAGAGTCTAGAGTGAAGAGCCATCCAAAAGAACGGGAAAAAATATTTGCAAGCTACATATCTGACATAATATTAATGTTCAGAATTTATCAGCAACTCAAAAGACTCAACTATAGAAAAACAACTGATCCAGTGAAGAAATGGGCAAAAGAACTCAATTACAGTTCTCAAAAGAAGCAAATGGCCAACAGATATATGAAGAAATGAGCAACATTACTATCTATCTAAGAAATGAAAAACAAAACTGTAAACAGATATCACCTCACCCCCATTAGAATGGCTATTATCCAAAAGACAGAAAAAAAAAAATTCTGGCAAGGATAGAAATGGAAACTCATACACTGTTGGTGGCAATGTAAATTACTACAGGCAGCCACTATGAATAACAGTAAGGAGATTTCTTTAAAAATTAGAAATAGACCTGCCACATGATTCGTCCATCTTGCTAATAGTTTTTTTTTATTATTTAATGAATGCATTTTTACATAGTTACAACTTTAGGAATATAGTGGTTCTTTCCCCCAAATCCCCCACCCTGCTCCCAACCCACCTCCCATTCCCTCTCCCATCTCCTTCTTCATTATGGATCATTTTAGTATGACTTGATATACAGAGGACCAACTCTATGCTAATCATAGATTTCAACAATTTGGCCCCATGCTGACTCACACCATATAGCACACAGTTTGGGGAGAGAATTTGTAGTGGAGTCTCATATTGCAATTCAATAAGGACAGAAGTCCTACCTGGGGAGCAAGTGTACAGTGACTACTGTTGTTCCTTTAACAATTAACACTCTTTTTTATGACATCAGTGATCATCCAAGGCTCTTGTCTTGGGCTGTGAAGGCTATGGATTGCTACTAGTTTTCTACCTAAAAGACATGAGCACATTGTATAAGAGATATCTGTACCACTAGGTTTGTAGCAACACTATTCACAATAGCCAAAATATGGAATCAACCAAGGTGTCCATCAGTATATGAATGGATAAAGAAAATATGATATGTGTATATATATAATGGGATATTATTATTCAATTATAAAAAGAATGAAATTCTATGATTTGCATCAAAATGGATGCAATAATATGAAATAAGCCAGATATGGAAAAAAATATTGCATGTTCTTATATGTAGGAGCTAAAATTAAAAAGAAAAAACAAATAAAAAGAAATGCCTGTGTGTATCAGTATTGCTACATAGTTTTGTCAAACGTTGTTTTATATATTTGTCAAGCATATGGTTAGCAATGATATACTACAGTTTTAATGATGTGTGATTATTTCAAAATTTATTATATATGAATGAAATTGGCATGTTTTTCTGGATCGTGTATGTTTGAATAATTACCTGTGTATGTATGGGTATATGTGAAAGAAAAGCATGTCTATTCAATTTGCAGAATGTAATTGTTCCACTCAGGAATTTTCTAACTACTTTGAATATTTCTTTCTATTCCTTGCCTATATTTCTGCCGAACTATAGTCTTTTTACATTTTACTTGTTGAACTCTTTATATTTAGTGAAACATCATGCCTTTGACTATAATGTAAATTAAAAATATATTATATCAAAAATTAAAAAAAGAAATGAAGAAAGAAAAAGAAAGACAGGGATGGAGAGATTTAGGGAGGAAAAGAGGGCAGAACAGAGTGTTATATTCTTAGAATTGTGTCTATGAGGTACCATGAATCTTTTTTCTTTGCATTAATATCACACTAACATGAGAATAACATGTTGTAGTAATTTTGATGCATTTACTGTGACTCCAAGAAACTAATGTATCAATAAATCCTTTAAATAAATAAATAAATAAATATTCAAAAACTTAAACCCAAACTTGTTTTTTGTATTGTTTTTTGCTAAGGAGAATACAGTATAGGTGCCTTGAGGAAAAGAAGTTAACCTCTTTCCAAACACTTGGGTTCCAATAAAAAGCAAATGTTTATTGATTGATAAGCAATCCATATAGCATAGTGCACACCAAGCCCAGGTACACATCAGAATCACTCAAGATGCTGCACTTATGAAGCCGAAATTACTAGAGACACAGCAGGAACACCTCTGGTTTGGAAAAGCTCCCTCAGCAGAATCCGAGAAGTAATGAAAATTTTGAACTTAACGATTGTGACTATGACACATTTTGGAAATAATCATTCTTACATATCATTTCCAATAATCAATTTTGCTAAGCCAAACAAAATGTCTTTCACATGGCAGTAACTCATTTCCAAAGCAAAAATGAAAATTTAAAGCTATGATCCTCAAGTATAAATAGCCCTTTTTAATATCAGAAACATTTGACTGACACTAATAGCTATAGTTTTCTAGGATACTAATTAAATAACACATAATAACTAAGCTAATGTAGTCACTTCCTTTAAAAGTTTTATGTAGATCAATGACATCTAAATATAATGGAATAATTATCAGTGTATGTATGGGTATATGTGAAAGAAAAGCATGTCTATTCAATTTCCAGAATGTATTTGTTCCACCTGGGAATTTTCTGACTACTTTGAACATTCCTTTCTATTTCTTCCCAGATGACTAGACACCATGCCAAAAGCTACTTGTATACAGGATACATTCCAAGTCTTAACATTGAGTCTTTTGTCAGCTAAAAATTACCAGAGCATTAGTTGAGAAGTCATTATACGCTAGCACACTTTTCTTACCACAATACATAAGGGCTCCAAATTTTCATGCTGTAACTTCTGATTTGTCATTATCACACTCCCCTCAGAAAGATACTGTTTACCCTCATTTTCTAATGTGGGTACTGAGATGCAGAGAGGTTAATTGATTTGCTTCAGGCTTTCAGAAGAGATATAGAAATTCCAAACCTCCTAACTGGCAGTTTCTTGTTTGATTCATGAGACAGTACTGCCCCACTAAGGCAGCTGAAGGTATACAGGGAGGAATCTTAGAGCAGGGATTTGTCCTTTCTCTCAATCAAGAAAGAAGGCAAAGGTTTTATACAAGGCTGAACACTCACTAAACAGCTAAGAATTAAACTGCTGAACTGTTTACTCCAATCATTTCAACACTTTAACATATCTTCCTCCTCATAAATCAGAACACAAGTGGATATCTCTCCTTTGAAAGTGGGTGTGTGATCAATGACTCTCTCAAAGTGGGTATGCATGCATGTATCACTGTGTTTGTGCATGTGTGTATAGATAGATAGACTGATGAAATCAAGTAAGATTGTAGATATAAATATCAAGTGAAGTGTAGAACAAAAATTAAATAGCATTCAAAAGACAATATTTGGGAAAAGGGGCCTAAAGATAAAATTGTCAGAAACTTGCTATAGGATTATAAGAAAAAGGAGCTGCATAAAGAAAAATATGTTATTAGAATACATCTTAGGTGCCATCAAACAAACTGCCTGTTATACATAGAGAGATCTCAGGAGTGAGCTTCCACAGAGGGCCAGCCTTTGTGAAAAGGCAGCATGAAGGCAGCCATGTGCAGAGAAGGGGAGAAACCCCAATGGAAACCGAACATGACAGCACCTTGATCTTAGCTACTGGCTTCCAAACATTAAAAAAAAAAAAAAAAAAAAAAAAAACTTCTGTTAAATGCCACCCAGTCTATGTTTTTTCATTGTGGAAACCGTAGCAAACTGAGATAGCACATAATTTGTAGATTAGTCAAGAAAATTGCAGGAATGAGCATAAAATCCTATAATAGTCCCTAATAGTTCACCTGGCCCACTGCAGCATAGCTGGGATTCTCTGACCACTCACCTGTAGCAGGTGCTGTCAGGATTTCATCCACACCCAGCTGGGATTCACTTCTGCACAGTATCATTGATACCTAGGCTGTTGGAGGATCGTGTTTCTGATGCAGGTTCACTCTCAGTCTTCACACAGGCAGGCACACAATCCATGCCTTCGCAAAGGCTCTCCACAAGCAATGGACAGGGAGTCTGTGGGTCAGTGTCCTTGCTTCCTCATCCACTGTTCATGATAATCCCAAAGCCTCCTGGTGCACTATTTCCCAGAGTTCACCAGGGTATTAGGCTCCAGTGGCCCATAGTCAGAGCTCGCTTTATGATATGACTTGTCCTAGAGTTCCTTTCTTCCTTACTACAGTTTCCCAGTTCCCTACTCTTAGGATCACCTGCCAAGTAAACTAGTTTCACTCCAATCCTCGCTTGAGGTCTTCTGAGAAAATTCAAAGTAAAATTCCATCTCCATGTCCCAGTGGATATCTTGATTACAATTCTTGTTTATAGACTTGGGGTCTGGCAGCAGGTTGTCGTGGAAAGACCTGAACACTCTCCAAAACCTTTCTTAAGCCAGACAAACTTCACTTTAAGAAAATTATATGCCTGTTAACTTTGTAATAATTCTAGTATTTAAATTATCTTTCAAAACATGTCCATCCAAACATTATCTCTTCATTGATTCTTTACCCTTGTTCTATAGATATACTCATGCATGTTCCTTTCAAGTAATAAAGTGCAATTAGCCCTTCCTTGCCTCTGTGGCCTTCCCTGGCTTCTGCTGGAGTCACTTATACTGCCCTGGCCAAATGACCTGTAGGCATCCTGCCATCTACTGGACACCTTTCAATTCCTATCTGCTATAGAAGTTGCACTGCATTCTATTGTTTTCATTTTTCTTTAGGCTTTACACTTTATGACATTGTTTATTAGCCTCAAACCAGAAAAACAGTTTCCTGTGTTTTCTTTCTCAGGCTTTAAGTTTCAACTTGTATATTTATAACCTACTCTGGTTGGAGTTTACTTTGTTTATAGTACAAGGGCCCTTATACATATGGCAAAGTTGGTTTTGCAATTATCAAGCCCCTCTGCCCCAGCCACTTGGACCCTTCTGTTGTCTCACTCATCCTACTTTTCTGATCACTCATTCACATCTACCTTCTTCTTTTATTTCTATTCTGCGAGTCCCTCCTTGCAAGGTCTTTTTCTTGGGAATTTTACACATAGTATTATACTTATGCTCTTTTTAAAAATTTATTTATACACTTATTGTCACACAGGCTTCTTAAAGTCAAAAGTGAGAATTTTTTGTCTATGCAACTAATAAAATTTCCTATTTCTTCAGTGTTCTATTCTATTCTGATTAATTGTACTAGTAGCTACTCAGTTATCCATTACAAGAAACCCAACCATAGATTCTCTTCTAATTTTTGATTCTAGATTCTAGAAACACATTCAAACTAATTCTCAACTTATACTTCAGTAAATTAATTACTAAGCTCTGATTATTTTAATTCTCCAATAGGTATATTACCCCTCCATGGCCCCATATACATCTCTACAATCTCCCAATGCCCATTTTATATTTTGCCTTCATCATTTAGACTCCTTCTCTTTCCAGTGCTGCATCACGCATAACCATCCTCCACACTGCCCCAGAATGGTGCAGCAGTGGTACACGCTACTACTATTGCCCGCTGGTATTGCACACTCTTCTCCACATCTTAACACAGAGACACTCCAGCCTTCGTACCTTCTTTTAGTTGAGGAGAGAATTGTGTGACTTCTTTGGTCAACTGGGTTTGTGCAGGGAAGCTTTTAGTAGGAGAGGTGATGAAAAGCCCATGTGTGGGTTTCCAGTCTCTGTCCCCTGCACCATCAACCAAACAGGTGATATAGTCCTGTCAATAAGGATTCCGGAGCGAATACTTAGGTCACAATTCCCCAATTCTTCCAAGCAGAGCACAGATTATTGGAGCTGATATGTTACTGGAGTTTTATAGCCAACCATTATTAATGTAGCATCTAACACAAAGTTTATTATGTCACTTTCCTCCATAAATTTCACCAAACGTCTCTTGATTTTCCTTGAAATATGGTCCAATCATTGCACATGGCAATAGTAGGGCTTCAATAATTTGTCCTCTGCTCATCTCCATCTCTCATGCTTGGTACTTTCACTTCATGATGGATACACCGAATGCTTACTATGTGTAATGCCATATAATCCATGCTTTCACACTTATTTCCTTCTGATTAGCTCTACTCTGAGATCTTGGCCTCCTATTATTTAACTGGATAACTTCTACGCAAGGTGCTAGTACCTCTAAAAAGGGTTTTTTTTAACTTTGCAGCTGAATCTATGTTTCTCCATGGTATGTTTGATATTTACCTTTTTTATCCCCAGTTTCTATCATCCAGCCTGTATTTAAAAGGCATTCAATAGGTGTTTCTTAGTGTATCCTCACCAAATAATTTTGTGACAAATAATTGCAAGGGAGAGATTTAGTCATTTTAATGTTTTCTGCCAAGATGAAATATACCAGTACTTATTCCTAAATGAGATGAAATGATCAGTTCGCAAAATAAAATGCAGCTAATAAAATAAACATTTCTTCAGTACACAGATAGAAAGAACAGATGATCCTCAAGCAACGTTATTAAACATTGAAATTCACCCTTTTGGTCCAAGCCACCATAATGATTTCCTGCTGTGGCTTCTTTATTTGCTGCCACTTCGGTTTTTGCCCTTTTATACTTTATCTTCCGAACAGCAGTTAAAGTGATCCTTCTTTTAAAAAAATTGATCATGACTCTCCTCAACTCAGAATTATTCAATGGCTCTTACTAAAAGTAAATAGAGCATCCCCATTAGTTTGCATCATACCACACCTGATCTTAATCTGCTACTTCCTTGCCCTTATCTCTTGCACCTGCCCCTTGCTCCCACTGATCATGTGACAGCCCTGCTTTGACATTCCTCAAATGTAACGAAGAACACTATCGCCTTTATATTTGCTGTTCTTTCTGAAAAGAACAGTTGTATCCGAGACTTCACACTCCCTACTTTGTAATTGGTCTGAGTTCAAATACTAAGTTGTTACATGGATATTTTCCCACAAGCACCTATGCAATTACACCCCTACTGTACTCTACCTTCTCCATCCTATTTTCTTCATATATTTTATTACTACTTTATATATATTTGTTTTTTTGTTTATCTTTTCCTACTAGAATAGTCACTGTATGACAGAGGCTTTGTCCCCATGGCTTAGAGCAATTTCTTCCACATAGTAGGGACTGAATACACATATGTTAACTGTAAAATTTGAATCAATCAATTAATAAATGATAATTTTTTTCAAACAGATTTGTTTAAATTTATTTTTTATTTGAGAGGTAGAGTTATAAACAGAAACAGTGAGAGACAGAGAGGTCTTACATCCACTGGTTCACTCCGAAAATGGCCACAATAGCCAAAGCTAAGCTGATCTGATATCAGGAGCCTGGAGCTTCTTCCAGGTCTCCCATGCAGGTGTAGGGGGCCAATTCCTTGGGCCATCTTCTGCTTTCCCAGGCCATAGTAGAGAGCAGGATCAGAAAAGGAGCAGCCAGGATATGAATTGGTGCCCATATGGGATGCCATTGCCACAAGCAGAGTCTTAACCTACTATAACAGTGCCAGCCAGAGTTGGGCTTTTTTAAATTTTTATTTGAGGGGCTGGCACTGTGGCACATGAGGTTAATTCACTGCCTTTGGCACCAGCCTCCCATGTGGGTGCCAGGTTCTAGTCCCAGTTGCTTCTCTTCCAGTCCAGCTCTCTGCTGTGGCCCGGGAAGGCAGTGGAAGATGGCCCAAGTCCTTGGGCCTTGCACCTGCATGGGAGACCAGGAAGAAGCACCTGGCTCCTGGCTTTGGATTGATACAGCTCCGACCATTGCGGCCATTTGGAGCGTGAACCAACAGAAGGAAGACCTTCATATCTCTCTCTCTCTCTCTCTCTCTCTCTCTCTCTCACTGTCTGTAACTCTGCCTGTCAAAAAAAAATAAATAAAATCTTTAAAAAAGTTTTTTTTTTTAATTTGGTAAAGAGATGGAGAGAGACTAAAAGCTCGCATCCATTGGTCCTCTCCCCAAATGCCCACAACAGTGGGGGTTGATCCAGGTGGAAGACTGGAGCCAGGAACTCAATCCAGTTCTCCCATGTAGGTGGCAGGAACCTGATTATTTGTGGAATCCTTGCTGCCCCCAGGGTCTTCTGGCAGAAGCTAGAGTCAAGATCAGAATCCAGAAGTTGAACTCAGGCACTCTGAAAAAGGATGTGAAAATCTTCATCACCAGCCCAAATGTCCACTCCTGTCAGAGATTTTAACCTCACAGCTGGCCTCATGGTGCAGTGGGTTGGGCCGCTGGCTGCAACTCTGACACCCCATGTTAGTCCTAGCTGCTCTGCTTCCAGTCCAGCTTCCTGCTGATGCACCTGGGAAGGAAGCAGATGGTGGCTCACATGCTTGTCCCCCTGCCATTCATGGGGGAGACCCAGATGGAGTTTCAGATCCCTGGCTTTGGCCTGGCCCAGCCCCAGCCACTGCAGCCATCTGGGGAATAAATCTGTAGATGGAAGATCTCTGTCTCTCCTTCTGTCTTCCAAAAATACACTTTAATTTTTTTAAATTATTTTAACCTAAACCTGAAGTAGATATAGTTGCATAATTACAGTAAAAGTAGATGTTTGTAAATTTATTACATGAATGTAAGCAAAACACTTGCTGATGCAAGACAATTAGCAGCTCATCCGAATGGCCAGCCACTGACTTCATAGACATAAAATGATAGCACAAGCAGCCACCGTGGAACAGCCAGTTAAGCTACTGCTTGTATACCTGCATTCCATACTTGAGTGCCAGGTCAAGTTCAGCTACTCTGCTTCTAATCCACCTCCCTGCCCACGCACAAAGGGAGCAGTGGATGATGGCTCAAGTACTTGAGTTTCTGCTCTCACCCATATGGGAGACTCAGATGAAGCTCCTAGCTCTTGGCTTCAACCTGGCCCAGTCCCAGATGTTGAGGCCATTTGGGGAGTGAGCTAGTAGATATAGGATTTCTCCCCTCCCTCCCTCCCTCCCTCTCTCTCTCCCTCTCTCTCTCTCTCTTCCTGCCTCCCTCCTTCCCTCCCTCCCTCACCAATACATACATAAAATGCAGCATTTTCCTCTGCCTTTCCTGTCTTCTCTTATTTTCTCTTATTTTTATTACCTGACAGCTCTCTTGAAATCACTTGTTCTTCTGTGAGAGTTTGGGGGTCTCGCAAGAGCTACCTTCATCCTTTCCAAGGGCAGATTCCTCAGTGACCCAAGTACATCTCAATAGGCCCATTTCTTAAACATATCCCTTCCTCTCACATTTTCCACACTGAGAACCAAGCCTACAGTACAAGGACCCTTGGGGGACAAATCATATCTAAAGCAGAGCAAGGACGTTACATACAAATATTTCCACAGTTAACCCTCATGACAGCTATGTGTATTACATTTAGATCTTCCAGAAATATTTACACTTCTCCCTTTGTGTCATCAGAACAAAATGCAAAGACACAAAACATTTAAAAGAATGATTTTATTTGGAAATAGTTCCTTCTGCATGGCCACAGAATAGCTTTTTAAAAATTATTTGAGAGACAGACAGACTGATAGGGAGCTCCTACGTGTTCACTCCACAAATGCCTGCATTGGCCAGGCTGAGCAGGCTGAAATTAGGAGCCAAGAGCTCAGCCTACATCTCCCTTGTAAATCACAGGGACCCAACTAATTGAACTATCATCACTCCCTACCACGGTGCACATTAGCAATAAACTGGAATTTGGAGCACAGCCAGGACTGAAACGTAGAAGCTCAGATATGAGATGCAGATGTTCAAACTGGTTCCTTAAGCACTCGGCCAAATATGTGTGCCATAGGCTAGTTTTTACAGCAGTCTATGCACAAGCCAACTCAAATCAATGCCAGAATTTACCTGCCATGCTATCTCCTAAAAATAGTTATTTTCTTTCTTTTATTGTCACCAAATTTCCTAAAATCCACACATTCACTCTCTACATATCCAAATATCCCAAAACACTCTCAATATGGAAACAATGGAACTGATTGTCATGTGGATACACAGAACTCTGGACATTAGACTACAGCACATATCAAGACCCCTATCTGGGGTCATGTGCAGCCAATCTACTTCCCCCACTCTCTTTAGGAGCAATGTGTGTAGTTGCTCTTGCTGTTAACTTTGGTTTATCCTTCAATCTTCAAATAAGATGTCTCTGGGTTAATATAGCTCCATTCTGTTTTCCTAAGTATTGTTCCTAACTATCATATATCATAACTGCATACTTCCAATCTGTAAAGGAATTTAGACTCTGAGGTATTAAATAGATACCCCAAATCATCCTACTCTGGAAGCGACCCTATGTCTGACTTCACAATATTTTACTCTATCCAAGATCACAGATAGTATCTTTAAAAAAAAAGATTTATTTACTTATTTGAAAGTAAGAGTTACACAGAGAGAAAGAGAGGCAGAGAGAGAGACAGACAGACAGAAAGAGAGTCTTCCATCCTCTGATTCATTCCCCAATTGGCCGCAGCGGCCAGAGGTATGCCAATCTGAAGCCAGGAGCCGAGTGCTTCTTCCTGGTCTCCCATGCGGGTGCAGGGCCCAAGGACTTGGGCCATCTTCCACTGCTTTCCCAGGCCATAGCAGAGAGCTGGATCAGAAGAGGAGGAGTCAGGTCTTGAACCTGCGCACATATGGGAAGCCGGCACTGCAGGCGGTGGCTTTACCCACTACACCACAGCGCTGGCCCCCAAAGATACTACCTCAACTACAGGTGAGGTTTCCCAGATGCTCAGTCAGTAAAAAGAAAACCATTTACCTAGAAATGATTCGTGAAAAACTAAACCAAGTGTTTTGTTCATCCAGCCTAGCCTTTGTCAATTGTACAAGGTTCAGAGCATTAATGTTTATGACTAACTATTCTAACTGAAAAGATAATCTTTTTTGACTTTGTAATTGATAATGTCAGCTTATAAATCTGGCTTTAACAATAAATATCAATAGTCTGCTGAGATATGAGAGGATATTCTTCATAAAAGTTAGATAATTAAAATATGACATTATTATTTTATTTGTGTGTTCTCCCTGGCTCATATTCTAAAAATGTTCAGTTTCTCTATTAGAGGAGATTATTAGACTTTTTATTAAAGTTATTTCCCTATAATAACCCAAATATATAATTTGTTACCAAGTTATATTGATATTTCAAAATATCACTTAAAATGGATTTTCAACTGCTTTGCTGTCACCCAATTCAAGTTCTTATTATCTGATGTTCAAGTCAGTGGGCTCTAAGTTATAGACATGAAGCAAAGTACAAAGAATCATATTACCCAATGTATTTCACAGCAGAATACATGGCTGTTTATCAAATGTGTGCAGTTATGGGGCTAATGCCACAGCTCCACTGGTTAAAGCCTTGGCCTACAGCATCAGCATCCCATACGGGCACCTTTTCAAGTCCTGGTTGCCCCTATTAATGATTCAGCTCTCTGTTCAAGCACCTGGAAAGCAGTAGAAGATGGCCCAAGTCCTAGGGTCCCTGCACCCACATGGGAGACCAGAAAGAAGCTCCTGGCTCCTGGCTTCAGCCTGGCCTCGACCTGGTCCTTGCAGCATTTATGGAATGAAGCAGTGGATGAAGGAGCTCTCTCTCTCCTCTCCCTCTTTCTCATTGTTTGTAACTCTGCCTCTAAAATATATAAATAATTTTAAAGTGATGTAGTTATAAAAGTATGTCATAGTAAAAATACAAAGAAAAAATCAGAAAAGAAGGATGAGAGATGGGAGAGTATGTGCAGGAGGGAGGATAGAGTGAGAAGTATCATTATATTCTTATTTGCATATATGAAATTACTCACCCTATATAAATTAAAATTTAAAATAAAAATGTATCTAATTCACTACTCAATTTACAAATTTTAATAATTTATAATTTTGATATATAGCAAAAGACCAACTTTTATCATGTACGAATTATAAACTTTCTCAAAATAAAACACACATACACACACACACACTTGAAGGATTTGGAACTACTGAGGATCATGCTAGAAATAACTAATAACTAATTACTAATTATTAAAGCATGTGATCTTTATCTTTTCCATATTTAAATTCCTAGCTAATAACTATCCAAAAGTTTATCCACTGCAGAATATATAAATAAAATGTGGTATGCTGAATAACAGAATACTACTCAGCAATGCAAATGAACTCCGTGTACAACATCGGTAAACATTATAAGCATAAAGCTGAGAAAACGATCACAGAAAAGAGGGGCCGACGCTGTGACTCACTTGATTAATCCTCCGCCTGTGGTGTCTGCATCCCATATGGACACTGGGTTCTAGTGCTGTTTGCTCCTCTTCCAGTCCAGCTCTCTGCTGTGGCCCGGGAAGGCAGTGGATGATGGCCCAGGTGCTTGCACCCTCATGGGAGACCAGGAAGAAGCACCTGGCTCCTGGCTTCGGGTAGCTCCGGCTGTAACGGTCATTTGGGGGATGAACCAATGGAAGGAAGACCTTTCTCTCTGTCTCTCACTGTCTAACGCTGTCAAATAAAAAAAAATCACAGAGAAGAAAGAGTGTTTCAGCAAGAGTCCCACTTTCTAGAGCTTTGCATGATGGCAACCTAGAAGGCAGGAGGAAGGGTTGTTCTAGATCTTTTCATGGGCACTGCTAGCTCATGTCTGTCTGTTTTGACAAGTTTTATTCTTATGATCTGTGAAAATCCCAGTGTTCCAAGTTTCAACTAGAAGACAGTAGGAAAAAAAATTAATGAGTGGCCTAAACTTAAAATTCCTCTTTGGTCATATTAATTTTTGCAATGAAGATTATTTACTCTAGCAAATCAGGAAGATCTGAAAGTGAGGAGGTTGCCATCCATAATTATACCGGCGCCATCCCAAACAAAACAAGACACATAGTTATGTAATCAAATATCTTGAACAGGGAAAGTGTTCAGTGCGGTGTTAAAAATGCTGCTTGGGACATCTGCATCAGAATTCCTGAGTTCACATCTGTTTCAGTTGCTGGCTAATGTGCATCCTGGGGATGATTCAAGTACTTGAGTCCCTGCCACACATGTGGGGAACATGCATTGAGTTCCATGCTCTCTGCTTTAGCCTTACCTAACCTGGCTGTTGTGGCAATTTGAAGAATTTGGGTATTAGGGAAATGAACCAGAAGTTGGAATCAATCAATCAATCAATCAACATCTCTATCTCTCTCTCTGTCTGTCTCTCTCTCTCTCTCACACACACAAACACACACACACACACATACACACACCCCACAGATAAAATAATTTTTAAAAATATTTTATAAAAATATACCTGAATGATTCTTTGCTTTCTTTAGTTGGCCATAATTATTTGTGAATATCCCTGCCAACATTTGTTTCATTCCTTTTAAGCTTTTGTAAAAAAGATTTATTTATTTATTTGAAAGGCAAAGGTGGGGGAAGGGGAGGTCCTCCATCCACTGGTTCATTCTCCAAACGGCCACAATGGCCACAGCTGGCCAATCCAAAGCCGGGAGCCAGGAGCTTCTATAGGGTCTTCCACACATCCACACAGGTTCAGGGGCCCAAGGACTTGGGCCATCTTCCACTGCTTTCCCTGACCATGGCAGAGAACTGTATCGAAAGTGGAGCAGCTGGGACTCAAACCGGTGCCCATATGGGATGCCAGCACTGCAGATGGTAGTTTTACCCGCTACACCACAGTGCTAGCACCTTTTTAAGTTATTTTTAGAATTGAAATGATGGAATAGCTTCTCTAAATGCCCCAGAATGGCTAGAAGAGTAAAACTGACACTATCAAACAGAGAATTTTAAAACAGCAAATTTTGCTCCATTAAAATCAAAAGAGGCTAGTGCCACGGCTCAATAGGCTAATCCTCCGCCTGCAGCGTCAGCACACTGGGTTCTAGTCCCAGTTGGGGCACCAGATTCTGTCCCGGTTGCCCCTCTTCCAGGCCAGCTCTCTGCTGTGGCCCAGGAGTGCAGTGGAGGATGGTCCAAGTGCTTGGGCCCTGCACCCCATCAGAGACCAGGAGAAGCACCTGGCTCCTGACTTCGGATCAGCGCAATGCGCCAGCAGCAGTGCACCAGCCACGGTAGCCATTGGAGGGTGAACCAACAGCAAAAGGAAGACCTTTCTCTCTGTCTCTCTCTCTCACTGTCTACTCTGCCTGTTAAATAAGAAAAGAAAAGAAAAGAAAAGAAAAGAAAAGAAAAGAAAAGAAAAGAAAAGAAAAGAAAAGAAAAGAAAAGAAAAGAAAAGAAAAGAAAAGAAAAGAAAAGAAAAGAAAAGAAAAGAAAAGAAAAGAAAAGATCAAAAGAGACTGTATGACTTAAAAATATTCAAAACTGATTCATCAAAACACAGTGACACTTATTACTGAAAATGTTGATGCAAAGAGCAGATACAAGAAAGAAGGCAGAGGTTCATGATAAAGTCCTAGAGTAATGACATCCCACAGGAAATAAAAAAGTTAGGCCCATTATAAGAATAATAGAAAAAATAAAGAAAAAAAAAAACATTTCTTTGGTTTTCAATGAATAAATTAACCTGTGAAAAATCAAAAAATCTTGCAGAAAAGCATCAATTTTTAAATGTGTATAAGTGTGAGAGTCTTTGTGCTCAAGAATGGTGTTCACTCTCACAGCTTACTATCACCCTAAAAGTACAGGTTATGAATTTCAACAGCGAACAATTTTTATAACAATTTCATAGATATTAGTTCCTCAGGCATTATTATAAAAGGTGAGAATAGATAGATGAAATAAAAAAAAATTACCCTTTTAGTGGCTTAACAGATAATTCTACAACCTTAAAAGTAAGAAATAGATTAAAATGTGCATCATTTGCTGTTGTCTTTCTAGTTTGTGCATATGGTTACAACAAAAGAGGACCCAATAGAAATTCAAAAGAGACGGCAATGCATTAATTGACTGTGGTACTCAGACAACTAACACACAATAGGGAAAAGGCAGCACTAGAAGATCCTGCTAGATAAGATTTTGAGCTCCTAAGCTTCCTCTTGGTAGTACTGTTGTCTCCAATGTCAACTGTGATAATGAGTTCCCAAGCAGGATGTGACCCTAGAGGCTGCTCCTCTCTCCATATGCTCTCCTTCTGCCCCATGAGCCTGAGCCATCTCCCGCTCAGCATGGAGATCACTAGAGCACAATTCAAAGCAATTATGATAAGAGTAATTAATAATAATAATCATGGTTAAATTGATCTCTAGTCGTTGAGCAATTTTCTGACAGTGCTTTAAATTATTGGGACATTTTAAAATACCACGATGCTGAACACCTTTTCATTCCTGACCTTGCACAGGCATCCCTCTATATTGATTTTCTCCATTTCCGATGCAATTGGAACTGCAGTGAGTCCAGCAGGAGCAGAAGTTCATCCACAAGAGCAGCTTTTCAAATATCTATTTACTGCTCACCTGTGCAAAGGAGAGATTTGAATCTGATTATGTAGAAGCCAGAAAATCCCTTCATTTCTTCCCACATCCCCAAGTAATACAAAAACCCCTCAGGGAAAACCTCTAACAGGCCTTATCTGTTCTCACAAACTTTTATCTCTGTTGATCCCAGGCTCAGTTACATCAGAATATTTTACTTTGGGAGACATCGCTTATCAATTCTTTCCAGCATGAAAAGCGTGTATTAAAGTGAGCACCTGAGTTATGCCTCTAGGCAATATTAAACATTCCCTTTCCTACTAAATGATTTTCTGTCAACTAGTATGTTGGGCACCCTTGGGAAAGGCAGGGATTCATTTATAAAGAATTACACTACACAGTCATAAATTTAATCTCCAAATCAATAGCATTTAGATTTTTTAAGAAGACAGCAAAGGTGCTATCAATAATTTTTTAAAAAATCTCTATTCTTAGACAGATCATTTTCACAAATCTAATTATGTAACCACTGGAAAACCATAGTGCTATAATGCCTATTTAGTGCCAGACTCCCAAACTGGATATGCTAAATCATGAGAATTTAAAACCTCAGAGAGTGTCAATCAGAAAATTTCTGAGAATGATTCATCACCCCTTTTAGGATATGACGCTCAAGATAGTTTATCTCTATACACCAGACGTGAAGAAGGAAGATAAGTGGCTCTAACCTGGTAGCCAGGATGATCAGATAACACGGTACATTCACTCCTCTCTGTCATGAATCACAGAGTTTTATGCTATCCACTTAATATCCTCCTGCCTTTTACAGCCTAATGTAAGAATGTCAAACATTTTAATTCATCGAAGGACAAATGAATTATAAATGTTATGACTCAGACACAGGTCTGACTGTTTATAGACATACTGAGGTGGCAGACACATGACACCTTCATTTAAAACTAGGATTGGATTTCTGACAGATGCAGTTCTTGACGGAGAACTTATGCATTCCATTGCTGGAGGTGAAAAATTTCTTCTGTCACAGGTGGTTGAGAACGGGCACGAGCAGAGGCCCATACTCAAAGGCTATTTCTTCATCCCCACAGGTTTCTTAGCCAGTTGAGCTCTCAATCTTAGCGCTTTCATTTCCGATACTAAAGGATATGCGGGCACACTGAGCAAGCAGGAAAAAATTGTCAGCTGTTAGTAAAGAAAGTTCTTTCAGTGTCTCCGGTGTGAAGCTGACATTTGTGGTCTCTGCAGCTGCATGTGGAGTTTGGGTGAAGGAGACGGATGGAGCCATTAGAAGAGTTGAGACGGGAGCAAACGTTATAAATTAGAGCTAAGGGGATTTCCGTGCAGGCATGTTAAGGGCAAGAGTGCCCGTAGATGGCTAGGTTCGTATTTCAGACATTCCGTTTGGAGTTAGGTAACTGTGAACTACCACTTCACTAAACCAGGGATAATGCTAGCCTCTATTTTAAAACATTAAGTATGAGAGTTAATAAGAAATTGGTTTTAAGTGTTTACATAAAAGAGAATCTAGTACAATTTTTCATAGGAAAAATGGGATCTGCTACCACTGCTATCAGCAAAGGAATTAACCAGCTCAGCTCTCAAGTATCCAATTTCTTACATATACAACAGCTGTTGTTTGTTTCTTGAATGTTATTTTAAGTGTAGAAGTGCCAGCAGCAGACAGACAGCACTGAGACTCCATCTAGGATTTCCATTTCCACTGCAAGGGGTATTTTGACCAACTATCAATTAAATTCCATTAAAAAAAAATGTTAGTTACTAAAAGTAACTAACCCACATGGAAAAATTTTTGTATAGGTAAAGTGAGCTTCAAGCAAGCTGATATGCCAGTTTAAGAAGCAGAGATGGAACAGCTTACAATAAATCTCTAAGTCAGCCTTTGTACTATGATAAGCAGTTGGTTAAAAGAAGCCATCTTACATTTTTAATAGTACAAACAATGTGGCATTGCATTTATAATTGTTCATTTGTAAAGCCTGAAAGAGAAAGAAAACAGAGGAAGGCTCAGTCGAACTGGGAAGTGCATCCTGCAAACCAACTGCTGCTTAGAAATAACAAAGAAATGAGAGTTCCCACGGTGGGAACTAAATATTGATTTCATCATTCATCAGCCATTGTTAAATGGGTGAGCTGAGGCCCTCTGGGCTCCAGACTCTGTGCTCAGCTCCAGCAGAGGGAAAGGGAGGCAAGGGAGAGAGAAGAGGAAACCTGGGGGAAGGAGAAGGAAAGGAGAGAAAGCCATGTGCATGAGATGCTGGTATTCTGTAGGACAGAAATGTGTGAAGAAATAATTATCATCAAGGATAGAGTCCAGAACCTGACGTCTCTGCTGGGAAATGCAGGGTGGGCGTACCACTTCCTGTGGAGGGCTCAGGGAAAGCTTCCTGAAAGCAGGGCGGGTTGAAAGTGAACAGGGTTCACTACAAACTGAGAGAGAGGAAGGGACAGATTATGACAGGAAGTGACAGGTGGATGCAAAAGAACAGGATGCCAAGCAGGATAACCAAGAATTTGAGAGTATACTACTTACTTTGAATGTTGGGCAGCAAAAAAGCAGGGGGATAATAAAAGGAAGAAAGGAGGAAGTGGGAGACAAATGGTGGGCTTTGAGCAAAGCAAACTCCAACTGAAGACAAAAGCAAGCTCATGCCTGAGACAAGAGAGGAGAATCACTGGAGAAGACTGAAAGTGGCCTGCAATATCACTGTCAGTAAGGGGCTCAGCTTCACTGAAGACGCACACATCTCTGTGATCAGACAGTACAGAGGACAATTAGCCATCCAACACTCAGATGGAAGAGACATGTGTGGTAATGAAGCCATCTCAAGGAAAGTCCAGCTTAAATTGCTACGTGTAATATAGAGTTCTGTGAAACCCTGAGACTTGGGTATGGGCCTATCTCATCTCTCCCTGGGCAAATCATCAATCTCAAAACCAGCCCCATCAGCCAAACTACATCAGCATGTTATGAAGAAGCACTGATTAAAAGAAACAGCAAAATTCAAATTGTCACTGACACAATCACATAAAATGAATAACCCTAAAGAGAAAAATTGAATTTTCTGCAGCATACAATTTTATAGAAAACTTCTGCCTGTAAAAATCTAAATTACCTCTGCTGATTTCTGATTTCGGTTCTGATGTGTAAAGAGCTTGGAAATCATCAGGCCCATTCTGAAAGCAAGAAAAAACTGGGAAGATTGAAAAATCATTGACAGTGTGAACCTACGAGAGAATATAGATCATGAGACGCCCCCCTCAAAAAAAAAAAAAAAAAAAAAAAAAACCAACTTCCCAAATCTAGTGAGACAGGCACATGCAGAGAGATGTAGTACAAGAAATCTGCTCAACTGGAATAAAAGCCATAGAAACCACAATACTTGGGTGTTAATTTTCATGAATTCTAGGAAGCTGAGTATAGACCAGCAGGAGTGTAAGGAACTCCATGGGGCGCAATCTTAGATGACCCCCACAATTTGGAGGTTGTATCACCAGGAAGCCACAGCATTCCCATGATGAAGTTCAATGAAGAGCTGCACTGGGCCATGGAAAAGGGAAAGAACAGAAAGAATACCCACTGGACGGCAGGGCAAGAACCTCTCCATCAGAAATTCCTGCTCTGCAGAGAAAAGCATTCACCAGAACACAGTTTCAAGCCTTATTCCAGGTAAGGAAACAGAATTCATCCCCGCTAAGAATTCCTCCAACCTCCTTGCTGTCTCTAATGGGGAAGACACATTGTCAGCCACTGAAGGACCTTCAAGGAGATACCTTAGGGACTCAGGAAAGAGGGTCAGAGGCAGGGGTAGGGAGGAGTGGAAACACTAATAGAAAAGACCTTGTGAAAGTCACAGCTCCAAGACACAGGCCCACAAAACGAATGAAACCTAATTGAAAGACTGTAAAATGCTTCCCTTCCTTGTACTCTCCTGTTACACCAAAAGCAGGACCTAACTATATAATCACTGTGGATTGTGGCTGCAATGGCTGTAAGACACAGACTCTCTAAAGAATATCTTGAAAAACCCAAAGCTGAAGAGGTGGGTAGGGGGAAACAGGGGATAGATAAGACATCAGAGGATTTTAAAAATATTCGCTACAGCCACATCCAGCATTACAAACAGCCCAAATCCGGACTAGAGTAGCATACAACCCCACACCCAAGGTCTATTTACATTTATACCTACAACTACATACGCCATAACTCTAACTGGAAAAAAAAAAAAACTACAAGACAATTTAAAGACAAGAAAAAAACACATTCTGAAGAGATAAAGCAAGCATCACAACTAAACTCAGATATGACACAGTTGGGGAATAATCAAAATGAGAATTTGAAATAGCATTAACAGATGTTAGAACACTAATAAAAATAGGCAACATGCAAAAACTGGTGCGAATTATAAGCAGAGACATGGGAACTCTGAGGATGAATCAATATGCGACACTGTAGCAGGCCTCATAAAATGAGTTTGGAAATATGTCCTCTGTTTCTTTTTTTCTTTGAAGGATTAGTTATTATTTGTTCTTTGAATGCCTGGTAAATTCAGCTTTAAAGCTTTATTGCTACATTGATCTCTTTATTTGTCTTTGGTCTGCTCAGACTTTCCATTTCTTGATTCAGACTTGATAGGTTCTACAGTTTTAGAAATATATTCATTTCCTCTAAGTTATCTGATTGGGTGCTATGTACTTATGTAATTATTGTCATTTTTACTTGTGAAGTCTCATCTTTCATTTCTAGTTTTATTTATTTGAGCAACATTATTCACAATAGGCAAGATATGAAGCAACCCATGTTTCCATTTACAGATGACTCAATAAGATAGTATTTTATAGATACTGGACTATTATTCAGCTTTTTTAAAAAAGAGAAGGGCTCCTGACAATTGTGACAACATGATGAACCTAAAAGACATTGTATAAAGTCAGTCAGAAGAAGAAATATATTGTGCAATCTCACCCATATGTAGAATCTGAAAAAGATATAAAATACACAGAAACAGCAAAAATGTGGTTACTAAAGTTGAGGAAAAGGGGAGATATAGGCTGAGATATACAAAAATACAATTATTTTATATGAATAAATCTAGAGATTTAATGTACAGAGTGAGGATCATAGTTGATAATATGCTGTTTACTAGAATTTGCTGAGACAACAAATTTTAGTTAATGTTACTGCTCCTCACCCAAAAAATCAGGTAACTATGTGTGATGATGGATATATTAACTTACGTGACTATAATGACCCCTTCATTATGTATATCAAACATCATACTATACATTTAAACATTCAATGTAAAAACACAGTAGTAGAAAAAAGGCATACATTTCATGGGATTATCAGTAGACTTGAGCTGGCTGAGAAAACAATCAGGGAGTTAGAAGATAGATTAACCAAAATTATAGACAGGAAAATACAAAGGGAAAAATATTTTGTTTAAAATCAGGACATCTAAGAACTGTGGGACAATGTCAAAAAGTGTAACATGTATAATAAACTTCTTTCCACAGGTTATAATCATTGTATGAATCCCTCACTTTGTGCTGTTAATGTCTCTTGTCAATAAACAAATGGTATATATGTGTATGTTAAAAATGTCTACATTTAAAGCAAATGTGGCAAAATCTTTGTTAAAGTTTCATCTGTCTTGAGTTGATTTTTGTATATTGCAAGAAGTAACAATCTAATTTCATTCTTCTACACTATTTATTAAAGAGATTATCCTTTCTCTAATGCATAACCTGAACACTATAGTCAAAAATAGCTGACTTGATGTACATTGACCAATTACAGGGTTCTCTATTCTGTTCCATTGAACTATGTATTAGCTTTTATGCAAGTTTCATGCTGTTTTAATTACGATAGCTTTGTGATGTGCCTTTAACTCAAGTATTGTTATGCCTCCAGGGAGAGTTATTTATTTATTTGCTCACAATTGCTTTGGCTATGCTGGATCTTTTGGGATTCCATATGAATTTTATGATTTTTTTCTAATTCTGTAAAGAATGTCAATGCTATTTTTATGGGGATTGCATTGAGTCAGCTGATCGATTTAGATAGTACAGACATATTAATATTAATTCTTCTAATCCACAAGCAAGGTATATCATACCACTTTCGTGTCACTAATGATTTCTTACATCAAAGTTTTATAATTTTTGTAATTTTCATTGCAGAGATGTTTCACTTCCTTGATTAAATATATTCCTAAATATTTATTTTTTGTGGCTATTATGAATTGGATTTCTTTCTTGATTTCTCTTTCTAAGAGTTCATTATTAGCATTCAAAAAGCTACTTTTTATGTTTATTTTGTAATCTGTAACTTTCGTGAATTGGTTTGTCAATTCTAACAGCTTTTTGGTGGAGTGTTTACCATTTTCCATGTACAACAACATGTGATCTGCAAACATGGATAATCTGACTTCCTCTTCTCCAGTTTTGATGCCCTTTATTTCTTTCTCCTCCCTAACTGCTCTTGCTAAGATTTCCAACACTACACTGAATAAGGATATCTTTTCTTGTTCCAGTTCTGAGGGGAAATAGCAGGTGAATAATATTAAAAAATCTGGTATATCCATGACAAAAACACCTGAATATTACTCCTCAAAATTATCAAGATTTTCAAAAACAAAGAGACATGGGAATAAGCTATAAACTGGTATAACTGATATGAATGTATATATCTGTACATACACATGCATGCATATATATGCACATATATTTCAAATATTTGGCATTACTTTTAACAGTGAAATCATGAAATAAAACCTCTGTTAAATTTGATAGGGACAGCACTCTAGTGGAGGAGGTTAAGTCTGTGCCTGTGTTGCCAGCATCCCATATGAGCACTGGTTCAAGTCCCAGCTCTCCCATTTTTGATCCAGTTCCCTGCTAATGTGTATGGGAAAGCAATGGAAGATGAACCATTTGCTTGGGCCGCTGCACCCATGTAGGAGACACAGATGAAGCTCCTGGTTCCCAGCTTTGGCCTGGCACAACTCTGGCCATTGGGGCCACTTGGGGAATAAAGTAGCAAATGGCAGATCTCTCTCTCACTCTCTTTCTCTTTCTCTTTCCTGTCCCTTTCTGTAACTCTTTCAAATAAATTAATTTTTTAAAAATGATTTTAAAATAATTCATGTAAAAATTCAAATTTTAAACCAAAATAAGATATAAAATCATTATTTGTAAAAATTTTAAACTTTAAATGAAACCTCAATGTGGTTTTGATCTGCATTTCCCTGATGGCTAGGGATCCTGAGCATTTTTTCATGAGTCTGTTGGCCATTTGGATTTCCTCTTTTGAAAAATGTCTGTTAAGGTCCTTGGCCCGTTTTTTTATTGGGTTTTTTGTTTTGATTCTGTGGTGTTTTTTGATCATTTTATAGATTCTAGTTGTTAATCCTTTATCTGTTGTGTAATTTGCATCTCCCATTCTGTTGGTTGCCTCTTCACTTTCCTGACTGTTTCCTTTGCTGTAGACAGACTCTTCAATTTGAGGTAATCCCATTTGTTTATTTTATCTCTGATTACCCGTGCCTCTAGGGTCTTCTCCAGGAATTCTTCGCCTGTTCCAATATCTTGAAGGGTTTCCCCTATGCTCTCAATTAGTTTCATGGTGTCGTGGCACATCTCCCTATTTGCAAATGACATGATACTATATATAGGGGACCCGATAAACTCCTGTAAGAGACTTCTGGAACTCATAGAAGACTTTGGTAAAGTAGCAGGATACAAAGTCAACACTCAGAAATCAACAGCCTTTGTATACACCGATAATGCCAGGGCCAAGGAAGAACTTCTAAGATCAATCCCATTCATGATAGCCACAAAAACAATAAAGTACCTTGGAATAAATTTAACCAAGGATGTCAAAGACCTCTATGATGAAAATTATAAAACACTAAAGAATGAAATAGAAGATGACACAAAAAAATGGAAAAACCTGCCATGCTCATGGATTGGAAGAATCAATATCATCAAAATGTCCATTCTCCCAAAAGCAATTTACAAGTTCAATGCAATACTAATCAAAATACCAAAGTCATTCTTCAAAGACCTAGAAAAAACGATGCTGAAATTCATATGGAGAAACAGGAGACCAAGAATAGCTAAAGCAATCCTTTACAATAAAAACAAGGCCGGAGGCATCACAATTCCAGACTTCAAGACATACTACAAGGCAGTTATAATCAAAACAGCCTGGTACTGGTACAAAAACAGATGGACAGACCAATGGAACAGAATAGAAACACCCAAGATCAATCCAAACATCTACAACCAACTCATATTCGACAAAGAACCCAAAACTAACCCCTGGAACAAGGACAGTCTCTTCAACAAATGGTGCTGGGAAAACTGGATGTCCACATGTTGAAATATGAAGCAAGACCCCTATCTTACACCTTATACAAAAATCCACTCAACATGGATCAAAGATCTAAACTTTAAATGAAAACATTAAAATTATCTTATAAGCCAATGAAGTGTCTATATATCACAAAAAAAAACAGTAACTTTTTCATATCTTTGCAAGAGCCAGAGCACCCCTTGAGAAAATATTTGAGTTATATGAAAATACATAGCATAATTCTGCAAGGAAATTGTTTGATCTATGTGAATAAACTAAAGAAGGGGAGGGAAGAGATTTTTCACATAAATTAAATGTGACAAGCACTGAACTTGAAATTTTACTTCTAATATCCTAAAAATAATCCATTGAGAGAGGCATTACTATCCTACGTCTACTGATAAGGGTGCTGAGGCATTGAACAACAATCTCGTGTAAGGTGACAGGATCATTAAGTGCTAGAACAAGGACTCACATCATGCACTAGGACAGACAAAGGTCCATGCTGCTTCACTCCACTGTGCTATAACTTCGTTTCCCCCTGGTCTTTTTATATTAAACTGACTTTCACACTAAAAACCGAATCATTTGATTTTTTTTTTCCAAATTGGTAGAAAGTAAAGTGTTTTATACATTTAAGAACTCGTTTCCAATTATTGTGGATGTTCTTCGATGGTTAAAATTGTAACATTTCCTTTACTTTTTTTCACATTGTAAATTTTAATGAAATTTGTTTTAATAATAAAATGCAGATATTATTTTATCCATTACTTCATTCTCCCAGTATCTTTCTATAGTTACTGAGATTGCTTTTTAACTTGTTTATATGAGAACAGCTGTCTGTTGACTTATTTTACGGACACAAAACCAACGTTCTCCTAACCAGCTGTATGTTCCCTTTTGTTCCTGCTAACATTCAATCTGTGGACCCATCCGAGGGTACCTTCTTTCTTGCTCCTTTGTGTTTAGAGTGGACTTATACTCGTGAGATTCTACAAGTAATTTTAATATTTATTATATTACTCTTAGTAGTTGTTGATTTGTATTAACTGTCCTAAAATAGCATTTCCTCTATTTTATAAGTAAGGGGTTAACTTAGATTTGAAAAAAATATTGTTTTACATACTAGCAGCAGTGCTAAACAAAAATAAAAGTAGGAAAGAAAGGAGGAAAATGAGAAAACTGAGGCCAGCATTATGGTGTCTTAGGTTAAACTGTTGCTTGAGGTGCCAGCATCCCATATCAGAGCTCTAGTTCAAGTCACAGCTGCCCTACTTGCAATCCAGCTCACTGCAAAAGTGCCTGAGAAAGCATCAGAAGAGGGGGCACCTGCCACCCATGTGGGAAACTGGGGTTGAGTTCCAGGCTCCTAGCTTCAGCCTGACCCTGCAAGACCGTTGTACCATTTGGGGAGTGAACCAGTAAATGGAAGATCTCTTTCTCTCCCTCAGTCTCAACCTCTTCCTGTCACTCTGCCTTTCAAATAAATTCTTTTTAAAAAATAAAATGTGAAAAAGAAAAAGGAATTATAGCAAGATAAGTTCTGACACATGATTATGTGTTTTAGGACAGATCATATAACCCCTGAAATTTAATATCCATGTCTATAAGTGAGGATTATAATCTCTGCTAAGTAAAAGATGAGGGTAATTAAAAAACCTTATGGTAAATGGAATTAAAAGGATACTAATTTAATCCATTCATATTCATGCATAGTTCTTCAAAATAGGCATTTTCCATGAAAGTATTAAAGACCTTCCCCATCATGTGTGGGTAAATTCAGACACCAGGTCTGAATGGCTGAACTATAGTAAAGTAAGAGGAGGAAAGGCATTTTAAGAATGGGTTATTATAAGCAAACACATTTTATTGGGGAATTCAATATTTAAAAGATTGCTGAGATCTCTGTGAAAAAACTATATCGACATTTTTTGGAAGTCCTGCTTTGTTCTGCTGTTTAAGAACAGAACACATTTTATTCTCAGATTTTTCTTGGTGTATAACCATATTTTTACCCTCAGCTTCAATGAGTATATGAGCAACATTTAAAAGAATTTCTTTTTAATTAGAGAAAAACAGTTGTTTTCTAACCTGTGAAATATGAATTTAAGAGTCATTTAAGCCTAGGGGCCAGCACTGTGGCACAGCTGGTTAACACCCTTGCCTGAAGAGCCGGCATCCCATGTGGGCGCCGGTTCGAGACCCAGCTGCTGCAATTCCAATCCAGCTCTCTGCTATGGCCTGGGAAAGCAGTAGAAGTGGGAAAGCAGTAGAAGACGGCCCAAGTTCTTGGGACCCTGCACCCGCATGGGAGACCGGAAGAAGCTCCTGGTTCCTAGCTTCGGATGGGCGCAGCTCTAGCCATTCGGCAAATTGGGGAGTGAAACAGCTGATGGAAGACCCCTCTCATTCTCTCTCTGCCTCTCTTCTCTCTGTGTAACTCTGCCTTTCAAATAAATAAATACTTTTTTTTTAAAAAAAAAAAAAGTCCTTTAAGCCTCAAACCTACTGTAATAGTTAGTTCCCACTGTTGTTCTTATCTGGACCGAAAGCAGACAGCAGTTTTCATCCAAGGAGAACAAATACACTAGTCCCTGATATCTGGGGTTGTCATTTTACAATGCTGCAGTCTGAATGTATTGTCATTTAGTAACACAAACTAAACTAAGCTCTACTTTTTTATAATTTAGAAAAAAAATTATACTAAGAGGGTCGGAAGCCATGAAGAATTATAGTTCATAATGACCAATTTTAACATGTTTTATAATCCATCAAAATGGGAATATTACCTTAGGGTACAATTTATTTTTCCTTATCATAAAATTCTGCCATAGTTAGAATAGTCATATAAATAAAAAAAAAAATGAGTCCCTTGCAGAAGTAATCAAAGGAAATCCATTCAATCTTCCTTCTGATGTTCCATTCTGGCTTTTTGACAGCTGAAGATACCAACATGCAATCAAATGTCTTTAGCACAGAATAAAAAATGAAAGCATTAAGCAAATTTGTGCACATGAAATAACTGACGGTGGTATAAAGAGGTTCAATTCAGTGATTTACAAAATATGCAAATCTGACCTCAATTAATTTGGAATTACAAAGTCTGAGAAGCATATGCTATACAGCACACTGAGGACGTGGCTTCATGCACTTTCTATTTATATTTGCATTGTCTGTATTTGTCTCCTTAAAAAAAGAATAAAAGCACAAAATGTGTTATGATTTTTTAAAGAATATTCTCAGTGCTTCTCTTGTAGAAATATATAAACAGTGCTGCTCTCTGGGCACTACTTCATATACAAGTAGCAGGGGGCAGAGAGAGAAATGAAACACACAACATAGAATGTGATTAACTGAACCACTAGATTCAACTCAACCTTTTCTGAATATTCCCTAACTACAATTCAATACAAGTTCTTATTTGTTCAAAGAGAAAAAACTGGTTAGAATACAAAAATGTTTGTAAAAAAAAAATCTTGGGCTTCCTATTTTTTAATATACTGACACAACTCAGAATGCAAATTAAAAAAAAAAAAGAATTTCTTGAATTCCACTCTTTAAAGCCTAAATCTCTCAATAGAATTAATGCAATGAAAGTTTTCACTGTAGAATTTTAGGCACAATGAAGTTACATAGAATTTTACTATGGGGGCAGGATTATACAGTAGAAATCAAAACACCAAATTCCTTTATACTCATGGTGAAAGAAGAAGAAATTTTCCAACAAAAATTGATAAACAATCATAAATGATTCCTACTCATTTCAACAAGATAGATACAAATGATTGCATGTTATCCTTAAAATAGGTAAAAAGTCAAAATTGATACTTAATTTGCAACAGAAAATAAAACACCTGTTACAGCCATCATTGTTCACTGTTGAAAAAAATAGCAAATGGCTAAGAGAAAATTCCAGACAATCCATTTACTAGTAAGCCATCCATCCGTAGTGCAAAGATTGCACAGCTTTTCATTATTGGCATTACATGTCAATGTCAAACTTGTTCAAGGACTTTGTAAGCTTTCATTACAACTAAGTTTCTCAAAATTTCTCTCATTTGAAATCTTTTATTAGTTTTATGGTTCATTTGTAAGCCAGTAGCATGCCAATTAATTTCATTATCTGGCCCAGGAGTGTAAGATTCTTTTGTTGTTTTTATTTACAATTTGCTCTCTTCTTAGTTCCTTTTGGAATTAATTAAGTCCAAAAGGAATATTTTCAATATTCACTTATCATGAAGCCCACCTGAATTTTTAAAAAAATAGATTTTTACATCAGGTGTTTGTAAGTTGTGAACAAAATACAAGGGAAAGTCAACTGATTTTATTGTATAGAAAATTCCTAAGAACTGGGATTATTGTCATTCATTCTGCTGAGAAATACAGAAAAGTTTTTGTTTCCCCCCTAATTTTCCTATGATGAAACTAAGTATCAGAGAGGTTAAGAAAATGCAAGAATTAGGTCAGTTGTCCAGGTATACCTACCTTTAAAGATTACATACTTAGTATCAACAACCTGATAGTCTTATTTATCATAAACCTACAGCAAACTGCAAATGGTAATAAACTCTCCTGTTTAAATTAAGTACAACATAAGGAAGGCTATTATCACTATTTCTATTAAACTTTGCCTATAAGTTTATCAGGCAGAGCATTAAGAACATTTTTAAAGTAATAGATCCAAGGGTGAAAAAAATAATTAAAAATATAATTGGTTGTAGATAATATGGTTTCATGTAAAGAAAATAGAACTATAGACAAATGATTAAAATATGAGTTTCTCAAGTTTACTAGTTAGGAAATCAAGAATCAAATAATAAGTCGCATTTACATATGTAAGCAAAATATAAAAACATAAAAATTCCATAAGTTAACATTTTAGAAAAATCTAAATTTAATGTTCAAATACAAAATTTACTATGATAATCCTTGCATGAACACAGATCTATAAATTACCTAGGGAACAATTGACTGAAAATATTCAGCACTTTACACAGAAAATTATAGCCATTTACTGACACACATAAAAAACTAAATGATCAGATAATTATGTCATAGTCATAGATGGCAAAAGTTAATTTTATAAACATGCCAGTTTTCCCCAAATAAACAATATGTTCCTAAAAAAAATCCAAGGAGATTCTTGTAGACTTATTTAACTGATTTTCAAATCTACATGAAATGCTGTGATTCAAGAAGAATAAAACAATTTTGAGTAGAAGCTAAATGGGATGATGGAGGACTTTTCTAAGCTATTGAATATCATTTAAAAAACTAAAATAGCTCAAGCAATTTGACATTGGCATATGGATAGACGGATAAAACATAATAGAGCAGGGATCAGCAAACTACGGTGTGGGGGCAAAATCTGGCCTTTGTCTATAAAAATAAGTATTACGTGGAACACAGTCACAGTCACCCATTACATGTTGTCTGTGGCTGATTTCCCAATACAATGGCTATTTGGGTGGTTACAAGAGAAACTGTGGGGTTAGGAATGCCTATGACACTTGTTTCCTGGTCCTTTAATAAAAAATTGTTGACCTATACATTTGAGAGTAGGTGGGAGAAAGAAGAGATTTTTCAATGAACATGTCTCATATCATTTTTCTCATAGGGAAAATTATCAAATTTGGAATGTTAAGAACTATTACAAATGAATTAAAAGCCTACAATCAAGATCTTCAACTTTTAATAGGGTATTAGGGTCATAAAGGTGATAGGAACTCCAGGAACCCCTGAAACGAAAAGAAAAATATAGGAAAGAAAAATCACCAGATGTACTGTCCAGGAGCCCTGCGATAGGGGGAGATGGGAGAAACACCTAGAATGTAATCTTCAGATGTTGCTGAGTCTGCTGAGCTGACCTGATTTAGCACTCTGCATACTTCTGTGCAAAACAGGCTGCTCCAATATCAATACCCTGACTGGTTCACACAGTATGCTTAATTAGCATTCACATTGACCAATTGGGGAGAACTTCCTGCTTTAGAAACACATAAAAGTCTGAGCCAGACAGTCTCAAGAAGCAGCTCAGAGCAGACCCTCCCAGCTGCTGGAGAGCTTCATTCATGTCTTCCATGTCTGTGTGCCTCATTGTTCATGGAAGACAGAACCCAGCACAGAGAAGTAGCAACACAGAAGGTGGCAGCACTCCTCAGAGAAGAGAAATTATAACCCGGAAGGTGACAGCAGTCAACCAACCCGGCAGACAGGAGAGAGCTGTAACAGGAAAAGCTGTACTGCTCCTGAAGAATCTAGCAAAAAGAATCTGCCACATCTCTCCAAGGCAAGACACAGGCAAAAGCAATCAGTCACAGACTCCTCCTGCTGCTACTTCTACAACACTAACACTTCTGGCATGCCTAAAACGTATTTAGGGCTCAGTCAGGATAACTGGAGTGGTGTGTGAAAGCAGGCTAAGACAGTCACTAAACCCTGCTTGCCGACTGTTTGTTATTCTGGCACCCTCATTGTCTGAATCTGTACTCATTTCTCAGCAAACAGCAAACAGAGAGAGAGACACTTTGTATACAGAAGAGCCAGCACTTGCAAGCTTCTCTGGCAATGCCTTCCTCGGACTCTCCCTCTTGACTGCTGCAGCGGGAGGTTTCTTGTTTTCAATAAACTTCTGCTTTGCTCACTATGCCTGTCCGCAAAGAAATTCTTCAGTGTGACACAAGAACCAAGCTCACCTGCAGCATCCCACAAAGGCATACTAGGAAGCAAATCCAAACATGGTTTAAAAGTTAGAAACTGTAAAGGGACCTCATTCAATTTTGCTTACACTAAAATTTGTAAACAGGAAAGTCACAGTGAGAGTTAGCACATGACTTGCTTGCAGCCTGGGATTCTTAGACATCTAAATGGCTAACTCCAATAATGTATCTGTCTCCTTCTGGAGAAATCTCCAAGTTCTCACAAGTAGTGTATCTTGGAAGTGATCCCAAGAAGCACAGGTGGATGAGTTCCTTAAAGGAAAGCAAAGGAAACACAAGTGTATAAATGGCTACGTGACTTCTATTGAAAACCGATAGGCAGCTTTGGGACCTCTGAACCACAGTGTACAACAAATAGACTGCACCATTATCCTTCCACTCTCATCCAGTAGTACTTGAAGGCTACTTCTGCAGATGTTGGCTGCCTACTACTTCAGGTGTGACTCACAGGAGGACCTAACATCGTGCTTCATTCATTCCAAAGAACATGTTACACCAGGAAGTCTGAGATGTACACACACAGATGGTGAGTGCTTAGGGTACACAAATAAAATACCTTCGCCTGACCCTGCACAAATGCAGCTCATCAGAACGGCTCTGCTGGATCACTTCATATAAAATAGAATCCCAGTTCTATTGTCACTATGCTCTTTCCCTGCTTTATATTATATATTGATTCCTTTATTCACTATTGGTTTTGCTCCCACTGGAATACATATTTTATAAGGGGAACAAATGTTTTAGAAGCTACTGTATCTCTGGCATCTAGAATAACGTTTTGACACATAGAAGATACTACTGACCAAATGTTCTTGCTTCAAAAACATTCATGTTGAGGCTCCACTCGTCAATGGAATGGGATTTCGGATGTGGGATTTTAGAAGGTCACGAGAGTAATAATAGGAGTGATGCTCTTCCCTTTAAAAAAAGTATTTTCCTGTCCCTCTTGTTCTCCCTCTTTGTCTCATTCACCCTGTCTCTTTCCTTTTCCTTCACTGCATACATGGACTGTCGATAGGCAGTATGAGGACAAGAACAGGCCTCGCACTGAGAGGTCAGTCATTCTGGCACCTCATCTCCGATTCCCAGCTGCGAGAACCATCAGAAATGCATGCTTCTTGTGTACATCATTCAGTCCATAATGATTTGTTATAGCAGCCCGAGGTGACAAAGACATTCACAACTGATTTTTATTAGATGTATGAATGAGATGCCAATACATACACAGGAAAATGGCAAAAAATATCAGATATTGTGAGAAAGTTAAGTAAAGGAAATTCCTACATCTTGATGGTGGAAGTGTAAGTTGGTCGAAGAATTTTGAAGGCCAGTTTGGCAATATCAAGTACAATGGAAAAAGCGCACTGAACCCAAGACCCAGTTACAGTATAAAGTAGTAGCACCGGGTTAAAATTTACAATAATTTCTGTTGTGTGAAGACATGTACAAGAATGTTTACAGCCTTTTTAAGTGAAAATGCTTTTAAAAATACTGAGCCCTCTTGATCCTACCTCATATTTATAAGATCTTTCTCTTCCACCCAGTGTAAATAAATATCATGACTAAGTTAAATTTGTGAATTACTTCAGAGTTTTCAACACATGATTTCACTAGATCATCAGGACAATTTACTTGCATCATTGGACATGGACAGAGTGGTAGACTAAACTAAGCTCATATTATCCAGGCACTTACTATACAATGAGTTCATAATCTAAGGAAGATGCTAAGATTCCATTTTATGGGTAAGTAAATAACAATCTCAGAAAGATTAATTGCATTGACTAATGATGGGGATAGTATATGGCATAGTCTAAATGGAAATATATTCTCACTCCAAATCCATGCTCTTCTAATAATAACAACAATAAAATCAGTCCTCACAGTAATAGAAGTAATGAAAAGATAACTTAAAACTGCTGGTGGCTACCACACAGCTAAGGCGAAAGCAGGATCAAAAATCAGACTCTATAGCTTAATAAAAGGCTTAAATATATTAATGTAAAATATGGAGTAGAAATGTGAGCTTTCTACTTTACAAATGGCAAATGTATGTGAAAGTATTCTATAAAACAAAACAAATTGTTTTCACTCATAATATTTGTGCAACATAAATATCCTTTTTCTTTAGGCTTCTTTGGGATTCTTTATGTATGAATAATAATCAAATTTTCAAAAGTTGTTAAAATTTAAAAATAATTACACCATTATAGAAAAACACTGCATGGCTGAGGTTGTAATACAATGAATTGAGCCACCAGCTGCAATGCTGGCATCCCATATGGGTGCCAGTTAATGTCCTGGCTGCTCCATCTCCAATCCAGCTCTCTGCTAATGGCCTGAGAAAAGCAGCAGAAGATGGCCCTTGCCACCCACATGGGGGGCTCAGCTGAACCTTTTGGCTCCTGGCTTTTGTCTTGTCCAGCACATGCCATTTGGACATCTGGGGAGTTAACCAACAGATGGAAGATCTCTCACTCACTTGCTCTTTCTGTCTCTCCCTCTCCCTGTAATTCTGACTTTCAAAATAAATAAATAAATCTTAAAAGATGAAAAAAAAAAAAGAAAAACACTAGAACCATTCCTTTGGAAAAAATATTTTTTGTTTAATTCTAAATGTGAGAGAAAATGATACATATTGTTCTAAAGGTTATTTAAGAGTTAGAGGCTTGAGTTGAAATTTGGAGATTTATTCCAAAACTAAGATGTTAATTACTTCTTTTTCCAATAGGTATAGGATAAAAACTTTAATATAATAGCTATTGCAATATATCACAGCTGGACATGTTGCCTGACATTAATGCCTTATGATAGTTGTGCTATTACTACCTTTCCAAAAGATCACAGTATTCCTAGAAGGTTTTAAGCCTCATGGTTCCCCAAATGTAAAATGCACTGGGTTGAAGTGGCAATGCAGTAGACAAGCAAGGGTAAAGGGAAAGTAGGAAAAAATATATCATTTTTCAGCCTCAAAAATTTCAGATTTTGATCCATAACTTTCTCCTAACTACTTCTGTGGCTTTGGATAAGTTTATTTATACTACTGAATTCTTTTTTTCTCATTGATAAAATTGAAATGGTAGCATCTATTTTATCTATAATTATATCATTCAATAATTAGTGAAATCAAAAAATATCAAGCAATTATATCAGGTTTTATGTTAAACAATGAAAATATATAAATCAGAAAAGTATGGTTTCCTGAACTCAAAGTCTAGCATAAGAGATAAAAGTTTGCTAATGTACTAATTTTTCTATTAAAGCTGAGACTTCATATAAAAAGTGATGATTGAGGGAGTGGGTGTTTGATCTAGTTGTTAGATGACTGCATTATACTTCCGAGTGCCTGGGTTCAATTCCTAGCTCCCGTTCCTCACTCCAGCTGTCTGCCAGTGCAGGCTCTAGGAGGCAAAGTTGATAGCTAACATAACTGAGATCCTGCCATTCATGTTTGCGATCTGGACTGAGTTGCATTTGGGTTTCAGCCCAGACTAGAAAATCTCAGTCCCAGTCACTATAGACACTTGGGGAATGAACC
This sequence comes from Sylvilagus floridanus, assembly GCA_949820135.1. Taxonomy (NCBI): domain Eukaryota; kingdom Metazoa; phylum Chordata; class Mammalia; order Lagomorpha; family Leporidae; genus Sylvilagus; species Sylvilagus floridanus. The sequence goes on from OX463224.1 coordinate 41,853,713, forward strand.
AAAGAATGGGAGTGCTTGCTCTTTTTCTCCATCTCTCAACTAAATAAGTAAATATGTTTTTAATTGATCATTGAACTGGATCTTTTGTTAAGATTGATTTAGTTGTTTGAAAGGCAGAATTAGAGAGAGAGAGAGACCGCTTGCATCTGCTGATTAACACCCAAGGTGGTTGCAACAGCCAGTGCTGGGCCAGGTTAGAGCCAGGAGTTTCATCTAGGTCTCCCACATGGGTGGCAGGGGTCCAAGCACTTGGGTCATCTTCTGATGCTTTTCTTAGGTCATTAGCAAGGAGCTCAACCGGAGGTGGAGCAACCAGGACACAAACTAGTGCCCATATGGGTTTCCAGTGTCATGGCAGCTTTAGCTGCTCTACCACAATGCTCTCCCCTGAACTGGAACTTAAGGAAAGGTAAGTTTTAAGCAGGCAGAAAAATAAAGGTCAATTCAATCACAAGAAAATAACAAACACATAGAGGAATAGGAGAAAAAAGTGCTATCTTCTGAAGAAGCCACATAAAGTTTCATGAAGCACAAGCTACTTGCAGAGAAGGAGAAAGTAAGAAGCAGAAACTAGTTTTTAAATCACATTGGATGACACAAAAATAATTTTAAACTTTACCTTGCCATGATCAATGGTTACTGAATCATTCCAAAGAAAGAAAGGAAATTAGATTTGTGTTTTTAGCAATGGCAGTCCATATGCAGTAGGGAGAATTTGCAGCCTAGAAAGAAACACGGAGTCTTACAAGCAGTTAATAGGCAAAACTGCAACAAACAAATGAAATTAAATGAAAATGTAAACCAATGTATTAGCATTGAGAGGAGAAAGAAGAGGTAAGCATATAGAAAATCAGCACAAAGAATCAATAGTGACTAATTGGACCGAGGAAAAAGAAGAATCAAGGGACACATAAAACTAACAATAAAAAGGATAAATTGGTGTGACTGAATCCATCCTGATAGGATGAACTACGTTTAATTCACTGGTGACCTAAAACCTAAACATGGCTATATATACAATTGTACTGGCTATGCATTCTGTTTCAATGATAATCCCCTTCTTTTGATTACACATGACTTTGCCCAGGTTGGTAAAAATTCCCCTGCCCCAATCCTATTAAAAAGAAGGTAGTCACTCGACTTCCATTGCCCTTTTCCTATCTGCTATCTTACTCTTTTTTCTTCAATTAATAGACAAGTCTCTGCTGATTTGCATTAAAATGTTGGCTTCTGAAGATTTAGTTATGCATTTTTTAATCTCAGTGGCAGATATACAAATACAGTTTTAAAAACAAATATTTGCTTCCCTACAAATAAATAGTTCTGAAAAGCATCAATTCTGCCACAGTATTCCAGAATTGGCTCCTCTGCAGTCCATGAATCAAAGTTAGTCTGTAACCTTTGGCAGGGATTCTATTGTGTGCCTTGAATTTTGGCAAAAGAGAGAGAGAGAGAGAGAGAGAGAAAGAGAGAGAGAGAGAATAATTACCAGATTGAGTATGACCTTTAAAATTCTCTGCCACTACAAGAATCTAAGCATAACCACTTAGCCAATGGTACGCTTACATATACTCTCCCCAACTGCAGTCTCTTTGACTTTTCTTTTTTTTTAAGTTTTTATTTAGTGAATGCATTTTTTCATAGATACAACTTTAGGAATATAGTAGTTCTTTCTCCCATACCTGCACTGCCACCCTTCTCCCTCTCCTATCTCCTTCTTCATTATGGTTCATTTTTAGTTTGATTTTATATACAGAGGACCAACTCTATGTTAAGCATTAATTTCAACAGTTTGCACCCACACACAGACACAACATATAGAGTACAGTTTGAGAACAAGATTTGCAGTCGAATCTAATAGTACGACTCATTAAGGATGGAGGTCCTACGTGGGAAGTAACTACATAGTGACTTCTGTTGTTCCTTTAACAATTAACAGTCTTATTTATGACATCAGTGAACACCCAAGGCTCTTGCCATAGGCTACCAAGGCTATGGAAGCCTTTTGTGACCATAGATTCCATCAGTATTTCTTGGATTTTTCAAATTTAAGAAGCTCATATTGTAAGGCAGCATGGCAGCATTATTAACATTATTTTATCATGAGCACTTTTTTGACACAGAAGTGTTTGATGTAATCAACAGTGTTGATTATATTGAATGTATTTTGGCTACTTTTTCATTAAAGTTTAAACATTTGATAACGTGACTGGCTCATAATGATATATCAAATAATTATTGAATAAATTCTAATATTGTAAAACAACTAGTTATTTTTATTAAGCCAATTTGGCATCCACATAGTATTACATAGAAATGATTTTAAAATGGCATTTATCAGTCACATTATGCCTGAAACCTAATACATACCAACTTGATTTTCTTAAGAAGTGTTCACAGAATCAAAGGTAGACTTGGGGGCCAGCGCTGTGGCACAGCAGGTTAAAGCCCTGGCAGAAAGCACCGGCATCACATATGGACACCGGTTCTACTCCCAGTTGCTCCAATTCTGATCCCGCTCTCTGCTATGGCCTGGGAAAGCAGTAGAAGATGGCCAAGTCTTTGGGCCCCTGCACCCACATGGAAGACCTGGAAGAAACTCCTGACTCCTGGCTTCAGATCAGGGCAGCTGCGGCCATTGTGGCCTTCTGGGGAGTGAACGAGCAGATGGAAGACCTCTCTCTCTGTCTCTACTTCTCTGTGTAACTCTGTCTTTCAAATAAATAAAATAAATCTTTTCTTTAAAAAAAAATAGGTAGACCTTGCCAAGGAGAAGGAATTCAGTTAGTTTTGTGGTAAGCCAACAGGAAGACCCGCCACTCTAACACTCCTGTATTCAGCACCACTGCCCCTACTGACGTAGCTGCACTCATTGGATACCACCAGGATATCCCATGCTATCATTATAGGGCATCCCAAAATTTTGTCCAGTCTGTCCTCTTTGTATTCCTTAGTCAAGTTTCAAAGGGAGAGAGGAGAAGGAAAGAGAGAGCTCTCTGGAAAGAATATGTTTGGGCTGGCGCCACAGCTCACTTGGCTAATCCTCTGCCTGTGGTGCCGGTACCCCAGGTTCTAGTCCCAGTTTGGGCACCAGATTCTGTCCCTGTTGCTCCTCTTCCAGTCTAGCTCTCCTGTGGCCTGGGAAGGCAGTGGAGGATGGCCCAAGTGATTGGGCCCTGCACCCGCATGGGAGACCAGCAAGAAGCACCTTGCTCCTGGCTTCAGATGGGTGCAGCGCACCAGTCGTAGCGGCCATTTGGGGGTGAACCAACGGAAGGAAGACCTTTCTCTCTGTCTCTCTAACTCTGCCTGTCCAAAACAAACAAACAAACAAAAAGATTTGCCCTCTTTCAGACTCCACTCAATTTCCACTTTAAATAAAAAAAAATAAATTAAAAAATATAAAAAAGAAAGAATATGTTTGACTGAGCATAGATCGATCATATACCCAAACACTGGCTTGCAGGATTTTTTTAAGGTATTCACTTGGATGTGAGGTTCCGCATGACAGCACAACTTCACACAAGAGTATTGACTCTGTAAGTGGGAAAGAGATAACATGGTAGGATGAAGGGGACAGTGTTTAAGGAGATAGTGGTTGCAGGGCTCCCTGTGCATGTATAGGACACAGGTAGAGTTGCAGGATATCACAAAACTGTAAGTCATCACCAAAGCATATTTACTTCTTTTATTATAGTACTTGCCATGATGAGTCATACCAATGTGTATATCTGTGTTCTCAAGTGTGTTCCCTTAAGTCAGGCAATAACTATGGATTATTTAAAAAATTAAATTAGTTACTATAAACCAGTATTAATCACCAATAAGATAATTGGTTTCTTTTGTACTTAATACAAGATACATCTCTATATATATATATGTAGGTTTTGAAGATCCTCATCTAAAAGGGCTTAAGAAAACTAAACAGTGGACTGGCATTGTGGTGTACAAAGTTAAGCTGCTACCTGTGATGCCAACATTTCATATGGGCATTGGTTCAAGTCCTGGCTATTCCACTTCTATTCCAGCTTCCTGCTAATGTGCCTGAGAAAGCAGCAAAAGATGGACCAAGTGTCTGGGCCCCTGCCACCAATATGAAAGACCTGGATGAATTGCCTGGCTCCTAGCATTACCCTGGCCCAGCTCAACTGTTGTATCTGGGGAGTGAACCAGTGGATGGAAGATCTTTCTATATATCTTTCTCCCTCTCTCTATAATTCTGACTTTCAAATTAAAAAAAAAACTTAAGGAAAATATATTTTAAAAGAAACAGAAAATTAAACAATGATTTTGTTTTTTATTTCAAATAATATGTATCCCAAATTGTGCCTGGATTATAAACATCCAGAAATGCCAACATGCCAACCCCATAATGGGATTTTACCCAATGATCACATAAGCCTTAACACCAGCAACTTATATTTTGGAATCGTAGGTCAACTAATACACAGTCAGAGCTCCTGTGTCTTTTTGTTGCTGCTATCTTAATTGAAATGCATCATCCTTACCTCTCCGTTAACACTCGTTGTCCATTCTCTGTGGCTTTGTATTTGTGGAACAGTTGGACTCAAATCATATTTGAGAGCTCAAAGTTCAGCCAAAAATTCAATTATGTAAATTGGAAAGCATATGCCAGTGAAAAGAAAGCTAAGCACTCCAGTGTTTCTGAATCCAGAGGGGGATGAGGGGGGACTAAAAACAAGGAAAAGAAGAAGACTTTGCTCTAGCATTGAAAAGAAGATGAATATTTTTCACATTCAGTAGAATAAACAAAGATCAGCACCAACTGTATCTTCCATCCTAAAAGTATCCACAGCCATCATTTGAACCATTGAACGACAAGTGTGCTTTATTCTCTCAGGGGGCAGTGCTTCAAAAAGGGCCTGGTTTCTCATTTGTGCAGGCAGCGATCTGTACTGCAGAACAAACAAAACAAGGAAACAAGGCAGCAAACAGGCAATCGATGTACCCTGGGGGAAGGGTTTAAAAGACAGACAACTGCACCATGCCTTAGCTTTGGTGCACAGGCTGGAAGGTTTATGTCTAGGAATACAAGGGATCCTTGGAAAATTGGTTTTGGGAAGAAACCCAAGATATAGCTACTTTGTTTTTGTTCTGTTTTGCTTTAATATTGGACTCTGTCAATGATAAAAGAGCCTATAAATGTGTCTCAGGTGTTGCTTCCTAGAATGGGAGCAAAGTAGGCTGAATTGAGATTTCTTTGTCCCCTTACCCTTATCAGTAAACAGTTCAGAGCACTTTTTATAACTGTTAAACACACAATTTTTCCACTTAGCTAAGGAATGGAAAAAAATTAATAATTGGTCTGGTTAAAGTGAATATTTTACACTACAATTGAAGGAAGAGAATTCAGAAAGATTGGATTAGTAGACCAAGGCTACACAGCAGATATAAATGGAACTGGGAATAGAATCCTATGTTGCTTTCTCAGACTATGTGTTTAACAGCATGTCAAATGGTCTTTCATTCAATTCACCCAGTCCTACTCAACCATTCCCAACATACAGATTTTTATAAACAGATGTCAAAATCAGTGATTCCAAAAAATAATGAGACTGGTAGCTTATCACTATTAGTTATTTTTTAAAAGTTACATAAATAAATGGGAAACTCTCCAGTTAAAATAAGTACTGAATGTCTCAACTATGCATTTGTTAACTTTAGGGAGAACTCTAAAAAGAAGGTATATTTCCAGGTAAAATGTAAAATGGATAAAAGAGGAAATATGGTATACACAGAAGAAAGAACATACAAATATAGGCAAGCATACTAATGTGTTATACTTAGAAATGAAATAAGATATACTCAGTATCTACACAAAAGAAATAGGTGTTCATATATCAGTAGATACTACAGAACACAGGGCATGCTTAATATAGTATACTTACTTACTGTAGTGGTGCTGACACACAGAAAATGGTAAACTTTCAGAAAGGGTTAACATTTGTGGACATGTTGTATCTGAAAAACTTTAAGTAAACTTTTGCTGGCAGCATGTTATTTCTTTACTACAGTTGTAAGGGCTATATACCATTTACTACCTGAGAGCACACTTTGTGCCCTTGCCTTCTCTAAATAGCATGCATATTTTACTGCAAGATCTTGCCAGTCTGGTCCATCTCAATAACTGATGCACCTCTGAGCCCAAGCAAGAATGCCACTCAGTTTGATGCAAAAATCAGGTTCCATTTTTCATCCTATTTTCAGCTGAAATGAAAAGCATTCAGTGGAAGTTGTAAGTATGTAACTAGAGCTCCACATAAAAATCTTTAATATAAATCCCAGTTTCACACATGCAGACACACACACAACAAAAGTGTGTGGTTCAAAAGTACTGATCAAGTAGATAACAGTTGATGTTATGGATTAATGCTTCATTCTAAAAAGAGAGAAGCCTAAAGAATCTATTGTATTTCTTTTTTTGTTTATTTGTTTGATAGGCAGAGTTAGACAGTGAGAGAAAGAAGGAGACAAGTCTTCCTTCTGTTGGTTCACTCCCCAAATGGCCGCTATGGCCCGCATGCTGCGCCGACCCAAAGCCAGGAGACAGTTGCTTTCTCCTGGTCTCCCATGTGAGTGCAGGGCCAAAGCACTTGGGCCATCCTCCACTGCACTCCCAGGACACAGCAGAGAGCTGGACTAGAGGAGGAGCAACCGGACAGAACCAGTATCCCAACTGGGACTAGAACCCAGGGTGCTGGCACCACAGGCTTAGGATTAGCCTAGTGAGCCATGGCGCCAGCCAGAATCCATTGTATTTCATCACCAATCTGCCTTTTTTAAGGTAAATGATGACAAGCTGAAAACTAGCCCTGGTTAATATTTGAAAATTAAGGAACCTCACTTTGAAACCTTTCCATTTTTCCTTCTCTTTAACTATGCCAAACCCAATAATGACTAATCTGACAATAACTGGGGGAATTAACAGAAAAAAATAATGGCCTATAAAATTATTTCAGTGGTTTTTACTATATTTCAATTGTGTTTTTCTTCTGAGATCAAATATTAAAATTAAAATGTATTGTCATAGCACAGAGAGTCAATAAAAAAGATTTTCGTGATACTTTCTTTGACAAAGCAGTGATGTTTATCAGCCCTATGATATCACACTGCAGCATTAGCATTAGCATTAGCAACAGGGTGGTTGCACAGCCAAAAAAGCAAACTCTACTAGGGGAGAAGGTTGAGCCGGAGTACAGACCTAACAGGGAACTAATTTAGTAAAAGCCAAGAGGAGGAGCAGCATTCAGGGCAGTGATAAATTTGATGTATGTCCAAAAGAAAGAGAGACAAGGGAACTTTGTGGTCTTTGCACTTTGATATTGATCTGCTTACTGGGCTATTTAATGTGTCTAGTAATAATACATTATTCCCCTAGCTTCAGACTTAAAGTATGATAGTAAAAATTAATAGAGTAAAGACTATTTTTCTCCTTTCTTGTGCATTTTAGTATACTACATTTGTCATGGGAATAGTAAGAAGAAGTTACCACATTAAACAGCCCTCATGAGAGTTATGTTGATTAATAGTTTGAGCATCAGCAAAAGGGTGTGGATAATCGTGAGAATTCAATAAAGATACTTGGACTATCATCTTCAATTCTAAAAATCACTAGGTCTATGAAATTGTGGTGTGAACTCAGGCTTTTCAATCAAACAGATCAAGCTTAGGAAAGTTATTTAACCTCACTGAGCTCATTGTGAAATGTGAACAATAGGATATAACCCATAGGGTCATCAAGAGGATTATAATAAGGAATGTTGCAGAGAAGCAGACCATAAAGAATAACTGTATCTAAATCACTATTCTAACTCCTTGCTGTGCATCAGAATCAACTATAGAACTATTTTACACTAGGGATGCCAAACCCTATCCCAAGAGATACAATTTATTCAGTAGGCACAGCTAGTCATTTCTATTTTTCAAAGAACTCCACAGGTAAGCCCTACATCCAGCCAATACAAATAAGTGTTGAACTCAAAAAGTTAAAAATAAATAAGACTATAATAGAGTCTGAAACTCCTCGGCCTTTCTACCTATTTCCATCCACAATTACATACATCTTATAAAATGTGTAAGCAGATAGGAGCTATGATTCTACCACGTATACATATGGTTGTATGAGTCAAAGGGGATATTTGTTAGCTGTGTATGAATATTTGAACAAATTACCACCCAACCAAGCAAGTTCATCTCTCTGTGACTGTGAGCACTACTAACTCCAGTTGGACTGCTGTCCAAGACATGAAAACAGGAGCCCTAACTCAGACCATCTGGTGTGTGCTTCTGCCTTGGATCATAGAATTGTGAAATGTGGTAAATGCAAATTATTCATACACTCCCAACCCATGTTGTCTCTCTCCCCCAACTTAATCCTTCCATTCTGTTTCAGAATGACATCAGGAGCCTAATCAAGTTCATAACCATGATCTCAGTTAAAAAAAGAAAAACTGAAAGGAATTCATCTATGAATTAATACTAAATAGTGCTGCTTCTCTCAGACTAGAACAATGGAACTACTAAGAGCTGATAGCAGGACAGTAGATCATGTGCAGAAGAATTTGGAGCAGTTGAGATCAATCCTATGATTTAAACTTGAGTAAAAAAATTAACAGATGAGGGTAGCATTTGTGTTTTTCTCCTCTGTATTCCTATTCCATATGAAATGGAGGAAACATTTTAAATCATTAAATATTACTCTCTTTTGATGCTGTTAGGGACAATGTTTGATTAAACCAATACCATAAACATGTCAAAACAAACCTGTCAGAACCTTATGAATGGTTTCCAGTCAATTATTAATAAGAAAAATAGTTGAAATCACTTATACAATGCTTACTATGTGCCAGATGCTATTCTAAGTGCTATTCACAGATTAAGTCACAACAATTGAACTATGAAGTAGCCAATTTTTTAATGCAACTATGTGATGTGCCACACAGATTCTCCTTAAGAAAGGAAATACATACCCCTCTAACTGATAGGAAATCTGCTGGAAGATGGCCTTCAACTTGCAGGTGGATGAATCAGGCAGCCTTGATCCAAAGATTAATCAGCATGTGGCTGTAAATCCTGATCCTTTTCCCACCAAGTTGAGAAAACTCTGAAAGGCTTTATCAGTTCCAGATCTTTCCATTGGGTTGTCTGAAGACTTCTTTGGAATTGCATCCCAGATGGACTTCTGTTTCTGACATAAACTGCTTCCCATCCTTGTCATCCACATTCCCTAGAGCCTCCCAAAACAAATGGGGTACAATCTGTGACAAGCCACTTAAATGATCAGGTGTCATATGCTAGCACATTAGTGACATATGCTAATCACCATTTAGCAGCTTTTCTCACTGTCTCCTTCTTTCTCTACTCCCATTTCATTGTAAACATATCACTTCATTAAATACTGCCATGGTTTCTACTGTTCCCACATTCAGAGCCCTTGAGATCCGGCTGGCCACTTAGATATGATCAAGGTTTTTCTCTGTAAGATACACTAAATCTTAGAGAGTCTGGACTTTCCGTATCTAGCCCATAAATAGTTGCCTATGCCTAGCATTCATATTTCTCAGTCCAGTCACTTGTGAACAGTTTAACAGGATCAGAAACAAGATGACCAAGAATTTATGCCTAAGTAACAGTCTCACAATATTTAGCTCAAAGGATTTTTCCTATAAAAGGGACTTAGATTGTCATGGATTCAATAATTTTCTAATTCTGAGATTTTAATGTAATTTTATTGTAAAGAAATATAAAATATAAAATGATGTATAATATCATCTATTGATTTCCATTATTGTGTCTGGAGAGAGAGAGGGCACTCCCATCTGGTAGTTCACCGTCTAAATGCTCATAATGGCCAGGGGAGGACTGGTCCAGGCCACAGCAATAGCTAGAAGACAGGGACTGAATCCCAATCTCCCAGGTAGATGGCAGGCCCAACTACTTGAGCTTTACCTGCTGCATCCCAGGGTCTGCATGGTATAAAACTGGAATCCAGGGCTAAGCCAAGGAATTAAATATCGGCACTTTGGAATGAAACACAAGTATCTTTAACTGCTAAGCCAAAAGCTTGCCCTATGTGTGTTTTTTTATTAAGCAAATACATACAGCCTATTAAATAATACACACTGAGGGCAGATGTTTGTCATAGCAGTTAAGATCCTCATATCATCACAGTATTTACGTTTAACACCTACCTCTGGCTCTGGCTCAGGCCTCCGAATTCTTGCTAACACATACCCTGGAAAAAGTGATAATAATTCAGGAAATTGGGTTCCTGCTACCCACATGGGAGAAAAGGATTGATAATTGGATTTTTGGCTCCTCTCTCCAGACATGTCCCCACCCCATCCAATGCAGGCATTTGTTGGGTGAACCAGGAGACAAGAGATTTTTTTCTCACTCTCTCTCTCTATTCCTCTCTATGTATCTCAAAAAAAATATGTAAATCGCATTTATTGTGATTTTTCTTCTATTCAGACTCAACATTGTCTTCACTTCTCTAGTCCCAGCTGCTCCTCTTCCGATCCAGCTCTCTGCTATGGCCTGGGAAAGCAGTAGAAAATGGCCCAAGTGCTTGGGCCCCTGCACCAGTGTGGGAGACCTAGAAGAAGCTCCTGGCTCCTGACTTTGGATCAGTGTAGCTCTGGCCTTTGCGGCCAACTGGGTAGTGAACCAGTGGATGGAAGACCTCTCTCTCTCTGTCTCTACCTGTCTCTGTAACTCTTTCAAATAAATAAAATAAATATTTTTTTAAAAAAGATAGCAGTGGTCACAGACCTACAAATTAATGATGATAGGCTTATGAACATGTGGAATTAATGATTAATTCTACTGAAATACTGAAGAAATTATGGAGCATCTTTGGGAACAGGCACAGTTAGTGCTGTGGTTTGAACTTTTCCCCAAAAAGCATGCCTTGGAAACTTAGTCCCCAGTGCAACACTGTTAAAACATGGAAGTTTTGAGATGAGTCAGCCATCAAGTCTCAGTCCTCATGAATCCTTTAAGATCATTATAGTGGGAGTGAATTTATTATAAAAGGGAGAGATGGACCCTTCTTGTCTCTTTTATTCTTCTGAGTCTGCAACAGAGTCCCTTGCCAGATATGGGCTTCCCCAATCTCAGACTTCCTAGCCTCTAAAATTGCAAAAGATGCATCTCTGTCCTTTATAAAGTACCTATAGGCTGAGAGAGTGCTGCATCCTGAGTCAGCACTCAGGTGCCTGATGATCTTGACATCACTAGAGCATTGAGTATCATGGAAAGCAGGATGGATTCAAGTAGGGTGAAGTTAGATCAGTAAATCAGATTAGTGTTCTGACATTGTGAGGACATTGTAAACTGTGGTAAGGAGCTTGGAATTAATCCTACAGATGATAAGGTTACTGAGACTGAGGCCAAGAAATGCTTAGTGGTAAGTAGAGAACCTGAATTTGGACCTTAGGTAGCACCATTCTTGGTATTTCTTTCATTTTTGTAAGCATTATCCTCCTGCAACAAAATGGATGCAACCAAAGCCCGCTATGCTTGGTGAAATAAGCCATTCCCCAAAAGAAAATTTACATATTTCTCTCATATGTGGTAGTTAATACAGAATGCAAAAAGTTTAAGAATGAAACAGACATCTTATGATTGGATTATTTTTATAGCCCTTGTCTATATTCCTGTAGAACAGTAGTCATCCTACTTTTTACTTACTGAACATTACGGTTAGTAGTGCATTAAGCTTTTGAGTATAAAGTAAATTGAAAGTATGTTATTGCAAAAATTAAAGAAAAAAGAGAGAGGAAGGAAGGGGTGATTGAGGGATAGAAGGAGGGCCGTATCATTATCTTAGAATTATATCTATGATATATATGAAATTTGTTTTCTTTACATTAATAAAATTTTTTAAAAAGCAGAGTGAAGAGTCAACACCATCATTAGAATCAAACATATATATGAAACAGATATGGGATGATAGGCAATTTTAAAATGATGAGGTTCCATATATCAAAGTTTCTTTTTTTTTTTTGACAGGCAGAGTTAGACAGTGAGAGAGAGACAGAGAGAAAGGTCTTCCTTTTCCGTTGGTTCACCCTCCAATGGCTGCCCGCACCGCGCTGATTTGAAGGCAGGAGCCAGGTGTTTCTCCTGGTCTCCCATGGGGTGCAGGGCCCAAGGACTTGGGCCATCCTCCACTGCACTCCTGGGCCACAGCAGAGAGCTGGACTGGAAGAGGGGCAACAGGGAAAGAATCCGGCGCCCCAACCAGGACTAGAACCCGGTGTGCCAGTGCCGCAAGGTGGAGGATTAGCCTAGTGAGCCACGGTGCTGGCATATCAAAGTTTCTAATAGAAAAGTAGACAGCATACAGATTGATAGTTAAGGAAAGCAATGAAAACTCTTAAAAACAAAATCCTACAAACTCAAAGCACTGCAGCACAGATGGAAAATGTCTGATGGACTCATCAGTGGACTAGGTGATTTTAAGCAAAGTATTGAAATGTAAAAATTTTTAAAAATATATTTATTTATTTATTTGAAAGGCAGAGTTTCAGAGGGAGAGGGAGAGAGAAATCTTATCCATTGGTTGGAACAGTGGCCAGTTTTGGGCCAGGTCGAAGCCAGCAGCCAGGAGCTTTATTGGAGTCTTCCATGTGGGTGACAGGGCCCAAACACTTGGGCCTTCTACCAGTGATTTCCCCAGGCTCTCAGAAAGGAATTGGATGAGACAGGAGCAAGCTGGAGTCCAGCTGGCACCAATAGGAGACGCTGGTGAATCAGGCAGAAGTGCGATCAGCTACACCACAGTGTTGGCCCCAAAGTAACAGAAAATTTAATGCAAAAGAAGGAGAATGAAAACAGGGTATCAACCATGGTACACAGTTTTTCTGAAACAGCAAGTAGGGGGCAGAGAAAAAGAAAGAAATGTCAAGAGGTCACAGAGAAGACAGAATTCTGAAAGTCTGAAGGCAATTTAAGGATTGGATTTTACTTTAAGTAAGATGTAGAGCCATTGGGAAGTTTAATAGGATCTATTTTAAGCTTTCTACCACAGAAAATAATATAGATATATGCATATATAAATATCAAAATATCATTCTGTTTATTTCAAATGCACAGAATATTTTTAAAAACTAAAATGCATTAAGAATAAAATGACTGCCTAACTTATTATGATAAGAATGATATATGAGAAAGACCAGTAGCAAAATAACTTTAGGAAAGGGACAGTGAAAATGAGAGTGCAAAGCAAGTGAGACATTTGTGCCAAATTAAAATTAATTTCTGACTTCTACATCAAGAAAATTTTACTAAGCAAAATGCTAGTTAAACCAAATTGGAACTGTTGTGATATAGTTCATTTATATCGGGGTATATGCTCTCTATCTCTGTATGAACTAGCATGCTATTCAATGGGACATGCTTTGAGAAGGACTTTTTTAGGTTTATTGCAACAGGCCAAGTGAGAGATAACAGTATTGTAGATCATGGTAGTTATATGAGTAAAAGAAAATGAGTTATACATTGAGATAGATATGGATAGAGATACCTATATTCAAACAGGAATTGCTGTTGAACTAAATGTGGAGTGTAGAACAACAATAACAAAGAAGCCAAGTAAAATTGTAGTTTCTGATCCTGAGCAACTATAATCATATTTATTGAAATGAAGAATATAAAGGACATCAGAGTTTTGGGGAAAAGAACAGTAATTTAATTTGGGATATTAACTTTGAATGTCCAAATGTAGATATCAAGTAGGAAATTAGATATACGATTCTGAAGTTCAGGGTCAAGTCTTTAGCTATGTGTATATCTAGGTATATACCATCATTAAATATATGGTACTTAAAATCTTAATGTTAGACGATAATACCAAGTAAATGAATAGTGTCTATTCTACATAGATTAGAGAAGTTATCCAAGGACTAATATTAGAAACATTTGAAAATTTAGAAGTCTAAAATAGGAATTGAGGGGCAAGCATTATGTTCTAGCAGGTTAAGCCAATAGTTAGGACGCACACATCCCATATCAACAGACCAGTTCAAGTCCTGGTTGATCCACTAACCATGCAGTTTCCTGTTGATACATTCCGGGAGGCATCAGGTGATGGACTAAGTGTTTTATTACCTGTTATCCCTATGGGAGATGTGAATGGAGTTCCAGGATCTTGGGTTTGGTCTAGTCCAACCTTGGCTATTATAAGCATTAGATAATTCATTCATTCATTCTCTCTCTCTCTCTCTCTCTCTCTCTCTCTCTCTGTGTGTGTGTGTGTGTGTGTGTGTTATGATTTTCAAGGAACTGAAAATAAACACTTAATAATAAATAAATAAGATTTGGAAAACCATGACCAGTGGGCCAAATGTAACCTGCAGTCTGTTTTTGTGGAGTTCACACCTTAAGAATTTTTAAAATATATTTGAAGGGATACTTAAAGAACATATATCAATGACCGTAGGTACTCTACAATCTCTAAATTATTTTACTCTATAGACATTTACAGAAATTGATTGTTCACCACTTGTCTAGAAGATGTAAAGAGGTATGACCAGTGAAATAAAAAGAAAACTACAGGAGCAAGACATCCTGGATGTCAAGTGAAATCAGAATTTTACAGAGAAGGGACTAATACCTGTATCAAATACTCATGATAGATAATGAAATAGGAAAACCTGGAAATGTAGAATTGACCATTAGTTTGAACAATATAGAGGGCATTGGTGACCTTGACAAGAGTAGTGTTCAATGAGTTACTTGAGTGAAGAGCTGACTAAAATAAGAGGGATTGGAAATAGCAAGTAGAGATTACTTTTCCAAAGTGTTTCTCTGTGAAGAGGATCTGAGAAATGAGGCAGTTCTTGAGGGGGTGAATGGGTTTAAGATATATGGAATTGACGATTTCTTTTATTCCTATGAGAAAGACACAAAATCAATGGACATTCTGATGATGCACTACTCAGAGGGGACAATTACTATAGAAGATTCTCTTGAATAGGTGAGAGATAATTGGATCTGGTGATAAGTAGAGGCTTTAAGTGGAGTAGGGGCAGTCCATGCTGGGTAACATGAAGAAATGGAGAGTATAATCTGTGGGCAATGGTGCTGCCAGGAGGGAGATGTGGTGGCAGGACTTCATGAACATTATATTCAGAAGGTTTCTATTTTCTTAGCAAGGAATATTAGCCAAGTCATTAGCTAAGAATGAAAATGAGACAAGACATTGGTGAAATGGTAGTTGAAAATATTTGTTCTCAAATCAGGAGACAGAATGACTGAGAAATATGATATTTTTGCCTGTGAGAACTAGGGTCAATTTCAAGTAATTGCTCATGAATTGAAACTAAAACAGTCACCATGGTTTACTGCGAAGGAGGAAGAACAGGGTAAGCATGGAGCTTGATTTAAACAGGGTTGGTGCTTTAAGAAATGCATACAATAAATCAAGAAGCAGAAAATTAGTTGAATGTGATGAAAAACAGTGATTATAATGATAGATCATGGAATCTAAACTGATTGAAGAAAAAAACAGGAAGATGGAATAGACTAAAAATTCATTGATTTGTACATATATGCTATATGGTCTTCTTTTTTACATTTGTTATACCTCAGTACACATGTTTACCTATGTCTTAAAAAAGGAATATAAATATAAATATAACCACTGAAAATTTTTAATGGAGGCTAAGTCTGAATTGAGAAGACCAGAGACTGATTTGAGAGAGAAGATTAATAGGAAATGTCTCAGATCATTCATCCTAGGAATGGTATATACGATGCAGTCGGCCACGGTTTTTATATTACCATTCAAATCAGTGATTCTGAACTAGTAGAACAGAAATTGATCATTTCTTATGTTTACAGAATTCAGAATAATCATCATAAGATACTTAAGAATCATAAGTCAAAATCATAAGTCATAGTAAGTCTGAGAAGTTTTGAAACAAGCAAATAAAATTTACTTAGGTTAAATATTCCTGGGAAGAATAACCAAGCGCACAAATTAAAGGGAAGGTAAACAATGGGTACACGAATGTACCATGCAGTTAAGTCCAGCCTCATGCAGGCTGTCCTTGCAGAAAGTATGGCATGAAATCTAACACTCAAATTTAATCAAGGGTAATGACATAGTCCCAATTCAATGCTTTCCAGAGACCAATGTGTGGTAGCACAATGAGAGGAAATGGATAAGTTTGCAGTGCAGGTGAAACAAGCAACTGCAGAAATCACGAGAAGGATGCAGGCCTTGTTCTTGGTATCATGCAATACAATGTGGAGGAAAAGCCTAATGGCTTTACATTAGTTCCATAACTGTAAGCTAAGTCTCACAAACAAAACTAAAGCAGCTGATATATTCTTCCAGGATATTAAAACAAA
This sequence comes from Sylvilagus floridanus, assembly GCA_949820135.1. Taxonomy (NCBI): domain Eukaryota; kingdom Metazoa; phylum Chordata; class Mammalia; order Lagomorpha; family Leporidae; genus Sylvilagus; species Sylvilagus floridanus. The sequence goes on from OX463224.1 coordinate 41,870,096, forward strand.
ATAAAAGCATGGCTAACTGTTGATTATTTAATACAGAACAGGCTCATTTCAGTTTGCATGTTTGTTTGCCCTTGCTAAAGACAAGAAAAAAAGCAAATCTGAGCTTGAGTTGCAGAATAAGTACAGACAGGGAAAGAAGATAGACAACACTCTGCCTCTCTTTCAACTTGTAATGGCTTTCCTATGACTACAATTTAAAATGGGGAGATGGTTATGTTACCAGCAAGTCAGAAGTAGTTCATCCTGCACTAGCCAAGTTCATGGTTGGTTCCAGAAACAATGGATGCAGCTGCTACCCACTGCGGGTTTTATTATGCGGGGCCTCATTTCCTTTTCTGCCAGGCAATGTGGAGCTTCTCCTGCCAGCACACACTTCTTCCTGCTGCTGTTTCTCAGCTTTGAGCACCATTACGTTGCTTGACTCTGTTCTTCCGCATGAATCTGGAGCTTTATGTCTTCCTGTTTCCTGCGGCTTGCTGAGTCCTCACACGTATCCTTGGCTACAAAGCACATCAACAACACTACAGAGGAAGGTGATGATGCTGCCGAGAGATCTGCAGTCCAGCACTTGCTGTGTGTAAAACTTCACCCTGCCTAGAGCTGTGAGAATTATTATGAGTTCGTAAATCTTTCCCCTAATTGACAAACTATAATTTGAAGAAGGCAGAAAAATTCATCTGGAAAACTCTAACCCAAATTTGACATCATACTAAAGAGACAATTGTCTGCTTCCACTTGCTTTCTGTCTCTTCTACTTTGAGTCTTTCTGCACAATAGATTCAATAAATTATTTGTGTCAGATCCTCTTTTGTTATTTAAAAGTTTACCTGAGTCAGATGCAAAAGGAAAATCCAGGGGATCTGATGAGTGTTGCATTTCTTAAGGTTATTCTCCTAGGTTGTGGGTACTCCCTTGCAATAAACCCCTGGTAAAGCACAGCTTATATCAAATCTCACTCCCACATAGTTCTTAAAAGGAATAGCTACTCTAACTCCCAATTTCCTAAGTTCTCACCTATCTACATCCCTGCAATCATCTCACAGTTCATTCCCCTGATTTTTCACATTAAATAGGTTTAGATTTTTAAATTATTTGTTGAATGCATATTACTTATTATATTCCATGCTAGCATTTCACCAAATGTATTTGATTTATATTTAAACCAACTCTGAAATACAGCCATTATAATCAATTTCTTTCAGAAGGGAAAAAAATGATCTCTTCAGAATGGTGAAAGAATAGTGATTTTTCCAGGGACTCCTCAGTGTCAGAACATGTTTCTTCCCACAAAGGCATTCCTCTCTTTACAAAGTTATCTAAAAGCCCTACTGAGAGGTTTAAATTATATGCATGTGTCATCCTTTGAGATGAGTATGTTGTTAATGTGTTTTTCCTTTTTTTAAAAAAATTCATCTTTTCATTTATTAATAGTTTGCAACCTTTAAGGTTCTGTTGTTTTTGCAAAATTCTTTGAAGTCTATACATTCTTTATAATAATCTGTAAGCCACAAATTCTAGTATTGCAGGTCTCCAAATGCTAGGAAATGCTAACATTTCTGCCCCCTTTAGATGACCTGGATGAGTAATGATCTGCAAAAAATAATCTCTCTCTACTACAATGCAATAAAAAGAACTAAGCATAATATTCAGTGAGATGAATATCATTTTACAATATTTAAAAATAGAGGCTAATAAATCCATAGAGATTATATAATATTATTTGAGATTTAATCATCTCACACTGTCCCCTATACCAGTACTAAATCTTTTTAAAGATTTATTAATTCATTTGAAAGGCAGAGTTAGTGAGAGAGAGAGAGAGATATCTTCATCTTCCATTCACTGGTTCACTCCCCAGTGGCCATTGCTGAAGCCAAGTGCTTCTTCTGGGTCTCCTACATGGTTGCAAAGGGCCAAGTACTTGAGCCTTCTTCCGCTGCTTTCACAGGCACATTAGCAGGGAGCTGGATGAGAAGTGAAGCAGCCAGTACTCAAACTGGAGCCCATACAAGATGCCAGCACTTTAGGTGGCAGCTTACCCTTACTAAGCCATAGCACCAGCCCTGAGTCCTAAATTTTAAATGAAACATTTTTAGGGTAAAATGGGTTCAAAAGAATATGTACATATAAAAATTAATTTAAAGGAATCAGAGTGGTAAATGAAGTACCATTTTAAAATAATATATTCTGGCGCCAGTACTGTGGCGTAACTGGTTAAGTAGTCACCTGTAGTACTTGCATCCCATATGGGTATTTGTTCAAGTTCTAGCTATTCCACTTCTGATCTAGCTACCTGCCAATGCACCTGGGATAGCAGTGGAACACAACCCAAGTGCTTGGGCTCTGTACCCAGGTAGGGGACCCAGGAGAAGCTCTTGGCTTTAGCCTGGCTCATTCCCAGCCATTTGAGGAGTAAACCAGTGGATGGAAGACACATTCTCTCATTCTCTCTCTCTCATGCGCACACGTGAGCCTGAAGGTCTAGATCCAAACCATAAAATTGAATGCCGGTCATCATCAGACACTAAAAAAAGCAGAAGCTAGGTAGAAAAGTAACACTGAAGATGGTTATCTTTGAGCAGCTCTTCACAGATAAAACACAAAAACGAAAGGGGAAGGGAATTAAGATCAAAGTCAAGATCTTGGCCCAGCAAATTCAAGCCTTCTTCATATTCATATAATAGAAAACACAGGCATCAGTCTAGCAGTGGCATAACTATGGCTCTAGAAGAAAACGAAGTTGAAGTCACACAAGGGATTATGGGATATCCTATAGAATACAGAGTCTATATCACAACAGTACAGCAAGAAGGCCCAGGTCAATACCTCATCCACATTCTCATAGCCAAAGCTTTGTAAGGTCCAGTTACAGAAGAACCCATTGTCAGCCTCAGGATAGAGAATGACGTAAAATCAGAGATAAAGAGAAAGGCAAAAAGGACAAGGGCAAGGACAAGGAGCTACACAACATCAAAATGAGGAGTTCAAAAACATGAAAGCTGAATTAGAACCTTTCCATCACCTAAGCAGGCCAAAGGCAGACTGCACTGATTTTGTGTGTGTGCATACGTGTGTGTGTGTGTATAAAATTTTTAGTTTATATTAAGGGAATTAATTTCATGTATTCATATATACAGTTTTTTTTTTTTTTTTTTTTTTTTACAGGCAGAGTGGACAGTGAGAAAGAGACAGAGAGAAAGGTCTTCCTTTTGCTGTTGGTTCACTCTCCAATGGCCGCTGCAGCCAGCGCGCTGCCACAGGTGCACTGCACCAATTTGACATCCAGAACCAGGTGCTTGTCCTGGTCTCCCATGTGGGTGCAGGGCCCAAGGAATCCTCCACTGCACTCCCAGGCCACAGCAGAGAGCTGGACAGGAAGAGGAGCGACCGGGACAGAATCTGGCACCCCAACCGGGACTAGAACCTGGGGTGCCGGCGCCACAGGCAGAGGATTAGCCAAGTGAGCTGCAGTGCCAGTCCATATATACAGTTTTAAGAGCACAACAGTACTTCTTATCCTACTCTATCTCCCTTCCTTGCTCCCACCCTGCCTCCTCCTTCCATTCTTATTTTTCTTTCAATTTTTACAATAACATACTTTCACTTTACTTCATAAATACAAGCTTAACTCTCCACTAAATAAAAAGTTCCACAAGTAGTAAGTAGAAAAATCCCTGTCCCTCAAGAGTATACACAAGGGCTACAAACAATAATCAAATCTGAAAATGCAACTGCTTCTTCATGCTGCTGTGAAAGCCAATGAAGAGTTGAAGGCCTAAGAAAGATATGAGGAAGAATCAAAGAGAAGAGAAGAAGACCACCAAGCCACCCTGGTAGAATAGGTGAAATTAGGGGCCAGTGCTGTGGCGTAATGGGTAAAGACGCTGCCTTCAGTGCTGGCATCCCATATCGGTGCTGGTTCAAGTCCCAGCTGTTCTACTTCCAATCCAGCTCTCTGGAATGGCGTGGAAAAGCAGTAGAAGATGGCCCAAGTCCTTGGGCCCTTGCACCACATGGGAGACCCGGAGGAAGCTCCAGGCTTTGGATTGGTACAGCTGCAGTCCTTGCGGCCAATTGGGGAGTGAACCAGCAGATGAAAAATCTCTCTCTCTCTCTCTCTCTGCCTCTCCTTCTCTCTCTGTGTAACTCTGACTTTCAAGTAAGTAAATAAATCTTAAAAAAAAAAAAAACAGGTGAAAATATAAAAGGAATTGAAGTTATTCAATTAGAGAAAGCAATATTGAAAAGAAATCCTGAATGATCAATTAAAGCGATAGGAGGAAAATTAGGACAGTATGGTGTCACAAAAGCCAAGAAAAATAGAAACACAATATTTCAATAGAGAAAGCATAGGTAAAGATGTTTAACAATGCTATTCAAATGTGATGAGCTCCTTATCAAAAGACATTTAACTAGTATGATGGAGCAGTCAGATTGCAATAGATTGAAAGGTAAAATGACCTAAATGAAAGATCTCTGTGAGTGAGATCCCAGAGGAAAGAACGGGTCATCGAAGAAGGAGGTACCTTTCTCTGAAGAGAAGAGAGAACTTCCACTTTGACTATGGCCTTGTCTAAATAAGGTCATGAAGTAGGCAGGCATACAGGTTAAAACTGGTTAGGTTCAGCTGGAAGACCACGCATTCACCACGCCCCTGTGTGACCTCACTCCCTACCTCATACCTTTGCCATGCCCCTGTGTGACCTCATGCCCCTAGCTGGCCACATCTGGGTGCCCACCAGCCAATCAGGTTAATTACCCACTCCCCTTTGGAAGTGGGTTAAAAGCCTGGGACACTGTGTGTCCTGTCCTTTTCTCCCTTTTCTTGGCCTCTTGCCAGGAGGGGGCTTGCTGTAGCCCTGTGCCTCCAGGGTACCTGGCCTTCGGGCCACGCACCCTAGGCTTCCTGGCCTAGATGCTCCTCCACGTGGCTGGTTCCTGGTGCTCAGTATAATCCAGATTTACCCCTCTCTCTTAGATAAAACTCTCACTTTCCTACGCACCTTTTGCACTAAATAAAAGCCTAGAATGTACCATGCTGCCTCGTTTATTGATGCCAGTATTTAGAATTCTTCTCTAAATATTAGGCAAGAACCCTCTCAGGATTAATATTGGGGATTTATTAATAAGCATATGGTGATATCATATGGCACCCCAAATTCTGATAACATATGTGGCACCCCAGATGGCACTTCTGGGGATTTTAAGGGGCCACATTTTTGTATATATTTTAGGAGGTCGTCTCCAATATCAGTCGGAGTTTGTGAACTCAAGAGGCTTCTATAGCCTTGGCAACTCATGACAAGAGCCTCAGGTGATTACTGACATCATAAATAAGAGTGTCAATTGTTAAATCAACAACAGGAGTCACTGTGCACTGACTCCCCATGTAGGATCTGTGTCCTTATTGTGTTGTACTATGAGAATCCTCAGCAGAAACAGTCTTCAAACAGTACTTTATACTTGGTGTGTCTGTGTGGGTGCAAACTGTTGAAATCTTTACTTAGTATATACTAAGTTGATCTTTATATAAAGATAATTAAAAATGAATGTTAATGAAGAATGGGATGGGAGAGGGACTAGGATGTGGGATGGTTTGTGGGTGGGAGGGTGGTTATGGGGGAAAACTGCTATAATCCAAAAGTTGTACTTTTGAAATTTATATTTATTAAATAAAACTTCCAAAAAAAAAAAAAAAGAAATAGGGAAGAAGTCTCAGTAACGCCAGGGAAACCTGGTTGTGTCAAGAGGAAAGAAATTGGATAGTAACTACAGGAGACTATAGAGGGTGTTGAAGAATACTTAAATGAGAAGTTTTAAAATGGTTAAATACTCTCTCTCTCATTCCCCCAATTGCTAAACTCAAGTCTATATCATTATTAGTTCTAATAATGAGGAATACTCATTCTAATATCTAGGCTCCTCCTTGCTATTATGATTAACTTTCACAATTTCTTCCTCACTTCAAAAACTGATAGCACTTTGTTTCTATGCATTATGTCAATATATTGTTTCATTAGGAACTTATTTTTAGCCATGGAATATCTACTTAAAATGAAGAGTAATCTGCAAAATTAAAGATGGTTTAAAATATGATAATGGCATTTATGCTTATTTATCCCTCCTTGCTCAAACTCTTTTCTCATCTGTTGTGTATATTAAAAAACTCATGTTTGGGGCCAGAGTTTTGGCACAGAGAATAAAAGTGCCACCTGCAGTACCGGCATCCTATGTGGGCAATGGGTCGAGTCCTGGCTATTCCACTTCAGATCCAGCTCCCTGAAAGGATGTGGCTGGGAAAGCAGCGGAGCTTGGCCCAAGAACTTGGGCCCTTGTACCCACATGGGAAACTCTGTAAAAGCTCCTGGCTTGGGATCTTCCCAGCTCCATTGGGTCATTTGGGGAGTGAACTCCATTACGGCCATTTGAGGAGTGAACCAGCCAATGGAAGATCCTCCTCCCTCTCTCTCTCCCTTTCTCTCTGTAATGCTGTCTTTCAAATACATGCATACATACACATACACATGCCTAGAACTTCTGTATGAGTAAGCCTAAGAGGTTTTCTGAAGTAAGCTCTAGGATCTACATGAACTCTTATAAATTGCTGTCTGACAGGCTTAACAATTTCATTGAATGAAACTGTATCAATGATTAACAAAGCAAGGTGATGACACAAAGTGATCCACTAAATTCAGGAATGAAATCATTAGACCTTCTATTTCATTTAGATACAACCAAAATATAACAAACGTGAGACAATTAATATTTAATTTCAGAGGAACAAAACTAATATTTATTTTTAAATACCAGGGGATATGTTGGATTCTTATTAAAGAATTTTCAGGCCGGCGCCGTGGCTCAACAGGCTAATCCTCCGCCTTGCGGCGCCGGCACACCGGGTTCTAGTCCCGGTCGGGGCGCCGGATTCTGTCCCGGTTGCCCCTCTTCCAGGCCAGCTCTCTGCTATGGCCCGGGAGTGCAGTGGAGGATGGCCCAAGTGCTTGGGCCCTGCACCCCATGGGGAGACCAGGAAAAGCACCTGGCTCCTGGCTCCTGCCATCGGATGAGCGCGGTGCACCGGCCGCAGCGCGCCAGCCGCGGCGGCCATTGGAGGGTGAACCAACGGCAAAAGGAAGACCTTTCTCTGTCTCTCTCTCTCACTGTCCACTCTGCCTGTAAAAAAAAAAAAACAAAAAAAAAAAAGAATTTTCAGTCATCGATTTTTTTTTTGACAGATAGTTAGACAGTGAGAGAGAGAGACAGAGAGAAAAATCTTCCTTGTGTTGGTTCACCCCCCAAATGGCTGCTACAGGCGGCGCTGCGCTGATCCGAAGCCAAGAGCCAGGCACTTCCTCCTGGTCTCCCATCCTCCACTGCCCTCCCAGGCCACAGCAGAGAGCTGGACTGTAAGAGGAGCAGCTGGGACTAGAACCCAGCACCCACCCTTATGGGATGCCAGTGACGCAGGCGGAGGATTAACCAAGTGAGCCACGGTGCCGGCCCCTAATATTTAATTTTAATATTAGATATTATTTACTTAATTTTTATGTGTTAAGTAAAAATATGAAATGAAAATTTAGGTAAAGCGAGGACATTATTAATTTCAATGAACAATTGCAGTGTCAGAAGTTTTTCTGCTTTTTGCTTATGTTAGAATTTCCATTATTTTATTTTCAGAGTCATTCAAGGGACAAGAGATGGAAATAATTAAAAATTGTGTTTTTAATACATTTATTCTGAAAAATTTTAACGATATGGAATGTGCATAAATCGTAAGTTAAATATCTATAAATTTTTCCAAAGGAAATTCACAACCAGAGAAAGAACATTAACAGTTCCGGAGAAAGTCCTCACTTGACCTCTCCCAATCACTAACTACATTTTCCAAAAAGGTGATAACTTGACTTGAATTATTACACTATTTATTAGTTGGCTTGTTTTTGAAGTTTTACTTATGTAACCTAATATATGCGATTTTTCAGTACTTGACTTCATTTGCTAAGACCTATGGGATTCATCCAAATTTTGAATAGTTATCATTACTTATTGGCAACATTAATTATGAGTATATGAATTAGTGTTGTTTATGTGTTCATCCCACTGTTTGTATGTTTGTTTCCAGTTTTGACTATTTTGAAAAATGCTTCTATGAGCATTCTGTTTTCTGAGATTTATTTATTTATTTATTTGAAAAGCAATGTGATGAGAGAGAAATGGTGTGAGTGAGGGACAGAAACAGATAGAGAAAGTGAGAAAGACTGAGAAAGATCTTCTACCTGTTGGTTCACTTCCCAAATGGCTGCAAAGGCTGCAATGCTAGTGCTGGGCTAGACTGAAGACAGGACCCAGGGACTTCCTGGGACTTCCTTGTGGTTATAGGGGCCCAAATACTGGATCATTTTATACTTGGGTCATCTTCTACTGTTTTTATGGGAGCATTATCAGGGAGCTGGATCAGAGGTGGACCAACCTGCAACTGTCACTCTCAGGTGGATGATGGTGTACCAAGCAGTGGCTTATCCCGCTGCACCACCACAATGACCCCTCTGAATACTGCCCCTCTGAGCATCAGCATACTTGGTTCACATATATCCGCTTAAACATTAAATATAAAGATGGGAGTTTATGGACCAGCTTTGTGGCACCAGCAGTTAAATCACCACCTGTACAGCCGGCATCCCATGGGGTTGCTGCTTGGAGACCCAGCTGTTCTAGTTAAAAATCCAGCTCCCTGCTAATGTGACTGGAAAGCAGCAGCAGATGACCCAAGTGCTTGGGCCTCTGCCACCCATGTGGGGAAAGAGTTCTTGGCTCCTGGCTTGGCCTGGCAAAGCCCTGGCCATTGTGGCCATTTGGGGAGTGAACCAGTGGATGGGAAATTCATTCTCTCTCTGTGTGTGTGTTTCTGTCTCTCTCTCTCTCTCTCTCTCTCTCTCTCTCTCTCTCTCTCTCTCTTTGTATGTGTGTGTGTGGTGCATGTGTGTGTATATGTGTCCTTGTTTCTGTGTAACTCTGTCTTTCAAGCAAATAGATATTTGGGAGAAAATGTAGGAGGTTGAAGATGTATATGTTCAATAAGAATCACAAAAAATTTTCCCTATACTTGGACCAATTCACTCACCATCAGCCATAGGAGTTTTAATACCTTGTCAATAATTGGTGTTAGCAGAATATCTCATCAATGGAATATCTCATTGTGGTTTAAGTTTTCATTTCATAGATGACTAAAGGAATTTAGCAATTCTATACATATGTGTGGAGATTTGAATGTGAACATTAACATAAACTTATAGATTGAATTATTTGGTTTAAACTTACCTCACAAAAAGGAACTAAAAATAGTTCATGCAAATGAACCAAGAATTGATAATAATATTAATGAAGCATCACAGAAAACTAAAAAAACTGGCAATGACAAACAGAAGTTCATCAGCTACATTTTATCAGTTTCTTTAAAAACTGGAGAAACAACTATTTCATATGAAAAAGTTTGCAAAAACAAGCAAATTATCAAGAAGACTATCCTAAAGGCTAATGTAATCAATACGTTTCCTGATGAATCCTACGTGAGTATGCACTATGCCACTAGATAGTAATGAATTCTTGCATTACATATATAGACATAGGTATTAGAATGTTAGTACTTATTTTCATTTGTTTTGAGCTAGTGTACCATATTAAAAATGATTATAAATCTATGGTCTATGGTCCTGTGGCACAACACAGGAAATAGATGGGGCTATCTATGCTACCAAACTTTTTTTTTTATTTATTTGAAAGTGTTACAGAAACCAGTGCCCATATAGAATCACAGGCAGCAGCTTTACCCACAACACCACAATGCTGGCCCCTACCAAACCACTTAGATATTTACCATACTGCTGACTCCACTTCTGAATATTTCTTGCTTTCAGACACTTTGATAGAATTCTCATCCCTGACACCTTTCTCTTCTTGTTGCCTTGCCCTGCCACCACCCCTTCTTCAAGTCAATCATCCATCCCCTAGCAGGTTCCTCTCTGATGTAGGAAGCAGCAAGCTAGTGATGAGAGGCTGAAGCTCTCCTGCACGGATGACCCACCTGCAGCATCCCAACCACTCCTCCATGAACACACACACTTTTCTAAACAACAGAAAATCACAGCTTCCAAGTTTCACAGCTTACAATCTGTGCAAGCTAAAAATAACTAACATGGCTGCCACAATGACCTTTAGCCCTTAAGTTCATTATAAAAAAATGCCTACTCCCATCATGCACCTGACTGGACTAAAGTCCCACCCAACTCTAACACCTTTCTTTTTTTTTTTTTTTTGACAGGCAGAGTGGACAGTGAGAGAGAGAGACAGAGAGAAAGGTCTTCCTTTGCCATTGGTTCACCCTCCAATGGCCGCCACGGCCAGCACGCTGCGGCCGGCGCACCGCACTCATCCGATGGCAGGAGCCAGGTGCCAGGTGCTTTTTCCTGGTCTCCCATGGGGTGCAGGGCCCAAGCACTTGGGCCATCCTCCACTGCACTCTGGGCCACAGCAGAGGGCTGGCCTGGAAGAGGGGCAACCGGGACAGAATCCGGCGCCCCGACCGGGACTAGAACCCGGGGTGCCGGCGCCGCAAGGCGGAGGATTAGCCTGTTGAGCCACGGCGCCGGCCAACACCTTTCAACAGTCAATTATTTCTCACCACTTTCTTGCTTCCACTTCATATAAAACTCTCGTGAGCGTGCCTGCAGCGTGTATATAAATAAAAGTTGCTTCTCTGTTGATGTTTACCTATGTCTCATCCTGGAATTTTCATCTTGTGTCAGAGAATTCAGCCACCCCAGAACACTCTCCAGATACCACATTCCAAAAGTATGGCTGTACTTTGTTCCCAAGTTGGCCAAGGAGTTTACACCCCCTATACACAGTTCTCAAAGGGACACACCAAATTTCCCAGGTTGCTGTTCTCCTAATGCAATCTATCTAAATTCCTAATTCCCTCAAGTCTCCATAAGGAAGATGGTCTTTGGAAACATAGTCAAAACAATTTTTGATTTGAAGATTATGGCAAAAGTGTCTCTATTAGATATTTAATGCCACAAAATGAAATGTTAGAATGGGAGATTTGGGGCCAGCACTGTGGTGTAGCTGGTAATGCCGTCGCCTGTGGAGCCGGCATCCATATGGGTGCCACTGGTTCAAGTCCTGGCTGCTCCACTTCCAATCCAGCTCTCTGCTATGGCCTGGGAAAACAGTAGAAGATGGTTCAAGTCCTTGGGCCCTTGCACCCATGTGGGAGACCTGGAAGAATCTCCTGACTCCTGGCTTCAGCTCAGCCCACCTCTGGCTGTCACAGCCATCTGAGAAGTAAACCAGTGAAAGGAAGACAAACTCTCTCTCTCTGCCTCTGCCTATCTATAACTCTACTTTTCAAACGAATAAGTCAATCTTTAAAAAAAAAATGAGAGATTTATTCTTTTAAATTGATGGAAGACATTTTTTCATTTAAATTGGAGGGTGACATTTTTCACCTCATCAAATGTTATAGCTTAAACCATCAACTTAAATGCATCAAACCAAAATTCATATCTTCTTTTTCTTTTTTTTTCTTAAATTTATATTAGGTGAGCCAATTTCATGCATTTCCTATATACAGATTTAGGAGCATAGTGACACTTTCCACCTCACCCTCTCTCACATCCTCTCACCTTTCCTTTCTTATTCTTACTATTAATTTTTACAATGACATGTTTTCAGTTTATTTTATAATCATAAGCTTAACCCTCCACAAAGTGAAAAATTCAACAAATAGAAAAGGAAGAAAAAAAAAAAAACACTGTTCCTCAACAGTAGAGATAAGGACTGTAACAATAATCAGTTCTCGAAATGTCAATTTTGCTCATACACATTACATTTTTTGTACTCTATTAGTTACCATAAATCAGAGGAAAATACATAATTTAAAATCCAAAGCATATGTGGCAAATTCCAAGTGTGTGTTAAAATTTTTACTTTTTTTTGTTATTGTTTGGTTTTAAATATCCTGTGTGGTAAATCTCCTGAAAAAAAAGACCTTTTCCCTTTATTTTGTAAAACCCTTAAACATTCTTGGCGATTAAAAAGGGGAGTTATCCTTCCCATTTTCTTTTTGTGACAATGTACTACTCCATCTTAGAATCCATTAAATAATCTCTATTTAGTTATTCAGTCTAATTTTTAATTTAACTTCCAATGAAAAATTTGCAAGAATACCTCAGAATTAATTTTTGATTTTTCAGCAATAAGTGAATTGGAATGTAGCATTTAGTGAGCAATGGAGACATGTGCATTTTTCAATGTAACATACACAAACAAAATATGGCCTGAGTACAATAATTTAGCTCTCTGCATACATTCCCCATGTAGGCACAGTTTATTTGCAGCATGATAATGAAAACAAACAGCCCTCAAAATCATTCTTTCCCTGAAGTACTACTGGCTGAGCTAGGGAAGGGCGCTGAAGAATTTTAAATAACTTCCCCCTGAACATTCAGAGAATATGTACTGAGATCTTTCTGAAAGGACTGTTTAAAAAGTTTTGCTGAATTTTCTTTGATAAGAGACAAACAAGACAGCTTTCCCTTTATACATATCAGGAATACATTGCAATACAATAAACACATTTTTAATAACCTCTACCACACACCAAAATGCAGCTATGTGCAGAGTTTGCCTCCCTCTCCTGTCCATTTCCCATAAAACACAAGATTGTTGAATTGTTTTTTGTTTTTCTTCTCAGCTCCAATCTCTTTGTTTTCAATTGGGGGCACAATTAAGAGTGTTATAAAAGATTTAATGATCTTCTCCCCCCATCTCAGAGCCAATTATTGTGGCATTTGTATATGCAGCAAGTTATTAAAAAATTAGCCATTTCCCTTATTATGTACCTCTCACTCAAATTGTGTTAAAATAAATTGTGCCTGCATTCACAGAGTATTTACTTCAGATTTCCTTAATGCATCTACAAGTAGCCAAACTAAAAAGCTAATTGGATAGCAGTATGAGGCTAGGGTATTATTTCCCAGAGACCATAGTTCCTGGACCTGAAGTCAAAGGGATTCATGGTCAGGTTTGATGAGGCAAAAAGTCCCTATGGAGCAGTAATTGGAGAGACAGGGAAGTTGCTATGTCAGACTTTAGATAATGTTAAATGCCAAAGACAGATTTGAAGTTACTGAAGTTGCTGCTGAGTGAACATGTATAATATCAGAAGGCAGAGAATTCGATTATGAATCTCCTTCAGTTATTCAGGCTTGAAATGTATGTACCTAGATATGTGGGTACTAGAAAGGAAAGGACAGATATAAAAAGCATGATAAAGAAGTTAGTAATGGATTACACTAGGATCTGTGATCAAACATGCCTCTCAGTTTGGGAGGCCGAGTGCCTGAAAAGTAGTGTCAGAACTAAAAGGAAACTCAAAAGGGAGAGGAATTAAGGAGGTGCAATGGAAATTTGCTTTAAAGTAGTTAAATGTGAGGTGATGCCAAGACATCCAAACAGAAATATCAATCAGGAACTTGAGGAAGCCAGATAAACAATCAATCAGTAAATACAACTGAGAAAATAGATTCTTCTATTTTAATTTTCAAACTATAAAGTAGGAAATCATTCTGTTCTGGCAAGTCTCCCTCAATTCTTCAAGCTTTTCAGTAAATGCTTGAATTAGGGCTGTGGTAGTCTCCACTAATCATGTGTAGAATGCACACCCGCTAATAAGAATGTGAATGCCAAAGAAAATACTTAAGGTGTATTTAAGAGGAAGAACTTACACAATTGATGGTAGCAAAGGCCTTTTTAGAAGGCAGATGTCTTGAAGTATATGGAATCAAATTTAGGAAGCAACAGTAAAAAAAAAATGTGTAGAGAAATTAGCATTTGAGTCACTGGCGACAAATTTTCCAGAGCCATTCTTCTAATACGGTGATATTTTGAGTGAAACTATTATCTGTGGCTGTTTCATGTTATCCTAAAGACTTTAGCAGATTTTATCACATTAAATACATGAATAAACTCCAGTAACTCTTTCTTTGTCCATTCAACAAATATTTATTTCATGGTATGCTCCATGCACTGTGCTAGCTGAGGCAAAATGGTAAACATATCTGATCTCTTGTGAGTGGTAATTACAATTTGGCGTTTTCAATGACAACAGCTGAAATATACCATCGAGAATTCTTTCAGAGGGTGAAGTGTTTGCAAACATTCAGATAGACACAACAAGTTTTTGTGTTCCACAGTAGAAAGGGGCAACAGGGTTCACAATCATATGTTACATACTACATGAAGAACTGGAAAAGCAGAGCGGGTAGGTCCCAAACACAAAGAAAAGATAAGGAAAAGTTGTCTGGTTTGATCAGTTCACACTGTATACAAGTGTTGAAACATGACACTATACCCTCAAAAATACACATTAATTACACATTAATTAAGCATTTTAAAATTTAAAAAATCTAAAGTATATTTCCAAACCCAGCCAGCACTGGACACTGCTCATTATTTCTTTTGTCTACCTACAAGGACATTTCCAAATGTTCATGCAAAATGGACATACAATGTAAGAGTATTTTGGCACCCCAAATTTTGCAAGCAAATTTATAAGGGTTCTTCAAAAAGTCATGGAAAAATGTATATTGTGAAAAAAATCTATGCATGGACTTCAAAAAATTTTGTAACAACATTAACTTATCTTTTAATGCCATATTTCCAAGAAACTTTTTGAAGTGCCCTTGTATTTTTTACCCCAATTACCTTAGCCATTAATTAGACATTTACAGGTAGGTGCGTCAACCAACATCCAGGTAGTTAATGATTTTTTTATGATCCTTCTGAGGATAGGAATTAAAAATATCCACATGAAGTACCTGAGATGGACAACTATACTCTACTGAGTGTGTTTCTTAGAAAACATTGTACACTTTATTCCCTTAATAAATTAATATTTTTTCTAAGACCTTTTACAAAGGTTACTTGAACTGAAAGATGTTTGATTAAAGCAAATTTAATTTTTCATCTTTCCAAGTATCAAGATAAGGATGACAAAATACACAGTTTTATTACAGGGGCTTTATTTTTTCCACCAAATTTTTAACTATATATATATATATATATATATATATATATATATATATGTAGGTTATGTAGGTTTCAGAATGGAAGTATCTTACAAGATATGTTTGTTTTTTTTTTTCTGAAAATTCACTTATGTATTAGTTTTAATTGAAGGTAAGTTTCCATTGACATTTCGGGGTATAATTCTTCTTTTTGTTTTTAGATTTGACCCCAAAATAACAGAAGAAACAGAACAAAATAAGTTTTGCATGCCCGTAGGCAAAAGATCATCTCATAAAGAGGATAAGACCACTGAGTAAATGGCTTTATCTTTTAGTTGATTAAATCCCCAACTGTTTTGATGTGGTATACCCTTTCAAAAGGTTAGAACTTCCATCTGCCTACCCTTCGATATGAGCCTCAGGGAAGTCTCGACTGCAGATGTGGCCGTCCCAGGG
This sequence comes from Sylvilagus floridanus, assembly GCA_949820135.1. NCBI lineage: Eukaryota > Metazoa > Chordata > Mammalia > Lagomorpha > Leporidae > Sylvilagus > Sylvilagus floridanus. Next base: position 41,885,620 of record OX463224.1, read on the forward strand.
CAAAATGAGGGCAAGCTAAAGCTTCTGCCTTTCCAGGCAAAGGAAAAGCATTCTCTTTGGAGAAAAACATTTTTTCCAGCCAGTCTTTCCCAAGAAGTTCACTGGCTCCATAAATAAAGAGCAGCTTCCTCTACAGATTGGGCTTTCCTGTAGATGACCTTGTCAGAGCATCTCCGAACAGCCCAGTCTCTGATTTGTGTATCTTTTGAGACTAATGAACAACCTTTCTCCTTTTCTTCCATTTAATTTTTAACAAAGTTTAAAGTTGAGAAAAAATAATGTTTAAATGACATCCAGAAAATAACAATACAATATTTCTTTAATGTGTTACTATGGAACATAAGAAATATAGGAGTGTGAGCGGGAGGGAAATTATGGGGGGGGGCATTGTAATCCATAAACTGTACTTTGGAAATTTATATTTACTAAATAAAAAATAAATTATAAAAAAGCAATATATCAATTTCATCCCAAATTCCAAAATTATTGAAACTATGGCATCTAAATTCCAACAGGAAAGAAATTCTCCTTTGTTTAGAATTATAAAATGACTAAGCTTGACCACATGACCCTCACATCTGGCTTAAAATCTTTTTAGCTTAAGAGCAGACAGATGAGATAGGATTGATATCTATCTGAGTAGAGTTTATCATGATTTCAAATCCTGAAAGGAAATATGTGAATGTATGATGTTGAAATATTATAACTGCATTTATCAATTTTAAATGCCTGGAAATTAGAGATTGTGTGTATTTATATACTGCTGTGGCTAACACATTAACAGGAATGACAATATTAGTAACTTAATAAATGTTAGTGAAAGAATAAAAGGGGATGAGGTAAATGCACTTGTAACCTGGGGGCCTTAAAGGACAACAATGGATTCAGGATCATAGACACTGTGCAATGATGGCTATAGAAAGCTGTTGTTCTTGGCAAGACCCACAAGATCATAGGAAGGTAGAGTTCTAAAAATATGGATACACAAAACTTCCCTACTGTAGTAAATGAACTTTCAGTCACAATTAATACATTTCCTTTAAAAATATATTTGCTTATTTATGTATTCACCTGAAAGGGAGGCTGAGAGAAAGAAAAAGATTTCATCTACTCATTTACTCCCCAAATGTCCATAGTGTCTAGGACTGGGTCAGGTAGAATCCAGGAGCCAGAAACTGCATGCAGGTTTCCCACCTTCATGGCAAGAACTCAAATACTTGATGCATCATCAATTTCTTCCCAGAATCATTAGTAGGATTATAGGGAGGTGGACTGGAAGCAGAATAGCTAGAACTCCAACTGTCAATGTGACATGAGATAAAGCCCCCAAGCAGTGGCTAAACATACTACACCACAACACTCACTCATAAATTTCCTTTAGTTTTAGATATCTGTTGCTAGGGCCAGCACTGTGGCGTAGCAGATAAAGCAACTGCCTGCAGTGCTGGCATCCTATATTGGTGCCCGTTCAAGTCCCAGTTGCTCTACTCTAATCCAGCTCTCTGCTATGGCCTGGGAAAGCAGTTAAAGAAGACCCAAGTCCTTGGGCCCCTGCACCCCTTTGGGAGACCTGGAAGAAACTCCGGGCTCCTGGCTTTGGCCTGGACCAGCCCCTACCATTGTGTCCATTTGGGGAGTGAACCACTAGATGGAAGACCTCTATCTTTCTCTCTGTCTCTGCCTCTCTGTAAATCTTTCAAATAAATAAATAAATCTAAAAAAATAACTGTTGGCAACTGTTATGTTTATCTTCAGGAATTCATGAAGATTTGTCCATGAAGAGTCTGGGAAGATCTATATTAAACATTTTAATAATCAAGTAGAAATTAGGATGGATATGCCTTTAAATAAGAGTCACAAAGAGATGGATGGTATCTCCATCCAATAGTCTTCAAAGTCTCAGTAAAATTATGTTGGTGATTTGAGAGAAGTAGAAAATTTAAGAGAATTATATTCATATTCAATTTATTTGGAATGAATTAAAATGAATAAATATTTCTACTTATCAGTGAAGGAAATAATGAATTTAAGTAGTATTAGGGTTTGAGGATTTGTCCACTGAACTCATGAGAGAATCTCTGCCCAAAGTTTATGTTCATAATGCTAACAGGGTTGTAACTTAATCCAGTTATAGTATTTGGAAGTGGGAACTTTGGGAAGTGATTAGATTGGATTAGATTGTGAGAGTAGATTCCCTGTGATTCTTATAAGGAGGCAGTGGGGGTAGTTTGGAGAGGAGAATCTGATCACGTAAACATAAACATACAAAGTGGCTCCCCATCTCCTGCCAAGCGATGCTGTGTATCACCTCAGGACTCTGTCAGGGAAAATATCATCACCAGACCTGAACCAATGGAGACCACCTAATCTTGGACTTTCAGCCACCAGTACTATGAGCCAAAATAAGCCTGTTTCCTTTATAAAGTATCCTGCCTCCAATATTTCATTATAGTATCACAAAGCTTACTGATGCAAATAGAATGACTATGCAGAGATTCATTAAGAAAAATACATTCCAAAGATTTTTGGGCTAAGAAATATAGGGGGGAAGGGGAAGATAAGGTAGTTGAGGTATTTCTAGGCATAGAAATGTGCAATAGTGCCTGTTAGCAAACATGTTATGAAAATGGCTTTCATATGTTCTCCCTGCTCGGCGACAACTAACTGAGCACCAAAGGGGAAACCTGTTGAAGTGAAATGGACACTATGAGAAACTGACTTGATCAGCTCTTGTGCTGACTGCTGATGTACAATGTAATACTTTATCCATTTTAGTATTTTTTTATCCTAGTACTAGTGGTTGAACTCTGTAACACACAATTATTCTTAGGTGTTTAAATTTGAACTGAAAAGTGATCCCTGTGAAATATAAGAGTGGGAATAAGAGAGGAAGGAGATGTACAATTTGGGACATGCTCAATCGGACCTGCCCCAAATGATGGAGTTAGAATTGTGCCAGGGAATTCCAATACAATCCCATCAAGGTGGCATGTACCAAGGCCATCTCACTAGTCCAAGTGATCAATTTCAGTTCACAATTGATCACACTGATAGATCTAAGAGTCAAAGGGATCACACAAAGAAGACTAGTGTCTGCTAATACTAACTGACAGAATCAAAAAGGGAGAGAATGATCCAACATGGGAAGCGAGATACACAGCAGACTCATAGAATGGCAGATATCCTAAATAGCACTCTGGCCTCAGAATCAGCCCTTAAGGCATTCAGATCTGGCTCAAGAGCCCATGAGAATATTTTAGGCATGGAAAGCCAAGACACTCTGAAAGAAAAAAAAAAAAAGAAGAAGAAGACCTAAATGAAAGATCTCTGTGAGTGAGATCCCAGTGGAAAGAACGGGGCCATCAAAGAAGGAGGTACCTTTCTCTGAAGGGAGGAGAGAACTTCTACTTTGACTATGACCCTGTCAGAATAAGATAGAATTCGGTGAACCCAAAAGGCTTCCATAGCCTCGGCAACTCATGACTAGAGCCTAGGGAGATTACTGACACCATAAACAAGAGTGTCAAATTGTTAAATCAACATCAGGAGTCACTGTGTACTTACGTCTCATGAGGGATCTTTCCTTAATGTGTTATCCAATGTGAAGTAATGCTATAACTAGTACTGAAACAGTATTTTTACACTTTGTGTTTCTGTGTGGGTGCAAACTGATGAAATCTTTACATAGTATATACTGAATCGATCTTCTGTATATAAACATAATTGAAAATGATTAAAAAATCTTGGTGTTAAATTGGAAATTGCATAGATAATTAATCAATTTTTTAAAAAAAATCATGTAGGATCTCTGTGCTTAATGTGCTGTGCATTGTGAATTAATACTATAACTAGTACTCCAACAGTATTTTTCACTTTGTGTCTCTATGTGAGGGCAAACTGTTGAAATCTTTACGTAATATGTACTAAACTGATCTTCTGTGTATAAAGAGAATTGAAAATGAATCTTGATGTCAATGGAAGGGGAGAGGGAGCGGGAAAGGGGAGGGTAGCGGGTGGGAGGGAAGTTATGGGGGGGAAGCCATTGTAATCCATAAGCTGTAATTTGGAAATTTATATTCTTTGAATAAAAGCTTTATAAAAAAAAAGAAAAGAAAATCTAGTAAGCAAAAAAAAAAAAAATGGCTTTCAATGTAGAGGAGGCAGTTGAAAAATTGAAACAAATAAAAAGGTAGTGTGAATATATAATATAACCATTCATTTGTAGTAAATGGGAGGAGTGAGAAGCACAGAAGTGATCATTAAAAGAATTATAAAAATATTAAAGAGTCATTCTAAGGATCAACTGATGTGTGAGCATACACCATATTTGCCAACATTTACTAATGATTTACACAAGTCAAGCTCTATTCTATACTCTTAGCAGTTAGTTTTCCACTTAGTTCAATAAGAACAGGATTATAAAGATGCTCTAAGAAAACCTTACATATAAATAAACCAAAATTTAAAGAGGCCAATTGTCTGAAAGCCATAGATTTATCAAGAAATAATTTCTTATTTAGATCTAACTTCAGTGTCAATATCCCTATCATTAAGATTTATGCCACCTTGTAGAGCTACAGTTATGAGTTTCCAAATGTGAGGTGGTGGAGAAAGCCATCAATGATGAGAATTTTGTGTTAATTATGAGGCTAAAAGGGTTTAAGGGAGATCAACATCAATGCCAAATACTAATGGAAGGGAATGGAGAGACAAGAAAGTGTGGAAAGGGGCAGAAAAAAGACATTTAAAATATAACAATTAAGTCATATGGCAGAATGGTGGTCCCAAAGTAAGCATAAATAACATACTATGAGTTCCAGAAGGCTTGGAACCAGTGATGATAGTTGGAACTACAATAGAAGTGAAATGCAGAACTTGGATATTTAAAAGAGTCTGTTCACAATAAAAGAGGGCATCCATAGGTAGAATTAAACAGCAATGAAATGGAAGGACATGTGCTGAGGAGAAGAATATAACTGAGTGGAATGATGGTGAAAATTTGAACTCAGACGCCTATCTATGGAGCCTAGTACACTGTGTAACAGTGCATTGACCTCTTACAAGTTACCAGTTATTGAATCTCTCCTTTCTCTCTTTCTTTTTTTTATTTTTTTTTTTATTTTTGACAGGCAGAGTGGACAGTGAGAGAGAGAGACAGAGAGAAAGGTCTTCCTTTGCCGTTGGTTCACCCTCCAATGGCCGCCACTGCGGGCGAGCTGTGGCCGGCGCACCGCGCTTGTCCGATGGCAGGAGCCAGGTGACAGGTGCTTTTCCTGGTCTCCCATGGGGTGCAGGGCCCAAGCACTTGGGCCATCCTCCACTGTACTCCTGGGCCACAGCAGACAGCTGGCCTGGAAGAGGGGCAACCGGGACAGAAACCAGTGCCCCAACTCTTTCATCACAGGTAAGACAGTAATAGCCAAGAGTACAATCCTACAGAACTATTGTTTATGCTCTTATATCAGAGTTCTTAGTTTTTTGTAATTACCACTTTCTAAGAAAGACAGGTAGATTAATAGCAAACTACCCTAAAACTTTTTATTTTCTCAATGTCCCAACATTCAGATTATAGTCCAGAAGATGGTACATAGAGTTTATGAAACTACTGTCATGATTTTTGTATAGGTATGAAATTTTCCAATATAAAAATTTTTAAATACACAATTCTAGAGAATTTTAAATCAGTAACATTCTGTAATAGATGTCTTGCACAAATCTCTCCATTCTAAAAGAAAAGAGGCATGGTTTTACAAATGCCCTTGTGAATGTATTTGCTCTCACTGGATCCTTTAGTATGAATCATAATGAAAGAAAAATGCTGGGAGTGCCAAAAACCTGAAACCAACTGTCCACTGCTAAGATGCTAAGTAGGCAGGATTGCTAATTCATTGTGCTGCCTTTGTCTTTGTAGAGGTCACGGTAACAGGACAATCCAGAAAGAGGTGAGGCATACTAGAGAGTAATGATTATTCAGCGTCACAGTCAGCGCAAAGGAACACATCCACCACGTGAACATGAGCCAAAAGGTGCTGATCATAGGATAGTATAAAAATAAAATGGGTCACAGCCAAAAATATCTCAGCAACCTAAAGAATAAGACTGCGCTTCACTTTGGTGGTGTGGTCCCTTAGTTCTTCCCAAAAGGAAAACGTTCTTTCATTCATTCATGTACTGAGTGAGTAAAATAAGCCAATGGTGTCCTGACACTGTTCTAAGTGCTATGGCGAATTACATTGAAATGATGCTTTATTTCAAAGAAAATAGAATTTATATCATATATATACAGATATTAAGCAATGTTCAGCAATGATTTGAAATAGGCCAATAATAATGCATTTCCCAGCCTTATTTCTGAAACAGAGAAGCAGATAAGGAGTAACCCAGGTGAAGAGCAAAGTCTCAGCTCTATTCCTGATATCCCTGGTACACAGTTACAGGTTTTTTTTTCTGAATATGATATTGCACAATTAGGCATGAACTTGCTCAAGCATAGATACAGCAGAGAACAACCACAGACTCCCTGGAAGGCCTGGCCCTGAAAGACACGTGGCATGCAACCACAGAACTGATCCTAGAGTTTACGGGGAAGACAAAACTTAATTGCCAAAATGACTATACAAAATTCACGAAGGGCAGCAGGATAGAAGACCTCTCCCTGTGCTTTGTCTTCCCAAACACTGGCTTTGGTATACTTATTACAAAAACAGTAGAGTTCAGCACCATTCCTTGTGCTTCTGTTCTTTGCAGTGTAGCTCAGCAGCTCTGCAGATCCAAAGTTTAGTTCTCTATTTCTTGAAACTAGACTGAACTTGAGAACGTGGCAGAAGTGATGGAATGCCTTGCCAAACCTAGACTCTTCGAGATGCAATGCACATTTCTGTATTTTTAGGGACCCTAACAGTGCATGAAAACAAGTCCAATCTAGTCTGCTAGACGATGAAAGATGACTCAGAGCAGAGAGGAATTTGCTCAGATGAGGCCATACAGATCCAACCAGTTCCAGCCCATTTATGAAATGATGGCTGACAGATGACCAATGAAGAGCTAAGCTGACCTACCAAAACTATCATTAGACCTCTGACATTTTCAGGTGTTTGTTTAATAGCACTAGTTAGAACCATGATACCTCGGTACAGTCAGACCTAAGAGTATTTCCCTTAACTAATTACCATCTGGTAACTGTGAAATGGCACTGTTGTATGTGTATATTAGAAACACAAACAGGAACCTTCATGTCATAATTATTTTGTAATGGCAAAAAATAAATTGTTTAAAATGTCAGAAATAAAATGAGGGCTAAAAATGTGTATAGTAATACATTTAGAGTATTGTGTATTCTCAGAAATTTATAACTGCAGATATGGGTATTATCATGGATAAACTTTTAGGTAAATATTGTTGAGCAAAGGGGATTGACATGAAAAATGCCAAGTAGGATTCCTTTTTAAAAAATGTAACATAAAACTTTAACATACTACTTAGAAATACATACAAGCATAGAGAAGCTTTTTTTTTAAAGGTAAGGAGATGAAACTCAAGGCAATAATTACTTCTAATCAGTGGGAAGGAGAAGAAATTGAGTCTGCATATCAAGGGCTTCATAGAAAATGCTGTGTAGGGGTCAGCATTGTGGCATAGTGGGTAGAGCTTCTGCCTAAGATGCCAGCATCCCACACAGACCATGGTTCAATTCCCACCAACTTCACTTCCAATCCAGCTCCCTGCTAATGTTCTGGGCAAAGTAGCAGGAGGTGGTCCAAGTGTTTGGGTCCCTGAATCCACACAGAGACATGGAAGAAGCTCCTGGCTTTAGCCAGGCCCAATTCTCACTTCCAAATATATAAATAAATAATTTTAAAAACAGAAAGAGAATGTTGTATGAGGTTATGCGGCTTATTTTATAATTATCTATAATATTATATCTGGAAGATAATTATTTGTGTACCTTTTTTAAAGATTTTATTTATTTGAAAGTCAGAGTTATACAGAGAGAAGGGAGGCAGATACAGAAAGAGAGATCTTGCATCTGCTGGTTCACTCCCCAATTGGCTGCAACAGCCAGAGCTGTGCAGATCTGAAGCCAGGAGCAAGGAGCTTCTTCCAGGTCTCCCATGCAGGTACAGGGGGCCAACTCCTTGGGCCATCTTCTACTGCTTTCCCAGGCCATAGCAGAGAGCTGGATCAGAAGAGGAGCATCCAGGATTCGAACTGGCACCCATATGGGATGCCAGCATTGCAGGCAGCGGCTTTACCCATTATGACACAGTGCCAGCCCCCTTATTTGTGTACATTTTCTAATAGTGTTTCAAATAAAATGTATTGAATGAGGAGAAGCATGGAACTGAGAGAACAAGTCAGAAGCTACTCTAACAGGTCATTTCAGATATGATGGTGGCTAGGCATTGTGTGTTACTTGTGGAAATGGGAAAGTGTAGATAAACTAAAAGATGTGCAGCTCAACAACTTAATTGTATGCCTTGGAACAGCAAATCCAACCTCTCTATTTGTCCGTTAAGAAAAATGAATGTATGTAGGAATAATGCTTTGGAATGCATGGGATAGTTCTGGAAGGATATATACATAAGTTGAATATAGTAATTACTTTTGGACAGGAAACAGGTTAACTAAAACAACAGAGGAAAAAGAACATATTGCTATATGTAGTTTCAGACAATGAAAGATAATGGATGCTGTATCACAAACTTGTATCAAAGTTAAAAACAAAGCATTGAAATTATAAAATCAAAATACCGAAATGCAATTTTATACTGTTCAATATTTTCCAAATTCTATATAATGAACATGAATATTAGTCAAATGGCTCAGTTTTGTGTATTATAACATGGAACTAGATTCAAAATGCCTGTATCACCACTCCACATAATTTGCATGATTTTTAATATGTCAAATAAAAAATACAGTAGAAAGCCTTAAAAAAAAGACTTTGTGAGGCAGGAGATAGAATATCTGAGCTAGAAGAGAAAATTTTTTAAATATCTCAGGAGGAAGAGGAGAAGGAAAAGAGGGAGGGGGAGGAGGAGGGAAGGAGGAACTAAAACAAACAAAACCAGTGTTCAGGATTTATGGTATATCTTCAAATGACCAACTATATGCATCTTAGGCATTCCTGATGGAGCAGAAAAACAGAATGACTTAGAAAACTTACTCAGTGAAATAATATCCAAAAATTTCCCTAATTTGGAGGCACATATGGACATCCAAGTACAGGAAACACACAAAATCCCAAATAGACATGATCAGAGAAGATCTTCACCACAACACATTATATTCAAACTTTCAAAAGTAAAATATAAAGAAAGAATCATAAATTGTGCAAGAGAGAAATGCCAGATTACCTTTGATTTCTGTAAATTTCAATTAGATCCTTTTGCAATCAACTCCAACAGCATGGTCTCATTACACTTATCATGTTGGTAGATTATTCATCTTATCTATATTATCTATTGCACTAAATGCTTCAAGAGAGCAACAAGAGTCTCTGCCATACTCACTGCTCAATCCCTAATTCTTAATCAGTGTTTGCACATAGTTGGCCATCACTACATGCTTATTTAATATGATAAAAATTAACTGACTCAAGCAACTGAAATATGTATATACTTATGACATCTTAGAAAATGATTCTATGATACAATAATATGTTTACACACAAAAATTGAAACTCTTAGAAAGCATTTAGTACTCACAGGTTAGACTAAAATCTGTGGTATAAATGATGCATAAACTTCATATGCTTCAGGGATAAAGCAGACTAGCTGGGTGAAGGTCTTAGGAATTTATTCATTTGTAAAATTAACACAATTTCTTAATAATAACATATAACAGCATAATAATAAATTGTTTAGTGATTATTTATACTTGGGATAATTTGAACATTGTCTATCACAAGATCAGCTTACCATAAAATAACATAATTGGTCACCAAGAGGCATAAGCCAAAAATAGACTTCCAGTCAGAGGCTACTGGGAATTAGACCTGGTATTTCTTTGCTATGGAATACAGCATTGCCCCCTTGTTCTATCCACTGATTTCCCTAGCAATTTAAAACTGGTAAATTCAGTGCCACACTTAAAATCAGGTGTCTGTGTTGCTTGCCTTTCAGTGGAGACTGGGAACTCTAATGACTGCAGGAATTTCCTTCAGCAAAAAACAGTTTAAAATCATGTGTGGTCAAAGCTGTAAGTGCTATTTCAGACCTTAGGAGCATATTCCATGGCATCTCCTTACTCCCTTCCAAATGCTATGCCAGTCACTGGTTTTTTTTAATCTTGGTTTCCAGTCCTTCGTTTTGATCCACTGCATTCCCCTTTTGTCCGACTTCCTACCTAACTAGTCCTATACTGTAGGACACTGAAGGAGGCCTGGGTCAGTGCCCAGGTTTTATTTGTGCTACTCTCTCACATGAATCTCTCCTCATACCTCTCTGACACCACATTGCAGCTTGCTGCTCTCTCACTTGAATCTCTCCTGGTACCTCTGTGACACCACATTGCACCTTACTGGGTATGAACATCCCCAGTAGACTATTTATTTGGTTTCATCTTCAACCCTTCCAGTATCATTACTTTAAAAGCTGATCATTCCACTGTTAACTCTCTCCAGCTCTTTGAGGACGTTTCAATATGGAACCAGCTCCTAGCTCACTTTTCCACTGCTTAGGGTGGAAAAACTGACTTCTATTCTTTAATTTGGAGAGATTAAAATAAATAAACACAATTCTTTTAGTGACATGGCCTGAATAAACACAAGTTATCTTTGTCTTTGTTAAAGTTCCTCTCTATCTATCTATCTATCTATCTATCTACATATACACACACACACACTCACACAATATGTGGTTTGTGGAATTATGCATATAAAGAAGCAGGATTGCAGATTCAAAGGGTAGATGTACTTTTATTTTGAAAGAAAATTGCTAAATTGTTCTCTATATTCTTGTATCAGCAATGCTTGAGATTTCCTAATTCCCCGTTCCCTTACTAATCATTATGTTCTCAGTATCTATACTACATTCCAAACAAGTGAACAATGTTACCTACTATTTATAATAGTACATGTGAGATTGAACATCCCTCATTTATTTGTAAAGAAGTTTATTTATATTGACGATTAAATCTCATAGCTATTTAAATATTGTGAAGTTGTCATTCTGCTTGGTTTGAATAAGCTCAGAACTGATGAAATGAAGTAATGAAAACATGCTTTGCAAGGCTTTCTTCTCTTTTTCTTTGATAATGATTTTTCATGTAAGGAAGCATTTTTTTTAATTTAAAAAAAATAATAAACATATTTCTTTTTTATTGATTTGAAAGGCAGAGAGACAGATCTTCCATCCTTTAGTTTACTGCCTGAACAACTACAATAGACACCATTAGGCCAGGACAAACCAGGAAATAGGAATTCAACCAAGTTTCCTACATGGATAGCCAGGATCCAAGTACGTGAACCATCACCTATTGCCTCCCAGGGTGCAAAATTGCAGGAAGCTGAAATCAGGAGTGGAGCCAGGACTTACTCTCTAGCACTCCAAAACAGGATGTGGGCATCTCTGGTTGTGTCTTATCTGCTATGCCAAACCTTTTCTAAATTTTTAAGCAATCATATTTATTCTTTTCATCTGGCCTCTGACTTTAGTAAATTACTTCAACTTTATCAATTTCAAGAATGTTAAAAATAATTCACCTATGTTATCTTCTAGTTCTTTGATGATTATTTTATTTCTAACGCTTTCATTTGCTAGCTGATTGGTAAACTATGCAGTAGGTATCCAATTTTATTTTGTTCAAGATTATAATTATTAAGTTATCCAGTGCTACTTGAACTGTTTTAAAGTATAATAATTTTCATATTTATTTACACACATGTACATTTTTAAATCATACCATTGACTAGTTTGTACATTCCTATCCTAGTAAAAAATTTCAATTACTATATCTTTATAATATGATTTATATGTGAAATGATAGAGTGCCCTCATTATTCAATCTTCTCCTAAATATTTTTTTCTGTCTATTCTTCCATATGAGCTATGGAGTTTTATTATTTAGTTACAGAAAAAAAAAGCTTGCTGACAGTTAAATGTTATTAAATTTATATGTTCATGATAGGCTTTTCATATGAACCTAATAAAATTGTACAGTACTTGAGAAAAATATTTTTTACAATATTGAATCTTACTCTAACCTGAAATATATCTCTCCTCTAAATCATGTTTGAATTTTGCCCTTTAACATAATTTTTAGCCACACAGAGTATTTTTCAATGTATTTTATGTGTTGCTTACTACTTATGGGTAAAAACTTTCCTATTGTTCTGAAATAATTATTGCAATATTAATTACCTTAATGTGGTAAAATTTGCCTATGCATATCAATTCATCAAGTGCAATATTTTAAATATGTATAATTTTAATTGTCAACCAACCTCAATAAAATTGTGAAAAATAAAACCAAATAATTATTGCCAAATTGATTCATTCCTACTCACTTGATATGACTTGTTTTTTGAATTTTTATTAATTTTAATATTTTCCAAGTTAGCTCTGTTTTAAGAAGCTTTCAATATATATTAAATTACATTTAATAAATTATATTAATATGTTTAAATTTATATATAATTATATATCTATATATACATATTTATATACATAAGTAACTATGGATTTCTGTGTATCTTCTTTTCCAGTAAGTGTACTTCAGTGTCTTTTGTGCTCCAGTGCATTAGCCATCAATTTTAGCCAATACTAAAATAAAAGTAGTCACAGGGATATTTCTTTCTATTTCAGTTTCAAGGAATATATCTGTAGGGATTCAGTATGATATGGAGTCTGCAAATATAAATATGATTTTATAGTAGAAATACCCAACTTACTAGAATGTTAACTTTAATTTGGGAAAGGATGTTCAAAGTTTTTGTGTGTTTTGTTTCATTTTGGTTTTGCACATAGAATATGTCTTATTTCTTAATTTACATATTAGTTATAAATGAAAAATAACTTTGAAAGAAAAAACAGATTTACCAATATTTTGTCAGCTTGGTTTGCACAATTAACTAACCTTCTCTCTACAAATATTTATTCCATGAATATCAGTTTTCTATGTTTAGTAATTATTCAATTTTATTCATTGAGTTAATATTTTTACATAATTTCACTTCTCCCTCATTTTTTCATACCTTTTCACCCATAAATGTGTAGATTAAAATAATCCAGGGGCCAGCATTTTTGTATAGTGAGTTAAGCTGCTTCTTCAACACAGGCATCCCATAGCAGAATACCAGTTAAGAGTCACAGCTGCTCTGCTTCTGATCCAGCTTCTTACAAATGTGCCTGAGAAGTCAGTGTATGATAGCCCAAGTGATTGGGCTCCTGTCACTCAAATAGGGGTTCTGGATGGAGTTCCTGACTATTCTCTCTGCATTTCAAATATACAGAGTACAAAAAAAAATGTAAAGTATATAAGCAAAAATGGCATTTTAAAATTTGATTATTGCTTAGAGTCTTTTTCTACACTCTTGAGGAATAGTGGTTTTTCTACTTATTACTTGTTGAATTCTTTATTTAGTGGAGAGTTAAGATTGTGATTACAAAGAAAACTGAAAGTATGTCATTGCAAAAATCATAAGAAAAGAAGGAAGAGAGAGAATAGGAGTGGCAGGTAGGGTGGAAATTATCATTATACTCTTAAAACTGTATATAGGAAATACCTGAAATGTGTTCCCTTAATGCAAATTTTAAAAATCCAAACAAATGTGATAATTGGCATATGCATTGGCCTGGTACATCTTCAATGAGTGAATTTGTATCTGTTGAACCCTTATTCTATGCAGCAAAGCCACATTATTATCCTTATTCTCTGAATAAGCAGCAAAGTTCTGAAAACAGCATGACTGGGTTCTAAATCCAAATTCTCACACCTATTAGAAGTTATATTGTCAATTAAAAATGTATATTTTTCACAGGTTGATATATCTGAAATTGGTTTGCTTCTTGACATAGATAACATAAAGTAATAATTTACTTTGTCTTTTGTTCTTGTAGTGTTAAAATAGGGATGCATTTTATGATGTGTCAATGATGTGATAGTTAATAAATTAGAATATTGGCCTTGATTATGTTACATAAGAACCATTTCCTGTAAATGTAATATAATAGTCACTTACAGACTATTACATTTATTTTTACATGCATAGTCATTGACAACTGTGCAAGATTTTTAATGTGTTCAACAAATATTATGTATTTGCTATTGTTTGAAAATTAAAGATCACTTTTTTAAAGATTTATTTATTTCAGTGACAGGATTACAGACAGAGAGGGAGAGACAGAGACAGAGTGAGAGACAGAGAGAGACAGAAAGAGAGGGACATCTTTCATCCTTTGGTTCATTCCCCAAATGGGAATATATAGTTTACATTTTTTTTTGTACTCTGTATATTTGAAATGCAGAGAGAAGAGTCAGGAACTCCATCCAGAACCCCCATTTGAGTGACAGGAGCCCAATCACTTGGGCTATCATACACTGACTTCTCAGGCACATTTGTAAGAAGCTGGATCAGAAGCAGAGCAGCTGTGACTCTTAACTGGTATTCTGCTATGGGATGCCTGTGTTGAAGAAGCAGCTTAACTCACTATACAAAAATGCTGGCCCCTGGATTATTTTAATCTACAAATGGCCGCAACAGCCAGAGCTGTGCCTATCGAAAGCCAGGAGATTCTGATCTCCAGTGGGAGCTGCCAGAGCCCATGCACTGGTGCCATATTCTGCTGCTTTCTGGGCCAGTAGCAGAGAACTGGATCAGAAAGGGAGCAACATGGACAGAAACTGGTGCCCATACGGGATGCTGGCGTTGCAGGCCGCAGCGTCACCTCAGTGCCACAGCGCTAACCCCTGAAGATTACTTCTATAGCACAAATACCGTACTTGAGAAGCTCTACTTTTAAACTGGTAAGCTTAGAGCCGGCACAGTGCTGCAGTGGGTTAAAGCACTGCATGCAGCACCAGCATCCCACATGGGCACCAGTTCGAGTCCCAACTGTTCCACTTCCAATCCAGTTCCCTGCTAATGCGCCTGGGAAAATAGGGAAGGGTGGTCCAAGTCCTCGGGCCCCTGCCCCCAGGTGGGAGACCCGGAAGAAGCTCCTGGCTACTGACTTAGATAGGTTCAGCTCCAGCCATTACAGCCATTTGGGAGTGAACGAGCAGATGGAAGACCTCTCTCTCTCTTTTTCTCTGCCCCTCTATAACTCTGTCTTTCAAATAAATATATCTTAAAAAAAATTGGTAAACAAGAATGAGCTAGGTATTTTTCTGTTTTCTCATTTAATCCACATAATAGCAGCATGAGACTTGGATTATTCTTCCCACGTAATAGATTTAAAAAGTATATAGAGGATTACTTTCTGAAAAATCAAATAATGAAATGTAGCAAAATCATGATTAAATTGGAGATTTTTTTTGGTCTGACTCCAATAGTTACAACCTTTCACATATCAAAAAAAATTTCCAAAACATAGAATGTATACACACAGAGGAATAAAATTCTTTAATATGTTTCACAATGATACTGAAGCTAATTAAAACAGGGAAATGTAAATGATTGGAATTTTTTTTTGACAGGCAGAGTGGACAGAGACAGACAGAGAGAAAGGTCTTCCTTCCATTGGTTCACCCCCAAAATGACCGCTACAGGTGGCACACTGTGCCAATCCAAAGCCAGGAGCAAGGTGCTTCCTCCTGGTCTCCCAAGTGGATGCAGGGCACAAGCACTTGGGCCATCCTCCACTGCCTTCCCGGGCCACAGCAGAGAGCTGGACTGGAAGAGGAGCAACCGGACAGAATCCAGCGCCCCAATCAGGATTAGAACCCGGTGTGCTGGCGCTGCAAGGTGGAGGATTAGCCTAGTGAGCCGCGGTGCCGGCCTAGAAGTTTTATACATTATTAACACTTTTATCCATTTTGCACTGATAACATATCCATAGCTCAAAGTTAGTCCATCAAGTAAATCCATGACAAGTCCCAATTAAGTCCAACTAATTTCAGTTGTATAACTTCACAACTTGAAAAAGATTCTAGATCTTAAGAGTATTTCAAAATATGTGTGTATCATGTTCTAATAAATAACTAAACAATAAACTTTGAGTAACCTTAAAACATATATATTAAGGGAAATTTCCTTTGATTTTGACATATCCAATTTGACAAATCATAAAACAGATCACAGAAAAATGCTCACTGCTTGCCTTTAAATATAAATCTTGATAAAATATTGTATCCCATTTAATATATCAAGTGTACCTAAAGTGTATTTGTCTGCTGACACAATGTAAAGTAGATTGCAGGGATCAATAATGATGAAAACTGCTGAGACGCTGAGTTCTTGAAACCTCTGAAATATTCATCAGTAATTTTTTATCAGATATTTAGTAACCAAGTGTTTACGTCATGATGGCCAGGCTGAATTCATAATTCATAGGATAATTGTCAGAGAAGAATGCAGACAATGAGTTGCTTATTTAAATATACTGTTTGATTAAAAAGCGATTCTAACACTGGCTTATAAAATTCAAATAGTAACTATCCTAATCTTCCGTCAACATCGTAATAGCCTTGTATTTGTTTTCCAAAAATTTATCTTCTAATAAATCACTCTTCAAGAGCCCTAGTATCTAATTACATATTTAAATTTATTTGTTACATCAACTTATAATGAAGATGAAGCCTATTAGAGTTAGCAGTTCATTTCAAGTTCAAATACTGAGCATCTATAATTCAGGAATTCAGCAAGCAGAACTGACGCTCAGGAAGGAATGAAAGGCAGTACAAGTTCACGCCAGTGCGTGGCATCCTAACAGCTTTGAACTTTCCCATTTAAGTGCCACAGGCTGAGTCAGATAGTCAGATCTTTTTAAGTTTCTGCTTTTATCCCTCCTCTGCTAACAGGAATCCATAAACTACCCACTAAGGAAGAGCAAATAATTACACAAAATAAATAGATAATTAATTAGTATAATAAACATAAGTGATTGTTTTAACACCCTGAAAATAACAAAGGAAACCAGTCTGTCCTATATTTATTCGCAAAGGCAGGAGGGAAATGTACTTGGAGTGACATGAGCACAGATGGGCATATCTGCATGATGAAATTGGACTTTAATGCTGGCATCGATAGCCCACACCACTGAGTTTTCCCTCACTGTGAAGGAACTCGCGGAGATAATAGTTTGCTTCTGCTATTACTTTTCATTTCTAAGTCACTGGAAGAAAAGACTCCATATTTGGGATGAAGAGAGATTCCATGCCTTGGAATGGAGTTTGGATTTTATTGATATAATCCATGAAAGGCACCCTATGTCCCTAAGCAAATCTTGTTTTCACAGTGATTTTTTATAAACTAAGTAACTGAAAATTTTAATTACCAAAGTGTTTCTTTTTAACTTCTGAGGAAATTAGTGGTCTAAATAAAACAGTCAAGAAGGCCAGAGAATCAGACATTAAATTTGAATGATAAGTAACTACTACAGTGAGAGAAGGAGTTCCAATTGGAGCTTGTTTCCAAAAGGCTAAAGGGTAAAAGAAAGCTTAGAGGGCTGAAAAGAAGCATCACCTTCAAAACCAAAGGATTCCGGGTGCATTTGAAAAAAGGGAAAGTCATTAACACTGATTAAATATCCCAAACAGAGCAACATAAGTCATAGCTGTCTTATCAAAATCAGACTCTAGCTCTTAGGACTGGATTATCACTTTATCCCTTAATAATTTACTTAGACAATCCTGTGGAACTAGTAGAAAATCTTCAATTTTGCATTTCCTCCAAATACCATTATTGGTTTTGCATCTTCAAATGTAGGCTTACTTTCACAATCACAGATAAAAAAAAAATATTCTGCTACACTGAATGGTCATAATATATTCAGGCTTTCAGATGATACTATAAAAAAAATGTTTCTCACCATATATTTAATATGACAACAATTTCTGAAATGCCCAATGAA
Organism: Sylvilagus floridanus; assembly: GCA_949820135.1. NCBI lineage: Eukaryota > Metazoa > Chordata > Mammalia > Lagomorpha > Leporidae > Sylvilagus > Sylvilagus floridanus. The sequence goes on from OX463224.1 coordinate 41,903,634, forward strand.
ATTTGTAACTCTCGTAAACATTCTAGGAAATCTGGGGGTTTGAGAAACTCCTTTCTACATTTTAAAATTATATGCAGAATATTTTAGGAATAACCCATCAAAAGAATAACTTCTTTCACTATGTTTTGAGATTCTCTGAAGCCTCTACAAGTATTTGACAAAAGGTTACCTTGCATCTGTGACAATAATAGGACAAATAGTGAGCATCAAAAGTGAGAATGTGACAAATATTATGACACAATTGTACAATCACAGTGACATGTACAACAAAGTATTAGAAGCAAAAACACTGACAAGGATGTCAAGTGCAGACACTTTCATATCAAAAGAGAAAACAAAATACAATTACAGTACAGGAAGAAAAATTTTAAATGGAGGAAAGAGAACAGAAAGGTCTTGGAACAAAACACCAAGATTTCAAAGTGAGTTTTGCAGAAAACAAGACTGATATGCCTTTGGCTGAAACAATGACAGTGACATAATTGACACGCTCTTGGGAAAAGAAAAATAATTGGTTTCATCAAACAGAGGAGAACAAATGTCATCTAGCAAGCAATGACAGAAGTGATGACAGATGCCCCAGCATCCAGCAAGTGCAAAGGGCTGCTCTCGCTGTGTGAGAACAGCAATGTGACCACGTGCTCCTTAGACCTGGGCACAAAGTCCAAGAACACCATCACGTAGCGTACTTCCAGTCCTTTGCAGTTTGCAAGCTCAGATTGTATTCATCACTTTTTCATGTCAGATACATACTTCTGGGAATTAAGTATCTCCAGCCATCTTCAGCTGAGGTCCGTCTCTAGACGAACACCAGCAACACTGTAAGTGAGCAGTTTTGTGGGGCAAATTTATGCAGCAGAAACAAAAACATTTTTTTGTTAAAAAAAAGGCACTTCTCAGCAGTTGACGTATCAGACGTAATAAATATGGACACCAGATTTACAAATCTAAATGTATACTGTACTATAAGATTACTGATATTTGAAACTGGTGCTGTACTTGCATTTGTTGTAGTTTCCATCTACTTATAAAACCTAGGCAGCCATAATTTATGTTGTGTCTACATATTAGACAAGGAAAGTGACAGCAGGGAGTTCAAGTCAATGGATACCATCAAAAACTTTAGTATTTTAAATAAACTTAATTGTATAAATAGATGGTGATTTGTAATAATATTTTTTAAAACAGTAGTTTTCACTTTTTTAGAAAATCATGGAGAACGTCTTTTCTGCTAGGAAATATTGTGCGTACCTTCCTTTTACAGCCTGTCCCTATGCTGTCATCACTGAACTGGTTAATACTGGAGAGCTCTAAGATAGAGAAAATTGCAAATAAAATGACCTAGCAAAGTATGAATGGAATTTTAAAGGAATAAAATGGAAAACATGAAAAGACTCCAGAAACTCAAGAACAAAATACTTTTATTCTTAAGAAAATCATGATACTATTTTGAAGGCAGCCAGATTGATGTGACCCATGTTTCTACACTAGTTTTTCTCTCCTTACTGTATATACATTCTGTCTTCCTGCTCCCCCAACTCCCACTCCCCATCCCCTACCCCAGGCCCTTGCAATTGGAAAGCCTCAGGTCATTATCAAAAAGATTCTCACCTTCCTTAGAGCTAATCAGAAAATCTTGAAGTTAAGAGAAAGATGAAAACACTTCTTTATTCTCTTCCTTGGGTCCCTTTCCTTCAGAGATAACTCCCTGGGGCTGGAAAAACTGCTCTGAGAAGTCCTCAAAGGCACTCTACTTAATAAGATCCCAAGTACACATTTCACACTGAAAGCTATGGCACCAAGTTACAACTCTACTCACCAATTAAAATGCCTGAGTCTAGAATGGAACAATAACGGGCCACGCCCTGTGTGCCAGTCAAATCTGTGCCTGTTGTGTCTGCACAATCTCTAACAACATCTGCTTTTTCTCACAAATGTGTCCCTTTAGATACTATGCAGTACATTCAGCTTTCGGTGGAGTAGGCAGAATAGCTTGGTGAGTGAGAGGTGAGGAGAAAGAGTGACATGGGAGAATTGCCAGGCACCCAGCAGGTCTTTCTATGTGCCCTTTCTTACCACACGACTCCAATGTGAGTCTTTTAACTGTTGAGAGCCTAGAGCTTTAATGTAAGGTTAACATGAGATTTTCCTTCACAGAAGCAAAGAGAGGAGACACTAGAATTGATGAGGATTTTAATTCATGGGAGAAAAGAAGTTCGTTGGCTACTACAGAATGAGTACTGGGGGAAATAAAGTGGCTTTCTGCTCAGTCTACTTTATCTATTGTCCTCAAAAATATTTTATATTACGCATGTTGTTTTGTATTCAATGTATATTTACTGAGTCACCACTGTGTGCCACTGGAGAGACAGCTGTGAATCAAAGAGACAACATCCTTCTAACACAGAGTTTATATAAAGTGACAGGAGACAAATAATAAATGAAAACACAAAAGAATGCAGGTAGAAATATAGTAAATATGAAAAATACTAGATAGTAGTAACTCCTTTACATAGAAGTAGAATAAAAGGAGGTGAGCATTGTAATACAGTGTGTTAAGCTGTCCCTTGAGACATCTATATTTCTTATTGGAGTGCTGGTATTGAGTCCACCTCTGCTTCCAATCAGGTTCCTGATAATGTGCACCTGGGAGGCAACAGATGATGGATTGGGTACATGGGTTCCTGCCACCCACATGGGAGACCTGGATGGACTTCCTAGCTGCTGTCTTCAACATGGCCTAGTCTTAGCTATTACAGGCATTTGTGGAGTGAATCAGTGTATGGATGGAGCCTTGTTCTCTCTTTCTCTTGCTCTTTTTGTCACTTTTTAAAAATTGAAATGCAATTAATATACTCAGAAAATTAAATTACAGCATCCATAATCAAAGAGCAGAATGCCTAGAAAACATACACACAAAAAGGTTTTGGAAATTAAGATATGGGAAACTTCTTAGAAAGTTGAAAAGTAGGATAAAGGTGAAAAATAAGAGAGGAAGCATAAGAAATTTATTATTAAGACTCAGAATCCTGAAGTCTTACCCAGGAATAAGAAGAGGTTCAGACAGAAAGAATGCAGAGAAAGAAGAGAAATACCCCCAAACACATCATTCCAGAAAATTTCCCCAAATGACTCTAAAAATCTAAGGGTTCTTTTTTTAAAGATTTATTTATTTATTTAGTTAGTTAGTTGAAAGGCAGAATCACAGAGAAAAAGAGAAAGAAGTCTTCCATCCACTGGTTCACTGCCCAAATGGCCGCAATAGCCGGGCATAGGACAGGCCGAAGCCAGGAGCTAGGAGTTTCCTGAGTGTCTCCCACTTGGGTGCTTGGCCCAGCAACCTTTCTTTTCTACTTTCCCCAGCATATCAGCAGGGAGCTGGATCGGAAGTGGAGCAGTCAGGACTCGAACTGGCACCCACATGGGATGCCAGCACTGCAGATGGAAGTCTAACCCACTATGCCACAGCATCAGCCCCAAAGTTAAGTATGCTTAAGAACATAATGTAGGCCATGTCCTATTTAAAATACTTTATTTGGAGTAACTTATTAAGTCTTTCCAAAAGGTTTAAGCAATAGGCTATTTTGATCATACTCATTTCCACTATAGGAATCAGGTATCCACTTGTAACAATTATGAAAAAAAGAAAAAGAAGTCTACAAAAACCTAAAGAAATTTGCCTCTAATACTGAACATTTTACAAATAATATGACTGTAGAATAGAAATATTTCAGATATAAGATCTTGGAACCATTAACTCCCTTACCCCCTTTCTTCACTACTAGAGTTCATGCTCCAACGAAATGAAAATGAAAAATTAAATTCAGAAAAAGGCATACATGAAATATAGGAAACAGAAGCCCTACCCGGAGAGAGGGCGTAGGGCTCCAGTCAACGGAGCTGTCCAGACACCACATGCCTAGTGACAGGCAGCCACCAGATGACAGAATTTACAGGGATTTCCAAGAATTCAAAGCTGGCAAAATCTCAAATCATCTGATTGCATGGGGAGATTGAGACAATTGACAGAAGATTTGTGGTAGAATTCATGGGAAGTAAATAGAAATTATTTTATATGAAAAAAACTATTAAAAGGAAAAAAGATAAGGAGAAAAGAAAATGATCCTAGAAACTATTATGACTCAACATACAGAGTCAAAGTACTCTAAACCCTGAATGGATCTGACCAAAGTTATAATGTAATTGCATTGGGAGAAAAGGTAAGAGAAAGGATTGTGCTCTGTAGCTGTGGCTGATCGAAGAGTACAAAAATGAGAGACTATCATCTTCTAGAGCAAAAAACCAAAAATAATCTAATTGAAAAGTCAAGCTGTCAACTTAAGCATGGTTTTTAGGGACATAAAAAGAAAATCCAAAAAATAAGACAAAGGAAGTGAGAGACTAACCAGCTGGAATGAAAGAACTAGGAGTGAGAGAGTGAGTGTGTGTGTGTGTGTGTGTGTGTGCGCGCGCGCGCGCACGCATGCTGGGATTGGGGTGTAGGCTGTGGTGAGAGCTAAGAGACTGAAGTTTTTTAATGATAAACTTGAGAAAAATTAGTTTGTAGCTTTAAAAGCCTATATGCGTATCTTCATCAAAAAACATAAACCAGAAAGGATAGGAGAGAGGGCACAAAGAATTCTGGGGGAAGCATGGGGATGAGGGGAAAGGAAAGAAGGCTTGGGGTGGCAGTGTGGTGCAGCAGGTAAAGCCACCGCCCGCAATGCCAGCACCACACGCAGGTGCCAGTTTGAGCCCTGGTTGCTCCACTTCTGATTCTACTCCCTGCTAATGGATGTGGGAAAGCAGAGGAAGATGGCTCAGTGTTGGAAGCTCCAGGCTCCTGGCTTTGGCCTGGCCCAGTCCTGGCCAGGTCATTTGGGGAATTAACCAACAGACTGAGGATCGATATCTCTCTCTCTCTCTTTCTCTCTCTCCCTCTCTCTGTAACGCTTTCAAATAAATAATTTTTTTTTAAAAAATAAGAAAGGGAAGGAAGCTGAAGAACCTGGCTGTTTGTACTATGATTTTTCCAGCATAAAACTTAGGACATTACCAAATTAATATTGTAATAAGTGCATTAAAAGCTAAAATGATGAAGTACCCCAAATTATCCTCAAAATCTAAACCCCATTCTTTTAAATAGTTCCTTGATGCTATTAAATATCCCCCAAATAAATACCTTCGCTCAGCAAAAACCGTCCCTCTAAGTTAACTCTCCTTGCTCACTGTTTCATTCCCCATCTGTTCCATGTCGGTTCAGGTTAATAGGACTTGTGCAACAAAAGTCCCCTCAGAAATTCCCCCAGCAGGTGCTCTGGGGAAAAGCACACCTTCACCTCTGATGTCCTTGAATCTGCCTCTCTCTCATAGTGTATACCTTGTGGCAGAGTCATCATCCCACTAGTTTCAATCCAAGAGGCCACTAAACTGAATAGCAAATGGGCATTAGCTAATGACAACACAGCACTTATCTCCAAACTGGAAACAAACTTCTAGAAGTGGCTACAGGAAACATTGAAAAGCACTGTGCATGAAAAAGCAACAATGAGGATGGATGGTCTTCTCAAAGCAAGCAATACCTATACTAATGATCACTATCACAGCTTCTCTTTACTAAGTTAATTACCGCTGAGCTACAATCCTCAAGTTCACCTTTAGACTGGGACTCAAACCCCATGTGTGCTGCTATAAAAATTAAGAGGGTGGGTAACTCAGATAAATTTTAAAGAATTCTGCTTTGTCTTTGGCATATTTGAGTCAAAAAGGAGAAATCCACAGACTGTAAGACCATTTCTCTGTAGCATAAATACCAGTCACATCTACAGGGCTCCATCTGCCAGCTGTGAGGAGAAAAAGGAAAGCAATTAAGCACGTTATTAATCATGGCTTGAAGTGGCAGGTTCAAGCACCACATGATTCATGATATGTGAAGAAAAACCTAAATAATGCATTCTCTCGCTTTAAGTGAAAACTAAGTGGAAGAATTCAGGATTATTTTTAAATTTTTTGATTTATTTATGGACTAGAATGACTGGCCACCCAACTGAAGAATTATTCACACAATAACCAAATTTACTGGACTAGATGCACACAGAATACACCCAAAGCATCCCATTAATAACATTTCCACTATTTTTTTATTTATTTTTTTGACAGGCATAGTTAGACAATGAGAGGGAGAGACAGAAAGAAAGGTCTTTCTTCCGTTGGTTCACCCCCTAAATGGCCACTGCACGCTGTGCCAATCCAAAGCCAGGAGCCAGGTGCTTCCTCCTGGTCTCCCATGCAATTGCAGGGCCCAAGGACTTGGGCCATCCTCCACTGCCTTCCCAGGCCACAGCAGAGAGCTAGACTGGAAGAGGGGCAACCGGGACAGAATCCGGTGCCCCAACCGGGACTAGAACCCGGGATGCCAGCACTACAGGCGGAGGATTAGCCTAGTGAGCCGCAGCACCAGCCAACACTTCAACTATTTCCTTGACATACCACTACCTGCATTCAACTCCTGCCCTCCCATCTTTTCACCCTAAAAATGATAATAAACTCAGATGGAATATCTAAAGGACAAGTTAAGGAGAAGGGGAGGAGAGTGATAGAGGGAGAAAAACTTTTTTTCTTATCCTGATTGTCACCCCTCGATGGACAGGAAGTTGGCTCCCTATCACCACTGTCAATATAGCTGGCCTGCTCTCACACACCTAATGTTCTATAAGCAAAGGCAATGCCTATATCTCACATTGTTTGACTTAAACAAAAGATAGACGGTATTTCGTATTATAATAGAAGTCTAAGTCACGACTCCAGAATTTACTTCATACTTTCTCAGGGGCTACTGTTGAGAAGGGAATGAAAACAGAAGGACTAAAGAAGGTATCCTACTGAGGAAAGACAGGAACACTGAAAGGGGATCCCAAACACAGACAGAACTACCTTCCAGAGAGCCCTGTATTTGCAGATCTTTCCATACATCTCCAGGCTCATCCCACAGTGTATTCACGCTTATTCGTGGCAACCCAGTAATCTGGGCTTCTTTTTAATGCCCCAAAGGTCCCAATTATTAATCATTTTAGAATATGCACACATGCAATAATTTGGTCTAAAGCACTATTCCATACCCTCATCTCTCTCACATAGCCAAGTTCAACTCTTCTCTCCTAAATATTTCCTTCTCAGAGAACAATCTTCTGATTCCCCAAAGTTAAGTCTGTTTTATATGTAACTTTGTTACCACTGATTTGAACTTCAGGAACTTGTTATTTGATGATGAACACTGTGGTCGATAAATGAGCAGCTGAGAAGGTGATTAATAAAGATTTTTGTTGGAAAGAGCAGACAGAAATCCCCGACCTGATAGACCAGGCAGCATCTCAGTAAGGACTGAGAGCCCAGTCTGCACTCAGACTGGGAAAATCTCAGCAGGGAATTTTTGGATGTGGAAGTCCCCTAAACAAACTCCTCTGGACAATACTGGCTATCAGGGTCTTAATCTATTGAAGAAGCAAATGATTCCTTCAGTCCAGTGATTAGAACCTTGGGCCAGCTGTATTGCTCCTCCAATTCAGTGCATTCCTTTTGATAAAGGACGGGCAAGGAAACTTTGGACTAAGGCAGAGAGACCACAGGCTGGGTCCTACTATTTCTTCATTCCATCGCACATCAATTTATTTTCTTCCCATTTTCTGTGGCCCGTCTTACACACAGAGGCTAATATCCTCCTAGCTGCCTTAACAGTTCTGTAATTCCCTGTCTCCTTCAGAACATTCATTAAAAACTATAGTTAAACTGCAATGAAAATTATAAGTTTATGAGAGTACTTTGAAAAGTTTCTAGAAAGTAGAATCAAAGTTAAGCTTCTTTTGATGCAAAAAGTTTGACATTCATGCATAGCTTTTTCAAAATATGCATTTTCCATCATATTTTTAAAGATCTTTTTGAAGATCTTTTTGAAGACCTTTCATATTTTTACAGTACTTAATTAAAACAAATGTTTTCTTATTTTTTGTTTGATATCTATTTCCAATAGGACAGTTATTTCCACCAAACGAGAATGATTTTATTCTTTGCTTAATCCTAGCAATTGTCCAAACATGTAGCATGTAGTCAAACATAAGCTTCAGAATTTTGTAGATACCTGGTTTTTGACTTCCAAGAAGTTAAGGGGAAACCATATGAAACATTATAACACAAGCCCAAAGTTTTATGAGCAAGAAAACAAACTCTGCTGAAATATTAGCCAATGAATTAGGCAGCAGTGTCTTTCAGATGCTATACTGAGGACAGTATACTTTTGGAGATGGGACAGATCACCACAGTTTCTGACCTCTGAGCTCTGCCAATCAAATAGGGGAGTTGATTAACAAAGACATAAAGCCTCCAACAGATAAAAGGGATACATGAATATAAGCTAATGTGGTGTTTAAGACTATATACTGGCTGGCGCCGCAGCTCAATAGGCTAATCCTCCGCCTGTGGCGCCTACACACCAGGTTCTAGTCCCAGTCAGGGCACCGGTCCTGTCCCTGTCCTGGTTGCCTCTCTTCCAGTCCAGCTCTCTGCTGTGGCCCGGGAAGGCAGTGGAGAATGGCTCAGGTCCTTGGGCCCTGCACCCACATGGGAGACCAGGATAAGCACGTGGCTCCTGCCTTCGATTGGCGCAGTGCACCAGCCACAGTGTGCCGGCCGCAGCGGCCATTGGAAGGTGAACCAACGGTAAAGGAAGACCTTTCTCTCTGTCTCTCTCTCTCTCTCCCTCTATCCACTCTGCCTGTCCAAAAAAAAAAAAGGACTATATACTCTGAAGCTAAATGGCTACTTCAGATTCCACTTCAACAATCACTAGATAATGACTTGAGGCATGTTATCTGTTTCACCTTAGTATTAAAATGACAGGAAAGAAATTATCTCCTTTATAGAGTTGTGTTAGTGTATTTTTTCAAATAAACGTCTAAAATCTTAAAGAGAATACAGAACAAAATCGACTAAGCACTCAATTTGTGTGTGTTTCAGCTCTATAAAACACCACCTGCTAAAAGAAAAACACGCTAAGGAAATGCTGTAGGGAGGCATTTGTGAGAACATAGGGGAGTTTATAATCAGAGAAAAGGAACAAGGGAGTAAGAACGTAAGTGTGAATCTGGAGGAAAATGCTGAAGGTGAATGAAACATAACTCAGCATAAGGAAGTACACGTTTTAAAGAGAGAAAAAGAAGACAGAGACCTTATGGGTGGAAGTAAATCAGGTGGCTGTGTAGGAAAAGGTTCATACTATTTGAGTATGTACCATGGAATAAAACCGGTATAATGAACAACAGGAGTTAAGCACTTGGGGCAGATGTTAATGATTCAAGTGCTAATAAAGAGCCACAATGATTTCCTATATAAGGACAGTCTGATTAAAATAATTTAGGGAAACAATAATCATTGCTTTAATGAGAACAAATTGGAGAGGAAGAGATTTGATCAGCAGGATGACTCAAACAGAAGACTATGAAAATAGCTAAGGCATATTCCTCGGAAAAGATGAGGGTGCAGGAAAATTAACAGGATTGTATTATAGATTTCAAATGCATAAAAACAGAGGGCACAATCTAATAAAAGGGATCTGGGTGTGCTATGCTTGTTTGTAATATAAATATATGCTTTATTATTATGTGAGGCATATTATAATTTAATGTTCTGATATTTTGAAAAGAAAAAGATCTGCTCAGACCAGTGTTATCTGGTAACAGGATACCCTCGTCCAAATTGCTAGACTAGCCCAAAATATTTGGTGACAAATCAGCCCTTTCAGACACATCCACTGCTTTACAGACATTACCGTTAGTGCTTCAGCTGACTCACCGAATTCATTTTACATAGCTTACCAAACAGCTGTCAGGCTTCGATTGATTTTGTGTCACTTGAAAACCAAGAACTTAGAAGTTAAAAGAACCATATCACAAGGTTGACACCTTAATCTTACTCACCTCTGATTCTGTGACTGACATTATTAAGAGATTAATGAGTACTTGTTCAATGATATTTTTATGCCTTATGAACACTGTGTTCCCTATCAATTCTAGTTTATCATCTGTACATTTAGTCGTTTTCAATTATCAAGTGACCTATATTCATGAAAACACGGCCTGCTTTGGAATAACTTATCTACAAGATGGACAAGAATCTATTCCCTTAGTGATAAATTATATCTAGACACCTCAGGAGAATAAAAGGTAATAGTAGCTTCTTTGGAGTACAATATATTGAGTGCCAAAATCTGCACAAGTAGATTCACATTTTATTTCATTTAATCCTTTATTGAGTCCTCAGAGGTAAAAATAACTATTCTTTTTCTCAGGTAAAGAGACAGATGCTCAGGACCACTGAGGAATATATTGGCTCATAAATGTCAGAGTGAACACACGGGAGCTGCCTTGCTAGCCTCGGGTATTTTCACATGACTGCCTGTCTCCTACTCTCCTCATGCAGTCCCCCTCCAATAGTCCTTGTCTCTGGAGTAGACACATTAGTGCCTTCACCACCCAACTACAACCACATGTCAGAGACACCTAACTGAACAGTTAACCAAGGAAAGTTAACAGAAGTGAAGCAAACAAGCACTGGAGCAGAGATGGACTGCGTTGTTCAACTGGAGATCAATGGAACTTGCTCTTTTGACTGGCTGTGTGGTATGAGTTTCAAAGCTCTGTCCCAATGCTTGCATAATACACAGATAAAGATGACGAAGCGCATGATCCCAAAGATTACAATTTAATACCCAAGAGAACTGCTAAACAATGAACTCCAACAAGGAAGAGAAATGTACTATTTTTAGCCGTGTTTTCTGTAACAGTAGCTTGATGGACATATAAGATTTTATAAAACAACAAGATACGTAAGGGTCTTCTTAACAGGTGGAAGACATGGCAGAAACAACTATGAGAGGTACAAAATGACTTGACATACCTGGCAAGGATGAGGAACCCAAAGATAGATAGACCAAAGGGCATGTGACTGTGTGAGTGCATGCTTGCTATAATCCAGAAATGATTAATTTCATGATCAATACCATTGAACTTCAACTGAAAGAAGGGTAAAGTTCTATATGAGAGAGTGACACAACAAGGACTATATTATCATTGTCATTAGCATTGTTATTGCCTTTTCTAGTAGTAAGAAAGTGATAACAAATTCTATGTGCTTATTAAACACCAAGGAGTTTTCTCGAGGTACTTAAAATTCATTTTCCATTGATATCTGAAACTATTCTTATAAATTAGCAATAATTTAATTTCTATTTGATAATGATGGAAACTAACCTCAGAGAGATTAGGCCTTGCTCAAGTTTTCACCAACAGCAAGAGGCAGCCTTTAGTATCACACCCACACCTGTCTTTTGCTAGAAATCATTTGTAACTATACTCTGCTATCTCTGTGTTCCATAAGAAAAATGAGGTGTATACAGAGGTCAAGCTGAATCTCAGCAAGACTTGTCAAAGGGACCAGTAGTGTATCAACTGCAACAGGTATTTTCATTTCCTTCTTGTCTTAATAAAAATTATTGAAAAATCAATTTTAGTCTTTGCCTTCCTTTTCTGTAACATACCATTTCCTTGGTTTCCTAAGTACTGTAACACTGAGAAATATGCACTCCTTGGAGAAGGAAGAGACAATCTGAGATTTCTTATACTTCATATCCCACTAGAATCTAAGGATCTCAAGACAATTTACCTAAATTACCTCCTACATTCTTACATCTGCCAGAGACGAGAAACAATGCTAAATAATGCTGCTTTTATTAAGCACATTATTTCAGTGGCTGAAAGAAAACATAAACCACGAGATGCCTTAACATGTGGTGAAAATCAATGATACTGTTAACTTTGAAAGCCAGGGAGGGGCAGGCATTTGGTGCAACGGTTGGATGCTGCTTGGAACAATCGCACACCTACTAGAGGGACTGGGTTTGAGTCCCGGCTCTGCTCTGATTCCAGCTTCCTGTTAATACACACACTATGAGACAGTATAAATGCTCACTGCTTGGATCCTTGCCCCTACATGGAAGACCTGGAATAAGTTCCTGGGTCCTGGCTGCAGTTGGACACAGCTCTGACTCTTGTAGGCAATTTGAGAAGCTAAGTAGTAGATGAAAAATCTCTACCTCTCTCCTTGTTTATGTATTTCAGCTAACTAATTTTTTAGCAACAGAAATAGCCAGTTACCAGTCAGAGCTTTGACTTGTTTAGTAAGACACCAGAAAAACTTTGAGATTATAAAAGGAAAAGAGTGAAACCATGTTCTGTTCAATCCCCGAAGAGCAGCTTCGTTTTTCACATGGGTCCTCATTGTGCTTAAAACTAGATAGTGAAGAAAATGTCAGAGTGGGAATGGACAAAAGCCGTGTAGACCATGGTGATATTCTGAAGAGTGCACTAAAAGCCTCAATTTTTTTTAAAGATTATTTATTTATTTACTTGACAGGTAAAGATACAGACAGTGAGAGAGAGAGAGAGAGAGAAAGGTCTTCCTTCTGTTGCTTCATTCCCCAAATGGCCACAACGGCTGGAGCTACGTCAATCCGAAGCCAGGAGCCTCTTCCTGGTCTCCCACGCAGGTACAGGGGTCCACGCACTTGGGCCATCCTGCTCTGCTTTCCCAGGCCACAGCAGAGTGCTGGCCTGGAAGAGGAGCAACCAGGACTAGAACCAACACCCATTAGGGATGTCCGTGCCTCAGGCAGAGGATTAACCTACTGCACCATGGAGCCAGCCCCAAAAGCCTCAATTTTAATCACAGACCTTCCACTTCTAAAGTGTGTGAACTTGTTCTTTTTGTTCTACTTAATACCACTGGTTGAACACTGTAATTAATAAAATATTATTCTTAGGCGTTTAAAATTAACAGAAAAGTGATCTCTGTTAAATATAGGAATGGGAATAAGAGAGGGAGGAGATATACAGGTCGGCACATGCTCATTCGGACTTACCTCCAATGGTAGAGCTAGAAATGTGCCAGGGGATTCCAACTCAATCTTATCAAGAAGGCGTGTACCAATGCCAGTGCACTTGGTAAAGTGATAAGTTTAACTGCATAATTGATCAAAAAGATAGGGTAAGTGTCAAAGAGATCTCACAAATAAGACCAGTGTCTGTAAATAATGAAGGATAGAATTAAAAGGGAGAGAATGATCCTGCAGGGGAAGCAGGACACACAGCAGACTCATAGAATGGCAAACGCCCTAAACAGCACTCCAGCCTCACTGTCAACCCATGAGGTATTCGGATCTGGCTTAAAGGCCATGAGAGTGTCACAGGCATGGAAAGCCAAGACATTGTGGCAAAAACTACCTGAATGAAAGATCTCAGTGAACAAGAGCCCAGCAGAAAGAACGGGCCATCAAAGAAGGAGGCACCTTTCTCTGAAAGGAGGAAGGAACCTCCACTGTGATATGACCTTGACTAAACAAGTTCAGAGTTGGTGAACTCAAGGGGCTTCGATAGCCTCGACAGCTCATGACAAGAGCCTAGGTTGATTATTGACGTCATAAATAAGAGTGCCAATTGTTAAATCAACAGCGGGAGTCACTGTGCATATGCTCCCCACATAGGATCTCTGTCCTTAATGTGTTATGCTATGAGAATTAATGGTAAAACTACTAGTCAAACATTTCTCTATATGTTGTACGGTTGTGTGGGTGCAGTCTGTTGAAACCTTTGCTTAGTAAATACTAAGTTGATCTTATGTATATAAAGATAATTGAAAATGAAACTTGATGAAGAGTGGGATGGGAGAGGGAGTGGGACATGGGAGGGCTGCGGGGAGAGGGAGGTTGTGGGGGTAAGCCACAACAACACAAAAGTTGCATTTTGTAAATTCACATTTATTAAATAAAAAAAAGAAAGTCATTTACCTTTGCTGACATTAGCACATCACTGTTCTTAGATCATAAATTTTACACTAAGGCATGGAGGTCAATCACTTCAAAGTTTCTATTTTAGTTCCTGTGTTCATTATTTCCATTATGCTATAAATTGTTTTTCTGAGAAAATGACTATTTCCTTTAGTACATTCATTCCAATTTAAGAAGTATGCATCCCAAATGTCAGTATTCAAAAAAGCCTGTGGGATAAGACTGGTGGCATAAATGACTATTTTGAGATGGATGAAATATAGTGAGGCATTCGTGGTGCCCTCCATAGACATTCAAGATCATATTTTTTTAAAGATCATAATGTGAGCCAAACAGAGGATGAATAGGTAAAAAAGCGTTCAAGTTTTTCTATACAAAAATAATACATTTCACTTAATCATCCAACTGCCACTTACATTTTGCCCTCACCTTGCTGTGGCATGACTATTTCTACTTTTACACAAACTTCGTGAAATTATCATTTATATCTCCAAATAAAAACTTGAATTCTGTTTAACATAGTTCAGAGTCTATTTTAAACCAGAAGTCTGTACTGCCATTAATCATGTCTATTCTTGTTAGTTGCTTCTGCTAAATTTGGCACTGGTGACCATTCTTACTTTCTTCCATCTCTACACTTTGAGTTTCCATGAAATTTATCCCCTTGGATTGTCCTGTTTTGATTTCTTTTAGCCTTCTCTTGGGGACTTCTTATCTTCTCTGATCAGCCTTTGAAAACCAGTGTATCCTCAGGCTCATGTTTTAGTCAATTAGCCTTCTCTCTGTATGCTCTCCTTGGAGATCTCAGACACTCCTAGAAAATGACAGCTACAGCTACACAGAAAGCCCTGAATCATTCAAAACACCGTATGTGAAGGTTTACTAGGTGGATATATTAATGTCTTACAGGTGCATCAACCCTAATATCCAAAACTGTACTTGTAATATATCTGTGCTAGCTTCAATTTATTCATCTCACCTCCAAATCGACTCTTTTCTCATTTGAGAGACAGCTTGTTTTAAGGTTTTGTTGACAGCCATAAAAAATAATGACACCAGACCAATGTTGTGGTGCAGAGGTAAAACTACCAGATGCAATGCCAACATCCCATATCAGAGCGCCACTCATGCCCAGGCTTCTCTGCTTATGACCCAGATCCCTGTTAATGAGCCTGGGAAAGCTCATGATGTAGAAGATGACCAAAGTCCTTAGGACACTGCCACCTTCATGGGAGACCCTGAGGGAGGACTGGGTTCCTGGCTTTGGCCTGGTATAGTTCCAGCCAGTGGAGCCATTTGGAGAATACATCAACAGTTGAAAGATATCCTCTCTCTCTTTCTCTAATCCCTGTCTCCCTCTTGCTCTCGCTCTCCATGCCTGCATTTCAAATAAATTGTTTTTTTAAAGGCATGAAATCCTATAATTTTCATCAACTTAGATGGGACTGGAAGGGACTATGTTAGGTGAAATAAGTCGGGCAGAGAAAGACAAATACCCCACTGATCTCACTCATGTTTACTAAAATTATCGAGAGTAGAGAGGAGAACACAAGTTCCTATAGGCCAGGAAGGAAAAGGGAGTAGGATTAGAAAGAGGGTGGGGAAAATATAATCAGATAAGAGGAATAAGTTCTTGTGTCTACAGCACAGTTGTGTGACTACAGTTAACAATAATTTATTGTCTATTTCAAAATAACTGGAAGATAATCTCTTAAATGTTCCCCCGAAGAAATAACCATTTGATGTGCTAAACATACTAATTGCCCTAATTTGCTATTTCCAAACTAATACATGCCTCAAAATATCACAGTGTATCCAATAAGAATGTGTGATTGTTGTGTCAGCTAAAACAAATAAAATATTAACTTTCTTCCCAAGTTTCACAGGGGAGTATTAGGCTCGGAAACAATACACTGCTAAAACTCTAAATGAGGACTTGTTGAGCTCAGATGAAATAAAGCACATCAGATCCCTGAGGCACACTGAACCTCCTTACCAATGGAAGTAACTTGCACTCGTATCTGAGAATACCCAGTCTTGCTTAACAGGGACATCCTCAGCTGAGGCAGAAACCTTGGAAGGGCTTTTTTTCCAGGTGTCAGTTATACACTTTGATCCACAATGAAATATTTTTCACTCCAAAGAATTTCAAAGTTGTGCCTATTCTATCAATGAAACCTTGTGTTAGGAATTAATTCCATAACTGTTAAACCACAGAAGGCAGAATATAACTCTATATAAAGAATAACAGACTTCTGTGGGTATACTTTTGTGGGTACACATTACATCACATATGTCATTGAGGATATCATCCTCATACTTGAACATCCTTGTAATTCTAATGCCAGATATGACAATAAGGGATGTAGCAATTGAGGTAGGTCCTGATTTCAATGAGAAAGATAGTATTCCAGAGAATCAGAGACCAACTGGCAAGCAGGACTTAATTGCTAAAGACAGCAAAATGAGCATATTATCCAGAAAGGACAGTAAGGATATACCAATAATCAGAATGTGTTGACCTTCAGAGATCTTTGACAGGGAATAATTGATCACAGTGTCCCTAGGAATGAAACAGATGGAAAGCCTATAATGACATTAAATCACATAACAAGAAGGAAAAAAATACTCTGAATTTGATGGTCAAAAGCCTGACTTACATCAACACAATGCTAAGTCATGGCTTCCTATCTGCTTTTGCTATGTCAGTTCAAACATATAGAACTTTTTAATTAAGGAGATAAAATGGTTTCTTCAAGGAAAGATCCTGCAATAGTATATACCATAATTATCCTTATAATATTTTCCTAAAGGACACTGAAGCCAGCTACTACACAATGTTTATAGAAAAGTAAACACCGGGGTGTTATGCACAATGCTAGCCATTGATGATTTGTCAGTAATTTCTGATAGCCAAATGCCATTGCAACCCGCTCAAGTGGGGGTAAATGGTGGTAATGTGATCAGTGGAGTCTTAGCCCAAATTTGAATGACAGTGGATTCAATTAGATACATCCAGTGTGTTTTGTTCAATGGTTTCTGACTAGAGTTGAAACAGGTATACATGTAATGGAAGCCCCTGGAATGGATGTACCTGCCAAAATAGCAAACTAGAATCAATATTACATTTGTGGGGGAACTTTAGAGATTACTGCCAACATTAAAGGGATGTAGTGTGCAGGGGTATTGATACTATTTTTTTTTCCTATTTTTTCCCTCTTTTATTGAAGTACAGCATATAGACAGAAAGATGTACAGACTTTTAACTGTCAAACTTAGTTCACAAATAAGGTTGTGTTGCCCGCCCCCAGGTGAAGAGATAGAGCCTAGTTAGCACTTCAAAAGGGCCCCCATGCTCCTCCTCCCTCCCAAAGGTAACCACTGTGTTGAGTTTTAACACCACAGGTTAGTTTTTGTCCATTTTTGAACTTCGTATAAATAAAATAATATAGTCTGCATTCTTCAGTGTCTGGCTTCTTTCGCCAACATCGTATTTGTGAGATTCATCCAGGTTGCAAGGAGCAGTTTGTTCATTTTCATTGCAGTGTAGAATCCCATTGCATACATACATAACAACTGATTTATCCATTCTACTGATGATGGACATGTGGGTGGCTTCCAGTTTGGGGCTATAACAAAAAACTTCTGTTGAGTATATGTAGGTATTGCTGTGTCAAAGAGCATATGTATGTTCAAATTTAATAATGTCAAACGTTGTTATAAAATGATTATACCAATTTACATTCACACCAGCAATTATCACACAGCCTCAACACTTGCTATTATCATTCTTTTTTAATGTTGCCATTTTGGTGAATGTGAAAAGTGGTGTTTTTTCTTTTTTGTCTTTTACTGTGCTTAAAAGCATTAAAAACGTACCATCTTAATTATTTTTTATTGTACAGTTCAATAGTGTTAAGTATTCTCATGTTGTGAAACAGATCTCCAGAACTTTATGTTGCAAAACTGAAACTCTGTACCCATTAAAGAATTCCCTTTCCTCCATCCTCCTCACCCCACCCCCAGGCCCTGGTAACCACATTCAGCTCTTTCTATGAATCTGACTTCCATGTATGTGGAATCATACAGCATTTGTCTGTGACGGACTTATTTCACTTTTTATGTCCTCCAAGTTCATCTATGTTGTAGTTTTGTGACAGCATTTTCTTTCTTTTTTAAGCCTGAGTATTCCATTGTATTTACATCTTTGCTTATCCATTCTTCTATCAATGGACATTTGGGTTGCTTCCAGGTCTTGCCTACTGTGAACACTCTATGAACAGGGTGAGCAAACATCTCTTCAAGACCCTGTTTTTTTTTTTTTTTTTTTTTTTTTTTTTGACAGGCAGAGTGGACAGTGAGAGAAAGAGACAGAGAGAAAGGTCTTCCTTTACCGTTGGTTCATCCCCCAATGGCTGCTGCAGCCAGCATGCTGCAGCTGCCACACCGCGCTGATCCGAAGCCAGGAGCCAGATGCTTCTCCTGGTCTCCCATTCAGGTGAAGGACCCAAGGACTTGGGCCATCCTCCACTCTACTCCTGGGCCACAGCAGAGAGCTGGACTGGAAGAGGGGCAACCGGGACAGAATCCGGCGCCACGACCGGGATTAGAACCCAGGGTGCCGGCACTGCAGGCAGAGGATTAGCCTATTGAGCCACAGTGCCGGCCTCAAGACCCTGCTTTGAATTATTTTGGATATATATTCACAAGTGGGACTATATAATATGATAGTACTATTTTTAAGTTTGAAGAAATTTCATATATTTTTTTTTGACAGGCAGAGTTAGTGAGAGAGAGAGAGACAGAGAGAAAGGTTTTCCTTCCGTTGGTTCATACCCTAATGGCCACTATGGCTGGTGGGCTGCGCCCATCTGAAGCCAGGAGCCAGGTGCTTCCTCCTGGTCTCCAAAGCGATTGCAGGGTCCAAGCACTTGGGCCATCCTCCACTGCCTTCCTGGGACACAGCAGAGAGCTGGACTGGAAGAGGAGCAACCAGGACAGAATCTGGTGCCCCAATCAGGACTAGAACCTGGAATACCGGTGCCCTAGGCTGAGGATTAGCCTAGTGAGCCACAGAGCCATCCTAAATTGCATATTGTTTTCCATAGTACTTGTACCATTTTACAATCCCATCAATAATGTATAAGAATCCCAACTCCAAAGTGGTATGTTTTTATTCTATATTTGATGACTGATGATGTTGACTACTAGTTCACACTGTTTGGGTCCATTCAGATCTCTAGTTCAAAAGTGTCTGTTCTAGTCTTCTGCCAATTTTTCGAATGAACTGTTTGGAAGAGTTCTTCATATATTCCAGATAAGAGCTCTTTATTGGTTACATTCGTTGATAATACCATCTTCTACTCTATGGCTTCCTGTTAACCTGTCAACACCATCTAACTTGGGGTCACTAGGCTTTCTATTGGCCATGGGGCCCAAAAGGCTGGGTGGTTCAATGGGCCTCCCTTCTTCCTTATCCCAGTTTCTCCCCGTCAGGCAGTAGGGGCTTTCGCTTCGGCATCGTGGCTGCGGCAATGGATTTGCTGCATTTCTATGAGTGCTTAAAAATGTTCTCTCCTCTGCTGAAAAACACCACCCAGATCTTCACAGTGTGCTTTTGAGCCAACAGGCTGTCGGACCAGATAATCTGAGAAGAGCGATATTATTGAATTTTAACTCAAATCACATGACTGGCCTGTGAAGAAGTTGGATGGCTATGGCAGGTTTGGAAGGTGACTGGGTTATCAAAAACTTAGGCAGTGACTCTAATTGTAGTTGTTATTCCAGATGTGATATCCTTACAAGACCAAATGAACATAGCTTTGGTACTTCGTATACAGTTTTGGAACTCAATAATATTTCTTCTTTTTACCAACATATAAGGATCACCAAATGCATTTTTATCTTATGTGGAAGACCTAATATACCTACCTAGTCTTATCTCAGTGATGAGACTATATTCCCATCCACTACATATTATTTTTCTTAGAGATGCTAGCCAACTCAGCATTCTGCAGACTGTCATGTGTGACCACTTTACTGACAATTTGACCTGATCAGCAGAAAGCAGCAATTATGTTAGGTAACTTAGAGAATGAGCCAGAGAATGAGAATTCCCACAGATACATGATAAAGGAAGAGATAAAATGGAAAGAGAAGCACTCAGAGGTGACTGTGAATGAGTGCCATTAAGTATTCTTCGTGGGCATAAGTTCAAACAGTACATCGGGCTGTCCTCTTTGTCTAGACTGAAAGATGACCGAATTGTAGATACTTACTGATGATCTTGCTGGGTAGTCATAGACTTGGAAGGAACAGAGTTGGGAGGTGAGAGACAATAATGTCTGAAGATAATCTATGAGGAAAGATTTTACACAATGGGCACATATTATGAAGATATCTTGCCTCATGTATATGTTCACCAAAGGAGGCTGTCAATAGTCCAGTGTACTAAATTACATCAATGGCAGCCACTCCTTTTTTCTGGCCCTCGTTAACAAAGTTTCCTTGCCACTGGGGCAGAGACTATCTTTTGGTTCAAAACTTGGACCTTCTGTTGCTAAATCTGACCTAGTTACTGCTGCTACTGAAAATCCAATATACCAAAATAATGGGCCCATCTTGAACCCTGGATAAAGTATCACTTCCAATGTGGGGTTAGGATCAGCCAGCCAATTGATATCATATTAATTTGTTGGACCATTTTCCTTAGGAAGAGTCAGAGTTTCACTGTTACTTAAAAACACACATATATTCTGGGTATAGATTAAGCTCTATAGTTATCACCATTCACAATCCTATAAACTATGCTAGTTTGCACAGTACCCATTAGGATTATCCACTGTGAAAATATCTCCAACCATACTGTTTCTGACCAAATAATCATTCAAAACCAAAGGAAGCTCATGTCCCTAGGATTGTTATGTGTAGGAAGTCAGAAATGAGCTATGTGTGTGTGACAAAGGCACTAAGGAGTTGACATCTAGGTCCAGCATCCGCATCTCAAAGTCATCCTGATAACCTTCCAGGTGCAGCCCAGTATCTGCACTTCAAACACCCTGTCCCTCCTACCCGGTAACCATCCTTCCTCTAAGGCTCCTCTAAGGTGGGGCAATGCCAAGCAGGCTTGCCCCTGTCTGATAACTTCAGGGGGAAAACTCAGGAATTTTTCATATTTACATCCAAAAAGTCCTTTGTTCCAGGAGGAACAGAGGGGGGGAGGCAAGACCCATCCCCTTAAAAACCTCCGGCCTCAACCAGACTGCGCGCTCAGCCCTCTGCCTCTCTGCTGAGCCGCCTGACTGGCCTGCCCAGGTGTATTCTCTCCACTCAACCATGTAACCTTGCTCTTCCCCAGTGTGAGCGACTGGGCACTCTCTCTCAGGTTCTGTCTGGAGAGGTACCCATACGTTGTTACAGATGTCCCTACCCTAATAAACCTTGCTATTTTGCTTTCCACTATTCTCTATCTCACTCCTGAATTCTTTCTCGTGTGAAGACAAGAACCCTTGCCTTCTCCAGTAACAGGATGATCACTGTTTTCTACTTACTGCTATTCATGCGTATGTTTGTATAAATGTTCACTATTTTCTTCTCACATAGGCCTTTTATCTCATTTTATACACAAATTGCACATAGTCAACTACAAAATTCAGTCTTCACAGGATGGGTAGTGCCACAGGATGTGGTTGCCCATATCCCCTGTCAGAGTGCCCTGCTTCAAGTTCCTCTACACTCCATCCAGTTTCCTGCTAATGTGTACCCTGGGAGGCAGTGGCTGAAGACTTACATGGCTGGGTCCCTGCCAGCCCCATGAAAAATCAGAACTGAGTGTTCTGCTCCTAGTTTCAGCCTGCCTTAGCCATGGCTGTTGCAGGAATTTGGTGAATGAATGAGTGGATGGGAACTTTCTGCCTTTCTCTCCACTTTTTGAATACATAAAATTAACATTAATTAATTTTTAAAACATCCACATTTTTAAAAAGTTAAAAGTAAAACTGAACCATTAGGACTGATCAAGATGCCCTGAATGTTTCCCCAGTCTGACAGAATTTTAAACAGGTTTCTTCCTGGCTCCAGGCCTCTCTCTCCATTTTCTTAGAATACCAACTTTTAAAAACTTGTAATTGTAAGACTTTTCTTTTCCCCTTTGACACATAAATCTTTTTAAAAGCTTCTTGCCAGCTTTACAACTCAGAGATGTGTTTCTCAAGGACATGGGTGCCATCCCTTTGAAATGTAATCATCAAGGCAGATAGGACTCTTATCTCCCAGCTTCCCTGGAAAGCTAGGAGTCTAACTTCTTTAACACTCACGTGAACTATTGCAGTGGACTCCTGATTGTTTCTACTCTTATCTCCTTCAAATTAATCCTCCTCTCTGCCACCTGAATATTCTATTTAAAGAAGAAATATGACTATGTCATTACCTTCCTACTATCTCTAAATTTTCCTTATAACCTAAGGCCATACTTATTTCTTAAACCTGAGTATATCTATTACCACAGATACAGAGCTGAATGAAGGGGAACTCAAAGCATAAACATGAAATGTCTTTCTAGACCATAAATTTGTTTATATATTTGGGAGATTAATTTCATTAGCACATAATTTTTAAATTATTACTATAACAATAATCAGATACATAAGGGAATAGAATTCAAAATTCATATGGAAAATTCAGTTAAATGATAAAATAGCAATACATTATTATAGCAGTCTCCATTGTTAGGGAAACATTGAGGGCATCTTGATAAGTCCTAATAATTCTAATTTACTTTTTAATTTTTAAAAATGTAGACATTTTAAAAATTCATTAATGTTAATTTGATACATTCAAAAAATAGAGATATAGGCAGAAAGTTCCCATTAACTCATTCACTCACCAAATTCCTGCAACAGCCACAGCTGAGAAAGACTAAGAAACACTGATGGAGAGAAAGTCCAAACTCTATTTTATCATATATGTTGCTCTCTGTAACTTGAGAAACCTCATCTCACTGAACATTATCCCTTTAAGTTGACCTCTTACACACTTAGAATTACTTTTCCTTCTGCAAACAGCACAAAAGCTTTACATCTTCAGTTAGCATGCCAATTCCCTCTTTTTGATTATTCTCTTTCTACCCTAATATATCAGTGAGGCCTTTTCCAGACTCATACTCTATTTACTCCTTAAGATAAAATGTATATGTCAACTCCGTCTTCGGGTATTGTATGGGTACTTAATTTCACACATTTAAATCTGAGTTTGATCATACTATGCTTTCTAAATGAGAAGAAAATGCTCTCAACATCCATGATTTTGCCTTAAATCAAACATTCTCTGTATAGGTAATACCAACTCCAAGGGCATGAAGATTGGTTCCTGGGAATGAATACCTTAGTGATTGTGATGGTTTCTCTACTTAACAAAATCTTAATCTGTCATTGACTTGTCTTGGGTACAACATGAGCATGAGTAACACTGAACTCATGAAATATATCCTAAATGTATGTAAGATCAGTGCTACAAAATGATAGTGAGTAGATAACTGTGACTACAGAATTTTCTCTACAATGATTTTGATCAATGTCGAAGTTGTATGAAGAGGGCCTGTTCATGCCAACTGGCTGCATTGGCTGCCTTGTGGATGTTATTTGATTTTCAGTGCTTCCATGTGTAACCTGAGTTTTTAAAATTAAATATTGGTTTGCCTATGTTTTATTCCTTAATTTTATGTGTTGTTCAACCAAACATTACTTTATCCAGTGCTGAAGAGAAAAATATTGACAATATCCAAATGAATATCTAGCAAGTAGCTAAATGTTATTTTCTCGTATCAAGTAAAGTTCAAAGCTCTGTTCACCAAAAGTAATTCTAGGAAGTTAATTTAATTTTTGGCTGCTTTATTTTGCTGGAAGAGTAACTATTTTGGATGATTTAAAATTATTTCTATATTTCTAGACTCAGAAAGAGTAGGATGGAGGAAGTACAGTTACAAGGATAGCAACATAGGAGGAATAACTTTAAATGTCCTATATTACAGAACAACTGTGGTTGGCACAATTAATTGTATGATTCAAAATAGCTAATAGAGAGTATTTTAAAGGGTCTTCAAACAAAGAAATGAGAGATGTTCAAGCAATGGATATACCAATTATCCTCATATGATAATTTCACATTGCATGCATATAATGGAATTTCACAATCACATTGTACCCCATAAATAGGTAGTATTATTATGTCAACTAAAAATTAAACACATTCAAAAATTATTTACAATGCTACCATTATTATGTACTTATGAAAATTGCTCACTGATGTTTGTAGTTTGATACTTTTCAATTTTATAAGTAAATGAATTATATTTAAATTTATTAATCAAAAAGTTAATACAAATATTATTAGCATAACTTTTAAATTAACTTTTACCTTAAAATGTTATTTAGCCATTCTTACCTTGGCTTTCAATAAAGAATAAGCCTTTTGTTGACTCTGGATTATAAAGAACAGTTTCACATACAGTATATAAACATAAACATTATGACTGTCATTATTTATTTCATAGAGGGCAATTAGAAAAATATGACTAAAAAGGCATCTTAGTGGGGCAATAATTGAAAATGAGATTGTGAAACACACCTTAAATTACATACTCCAGAAGTGGGAACACCAGAACACCATCCTGTCTTGTGGCTGCAAATTCAATTTTAAAGAAAAATTCATCCCAGCTGGCTCCTGGCAATCAGAAATCTGATGGAAAAGTCATTCTATCACAAGAGCATGTTGATTTTTCCACCTCTGCCTGCGGCCTCCAGTGCCCTCTTGATGGCCTATGATTCTCCACTCAGCAGAAAAATATTTTCTCCCTAGACATCCTAGAAAATGCTCTTCCCCAAACCTAACATGCTACAAATCACAACAGACCTACAGCTTGACTTAAAATTCTGTATCATGCTCTCCCAACATCTGTGCCAAACAGAAACTGAGTAACATATGGCTTACATAAAGGAAACCCATACTTAAACAGGGGACCACCTGCAGGTGGGCCAATGTACTCTTCTAATTCACATCTGGGCCTGGGAGACCCCCTCTGATCAGGTATAACAGAACATTCACCAACCATACAGGTGAGCAGGTGAACATGATTGAATTCTTAAAAAAATCATAATCTCTTTGATAGACCTAGTAATTTTTCCCTACTCACATATGAGAAGACGTCAAGAAGCTCGTGGGAAATAAAGTTAAAAGATCAGTTTATATTTGATGGAAAAATTTAAAATTTGAAGTCCATTTTTATGAAATTTTTAAAGATTTCTCATATTCATCTACTCCACATTCAAAAGTACAAAATTATGGTACTATGATACATAATTGTAAATGTCCTGATATCTTTTCAGAGAGAAACCAACAGTCTAAGGCTTCATTTAGTCATTCAACCAAAACTTACACAAAAAAAGATAAATAAAATAATGGTTTATCCATTTGTAAGTTGAACCTAAAATTACCATCTTATTAATATAGTAAGACTCATAAGATAGAAAACTATAGTTTCAGCATTCTAGAAAGATGAAAATGACAAACCAGGAGGGAAAACCAGGTCAAATATTGGCGTAGAGTATTTGACCAATCTGATTCAATGTTGTAACGTTACCATCATTTTGTTTATAATTAGACTTGAAAGCAGAAAGCTATAATGAGTCTGCTGAAACACAGTCCCCAGGAAATGTGATATGAAACATTGCATTAAGTTAATCATGTCTATATTTCCTGCAGGAAGTAAGGAAACAGATATCAAAGACCAGTAAGAGTTAACTATATACAGCCTGTGCTATTATAGGACTAACAGGAATATAGGCTACAAAGTGGTTCCCAGCAAATGCTTCCCTTTTCAAGAATATAGCAGCAGAAGAAAAATAATGCTTAAGTTTTATTTAATTAATTGAAAGGCAGAGTTGAGGTGAGAAAGGAGAAAGAGAGAGAGAGATCTTCCAAATGCCAGTTTACTCCCTAAATGGCAGCAACAGGAAGGTCTAGGCCAGGCTGAAGCTAGAAGCCAGGAACACCATCTGGGTCTCCCACATGGGTGGCTTGGGCCCAAGTACTTGGGCCATCGTCAGGTACATTTCCAGATGCAATGACAGGGAGCTAAACTAGAATCAGAGCAGCAAGCACTCCGGTCAGCACTCCACTATGGGACGTCAGCACCACAGGTAGTGACTTAACCCACTGCACCACAATGCCAGCCCCAATAACGTATTACAAAACCATTCACTGCCTCCTTCAGTTTGTGTTTGCTTTCTCCTCCTACAAATTAACAGAAATACTAGTTTTGATACTCTTTTAGACACAGGGGTTGTTGTATAGAAGATTAAGATTTGGTAACCATATTGGTGAAACACAACTAAATGGGTATACAGTCATATAAATCCATTATTACAATTAAAAATAAGGTCCTAAAAGAGATTTGGGTATGCAAGCTGTTCTCAGAGCAAGCAGCACCAAATACACCAGGAAACTACAGAGCATTGCATGGAGCAGATCACATTTGAACTTCATCTTGAAAAATAAATTACATTTTAAAAGTAAATAATAAAACAAGCAAGGTAAGTTTTTTTTCTGTCAGAGGCTTTCCAATATAAAAAGCAGTTAATGGGTACGAAATTGACACTTGAGTGTGTGCAGATTAGATGTGACTCTTTCTAAATTTTTCACAAGTACTTGTATAAAGAGAAGTGACTTCATGTACTTCATATATAGTTTTAATACCATAATGATACTTCTCACCCTTCCTTCTCCTTCATTTCTTATTTTTCCTTTAATTTTTGTGATTACATACTTTCAATTTACTTTAAAATCACAACCATAATCCTCTAGTAAATAAAGCACTCAACAAGTAGTAAGTAGAAAAGTGATTGTCCCTCAGGAGTATATAAAAAGGTAATAAACAATAATCAAATCTTAAGATGTCATTTCATTTATATATACAGTATATATTTTGTACTCGATTAGTTACTACAAGTGGGACTTGTTTATTTCATTAAGCATCATCATCTCCATTTGCAGCAATTTTATTGTGAAAGACAGGATTTCATTTTTTATGGCTGACTAGTATTCCATCATGTATATAAATACCACATTTTCTTCATCCAGTCATCAGTTGATGGACATCTGGGTTGATTCCATATCTATATCTTAACTATTGTGAACTGAGCTGCTATGAGCATGTAGTACAGATAACTCTTTGATCTGCTGATTTCATTTCCTTTGGGTAACCATCTAGAAGTGGGGTAGCTGGGTCATATGATAGATCTATTATCAGGTTTCCGAGGGATATTCACACTGTCTTCCATAATGGTTGTAGCAGTTTGCATTCACAAAGAGCGTTTCAGGGTACCTTTTGCCCCACATCTTCTCCAAATTTTTTTTTATTTTGTCATTCTAATGGGTGAGATGTAACCTCAGTGTGATTTTTAATTGCTTTTCCCTGGTGGCTAGTGATCCTGAGCATCTTTTCATGTGTCTATTGACCATTTGTATTTCATCCTTTGAAAAACGCCTTCCCATATGCTTAGCCCATTTCTTAACTTGTGGGCAATCCCACACTTCGTCTAACTGCTGACAAGTGGTGGGATGCCCAGGTACATTTCTCCCCACCTCTGCCTCCTGCCGATCAGGTAAACTGTTCTCGGATGTGGTTCAGGCCCACCTGGAAAGCTGCCTTCAAGCTGATTGGAGAGGCATATTGGTGCCAGTGTCAGTTCTGTCCTATAGTTAATGTTCCTCTGAGTTAGTTACACCCCTTTTCCTGTCCATTTTTGCTTTCACTGCTTCTAGAGTCTTATCTAAGATGTTTTTGCCTAGTCCTATGTCTTAGAGAGTTTCTCCTGTATTTTCCTCAGAAATTTGATAGCTTCAGGTCTTATGTTTAGATCATTGCTCTATTACAAGTGGATTTTTGGATAGAGTGTAAGGTAGGGGTTTTATTTCATACATCTGCATGTGGAAATCCTGTTTTCTCAACACCATTTATTGAAGAGGCTATCCATTCTATAGGGAGTAATTTTAGCTCATTATCAAATATGCTTGGTTCTGGATGTACGAATTAATTTCTAGAGTTTCTAATCTTTTCCATTGGTCCACCTGTCTACATTTGTTTTACTACTAGTCTATTTTGGTTATAACTGTCATGTCTTGAAATTGTTATTGTTTAAGATTGTTTTATCTATCCAGAGTCTCTTGTGTTTATATATGAATTCTAAGGTCAGTCTTTTTTTTTCCTAGAGCTGAGAATGTCCTTGGTATGTTGATTGGGATCACAATGAATCTGTAAATTGCTTTGAGCACTAAGAAAGTATTTATGATATTAATTCTTCCAATATATGAACATGGGAGGTTTTTTCCATTTTTTGTATCTTCTTTATTTTATTGATGTTTTATAATTTTCATTGTAAAAGATCTACATATCCTTCTTTAAATTATCCCAATGTGTTTGATTTTTGTAGCTTTTGTGAATGGAACTTATCTTACAGCTTCTTTCACAGCCATGGCATAATTTGTATAGAAAAATGTTATTGATTTTTGTGTGCTGACTTTATATCCTGCAAATTCACAAAACTCTGATGAGTTCCAATAGTCTCTTAGCAGCGATTTTTGGTTCTTTATGTATAGGACCATATCTTCTGCAAACAGGGATAATTTGACTTATTCCCTCCCCATTTCTATAGCTTTGATTTCTTTTTCTTGCCTAAAGGATCTGGCTAAAACTTCCAGAACTATATTTAATAGTAGTGGTGAGAGTGGGCACCCTTGTCTGGTTCCTGATTTTAGTGGAATTCCTTCCAACTTTTCCCCATTCAATATGATGCTGGATGGGTATTTATATTTTGCCATGATTATGCTGAGGCACATTCATTCTATACAAAATTTGCTTAAGATTTTTATCATGAAAGGATGTTGTATTTTATCAAATGCTTTATTTGCATCTATTAAGATAATCAAATGTTTTTTGCTTTCATTTTTGTAATGTGATGCATCACTTTTATTGATTTGTGTATGCTGAACCCATCCTGTATCACAGGGATAAATTCTACTTTGTCCAGATGGATGATCTTTTCAATGTATTGTTGAATTCCATTAGCCAGTATCTTATTGAGGATATTTTCATCTATATTCATAAAGGATATTGCTCTACAGTTCTATTTCATTGTAACTTTTTCTGGTTTTCATAATCCTGATTTTCTGTTTCTGTGTGTAGGACATCCTTATGTATGATTTGTTAGGCTGACTGGGTGGTAGGAAATTTTTCAACTTCTGTTTGCTTTGGTGTCTTTATTTTTTTTTTTATTTTTTGACAGGCAGAGAGGACAGTGAGAGAGAGAGAGAAAGGTCTTCCTTTTCCTTTGGTTCACCCCCAATGGCTGCTGCAGCCGGCACACCACACTGATCTGAAGCCAAGAGCCAGGTGCTTCTCCTGGTCTCCCATGCGGGCGCAGGGCCCAAGCACTTGGGCCTTCCTCCACTGCACTCCCGGGCCACAGCAGAGAGCTGGACTGGAAGAGGACCAACCGGGACAGAATCTGGCGCCCCAACCAGGACTAGAACCCGGGGTGCCAGAGCCGCAAGTGGAGGATTAGCCTAGTGAGCCTCGGCGCTGGTCTTGGTGTCTTTATTTCACCTTCATATATAAATGAGAGCTTTGCACAGTACACTATTCTGAGTTAACATTTTTTCTTTTAGGACTTGGACTATATCTCTCCATTCTCTTCTAGCTTGTAGAGTTTCTACAATCATCTGTGAATCATCTAGATATTATCTGTCAATTTAAGGGAGTACCTTTAAATGTAATCTGACATTTCTCATATCTTTTAAGATCTTTTCTTTATATTTTATTTTTGCAACTTTTAGATAATGTTTCATGAATATCTTTTCTGATCATAGCTTTTAAGAGTTCTATGCCTTTCCTGTACTATGATGTGAGTATCTTTCTCCAAATTAGGGAAATTCTCTGATACTATTTCACTGAATAGTTTTCTGTTTTTCCATATGTTCAGTAACTCCTAAGACATATCTTTGGCCAGTTGATAGATGACAGTGCCCGATAGATATCAAAAACTGTTCTAAGTTCTTCTAATTTTTGCTTCTTTTTTTTAAACTTCATTTTCCATAACTGTGAAAGCGAAGTTAAGGGCCAAGATTTGAAACAGAATTATTTTTTTTTATTTGACAGAGTTAGACAGTGAAAGAGAGAGACAGAGAGAAAGGTCTTCCTTCTGTTGGGTCACCCCCCAAATGGCCGCTACGGCTGGCACACAGTGCCGATCTGAAGCCAGGAACCAGGTGCTTCCTCCTGGTCTCTCACTTGGGTGAAGGGCCCAATCACTTGGGCCATCCTCCACTGCCCTCCCGGGCCACAGCAGAGAGCTGGACTGGAAGACGAGCAGCCGGGACTACAACCCGGAGCCCATATGGGATGCTGGTGCCACAGGTGGAGGATTAGCCAAGTGAGCCACGGTGCAGGCCCTGATTCTTTTTTTTTTTGTCTGACCAAGATATTTTCAAAGATTGGTCCATTGGCTCAGATATCCTTTCTTCTGCCACACTGATTAAGTTTCTCCACTGTATTTTTATATGACATATTAGATTCTAACATTTCAGTATGATCTTTCTTTAATATCTCTATTTCCTGCAGAATTTCTCATCCACATCATTACAGATTCTTTTTAACTCATTTATTTGCTTCTCTGTGTTTTTGAGCAATTTTATGATCATTCTTTCAAATTCCTTTTCAGGCATTCTTTCAATGTTCCTGTTCCTACAGTCTATCATTGAAGTATTGTATTCTTTTATGGACATCATACTGTCTTATTGCACACATTTCATATATTTCTATTTTTTCCACACATCTGAGTAAACATGTGATATCACAACTGGAAACTTTGTTCTTTGCAGTGTTCCTGTATGGCTACTGGAATATCTGCTCCTTCATCAGACATCCAGAGATGTGTGCTAGGTGGGGCCAGGAAGCTCCCTAGAGCTGAAGGGAGGATAGGTTTCCAGAGTGACACCCAAGTTGGGCATGGTAGAATTCCTCTGTTGTTAGCAGGGTGGAGAGTATGTTTACGCTTGCTGGTGTTTTTGAAACCCCAAGCCCTCTCTACCAAGGTGAACCAGCAGTATAAAGTGAGCCCACAGTGCCTGCACATGCCACCTTCTCAGGCACATGAACTATACAAAGATCTGTGTGCTCTGTAGTGTGAGCACAGACCCCTACATAGTGACCCTCCCCAGTACTCAGGTAGCTCCAAGCTTCTGGAGTCAGACCTGTTGACTGCTCAAAGGCCCAGCACACCCCACACCCCTCTGTATCCTGGTCTATAACAGTCACAGAATTTCCACAGTCACAGGGTGCATGGGATCCACTCCAGGCCCTGCAAGCCCCTTTGCACACAGAAAGAGCCACCCCACTCCTGGAGCCAACACCAACCAACAGAGGCTGGCCAGGTGAGGGGAGTGGGGCGCGACATGCTCTCCTTCCATGGAACCAAGTGTGCACCCCACACCCCACAACTCCACAAGTGGACCACGGATTTATTCCTTAGACAAAGTCCACCAATTATATACAGGCCACAGCAGCCTTCACTTGCCTTATTCTGGCAAGGCAGCACTTCCTCCCCACTGGCCATTGGGTGCCTTAATGGTGAGAGGGGAGAAAATCAATATTCCCTTTCTTCATATGGTTAAGTGGGCACCATACCCCCCATCCCAGCTCTTCCTATCAGACTCAAAGTCAGTGGAGAATGTGAAGTCCTCCCTCAGTCAAGACCACTGGTAGCACACAGGCTGCTGCAGATTGCTCTTACCTTGGTCGAAGAAGCTGACATCTCTGTGGCCATGGGAGCCAGTGATGGCATCCTGCTGGCTGCTGTGTGATTGTGCGGTCTTTGCTGATCCTCACTGTCTCCTTTGTTTCTGTAGACTTTTCTCTGAAAACTTCTCTCCAACTTTTCTCTGGGAATGTCGTCCCTCCCCTGATCTTAGTATCTTCCTGTAAACAAAATCAATTCCTGTTTAACCTATTGAGCCATCTTGGATCTCTCTGATTCTGTCAATTCTAGGTAAAACTAGAGAGACAATTTGAGGTCTGTTAAATTATAGCTACTGTGAGCCCAACCATACAAGATTCCATTAAAATGATAATTAATCCATAATAATATTGCTAAACAAGGGAGAAGAGACAAATCTGCTGTGTAGAAACATTTCAAATACTTTATGTAGCTGCTACAACCTTAAGGAAGAGGAGTCTGCTGCACTATTGCTTAAGTTTGGGATGTATACAGTAATTTTTCAAAAAGCATAGCATGGAAAAGGTAAAAAGCTATTAACCTTAAAGTGGAGAAATATGACAAACTCCCTCCACCAAATGACTATGGCCAACATCTACATGATAAATCACATTGATAATATATTACACTAATATAATATGATAAACAAAGCGCATTAACTCTGTGATCTTCCTCTCAAAGTTCTGTAACCCTAGTGTAATTACAAAAAAACCCAGATCTATCTCATTTTAGAGGTATTTTATAAATCTGTCATTTTCAAAAACACATCTTAAAAATTGTCACAGAGAACAAAAGTCTAAAGAGACATGACAACTTAATAGAATTTTTTATCTTGGATGAGATCCTAAAAAAGAAAAGTAAAGGCTAAGAAAATATAAATAAAATATGGACTTTAATAATAAAGTAGCAATATTTGTTCTTTAATTGTAACACACTTACTTTATTAATGTAAAGTATGCAATTGTGGAAAGTGGGTGTGAGGTTCATGTATTAACTTTGTAACTTTTTTAAGCCTAAAACTATCTGAAAGTACAGTGTATTTTTAAATGAGAATTGAACAGTTTTTCACCTATTAAAACCAGTCAGGAAAAAAGGATCTGTTAGGAAGAGTTGCAGATTGGTGCCTCCGCACAGAGGGCACCAAAATGTTAGGAAAAGAGGCGCAGAATAGAGAGGAGGCAGTGTACGAATTTACAGCCAGACCAAATTTATTCAGAGAAAATAAATCCATAGAGATGAGTGACAATTGCCCACGTGCACATGATGGAACTATTGGCAGAGAGCACCAACCTCCAGGGGCCGGATCTTTTTATATTTTAGGAGGGATGGGGATGGGGGTGGAGTTGGGGGACACCAGGCAGAGGGGAATTCTTGGAACTAGTCTTCAGGTGGCCATGGCCAGTGGGGTATGAAGACAATAGAGTATGAGATCCAGTTGAGATTCAACGGCAAGGAATACATTCCAAAGTTTATTTCTTTTGGGCGATGAGCAAGAATGGCTGAAGTTTATGTCCTTGTTCCATCAGGATCTATTCAGTGTATATGGTTAAATCAACTCGTTACAACTAGTTAACTCATGTTAAGCATATTTAAAAACCTCATGGTCTCCTACGCTAAGATTTCTCACCTATTCTTTTTTTTTTTTTAAAGATTTTATTTATTTATTTGAGAGGTAGAGTTACAGACAGTGAGAAGGAGAGACGGAAAGAAAGGTCTTCCTTCTGTTGGTTCATGCCTCAAATGGCCGCAACAGCTGGAGATGCACTGATCTGAAGCCAGGAGCCAGGTGCTTCTTCCTGGTCTCTCATGCAGGTGCAGGTGCCCAAGGACCTGGGCCATCTTCCACTGCTTTCCCAAGCCATAGCATAGAGCGGGATTGGAAGAGGAAGATCCCAGACTAGAACCAGTGCCTATTAGGAATGCAGGCACCACAGGTGGAGGATTAACCTACTGCACCATGGCACTGGTCCCTCACCTATTAATTTTAACTACAAATTAACCTAATGAAGGTTATCTACACTCTCTATTAATGTCTTAGCTTTAGTCATTCTTCATATCATCTCTCTAAATACCCCAATTTCTAAGAGGAGGCAGATTAAAACAGAAAAAGCTAACAATCAATATTCCACTGTTACACAGTTAAAATCTGGAAATGTAAAAGACAAAAATCACATTGTCTGATGGTGGGTCTTTAATCAATCAAGGAGCTACTGACTTCATAATTGTGGCCACTTCAATTGGTGATATATTCATAAATTACTAAATACATCCTTAATAACTGAGTGGTGTCAGCCACAAGATTGTGGACTCATTTTTTTATATATATCAACATATCAAATATATCCTGTTTTTGAGAAGTTTCAAAATTGACTATTTTCTTCTATTGTCTTCATAAACCATTAAAATATTACAAAGATGTTAATATTTCAGCATCTAATCAATGTTTCAGTTTATCATTTTCATTTGGAAGTAGCACAAAAGTCATTCACAGATTATCTTATTTATTAAACTTAAAGAAAGCAAAATCAAGAAATATACCCTAGAAACTCAACTTTAGGCATGCTCTATTTAACAAGCAAAATATAGTATTTTGTGGTAAATTTTCAAGCACCTAGAAAAAAACTATAATTGTTCATATTAATAAACCATAATAGTTAACAATATGAATCCACCATCTAATTCAAAAGATTAGATCAACATCACAAAATCCTCACTGCACCTCTTTCCACTCACAAAAGTTTCCCTCTCCTCAAAAAATAATTATTCTTTAATTGTATTATGTTAACAAACACCTTCCCTTCCTAAAAGTATGTCTCTAAGGTTAAAGATTAACATTTTGTAGTGTACGTTATGCCTGAATATTTGTATTCCAAATTTTCTGAATTTGGAACCCATGTTTGTACACATCTGTAATTTATTATTTACATTTTTGTATAGTATTCCATCATATGAAAATAATACTATTTAATAATTCTACTGTTCAAAACATAGAGGTTGTATCCCATGTGACGGTTATTCTAATTCATCAAGTCTTGCGAATAATTTTAGTTCACATATTCATTTATTTGTATTGATTACATACATAGAAGTACGTTTGCTTTTTTCAGATGTGCATGTATTAAATTTGAGAAGATAGTACCAGTCTATTTTCTAAAACAATTTTACTTTTCATAGTAATATCTGCCCTGTTCATGAAATTTCCCATTCACAAACCCAAATTTTGCTTATATTTATCAACCATATTTTTGAAGTTAGCTATTCTGATTAGAATGTACTAGTATCAGTACTCAAATAGTACTTTACACTTTGTTTTTCTGTGTCTGTACAAACTGTTGAAATCTTTACTTAATATATAATAAACTGATCTTCTGTATATAAAGATAATTGAAAATGAATCTTGATGTGAATGGGATGAGAAAGGGAGCAGGAGGTAAGAGGGTTGTGGGTGGGGGGGGAGTTATGGGGGGAGGAAAGCCACTGTAATCCGAAACCTGTACTTTAGAAATTTACATTTATTAAAGTTTAAAAAAAGAATGTAATAGTATCATGTATAATTTCAAATTGTATTTCCCTAATTATTATAGAGATTGAACACATTATCATTTGGCTAAAATGATTATTCTCTTTGTGAACTGAGTTTTTACTTTTTCTATATTTTCTATAATCATTCTTCCTCCCATTGATTTCTAGGAATTCTAAATAAGCATCTTTTCACAGAAACAAACATTGCAAATATTTTCTCTCACCACTTGGGTTGTCTTTTACTCATTCAATGATGACATGTAGTAATCAAAAGTTCTGGATTTTAACACAAATTTATCAACCTTCCAATTTGTCAATTCTGCTTTATTTTCAGTGGTTTATATATTTTGCTTTGGAAATCTTTTTCTACTGCAAGGTCATGCAGATGTATTTCATTCATTGTCAAGAAAATTAGTTGCTTTCCCTGTAACAGATGGGATTGATTTTTGTATAGAGTTGGAGATAGGAATCGAGTTTTGTTTCTTCTAAATGGATATTCAATTATCCCAGCAATTTTATCAAAAGGTAGTCTCTTTGATATAGCTCTGCATTCCTACTTTCGTCATAAACCAAGTGTCCATATGCCATGAGCCTGAGTCGTGGGGAGCTGGAGGGTCTCTTTTTTATTACTACATTTTCTTCTCATTATGAGAATATCATGCTGTCTTATTTTTATAGCTTTTGTTGAAACTTTATATTTATCAGAATAAACCCCTCACTTTTGTTTTTCACTTTGGCTGGGTATGATGTGTGTGTGTGTGTGTGTGTGTGTGTGAGTTTGTGTATATTGACTGAAATTTGTACTAGAAATTTGATCAAGGTAATCATTCTGGAGATAATTGGTGAATAATTTAATGTATTCCTATTCATTAAAGGATATACTTATCTCTTATTCTAGTTTTACTTGAATTTTCTCATGTTTTTAATAATAAATAAGGTAGAGAAAACTGAATTCTACAATCATTAAATTCTAAAAGCAAACTTGATATAAAAAGGACATATTCAGATTTCTCTTGAAAAATGCATTATGTCCAAAGGAGACAGCTGTGTACTTTTTAAGGAAATCACATTATAACCCATGATATGGTAATGTTATTATTCATGTGGAAAAATAAGACATGCATGAATATTTAATGCCCCAAAATGACTATTCTTATGTATCACTTAAGAAAATTTCATGGGGCTGGTGCTATTCTGCAGAATGTTAAAATATTGCCTGAAGAGCCAGCAATCCATATGGGCACTGGTTCGAGTCCTGCTTGCTCCACTTCTAATATAGTTCCCTGCTAATGTACATGGGAAAGCAGTAAAATATGGCCCAAGTCCTTGGGCCCCTGCACCCTTGTGGAAGACAAAAGTTCCTGGCTCCTGGCTTCAACTTGGTCCAGCCTCAGTCCATGCAGTCATTTGGGGGACTGAATCAGTAGATTGAGTAAATCTCTCTCTGCCACTCTCTTTTTCTCTGTAACTCTGCAGTACAAATATTTTTTAAAAGAAAATTGGATGTTGGTATATTTTATCTGATAAAATAAAAGTCAATATCAAAAACTTGAGAAGAATTCAAAGTGGATATGGAGTCATATTGAGCTTTGGAACCAACCAAATGTCAATCTAGGCACAAACAATTGTTGAAAATATGATTTTAGGGGCTGGCGCAGTGGTGTAGCTGGTAAAGCCACCTGCAGTGCCAGCATTCCATATGGGCACTGTTTGAGTCCCGGCTGCCCTACTTTTAATCCAGCTCTCTGCTATGGGGTGGGATAGCAGTAGAAGATTGCCCAAGTCCTTGGGCCCCTGCACCCACATGGGAGACCTGGAAGAAGCTCCAGGCTCCTGGATTTGGATAGGTGCAGCTCTGGTCATTGCAGCCAATTGGGGAGCACACCAGCGGATAGAAGACACCTCTCTCTCTGCCTCTCCTTTTCTCTCTGTGTAACTTTGAGTTTCAAATAAATAAATCTTTTAAAAAAAAAGAAAATACAATTTTAGGGGGAATCCAAGATAGCTGAATTAAGAACAGATGGGCTGATTCTGACCAGAGGAAGAAAAAAGTAAAGCAGAGGAAGTATATTCCCAGGGGAGAGCTGGAGGGAAGTTGGCAGTGAAAATTCTACACAAAGAAGAGGATTGCCATGGAGCAGTGTGGAAAGTGAAGAACCACAGCAGTGAACAGGGACACCACATGTGGATCACTCAGCAGAGAGTTAGAAGAGACGAGAGGTTCTGAGAGTGAGGTGAGTACAGACCGCAGCAGACTGTGCTGCTAGTGATGTTGCCGAAGGAGAACCTTGCAGACCACACTGGCCTGGAACCAGAGTGGGGTGAGGGTACCCACCCAATCCAGTGAAGGAGAAGCACATATCTTTCTCCCCATCCCCCAACATGCGTGTCCAGCAACCACTGGGAAGATGTCATCTTGATACTGGTAGAGGTTGTGGCAGCTCTCTCACACAACCAGGGGATTTTACCACAGGGAAAAATATGTGTTTTCCACTGACTTTGAGTCCTATTGAGAAAGATGACGGGGCTGGGCACGCACTTAAGATTGAGAATTGCCACCATCCTATCAACCTGTCACAGGCTACAGGGCTCAAAATGCCAAGGCAATGCACCTACCAGCAGCCGTTCTGGAAAAGACTGCTTTCTCCATGGATGGGGCAGGCTTGTGGAGCAGAGAGGGGATCCTCTACATCCCGTGACTGTGGGAGCCCTGTACACTGTGGGAATCCTGTGACTGCACAATGGGTGTGGGGTGCAGCTGGCTCTGCTGGGTAATCACTGTGTCTGGCGTCAGAGCTCCATGACTGCTGGAGAGGATCATTGCAGAGGGTTCTGTGCCCACACTGAGGACTGAACAAATGAATAAATAAAATCTTTTTAAAAATTCATAGGATACAGCAATAGCAGTGTTAAGAGGAAAGTTTATAGCAAATGTGCCTACGTCAAGAAATGGGAAAGAAACCAAGTAAATGATATGAGTGGATTTCAACGTCTTAGAAAAACAAAAACAAATCAGACCCAAAATTAGCAGGGGGAAAGAAATAATTTAAATTACATAAGCAATAAAAATACTGAAACCAAAAATAAAATCCAAAAGATCAGTAATGTGAATAGGTTGTTTTTTTCAAAAGATTAATCAAAATGGATAAACTATTGGCCCGATAAACCAAAAAAAAAAAAGGAAAAAAAGGAAGAAGAGGTCCAAATCATGACATGTGCATGACAAAAACACCAGATTACTTTCAGAAGATCTTAAATTAGACCCACAGCTGAATACGTATCAGAAATTATACAGGCTAGGAGAGAATGGAGAGACATAATCCAAGGCATAATGGAAAAAAAAAACTGTCAACCCAGAATATTTTATCTACAAAACTCTCATTTATAAATTAAGGTGAAATAAAGATCTACCATAACAAAATAAGTTGAAAGAATTTGTCACCATTCATTCAGCCTTACAAAAGATGCTTAAGGATATGCTATATGTAAAAACAGAGAAAGATAATCATCATTATGAAAGAATGTAAAAGCAGAAAAAATCCCCCAGTGAAAGTACAGAGGAAATCTAAGGAACATTCCTCAATAAAATCAAGGCAATTTATGACATACTCACAGCCAGCACCTTATTGAATGGGGAAAAGTTGGAAGCATTCCCACTAAGATCCAGAAGCAGACAAGGATGTCCACTCTCACCTTGCTATTCAATATAGACCTGGAAGTTTTAGCCAGAGACATTAGGCAAGAGAAAAAGCCAAGGGCATACAAATTGGAAAGGAGGAAATCAAACTCTCCCTATTTGAAGATAACAAGGTGCTAAATATAGAGAATGCAAAATACTCCACTAAGAGACTACTGGTACTCAGGGAAGAATTCCAAAAAACAATAGCCTTTGTACATACAGATAATGTCATGGCCTAGAAAGAACTTTTAAGATTAATCCCATTCATTGGCTGGCGCCATGGCTCAATAGGCTAATCCTCTGCCTAGCGGTGCCAGCACTCTGGGTTCTAGTCCCGGTCGGGGCACCGGATTCTGTCCCAGTTGCCCCTCTTCCAGGCCAGCTCTCTGCTGTGGCCAGGGAGTGCAGTGGAGGATGGCCGAAGTGCTTGGGCCCTGCACCCGCATGGGAGACCAGGAGAAGCACCTGGCTCCTGCCATCAGATCAGCATGGTGCTGGCTGTGGCGGCCATTGGAGAGTGAACCAACGGCAAAAGGAAGACCTTTCTCTCTGTCTCTCTCTCTCACTGTCCACTCTGCCTGTCAAAAAAAATTAAAAATTAAAAATTAAAAATTAAAAAAATTAATCCCATTCAAAATACCTATCAAAAATTAAATAGTTTGGAATAAATTCAACCAAGGGGGTCAAAGATCTCTATGAAGAAAATTACAAACATTAAAGAGAGAAATAGAAGAATATATAAAAAATGGAAAAATCTCCCATTTTCATGGATTGGAAAAATCAATATAATCAAAATGCTCATACTACTGAAAGCAATGTACAGATTCAATGTAATCCCAATCAAAATACCAAGGAAATTCTTCTCAGATCTAGTAAAAATGATGCTAAAATTCATATGGAAACACAAGAGATCACACATAGCTAAAGCAATTTTATATAACAAAAACAAAGACAAAGGGATCACAATAACAGATTTTAGGACATACTACAGTGCAATTATAATCAAAACAGTCTGGTCCTGGCATAAAAATAGACATGTAGACCACTGGAACAAAATAGAAACTCCAGAAATTAATTCATGTATCTACAACCAACTTGTCTTTGACAAAAGAGCGAAAACCAGTCCCTGGAGCTTCTTCAACATATAGTGCTGGGAAAACTGTATCTCCACATGCAGAAGTATGAAACAGCACACCTAATTTGCATTTTATACAAAAATCAACTCAAAATGGATGAAAGAACCTAAAGCTATGACCCAATAACATCAAATCACTAGAGAACAATCAATAGCCTTTGTATACACAGACAATTCCATGGCTGAGAAAGAGCTTTTAAGATCAATCCCATTCACAATGCTACAAAAAGAATCAAATATCTTGGAATAAACTTAACCTAAGAAATCAAAGATCACTACAATGAAAATTACAAAACATTACATAATAGAAGAAGACACAAAACATGGAAAAATCTTCCATGTCCGTGGAATAGAATAAAAACTATCAAAGATCTAAATCTATGACCTGATACCATCAAATTATTATAGAATATTGAGGAAACCCTGCAAAACATTGGCATATGCAAAGACTTCTTGAAAAAGATACCAGATGCATAGGCAATCAAAGCCAAAATTGACAACTGGAATTACATCAAATTGAGAAGCTTCCGAATTGCGAAACAAACAGTCAGCAAAGTGAAGAGGTAACTGACAGAATAGGAGAAAATATTTGCAAACTATGTAACTGATAGAGGATTAATATCCAGAACCTATAAAGAGCTCAAAAACTCAACAACAGCAAAATAAGCAATCCAATTAAGAAATTAAATAGTCATTTTTGAAGAGAGGAAATTCAAATGGCCAGTAGACACTTAAAAAAAAATGCTCAGGATCACTAGGCATCAGGGAAATGCAAATCAAAATCACAGTGAGGTTTCACCTCACACCAGCTAGCTTTCATACAGAAATCAACAAACAACTGCTGGTGAAGATATGGGGAAAAAGGTACCCTAATCCACCATTGGTAGGAATGTAAATTGGTACAGCCATTTTGGAATACAGTATGGAGATACCTCAGAAATCTGAATGTAGACCTACCATATGACCCAGCCATCTATTCCTGGAAATTCACCCAAGGGAAATGGAATCAGCATATGAAAGAGTTATAGTTACCTGTGCCCCATGTTTATTGCAACTCAATTCACAATAGCTAAGATATGAAATCAACCAAGATGCCTGTTAACTGAAGACTAGATAAATAAATTATGGTATATATGCACCATGGAATACTACACAGAGAAAAAAATGAAATCCTATCGTTTTCAACAAAATGGATGCAGTTGGAAAACAGTATACTTAGTGAAATAATCAGTCCCCAAAAGACAAATACCATATTTTCCCAATAATCTGTGGTAACTAACAGAGTACCTACAAGGAAATCTACAGGAGTGAAATTGACACTTTGAGATGTGATGATGGGTGGGGGGAGCCATTGTAATCCATAAGCTGTACTTTGGAAATTTATATTCTTTAAATAAAAGCTTTAAAAAAAAGAAGTAATACTATTAACCGCACATTTCATAGAAAATGAAAATAAGGCAAAGAGAGATTAAGTAATTTGCCAAAGACCTCTTAGGATACAGCCAGGGGCAAGCACTTTGGCACAGTGTTTAAATATTGTTTGGAATGCCCATATCATGTGTCAGAGTATCTGGGTTTGAGTCCCTACTCTTGTTGAAATCCAACTTCCTACTTTTGTGCATCCTGGTAGGCAATAGGTGATGGCTCAAGTATATGGGTCCCTGCCACCCACCTGGGAGACTCAGATGATGGTGACCAGCCCTGGGCTGTTATGGCCATTTGGGAGTAAACCTGAGAATGAACTATCTCTCTCTTGCACCCATGCTTGCTCTGTGTGTGTGTGTATGTGTGTGTGTGTGTGTGTAAATATAATGACTCTCTATCTTTCAAATAAATAAAAGTGCATAAAACTTTTTTAAAAAAAGAAAAGATATAGCCAGACTTCAATCCAGCTCTTCACCACCACACTATTACATAGAAAATAAAGTTTTGTTTAACTGAGCTTATCTGTACATAATTTTAAAATGAAAAGAAAAGGAATAACTTAGTTTGAGACAGTTTACGAAGGAAAATTGTGGCTATTAGGAATATTAAAATGCCTATAAAGAATTCTATTGTGGTATGAACTGTTGACTAGGAGGATGAGAAGACAGATTCATCTGCAAACTAACTCTTTTCTCACTGTGGCTCATCAGTTCCCACAGGAAAAAAAGAAGAATGTTAGGGAAATTAAAAATACGACATGGCAAAGTCACAATGCATGCATTTAAAGTTGTACATAGAAGAAGCATGAACCATGTGTAATTGTTGCCATTGTTCCCACCAGAACCCTATTCAGCATGATGTCCACATTCTTCTAATTATAAAACTGTCCAAGGCTGGCACCGTGGCTCATTAGGCTAATCCTCCACCAGCGGCGCCAGCACCCCGGGTTCTAGTCCCAGTTGGGATGCCGGATTCTGTCCTGGTTGCTCCTCTTCCAGTCCAGCTCTACTGTGGCCCAGGAGTGAGTGGAGGATGGCCCAAGTCCTTGGGCCCTGCACCCACATGGGAGACCAGGAGGAAGCACCTGGCTCCTGGCTTCAGATCAGTGCAGTGCCAATATATATGCATATATTATATAATGTAATTTTCTGTGAACCTGATATTCACGGATTTTAAAAATCTTTCCACCAAAATAAACTTATCTTTAATCCCATTTTCCACACACTTTTTAAAGTGCACTCATATTTGTTGTTATTTTGTTAAGGAATTTTGCTTCTATACTCACAAATGGTTTTGGTGTGTAGTTTTGCTGCAATGACATTATCTTTTTTTGTCTAATTTCTTAAAGTAAAAAGAATAAATTATATGTTTGAAGGGTTCTTTTTAATACATGTATTTAATAATATAAATTTGCCTCTCTGCTCTGCATCTCCAATTTTTGCTTGTGGAGGGATTTTTACTTGTTTAAAAGTATTTTTTAACTTCTTCTCCCCCACCTCCAGGGGTACAGTGGTTTCTTTTCCATGTATTTGTGAATTTTCCAAGTTTCCGTCTTCTTTTTTTTTTACAATTTCATTCAATTGTACTAGAAAATATAATTACTATTATTTAACCCTTTTATATGATATCTTATGGCTTAATATATAGTAATACTTTATACACTCAGGAGAAGAAATGTTTTCTGTTGTTGAGTAGAATGTAGGTAGACCTAGTTTATTTATACTGTCATGCAACTTTTTTAATTCCTTCTGATCTTCTTTCCAGTTACCCTATCCTGCAAGTGCAATATTAGAGTCCCAAACTGTTGTTATGCCCTTTATCTTACTTAGGATTTGCTTCACGCATTAGGGACTGTATTAGTGGTATATATGTTCAGAATTCTTTTATATTCTTAATGGATTGATAATTTTATCACTTATAATAGCTTTCATTTTTCTAATAATACATTTTCCTTAAGCTCTACAGCTCTCTTTTGGTTACTGTTTATTCAAATGGTTTAATTGTTCTGATTCTTTCACTTTCAACCAACTTGCATCATGGAAATTGAAGTATGTCTTTGTAGACAAGAGATAGCTGCAGGCATAATTATTTATACATGCTGATCTTTTCCCTTTTATTTGAATGTGTAATCCATTTACATTTAATGTAATTACTTGTAAGATCAATTTATATTTCCTATTTTCACCTCATATTGTCTATGTTTTATATCTTTTTAAAAATATATGGCAATTTATTTATTTGAAAGGCAGAGTTACACAGAGTTGAGAGAGGGAGAGACAGAGAGACCAAGAGAGATAATTAAATTTTCCATATACTAGTTCACTACCCAGAAGGCTCCAATGGCTGGATCTCTTAGATGGATGACAGGGGTCCAAGCATTTGGGCCACCTTTCACTGCTTTCTCAGGTATATTATAAAGAAATTGAATTGGAAGCAGAATAGACAGATCTGGAAATGGCACACATATGTGATGCTGGAGTTGTAGGGGGTAGTTTAATATCCTCCATTCAATGCCAGCCCCTCATGTCTTTTTTGTAACTCTATTCTTTCCTTACTACCTTCTATTATATTAAATGTTTTCTAGTATATTTTAATTATCTTGTTATTTACATTACTATATTTTATGTTATTTTCTTAATTGCTACCCTGAGGTTTAAAATTAATTCTTTAGTATACAACAAAATAGTTAAGAGAAATACAAATTTCAGTATCAATTTTTATAGTTTACAAAAATTTTACCCCCATGTAAGTCCACTGCTCACTCTTTTGTTACTGCCATACAAATTACATCTGTATATATTATACAGCCATCAACATAAATTCATAACTAGCACTTTACAATGGTGTTTTTAAATAAAGACAGAAAATTTGCTACAGATAAAATATTACATTAATATTGGCTTTTCATCAGTAGATCAACTGTATAAAAATAAACAAAGAAAAAATAGCCTTA
The DNA here is from genome assembly GCA_949820135.1 of Sylvilagus floridanus. Classification (NCBI taxonomy): domain Eukaryota; kingdom Metazoa; phylum Chordata; class Mammalia; order Lagomorpha; family Leporidae; genus Sylvilagus; species Sylvilagus floridanus. The sequence goes on from OX463224.1 coordinate 41,948,064, forward strand.
ATTGATACTATAAACAGACATCCACGAAGCATTCCATCCCCAGTTGCAGAGTATGCACTTCTTTTAACAGTACATATAACATTCTCTAGGATAGAGAGGCCACAAAAAAGTGTCAACAAATACAAAAACAATTTTAATAAATGTCACATTATCTTTCCTGACCATAATGGAATAAGCCGGAAAGTATCAAGCAAAAAAAATCTAGATATTGCAAAAATACAAGAAAACTGAACAATATACTCCTGAATTACCACTGAGCCACTGAAGAAAGAAAAAAGAAACTTAAAAATTTCTTAAAACTAACTAAAATGGAAATATAATACACCGAATTTTATGGGTTACATCAAAAGAAGGACAAAGATGAAAGTATGCAGCAAAAAGCAATCACATTCAAAAAATGAAATTATCTCAAATAAATAATATGGTAAAACATCCCAAGGATCTATAAAAATAGGCACAAACAAGCCAGCGCCAGGGCTCACTAGGCTAATCCTCCACCTTGCAGCGCTGGCACACCGGGTTCTAGTCCCAGTTGGGGCGCCGGATTCTGTCCCGGTTGCTCCTCTTCCAGGCCAGCTCTCTGCTGTGGCCCGGGAAGGCAGTGGAGGATGGCCCAAGTGCTTGGGCCCTGCACCCCATGGGAGACCAGGAGAAGCATCTGGCTCCTGCCATCGGATCAGCGCGATGCGCCAGCCATGGCGGCCATTGGAGGGTGAACCAATGGCAAAAGGAAGACCTTTCTCTCTGTCTGTCTCTCTCACTGTCCACTCTGCCTGTCAAAAAAAATAAAAAATAAAAAATAGGCACAAACAAAATCTAAAATTAGTAAAATGAAATAAAAAATAGAGAATAAAAAATAATACAAAATAATTTTTAAAACAATACAAAAGATTAAGGTAAGAGTTGGTTATCTTAAAAAGTAGGCACCATCACTGTGATGCAGTGAGTTAAGCCATTGATGGAAATGCCTGGAAAAGCAGAGGAATATGGCCCAAGTGTTTGGGCTCTTGCACCCATAAAGGAGACTGGAAGAACCTGTGGGCTCCTGGCTTCAGCCTGGTCCAGACCCAGATCTTTCAGCCATCTGGGGAGTACACCACTAGATGGAAGTTCTATCTCTGTCTCTTTCTTCTAACTCTGCCTTTCAAATAAACAACAACAAAAAGCTTTCAAAAATGATACACACAATTGATTAACTATATCTAGAGAAAATATCTGGCTAAGAAAAAGAGGAGGATCAAGTTAAGAACATTAAAGATTAGAAAGATAATATTACAACTGAAAACAGGAGAAATACAAAGAATCATTAGGGATGACTATGAATAACTAACTATAAGCCAGTAAATCTGCAAACCTAGAAGAAAATAGGTAAATTTCTAGAACCATATAACTTACCCAGACTAAATCATGAAGACAGAAAACCTGAACAGACCAATAACCAATCATGAGAACTGAATCAGTAATAAAGAGCAGGAATTGTTGGAAGCAACAAATCAAAGCCCAAGACCAAAGGGCTTCACTGTTGAATTACACAAAACACCCATCATTTAAGGAAATATTAACAACAATTTGTTTTAAACTACTCCAAACAATTGAAAGGGAAGAAACCCTTCAAATTCAATTGACAAGGCCAGTATTACATTAATTCTAAAATCAGACAAAAATGCAACACGAAGAAAACAGTCATATGAAAAAATGCTCAGAATCACTAGCCATCCAGGAAATGTGATTAAAAATAACAATGAGGTTTCCCATCACCACAGTTAAAATGACTATCATAGAGAAATTTAAAAATAGCAAATGCTGGTGGCAACGTTGAGAAAAGGTGCCCTAAAACACAGTTGATAGGAATGGAAAGTGGCACAACCATTATGAAAGAAAATATGAAGATTCCTCAGAAATCTAAAAATAGATCTACCATATGACCCAGCCATCCCACTCCTGGGAATGTGCCCAAAGGATGTGAAGTCAGCATATAAAAGAGTTATCTTTACGCCCATGTTTATAGCAGATCAATTCAAAATAGCTGATATGGAATCAACCCAGATGTCCTTCAACTGATGACTAGATAAAGAAACTGTGGCAAATATACACAATGGAATATTAGTCAGCTGAAAAAAGAATTAAATCCTGTCTCTTGCAACAAAATGAATGCAACTGGAGATCACTATACTTAGTGAAACAAGCCAGTCTGAAAAAGATAAATATCATGTTTTCTCTGATTTGTGTATCTAATATAATCTAATATATATAATATAGTACAAAAAACTTTATGTATATAGTGAAATTAACATCTTAGGGTTTAATTACTGTATATAGCCCTTGTCTATATTCCTATGAACATTGATTTTTCTACCTTTTACTTTTTGAAATATCATTTAGTGGAGCATTAAGCCTGTTATTATAATGTAAAACAAAAGTATGCCATCATCAAAATTAAGAAGGAAAAGGAAAGGAAAGAAGCAAGGAGGGAGAGGGAAGAAAGTCTCATTATACTCTTATAGTAATAAATAAATTTTAAAAAACAGAAAAAATAAAAATATAGACCAATATCCCTGATGAACACAGATGAAAAAATACCTCACAATACATCAGCAAATCAAATCTAATGACAAATCAAAGTGACAATTGTTCTGACCAACCAGGATATGTCCTGGGGACTCAGGAAGTAGGGGTGTCTGAACACTAATCAAGCAAATTAATCAACCTGATGCATCGCATCAATAGAATGAAACATGGAGACAAAGCGTTTGATGAAACAACAATTCATGATAAAAGCTTTGAACAAACCATTTATAGAAGGAACATCCAGCAACACAATAAAGGTTTCATCTGATAAAAATGCAGTGAACATCAAAAAAATTGGGGGAAAATGGAAGAATTTCCACTAATATATGGAGCCAGATAAGAACATACACTATAAACATTCTTATTGAATACAGTTCTGGAAGTTTTAGTACCAGTAGGCAAGAGAAGGAAATATAATACATACAAACAATAATGGAGGAAAACAAATTATCCTTGTTTGCTTACAACATGATTCTGCATATAGGGTTACCAAAAGATCCCACCAAGAGAATATTAGATCTGATATGAAAATTCAGCAATGTTGCAGGATACAAATTCAACACAAAAAACAAGCATCATTCTTACATACCAATAGCAATTTTGCTGATAAAGAGTTAATCAGAATAATCCCATTCACAATAGATACCCAAAAGTAAATACCTTGGGAAAAACTCAATGAGAGATGTCAAGACCCCAACATGGAAAATTAAGGAACAATAATGAAATGAATTGAAAAAGACAAACACACACACACACACAAAATGAATAGATCTACCATGTTCAAGGATTAGAAGAAATAACATTATCTAAATGTCTATACTATCTAAAGCCCAAAGATTCAATGCAAGCCCCATCAAAATACCAATGAAATTCTTCACAGAATTAGGAAAAAAATCCTAAAATTCATATAAAAATAAAAAGACCATGAATAGTCAAAGCAATCTTGAGCAATGCAAACAAAGCTAAGTTATCACAAAACAAGATTTTGTGACACACCATCAGGCTATTGCAAACAAACCAGTATGATATTGGCAAAAAAGAATAGATATATAGAACAATGGAACAGAATAGAAACTCCAAAATAAATCCATACATCTACAACCAACTTATCTTTGACAAAAATCTCTAAAAATATTTCCTGGAGAAATGAAAATGTCATCAATAAATGCTGTTGAAAAGAATGGATTTGCACACTGGAAGTTTCAAATAAATCCCCAACTTACACCCTATAGCAAAACTAAGCTCAAAATGTATCAAACACCTAAATAGAAGAACTGAAATTACTGTAATAAAGGGGGGGGTGCTCCAAGACATTGACATGGCATTGATTTTTTTTGGATAAGACCACAAAAGTACAAGAAATATCAGCAAAACTAGAAAAAGGATTACATTAAATGAAGATGGATCTGTACTACAAAGCAAAACAGCATAATGAGACAACTGATAGGTGGGAGTAACTATTTTCAAATTATACATTGATAAAGGATTAACATCCATAATATATAAGGAGTTCAAGAAATTAAACAATGAAACCAACAGTCCAGTTAAGAAAAGGACAAATAGGGCCAGTGTCCTGGCACAGCATTTTAAGCTGCCTCTTGTGACTTCAGCATTCCACATCGGAGCACTGGTTCAAGCTCGACTTTTCCACTTCGCTTCTGGGTCCCTTCTAATGTACCTGGGGAGACAGGGGGAGATGGCTGAAGTAGCTGGATTCCTGCCATCCATGTGTGGGCTTATAAAGAGTTCCTGACCCTTGTGGCCATCTGGAGAGTGAAGCAGTGGACAGAAAATATTTCTCTTTCTATACATATACATTTATTTATTTGAAAGCCAGAGTTACACAGAGAAAGAAGGAGAGACAGAGAGAGAGAGAGAGGTTTTCCATCCACTGGTTCACTCTGGATTTGGCCAAAATGGCCGGAGTTGTGCTGATCCAAAGCCAGGAGACAGAAGATTCTTTCAGGTTTCCCACATGGGTACAGAGATCCAAGGACTTGGGCCGTCTTCCAATGCTTTCCCAGGCTGTAGCAGAGAGCTAGATCAGAAGTGGAGCAGCTGGGACATGAACCAGCACCCATATAAGATAATGGCACAGCAGGTGGCAGCTTTACCCTCTATGCCACAGTGCCAACCCCTCTGTCACTCATTCAAATAAATTAAATCTTCTTTAAAAAAAAAAAAGAAAAAAGAAATGGACAGTTTCTCTGAATAGACCTTGGCCAAAGGAAGAAATACAAACAAACAGGAAACACATGAAAAAAAAAAAAAAAACAGTAACACTAGCGGCCAGAGATATACAAGTATGATCATAGTGAGATATCACCTCAATCCAGTTAGAATGCCTATTATCAAAAAGTCAAAAGAGAAAAAATGCAGGTGAGACTCTGGAGAAAATGGGACCAATACACTGTTGATGGGGATGTAAATTACTATAATCATTATGGAAAACAGAATGGAGTTTTTTTCACTGAAGTATCTGCTCAGTTATGTTAGCAATCAACTAAATGACTGAATATGAACTTTCTTAAATGTCTATAATTAGTAAGTTCTCAGATTTTGTCAAGGGTCCTATTTATCTGTTATGGCATTCTTTCAACACTCAACCTGTCAGCTTAAAATTTTGCCTTAGCCTTCATTTCCTGTTTATAAAAAAATTCAGCCTAAGTGCAAGGTGAGAGCCTATGAATTTTTCCGGAGTGCATACATAACCCTATTCAAGAATACAGCTCTATAAAGCTGAGGAAAATTCTAGATTTTCAGGAATACATCACAGCAATCCCACTACTGAGTATATATCCAGAAGATCTGAACATGTTTTATCAGATACTGCACCACCCTGTATATAGCAGCAATCTTCACAATAGATGAAACATGGAATCAACCATGGAATCATCAAGTGAATGGATAAAGAAAATATGTGTGTACACATACACAAACACACAATGGAATATTAGTGAGTGATTATAAAAGAATGAAATTCTATCATTTGCATCAAAATGGATACAACTTGAAGACATCATGTTTAGTGAAATAAGACAGACACAAAAATACATATACTACATGTTCCCTTTGTCTGTGGGAGCTAATATTAAAAAACAAAAAATTCCGGCTAGCACCATGGCTCATTTGGCTAATCCTCCACCTGTGGCGCTGGCACCCCAGGTTCTAGTCCTAGCTGGGGCACTGGATTCTGTCCCGGTTGCTCCTCTTCCAGTCCAGCTCTCTGCTGTGGCCCAGGAGTGCAGTGGAGGATGGCCCAAGTGCTGGGGCCCCTGCACCCACATGGGAGACCAGGAGGAAGCACCTGGCTCCTGGCTTCGGATCAGCGCAGCCCGCCAGCCACAGCATGCCAGCTGTAGTGGCCATTTGGGGGATGAATCAATGGAAAAGGAAGACGTTTCTCTCTGTCTCTCTCTCTCTCTCTCATTGTCTAATTCTGCCTGTCAAAAAACAAACAAACAAACAAACAAAAAATTCAAGGGTGGGCTCCAAGATGGCGGAATAGGGAGATAGCTCACTGATAGTCCAGGAAAAGATAGTTTAATAAAAGTGGAGATACTGTAGTCTCAAGGAAGAGTTAGGGAAAAAACTGCAGAGGAAACTCTTCAGGAATTAGAGGGACATGGTGGAGAGAGTCTCCATTCCAGCTCTGGAAAGGGAGGCAAGACGAAACTACAATAACCCCAGACACAGGTGGAAAAGTGGCAGGAAGAGCCTAGAGGGAATGAGGTTGAAGCCCCATGGGGGAAAGTACACCAGCCTAACTAGAAGAGAAAAAACAATAAAAAGGACCATTACGGACATGATTCTCTCTCTCTACTCACCTTACAAAGGCAAGCGAGACAATAGAACAGGTACCATTTTGGACATACGTAACAACTGCGCCAGCTCAGGGCTGTGTCTGCCCTCAGCCAAGCAGAAAATCCTGACTCTGGTGGAGAGAAATAACAGGAGAATAAGACTTAGTGAATGTGTGGAGCTTATGAATTGAGACAGTGAAAAAACAAAAATGAGGGTGTGTGTGAGAACTCACAGTGTGGCCAAGAGGTGAGTATTCAAGATGGGAGATGCTACAAATTCGGTAGCCTTGGCTACCAAGTGAGAGACATTGCTAGGGAATCTGAGCTTACACTGAAGACTGCACAGATCCTTTGTGTGGTCCTTGGGACAGAGCAGACAAATATTATACCCACTGGGGCTAGCACTCAAGCACTGATTGCCATCGAGAAGAGCTCAGCTGATCGGACTTACTTCTCTTGAAAAAAAAAGAGAAAAAGAGAGAGATTTACCACACCAAACCTGGTTGTGTCACCTTGGGCACACACTTAACCCTGAAGAACTGAAAAGATCTCTCTGGCAACACCCAACACAAGCATCTAGAGAGTCAACAAAAGCAGACAGTTCACTTGATCTAGAGTCATAGCATAATGAAAAAAGCCACGTCAGCAAAAAAATAAGAGGAAGAGGAGGAAGAGGAAGAAGAGGAGGAAGAAGAAGAAGAGGAGGAAGAGGAAGAGGAGGAGGAGGAGGAAGAGGAAGAGGAGGAAGAGAAGGAAGAGGTGCTAAGAGAAAAACTGCCAGCCCAGATTATTATATCCTGCAAAGCTCTCATTTATGAATGAAGGTAAAACAAAGACCTTTCATAGCAAACAGAAATTGAAAGAATTTGTCACCACTCGTCCAGCCCTGCAAAAGATGCTTAGAGATGTATTACTCACAGAAACACAGAAACACGGCCATCAGTATGAAAGAAGGTAAAGGAAGGAAACCCCACAGCAAAAGATCACAGGAAGTTCAAAGCAAATATTAGAAAATATTTTTGGAAAAATGGCAGTCACTACTTATCAATAGTCACATTGAATGTAAATAGCCTCAACTCTCCAATTAAAACACACAGACTGGCTGAATGGATTAAAAAACAGAACCCATCTGTTTGCTGCTTACAAAAAACACATCTTTCCAACAAAGATGTTGCAGACTGAAAGTGAAAGGTTGGAAAAAAATATTCCATGCCAACTGAAACCAAAAAAAGAGAGCTGGCATAGCCACTTAATATCAGACAAAATAAACTTTAACATAAAAAATGTTAAGAGAGACAAAGAGGGGAATTATATAATGAATAATGGATCAATTCAACAGGAAGATGTAACTAATATAAACATAAATGCACCTAATTACAGGGTACTAGGTTATTTATAAGATATGTTATGGAACTTAAAGGGAGACTTAAACTCCAATACAATAGTATTGGGGGATTTCAATACTCCACTTTCAGCAATAGACAGATCAACCAGACAGATCAACAAGGAAACAGCAGATTTAATTGACACCATAGTTCAAATGGATCTAACAGATATTTACAGAAATTTTCATCCTACACTTAAAGAATACACATTCTTCTGAGAAGTACATGGAACCTATTCTAGGATTGACCACATACTAGGCCATAAAGCAAGGCTAAGTAAATTCAAAAGAATCGAAATCACACCATGCATGTTCTCAGACCACAGTGGAATGAAGCTGGAAATTAGCAACTCAGAAATCCCTAAAGCATATGCAAACACATAGAGATGAACAACATGCACCTGAATGAACAGGGGGTCATAGAAGAAATCAAAAGAGAAATCAAAAACTTTCTGGAAGTAAATGAGGATAACAACACAACATCTCAAAACTTATGGGATGCAGAAAATCACAGTTAAGATGGAAGTTTATAGTAATAGGTGCCTACATCAAGAAATTGAAAAGGCACCAAACAAGTGAGCTATCATGCATATCAAGGATCTAGAAAAACTGCAGCAAAACAGACCCAAAACTAGTAAGAGAAGAGAAATAATTAAAATTAGAGAAGAAATCAACAGGATTGAATCCAAAAACAATTACAAAAGATCAGCAAAACGAAGAGCTGGTTTTTTTGAAAAATAAATGAAATTAACACACCATTGGCCCAACTAACTAAAAAAATAAAAGACCCAAATCAATAAAATTAGAGATGAAAATGAGAATGTAACAACAGACACCACAGAGATAAAAAGAATCATCAAAAATTACTACAAACAGTTGTATGCCAGTAAACTGGGAAATCTATCAGAAATGGATAGATTCCTGGACACATACAACCTACCTAAATTGCACCATGAAGACATAGAAGACTAAATAGACCCATAACTGAGTCAGAAATTGAATCAGTAATAAAGGCCCTCCCAACAAAGAAAAGCCCAGGACCAGATGGATTCACTGCTGAATTCTACCAGACATTTAAAGAAGAACTAACTCCAATCCATCTCAAACTATTCAGAACAATCGAAAAAGAGGGAATCCTCCCAAATTCTTTCTATGAAGCTAGCATCACCTTAATTCCTAAGCCAGAAAAAGATGCAGCATTGAAAGAGAATTACAGACCAATTTCCCTAATGAACATAGACACAAAATTCCTCAATAAAATTCTCGCCAATAGAATGCAACAACACATCAGAAAGATCATCCACCCAGACCAAGTGAGATTTATCCCTGGTATGCAGGGATGGTTCAATGTTTGCAAATCAATCAATGCGATACACCACATTAACAAACTATAGAAGAAAAACCATATGATTATCTCAATAGATGCAGAGAAAGCATTCGATAAAATTCTTTTTTTTTAATATATATAAAGCTTTTATTTAAAGAATATAAATTTCCAAAGAACAGCTTATGGATTACAATGGCTCCCCCCCCACAACTTCTCTCCCTCCCCCTCCCCTCCCCTTTCCCGCTCCCTCTCCCCTTCTGTTCACATCAAGATTCATTTTCAATTCTCTTTATACACAGAAGATCAATTTAGTACATATTACGTAAAGATTTCAACGGTTTGCCCTCGCATAGAGACACAAAATGATAATACTGTTGGAGTACTAGTTATAGTATTAATTCACAATGTACAGCACATTAAGCACAGAGATCCTACATGATTTTTTTAAAAAAAAATTGATTAATTGTCTATGCAATTTCCAGTTTAGCACCAAGATTTTTTAATCATTTGCAATTATCTTTATATAAAGAAGATCGATTCAATATATACTATGTAAAGATTTCATCAGTTTGCACCCACTCAGAAACACAAAGTGTAAAAATACTGTTTCAGAACTAGTAATAACATTATTTCACATTGGATAACACATTAAGGACAGATCCCTCATGAGATGTAAGTACACAGTGACTCCTGATGTTGATTTAACAATTTGACACTCTTGTTTATGGCGTCAGTAATCTCCCTAGGCTCTAGTCATGAGTTGCCGAGGCTATGGAAGCCTTTAGGGTTCGTGGACTTCGATCTTATTCTGACAGGGTCATAGTCAAAGTGGAAGTTCTCTCCTCCCTTCAGAGAAAGGTACCTCCTTCTTTGATGGCCCCGTTCTTTCCACTGGGATCTCACTCGCAGAGATCTTTCATTTAGGTCTTCTTTTTTTTTTTTGTTTTGTTTTGTTTTGTTTTTCAGAGTGTCTTAGCTTTCCATGCCTAACTATTCTCATGGGCTCTCTCATGGGCAACAGTCTACTGTTGATGGGCATTTGGATTATTTCCAAGTCTTAGCTATTGTGAATTGAGCCGCAATAAACATTACTGTGCAGACGGCTTTTTTGTTTGCCCATTTAATTTCCTTTGGGTAAATTCCAAGGAGTGGGATGGCTGGGTTGAATGGTAGGGTTATATTCATGTTTCTGAGGAATCTCCAGACTGACTTCCATAGTGGCTTCACCAGTTTGCATTCCCACCAACAGTGGATTAGTGTCCCTTTTTCCCCACATCCTCTCCAGCATCTATTGTTGGTGGATTTCTGAATGTGAGCCATTCTCACCGGGGTGAGGTGAAACCTCATTGTGGTTTTGATTTGCATTTCCCTGATTGCTAGGGATCTTGAACATTTTTTCATGTGTCTGTTGGCCATTTGGATTTCCTCTTTTGAAAAATGTCTATTGAGGTCCTTGGCCCATTTCTTAAGTGGGTTGTTTGTTTTGATGTTGTGGAGTTTCTTAATTTCTTTGTAGATTCTGGTTATCAACCCTTTATCTGTTGCATAGTTTGCAAATATATTTTCCCATTCTGTCGGTTTCCTATTCACTTTCCTGACTGTTTCTTTTGCAGTACAGAAACTTTTCAATTTGATGCAATCCCAGTAGTTAATTTTGGTTTTCAGTGCCTGTGCTTCTGGGGTCTTTTCCAAGAAGTCTTTGCCAGTACCTATGTCTTGCAGGGTTTCTCCTATGCTCTCTAGTAATTTGATGGTGTCGGGTCGTAGGTTTAAATTTTTAATCCATGTTGAATGGATTTTTGTGTAAGGTGAAAGGTAGGGGTCTTGCTTCATGGTTCTGCACGTGGAAATCCAGTTTTCCCAGCACCATTTATTAAACAGACTGACCTTACTCCAGGGACTGGTTTTGGATCGTTGATCAAATATAAGTTGGCTGTAGGTGTTTGGATTGATTTCTGGAGTTTCTATTCTGTTCCATTGGTCTATCCATCTGTTTCTGTACCAGTACCATGCTGTTTTGATAACAACTGCCCTGTAGTATGTCCTGAAATCTGGTATTGTGATGCCTCCGGCTTTGTTTTTGTTGTACAAGATTGCTTTAGCTATTCGAGGTCTCCTGTGTCTCCATATGAATTTCAGCATCATTTTTTCCAGATCTGAGAAGAATGTCCTCGGTATCTTGATTGGTATTGCATTGAATCTGTAAATTGCTTTTGGCAGAATGGACATTTTGATGATATTGATTCTTCCAATCCATGAGCATGGGAGATTTCTCCATTTTTTGGTATCCTCTTCTATTTCTTTCTTTAAGGTTTTGTAATTTTCATTGTAGAGATCTTTAATGTCCTTAGTTAAATTCATTCCAAGGTATTTGATTGTTTTTGTAGCTATTGTGAATGGGATTGATCTTAGCAGTTCTTCCTCAGCCGTGGCATTGTCTGTGTATACAAAGGCTGTTGATTTTTGTGCATTGATTTTATATCCTGCTACTTTGCCAAACTCTTCTATGAGTTCCAATAATCTCTTAGTAGAGTTCTTTGGGTCCCCTAAATAAAGAATCATGTCGTCTGCAAAGAGGGATAGTTTGAGTTCTTCCTTCCCAACTTATATCCCTTTAATTTCTTTTTCTTGCCTAATAGCTTTGGCTAAGATTCCAGCACTATATTGAATAGCAGTGGTGAGAGTGGGCATCCCTGTCTGGTACCAGATCTCAGTGGAAATGCTTCCAACTTTTCCCCATTCAATAGGATATTGGCCGTGGGTTTTTCATAAATTGCTTTGATTGTATTGAGGAATGTGCCTTCTATACCCAGTTTGCTTAGGGTTTTCATCATGAAAGGGTGTTGAATTTTATCGAATGCTTTCTCTGCGTCTAGTGAGATAATCATATGGTTTTTCTTCTGCAGTCTGTTAATGTGGTGTATCACGTTGATTGTTTTGCGAATATTGAACCATCCCTGCATACCAGGGATGAATCCCACTTGGTCTGGGTGGATGATCTTTCTGATGTGTTGTTGCAGTCTATTGGCCAGAATTTTGTTGAGGATTTTTGCATCTATGTTCATGAGGGTTATTGGTCTGTAATTCTCTTTCAATGCTGCATCTTTTTCTGGCTTAGGAATTAAGGTGATGCTGGCTTCATAGAAAGAATTTGGGAGAATTCCCTCTTTTTCAATTGTTCTGAAAAGTTTGAGAAGGTTTGGGGTTAGTTCTTCTTTAAATGTCTGGTAGAATTCAGCAGTGAATCCATCTGGTCCTGGGCTTTTCTTTGTTGGGAGGGCCTTTATTACTGATTCAATTTCTGACTCACTTATGGGTCTGTTTAGGTTTTCTATGTCTTCATGGTGCAATTTAGGTAGGTTGCATGTGTCCAGGAATCTATCCATTTCTGATAGGTTTCCCTGTTTGCTGGCATACAAGTCCTTGTAGTAATTTCTGATAATTCTTTTGATTTCTGTGGTGTCTGTTGTTACATTTCCTTTTTCATCTCTGATTTTACTGATTTGGGTCTTTTCTCTTCTTTTTTTAGTTAGTTAGGCCAATGGGGTGTCAATCTTGTTTATTTTTTCAAAAAACCAGCTCCTCGTTTGGCTGATTTTTTGTAATGTTTTTTTGGATTCAATCCTGTTGATTTCTTCTCTGATTTTGATTATTTCTCTTTTTCTACTAGATTTGGGTCTAGTTTGCTGCAAATTTTCTAGATCCTTGAGATGCATTGAAAGCTCATCTATTTGGTGCCTTTCCAGTTTCTTGATGTAGGCACCTATTGATATAAACTTTCCTCTTAACACTGCTTTTGCTGTATCCCATAAGTTTTGGTATGTTGTGCTGTTATCCTCATTTACTTCCAGAAAATTTTTGATTTCTCTTTTGATTTCTTCAGTGACCCATTGTTCATTCAGGAGCATGTTGTTCAATCTCCATGTGTTTGCATATGCTCTAGGGATTCCTGAGTTGCTAATTTCCAACTTCACTCCCTCGTGGTCTGAGAAGCTGCATCGTATGATTCTAATTCTTTTGAATTTGCTGAGACTTGCTTTATGGCCTAATATGTGATCAATCCTAGAGTAGGTTCCATGTACTGCTGAGAAGAATGTGAATGCTTTACGTGTAGGATGAAAAGTTCTGTAGATATCTGTTAGATCCATTTGGGCTATAGTGTTGTTTAAATCTACTGTCTCCTTGTTGATCTTCTGTCCTGTCGATCTGTCAATATCTGTGAGTGGCGTATTGAAGTGCCCCAGTACTATTGTGTTGGGGTCTAAGTCTCCCTTTAAGTTTCTTAACAAATTTTTTAAATAAACCTGTGGCCTGTAATTAGGTGCATATACATTGAGAATTGTTATATCTTCCTGTAGTATTGATCCCTTAATCATTATATAGTGCCCCTCTTTGTCTCTCTTAACAGTTTTTGTGTTAAAGTTTATGTAGTCCGATATTAAGATGGTTACACCCGCTCTTTTTTCATTTCTGTTGGCATGGTATATCTTGTTCCATCCTTTTATTTTCAGTCTGTATGGATCTTCGTTGGAAAGATGTGTTTCTTGTAGGCAGCAAATAGATGGTTTTTGTTCCTTAACCCAATCAGCCAATCTCTGTCTTTTAACAGGACAGTTTAGACCTTTAACGTTCAATGTGACTATTGATAAGTGGTAAGTTTGCCCTGCCATTTGCCAGATATTTTCTAATGTATGCTTTGAATTCCCTGTGATCTTTTGCCGTGAGGTTCCCTTCGTTTACCTTCTTTCATGTTGATGGTCGTGTTTCTGTGTTTCTGTGTGTAACACGTCTTTAAGTATCTTTTGCAGGGCTGGACGAGTGGCAACAAATTCTTTCAATTTTTGTTTGTTATGAAAGGTCTTTATTTCGCTTTCATTCACAAATGAGAGCTTTGCAGGGTATAATATTCTGGGCTGGCAGTTTTTCTCTCTAAGTACCTGGGCTATCTCTCGCCATTCCCTTCTAGCTTGCAGGGTTTCTGTTGAGAAGTCAGCTGTAAGTCTAATTGGAGATCCTCTGAGAGTAATCTGACGTTTCTCTCTTGCACATTTTAGGATCTTTTCTTTTTGCTTCACTGTGGTGAGTTTAATTACAATATGTCGTGCAGAGGATCTCTTTTGGTCATGTTTATTAGGGGTTCTATGAGCTTCCTGGATTAGGATTTCTCTGTCTTTCTCCAAGCCTGGAAAATTTTCTGCTAGTATCTCCCTAAAAAGGCCTTCTAATCCTTTCTCCCTCTCCATACCTTCAGGAACACCTAGAACCCGAATGTTGGGTTTTTTAATAGTATCCTGTAAATTCCCGACGATATCTTTTAGTTTTCTAATTTCCTCTTCTTGTCTTTGGTTTGACTGTTTCCTCTCCTGTTCTCTGTCTTCTAGGTCCGATATTCTCTCTTCTGCTTCACCCATTCTGGTTTTAAGGCCCTCAAGATTGCTTGTCACTTGATCTATTGAATTCTTCAATTCATTAAGATTTTTTGTCACTATCATAGCTTCTTGTTCTACTAGTTGTTTCATTTCGTTTTGATTTCTCCGTAGTACTTCATTCTCGCGAGAGAGATTTTCTATCTTATCCATTAAAGATTTCTGTAGTTCAAGAATTTGTTTTTGAGAACTTCTTAATGTTCTTATCAATTCTTTGAGATCTGCTTCTTGCATTTCTTCTATCTCATTATCTTCATAATCCTGACTTGGGGTGTCTTTTCTGTTTGGGGTCATCATAGCGTCTTCCTTGATCTTGCTCCCTCGGAATCTGTTTTTGTTTGGCATTTTTTTTTTCCCCACACTCTTTCTCTGGGTTGTCAAGGTAACGGAGTTTGTGTGCGCGGTGTGTTCCCAGTTTTTGGATCCCCTTCAGGTTCTACAGCCTCCGGTTTTTGGTTCCGTCTGCCTCAGTTTTGGGCGGGCGGGCGGGCGGGTGGGCGCGCCTTGTCCCACTGCGTTTAATCAAATTCGACTTCGCAAGGTGGGCGGCGAGAGGGGCTAGTGTCCATGCGGGCTCGCCTCAACTGTGCTGTTTCCCCCGTGGGGGTCTGCTTCCCCCCGCCAGTGTCTCGGGATCCCTGTATCGGCTCCCGTTCACGCGCGCAGATCCTGCGGCAATTGTGTTCCGCCCGGCTCCCGTCGCAGCTGGTGGGCGTGCGCCGTGCCACTGCGTTTAATCTAGCTCGAATTAGCAGGATGGGTGACAAGAGAGGCTAGTGTCCGTGCAGGCTCACCTCAATTGTGCTGTTTCCCCCGTGGGGTCTGCTTCCCTCCGCCAGTGTCTCGGGATCCCTGTATCGGCTCCCGTTTAAGCGCTCAATTCCAATGGCGACTGTGTTCCCTCCAGTTCCCGTCCCTCCCGGCAGCTCCCGTGCCACTATGGCACGATTTGCCGTTCGCAAACTTACTTTCCCCTAGGTCCTCTGCGTCTCATTCACTGGGTCCGGAAGAATTTCCACTGCATTTTTTTCCCTGAGATTTTTCCTGAGGCTACAGTAACTCTGTTTTTATTAAACTATCTTTTTGCGGACTGCTAGTGCGCGTCCTCACTATTCTGCCATCTTGGCTCCGCCCCCTATTTATCAGCACTCGATAAAATTCAATACCATTTCATGATGAAAACTCTAAGAAAATTGGGTATAAAAAGAACATTCCTCAATACAATCAAAACAACTTATGAAAATCCCATGGCCAGCATCCTATTGAATGGGGAAAAGTTAGAAGCATTTCCACTGAGATCTGGTACCAGACAGGGATGCCCAATCTCACCACTGCTATTCAATATAGTACTGGAACTTTTAGCCAGAGCCATTAGGCAACAAAAGGAAATTAAAAGGATACAAATTGAGGAGGAAGAAGTCAAACTATCCCTCTCTGCAGATGATATGATTCTTTATTTAGGGGATCCAAAGAACTCTACTAAGAGACCATTGGAACTCATAGAAGAGCTTGGAAAAGAAGCAGGATATAAAATCAATGCAAAAAAATCAACAGCCTTTGTATATACAGGCAATTTCTCAGCTGAGGAAGAACTTCTAAGATCAATCCCATTCACAATAGCTACAAAAACAATCAAATACCTTGGAATAAACCTAACCAAGGACATCAAAGATCTCTACAATGCGAATTACAAAATCTTAAAGAAATAGAAGAAGAACCAAAAATTGCAAAAATCTTCCATGCTCATGGATTGGAAGAATCAATATCATCAAAATATCCATTCTCCAAAAGCAGTTTATAGATTCAACATGATACCAATCAAAATACCAAAGACATCCTTCTCAGAGCTGGAAAATTAAGCAGAAATTCATATGGAGGCACAGGAGACCTCAAATAGCTAAAGCAACCTTGTACAACAACAAAAAAGCTGGAGGCATCACAGTACCAGATTTCAGGATATTTTTCAAGATAGTTATAATCAAAAACAGCATAGTACTGGCACAGACACAGATGGATAGACCATTGGAACAGAACAGACACACCAGAAATCAATCTAAACATCTACAGCCAACTTATATTTGAACAAGGAGCTAAAATCAATTCCTGGAGTAAGGACAGTCTATTCAACAAATGGTGCTGGGAAAACTGGATTTCCACATGCATGAAGCAAAACCCCTACCTTTCACGTTACACAAAAATCTGCTCAACAAGGTAAAGATATAAAACTAAGACCCGACACCATCAAATTATTAGAGAACATTGGAGAAAGCCTGCAAGATATAGGCACAAGCAAAGACTTCTTGGAAAAGACCCCAGAGGACAGGCAGTCAAAACCAAAATTAACATTTGGGATTGCAGTCAGGAAAGTGAAGAGGCAACCGACAGAATGGGAAAAAATATTTGCAAACTATGCAACAGATAAAGGGTTAATAACCAGAGTCTACAAAGAGATCAAGAAACTCCACATCAAAACAAGCAACCCACTTAAGAGATGGGACAAGGACTTCAATAGACATTTTTTTTTTTTTTGTGACAGGCAGAGTGGATAGTGAGAGAGAGAGACAGAGAGAAAGGTCTTCCTTTGCCATTGGTTCACCCTCCGGCACACCGCACTAATCCGATGGCAGGATCCAGGTGCTAGGTGCTTTTTCCTGGTCTCCCATGGGGTGCAGGGCCCAAGCACTTGGGCCATCCTCCACTGCACTCCTGGGCCACAGCAGAGGGCTGGCCTAGAAGAGGGGCAACCGGGTCAGAATCCGGTGCCCCGACCGGGACTAGAACCTGGTGTGCCGGCGCCGCAAGGCGGAGGATTAGCCTGTTGAGCCACGGCTCCGGCCCAATAGACATTTTTCAAAAGAGGAAATCCAAATGGCTAGTAGACACATGAAAAAATATTTAGGATCACTATCCATCAGGGAAATGCAAATCAAAACCACAAAGAGATTTCACCTCACCCTGGTTAGAATGGCTTACATATAGATATTAACTAACAACAGATGCCAGTGAGGATGTGGGGGAAAAGGGATACTAATCCACTGTTGGTTGGAAAGCAAACTGGTTAAGCCACAATGGAAGTCAGTTTGGAGATTGCTCAAAAAGCTGATTATATCCCTACAATAAAACCCAGCCATCCCACTCCTTGGAATTTACCCAAAGGAAATTAAATTCACAAATAAAAGAACTGTCTACACCTCAATGTTTATTGCAGCTCAATTCACAATAGCTAAGACTTGGAATCAATCCAAATGCCCATCAACAGTAGACTGGAAAAAGAATTTATGGGATATGTACTCTATAGAATACTATACAGCAGTCAAAAACAATGGAACCTGGTCATTTGCAACAAAATGGAGGAATCTGGAAAACATCATGCTGAGTGAAATAAGCCAGTCCCAAATGGACAAATATCATATATTCTCCTGGATTGGTGACAACTAACAGAGCACCAAAAAGGAAACCTGTTGAAGTGAAATGGACACTATGAGAAACAATGACTTGATCAGCCCTTGTCCTGAATGTTGAGGAACAACTTCCTTTTTTATTCCTTTGAGCATTTTTTTTTGTTCTACTTAATACTATAGGTTGAACTCTTTAATTAACACACAATTACTCTTAGGTGTTTAAATTTAACTGAAAAGTGATCCCTGTTAAATATAAGAGTGAGAATAAAAAAAGGAGGAGATGTACAGTTCGGCACATGCTCACCAGGACTTACTTCTAATGGTAGAGCTAGAAACATGCCAGGGGATTCCAATTCAATCTCATCAAGGTGGCATGTACCAATGCCATCTTACTTGTTAAAGTGATCAGTTTAAGTTCATAATTAATCAAAAAGATGGCATTAAGTGTCAAAGGGATTACATAAATAAGACCAGTGTCTGCAAATAATTGATAGAATTAAAAAGGAATGATCCTACACGGGATACCCAACAGACTCATAGAATGGCAAATGCCCTGAACAGCGCTCAGCCTCAGAATCAGACCTTAAGGCATTTGGATCTGGCTAAAAAGCCTATGAGAGTTTCGCAGGCATGGAAAGCCAAGACGTTGTGGCAAAAAAAAAAAAAAAAATGACCCAAATGAAAGATCTCTGTGAGTGTGATCCCAGCGGAAAAACGGGCCATCAATAACACAGTACCTTTCTCTGAAGGGAGGAGAGAACTTCCACTTTGAATATGGTCTTGTGTAAATAAGACTGGAGTTAGTGAACTCAATCGGCTTCCATGGCCTTGACAGCTCATGACAAGAGCCTTGGGAGGTTACTGACGTCATAAATAAGAGTGTCAATTGTTAAATCAACAACGGGAATCATTGTGCACCTGCTCCCCATGTATGACATCTGCCCTTAGTGTGTTGTACTATGAGAATTAATGGTGAAACTACTACTCAAACAGTGCTCTATACTTTGTGTGTATTTGTAGGTGCAGTCTGTTGAAATCTTTACTTAGTGTATACTAAGTTGATCTTTTGTATATAAAGATAATTGAAAATGGATCATGATGAATCATGGGATAGAAGTGGGAGTGGGAAAATGGGATGCTTGTGGGTGGGAGGGAGGTTATGGGGGAAAAGCTGCTATAATTCAAAAGTTCTACTTTGGAAATTTATATTTATTAAATAAAAGTTGTAAAGAAAAAAATCCGAAAGCAAACAATAACAAATGTCTGCATGTATCAGTACTGTTGCAAATATAATTTTGTCAAACTTTGTTTTCTATCTTTGTCAAACAACTGGTTAAGGATGATACACTACTATAGTTTTAGTGATCTGTAATTATGTTAAAATTTACTATATGTAGGGGGCTGGAGCTGTGGAGTAGCGGGAAAAGCACCACTTGCAGTGCCAGCATCCCATATGGGTGCCGGTTCGAGTCCCAGCTGCTCCACTTCTGATCCAGCTCTCTGCTATGGCCTGGGAAAGCAGTAGAAGTTGGCCCAAGGCTTTGGGCCCCTGAACCTGTGTGGGAGACACGGAAGAAGTACCTAGCTCCTCGCTTCAGTTCAGCACTGCCTCTCCTTCTCTCTCTGTATAACTCTTTCAAGTAAATACATAAATCTTTTAAAGATAATAAAATAAAATTTACTATATGTGAATGAAATTGACAAATTCATTCCCTTATTATTTATAGACCTAGTCTACATTCCTGCTGAACTATGGTCTTTTTATTTTTTATTTGTTGAACTCTTTATTTGTAAATCTAAATTGTTATTTCAAAAAGCAAAGAAGAAGGGAAGCAGGAAGGCAGGAACAGAGAGAGGGAGAAGGGAGGAAATCAGAGAGCAAAGTATCAGCATAGTCTTAGCATTGTATCTATGAACTGCATTAGATAGGTTCTTTTTATATTAATAAAATATTAATGGAATTAATAAAAATTATATTTTAAATATAAATGGAAAGTGGTAAACACAGCATGATTTGGACATATCCAAAAGTACCTCTTTACAGTTTTAGTCAGATTTTCAAATGCTCCAAATGCCATCACTGCAGCATACAATTGCCACTGATGTTTTTAAACACAAGAGTCTTGAAGCCATTGGAACAGTTCTCATTCAGGTCAAATAAAGCCAATCCTTGTGAACAGGATTTTCCAGGTTACTTCTAGCCTGGTCAAATAACCATAGTTATCTAAGAATAAGGATTTTAAGGAGCTCTTATCCCACACACGTTTCAGAACCTGCTAGTCTGCTGTCAACATTAATTCAAAGCTGTAAGTTTGCAAGGTTACCAAAGATATAAGAAGAAAAAAAGTGATGTTAAAATATCACAAAGCTTACTGTTTTTTTTTTCTTTTGTGTGTGTGCGATAAAACCAATTTTTTTCTTGAATAAATTACCTGAGAGTTGCAAGCTTTTGAAGTGTTAATTTAGTTCATTTTATCTGGTGCCTTGTTTTATATATTAACAAAATTTTCATAGTTTCTCATATCAACATTCCCAATGATATCACTAAATATTTGCTATAGAGATGATAGACATTGGAACTCTTGTATCAAATTTAATTTTAACAAGTTTTTAGACAATTTTTAAATGAAGTCCCTGTATAAAATAATTTGAGTTGGGACCTGCACAGTGGTGCACCAGGTTAAGCTGCTGCCTACAGTGTTGGCATCTCAAATGGGCACTGGTTCAAGTCCCAGCTGCTCCACTTATGATTCAGCTCCCTGCTAATGTGCCTGAGAAAGCAGCAAAAGATAGTCCAAGTCCTTGGGCCTCTGACACCCAGTTGGAAGACCTAGAAGTTCATGGTTCTTGGCTTTGACCTGGCCCAGCCATGACCTTTCTGTCTCTGTCTCTCCTTCTCTATCTCTCTGAAACTCTGCCTTTCAAATAAATGAATAATTTAAAAAAAAAGAAATGTGAACTGTTTAAATAATAGCACAATTAAGCATACTCATGGTTAAGTAACTTAATGTAACTAGTTAATTGGTTAATAAGTGGGTCTAGAAGTGCATGGCTGTCTCTAGTGGCTCATATTTTATTGTCACAATTTAGCAGTTTCTGAATAGTATGTAAGAACTCATAGAAAAATTTTTAAATCAAACTTTCCAAAGTAATTTTTCCTGAGGCATTTAGTTTTCTAAATATTTTGACAGGCTAAAACACTGGACAAAATTAACCTAACAAGACCCAATTAAAAGTCCTATATTGGTCTTTGATAAATAATTGTTTTGTGCATAATTGGGGGAGAAAAAAAGTAGCATGTTACAAAGGAGAAGGAAGAAGCAAGGAGGAGGATAAACCAAAGGAAACTAATCCTAATAATACGGTACATTTATGAAGTGTGAACAGACAAACACACGACTGGTCTCAGAAACATTGGTTCCCAATTAATTCAAATATTGGTGGAGTATATGACATGTATGACTACTCTGTTAGAGATAACACATACAAAGATTTATGATAAATGTGCAACCTTTGTCCTCAATGAGATCATCACCTAAAGAGAGAAATTTATAAATCATAATACAACCTAGCAAGTGCTATATCACAGAGAAGCACAACACTCAAATAGCATAATTAATTCTGTTTGAAAGGATAAGTATAGTAAGTACACATTAACCAGCCCCAAAATATTTAAAGAGCATTTCAAAGACTACAAAATATTGGGCATGTGCTGAGCATTTACTACAGGTTTGATCCTGAAGTAAAAAACATCAAGAAAATAGGCATTTCTTGCTATTGAAAGTCACCATCCAATGAGATACACCCTATTCTATCCCTTTGCAACAGAAAGAACTCACTGGGGTCCCTCAAGTGAAAATTAGCTGAAGTGTCTTAGTTGTTAAGTTAGCAAAAGCTCCTCTGTGATGTCTTCTCCCAGTTTCACACTGATAAAAGGTAAAACTTAATGCTATGATGAGTTCTGTGGAAATATGCTTGGATATCATTCAGAGAATACAAACAAGCAAAAATATTAGTCACACGTAAGTTCTCATAAAGTCCTAATACAATGCCTGCATATTCATCAGACTTTTAATTAAAACTTTGAAAATAGTTCTACCTTCATAATGTGCTAGATTCCTCTGAAATTCTTATTACATAAGCATTTTTTCATTGAATTTCTACAGCAACTCTGAGCACTGAATAAGATTTATAATATCACAGATTGGATGACAGATAATGGAGGAGGCTAAAGATAATAAATAATTATTGGTACCATCTGGACTCTGAAAAACATCCTTTAAAGCTGCATTGCAAAGTCCTACAAAAATAGAATTTGTGCAAAGAAAACAAAAATGTTATATTTAAATTAGATGGGAATAAAGATACTAATTAAGAACGCATAGGGGAAATATAGGTTTAATTTAGAAGCAATTGACACAAAATTATTCATAAAACAAGATGTTTTTCAGGGTAGCATCTACATGGATGAAGCCAAATAATTCTCTATTAATCTCTTCATATCAAAGATAGCAAATGCAATATAGTCTGAGCCATGTGGTCATTTTGACAGTTTTCTCACTTTACGAAAGAGAAATCTGGCTACTACTGACATTACTGTACATTAAATTCAATGTAAAAAATGATCACATATGCATGTGAGCTATTTATTCTTTTCAAGTATGTCCAGATTAATGGATAGTGAGAGTCAATTACTTAAAAAATGTTACTGGATGGCATTTAAAGATAATAGGTTTGGGGATCCCTCTAAGCTTACAAAAGGATTTTTTCTTGCCTGTTTCCAGAGGAGGAAGAGAAGGCAACCCAGAATATCTATGCACATGATTCCAAAAATATTTGTGAAAATTGAATTAAAAGATTAGCTTTGGTGCAAAAAAATTGAAATATGTGCATGGTTTTCTTCATTATATGCATTTTCATGATATTTTGATTACCTCTCATATGCATGGACTGCTCATATTCATATATACACATACATTTATATCAGGGTTATTCATAGAATAGCACATACATATATACATATGTAGATATGTGTGTGTGTGTGTATATATATATATCAGGGTTATTCATAGAAGTAGCTCATAGGACAGAGTTCTAAGGAAAACAGTTAACAGCAAATACACAGAAATATTAGCCACATGCCTACAAAACACAACACACACATTTTACACACAGACCTTAAATAAATGTTATTTTATTTAGCTCACAACAAATGTTCAGAGTGTAATATCTCCATTTTCCACTTACAGGTCAAGCCTCTGCCTGCAGTGCCAGCATCCCAAATAGATACCCGTTCAAGTCTTGTTTGCTGCACTTCAAATCTAGCTCCCTGCTAATGGCCTGGGAAAGCAGTGGAAGATGGCTCAAGTGCTTGGGCCCCTGCAAACACATGGGAGACCCAGAAGAAGCTTCAGGCTCCTGGCTTCCAGTTGGCCCAGCTCCAGCCGCTGCGGTCATTTGGGGAGTGAACAGCCAATGGAAGACCTCTTTCTCTGTCTCCCCCTCTGTCTGTAACTCTGCCATGTATTTAAATAAATATTCTTTTAAAAATAAAAAAGTAACCTATTAAGACACCAGCATCCCTTGTTGGAGTGCCAGTTCAAGTCTGCAATACTCTGCCTTTGATCCAGTTTTCAGCTAATGTATCCTTGGAGGCCTCAGATGATAATTTAAGTGCTTAACCCCTGCCACCTCCCTGGAAGACCTCCAGAAGTTTGGGGCTTCTGACTTTGACCTGGCCAAGCTTTTACTTGTGAAAATAAACATTTTTTAAAAGTTAGTATGACTATTTTCATCCTTTTCCCTTCCTATAGCTGACTGATACTATTAACAAATGAAGACAATCTTCCTGGCCAGTGCTGCGGCTCACTAGGCTAATCCTCCACCTGCAGCACCGTCACTCCAGGTTCTAGTCCTGGTTTGGCCACCAGTTCTGTCCCGGTTGCTCCTCTTCCAGTCCAGCTCTCGGCTCTGGCCCAGGAGTGCAGTGGAGGGTGGCCCAAGTGCTTGGGCTCTGCACCTGCGTGGGAGACAAGGAGGAAACACCTGGCTCCTGGCTTCGGATCGACCATTTGAGGGGTGAACCAATGGAAAAGGAAGACCTTTCTCCTTGTCTCTCTCTGTCTAACTCTGCCTGTGAAAGAGAGAAAGAAAGAGAGAAAACAATCTTCCTAACATTTTACCACATCACTCATAGTTAAATCTTCCACCCATGCAGAAAGCCATTCAATCCCCTGCCCCAAGCTCTTTTTGGTTCCTCATCGGTCACCATCTCTCCATTTTACTTAAACATCCATCACATAGCTCTAAGCTCACCAACCCTTTTTGTCATAATCTACACATCACCTTCTTCAATCGGTTTCCACTAACCTCCTCATCATCTTCAGATTCCCTTAGATACTCCCTCCCAAAAAAAATTTACCCTCCCTCAGCTTAGCAGTGATCACATTATTTTGTAAATATTAGATTATCTCTTCCATTAGATAATAAGTCCCAGAACGGGAAGGCAATGAGTGGATTAATTACTGTTCTATGCCCTGTTTCTAACATAGAGCTTAACATTCAGTTCATGTTCAGTATTTGCCAAGTGATTTCATGAATATGTGTTACTTGGCAAGTTAAGCATGAAGGAATGTGGTCACATCAGAACTATTTGATATTTGGCTCTCCTTGCTTAAGTTTAGCTTAAATCCCTTAGCACAACCTGGCAGATCCTTTCAGATAAATTCAAACATCTCAGTTGGAAATGAAACTCTTGTCATATATTCCTGTTATATAGCCTCAGCAGTCTTTTCTGAGTTTCCTACATAATGATTCTTGTTTTCACACTTTCATTCGTCATTCTTACATTAAGTTACCATTTATTATCTTTTAACCTTCCAAATCTACTCCAGGTTCAATGTGTAATTCAATTGTCATTGCTTCTCTGGAGGTTTTTTTTTTAAAGATTTATTTATTATTTATATGAAAAGCAAGGTTACAGAGAGAGCAGGAGAGAGAGAGAGAGAGAGAGAGAGAGAGAGAGAGAATCCTCCATCCACTAGTTCACTCCCCAAATTCCTAAACAACCAGAGCTGTGCCATGCTGAAACCAAGAGCCCAGCTCTTCCTCCAGGTCTCCCATGTGGGTGCAGGGGTCCAAATGCTTGCACCATCCTCTGCTGCTTTCCCAGGTGCATTTGCAGGGAGCTGGATCAGAGGTGGAGCAGCCAGGTCTCAAACTGGTGCCCATATGGAATGCAGGTTTTGCAGCTGGTAGCTTAACCAACTACATCACAACACCAGAACCATGTCTGAAGTTTTGTGTTTCTTTAATACATTTATTTATTTTCATTTATTTGAAAGATAGAGAAAAAATTATTTTGTCTGCTGGTTCATTCCCCCAAATGCCTGCAACAAGTAGGACTGAGCCAGGTTGAACCCAGCATCCCAGAAGTCCTTCTTGGTCTCCAATGTGAGGAGCAGAAACCTAAGTACTTGAGTGAGTTTTCATCACTGCATCCAAGGGTATGCACCAAGAGGAAGTGGATCAAAAGTGGCAGCAGGTTTTGAACCCAGGCATTCTAATAGGGGATGTGAGTGTCCAAAATATCATCTTAACTGGTACATCAAATGCCTGCCTCCAGAGCTTTTGCACCATCAAAAAGACATTATTTTTTTAAGAATCTTTCAACTCTCACTACAGCTCATACACACCTCTAAAAAAAAATTCTCATTCTTTCTTGTAGTTATTTGTTCCTCATTCACTTAATTTCCTATATGCCTGAAGAATGAATGCAATCCTCCCAGAAACACTCCTGCCTCCATAGATTGGCATATGGTGAATACTCACTTGATTTTTGTTAATGTAGAAACTCCCCACACAACCAGTTAAGGTTCTGCAACTTGCCCTTGTGCTTTCAAAGACAATATATTTACTAGATTGGTTCTCCAGATTTGAGGTTCCATAGAAGGCAGATTAGGTTATCATGTGCATGTTGAGTAATTATTATCTCAACGTTTGAAATCTGACAGAACAGCTACCTTATAAACCCAATTAAAATATTCCATAATTATCCCTTCGATAAACAATCTCTTAAGTTTAGTTTTGGAAATTTTTTAATTACCAGGCTAATACTAGGCCTAATACTAAATTGAGTGATAAAATCCTCTGCCAAACACTTAGCTTTCTAATTGCATGAAAATCTAACATTTATAACCGGAATTATCTTTTAGGCTAGGCAAATGTCTTTGTTCTGATGGATTAATTTATCAAGATTCAAGGAAAATTACATTGTATTTTTTGCTCTTGTGATAGTGCTAATGATTATGAAATATGATGCCAAAAATTCCCTCTGCTTTCTGCTGGATATAGAAAATCTGTGGAAGTTGTTGCATTCTTACTGAGCAAAGAGGCAGAAATGGGCCGGCACCGTGGCTCACTTGGCTAATCCTCTGCCTGCGGCACCAGAATCCCATATAGGCGACGGGTTCTAGTCCCAGTTGCTCCTCTTCCAGTCCAGCTCTCTGCTGTGGCCCGGGAAGGCAGTGGAGGATGGCCCAGGTGCTTGGGCCCTGCACCCACATGGGAGACCAGGAGGAAGCACCTGGCTCCTGGCTTCGTGCGCCTGCCTGTGGCGGCCATTTGGGGGGTGAACCAACGGCAAAGGAAGACGTTTCTCTCTGTCTCTCTCACTGTCTAATTATATCTGTCAAATAGGAAGGAAGAAAGGAAGGAAGGAAGGAAGGAAGGAAGGAAGGAAGGAAGGAAGACTGTAGAACAACTGTAACACTGATACACTACTACTGGGAATACAAAATAGTAAAACTACTTAAAAAATAAAAAAATTTTTTGAAAAGGCAGAAATAAAAGTTTAGGTCTATTGAAATTGCTGGAATTTAGGGCATAGGGCTCCAAAGTGCAGATGGTAAAGGAAAAATTAGAAGAATTTACGTGAGATTTCACCACAGTTTGTGAACAAGAGCTGAGCTGCACATACCTGTAGCAAAACTCAGGATAAGAGTGACTGCTGCAAAGTTGGGAAGCGGAACAGAAATTAGGAGCCTTACAGGGCGGGATG
This sequence comes from Sylvilagus floridanus, assembly GCA_949820135.1. NCBI lineage: Eukaryota > Metazoa > Chordata > Mammalia > Lagomorpha > Leporidae > Sylvilagus > Sylvilagus floridanus. The sequence continues at coordinate 41,975,031 of OX463224.1, forward strand.
TGTTAGAATTCCAGCCAAAGTGAAATACCTCTCTGAGAACTGCAGACATTCAACTGACACTGGAAAGGTCACACCTTGAAGGAAAAGGATAATTTCCCTAACCGTGGTTCTCAAAGTGTGGTTCTCAGTTCCTAAAGGGTTAACAACAGTCATAGTGGTTCAGAAACCAGCATGTTTCTTCAGAAAAACACTAACATGATTGCCTTTGGCCTTGTATTTCTCTATGCACCAGTGGAGGAGCAGGAAGAAAAGTAAAACTTAATACAACTTAAATTAACCACAGTGCCTAAGTCTAAAAGTGGCATTGCATTCCTCACCGTCATGCACTAACAGTATACCAGTATTACTACTAGCACTAACTGCATATATTTTAGTTGTTTAACAATGTTTTTGATGCATCTATATAGTTTCTTTATTCTATAAAGAGTTGATCATGGGGGCCAGGGATCTGGCATAGTGGGCTAAACCTCTGCCTGCGGCACCAACATCTCATATGGGCTACAGTTCGATTCCAAGTTGCCTTTTTCAATCCAGCTTTCTATGAAAGCAGATGTCCCAAGTGCTTGGGCTTCTGCAACCATGTGGGGAACCTGGAAGAAGCCAGACTCCAGGCTTCGAATCACCCTGGGGCCAGCCATTAAGGCCTTTTGGGGAGTGAACCAGCAGATAGAAGACTTTTCTATTTCTTCCTCTCTCTCTGTAAATTTACCTCTCAAATAAATAAATAATTTTTAAAAAGTTGATTGCTTATATATATATATATATTTTATTAATAGTCTTGGTATTTGCACAAAACATTTCTGGTGCATACTAAAACATAACAGATATAACAGATCAATGGGGTTGCCCATTATATATCTGCATGTTTGCAGAACTGTGAATAGATCTTTCATGAGTAGCTTCTATCAGGAATTTTAGTTACAGTGATGAAAAGTTGACTAATAAAGATGAAGATATAAAAACAAAATATCCATTGAATATTTTTAATTTATCATTATTTTATTTGAGAGAGACGTGGGAAGACAACTAGCTTGTTCTGCAAATGTCCACAGTATCCAGGATTGGACCAGGTTGATGCCAGAAGCCTGGATCTCAATCTGGGGCCCCATGGTGATGTCAGACACCCAAATATCTGAGCCATCATCTGCAGCCCTGAGGAGTACATTAGCATGGAGCTGGAGTACAGTAGAGGATCTGAGACTCAAATCCGGCACTACAATGAGATGACAGTGTTCCAACCAGCGTCTTAACTACCCTGTGCCAAAAACCCATCCCACACATTAATTTTAGATGCAACTAATTCTGTTTTTTTATATGGGACAACATTTTTATTTCAAAGAATAATTGACCCAAAAAATGGTTATTCAGGTTTACATATTTTGTAGACATTTCCTCAACACTTAGTAAAGTGAGACTTTATTCACACGAAGACATTTTAGAGTGTTTACAGCTGATGAGAAAATTTGAACTGTCAAGTGAAAATTTTAATTTTGGAAAATTTGTATCTTCATTAATCAGCTGTTCATTACTATAACAAAAAGTAACTGACAGAAGCTACTCATCAAATTAGAATGCTTATTATGGATCACAGTTTTGCAGGACTACAGTCCAAAATCAGGCAGCTCCATTGGTCTCGTGTCTGGTGAGAGCAATGGATATTAAAACAGTTATGAAGAGATAGAAAGCTTGGGAGGAGAGATAGGGAAAACATTTATCCTCATGGTGTCACCATACAAACCCATCATGATACAATCAGCAGGCTCCTTCCCAACAACCTACTTCAATCCAATCATTTCCCAAAGGCCCTACATTCACACATCCAATTGGATCAAGCCTCCACAGTAAGTATTACCAATATAAGACATGAACTTTGGGAGTTAAATATCTGTACAACTAGGAAGCCAAATTATTTTCAAACCCTAGCAGATTCCATGAGGGCAGTGACTTTCTAATATTTGTTTACTTTTCCAATGTCAGTGAATATAAATTTCCAATATTTTATTATGGAAGATTTCCATAGCTTATAATCAAAATTTTCCACATTATCAATAAACAGTGTTACAAAATCCTGTATGGGGAAAAGACTCATTCAAGCTACAAGACAGACCAATGTACTTTAATATTAACTCCAATAGTTTGTTGCTATGCTTTCAGACTCTGCATTACAAGTAATTTCTATAAAGATATAACATGCTCATATCAGAGAACTATTGATTAAAATATTAAAAATTTTTATCACTTGCCAAATTACATATCCTTATGAGGCTGGATTTTCTTGGTACACTGTAATCAATGAAACAAGTTAAATTCAAAACCATACAGATGTATTCTATCAAAATAGATATTAACTTCACTTTCAAAAATAAACCAATTTCACACTTCTTGAAAAATTTTTCTTTATAAAATTAGAAATAAATTGTGTTAAAATATAACATTTAACTCAAAAAAAAATCAATACAAAAGAACAACCAATCCAGTTAAAAAAATGGGCAAAAGACCCAAGTAGACAGTTATCAAAGAAGAAACACAAATGGCCAACAAATAGATGAAAAATGCTCAATGTAACTAGACATCATGGAAATGCAAATCAAAACCACAACCTGGTATCATGTCACCCCTGTCAGTATGGTTATAAAAAGACATAGATTAAGACATCCTAGTAAACATGTGGAGAAAGGGAAACTCTTACACATTGTTGGTGAGACTGTAAATTAGTTCAGCCATTGTGCAAAACAGCATGGAGAAATGGAACTTCCATATGATCTAGCAATCCCACTGTTGGTACATACCCACAAGGCATGAACTCACTGAATCAGAGAGATACCTGTACCATGGTGTTTATAATAATACTTTTCAAAATAGCCAAAATATGAAATCAACTAAGATGTCTAACATTAGAAGAACGGATAAAGAATATGAGGTATAAGTGTACACAGTAGAATACCATAAAGCTATGAAAAAGAATAAAATTCTATCATTAACAGCAAAATGAATGCAACTGGAGGACTTAATATTGAGTTGAAAAAGCCAGACACAGAAAGACAAATACCATATGTTTCCCCTTACAGGTGGGAGATAAAATTAAATTTAAAGAGAAAAAAACCTCAAAGTAGAATATTTATTTCTAGAAACTAGGAGGGATAGGCCAGATAAAAGGAGTTTGTCTAAAAAAAAAAAGGTGAAGTTAAGTGTGATTCATTGATTGGGAAAAATATATTTAAATGAGATGTTAATGGGGAAATGGGATAAGGGAAATGGGAACTCTTTGAATTGCTCCTTCACAATTTAAAACTATTCTAAAACAAAATGTTAAAAATATATAATGTATTTATTACTATGTTGAATAGACTTTTAAATAAGTACTTCAAAATTTCTCAATTTTAAATTCTAATATGGTACATATTGATAGACAACCTACATAACAAAGCTCCTTTGAGTATCAAAACTATTTATTTATTTGACAGAGTGACAAAAAAAGGAGAGAGAGAGAGAGAATAAGAATCCACTGGTTTCCTCCCCAAATGCTGTCAATAGCCAAGACTGATCCAGTCCACAGCCAGGAGCAAGAAACTCCATCTGGGCTTCCCAGACAGGTGGCAGGAATCCAGGTACTTAGGTCATCTTCTGCTGCATTCCAGGTATATTAGCAGGAAGCTAAATAGGAAGCACAGAAGAACCGGAACTTGAAACATAACTCTCAGATTGGATACTGGCATCTCATGCAGCAGCTCTACCTGCTACATCACAATCCCCACACAAATCTCCACAACACTGAATGTTGGCATGAATGTGGAACAAGGAGAGACTCATTGCTGAAGAGAGAGGAAAACTGTATACCCACTTTGAAAAGCTGTTACTTTCTTATAAAGTTAAATATACATCTACTCTATATACATATTATACACATTTAAATACCTGGAATTCTTCTGAAAATATGCTTTCCTATGGAAACAATAAGGAAATTTGTTCATGGCAGGCTTTGCAATGTCATCAAGAGGATGCAAAAGGGGACGAAGCTATAAAAGGAATAAATCAAGTGTCTAATGCCCCTGCGTCAGCATTGTGGCGTAGTGGGCTGAGCCACTGCCTGTCACACCTGCATCCCCTAAGGGTGCCTATTCAAATCTCTTCTATACTACCTCTGATCCAGTACCCTGCTACTGTGCCAGCAAATCAGTAGAGCATGGCCCAACTGCTTGGGCCCCTGTCACCCCACATGGGAGACCCCAATGGTATTCCAGGCTCCTGAGTTCAGCCCAGCTCAGTACCAGTTGAGATACTATAAACATGGGGTAAAAAACTCTTTCATATGCTGATTTCATTTCTTTTGGGTAAATTCCCAATAGTCAGAAGGCTGAGTCATACTGTAGATCTATTTTCAAATTTCTGAAGAATCTCCATACTGTCTTCCATAAAGCTTGTTCTAACTTACATTCCCACCAACAGTATATTAGGTTCATTTTTCTCCATATCCTTTCTATCATTGATTATTTTTGGATTTTTGGATGATAAGCATTCTAATTGGGTTAAGATAATGCCTCATTTGGTGATTACATGCATTTCCCTGATAGCTACTGATCCTGAGCATGTCTTCATGTGTCTGTTGGCCATTTATATTTTATTTTCTGAAAAAATGCCCGATCATATGCGTTGCCTATTTCTTAACTGGATTGTTTGTTTTCTTGCTGTTGAGTTTTGTGAGTTCCATATATATCCTGGATATTAATACTTTATCAGATGCATTTTTTCAAATATTTGCTCCCATTCTGTCAGTTGCCTCTTTACTTTGTGCAGTGTTTCCTTTGAGTGCAGAAGTTCCTTAGTTTGATGCAATCTCATTTGTTTATTTTTGATTTTTTTGACTGTGTTTCTGGGGTCTTATCCAAGAAGTCTTTTCCTATGCCAATGTCTTGAAGAGTGAACAGTTTCCACAATGTTTCCCTGTAGTACTTTGCTGTTTTCAGAGACTTAGATTCTTGATTCAGTGTTAGTTGATATTTGTATAATGTATAAGGTATGGGTCTTGTTTCATACTTCTGTATACAGAGATCCAATTTTCCCAGTAACCTTTTTAAAGGACTGTCCTTTCTGCAGGGAGTGACTTTAGCTCATTTATCACAATTAGTTTGTTGTAGATACATGGATTAGTTTCCGGGATTTCTATTCTGCTCCATTGGTTTATATGTCTATCTTTGTGCCACCACCAGGCTGTTATGATTATAACTGCCCTGAAGTAAGACTTGAAATCTGGAGTTCTTATGCTTCCAGCTTCGTTTTTGTGGGTTAAGATTACTTTCACTATTCAGAGTCTATTTGCTTCCATATGAATTTAGTATCTTTTTTTCTAGATCTGAGAAGAATGTCCTTGGTATATTGATTGGGATCACATGAATCCACAAATTGCATTGGACACTATGGACATTTTGATAATATTAATTCTTCCAATCCAGGAACATGGGACATTTTTTCCATTTTTGTGCCTTTTTCTGTTTCTTTCCCTATATTTTTATAATCTTTGTTGTAGAAATCTTTCACATCCTTGGTTAAATTTACCCCAAGGTATTTAAATTATTTTGTAGCTATTGTGAATGGTACTAATCTTACAACTTCTTTCTCAGCATGTGCATATAAATCTTTTGGTTTTTATGTATTGATTTTTACAACCCACAACTTGGCCAAACTCCAAATGTCTCTTAGGTATTCCACTATTGAAACCACTATATGTAGGGTCATGTCATCTGTAAACAGGAATAATTTGACTTCCTCCTTTCCAATTTGTATCCCTGTGATTTCTATTTCATGCCTAAATGGCTCTGGCTAAACTTCCAAACTATATTGAATAGTAATGGTGAAAGTAGGAATCCTAGTCTAGTTCCAGATCTTAGTGGAAATGCTTCCAGCTTTTCCCCATACAGTATGATGCAAGCTACAAGTTTGTCATATATTGCCTTGGCTGTGTTGAGATATGTTCCTTCTATACCCAATTTGTTTGAGGTTTGTATCAGGAAAGGATGTTGTATTTTATCAAATGCTTTCTCTGCATCTATTGAGATAATCATGTGATTTCTAATTATGTTTCTAATGTGATGTGTCCTGCTTATTGATTTGCATATGTTGAACCTGTGTCCATGGGATAAATCTCACTTGGTCTGAGAAGAAGATCTTTTGAATGTATTGTTGCACTGAGTTACCTAGTATCTTGTGAGGATTTTTGCATCAGTGTTCATAAAGAATATTAGGGTAGAATTCTCTACATTGTACCTTTTTCTAGTTTAGGAAATAACATGATGCTTGCCTCATAGAAGGAATCTGGGAGATTCCATCCATTTCAATTATTTTGAATAGTTTTAAAAATTATATTAATTTTTATTTACAAGTTTGGTAGAATTCAGCAGTGAAGCAATTTTGTCGTGGGACTTTCTTTGTTGAGGAACAACTTAATAATTTATCCCATGTAGTATATTTTTTGTTCTACTTAATACTATTGGTTGAACTCTTAAATAACACACAATTATTCTTAGATATTTAAATTTAACTGAAAAGTGATCCAGAAGATCAATTTAGTATATACTAAGTAAAGATTTCAACAGTTTGCACACAGAAACACAAAGTTTAAAATACTGTTTGAGTACTAGTTATACCATTGATTCATGTAGTACAACACATTAAGGACAGAGATCATACATGGGGAGTAAGTGCACAGTGACTCCTGTTGTTGATTTAACAATTGACTTTCCTGTTTATGGCATCAGTAATCACCCTAGGCTCTTGTCATGAGTTGCCAAGGCTATGGAGACCTTTTGAGTTTGCCGACTCTGATCATATTTAGACAAGGTCACAGTCAAAGTGCAAGTTCTCTCCTCCCTTCAGAGAAAGGTACCTCCTTCTTTGATGTCCCGTTCTTTCTGCTGGGATCTCACTCACAGAGATCTTTCATTTAGGTCATTTTTTTTTTTTTTTGCCAGAGTGACTTGGCTTTCCATGCCTGAAATACTCTCATGAGCTTTTTAGCTGGATCCAAATGCCTTAAGGCTTGCTTCTGAGACCAGAGTGTTTAGGACATCTGCCATTCTATGGGTATGCTGTGTTATCCTGCTTCCCATGTTGGATCATTCTCTCCTTTTTAATTCTATCAGATACTATTAGCAGACACTAGTCTTGTTTATGTGATCCCTTTGACTCTTAATCCTAGCATTATGATCAATTTGGAACTGAAACTGATCACTTTGACTAGTGAGATGGCATTGGTACATGCCTCCTTAATGGGATTGAATTGGAGTCCCCAGGCAAGTATCTAACTCTACTATTTGGGGCCCGTCAGCTTGAGCATGTCCCAAATTGTACATCTCCTCCCTCTCTTATTCCCACTGTTATATTAACAATGTATAAAGATAATTGAAAATGAATCTTGATGTGAATGGGATGGGAGAGGGAGTGGGATATGGGAGGGTTGTGGGTGGGAGGGAAGTTATGGGGGGGAAAAAGCCACTGTAATCCAAAAGCTGTACTTTGGAAATTTATATTTATTAAATAAAAGTTAAAAAAAGAAGTCTATCCATTTTTTCTACTAGCTTTCAATTTGCTGGCATTAGCTGTTTGTAATAATTTCTAATAATTCTTTTTATTTCAGCAGCATCATTAATTTGTATTTTCAGTTTTTTTTTGTTTTTTTTTTTTGGTTAACTGGACCAATGGTTTATCAATCTTGTTTAGCTTTTCAAATACCAGCTCTTCATCTCACTAATCATTTGAACAGGAAGATGCAACTGTAGTAAATGTAAATTCACCCAATAATACAGCACCTAGCTATTTAAAACAAATATTAATGAATCTAAAGGGAGACAATGCTTCAATACAACAATAATGGGGGGAGGGCCTCAATGCCACACTTTCATCAATGGGCAGATCAATTAAGCAAAAAAAAAAAAAAAAAACAACAACAACAACAAAAAAAGCAGGGACAATTTACGTTATGGACCAAATGAATCTAATTGATATCTACAGGACATTTTTTCCTCATAATCACAGAATACACATTCTTTTTATAGTACCTGGAACATTCTCTAGGATAGACCAGATGCTAGGCTATAAAGGAAGTCTAAACACATTTTTTTAAAATTGAAATAATATCCTATCTTTTCTAACCGCAATGGAATGAAGCTGTAAATTAACAATATAAGATACACTAGAAAATATGCAAACACATGGAAACTGAACAACCCACTCCAGAATGAACAGTGGGTCATAGAAAATACCCAAAGGACAAAGACTTTCCTTGAAACAAATGAAGAAGATGTGCTTTATAATCATCTATTCCATTACCATGACATATACTTCTTCCCAGCACTCATTTTTTGTCTATTGTCTGCTATCCAAATTAGTACCTTTAGCTTCTACTTAAATGATATGGAAATACTATTAACTGTTTTATACTAATCCTGCATTCAGGAAAATTGCTGCAATCAGTTACCAATTATAATATTTAGATTTAGATTTTCAACTATGTATGCAATCATGATATCTTAAATAATGAGATTAATTTCTTCCTCTTTAATCTTTATAACATTACATTTCCCTTGATTTATTGCACTACTCTCAATCCTCTAGTAAAATGTGGGTTAGAAATGTTGATTTACAACCTAGTTTCGTTCCTATTCAGAAGAAAAAATCTTTCATTATGTTTCCTTTATATAGAACCCTTTATTATATTAAATATAGGGAAGTCTGTGTTATCCTATGCTTGGCTAAGATATCTTTCAATAAGAATTACTATCAGTAATAGCTATACTTAGGTCTAGCTTAGAAAAGAGGCTTCAGAATTATCTGCCTAATGTTTTCAAGCTTTGAGTGAGGTTTGGTGATTTACAGTTTTCCAAACTGTATCTAAGACAACAATTTCATTTCTAGATCAATGCTTAGCAAGGTTGTTGGCTAACAGGATCAGGAGAGACTTCTCTTGATTTTGATGCCCATCAAGATTTGGATAATCACTGCTTTTTCTGTAGAAAAAAATGTGATTTAGTTGTTTTCCAGGGTTGTATATCACTAATTAAATCTAATGATACTTTATAAAATATCCAAATAGCACATACTGGCAGTAAAATTATCAGAATGTAAAATATTATATACTGTACTAAGGAAATAATATGACTAACATATAATGTACCCTGCTACAGCAGTATCCTCTTGAGAAAATACTAGAACAACTGGGTCATTTCCATAACTTCTATGCCCTTTCCCAACCAATGTGCTATCAGGTTTTGTCTTTCTCATTACTGGATATAAATGGAAAGAGCTAGGTAATCAATGTGCTTTGGTTCACTTCAGTAAACAGAATAACCCTAAAAGACAATCAAAATGACAATATATTCTTTCTTTATAATTTGTATCTAAAACTATAGCATGGAAATTTGGCCTTATAGTCTATGGGGGAAAAGTGACTCTCCAAGATTGAGTCAATTTGCCATCTTAATATGGGTTTTTATTATAATTTCTCACTAGCATGAAAAAACTCAGATTTTATTGAAATTTTCAAGGGAGAGAAATTATGAGACAGTATGTTACTCAAAATGTCCTATATAGTACTAAGAAGAAAAAAATATTTTCTAAAATCATGCATGTATTCGCTAGCTTCCAAATGCCTGCTCTGAGAAGCATAGGCACTCAGTTAATGCTAAGTATGATAATAATGATAATTTCAAAGAAAAGCTGTTGCCTTAAAGATATATACACAAAAGTGTTGGGTGGGGGAGGCTGTAGTAGAATATTGTATCAGACATAGGCTCCAAATAGAAAGGTGAGGTCGTATCAAAAAGGAAAAGCTTCTTTTACTTATCAATTCATAAAGCCAGTTCTCTGCAAAAGGGCTCATAAAAGTAATCTCCAGTGATTGTGTTCATAAACTTTCAGATAAAACAACAACAACAACAACAACAACAAAATCACTGTAAAAAGAAGTATTTTCACTTACAGGGTGAATATATGCAACATGTGTATTTTCTGAAAGAAAATGGCGTATTTTCCAAATACTTGCCACCAAGGGACCAATCAGCTTATAAGTGATGGGTTTGAGACTAAAAAACTATTTTTTGAACCCACATTAGATATTCAATGCATTACATCACTCAGCCTTTCCAAAATGCCTGACTTTTAGAAACACACAAGTCAGTTTACTTGAATGAAGAAAGAAAATATTTTATTACTGTGTGGACATTGTTTAGAATACACACCTCTTAGCCTATTCCTCATTTCAGGTGTGTAAAATCAGTGTCTTGCTGCTGGTGAACACAATGCTAGCTGTCAAGCTCTCTTAAATCTTACCCAGCTGCAAGGTAGTCAATTACTAGTTGATGTAATGTTTGACAATGCCATAGCCACTGCCTCCACCAGTACCCACCACCCACCCTGTGGTTTCTCTTATAGCTTTATAGGAAGCAAAACTTGGGATTTCAACCACCTGTTGGTCAACATCTATACAAGAACTTCACAACGTCACAAAAAGGACACTGACTAAATTAATGCTATAGCTATCAGTTCAAGATAAGATTTGGAGCAAAAACAAAAGATAATGTCATTTGTAGACATCTAAAATCTGATCTTTATATACAATTATCATGGAAAGGATGATATTCTCCTTTTTTGTCTTTTCCCAACCATAAAAAATTGTAAAAGTCAATGTTATTCTAAAGACATTTGAAAACAGGTGGCAAGCCCAAGTTAGCCATCAGTCTTCAATTTGCCAAACCCTGCTCCCATGAACAGATGGGAGGTAAGCAAGTGATGAAGTCCATGTGGTAGATGGTGGTGGCTTGGACTAATGTTTTGCTATGGGAATAGACACAAGTAAATTAAAGTTAGATACATTTCAGATGAAACTTGATAGTACATGAACTTTAAGTATGTCACATTTTGTGTTTTTCTCTGATGAAGATGGTTCAAATTTAGAAAAAAAAGATAAAATCTCTTCAGAAATTAAAGAATTTTACATGTTTGTTTTGTTTTATTTTCACATTATCCATGATACTTCTGAGCTTAGAACTAGGGAATGTTTTTTCATATTTTTAAATATAACTGGTTAGAAATAAAACAGATTTTTAGACAAATAGCATACTTATTAGACCTTTATTAAACATAAATATGGTTTAAAATATTTGAATGAGTTTCATGAACTAAATCAGTAAATAAAAGAAAACTTTCATCAAAAACCCTCTCAAAGGGCAGGCTTTTTGTGCAGCAAAAGTTATTAAGAGTTATTTTGATTTTTTAAAATTTAATATTCAATCAATTAAAGTTAAAATTTTAAAATCCAGTTTCCTTAAGCTTTTAAGTTCAATTTTGCCATATTACTGCTCTTTATGAATATGGCACATCTCAGGACCATCTTTCTTATTATAAATCCTAGAGGCTTGGTTAGACTGAGGGTTAGGGGAAGCATGAGACCTGGGAAAGAGAAAATGCCATGTGAACTTATTCTTGAAGACTCTAAGGTATTTATTTGCCTGTCAGAAATGGCCAAGGAAGGGCCTTACAACAGTAGAAAATAGCCTGAAAACGTGCATACAGTTATAAGGCTACACCATTACAAGGGGAAGAACTGTAAGAGTAAAGTATGGACAATAACATCCAATGTGATTTGAGAATGCTTTTTTAAAAATCCTGTTAGTTTAAGTCAAGTCTGAAGGATGGAAATATACTAAATATGAATAAGGAAAGAAAAGTCTTCCTTCCCTACATATATGCTCTGGTGAACTTACAATTCATAAAGATCATAGCCTGCCTGAAGGCAATAATAATACACAACAAAAATACCAGTCAGACCTCATTGTATCCACACTAGCTACTAGATTCTTATTTCATGGGACAAAAGTGCCACATTAAAGCTTCACCAAGACAATTTAGGACGCTGCTCTTTTTAAATCTATTTCATGCTTTTCTATTTCCAAAATTGGACTAGCTGATCGATTCATGATACCAATTATTATAATTTGTAATATCAACACATTGGTTCTTTTTTTTTTTTTTTTTTTTTTTTTTTACAGGCAGAGTGGACAGTGAGAGAGAGAGACAGAGAGAAAGGTCTTCCTTTGCCGTTGGTTCACCCTCCAATGGCCGCCGCGGTCGGCGCGCTGCGGCCGGCGCACCGCGCTCGTCCGATGGCAGGAGCCAGGAGCCAGGTGCTTTTCCTGGTCTCCCCATGGGGTGCAGGGCCCAAGCACCTGGGCCATCCTCCACTGCACTCCTGGGCCACAGCAGAGGGCTGGCCTGGAAGAGGGGCAACCGGGACAGAATCCGGTGCCCCGACCGGGACTAGAACCCGGTGTGCCGGCGCCGCAAGGCGGAGGATTAGCCTGTTGAGCCACGGCGCCGGCCAACACATTGGTTCTGCATAAAACATCCTACTACCAAATCTTCATAAATTAATATTCTATGACTAAAATATATTATGTTTTCTGAAACAAATAAGAATGCTGCTTTTTTTGTTTTTGTATATTTGTTCCATATGCTCTAAGGGTTCCTTAAATCAAAACATTCAAGATATATATTATATCCCTGAATAAATATTTTTTCTGATATTTCCACTGGCATCAACAAGTCATGCAAGATAGAACACCTGTTCTTCCTCTCACACAATCTATTACTAAATTCCTCAGATTTTATTGCTAAATATACCTCAAATTTTTACTTTATGCCCATCCTCATTATCTCTGCTCTGCCTCAGATCGTCATTCAATGAAGAAACGCAAAAGCCTCCCAGATTTTTATTTCAGCCTACATTAGTGTTTCTGTCCAATACTATTAACAGGAGTAATGCTTCTAAAACACAAGTCATAGTGGAACATCTGTTTAAAATCTTCCACAGCTTTGGTTCTTTTAAAGAATAAAATCATAATAAGGTAGGACTGAAAGTTCTAGATTTAACAAAATGGGCTAAATCCTTGTTCCCGAGAGTTTTATATTATAATAAAGGAAAACAACGGAGCACATATGTGAGGGCACTTCAAAAAGGTGGTGGGAAGACAGAATTGACAGGATCAGTGCAACATGTTTTACCTAATATGGGACAAATATAATTTGGGCAAAAACTGTTCCTGGATTCCAAACATGCTGCCTCAACACACACCCCTACTTTTAATTCAATTTTTCCATCACCATCGTCAAGTACTTTCATATGAAAACATCCTTGGTGTTAAAGTTTGAGATAAAACTGGTACTTTTCAGAGAATTACAGGATGCATGTGAGATGGTTCTTTTAGGTGGTGTGGCAGGAAACTGCTTCTCTAAGGAGGTGACATTTAAGGGTGAACTCTGAATGGCTATAAAGCAGCAGCCATGAATAAAATGGGGCATTGGATTCCAGACAAGGGAGCAGTGAGTTCCAAGCGCCTATGCCAGTTAAAGATCTGGTGTGAAGGAGAAAGAGCCCGTGCAGCTGGAGCACAGGAAGCCATGTGGAGAGTGGCATAATCTGAAGTCGAGCAAGTAGGCAGGAGCCTTATCATGTACATGCTCCCACCACAGAGATGGGAACCTGGCTCTCATTCCTGTGCAATGTGGAGCTTAGTGCTAACATGATACAGCTTACATGTTAAATACAGTATTCTGGCTATGAAGAGAAGGGTGGCACACAAATGGAAATAAAGAAACTAGCCATGTAGCAAGGGAGGGTGGTGGCTTAGAGGATGGTGGTAAGGATAGGTGTGGAGAAGATCAGGTGGAAAAATGAAGACAGGCGTGGAGGTACAATTGATAGGAACAGTGAGAGACTGGAGGTGGAGCATGAGAGAGAGGAAAGGACTGAGGGCTGACCACAGGTCCTGAATTTCACCTGAGCAGATGATGGTGCCCACAACTTACAAAAGCAGTTTTGACCAAATAGGGAAATGAGTTTTATTTTGAATTGATAGATTGATTATGTAAAGATTTATTTTTATTTGAAATGCAGAGTGACAGAGAGACAGAGATCATCCATCCACTGGCTCATTGCCCAGATGGCCACAAAAAGCCACTGCTGGGCCAGGCTGATGCCAGAAGCCAGGAACTTCAGTGAGATCTCCCATGTGGATGACAGGGGCCCAAGGACTTGAACCGTCCTCCGTTGCCTTCCCTGGCACAATACCAAGGAGTAGGATCAGAAGCCAAACAGCCTGGACTGGAACCTGCATTTTAATGTGGGGTGCTGAAGTCGCAGGGGGTAGTTTAACCCACTTCACCACAATGCTGGTCCCTGAACTAATAGAGTTATAAGATGCTTATTACATGTCGACTTTGTTTCAAGTAGACAGTGATATACAAAGGTTATATGCATAGGTGGGAATCTTAGATGGAGAAAAAATGTGGAAATCATAAATATACAGCAATTCAAATTTATAAAATTAGATGCAGTTTCTCAAAGAGAAAGGGTCCCAAGCCTAAGCACTGGAACATTTAATCGTTCAGTAAATAAGATAATCTTGTTATCTTTTTTGTCCACATTATCTGCCATAGTATGTGCTCAATGATTACCACATTGAGTTGTTACTTCTCCATACCAATATTAAAAAGAAATTGTTGGATGACCTTGTTGATTCTGTATAAAACTTCATGCCTCTCACAGTTATTATATATGTACTTATCATTTTAACACATTTTGACTTGGCATAGAAATCAGGTTATTTACATGTATTACACTTTTTCCCTATATCATCAATGGATCTGTTAAAGAAGATAATAACAAGCTACAAATCAAAAAAGCTCATTATTATTTGTGTCAACAAAAACAACAGAGCACAAGAATGATAACAAAATAATATGGCATGATTTTAATGCCATATTATTTCATTATATTAATATGGCATAATAAAATAATATGGCTATAACACAAATACATAGGTATTTCAAAATGTTTGTGGACCAGGCTGGCTTTGTGGAACCATGGGATAAGCCACTACTATGGATACCAGTATCTCATATTGGAGTCCTGGTTTGAGTCCCAGCTGCTCTGTTTTCAGTCTGGCTCCCAACTAATAAGCCTGGAAAAGTAGCAGAAGATGGCCCATGTGCGTGGGCCCCGACACACATAGGAGACCAAGTGGAGTTCTAGGCTCCTGGCTTCCACCTGGCCCAGCTCTGGCTGTTGTGGCCATTTGAGGATTCAATCAGCAGATATATGATCTGTGTGTGTGGAGGGGATGTTTTTATGTCACGCTGCTGTTCAAATAAATAAATCTTAAAAAATAAGTTATTGGACATGAAATCATTGTATCAAAGTGATATCTGCTCCATCAAGTTTAAAGCAACACTATTCACAATAGCTAAAATATGGAATCAACTAAAGTGTCCATCATCACATGAGTGGATAAAGAAAATGTGATGTAAAAATACGCAATGGAAGACTATTCAGAAATAAAAGAATAAAATCCTGCCATTTGCAGCAAAATGGCTGGAACTAGTGGATACTGTGTTGACTTAAATAAGCCAGACACAGAAAGATAAATACTGCATGTTCCCTTATATCTGGAAGCTAAAATTTAAAAAAATGAAAATCTGAATACAGAATGCTTATTACTAGAATCTTGGAGAGGTGGGGAGGATCAAAGGAGTTAAAATAAAAAAAAAAAAAAGAAAATAGGAGAACCTGGAGGTGAATCATTGTTAATAGGACAAATGAGATGAAGGCTATATGGGAACTCTCTGTGTTACTATCTCACAATTTCTGTTTTGTAGATTTAAAATTATTCTGAAATAAGACACTTAAAATACATTTTTAACAGTTCATCAAGAGACAAGCTTTTGGCATGGCAATTTAGACGCCTATCTCCCCTATCAGAGTTTGGTTTTGAATCCAAGCTTAGCTGCCAATTCCAGCTTCCTGCTAGAGTATACACGGAGGGAGACAGCAGGAGACGCTCAAGTAGTGGAGTCCCCACCACTCATGTGGGAGACCTGGATTCAGTCCCCGTCTCCTGGAACCTCATCTCAGCCCAGCCCTAGCTATTATGGGTATTTGGGGAGTGAGCCAATGAATGGGAGGGCTCTCTGTCTCAGTTTCAAATGAATGGATGAATAAATGATACAAAGTGAAAGAAAGGATATTTATATAAAGATAATTGAAAATTAATCTTGATGTAAATGGAAGGGGCAAGGGAGTGGGAGGGAGGGAAGTTATGGGGGGGAGCTATTGTAATCCATAAGCTGTACTTTGGAGATTTATGTTCATTAAATAAAATTTTTTTAAAAAAGAAAGGATATTAGTTCATGGAAAATTAAATTCACACATAATTTTATTTTGTGCAAAGTAGTTTTTAATTTTATGCTAATCTTTCATAATATATATTTCCATGAACTTTTTATAGACTCTTAATAAACATAATGCCAACATTTATAAGAAAGTCACAATTTTATCTCAAAATTTTTTCAGATTCTTTAACATCACAAGTAATAGTGATAAACTTTGGAAAGCAAATAAATGTAAAATTACCTCAGCTACACAATCATACTTTTTACTCATTTATCTTGAAGCTTACACTAAGATCTCCTTCAAATTAAACCTTGTAGAAACTCTTCAGACCTACAGCCTGCATAGAGTGACCCTTTTCAGAAATTAACATTAATTTTGCTTCCATTTATTGATATATACAAGTGAACTATAGATAGAAAATTTATCATTCTAATTGCTGTCCCTAAGAGGTGAAATTTAGCATAATAAAACAGTGACTGAACAATATTAGGAGAATATGAAATAAAGACAGTCTGGCTTACATAACTTCTGGAAGTTTTAAAGTTATGGACTTTATGATATACAAGAGTTTTTAAAATAAGTAATATGATATCACAATCTCAATTTTAAGAAACATTTAGAATTGTCATAGGAGTCCAAGTCACTGTTAAATTTGCAACATTTTTTACACACAATCCATTTAAATATTTATTCATACATATTTACACCAAAGCCATCCCAAACATAGATTATAATAGGAAACTGAGATGTTACTAATGATTCAGTGCATCCTCTTGTTCATGGACACTACAAATCAGACTGAGGGATTTAGACCCAGGAGACAAGGGCAACAGGAGAGTTAACAGCCAATGCATTGCATCTAGTTGTACACATTTTACTTAGACAGATGCCTCTATCTAGATCAAGATTTCCTCGGGGAATCCTATCATCCTTGTGGCAGTTTCTATGTAGAGTATTTGGATATAAAGGGCCTATGCTGCTATTTTTGCCTCCAGAAATGCGACTCAAAACTACACACACATTTTCTCAACGAATAGCAACTAAACATCAAAGACAAAGAGATAACTTTGAAGTTACAACTATCTGTGCTATGGATAAAGAATTCTGTCCATGCCATAATTGCTCAAAGAGCATATAAAATTATTTTCAAAACAATAAAAGTTCAAAAATATAGATAAAAGACATTGACTATAAAATTAGGGAATCCTAGCAATCAATAAAAGCAGAATGACCGAGAAAAATATTGCGTGCCCTAAGCCAATCAATAAGCTGAAGGTAAAGTGTATAATATTAGCCCTTTCAAAAAATTTTAAGACAATCAGACTCAGCACTGTCCCTCTGACCCTTGTCTATGTTATCACATTCAAGTATATCTACAAGTTCAAAAAATTTAGCCTAGAAATATCCATTTCCTCCACCACCCCACATACACACAGTCTTTTCAGTATTCAGTTGTGCTGTTAAGAATTATAAAATTAAGGGCAGGCTTTTATCATCAAGAAAATTGAAAAATGTTATTTGTTCTTGGCACAAAGAACTATCAATTTTATTGTGCATATAGAGCCATCTGAAGAATTTATAAAATAATGATCAGTAATGATGCATAGAAATCAAGAAAGTGTGGGGACAGAAAAAAAAGTGAGTACAGCTCTATCCATGAAAATATTTAGAGAGTAGAAATTTCAATTATTTCATTTTTGAAAAAGAATTCTATACACTGTCAACAGAAGGTAGGAAAACTCTGGATATAGAAATAAAAATAAATTTCTCAGTCTTACATGGTCATACATTCAAAATATAACTCCTCCAAATTCCAAGTACCAAGATCAATCTATGAATAAATGCAATTCTGTAACAAGGTGTATTGGGAAACATTCCTTCCTGCCATGCTTAACAAGCTAAAACCTGGAAGACATTATGTCAAATGAAATAAACTGGCCACAGAAAGATGCATACTGCCTGTTTGTCCTTATTTGTGAGAGCTAAAATTAAAAAGAAAAGAAATACTTTTATACTTAGCGAAAAAAGCCAGTCCAAAAGAGACAAACATCATATGTTTCTTTTCTGACTTGTGGTAACTAAAATATAGACTGCAAGAAAAGTAACATATATGAGTGAAATTGAAATCTTGAGGTTTGATTTTTGTTTCTAGCTCTCTATACTCCTGAGGAACAGTATTCTACTTACTACCTGTTGAACATTTTATTTACTGGAGGATTAGCTTGTTGTTGTAAAAGTAAAATGAAAGTATTCCATCACAAAATTAAACAAAACATAAGTAACAAAGGGGGATAGAAGCTGAGAGGGAAGGAGGGTGGAAAGTATCACTATGTTCTTAAGATTATGTATATAAAATACATGAAGTACCTATCTCTGAAGGGAGGAGAGAACTTTCACTTTGACTATGACCTTGTCTAAATAAGATCAGAGTCGGCAAACTCAAAAGGCCTGCATAGCCTTGGCAACTCATGACTAGAGCCTAGGGAGATTACTGACACCATAAACAAGAGTGTCAATTTGTTAAGTCAACAACAGGAGTCACTGTGCACTTACTCCCCATGTACGATCTCTGTCCTTAATGTGTTGTACTACATGAATCAATGGTATAACTAGTACTCAAACAGTATTTTAAACTTTGTGTTTCTGTGTGCAAACTGTTGAAATCTTTACTTAGTATATACTAAATTGATCTTCTGTGTATAAAGATAATTGAAAATGAATCTTGATGTGAATGGGATGGGATGAGGGGTGTGGATGGGAGGGAAGTTATGGGGGTGGAAAAAGCCATTGTAATCCATAAACTATACTTTGGAAATTTATATTCACTAAATAAAAAGTTTAAAAATAAATAAATAAAAGAAAATAAAATAAATGAAGTCTCTTCCACTTACACAAATAAAGAGATAACATAAAATAAAAATAAAATAAAGAAAAAAAAGCCTGTGTATCAATTCTGCTGCAAATATAGTATTTTGTCAAACTGTATGTTAAATATTTGTCCAACAAATTGATAGGAATTGTTTACTACTATAGTTCTAATGATTTTGTGACATTTCTAAAATTTACTATTTTTTCCAGTGGTAAGCAAGGTAGTAAGGTTTATTGGGGTAGGGTATAAAATTTACTTTGTATGAGTAAATTTATCCATCTTTTCACTTGATTATTGTTTATAGACTATCCCTATTTTCCTGTTGGACTATGGTCTTTTCACTTTTGATTTGTCTAACTCTTTAGAGGAGCCAGTAAGTCTTTCACTATAATGTAAATTAAAAATATGTTATCTCAAAATGAATAATTTTTTAAAAAATACATATTTCCAAGATTATATAGTAAACCCCAACTCTTTTTGGTGTGTTTTTTGTCTTTCAATGAATCATAATCATTTATAGTAAATGGATGTTTGTTTTCATAAGTGTAAATTTAGTGTCCAATAAATATCCACATGTTCCAAAACTATGTTCTATGAAACTATAAACTAGGCTTTTGTGGATCCAATGGCTTCATACCAGAGATCTCAATGCATTCTAGATCAGTGAGTCTCAACTAGCAGGAAAATTGGAGTAGCAGTAATATTCCTTAGTAAAGTTTTTGCAAATAGCACATGCACACACATACATATGCATACACACAGAGTTAGAAATATCCTATCACTGTCATTCCTGTTGACGGAAGACCTCCAGGGCAAGGAATTCATTATGTATTAAGTTGACTCCTAGTTATTGTTTAATAATTCTAGTAGTTACCAAAACAATTATGTGTGGGCAACATTGTTACTCAGTGGACTAAGCCACCACCTGTGATGCCGGCATCCCATATAGGTGCACAAGTTTACTACCCCCCCACTCCACTTCTCATCCAGCTCCCTACTAATGTGCCTGGGAAAGCAGCAGAAGTGGGCCTACATATATACATATATACATACTCCATGAGAGCTTTTCCATCTATATTTGGTGACAGGGTGTGAATTCTGCAGATAAGTGGTTCAGGAGAAAAAGACCAATGCGAGGTAAAGGGAGCAAGAACTGAACCTGGAAGGATGTTTTGGGATTCACAAAGATGGACCAGAATTTCTGCTACAATCCCACAACATCAAAGTTTCCAACACTGATAATGGGTATAATCTTCAGAAGAAATTGGTATTTTTCATCATGGTGTTAACTACTGGCCAGGGCTAGGAGTCAGAAGAGCCAAAGAGAAAATCTGGGCTGATTGAGTCTAGTCCAGCTGCCACTTAGGCCAGATGTGTCAATCAGTCTATGGCTAGTGCTGCACTTCCACCTGCCAAACTCCCTCAAGCTGCCAAGTGATCTCTGCAAGCCAGGAACTGAGCCTAACACAGTGCAAATCCACTATGATTTCTCCAGTTTTATTATTGAATAAAACATACATACATTCCTCATTCTGAAATACTGTGTATATACCTTTTTGCTCGTTCCCACAAAAAGGATTAAAGTTCTTTGATGACTCTGAAGTGTTACATATTCCACATATGGCCCTGCTATGAGGCATTAGGGGTTCTTCAAATAGTCCGTATAATTTATTCATTATGAAAAACTATACATGAACTTCAACATTTTACCTCAAAACAAACATCATTAATTCCATTTTTCCACCAGCCTTTTGAAGTCCCCTAGTATGGGCGTTCCCAAGTCACAGAACAGCATAAGGGACAAGCATACCTAGAAGAGGTTAGGCAGATCATGCATTCCCTTTTACTCTGCTTTATAGTTTAGCAAATTAAGTAATTTAATCAGACACACAATCTCAGCGAGGAGCCAAAGCTGGAAGCCAAAGTCCTTCCTATCAACTTGTGTCTCTGTAAGTACTTCATATAACTTTGTAGTTTATGAGCTACAATATGAAAATAACATCATCACTGCTCAGCATTGGCATGGTTCACACTGCCACTTTTCTTTCCCTTTCAATTAGGGGAAAGCAGATTTTAAGATAGCCTTTTTGGTCTTTCCAAATCTACCATGAATTTTTGACCTGCTTCTATAAGTACTTCTTCCTCAAGGCTTCATAGCTTTTTGTCTGGTATGAGTTTGATTTCTACCACTATTTAAATTTAGTAACTAAATTGATAGGTGTATTTGTCTCAAAATCAATAGGGAGAATAAATTAGTATCAAGAAAAGCATCAGGACCAGAGCCGTGGCTCATTTGGTTAATCCTCCACCTGCATTCCATATGGGCACCGGGTTCTAGTCCCAGTTGCTCCTCTTCCAGTCCAGCTCTCTGCCGTGGCCTGGGAAGGTAGTGGAGGATGGCCCAAGTGCTTGGGCTCCTGCACCCGCATGGGAGACTAGGAGGAAGCGCCTGGCTCCTGGCTTCAGATCAGCGTAGCTCCAGCTATAGTGGCAATTTTGGGGGATGAACCAACAGAAGGAAGACCTTTCTCTCTCTCTCTCTCTCTCACTAATTCTATCTGTCAAATAAATAAATAATTTAAAAAGCAGCATTGTTATCTTTTATTGACAGTATCTGCTTTCTGGCTTGGATAGAAGTCCAGCTTTTCAATGCTTTAGGTATAAAACTACATTGGAAAGTGATGCATTCCTTCATTAAATATGATCTAAAGTCATCTCCTGTATAAGCTACTATAGCATTGAACATCTTCTGCTGTATACACTGCATTGCCATCCACGTGCAACATAGTCTTGACCAAACTACTACCTAAACTTGGTAACTAGTACAGAGAGACATAACCATGCAGGAGAGAAAATAAATCTTATTCTCAACATAAAATATAGCAATATGATCTTGTTAAAATAACTTGAGAAAATTCTAATCACTGTTACCTGTTTTGTTTCCAAACCCATTCTTGTTGTTGCCTACCAACATATTAAAATTAGTTAATGTGTTGTGATTTCAAAGGTGAAATGAATAGATTAGGAGTTGCACAGCTGTTTATGGTTTTGGTTTATAGCTCTGGGACATGCCATTCTGGAGACATTCCGTTCCAGTTCATTTTAACAGTAATTAGAAGTACCCCCATAACGAGGAGCTTGCTGTTGGTAACAACTTCATTAGTTTGGGTGATTTTATTGGTTTCCTTTAGGGTGAGAAACTAGCACTAATAGTTTTAATTTAATAGGAAAATTAGCGAAGCAAAAAAGATTCCACTGAATCTTAAATGAGGCGTTAGACAGAAGTTTCCTTTCCAAATAATGAATTATAAGAGAAGTGCCTTTACTTAAAAATTCTTTTACAAATGGATAAAAAAATAACGTGAAAGGGCTATTTCCAATTGACATAAATTAAAATGTGTCCACATAAGGCATGATTCTTCACATTTTATGTAAAGGTAGAGTCAATACTGTGGGCTTTGGAGAACCTGGCTTCCTTCATGTAAAGAAGTTAATTCAAGTATCTAATCCTGCTATTCTCTCTTGTTTCCATTCTACTACTCCCTTTCCTGCTTTCCCTCATATATCATTTCTCTAAGTGGCAACATATTTGTTGTCAAGGAAAGGATTAATTGGGTAATATTATCACTTCTGATGCACATGTGATTCTCCATTCGCAAAACACTTTATAATCATTTTGGACTCTTCCCTCCCACTTTCCATGTGAAGTGACTCAGCATACTTTCAGTATTTTAGAGATGACAAAGCAGATCCCTAGAAGGACTTAGGGATGATTTCAAACCAAATGAAGAGTAGATGAGTAGTCTGAGAGGGAAAGTTCTATGCTGTTTTTTTTTTTTTTTTCATAGAGACTAGATCCTGATACCTCCATCATTTGGAGGCAATAATCTTTCCAGAGGGAATAACATGTCAAAATGCATAGAGTTCATAATGCCTATGTTCTTTTTTTTTTTTCTTTTTCTTTTTTTTTTTTTTTAATTTTTTTGACAGGCAGAGTGGACAGTGAGAGAGAGAGACAGAGAGAAAGGTCTTCCTTTGCCGTTGGTTCACCCTCCAGTGGCTGCTGCGGATGGCGCGCTGCGGCCGGCGCGCCGCGCTCATCCGATGGCAGGAGCCAGGTGCTAGGTGCTTTTTCCTGGTCTCCCATGGAGTGCAGGGCCCAAGCACTTGGGCCATCCTCCACTGCATTCCTGGGCCACAGCAGAGGGCTGGCCTGGAAGAGGGGCAACCGGGACAGAATCCGGCGCCCCGACCGGGACTAGAACCCGGTGTGCCGGCGCCGCAAGGCGGAGGATTAGCCTGTTGAGCCACGGCGCCAGCCCATAATGCCTATGTTCTAAAATGGAGAATTATAGAAGAAAACCTGCATATTGATTTCAAGCTGATTATCCAAGGTTTAAGAAATGATAGTATTCTCATGTTGGAGCAAAGGTAGGCCAGAACCTTTTTAAGGAGTAAATTTGCGAAACACTAATTATGTATGCCATGATTTCATGAGCCACGTACAAAACACAGCACCTGATGATGGGGTGTTTTCAATAGATACTACTTGAATAAATATGTGTTCAAATAAAAGAATAATTAAAATGAAGTAATATCAATACTGTTGACCTATAACAGCTACACTTTCTCTCACACTGTTGAAGAGTATGACTTCTGTCAAGTTATTTCACTCTGCATTCTCAGATTTTCACTCTAGTTCACTACCTAGTCACACCAACTCACGTGACCTCTCCTTCCTACATCCCCTCCCCCATTCCCGAATCCTGCAAAGCTGAACTACAAAAGACTCTCAACCCATGTATTGGGTCATTTCTCACTTTGGAATTTCCCAGTTGTTGGAATCATAAGCACCCATTGAATGGAAATTTGAAAACATCATTCTAGATTGAATGACTTGGATTTCAAAGGAAACTCTAGAAAAAGTGTAGCTATTAGGGAAAATCAAACTCTACAATGTAAGCAACCCTGCTGTTTTCTAAAGTGGAAAGTAGATATTTGAAATAATGAGAAAGAGATGAGTGGGAAAGAGCAGAAATCAGGGACCACTCAGAGGATTTACTTTGGAAGAAATAATTCCTTATATGTGTGTTCTTTGAGGAAGATGTTTCTGGCCAAACAAATGTGTTTTCTAAAACTTCATTTATATGGCATTACATTCTTTGATTCTATCACAGGCCACAGTAAAGACATCAAAAAATGTCAAATACCCTTCCACATCCTTTTGTGATGGGGAAGATTCACTTTCCCTCTCTCCAGAATGGCCTCATTGGGAGATAACATCACAATCAAGACTGAAAAAACGAATGTTAATCAGCACACTGGAAATTAGAGTCCTTAACAGACCTAGAAGAATTGTCTAGTGTATACAACTCAAAATAACCAATAACCAATCCTTGTTACTTCTTAAAAGTATCAAATACCTATACCTAAGAACATGGTGATACTGAGTGAACCACATGAAAAAATAAAAGTCCAAGTCTGAAGGCAAAAGAACAAAGATAATTTACATGTACCTAAGGGTCCATTCTAGCATTAGCACTTTGGGATAAACTTTTTCACCCTTCCTGAGTTTGTAATCTATTGAGAGATATCCATAAAGACTGGATGGACAGCTGTCAAAAATAAACGTTATTTCTGATTTAAAACAAATTAAAGAATGTAGTTTTATTGCTCAATCTAAAGGACCTACTCTTACTTGCCCTTGATATTAAGCAGAATTACCATTAGAGACCCAGGGACACACAGGCAATAGTAGGCCTTCCCTGGCAGGGAGAAAGTCTATATTTCTCAGCTCACCACGTGGTTAAGAACAAATCAAAACATATCATTCAGGAACAAGATCCCATGAAGAGTAGAAGGGTGATGGATGAGACACGCATGCTCATTGTCTTCATCCAATTTCATTTTAATAAACTGACTCTTATGTCCATGGAGGAGAAAAAATTGAGGAGATAGAATCTACACATGTCTTTATAATGACAGTTTCTCCATGTGGAAATACAAAATTAAGAGAAAAAAAGTCACTCAAATCTGACCAGAAAAGAATAGTATTTCTCTTCCAATAGCATTAACCTGTGATTGTTTGACATAATAAAGAGAAATCATAACAGATGATGCATCAATTAATGTGTAGTATATTATCTTAAGGTAAAAAAAATAATAAAAAAAAATCCCAATGGCTTGTGCGGTTTTGGGGTCATCTTGTTGATTCTGGATTTCCATTTTGGTACGCATGGGGTTTAGCTCTGCTCCCTGTCATTGCGATATCTGTAGGGTTCTAGGAACTACCTTAGGTGTCAAAGTTTCATAGGCTATTTCTTCCCAATGTAAGATTTCTCTGTGTTACAACTCTATTAAAAGCATGGCAGACCATCAGTTTGTTTAATTTCTGGCTGTTACATTACCTAATAATTAAATCCTTAAATCCTAGAAGATCCTGACCTTAGCAAGAAGCCGTGAACTTCTTCCAATAATCAGACTTGATGCCAACTACTTCTATTTTGACCTTCCACAATCAGCTCCTGTGTTGAAGCATAGGTAATTAGCTCCTTTGCTCCAAATTCCCTTCTAGTGGATGGTGCTTTAGCATGAGGGGTGTAATAAACTCTGTCATGTAATGTGTGAACAGACGACTTTATGAGCAGAAGCTACTTAACAGATTACCCTTTTTCTCGTATTCTTTCTGGGTCCTGCTCTAATTTCCAACTGTGGTTTCCATCTCATTTTATTTGCTTCCACCAGCTTGAGAAAAAGAGAGGAGAAAGAGATTCTGAATTTCACAAATCCTTTTAGACTTATGATACTCTGACTTCAGAAGTTTATGATCACGGACCACAGGTAGAGAGAACTTCTCTTTATAAATCTAAATGCTCCTTTGTTTTTTTCTTGCAAATGGCTCAACTATACTTAAGCTTCTCTTTTTCTTAAAACGTATCAAAACCTTGGAGAATTTGTCAACACATGCTAACATTCTAAGGTTTTGCTAATACATGTTTCAGAGACGGAAACTCTGTAAACCTCATTTCCAAAGTATGAGAGGTATGTATCTATTTAATCTGCTGCTTAATATTTTTGTATAAAGAAGGCAAAACATCTTTTAAACCAAGGTTATATTATCCCTCACTGTCCCTAACTTCGCACAACTTGTTCCGGATTTCAAATTCTGTTACTTGAAACACTGCTAGTTACTAACTTATAGTTTATTTATAAGGGATGAAAACACAACCATGATGAGCTCAGTAATGAGGGGAGTATGTGTTTGTGGTTTTATATACATAGAAATCCAGGAAATAGTTTTAGGCAAGACTAAATTTAATTGCTCAAAATCATTACCAGGATATTTCTTTCTCTCTAACTTGGTCTCTCTCTACCACTATTTATCTGTCTCTGTCTCTCTCCATTCATCACTGTCCTTGGGTTTGGCTTCATGAATATGCAGAATGACTTTCTCTATGAAGCCATCAGCAGCTCCAAGCTTGCAGTGGTCAGTTCAGAAGCCTCGGAAACAGGAGCTTCTTTATATTTTATTTATTTATTTGAAAGGTAGAGTTACAGACAGTGAGACGGAGAGACAGAAAGGTCATCCATCCGCTGGTTCACTCCCCAAAAGGTGGCGACAGCCAGAACTGGGATGATCCAAAGCCAGGAGTCAGGAGCTTCCTCCAGGTCTCCCACGCAGGTGCAGGGGCCCAAGGACTTGGGTCATCTTCTACTGCTTTCCCAGGCCACAGAAGAGAGCTGGATTGGGATATGAGCAGCCAGGACTAGAACTGACACCCATATGGGATGCAGGCACCACAGGCTGAGTACTAACCTACTGAGCCACAGCGCCATTCCCCAGGAGCTTCTTTAAATCAGCAGTGTGCATCAGCTCTTAGCAATGATGCTCACTGGGGCCGGTGCTGTGACTTGGCAGGTAAAGCCACCACCTACTGTGCCAGCATCTCATATGAGAATTGGTTCAAGTCCCAGCTGCTACACTTCCCATCTAGCTCTCTGCTATGTCCCAGGAAAGCAGTAGAAAGTGGCCCAAGTGTTTGGGCCCCTGTACCCATGTGGGAGACCTGGAAGAAGCTTCTGGCTCCTGGCTTCAGATTGGCCCAGCTCTGGCCATTGCACCTATCTGGGGAGTGAACCAGTAGATAGAAGGTCTCTCTCTTTCTCTCTCTGCCTCTGCCTCTCTCTAACTCTGACTTTCAAATAAATAAATAAATAAAAAGAAATGGTGCTCATTACTTTACTGTGGTAGGCATAAAAACACAGCCCCTCTACAAAGATGTATAAATCCCCAAGGCTATGAATTTGTTACCTTAATGTCAAATGGACTTTACGATTGTGATTAAGGTAAAGAGCTGTGATATGCGGAGCTTGTCTTGAATTATCTGAGTGGATGCAGTATAAATAACCTGAGATTTTATAGTATATATACACTACCTAATACTACTCAGTTGTAAAAAAGAAAGAAAGAAGAAAGAAATCCTGTCTTTTACAACAAAATGGATGCAACTGGAAGCGATTATACTATACTAAGTGAAATAAACCAGTCCCAAAAAGACAGATACCATATGTTTTTCCTAATCCAAATTAACTAATAGAGTACCTAAAATGTAATGTACTGGAGTGAAAAATGGACATTTTGTGATTCCATCATTGTTTACCGCCCTTGTCTCTTCTGTTGAGGAACATTTTTTTTTCCTTCGTACTACTTGTTGAAGTCTTTTACTTAGTGTAGGGTTAACTTTCCTATCATTAAGTAAACTGAAAGTACCTCTATGTAAAAATTAAGAGTGGGAATGGAAGAGGGAGGAGGAAGAGGAGTTGGAGCACAGGCAGGAGGCAGGAGGCAGGGTAGAGTGGGAAGTATCATCATGTTCCTAAATCTGTATATAGGAAATACATGAAACTTGTCTAACTTACATAATTTTAAAAAAATGATAGATTAAAGCAGGGATCAAAGATTCCCTATGATCTGGTGTGATGTTACTTTGATACTAGTCAACAAAGTATTCAGAAATGAAAGCAGATGAGGAAGACAGATAAGTGGGTCAGAAAATGGCAGTGTGAGAGAGGCATGATATGCTTTCACTCATTCTGATATAAGCAGCTATGTGCAAGGAACATAGGTGTAGGGGGTTATGTGCAAGAGCTAAAGGCAGCTCTTTTTTACAAAACAGATTTATGGGGAGAGATAGAGAAAGAAATATTTCATATAATGGTTCACTTCCCAAATGGCTGCAAAAGCCAGAGCGGGACCAGTCCAAAGCCAAGAGCCAGGAGCTTCTTCCAAATCTCCCACATGGGTACAGAGGCCCAAATACTTCAGCCATCCTCCACTACTTTCCCAGGCACATCAGCAGGGAGGCAGACAGGAAGCAGACTAGCCAGGATGTGAACTGGTGCCCATATGAAATACCAACTTTGCAGGCAATGGATTTAGCCACTACACAACAATGCCAACCCTTAAGGGCGGCTATAAACACTTATCAGTGAAACAGAGGGCTCAATCCTAAAACTGGATGAAACTGAATTTTACCAACATCTTCAAATCAGAATGCTTTGATTTTAGGACAATGGGACCTGTATTATATTTCTGAGCCACAGAACTAAAAGATAATAATTCTGTGCTGTTTTAAGTAGCTAACCCTGTGAAATTTGTAACAATAAGAGTAGAGAACAAATACACCTAATTAGGGCATGAGCCCATCCCTTGGGCAATTATTTCCATAGAAATTGGCCAAGTTCCAGCCCTCTGCTGTGGCCCAGGAGTGCAGTGGAGGATGGCCCAGGTGCTTGGGCCCTGTACCCCATGGGGAGACCAGGAAAAGCACCTGGCTCCTGGCTCCTGCCATCGGACGAGCGCGGTGCGCCGGCCGCAGCGCGCCGACCGCGGCGGCCATTGGAGGGTGAACCAACGGCAAAGGAAGACCTTTCTCTCTGTCTCTCTCTCTCACTGTCCACTCTGCCTGTAAAAAAAAAAAAAAAAAAAAATTGGCCAAGTTCAATTACCTGAATATTCCTACAGCCAGAAAAGGATGGGATTTTATCAACAATAGCTTGGTTAAAGATAAATCTTCATTTATAAATATTGCATTAATTTTGAGATAATATAGATTTAATTATCAAAGTTAAACAAAATATACTTCATTATTCTATAAGGACAGGGGATAGAGAAAGTGAAGGAATAAATGGAATCTAAATGAAAGAAGGAAATATCACCCCTTTTAAATGACTTATGTTGTAATTTAATACAATATCTTCTTATAACCTTATGGTAGGTTTTTTAAGCTATGGCTTTGTCTTTCATTTCTGTTAACAAATGATTGGTTTGCCTTGACTAGCAGTGTTTTTAAATGAACATAGAGAGTATAATGAAAAGACAAAGGATTGTTACACATGATCAAAATTTGATCGTAGTTGAGTATCCAAAGCAATCTTCATTTATAAATATTTCAGCAGTTTTCAAATATAATAAAATTGCCAAAGCAAAGCATCAAAAGTTAGACTAACGAAGCTTACTTTGAGTCTTAGAACTCTTACATTTGTGAGGAAAACACAGACTTTTTGATGCTAAGGCTCGCATTATTAATCAGCTTTGCCAATGGCTAAACAAAATATGCTCCTTTATTCCACAGTGTGCAGCATCCGTTTGCTCTGCACCCGTTTCTAGAACAAGGCTTAATACTGTGACACAAATAGATCAGGAGCTCAGCAGACAGCAGATAAAAATAACTGTGGCAATAATGATAAAAATCAAAATAGTCATCTCTGCCATATTGTTCCTTAGCTACAGCTGCATTTCAAATTCTAAATAACACTAAGTCTTGCCTCACTGAAAAAATATACAGCCGTGGATTTCCAACTGGAGAACTTCAGAAGAATTACCATCACCAATGCAGAACTTTTTTTATGTTGTCATAAAGCTAAAAGAAGTCAATTAGGTCTAGTACTCCATTAATGGTTTCCACAAATCACATTTACAGCCAACCCCATATCCAGTGATACCAGGAAATGCCATTTAGAAAGACGAGTTTTGACACCCTTATATTATAGCATTGCAGAAACTGTGGGGGTAATTAATTTTTAC
The DNA here is from genome assembly GCA_949820135.1 of Sylvilagus floridanus. Classification (NCBI taxonomy): domain Eukaryota; kingdom Metazoa; phylum Chordata; class Mammalia; order Lagomorpha; family Leporidae; genus Sylvilagus; species Sylvilagus floridanus. The sequence goes on from OX463224.1 coordinate 42,005,202, forward strand.
TTGTACTGTGATGAATCCAAGCAAAACTCTAAAAGCCATTTGGCCAATTACTGACTCTTTAGGGCAATGAAGCCTTTGCAGAAAGCTTGAGTTTATATTACTGGTATGATCAAAGCTTTAATGAAATTGCTGCATGGCAGGAACTGCTGGACTATTAAGAGAAAACTACAAAAATAAATGAGTGCCTAGCTCTGCATCTACAAAAACTGGGAGCCTTCTGCTTTTCTTTGATTGTCTATTAATTTCTCATGATAGAACCCCATGTGGCACTGCTCTGATAAATTTCACAGAAGCATGTTTTCTCTTCTGCAAATTAGCAAAGCTAAGTCCTGCATGTGATCTTCATAATGGGACTTTGTATCCTACTGTTCTTTATTATTATTTTAAGGGAAGTAGGTGTTTTCTCATTCTCAAGAGTAATGACTGGACTGGTTGGAGTTCTTTTATGGATAGCACAGAATATAACCCACTAGGTGTCAGGAAGAATTCATGCTGGGTTGCAGTCCCACGAGTATTCATCCACCACTAATACTTATATTGCAATGTTGTAAAACTCCCAGGGAAATCTAAATGGTACAGTAAACCAAGAATTTAGTGTGAGACTTAACTTTCTATTCTTCCTGAGCAAAAGCATTGCTGACTTGGGTATCATATAACTCTTTAACACAGGCATTTTTAACAGCTCATTCACAGGCTCAGTTCAGTCAGTCATTTCTTTCCTTGTAATTGCTTTGAGAAATGCAGAGGAGGTACTAAGAATGAAAACAGTGAATGGGAAATATGAACCCATTATCCTGAATTTGATCACTAAAGCTCTAAGTTTCTCTTGGATGTACGTTTAAAATAGAGCTTCCTACCCCTAGTACTCTTCTCAACAGCAGCCATAGTGATATTAAAACTTAAAACAAATCATCTCTCATTTGCTCCAATCCTGTGACAGTTACTGTTTCACTGGGATAAAACACTAGCCTCCATACATTTATCTGAAAGTCCCTATGTGGTCAAGCACACCTTATTCCTCTGACTCTGTCTTATGTCACTCTCTTCCTGAGTCAGTCCACTCTGGTCAAAAGAGATTCATTATTTTTTTCAAATAAGCAAGTGTGCTTCTGTTTCATGGGTCGGCATTTGCTTCTACCTGTACCAAGGAATTCTACACATGGCTCATTCCCTCACTGTAGTTTTTGCTCAAATGTCATGCTTCTAATAATGCAAGTCCTCCTGTGCACTCCATTAAAATGTCAACTGCCTTCTTTCACTTTCTCTCCTTTGCATCTGCTTTGGTTTCCTCCATAGCACTTATCGTCACCTGACATACTATGTATTTTACTTATTTAACTTATTATCTACCCCACTGCCCTATGACTATGTAATTTTTATAAAGGAAGGGATTTTTGTCTGTTTACATTTACTAGAAACTAGCAGCAAGCTCTCAGTTCAAAGCCAACAACCTGAGAGCTACAAGGAGCCACTGGTATAATTCCAGAATCCAAAGACCAAATAACTTGGATTTACTGGTGTATGAAAGTAAAAAATGATGAGAAATTGATACCAAGTTCTTTCTATGTTTTTTCCACTGGACTAGTCTATACACAAGATTAAAAAATTTAAAGGGCAACAAAATAATTTAGCCTATGTATTTTCTAATGCTGACAATGTATCCAACTATCTGGGGATACATGGCAGAAAAAGTGAACAGAATGACCTGTTAGGCCACCTGCATGGCAAAATGCTATAGACATAACTATGCTAGGAAAACACTGAATTATTAATATTAACTTATCATCATCAAAAAGATACAGAAGAGTAAAACATATTTTCACCTCCTAGATACGAAACAGGGTTTTATGTCTCAGAAACTGTTATTGGCTGTTGTATTATATATCTGTATTATATGTATATATTATATTATGCATTGTATACATATGTATTATGTGTTGTATACATATATAGTATACTACATATATAGTAATATATACCATATTATTTGAAAATAAGTCTTCTTTTACACAAAGAAAAGTAAAGAAAACTGAATCCTAAAAGCAGAGAAGGAAAAGAACTTTTAACTCAGAGAAAGGATGAGTTTTGGAAACTTACAAGTTTCCATCAATCGTGGAGATCAAAATGTCTCTTGTATTTCATCACCAAACATAAGCATCAGACAATAGTTGAGACAGTAATTAAGCACTGAAGTTGGAGAATCAATGAAATTCTATACATTGCTTCTAGGCAATGTTGGGGATCATTTTAAAGAGCGTCTTTGACCTCACCCAAAGGACAAGCTTCATCATGCACTAGTCAAGGTTCTCTAAAGAAACAGCATCAATGGAATGTGTGTGTATTTTTTATACCAGGGGATCAACTCATATGATTCCAGAGCCTAAAAAGTTCCAAAATTTGCAATCTCCAACCTGGAAAAGTATAGAAATCATTAAAAAGGCTCAGTACAAGAAGCCAGAAGTCTAAGACCCAGGGAGGCCATCAGTGCAATTCACAGTTAAAAGACAAGGGCACTAGAGCCTCAGAGAGCCATTGCTGAAACCTCAGAGTCCATACACGGAATAGCTTGGATTCTAACGTCTAAGAGCAGCAGGAGTAGGAACATACCTGTTCCAGAGGAATAGCATTGGTTTCCCCCTGCATCTCCTTTTCTTTTTTATCCAGGTCCTCAGGCAATTGGATGGTACCCAGATTAAAGCCGTCTTCCACTCAGTTGGCTGAGCCACATGACAAGTCTTGTCATCAACCCTCTTCATACATGTATCCAGAAGTACTGCTTTATCAGATCTCTAGGCTTCCCTCCATCAAGTCAATACCCAAAACACTACATTGAAAGTAGCACCGAGCAACAGATGGGACAATATACCAATAAATACCACAGAAACTAAAAGGACATCTTTAATTTGCTTTATAAATACTTCTCTAGTACCCTCCAAATCCCATATTGTTATGAAACCTAGAAGTGAGAAAGCATTTCCAAAAATAAAATGGAGATTTGATTTTATTTTTTCCAAAATCTTAGCAAATTGGTTTTCAAGGCCAAATTGGAATTATTTCAGAAAAAAAAAAAAAGCTTTTATTCTTGGTCTGAAAGATTATAGTCAATTTTATATTCGACAGCCATTAAGATTCCCAAGATCACTAAAAATATCCTCTCATATTACAGCTGCATTATATATGGACTAATCAAAATATCAATAAATTAAACTTATTGGATTTTTAGATACATAGAAATAGACATATTTATGGGGTACCATGTGATATTTTGATTGTATTGAAGAAAACTGTGCAGACAGACGAACACTGTTAATAATCACTTTGAACTTTAACATAAACAGTAATAAGAAACAACAACAGTGGGTGGATGCTGAGACTCTATTTTTAAAATGATTACAAACACCCCTAGGTAGAAATAACCTGAGTGGCCAAAGCTTCTAAAGAGAAGAGAGACAACATATCACAGAAGGTTACTTTTTAGATCCCCTCTTGGCCATGAATTTCTAAGGAACATTTTCTTTTATTGGAAAGGGCACTACGTAAAAGAAGTCTTGGATTTGCATAACATCCTAAGCGTAAATGTGAACTCACATGAGGTATAGTGTTTTAAGACAGTGTACTGTGAAAATACCTTAAGTCTCTGACAGAAATAGTAAAGTCCTGGAAAATGGATGCATTTTCAAAGAGTAGAAAGACAGTGCCAACAGAAGAGGGATCCAAATGCTGGAGAAGGCCCATGACTCAAGCGTGACAATACCACATAGTATCCAAGTCCACAACAGGTGCAACCTTTAGAAAATGATCACCCTAGGGTCTTCATCTCTGAGTATTACACAACTCAAGAGTACACGGCTGATTTACCTGAGCACTTTAGGTACAGCTTTGGCCATGCTGAAACCCAGAAATACAAATCAGCTTCTTGAATATTCATCCAAATGAAAATGAAAGTGTATCTGCATTTAGCTGAAGCTAAAAACTGATTCAGAAACTTTTGGCCACAAAACACTCAGGATTGTGTTGCCAGAGAGTGAAGGGATGTGTTTGGGAACAGTGGCCCAGATTCTGCCACTACAGCAGATGGCAACTGAGCAAGGCAATGAACAGCCATGGCTATTCCGAACATCCTGTTGGACCTCCCCTAAGAGCTCACTACAGAATCAAGGCAAAGCTGGTACCCTGACAAATAAAGTTCACCTTAATCCACAACTAAAAGTGTTCCTGGCAGACTTACACACTACACAGACCAAGGGCAGGACAGAGAGCAGGAAGGGGAGAGGCTGGCATCACCAACAGAGTTGCTATAGGAGCTCTGCACTTAAAGTACCAGAGAGAAGTGCACTGCCCAGCAGTCTAGCAGGGAAAGTGAATGCTGAAGGTGGAAGAGTTTGGCGACACAGGCCATTAAATGTCTTCATTTAGAGTACACATAATGAACCTTTCTGGGATATGTCTACGTGTGCTACATAGAAAGCATCTGATAGTAAAGAGAAGACATTAAGGGATGTGAAACTCCTCCTCCTCACATGCTCCAAAGGAACAGCTGCCCCAACAGCACAGTTGACAAATGGCATGCATGCTTTTAAAGGATTGTTCTAATGTTCTGTGATTGCTAATTGCAGAATTTACCTTTGGCTGTATAGCAGAAGTCCAGGCATCCATATGCAACCATCTTATCATATTACATTAATGTGATTCAGATTAGCATTCTTACAATGTGAACCTTATCAGATTGAGTGTTTACAATTAACAACTCTGATAACCAGCCAGATGCTGACTGTCCCTGCTCAGTGTCTGATATTTCTGCCTTTCACACTAGATGATCTCCCCTCAGGTGAAATGAATGTGAAGTTAACATTTGCAAACCGAAGACATACCATAATCCTATTTAGCAAATATTCATCTAAACCCAAAGTCTGCAACACTGTGTGAAAAAATGTTCAGCTTTTTTAAAAGAAAGTGTTCGACAGTGTTAACGTGTACAATGGTTGCTCGTTTGAGCAAGCCAAAACCAAAGATTCCAATGCAACTGGATTTTTTCCATGGAATCCTTCTGTAGATGAGGAAGCCAGAGAAAAGATGCTGAAACAAAAAAAAGTATGAAGAACAGCACTCGAGAAGTATTTGCATTGCTGGCCAATCATTGGTAAAGCCTGATTCAGTACAACCTTTCACCAAGGAGAAAACATCAGCAACTTAAGAGACGGAAAAGATGATTTACCATGTGCTTTCCATACATATAGGACCGTGGTCCAGTTAAAGCTGACCAACACCAAATCACTACTTTGAGAGTAAAACCATGGGGACATGGACAGATCAGCATTTTCCACGCATGTGATTATACTCTTAATAGCTGGTTTTGGGAACATTTCTTGAAGCAATGTATTTCTTCAGTCATAGGTATCTTAGAGTAATTATCTTTTCTATACTCCAAATCCTGGTGGATTTTTCAACTTCATGTTTTTTAATATGCTAAACTAAGCTTCATTTATTTATTTAACTTTATAGGGCAGGGTCCAGTACTATTTAATACTTTTTAACTCCATGCTTCCAGTTTTACCTACATCAGTATGTGGAGAGATGAGTCAAAGAAGTAGTAGGTTCCTTAGCTTAACACTTCTAAGTGAACAATCATTTAAATCCATTCTTCAGTGTACCATATTACTGATCAACACACTGCTGTCACTAAGCTGCCTACAGCTGAGGGAATAGAAAACAGAATACTTTTCACAGTTTCATTTTAAGCAAATTACTTACTACAATTTTATACCAGGAGACAAAAAAGTATTAGAATTATCAGAATGAAGTTAGATATTTAATTGATATTAAGAGAAAAACTTTAGACAAATATATTTGAGCAAAAACCAAAATGATTCATGAATAGGGCAGCACTCAAAATGAGAAAGCATCTCCCATCAGTGTGAACATCAAACGTTTATAAACAAAGCATGTAAGGCCAGAACAGAAACCACCTGATTGGCTATAGCGAGACATCTGCCTTATTTAAGCATGGTCTGATGAGCAGTTTGTCTTATTTGAGTATGGTCTGATCTGTTGACTGCCTATAATTGGCTGACCTTGGCTGATTATGATTTTCTGAAATCCAGTTATTTGTTATCAAAAAAGTTCCTCCATTAAGTCTTTGTTTGTTTACCTACTAAGTGAGATGGCAGATTGTTATATAGGAACACAAAATACAGAGACAACCTCAGGCTAATGGCATTCTGCATATTTAGCAATGATAATCACTAATGTGTTTAGTAGAGAAAAAGATAAATGATCAAAAAGAAAACATATAGGTGTACACACACATATGTACACCTGTGCACCAGTAGGGGACACTTACATGCAAAGTACAGCTAAAAACATCACCGCCCAGGTGCAATGGTAAAACACTTCAGAAATAACCACTAATGTTTAGGAATATTTAAATACCTATTGGGTTGTGTTCTAAGAAAGAGAAGTTTAAGTGAAAGGCTGGCATCATAGTATAGGGGGTAAAACCACAACCTATAATATCAGTATCGCACATATCCCAACTGCTCTAGTTTCAATCCAGCTCCTGCTAAATGCCTAGGAAAGGCAGCAGCAGATGGCCCAAGGGTTTGAGCCTCTGCCCCCATGTGGGAGACCCAGATGAAGCTCCTGGATTCAGCCTGGCCCTTCGTCAGCCATCTGGGGAGTGAACCAGCGGATAGAAGATTTATCCCTCTCTGTCTCTCTCTGTGACTTTCAAATTAAAACAAAAAGAACCTAAGGAAGTGCAGTGAAAGTGAAGACAAAACTTACATATGATAAGCAAAGAGGGAAGATGGGAAAGATCTAAACTGGTCCCAAAAGAAATGAGATTTTGTGGCACAATTTTCTTTGCAAGTATGTCCCAGGGTAGCCGTGACCCAGGAGAGAGATAAAGAAAAGTCCAAAAGTCTCATCCAACTTTTTTTTAATGTGAATTTTGAGTATCGACCAGTAAAGGCAATGCTCTTTTCCTCCACCAATTAAAGGGTCATGGCCATACAATAGATGTTGGATCCTCAGAGAATAATAAATGAGATCCATAAATATAGGCAGGATCCATAGGACTTGACAAGCCTAATAAAACTGACGATAATGATGTCATAGCCAGAGATTGTGACTTAATATTTCTAATAGAATTTAAGCCCAATACACATAAGCTTATAAAGGACATCTTCCCAAGGGAAATCAACTTGCCTAACATTATTCTTGAAGGCAAACTCACCCAGACTTTGGAGTGCTCAGAGAGAAGAAATAACATGCCTGAGGCATTGATTTACTTGTGAGAATACTTAGGGAATGAAGATGTACAGTTACATGAGCCATTACAAAGGGACATTGTAATGGGGGAAATATTTATAAAACATAAAAGTTGACTTCAGAAAGAGAATTTAGAGAAGGACTTCTTGCAAGAATGATTTGTTTCATTTTCCTCCCTGCTGTAGATTCAAAGAATGAGAGTGCACTAACATTCTCCAACCCAAGACAGTGGTCACGACTCCAGAATATAGACTCCCAGCCCTAAAGACCTCGGTGAGTCTTAGGTGACAGAAGCTAAAATAGAATGTCACCAAACATATGAAAAACAAAAATCCTATCAGTTCCTGCCATCAAATCTTGTTTGTGAGTTGATGAGTCACAAAACAAAGTTGTTATAGAAACTTGTTCAAAGATGTTTGGAGGCAGAAAAAAGAAAAATAAATAAATAAAAGGGTATTTCTCAAACATTGTGAGAAAAGAAGACCTAGACTTCCACATCATCTCTGTAGAGGTGAGAGGCCAATGAAGGGCACTAGTTATGATTTGTCCCTAATCACATGGTCAGAAATAAAGAACATACAATCACCCAATCACCAGAGAAGATTACTTTGAGGGAAAGCTTTAAGTCCACTGCAAGGAAGGTGGAGCATCAGGCTATACAGTGACACCATGTAACTCAAAAACAATATATAGCAGCCAAATAGGTATCACAACACACATACACATGAAACCTATATGGTATCCCTGGGGTTTTTCTAAAATTCATTTACTTATTTATTTATTTGAAAGGCAGAGTGGCAAATAGAGGACAGAAAGATCTTCCATCCACTGGTTCACTCCCCAAATTGTTGCAATAGCTGGGCTGGGTCGGGGTGAAACCGGGAGCATAGAACTCCATCCAGGTCTCCCACCTAGGTGTCAGGAATTCAAGTACCTAAGCCGCTACATGCTGCTTTTGAGGAAAAATCTAAAGTGAAAAAATCTAAAGTGAAAAATCTAAAGTGAAACAGCCAGCCCCTGAACCAACATTGTACGTGGGCATCCCAAACAACAGTTTGATCTACTGTACCACAATGTCTGCCTCTTTTGCCTGAAGTTTGGGGAACAAATGTCACCTGTGACAACATTAATTGGTACTCCATTTTAAATAATTGCATATTTTTAAAATTAACCTAATAACATTTAGTTGTCTTATAGAACAGTCTTTGTTGGCCTCATATATTCTTTTATGTCCAACAAATATTTGTGAGTGACTCCTGTATGTCACAGGCTGTGTTCCGTACCAGGGATGAATAGTGTGAGCTAACATATTTGTCATCTGCTTTAACAGCACTTACAATATTCTAATTGCCCACTCACATGCAACTTACTGGTTCAAATATCTCAGACCTCTTTTTTACATAGGTTTTCTTCACTTCCATTTCCTAATTGTTATGACTGAATATTCCCTGATGAGTATTTCAGTACCTACAACTCTCATAATGATTAAAAAGCAATAAGCAATAGAAAATTATTTTCCATTCTTTCGACTTTCAATAAAAATTTGCAAAAGATCTATTTTGTGGCAGATACTGTCTAGGGACAGGAGAAACATGGAGAACAATGCAAAAGTTTTCTTCATAGGGCTTATATTATAGTGGGATTATATTGAGAACTAAAAAGTAAATGAACAATATAAATTAATATTAGATGATATAACTACTGGAGAGAAGAATAAAGCAGGTGTTTCACATTTAAGGGGGGGAGTCAAAGAAAGCATATTTTGGAGGTGATATGTAGGCAGTGATCTGAAAAAAGAAATGAGATATTCTACTGCTAAATGTTTGCTAGAAGTAGTGGTAAATGTTACTTACTTTACCTCATCATTTTCTTGTCTCCCTTCCAAAGATTTTCTTACATAAAAATATGTATGCTCTGGCCGGCGCCGTGGCTCAACAGGCTAATCCTCCGCCTTGCGGCGCCGGCACACCGGGTTCTAGTCCCGGTCGGGGCACCGGATTCTGTCCCGGTTGCCCCTCTTCCAGGCCAGCCCTCTGCTGTGGCCCGGGAGTGCAGTGGAGGATGGCCCAAGTGCTTGGGCCCTGCACCCCATGGGGAGACCAGGAAAAGCACCTGGCTCCTGGCTCCTGCCATCGGACGAGCGCGGTGCGCCGGCCGCAGCGCGCCATCTGTGGCGGCCATTGGAGGGTGAACCAACGGCAAAGGAAGACCTTTCTCTCTGTCTCTCTCTCTCACTGTCCACTCTGCCTGTCAAAAACAAAAACAAAAATATGTATGCTCTAGCAAATGCCCATGAAAGCAGAATATTGCTATATGGTGCTCAAGGCACCAGGATGTATCAGCAAAAAGAAAATATCATTGATGGTGATGTCATGTTTCAGTAGATTTTTCAGTTGAGCAAAAATGGAATTCGACCATTTTTCCGTATCCTGTGAAGTCACTACCTGGAGATCCATATACTAAAAGACGGAGGAGTATTTTGCGATCCATAAAGGGTGATGTACCATGAAGGAATTTATAGGGACAGAATGCATTTTAGCTAACTTAGAGCTCACAACTGTCTACCTCCTGCACATCATTCCATGTATTTCTGTTTTCATTCAACGTTTTATTTTAGTTATGCTCTTGATAGATACGATATTCACCTCTATAAATATATTGAACTAAGTCATGGGAGAGAAATCAATGATTCTAGACTCCAGTAGGTAAGTAGATACAGAAAACCTAAAATAGAAGTTGAATCAATATTTTCCAGTTATAACAAGAAATTCAACTTAAGCCCTCAAGTCAATCAATTATTCATTCATTCATTTCACAAAAGTACTAAGATTTTTCAGCCTGCTGTGCTCCATCCCTGATTGGCAACTCAGGGGTCTCATTGTGAGTCCAGTTCCTAACCATTGTGTTCAGGATATTTGTCTAAAATGGTATAGTATATTTGATTGATTCTGTATGGACACGCTTTTAGGTTTAGCTTTGTTGCTAGTTTTTGTTTAACCTTGCTAATTCAGAAAATGTTCAAGCCTTTTCAAAAACCTCTGCAAATTATAAACTTTGTAATGATTCAGTCCATCTCCTCCAAAAATGGCTAAACTTGAATAAGGACAACTTCAGACCCCAATGGCTCCTTTGTGGCACCTGAGTCTCATTAATTTGTCCCTTGAATTTCAGAGTTACAAAATTTCTTCTCACCATTTTCATGTTATTTTATTTAGTACAAAGAGACTAAAAATGTGGAAAAAAGTCTCCAAAATATCTCAGATTGTACAAAGTCTTAAAGACTGTTTATCTTACACCAATCCATTCCTCAGCTCCTCCATCACACCCCCCCAAATACTTCATAACTCTTTCCTCACCAATAACCTGCCATATGTGCACACCGAACATCTTCTTCCATCAACTACTCCTCCTTTTTATGTGAATTTCATTTTCTCTGTTCCCTCTTCAGTCCACTCCATCAATTACTCTTTCCTGCCTCCGCTGAATTCCCTTGCCCTTCAACTTCCTTTCTTAACCTGTATTGTTGGTCCTTCCCCACCAATGGCTGAAGAATATAGACCTCAATGTCCACCTGAATTAGTCTCCTTCAAGTCTGGGTCTCACTCAGATTTCTATGCCATTGTACAATATCATTTTGGACTCATAAGAATATGGGATTTAGTTATTAATTCAGCCTGGTTCTCAGGGCATATTTTTTCAGGGCTCTTCAATTTATATCAACTGCTCATGGTGTCCTGGGCAGCAGAGTCCCCAACAGAGTTTATTCTAGGTTATTTGCTCTACACACGAAGAATTCAAAGGAGAGACATAGACATGTACAGGAAAGTAGGATTTAATTAAGGCAAAGCAAAAGTGCACACTCAAAAACTAAGTGCTGGAGAGAGAAGAGAGGAGAGAGGAGAGAGGAGAGAGGAGAGGAGAGAGGAGAGAGGAGAGAGAGAGAAACAAAAGTCCAAAAACACAGAACTCAAAACCAGGGAGAAAAAACCCTCACAATGAAAAAAATACTCCAAGAAGGTAAGACCATCCTTTCATCCCTTTCTATCACCTGGAGGCACAGAGGGTGATGTCAAAAGGGGTAGAATTTGGGATGAACTTGAGTGCCTCCATTTCCATGCCCTTTATTAGAGAGAGCAGAACTGCCCTGATGGGACTGGCACTGTGGTGTTGTGGGTTAAACCTCCACCTGAGGTGCCAACATTGCATAAATATACAAGTTCCTGTCCTAGTTGCTCCTCTTCTGATCCAACTCTCTACTATGGCCTGAGAAAGCAGTGAAAGATGGTCCAAGTGCTTGGGCTCCTGTGCCCGTGTGAGAGTCCCAGAAGCAGCTCTGGCACCTGGCTTCAGATCAACCTGGCTCTGGCCATTGAGGCCATTTGGGGACTGAACCAAAAGTTGGAAGACCTCTCTGTCTCTCCCTCTCTGTATCTGTAGCTCTATCTTCAAGTAAATAAATAAAAATCTTTATTTAAAAAAAAGTGGTGTCAAGGTATCAGATGCATGACCAGAACAGGAGTGTTCTGCATGATAATTTTATTATGATGGCATTTTAATGACCTGAAGGTCATCAAGAGGACACATCCTGCAGCCATATTGGATACTTCCAGCTAGCACTGTTTCTGTAATCACAACAATATAGAATTTACAGTTTCTAACACATGTGAGTGAGAGCAGCTTTAGTGATGCATGGAAGGCAGGCCTGGATGTCACACACAAAGTAAGGCTTGGGTGGTGCACAGAGTTGTCACATAGGCTAGGTTGATGCATTGGCCAGATAAGCTGTCATGTAGAAGTGGGCTGAAGGTGTCACACAGTGGGTTGGCTGTGGCTATCAAACCATGCATCATCTGGAGCTTTCATTTCCGAGAGCTGTCCAACACAGTGGCTGCAGGCTGTCAGAATCTGCTCATCCTCTTATCTGCTTACTTTCCCACATCAGTGGGATCAAATACAGTAATTCATGGTTTAAAAAACCAAGTTGAAGCTGGAATTGTGGTACAGTGAGCTAAGTTACCATATTTGACACTGGCATCCCATAACACACTGCTTATTCAAAAGTAGCTACTATGCTTCTAATCCAGCTTTCTGCTAATGCGCCTTGGAAGGCAATGGAAGATGGCCCAAGTATTTGAGTCCCTGCCACCCTTATGGGAGGCCAAGATGGAGTTCCTAGCTCCTGGCTTCAGCCTGACACATATGAGGATGAAACCAGCAGATGAAAGAGAAACCTCTTCTCTTCTCTTCCTGCTCCCTCTATATTTCTCTCTTTACCCCCCTCCTCCCTCTCTCAATCCCTTCCTCCCTCTGTACTTTCCCTTTCAAATAAATAAATAAGTACTTTTAAAAGAAACTGAAAGTTTCAAAGTCCTAAGGACTTTCAAATAAATGAAAATGTTCCCAATACTTAGATGCAAACCGAAAACTTACCAGAGAGACTTTTAGAATCCATTCCCCTTGTCTTCACTCTAAGCTTGATTGGTCAAAGATACAAGATTTAAGATAAGAAGAGGATGACTCTTCCAATTTTCACAAGGTAAACTCATGGCTTTACACCTTACACAATAAAAGAAGTAAGAGAAACCTGTTACCTTCAAAACAACCCCTATAAGTAGGGCCAGTTGCAGATATTATAAAGAGACATTAGACTCAGGATTGCATGGTCTTAAACTGTAAAGAGAACAAGAATCCAAAACTCTATCTCCCCTATGACTTTTGTCTAAGCAACCTCCCTCTTGTCTTTTCTGGAATATTAGCATTCTTTTCTCTCCCAAGGACCTCATCTTTGATATGCCTGACACCTATTCTCTTCCCCTTAATGATTGTTCCTAACTGTATGCCTTTTCTATCCGCTGTCGAAATTCCTAAAATCCTTTTAAAACTCAGGTACAAACTATTTAAGATACCTGACTGTTTTGTGGTGCTAGCTATCCTGACAGGCCTAATCTGGGAAGCTAAACTTCTCAAAGAAGAAATACAGGCTCTCATATCCTCTACACCAGAAGCTCTTCAAGGTCTTCAACTATAATTTAACTAAAACTCTTATCCTTAAATCCAGTTCCTAAAATATTCCTATTGTCATGGAACATGCTAATGACAAAGGATGCCAGCTAGTCCAAGGCATGAGAACAACTACAACAACAACAACGAGACATCCCAGGTTTACTCTATTTCCTAACCCCAACATCATTCTGCCTTTTAGTCAACATAACACTGTCTTTACAGTTGTTGACTTCTCTCCATCTATCTCTTCTCCCCAATGCATGGTGTTTTTTTGCCTTTAAATGGAAAGCAGCAGTATTTGTTAATGCTTCTGGGGATACTGTGCCCCCCTACTTACTTCCCTCAAACCCTAAATGAAAACCTGAGAGATTTAGCTTAGTGTGAAACTCCGATCCAGATGTAGATTATTCTTTTCTGCCACTCCTGATTTTGACAACTCACTTGTCCATATCCAATTTTGCTACTTGCCCCTGAAGAATATAGGTTCTTCTAAGACAAATGCAATTATGTAGGCCTAGAGTTCATTATCTAGAACATAATGTCTCCCCTTAAGTGAATAACCCATTCACTAAATACATAAATACCGTCATAAAGTTCTCTATCCCTGAGAACAAAAGACAGTTCCATGAATTTACAGGATTAATTGGCTATTTCTAGAACAGCATCCCTATTTTTCCATTATTGCTTCCTTTTCTATGCCATGATTAAGGAATATATCTCCAAATCCCTAACTGGGATTCTCCTCCAATATCTGCATTTCAAAACTTCAAATCCGATCATCATCTCTGACTCTTGGACTCCTAATTACTCATTACCTTTTTTTTTCATTTTATGCACAAAGGCAAAGGACATGTTTTATTCATCCTCATTCAAAAATAGAACAGAAATCAAAGTCTTAGTGGATATGTTAGCCTTACTTTAGACCCCATAGCTCATGAATTTTCTTTTTTTTTAATTGCTGCCAATGTCAGATTGATCAAGATTACTGTCAACTTAATTCCAAGTAATTCATTCAATTTATTTATACACCCTATACATACCCTACTAGTTATTGACTATAAATAGTACTTTTCGCAATCATTTCCTATGAAATGCTATTATCTCTTCCTTCTCATGTTACTACTCAATGCAGTCTAACATAACATAATTTGCTGTTCTTCCCCTTCTATTTGGGGAACAAACTCATTGCTGAATCACCATTACAAAGTCAACAATTCTTCCTCAACAAAACATCATGAACCCTTCTCCCACATATTCAGATGTCACATTCTTTGTATACAGACACAGTTCTTACATCAGGAATGCAAATGTGATATTTCAAGGAAGATATACTATCTCAGATTTTCAATCCATTGAGTTCAAAAGTCTACCTGGGTGTTTATCAGTAAAGCAGCTGAGCTCAGACCTCACTAAAATGGTATACTAGCACAAGATAAAACAGTTAACACAGAGATAGCAGATCTACATTTTTAAATTGTACTTGATTTTGGAAACCTAAGGAAACAAAGAGGGCATGTGAAAACTGCAAGCATACCCATCAAAAATGGAACTCCAGTCACTAACCTACTAGAAGCTTTACTACTACCAGCCAAGGGATTATCTATCCTTAAACTGAAACTCAAAGTAGGAGTCAGACTCGGTGCTAAATAAAACCTTGGCAAACAAATGTGCTAAGAAGGACACTTTTTGAAAAAAAATGCTTTCTTGGGGCCGTCGCTGTGGCTCACTTGGTTAATCTTCTGCCTGTGGTGCCAGCATCCCATATGGGCACTGGGTTCCAGATCTGGTTGCTCCTCTTCCCGTCCAGCTCTCTGATGTGGTCCTGGAGGGAAGTGGAAAATGGCCCAAGTGCTTGGGCCCCTGCACCTGCATGGGAGACCAGGAAGAAGCACCTGGCTCCTGGCTTCAGATCAGCGCAGCACCGGCCATGGCAGCCATTTGGAGAGAGCACCAATGGAAGGAGGACCTTTCTCTGTCTCAATCTCTCACTGTCTATAACTCTACTTGTCAAATAAAAAAAAATTCAAAAATTTAAGAAAGAAAGAAAAAAGAAAATGCTTTCTTTATTGCACAGTTTCTCTTACCCAACCACCTTTAGATAGAGAAACTCGACTTAAAGAATGTAGTGGACACCAACTACTATCATCTGAGATGAAAAATCCAATAGGAATTGGGCGGGAGGTTTACAGATTCAAACTGGCTTTGCAGATACCAAAATGCTCACTTTTCTGTCTTTGGTTCTTCACCCAAAATTTAGCCCAAGAGCCTTGGCAAAGCCCACAACAAAGAACATCTTAAATATCTATATATTTTATTTTTTTTTTTATTTTTTATTTTTTTGACAGGCAGAGTGGACAGTGAGAGAGAGAGACAGAGAGAAAGGTCTTCCTTTGCCGTTGGTTCACCCTCCAATGGCCACTGCGGATGGCGCGCTGCAGCCAGCGCACCGCGCTCATCCAATGGCAGGAGCCAGGTGCTAGGTGCTTCTCCTGGTCTCCCATGGGGTGCAGGGCCCAAGGACTTGGACCATCCTCCACTGCACTCCTGGGCCACAGCAGAGGGCTGGCCTGGAAGAGGGGCAACCAGGACAGAATCCGGCGCCCCGACCGGGACTAGAACCCGGGGTGCCGGCGCCGCAAGGCGGAGGATTAGCCTGTTGAGCCACGGCGCCGGCCCATCTTAAATATCTATAAATATTGGTGGGACATTTCAGTGCTTGTGTTAAATAGATGAACTCAAGGTCCCATTTTCCAGGAAAAAAAAATATTGGCAGAGCAGTTAAACATAGAATATAACAGTTAAACATAGAATTGCCATGTAACCCATCAATATCACTGCTAGACAGATATACCCAAGAAAATTAAAAAGCTGTCCTCACACAGAAACTTCTGAACAAATTTTCTTGCAACCAAATATCCATCACTGACAAATATAAATGTGTTATAAACATAATGTGTTATACCTATATTATGAAATACTTTATATCCATAATAAGGGGTGAAGTGCTGATTTATGCTCCATGATGCTAAGTAAAATAAGCTAGACACAAAAGGCCACATACTGTAAAATTTAATTTGCATGAAATATCCAAATTAGGCAACTCTCCAGAGATAAATAATACATCAATAGTCACTAGAGGCTTGGGTTGGAATGCGATGAATAGGGAGTGACAAAAATGGGAATGGGGTTTATTTTTAAAGTGATGAAAATATTTTTGAATTAGACTCCTTTGATGGTTGCATTACTAAAAGTCACTGAATTTTATACTTTAAAGAGGGTATGTTTAAAGATGAATCCTATTTTAATTAGAAAAGTAAATGAGGATAAGGAAACAAAGGAATAAATACAGATAGAATTAAATAAAGGTCCTGAGGGAGTTTGTCTCAGTGCCTTGAATGTAAGCTGAACACCTTGTTACATTCTGGTTGATCATAAACTCTTGAGAAAGAAGACTTCTTGTTGTCTCTTCCTGCGCACTCTTGAAAGCTCTCCAGTATAAGGCTGTGGTGGAATGAGTTGAAAAGGTCATATCAAGATGGCCACTGAGCAACTGCAACATAAGGTATTCTGTTGGTATGCAATTCCATTTGTAGTAAAGCTTGAATTTTTAATTTTTTTGGTCTTGCCTTGGCATTGATGGTTAGGAGGACTCTACATTGGTACAGACCCACAGCAGCCCATAGCAGAGGGAAACCAACCTGAAGAACAAACCAAACAGAATGCTGAAAAACAAAGCAAAAACCCAAAATAGGAATATAGAAGAACATATAAACTCACCAATGGAGCAGGCTAAACCAACCATAACAGAGGCTGAAGAAGAAGAATTTGAAACCATGCCAGAAAAAGAATTCAGAAAATTAATAACCAGATTACTTAGAAATAATGAGAAACAGATTCAAGAGCTGAACAAAAAACAAGCCCAAGAATTAGAGATCCTAAAGAGAAGCCAGAATGAAATATTGGAAATGAAAAACTCAGTTGACCATATAAAAAACACCTTGGAATCCCTCGGAAATCGAACAGATGAAATAGAAGACCGAATATCAGAATTCAAAGACAAATTTCCAGAAATAATACAGTCAGATAAAATGCAGGAAGAAAAAATTAAAAAATTAAAAATTACGGTCAGAAACCTGCAACATTCAATCAAATGGTGTAATGTTCAGATAATAGGAGTCCCCGAGGGGGTGGAAAGAGAGAATGGATTGGAAGGTGTTCTCAATGAAATAATATCAGAAAACTTCAAACAAAGGCAGCTGGATAATAACAGGCAAATTCAGCATATAGCCAGGACTCGGAACAGGATAGACCAGAAGAGAAATTCACTGCCACACATTGTGGCAACACTCAGCTCAGTGACACACAAAGAACAAATCCTAAAATGTGCCAGAGAGAAACAACAAATCACATTCAGGGGTAAGTTAATCAGACTCACCCCAGACTTCTCATCGCAAACACTACAGGCAAGGAGACAATGGTGTGATCTATTTCAAGTTTTAAAAGACAAACAATGCCAACCTAGAATACTATACCCTGCAAAGCTATCATTTATGAATGAAGGGGAAATAAAGATCTTCCAAGACAAACAGAAACTGAAAGAATTTGTATCCATGAGTCCAACCCTACAACACTTGCTCAAAGACATGCTGCACACAGAAATACAAAAACAAGAACATCACTACAAAAAAAAAAAAAAGCAAATGTAGAGTAAGCTACAAACAAAGTTCAAAATGCATAAACAGCTCATTTCAGGAAACATGACTGGGAAGAGACAGTACTTAACAATAATCACACTGAATGTGAATGGTCTTAATTCTACTACCAAGAGACACAGACTAGCTGATTGGATCAAGAAAGAGAATTCATCTATATGCTGCCTTCAGGAGACACACCTTATCAGCAAAGATGCATGCAGACTGAAAGTGAAAGGATGGAAAAAGATACTCTAAGATAATGGAAATCAAAAAAGAGATGGTGTGGCCATCCTAATATCAGACAAAATAGACTTTAACATAAAAACCATTAAAAAGAGACAGAGAAGGCACAATATAATGATTAAAGGATCTATCCAACAGGAAGACATTACTATTATAAATGTATATGTACCTAATTACAGGGCGCCTGGCTACTTGCAAGAATTACTAAAGGATTTAAAGAGAGATATAGATTCAAATACAATAGTAACTGGGGAATTCAACACCCCACTCTCACCAATGGACAGATTAACCAGACAGAAATTCAACAAGGAAACAACAGAGCTAATTGATGCTGTTGACCAAATAGACTTAATAGATTTCTTCAGAACTTTCCACCCCACAGCCACAGAGTTCATGTATTTCTCCCCAGTACATGGAATGTTCTCTAGGATTGACCATATGCTAGGCCATTAAGGGAGCCTCAACAAATTCAAAAAAATTGAAACTATACCATGCAGCTTCTCAGACCATAGCACAATGAAACTCAAAATCAACAACCCAAGAATCTCTACACCATATGCAAACATATGGAGAATGGACAACACGATTCTGAATGAACAGTGGGTCATTGAAGAAATTAAAAGAGAAATCAAAAGATTTCTAGAAACAAATAAAAATGATAACACAACGTATCAAAACCCGTGAGACACAGCAAAAGCAGTGCTAAGAGGAAAGTTTATAGCAATTGATGCCTACATCAAGAAGCTGGAAAGGAACCAAACAAATGAACTCACCATGCACCTGAAGGATTTAAAAAAACAGCAGCAAATCAAGCCCAAATCCAGCAGGAGGAAAGAAATACTAAAGATTAGAGAAGAAATTAACAGAATGCAAACCAAAAAACAATACAAAAGATCAACAAAACCAGGAGCTGGTTCTTTGAAAAAATAAATAAAATCGACACACCATTGGCCCAACTACCCAAAAAAAAAGGAGAGAGAAGACCCAAATCAGTAAAATCAAAGATAGTTATGGAAATGTAACAACAGACACAACAGAAATAAAAAGAATCATCAGAAACCACTACAAAGAGATGTATGCTAACAAATTGGGGAAACTGGAAGAAATGGATAGATTCCTGGACACATACAACCTTCCTAAACTGAGACCTGAAGATATAGAAAATCTAAACAGACCCATAACCATGGAAGAAATTGAATCAGTAATAAACGCACTACTGAAAAAGAAGAGCCCAGGACCAGATGGTTTCACCGCTGAATTTTTACCAGACATTTAAAGAACTAACCCCAGTTCTTCTCAAATTATTCAAAACAATTGAAATGGAGGGAATCCCCCCAAATTCTTTCTATGAAGCCAATATCACCTTAATTCCTAAGCCCAGAAAAGAAACAACAGAGAAAGAAAACTACAGACCTATCTCTCTAATGAATATAGATGCAAAAATACTCAACAAAATTCTGGCAAACCGAATCCAATTGCACATCAGAAAGATCATTCACCCAGACCAAGTGGGATTTATGCAGGGATGGTTCAATATTTGAAAGCCATTCAATGTAATACATCACATTAACAAATTGAGAAACAAAAATCATATGATTATCTCAATAGATGCAGAGAAAGTACTTGACAAAATACAACACCCTTTCATGATGAAAATTCAAGCAAATTGGAGTTAGAAGGAACATTCCTCAACACCATTAAGGCAACTGATGATAAACCAATGGCCAGCATCATATTGAATGGGGAAAAGTTGGAGGCAGTTCCATTGAAAAGGAGCACCAGGCCAGTAATGCGGCTCAATAGGCTAATCCTCCACCTTGCAGCGCCAGCACCCCGGTTCTAGTCCTGGTTGGAGCGCCGGATTCTGTCCCGGTTGCCCCTCTTCCAGGCCAGCTCTCTGCTGTGGCCCGGGAGTGCAGTGGAGGATGGCTCCAGCGCTTGGGCCCTGCACCCCATGGGCGACCAGGAGAAGCACCTAGCTCCTGCCATCGGATCAGCGTGGTGCACCGGCCACAGTGCGCTGGCCGCGGCGGCCATTGGAGGGTGAACCAACGGCAAAGGAAGACCTTTCTCTCTGTCTCTCTCTCTCACTGTCCACTCTGCCTGTCAAAAAAAAAAGAAAGAAAGAAAACGGGCACCAGACAGGGATGCCCACTCTCACCATTGCTATTCAATATAGTCCTAGAAGTGTTAGCCAGGACCATCAGGCAAGAAAAAGAAATTAAAGGGATACCAATGGGAAAGGAGGAAATTAAACTATCCCTATTTGCAAATGACATGATCCTATATATAGGCAACCCAATAAATTCCTATAAGAGACTATTGGAACTCATAGAAGAGTTTGGTAAAGTAGCAGGATACAAAGTCAATGCTCAGAAACCAATAGCCTTTGTATACACAGATAATGCTGTGGCCGATGAAGATTTCTAAGATCAATCCCATTCACAACAGCCACAAAAACAATCAAATACCTTGGAATAAATTTAACCAAGATGTCAAAGACCTCTATGATGAAAATTACAAAACACTAAAGAAAGAAATAGAAGACATAAAAAAATAGAAAAACTTGCCATGCTCATGGATTGGAAGAATCAATATCATCAAAATGTCCATTCTCCCAAAAGCAATTTACAAGTTTAATGCAATACCAATTAAAATACCAAAGTCATTCTTCAACGACCTAGAAAAAACAATGCTGAAATTCATATGGAGAAACAGGAGACTGAGAATAGCTAAAGCAATTCTTTATAATAAAAACAAAGCTGGAGGCATCACAATTCCAGACTTCAAGACATACTACAGGGCAGTTATAATCAAAACAGTCTGGTACTGGTACAAAAACAGATGGATAGACCAATGGAACAGAACAGAAACATCAAGATCAATCCAAACATCTATAATCAACTCATATTCGACAAAGGACCTAAAACCAACCCCTGGAAAAAGGACAGCCTCTTCAACAAATGGTGCTGGGAAAACTGGATGTCCACATGTCGAAGTAATAAGCAAGACTCTTACCTTACACCTTATACAAAAATCCACTCAACATGAATCAAAGAACTAGAGATGCACCATGACACCATGAAACTAATTGAGAGCATAGGGGAAACCCTCCAAGATATTGGAACAGGTGAAGAATTCCTGGAGAAGACCCTAGAGGCACAGGTAATCAAAGATAAAATAAACAAACGGGATTACCTCAAATTGAAAAGTTTCTTTATACCAAAGGAAACAGTCAGGAAAGTGAAGAGGCAACCAACTGAATGGGAGACGTTATTCGCAAACTACACAACAGATAAAGGATTAACAACTAGAATCTATAAAATGATCAAGAAACACCACATAATCAAAACAAACAACCCAATAAAAAGATGGGACAAGGACCTTAACATTTTTCAAAAGAGGAAATCCAAATGGCCAACAAACACATGAAAAAATGCTCAGCATCCCTAGCCATCAGGGAAATGCAGATCAAAACCACAATGAGGTTTCACCTCACTCCGGTTAGATAGGCTTACATACAGAAATCAACCAACAATAGCTGCTGGAGAGGATGTGGGGAAAAAGGGACACTAATCCACCATTGGTGGGAATGCAAACTGGTAAAGCCACTATGGAATACAGTTTGGAGAGTCCTCAGAAACCTGAATGTAGCATTACCACAGGACCCAGCCATCCCACTCCTTGGAATTTACCCAAGTGAAATTAAAGGGGAGAAAAAAAGGCATTTGCACCTCAATATTTGTTGCAGCCCAATTAAATAGCTAAGACATGGAAGCAACTTAAATGTCCATCAACTGATGACTGGATAAAAAATTATGGGATATGTAATCTATGGAACACTATACAGCAGTAAAAAACAATGAAATCCGGGCATTTACAACAAAGTGGAGGAAGCTGGAAAATATGCTGAGTGAAATAAGCCAATACAAAGGGGACAAATATCATATGTTCTCCCTGATCAATGACAACTAAATGAGCATCTAAAATGATACCCATTGAAGTGAAACAGACACTATGAGAGACAACAACATGATCAGCCCTTGACTAGACTGTTGAGGAACAACTTACTATTTTATTCCTTTTAGTATTTTTGTTGTTGTTGTTGTTGCTCGGTTTGTCCTACTTAATACCACTTGTTGAACTCTGTAATCAAAAATATAACAGTGGGAATAAGAAAGGGAGGAGATGTACAATTTGGGACATGCTCAATCAGTCATGCCCCAAATGATGGAGTTAGAAACGTGCCAGGGGATTCCAATACAATCCCATCAAGGTGGCATGTACCAAGGCCATCTCACTAGTCCAAGTGATCAACTTCAGTTCACAATTGATCACACTGATAGGTCTAAGAGTCAAAGGGATGACACAAACAAGACTAGTGTCTGATAATACTAACTGATAGAATCAAAAAGGGAGAAAATGATCCAACATGGGAAGCGGGATACACAGCAGACTCATAGAATGGCAAATGTCCTAAATAGCACTCTGGCCTCAGAATCAGCCCTTAAGGCAGTTGTATCTGGCTGAAGAGCACATGAGAGTATTTTAGACATGGATAGCCAAGACACTCTGGAAAAAAAAAAAAAAGAAGACCTAAATGAAAGATCACTGTGAGTGAGATCCCAGTGGAAAGAATGGGGCCATCAAAGAAGGAGGTACCTTTCTCTGAAGGGAGGAGAGAACTTCCACTTTGACTATGACCCTGTCGGAATAAGATTGAAGTTGGCGAACCCTAAAGGCTTCCATAGCCTCGGCAACTCATGACTAGAGCCTAGGGAGATTACTGACACCATAAACAAGAGTGTCAAATTGTTAAATCAACATCAGGAGTCACAGTGTACTTACTCCTCATGTGTGATCTGTCCTTAATGTGTTGTCCAAAGTGAAGTAATGCTATAACTAGTACTGAAACAGTATTTTTACATTTTGTGTTTCTGTGTGGGTACAAACTGATGAAATTTTTACTTAGTATATACTGAATCGATCTTCTGTATATAAAGATAATTGAAAATGAGGAAAAAAAAACTTGGTGTTAAATTGGAAATTGCATAGAAAATTAATCAATTTTTTTAAAAATAATATGTAGGATATCTGTCCTTAATGTGCTGTACATTGTGAATTAATACTATAACTAGTACTCCAACAGTATTTTTCACTTTGTGTTGCTATGTGAAGGCAAACTGTTGAAATCTTTACATAATATATACTAAATTGATCTTCTGTATATAAAGAGAATTGAAAATGAATCTTGATGTGAATGGAAGGGGAGAGGGAGCAGGAAAGGGGAGGGTTGCGGGTGGGGGGGGGAAGTTATGTAGGAGAAGCCATTGTAATCCATAAGCTGTACTTTGGAAATTTATATTCTTTAAATAAAAGCTTTAAAAATAAAAAAAAATATAAAAAATACACAATCATTCTTAGGCATTTAAAAATTAACAGAAAAGTGATCTTTGTTAAACATAGGAGTGGGAATAAGAGAGGGAGGAGATATATAGCTCGGCACAGGCTCACTCGGACTTACCTCCAATGGTGGAACTAGAAATGTGCCAGGGGATTTCAACTCAATCTTATCAAGGAGGCAGGTACCAATGCCAGCACACTTGGTAAAGTGGTAAGTATAAGTACACAACCAATCAAAAAAGATAGGGTAATGTTAAAGAGATTTTACAAACAAGACCAGTGTAAGCAAATAATGAAGGATAGAATTAAAAGGGAGAGAATGATCCTAGGGGGGAAGCAGGACACACAGCAGACTCATAGAATGCCAAATGCCCCAAACAGCACTCCGGCCTCACAATCAACCTTTGGGGCATTCGGATCTGGCTAAAAGGCCCATGGGAGTCTCACAGGCATGGAAAGCCATGACACAGTGGCAAAAAACAATCTAAATGAAAGATCCTGGTGAACAAGACCCCAGTGGAAGGAACAGGCCATGAAGGAGGGAGGCACCTTTCTCCAAAGGGAGGAAGGAACCTCCACTGTGATATGGCCTTGACTAAACAAGTTCAGAGTTGGTGAACTCAAGGGGCTTCCATAGCCTAGACAGCTCATGGCAAGAGCCTCGGGTGATTGCTGACGCCATAAATAAGTGTGCCCATTGTTAAATCAACAACAGGAGTCACTGGGTACAGGCACCCCATGTAGGATCTCTGTCCTTAATGTGTTTTACTATGAAAGTTAAAGACAACACTACTAGTCAAACAATACCCTATACCTTGTGCGGTTATGTGAGGGCAGCCTGTTGAAATCCTTGCTTAGTATATACTAAGTTGATCTTCTGTATATGAAGGTAATTGAAAATGAAACTTGATGAAGGGCGGGATGTGAGAGGGAGTGGGAGAGGGGAGGGCTGCGGGAGGGAGGGAGGTGAGGGGGAAGCCACAACAATACAAAAGTTGCACTTTGTAAATTCACATTTATTAAATAATAAAATAATAATAATAAAGTAGGACTCTACAATTCATTTTTTCACCTAGGCTCAAAACTAGTCTTTCAGTGGTATCTTCCAAGATGTTAGGTCTCTGACTTAAAGATAACATTAAGGTTGGGGCCAGCGCCATGGCTCACTAGGTTAATCCTCCACCAGCGGCGCTGGCACTCCGGGTTCTAGTCCCGGTTGGGGTACCAGTTCTGTCCCAGTTGCTCCTCTTCCAGTCCAGCTCTCTGCTGTGTGCAATGGATGATGGCCCAAGTGCTTGGGCCCTGCACCCACATGGGAGACCAGGAGGGGGCACCTGGCTCCTGGCTTCAGATCAGCCCAGCGCACTGGCTGTAACGACCATTTGTGGGGTGAACTAGCGGGAAGAAGACCTTTCTCTCTTTCTCTCCCCCTCACTGTCTAACTCTGCCTGTCAAAAAACAAAAACAAAAACAAAAGGTTGGTGTAATATGTCTGGGAAGGCAATTCTCAGTTGTCAACAAATAGGAGCTCATTTAATAATGTCAGCAATATTAAGTGATATCAGATCGTATCAGACTAGAGTCTCCTAATGTCTAGGATGCATTAGGGATCCACACTCAGGAGCCTATAGGCTCCTGAGAGGATGGTTGAAACTGACTAAAAGGTGAGGACATCAAAAAATCATTAGGTCTAAGGGCAGGTCAGGGTACTGAGGAAATTTGCTACTGTGAGTTTAAGAGTGCTATTGACCATTCTGTTTTTCTTTGAATATCCTGAATGAATTTACCAATAAAGGAAATATCCCTATTAATAAAATGAGAGCAAAGAGATTTTCTTAAGTGAGGAAAAATCTTTTAGCAAAAACTTAGCTACCATGGTTAACAGTAGCTTTTCGCAGGAAAATAATGCCTAGCCATCCTGAAAACATACAGAGTATGGTGAATAGTATCTATACTCATGAAACTACAGGAGTTGAGCAAAATCAGTTCACCAAGAAAGAAGGAACAAGAGGGAATTGACTTGCCTTTGCCTTACTTTCCCATTTGGTTCTGCAAGAATAAAGCCAACAAGAAACCATTGGCTCAATGGACTATAATACCAAACTCTGACTCAAAACCCCACTGAAGTCAATCTAATACCTAAGATTGTTTTTAAGACAACAAGACCTATCTTGAACAACAAGAGAAAAAAAAAAGATCAAACACAATCCTTACGCCTTTTGCTTGAACTTACTGATAAGGTGTGATACACCCTACTTCTTATACTTTTTCTCATGATAGGTTAGCTAAGGTTAAATCTGCACTAGGATTATTGTTTTTAGCCATTGTTTATATTCCCATGGAACTGTGGTCTTTATACTTTTGATTTGTTAAATATTACATTGGTGGTGATTTACATCTGTGCATATAGAGTGCATTGAAAGTATGTCTTTGCAAAAAATAAAGAAAGAAAAGGCTGGAGATTGAAGGAGGAAAGTGGGAGGGAAGGAAGCATAGTTTTCTTATCAGAACTTTATCTATGAAATACGTGACATCTGTCCTCTCTTTTTATAAAAATTTCTAAAAAATAAATCATTTCATTTATATTAAACGTAAGAAAGAACTATCATTGAATAAGTTTAGAAATATTTGTCCCCTTGAAACTAGCTAAGCACAGAGAAAAACACTTTCTATTCAGCTAATTGGCTTCCTCTTTGATGAAAATAACCCAAAATATAAATCACCCACCTGCCATTTGTTTATCCTTCCATATAAAAATCTAAGGCAAAGAGGCCACTGCTGTGACATGAAAGGCTACACCTCTGCCTGCAGTGCCAGCATCCCATACAGGCACTGGTTTGAGTCCCAGCTGCTCCACTTGCAATCCAGTTCCCTGCTGATGCACCTGGGAAAGCAGTGGAAGATAGCCTAAATGCTTGGGCCTGGGTATCCATGAGGAGAGCTGAAGAAGCTCCTGGCTCCTGGCTCCTGGCTCCTGGCTCCTGGCTCCTGGCTCCTGGCTCCTGGCTCCGGCCTGGCCAGCCCCAGCTATTACACCTATTTGGGATTGAACCAGCAGATGGAAGAACCATCTCTCTTTCTCCCTCTCTGTTCATCTCTCTT
Source organism: Sylvilagus floridanus (assembly GCA_949820135.1). Classification (NCBI taxonomy): domain Eukaryota; kingdom Metazoa; phylum Chordata; class Mammalia; order Lagomorpha; family Leporidae; genus Sylvilagus; species Sylvilagus floridanus. Next base: position 42,031,916 of record OX463224.1, read on the forward strand.
TCTGCCTTTCAAAGAAAATACATAAATCTTTAAAAAAATAATCAAAGGCAAAACCATCCTGCTAAGTCAGTGATTTTTGGATCTGGATGTTCTCCTTATTGAGATAGCCTGAACAAAATCTATAGTTATAATTTAGAAAATGTGACCAATAACATCAACCAATCCTAGGTGATCATATCTATTAATAACCACTTTCAATCCAGTTATAAAAAATAAGCTCCTACTACTGTTTAATAAATCACACTGTAATAGGATACTATTAAGGCCTGCTATCAAGAAGTTACTGAGTCATGGACACAGGAATATTGGAGCTATTCCTTGACAACATCATCCCTCTTCTCTCCAAAACCCCCAATGGAGACACTTTCATAAAGTAAATAGAACAAAGCAGAGAAACATTATCAGAGAAATATTTGATTTATTCTCTTATTTTAAAACTCTAGAGTTTGACTGATTATATAGAACTATCCTTTACATCAGTATTAGTAGCATAAAAGCTTACTGTGCTGTGGCCTGCAGTGCCTAGATCCTACTTGCGGAAACTGCCATGCTAATATGATATCAAGCATGAGTCAGTGGAAGAGAGAATAATTTTATCATAAATGCTTATGTATAACTCTAAGATTGAAATTCTTTTTAGAAAAATTGTGGCATAATGAGTGCCCTGGAAATAAACTAACCCCAGATCCACACTTCTGTTTATAGAGCATGGATAAAAGGGGAGGGAGGCAAATACAATATCTGCTTTTCTCATGCAAAAACTATCAGTGTAGAAGAATGGCTTCTAAAGATGGAATAGGAAAGAATTCAAACATTGACTTCTATTGCCTCTATCTGCTAAATCATTAATGTTCTCAACACACCCAAGAAATTGCAGATTCCAATATTGCAGTGGAAAATCTCGAGGTCCAATACATAAGCTACATTATTTTTGCTAGAAATTGTTCTCACTGTGTTTTTATTGGATATCTGGTCAGTTTCAGTAGGAATTGATTTGGCTGAACTGTCATCCTCACTGTCTATGAAAACACACACTTATGTGGGAAGAAAAAGAAAAAATCCATTTGGTTCTTCCCTTCATAGAAAAGTGGTCTAAAGTGATAGAAATTCACAAGGAAAATAAACAAACATGCCAAAACCTCAGGATATATTTGAAAGAATACTGAGTGGAATTATTGTCATTTATCTTCTTCTAATTGATTTTCATTAAATGTACTTACTCATTAAGAGATCATTATTTGCATCTCTGGGATTTATTAGGTTTCTAAGAAGTAGCAATGGAAATCCTAAAAAAAATAAAAAATAAAACTAAGTGTTAATATTCATAAGACCTTGGAACAGAATTTGGAAGGGAAACAAAGAGATTCTCCAAATTTTTCTTTTCTATGGGAGCCAAGTGAAAAGTCTGAGCTCACATGGAAGTTTGCAGCAGGAGGTTCTTAAAGGCTGTCTCTAATCCAAACAGCAATAAAACGAGCTCAGAGTCCAGTGCAGGACTTTAAGGGTGATCTGATGATAGAGAATAAAAAAGGATTTAAGTTAAAAAAGAAGAAGGCAACTAAGCTCCTGAGGCAGTAAGAAATTTTTCTTTGCAGATCAAAGAGGATGCCTTAGAAATAAATCTATCAGTTTTCAAGTGGCAGTCGTAAAGCAAAATCAAAAACACCCAAAAGGAAAAACAGGAAAATGACCCCTGTGCAGACAGAAAATCTTATTTTAAAGTCTTCATATCCATTCAATATAAAGTGGGAAAATAGAAGCCCATAACCATGTAGAGTATTCACACTCAGTCTTCCATCCAAATGAATCAGATACTAAGAACAAGCAGCCTTGTAACCCTTGTAACTTAGTACAGTGGAAATCTCAAATTACACTTCAAATAAATGCTGTAGTAGAATATTTTAGGAGCTATCATTTCACTGTGGTATCATAACACTTTACATGTGATTCTGCCTATACCTGTACCTTAAACCTCCTCCACAAGGAAGGGAAACACTATCTGTGCAGTCAAATAACTTCATTAGCTCTCTGCAGTATTTTAGGAACACTTTAAATCATCCCTTCTCATCTGATTATGAAAGCATAAAGATAGCCCTTTTATAGACTATACAGGATCTCCGGATGCCATGTTCTTCCCAGAAAAATGCAATCCTGAGTTATCTGTTATATAACCTTTACTAAAAGTCAGAGTGCAGACCTACTATTTATAGATGATGCTTTGAGAGACAGGCAGTCATCTATTCCAAATAAGCATGGAACATCAATATTCATGTTTTGAACTGAAAGTGTTCACTAACCTGAGTTTTTGTTCTTAATATGTTTGAATTACTTAAATTAACAGTTTATTTGGAGATAATCCTATGAATATGCAAGTCACTTCTAGCAACCACACAGAAACATTTATCCGCACTAATCAAACCCCAGGGTCAATATTTTTTTTACCCATTTATTACCCTTTGACTCTAAGTTGTAAGGAATAAGCTCCATAAAGTAGAATTGTTATCTATGTATCTTCAAATGAATGACAAATGGCAATAGTAGTTAAAGAAGCTTCAAAAATATAAATAGGCTTCAAGGAAATATTACCAACTGATAAACAATCACTACCCATGTCTGTTTTCAACATCATCTTTTAATTAGTGAAGCACACAGGTCTTGCTTTTAATATTACAGTTCTAATTCCAATGTTCTTATACAATTTATATTTCAACACACTGAGAATATAAGTTTCATCTCTTACAGTACTAAAAATACTGCTTTTCTGGTGACATAACTAATGAACCACCCAAAAAGCATGTCCAGGAATTATTAAATAACAACTGACAGAGTAATATGATATATTGCAATATTTTGACATCTAAAGGATTGTTTTCAATTATTGTTCTTAAACAATTCGGTTTATTCAAATTTCCTAATGGGTTGTGTCAGTTATTATCCCACATAAAACATTGTCTTGGAGCACAACAAGCTTTTTATCCTCACACAAACATCTTAGGACCTGTAATTATACCTCATTAAACCTTGTCACCAAAATGTTCCATTCATAATATTTTCATAATATTTAGTCTAAATCATACTTATAAAGTACATTATCTCTAAAGCATTCATGAACTTACTGTGTACAAGAGAATGTTTAAAATTACATAAATCAGGTAGAGTTTAAAGCATTAGAAGGTGTTAATGAAAGAGGGATTTTTTCGGCCGGTGCTGTGGCTCAACAGGCTAATCCTCCACCTTGTGGCGCCTGCACACCGGGTTCTAGTCCCGGTCGGGGCGCCAGATTCTATCCCGGTTGCCCCTCTTCCAGGCCAGCTCTCTGCTGTGGCCCGGGAGTGCAGTGGAGGATGGCCCAAGTGCTTGGGCCCTGCACCCCATGGGCGACCAGGAGAAGCACCTGGCTCCTGCCATCGGATCAGCACGGTGCGCTGGCCGCAGCGCGCCAGCCACGGTGGCCATTGGAGGGTGAACCAACGGCAAAGGAAGACCTTTCTCTCTGTCTCTCTCTCATTGTCCACTCTGCCTGTCAAAAAAAAATAAAAATAAAAAAAAGAAAAGAAAAAAAGAGGGATTTTTTTTCTTTTTATGATGTTCTAGATCAATTTCTTTAATATACTTCTTTATACACACTTATTCTACAAGTAAACTTAAAAGATACTTTTGTTATCTTGTCTATAATGCTTCATCAAAGTTAGCTAACTCAACTAATATTTTACTCAGTGTATAATATAATCACTGAATAGATGAAATTCAGGGAAGTATACAATGCTAAAAAAAAAAATACTATAAGCTCACAGGGATTTTAATTCACTTGCATACTAAGAAGAGAACAAACCATAAGGTGAATGGTGCTAGCTAGTTCCTTTGATCAGGGTTGAAAATTTTATAACTGACAGTATGAGCAGTAGCCAAAGAGTCAACATTTTCAAGTTTCCTGAAACCCAAATCTCATAAATTAACATAAAGAGAGATAAGAACATCTGTAAATACACTGGGTTTCATTGTACAAGAAACCCAAGAATAGGGAACCTAAATATTTTATAATGGATGGTAAGCCTGCTTTGTCTTTTCCCCAGGGAAAAATACCATTATTACAGTGGTTGGTAAATAAATCTATCCTTTGCTCCAGTGGAAGACATTACCTCTAAATCAAAGCATGTCCAGCTTACAAACATTCTTGAAAGACAGTCCACAGCAAGGACAACCAAAGAGAAGCAAAATGTGAAAGAGCCACAGTTTGTTGTCTCCCTATATGTGACACATCAAAAGTTCCCAGTGACGTGCTGTGAAACAGATCACCAGAAATTATTCTTCTTGTTTATTTTAAAAGATTTATTTGAAAAACAGAGATAGAGATATCTTCTATCCTCTTGTTCTCTCCCCACATGACAATAACCAGGGTTGGCCCAGTCCAAAGGCAGAAGACTGGAACTCTGTTGGGGTCTCCCATATGGGTGGCAGGGACCCAAGAACTTGAGTCATCATCTGCTGCTTTCTCAGGTATCTAGCAGGAAGCTGGATTAGAAGCAGAGCAGAAGCTGGTGCTATGGTGTAGAGTGCCGGCATCCCACGTAAGCACCAGTTCAAGTGCCAGCAGCTCTACTTCCCATCCAGCTCTCTGCTGTGGTCTGGGAAGGCAGTGGAAGATGGCCCAAGACCTTGGGCCCCTGCACGCAAGTGTAGGAGACCTGAAGGAGGCTCCTGGCTCCTGGCTTTGAATCGGCTCAACTCCAGCCATTTGGGAGAGAACCAGCAGGTAGAAGTCCTCTGTATCTCTGTGCTTCTGCCTCTCTCTAGCTCTTTCAGATAAAGTCAATAAATCTTGAAGAAAGAGGAGGAGAAGAAGGAGCAGGGCAGGGAGAAGAGAAGGAGAGAGAAGAAAAGGAGGAGGAGGAAGAAGCAGCAGCCACCAAGTAGCCTAGACATCAGGTGGGATGCCAGGCTGTGGCTTCACCCACAATGCTGGCCCCACTTCCGTGTAACTCAAATTTTCTACCCATGGAAGAGCATCCCCCCCCCCTTTTTTTTTTTTTTTTTGACAGGCAGAGTGGACAGTGAGAGAGAGAGACAGAGAGAAAGGTCTTCCTTTGCCGTTGGTTCACCCTCTAATGGCTGCCGCGGCCGGCGCGCTGTGGCCGGCGCACCGCGCTCATCCGATGGCAGGAGCCAGGTGCTAGGTGCTTCTCCTGGTCTCCCATGGGGTACAGGGCCCAAGCACCTGGGCCATCCTCCACTGCACTCCGGGCCACAGCAGAGGGCTGGCCTGGAAGAGGGGCAACCGGGACAGAATCCGGCACCCCGACCGGGACTAGAACCCGGTGTGCCGGCGCCGCAAGGCGGAGGATTAGCCTGTTGAGCCACGGCGCCGGCCGAGCATCCCCCTTTTACTATTCACCCTCCCCTGACACTGTACTCCCACAATACAGGCTACTTGAAAACATCTATGGAAAAATGAACTGAAAGCATGCTTATTTTGAAGCAAAAAAATGGTTGAAATCCATTTTCTTTTTTTTAACTTTTATTTAGTAAATATAAATTTCCAAAGTACAGTTTATGGATTACAATGGCTCCCCCCCCATAACTTCCCTCCCACTCACACCGCTCCCTCTCCCATTTCATTCACATCAAGATTCATCTTCAATCATCTTTATATACAGAAGATTGATTTAGTATATATTAAGTAAAAATCTCATCAGTTTGCTCTCACACAGAAACACAAAGTGTAAAATACTGTTTCAGTACTAGTTATAGCATTACTTCACTTTGGACAACACATTAAGGACAGATCACACATGAGGAGTAAGTACACAGTGACTCCTGTTGTTGATTTAACAATTTGACACTCTTGTTTATGACGTCAGTAATCTCCCTAGGCTCTAGTCATGAGTTGCCAAGGCTATGGAAGCCTTTTGGGTTCGCCAATTTTGATTTTATTCCGACAGGGTCATAGTCAAAGTGGAAGTTCTCTCCTCCCTTCAGAGAAAGGTACCTCCTTCTTTGATGGCCCTGTTCTTCCCACTGGGATCTCACTTGCAGAGATCTTTCATTTAGGTTTTGTTTTTTTTTGTTTGTTTTTGTATTTTTTTTTTCCAGAGTGTCTTGGCTTGCCATGCCTAAAATACCTTCATGGGCTCTTCAGCCAGATCCAACTGCCTTAAGGGCTGATTCTGAGGCCAGAGTGCTATTTAGGACATGTGCCATTCTATGAGTCTGCTGTGTATCTCGCTTCCCATGTTGGATCGTTCTCTCCCTTTTTGATTCTATCAGTTAGTATTAGCAGACACTAGCCTTGTTTGTTTGATCCCTTTGACTCTTAGACCTATCTGTGTGATCAATTGTGAACTGAAGTTGATCACTTGGACTAGTGAGATGACATTGGTACATTCCACCTTGATGGGATTGTATTGGAATCCCCTGGCATGTTTCTAACTCCATCATTTGGGGCAAGTCAGCTTGAGCATGTCCCAAGTTGTACATCTCCTCCCTCTCTTATTCCCATTCTTATATTTAACAGGAATCACTTTTCAAGTGAAATGGACACTATGAGAAACAGTGAGTTGATCAGCTCTTGTCCTGACTGTTGATGTACAATGTAATACTTTATCCCTTTTAGTATTTTTTTTTTGCTCTAGTACTATTGGTTGAAATCCATTTTCATAACTTGTATTTCCCATGATCTTTTTGAAGAAGCCTTATGTACATGATTATTTTCAATTAAAAAAAAAAAACTATGGCTCTAAAGTCCACAACACAATAACTAATTTCAGAGGCTTTTCCTGTATGTTTAGTATTTCTCTGATACAGGTTGAGATGAGGAGGAGGTGGAGGAATAAAGGAATAAGGGAAGGGGAAAAAGGAAGAAATGAAGATAAAGAGAGAGACAAGAAGGGGGGGGGGGGAGAACAAGAGATCGTGCTATTTTCCATAATAGATTAAAAATATAAAATTTTTCTGTTGGATTTTTTAGCTGCAATACTAGTTGGCTAGCATACCCATTCTAACTAAAACAACATTTATGCTCAGGGACTCTGAAGAGAACAGTTGGTACAAGTTTTAAAAAAAAATTCATAGTCCTGGGTCCTATCCATAGGCATGTCAGTGTAGTACCTCAATAATGGGAACTGAGCATCTGTCTTTGGAAAAAAATGTCAAAGATAATAAACATATTAATTATCAAAGGAACACTGATTAAAACCATAAGGTAATTCACCATCTACCCACCAGATTGTCCTCCCTCACCACATACATACATACATACACACACACAGGGGAGGGGATGGAGAGAGAGAGAAAGAGAGAGAGAGAGAACCAGGATATAGGTGTCAGAAGCGCAAATTTGGAAAACTGGTTTAGAAAACTTCTGGTGGGATCTCTACTGAACCCTGAGAGTAGCAATTCCTACCACAAAGCAGTTTTCCTCTTAGGTATCTGACCACAGAAATGTGAACCAATGTTTACCAGAAGACATGCGTAAGAATATTAATAGCAGCACCATACGAAACACTGAAATGTCTTTCAACAGGAGGAAAAATTTTAGAGGAATCTTTCAATAAAAAGAGTATATAGAAATGAGAATGAATAAACTTCAACTAAACTCAAGGTCATAAATGAATCCCACAAATATAATAATGTTGAGTGAAGTAAGACAGTATCCACAGTATATAAGCAGACTACAGTGTAGCTCTACTCATACTATGTTCAATAATGTTTTCTGAAACTAACACTGGCAGGAAATTACTATTTGTAATGCACAGGATTTCTTACTGATTAGTAAGGAAACATTCAAATTCTATAATCACATATCATATGCCATATATATTATACAAAACAACATGTAATTATACAGTGTAACAATATATACAAGTGAATGGTACATCCCTGACAAACTATTCAACTTCTTTCAAATAAATGTGAAAAAACAACTGGTAGACCATGTGTCAGTCTTAGAATTTAGATACTTTATAATTGCTACATCGATTTTTTAAAGGTAAGCAGGTGCTGAGCTGTAAAGTTGATAGACATCTATGTTAGACCATCTCTGGAGTGCACTGTAAGAATGCATATCACATAATAAAATTATGTACAGTAATCCACTAAAGGTAGAAATTTTGTCTGATAAGATTACTGTTATGCCTCACTGCTTAAATAGTGACTGATATGTGATAAGAACTGATAAGTTCCTGTTGAATAAATGAATGAATGATGAACTTAACTAAGGATGAGATAAAATTGAAAAATTATATTTGAGCCAAAAATTTTTCCACAACAATCTTCATACCAGAAAAAAGGAACAGGTTTGTCATGAGAATTCTGGTTCAACACAATGGAAAGTTAGTCAAATATTCAGTATAATGGGGTCCTTCTGTTCTACTAACACAGGAGGAAATATGAATGGCCAATGGACACACTGTGGAGACCTGGGTTGAATTCCAGGCTCCTGACATTGGCCTGACCCAGCCCTGCTAAAGCAGGCAATTGGGGAGAGAACTGACAGATGGAAGGTATGTCTATCCATCTGTCTGTCTCTTTCTCTGCTTTTTATATAAATGAATGTAAAATTCTTTAAGCAAATTATATTACAATAGCATACATATAAGCACTTTCCAAAGCATCTTTCATTCAGTTTTAATACAGACAAAGATTTATTGGGTGTAGAATTTCTAACAACCCAAATAAAAACAATACTGAACATTAACATCCATCTATTTTATTTGAGGGCTTAATTTACCATCTGCTACATTCAAACTTCTAATCTCTTTACAATTCAATGTATGTTGTGGTAACTGGAAATCAAAATATGTATCCAAACTACACTATAAATGACATATCTCAATATAAATTACATCTGCTCAAACTAAAGGTAAATACTCACAGACCACTTCCTGAATTAGTAGTTTTCCCTGCTTTGCCTTCATCCAAAAATATGAAAATTAAATACTCTCTAATTTAAATGGCAAAAAGTCTTTTTTTATTTACTTCAGGATGGGAATGTGAGTTGCTGTGGAAACACTTTATGCCCAAGTACGTCCACAATAATTCTAAATAGTTCTGTGACACTAAAATGGCATTGATAAAATAAGTAGATTTTTATTGCACACAGAAAAGGTATCAGGTGTCTTATCAACAAGTAATCCAGCAAATATTGGATATTAAATGTGTCCCTAGCTCTAGATGCTATGATAGACAAAGAAAAAAGCAGAAGATAAAAGTTTTGTTTCTGAGAGGCTCTCAACTAAATTAGAGAGATAAACCTTTTAGATAAGGAAAGACTAGGAACAAATCTAGATAGCCTATAATCAGATGGTATACAACATTTTCCCTCCCCCCTCTGTGTGTGTGTGTGTGTGTGTGTACACACATGTGTGAGGTAGGAAGGGGGCACTAAGAATAGTGAATTAATGTCCCCAGGAATTTTAGATCCAAAGATGTAAAAATAAAATTAAAAAAACATTAACATGGACGAAGTAGTAGTCTATGGTTGACACAGAAAAACTCCAGCACAACTTTATTGATAAAATCCATATTCCATGAGCTGAATGAAGTCTGTGCTAAGCAAAACAAAACTCATCACTCAATATTCGCAATATGAACATCCAATATTCTATCATCAATATACTGTAAAACCATCCATTCTTTTACAGAATCCCACTCTAACAAATATTTGACTTAACTCTTAAGACTTTAGCAAAAGCCTCCCTCTATACGTTTTTAATGTTTCTAAAATAATCAGAGTTCACCTGAGACTGTTATCAAGTCTACTTCCAAGTATCTATTTCAGGCATGTTATCTGTTAGTTTCCACTGCCAATTATTCCAGTTAGATCTGTTTATGAGGTTGCATGTACAATTCTAGCTTAATTTAAACCTAAGATACTATCAGAATAGTTCACATGATTACATTATTGGTTTTCATGTGTCCCATAAGTGACCTCTATTGGAATACTGTCTGGCATATTTTCAGAGGCATAAGTGAGATTAGCATACATAACACACTAAAATGAATTTCTATCCTTCTAGAACAATTTATTTGATTTTAAATTATTTCTCCTAATAACATGTACATAAGCAATAAAAGCATTTCCAGGAATTCGTAACAATGAACAAATTTGTTTGCTACTTACTTTTAAAATAGAGCTTTTGATAATAAAGATGGAAATAATATAATATTAGGTATAAGATGGGAGAGGAAAAATAATCAGTATCAATATCAGTATCAGTATACAAAGATAATGCACAGATACACAAAAAATTCACCAGTCAATTCTGACAATCCCATTGTATTAATACCTTACTGATATTGCTGACCTTATAACATCATGAAATCATCCAGTAGACAGAACAAAAAGTATATGGAGAACGTGTGATTTCAGGCCCCTCGGAGATACTGAAGGTGAAAACACTAATTCCCTGTACTGTCATCCATCACACCTCTCTCTGTTTAATCAACTGCATCTACTCAACAAAACTTCTCTTCCACATGTACTGATGGTAACAATTCAATTATGACACTCATTTTCTCAATCACAGCACTCATAGCATCCAAAATGAGAATTAACTTTCTACCATACAACAGATCTTGTGAAGCATAGAAAATCCTTCTGGCAGCTCCATTTATTCTAGCAGCTTGATCATAAACTCTCTTCAGGTTCTCACTGAGCTGTTGTTTCCTGAGGGTGAGGCAATTGCAGCTAACACATCTTAGGTAGCCATGACCATGCCACGTGCCCCACCCATACAAACAGAAAGTTTCAGGAAGTCCTAACTTCCATCCCACTGAGTATCATCAGTACACATTGATTCTACTTACCTAGCACTAGAGGGAACAAGACGCATACAGCAGACTGAGATGAATATAGCATTCATATGTTAATAGGTAAGTTTTCAGTACCAGCTCCAATGGGAGCAAAAAGAAAGGGCACTTAGGGGAAACAGTGGAAGATGGCCCAAGTACTTAGGCTTCTTATCCCCATATGGGAGACTCTGATAGAGTTCCAGGCTCCTAGTTTTGGCCTGGACCAGCCCAGCCGTTTTGGACATTTGGGGAGTGAAACAAAGGATGGAAAATATCCCTCATATTCCCTCCCCTCTTCTCCTATCTCCCCTCTTCTCCTATCTCCCCTCTTCTCCTATCTCCTCTCCTCTCCTCTTCCCTTCCTTCCCCTCCCTTCCCCTTCCCCTTCCCCTTCCCTTCCCTTCCCTTCTCTTTCTCTCTCTCTCCTTTCCTCCTACCTTTCCTCCATCTCTCTATCACTCTTCCACTCAAAATAAATACATATATAAATACATAAGCACATAAAACTTTGGGAATTTAAAAAAAAAAGAAATGACACTCAATTAAGGCCAAAGAAATTGAGAAAGGGGACCAAGTAGAAATAAATGTTTAAATGAGTTTGGGCTTTTAAAAAAAAAAGCCTATAGAAGGAAATTGACATCCAGAATGCATAAATGTTTGTGCCAGTTATTTGGTTATTGTCTCAGTCTCATGCCTATATTTATAATCTGGATGGCTAGAAATAGGGGTCTACAACTGGCATTTCACAGGCACCATTACTAGCTACCATTGCTTTTGTCAAGGGGATCCACTGGAAGGAGATTGGAAGACAGGGGGAAAGGAACTGCTTCAAATTCCAAGTCTGCCTTCTGGTGGCTCCTTCTTCATAGTCCCAGTTCCTGCAGGTACCCCTCCACAGCTGAACTGCTGTAGTAGCAGCCCCTCATCTGTGCTACTGCACTCTGATAAGCCTACCTGATTTGTTTCATGTCTTTAGACCTATAGACAGTAGCTTCTTATTTAAAGGAATTAGTTTCATCTTCCCTTCTTTGCTCTCTCAGTTGTTTGATCCCTGGAAACTAAATTCCCTGTATTAAATCTCTTCTTCTGAAGCAGAAAGTATGGTTTCTCTTCCCTCAACAGCCTCTGACTGAAAGCCACTTACTAACTTGTTCTTGGGTTGGGTTCCTTACTCTTTTGAGCTTAAAATCAGCAAATACCTCCTTACAAAAGTAAATTAGGATGCTAGAAATTTGTGGCACACAAAGACATTTTGATGAGCTAATTTATCATGTGTTTGCTTAGAATGAAGTATCTACTGAACTTAAGTGTTATAAATAGGAATGATTTCCATAAGGAATATTAGGTTGCTGGTTAATGAGAAATTACAGAAAATAATTATAAATTCAGTGACTTAAAATCTCCAACTACAATAAAATAATCTAATAAATTTTTCATTTCTTTTAGATGTCAAATAAGGATGAATACAAGACTCAGAAATAAGTTGTACAGATTAAAAAATTACAGCATGATCTGAATTCACACACCTTGACAAATGCTGTATTAAAACTTAGGGCACAAACTAGAAAGAAGTGGGAACTTGGAAGTGGAAACATTTGAGTGCCTTCAATAAAGGTAATAAATTACAATCCTGATATGTCCCTGAACCTCTCTGCTGATATAAGCAGGTTCTCTTCCTGTACATGAAGAGAACAGTTCTCCTTTGCTTGAAAGAAAAGTTTTGGCCCAGGCCTCACAGCAAACACATAATTCTGTGCATCATTCATTTCTCCAGCTCCTGAATGAATGATTTCAATACACATATATGGCAATTGGTCAAATGGAATGAGTGAGAGTCATGCCACAGTGAAAATTTTCCCTCTAGTTACAATCAAAAGCGAAATAGCATCTCTGGAGATATCACTGTAATTAATGCAACCATCCAAGACCTGAGAGATGGAAAGGGAATGATCCTTTTATTTACTCCTATTGTTTGTCCATTAGACCAATTTATTCATAAAGTGGTTTTAATTTATAGAACAATGGTGAATTTTTTATAATTTAAGCAGGTGGCAACCCTCAATTCAGGTGCTATTTTGAACATGATATATTCCCTGAGGGAAAACAATCAACATAGCTCCTACTGGTATATTCACCTATTAATCTGAAAAATACTTTTTATTACTTTTTATCAGTTTCCTGAGACAAGTCGTAAGAGTCCATTTTCATCTGGCAGAGATAACAATATACATCCACTCTGTTGCCTCTGTTGAGGAAAAAATTGCCCTGAAGGGAAATGTAAAAAGCAAGGAAGTCTTTTATATATTGTAAAAGGGGAGAAAAACTGAATTCAACTCCACAGAAACAGAAGGCCAGAGGATAGGGGCAGAGGGTTAACACTGGAGTGAGTTAATGGGATGTTAGAAGGAAGTCAATCTCTGTGAGTTGGCTAACCAGTGCTCCTCAAAGTTAGGCCTCTACCCTCTCAGGAGGCCTGGGGCCCAAAAGCCCTATATTTCTTGATAATATTTCAAAGGAGAGCTACCAGGTCTTTTATATATATATATATATATAAAGCTTTTATTTAAAGAATATAAATTTCCAAAGTACAGCTTATGGATTACAATGGATCCCCTCCCCAACAACTTCCCTCCCACCCGCTACCCTCCCCTTGTTCTCAAAGACTTACTTTCATTAATGTATTAAGTGGAGGATATTATTATGTCTCATAAGTTATAGTTATGTCTAGACACTCACAAAATACATATAATTCTTGGGTGCTCCTTTAAAATTAATTAAGTTTCTCAAAAAAAAAAGAAGTGAAATTAACTTCAAGATGCAAAAAAAGCAAACACAAAATACACATTAGCAAAACACAAATATTCTGAAAAGTGGGATGAATTTCTTTGGTTTGTCGTTGTTGTTTATTTAATTGAAAGGCAGAGTTACAGAGGGATGAAGAGAATTTACTATCCTCTGCTTCACTCTCCAAATAACCAAAATGACTGGACTTGGCCAGGTGGAATCCAGGATCCAAGAGCTTCTTCCCTGTCTCCCACGTGGGTGGCTGTGGCCCAAACATTTGGGATGCCCTCTGCTGCTTTCTCAACTGCATTAGCTAGGAGCTGGCTAGGAAGCAGAACAGCCAGGACTAGAAATGACTGACATATGGGATGCTGGAGTTGCAGGTGGCAGTTTAAACTGCTGCACCAATATGCTGACACAAAAATTTCTTAAAAATACATAGATCCACTGCTTTAAGATCCACTTTCTTGGAATACAGTGACCTGAAGAAGGTCATGATACCTCCTCAAAATAAAAGAAAAGAAGAAGAGTATGTCTACATCCCAGGAGATTATAAGGAATTCTTACAACTTCTAAGTCAAAAAGTTAATAAAAATGAAATCATTCTTCTGAAGGCAGGGCCGCAAAGCATCAGACCTTTTTGAAATGAAGTTTCAGTTCCCCAATCAGGAAAAGAACTTTGACCTCAGACTCCTTTGCCTATGACGGTTAAGAGCAGAGAATAAAAAAAAGTTTTTAGAAGCAGCATGATCAGTTACATGAGAATGGAGCAGTGCAGAAATATATTCTGTTTATCATATATATAATTGATTATATAAATATTTTATTTCTTTTTCCTTAATATGTACTGTAAAATTATTGATACTAATTAACTCAGTTATTTAGTCTTTGGTTAACAGAATATTTAGATGAGAATGTTACTAAATTGGAAGAGGAATTAACATCATTCAAATATCGACAGTGTCTGTTGGAACATTTGTCTTTAAGGAAAGAATGACAGTGTTTTTTAAAGAAAAGTTGCATCTGATAAAATACTGATATGTATTAAATTTGATTGCAAGAGCTAGAGGATGTGGGGGGGGGGCATAATGTAGTCAATCAGGACAAACCAATAAACCATTCCTGAATGTTAAAACCTTAACTCAAATTCTGTCATGACCCTGTAGCCCCTCTCCTCTTCCCCACATCTTGCTTAGGACACCAACTGATCTAGAAGCAACAGTTACTTTTTCTGGACTTCCATCCTATACCAAAGCTTTTCTTGTTTCTCACCATCTGGCTCCTCTTATCTATAACATGATTTCCTTCCCTAAATATTCATTATAAAAGCATTCTTGGCTCTAAGTCTAGTGGATATTTTTCCAACTACTTCCTAACCTTGCTAGTGGAAATTGCAGTTTTTTTCCCAATACCTAGTACCTTTCTGGCTAGTATCCATAATGGCTCAACGCCCCCTTTATTGCAGGGATCCCTGCATCTTAAAATTTTGGTTTAACACATCATATTATGTGAAGCATGGATTTGTAATAACAGTTATATATAGTTAGACATAGGTGTAGAAACTGTGAGTGGATGGTTGCACTGAAAATGAGATGAACTGTGCCAGTTCTTTGCCTATTGTCTCCTCTAGAAACTTCTTAACCCACTCTATTATCCTGAGGCTAGGAGTCTATCAGCCACTTTGCACCAGCCACTTCTCAGGTCTGTCAGTGGAGGCTCTGAGAGGGATTTGGAGAGAAGATGAAGAGAAGACACCCTGGCTTCCAGTTTCTGTCAGTATCCCCCAACAGTGACTGATAACCAAAGTGTCCTTATCTTGTGACACTCCCAGTACACGCACATGGGATGACCTCAGTCACCTCCACACTAGAAACGTATTCTCTTAAACACCCCAGCAGCAGCCTGGCATCCACTCAGACCCATCTCTGAAAGGCTGCCTTTGACCCAGTGTGAGATTCTGTAATAATGGCAGCTCCCGGAGTGATGAAAACTCCTCCAGTATTTGGAGGAAGTGATTTCTCCTCCTCATTTCTAAATCGTGCCGACAATATTACTTCCCTCTTGTTTCTCTTATGCTTACAGATAATAGCCACTACCTACAGTTAATAATCTCTTTTATCTTTTAGCTTTCTTGGGTTTCTAACTTTTGCATAACCAGTTTCCTAAATTACAATGCCACATCTTAAAAAATCTTGTGTAGTATTTTTTTTACCTGAGCAGCATGTCACTAAAACAATGTCCAAAGTCACAGGGTGACTTCATAGGATTAGCATCAATGACTAGTGCAGTAGCTGTTTAATATATATCAATTTCTGATGTGTGCTTCCAGGGGTATGCTTACCCTAGTAGAGACTGTCATTATTAGTGCATTCCTACCATGTAGAACAAAAGTGCAACTGTGGTGCAAAAACTACATTGTTTCCCTTCAGTTGTGCAACTCAGAGAGGTAGAGTGTGAGGCTCGCTTGCAGATACCAGCATTTCTGAATGCTTAGAGGGGCAAGTATTTGGCCTGGATGTAAAGCTGCTGGTTGGGATACCAACAAGTTCTATCAGAGTGTCTAGGTTAAAGTCCTGGTTTTCCTTCTGATTCCAGTTTCCTACTAATTGCAGCAGCAATAACTCAAGTAGTTGTGTCCCTGCCACCCAAATAGGAGACCTGGAAAGGAGTACCTGGCTCCCTAACTTCAGCATCGCCTTGCACCAGCTGTTGTAAGCATTTGGGAGTGAACCAATGGATGTGGACACTCTCTCTTGTTCTCTCTCTTACTCACTCTAATTCTATGTGTGTGTGTGTGTGTTTCTCTCAAATAAATAAAAATCAAATGATTTCATAGAAATGATGCCATCACAGCAGAAATAAAAGGCTGTAGGGTCTTCCAGAGATGAAAAATTAAGGAGACTTTAAAGTACTTAAACATAATTTAGGGTGATGTGTGCATTATTTATTCCTTTGTGCAACAGAAGTTCAAAGCCAACCTGCTCAGTGAAATCCATTTGTATGTTCTTATCTCTCTTTTAATATCATAGTAGAGTTAGTCAAATTTAGGATTCCTAAGAATTTATCATCTTAGTACCTACTGAATGTAAAGGCATAGATGCACACATAAAAACAGACATAGGTATGAATAGAGATACATATATATTGAGCACTCAGGTAATGATTGTCTTCCCCATTTGACATATGAGGCGCCTCTTTGATAGACTGAAAACTTATTTGAAAAACTAAACACTCCTTATTCACTTTTTGAGCAATTGACAGTTATAGATACTTTAATTTTTTTACATATCAAAAATGTTTTTCTTGTCATCCTCAAAATTAAATTTTGATATTTTTAAGCTAAAGCATGTGCCTATCAGAATTTACTAAATAATTATAATTATTATTCTAAATAATCGGTCTTCAGACTTCCTTCCCTAAGACTTCAGAAAGACATTTAAAAAATTTGTATTCTGAGGAAATACTTTATTACTAGTATAGTATCATTTTCGTCTTAAGTTGGTCAAAGCTTTCTATAGTCCAGATTTTTTATATTAATTTTGCTGATACTTTAGTGTCATTGAAGACAAGTTAGTTTTGACAGTGAGCAAACATGGCTTGCAAACTGCAGTAGTCAAAATGACTACTGAAGGTAACAATGGACTTCATAATGGTTTTAGATAAATATTGTATGTAGCACAATAGAATTGTGATTTGGATGGGAAGAGAAAGGAAAGTGAATAGAATGACTTAAGAAGTTCTATCTGTAAGATAGGCAAAGAGGCAGTGATTTCTCTAGACATATTAGAGAGAGCTTCATGGGTTGAAGGAGGCTAAAGGCACTTGACAGGAGAGCAGTAACCCTGCAGGTCAACAGAGTTTGAATACCAAGTTAGTTCTCATTCACTCTTTGAACCTTGGTTTCTTTTTACCATTTAGGATAGACGTATTTTTGTGTTCAGAACAGTCTGAGTATACTGTAGGTTAGTCAGTCAGCAAGCCATCATTAAGAAGATCTACTTTGTTTCAAAGTGGCCCTGATCATGTTAAAAGGGTGGTAAGGCGGTGCTGTGGCTCACTAGACTAATCCTCCGCCTGCGGCGCTGGCACCCCAGGTTCTAGTCCCAGTTGGGGCGCTGGTTCTGTCCCGGTTGCTCCTCTTCCAGTCCAGCTCTCTTCTGTGGCCCCAGAGTGCAGTGGAGGATGGCCCAGATCCTTGGGCCCTACACCTGCATGGGAGACCAGGAGGAAGCATCTGGTTCCTGCTTTGGATCTGCGCAGCGCTGGCCACAATGCACCGGCCTTAGCAGCCACTTGGGGGGTAAACCAATGGAAAAGGAAGACTTTTCTCTCTGTCTCTCTCTTACTATCTAACTCTGCCTGTCAAAAAAAATAATAATAATATAAAAGGGTGGTAAATGGCTGACAACCAAACCCTGAACTAGAAGCCATGGGCTAGACTGCTGCTGTGTCTCACATATCACAGGCTAATCTCTCCAAGAGGGAGACGAAGTTCACAAAAGTGTATTTGATCATTTTTAAAGAATCAAATGAATGCATTAATAAGTAAAAAAATTTCTAGAAATCTTTAATTCATGAATTGTATTAGAGGAAGGATCCAGATTCCAGCTGAAATGCATTCTGTGTGGAGTCCACAGTGGCGTGGACTCATCCTGCAGCCTACTCCAATCATGAGGCTTCCCTGGCCTCCAGTACTACGAACCAGTCGGCAGTGAACCCTCTCTCCTACTGGTCAGATACTATTGCTGAAAGAGACGTTCACTGCCCTAAGATTTCCTCTTCTGCTTCTTTGGCAGCAACAAAGAGACCATAAGAAATTAGCATGATGGCAAAGTCCAAGGCCTGGAGAGGACAGCCTAGGTTTCTAGAACCATCAGAATACAAAGGTATCTGTTGAACTCGTGAGAGTGAGGGATTTTAATGTGAAAAAAAAAAGATGTGTAGTGCATATTCCTTGGCAAGTGCATGAAAGGGATTGTATGTCCCTGGAACTAGAAAGATGAGATTGTTGCAAAGAGCTGGAAATTTAGTCCTGCACTCAGCTGATATGTCTAACTATAGGAAACCTAAAGTGTCCCATTAGGTCAGGCTCTGTTGTATTATTAAGGGATGGATTTTAGGGATAGGAATGCCTCTGAAATATGAGAAAGCTTGCTTGATGCTGTAGGTGAACTTATCTCCCAGTCATCATCTTCCCAAGTCAGCTTTAGTGTCTGGAGTCGTGTTACCCCAGACACAACAGTTACTTAATCTCATTTCATATTTCAATGTCAGGGCACATTCATATTTTATAAATAGAAACAAAGTCCACTGCTAAATGTTGCTCATATAAATGCACAGATATATTTGAAAGTGACTTGGTTACTTCTGTGAATATAACTTTCTATTTGATGTGGGCACCTAATCGTGGAAAACTGAGCTACTTCTTTCCTTCCCTCCATTTAATGACTCTTCAAGCAATATCTTGCATGTGAGAATTGCTAACTTCCCAATTCACGAGACAAGGGAAAATGCCAAATGTACTGCTGCAAGGATGTTTAACTGAAAACAAAGAAGGATTTTTATCAAGAAAAATTAGAAAGAGCTATAACTTAAAACTCCTCAGGATAAATGTATAGTGCCATAGTGCCTGACTTATTCTTTTATGGTATCACTGAAGTGTTCACATGTTAGTGAATTTCTTGTTGCCAAGCAATAATAAAGTAGATTTTAAGGGAACCATCAACTAATAATTGCAAAGGACATAACTCATGTGACTTAGTTCCATTTTTTCGTTCCATAGAGTAGGAATCTTGGGGTACTTGAACTAAATAAAATCATCTTGAAAACCTCTTGTGGGGACAAACACATATTTCTTATGTTATTACTTTATAGGCTCCACATTTGAGGAGGCAGAGCCAGAACGGATCAGTGACACCACTGTCCAAATTAGATACAGCCTAGTTTTATTCCACTGGACACACAGAATTCAGGGATAGAAATTTCCTGTCAATAAGCCTCTTTCGTCACTAAATCATTCACCAGAACACTCTCTATATTTAAAAATAAAATTATAAGAGGGGCAGGCCTCAAAGCACAGTAGCTTGAGCGGCAGCATGTGATGCCCATATTTCATGCCAGAAGCCCAGTTCAAGTCCCAGCTGCTTGGCTTTTTTTTTACAGGCAGAGTGGACAGTGAGAGAGAGAGAGACAGAGAAAGGTCTTCCTTTTGCCATTGGTTCACCCTCCAATGGCTGCCGCGGCCAGCACGCTGTGACCTGCGCACCGCACTGATCCGAGGGCAGGAACCAGGTGCTTCTCCTGGTCTCCCATGGGGTGCAGGGCCCAAGCATTTGGGCCATCCTCCACTGCACTCCGGGGCCACAGCAGAGAGCTGGCCTTGAAGAGGTACAACTGGGACAGAATCCGGCGCCCCGACCGGGACTAGAACCTGGTGTGCCGGCGCCACAAGGCGGAGGATTAGCCTAGTGAGCCGTGGCGCCGGCCTGTATACTTCTTTTAAAAATACATTTATTAGAGAAATATGAGGGGAAAAAATGAACTCCAACCCCTTATTAGCTTCCAAACTGCACATCCAAAATAGCCCCAGCCTAGGAGCCAAAACCAGGAGCTGGGTGCTCAATCCAAGTTTCCCACATGAGCGAGAAGAGCCCAGCTATTTGACTTTACGTAACTTTCTCAGGCCATGCAACTCTCATAGGTAAATGCTCAGCTTCTGTTCCAGCTGGCTGCTGCTGCATTCTGAGAGGCAGCAGATTATGGCTCAAGTGCTTGAGCACCTGACACCCACTTGGCAGACCTAGACTGTGTTCCTCACTCCTGACTTTCACCTGGCCCACCCCTGGCTATTGCAGGAGGTATTTGGGGAGGGAACCAGTAGATAGAAGAGAGCCCTCTCAATGTCTCTGTCACAGAAAATAAAAAAGTTTAAAATTAAAAAAGTAAATAAAAACTAAGAGCGCCACTACCTGCCTAACACCATCTCCCTAAGTGCTTTTAAACATCTCATACTACATCTTCTAATACGTTAGTGAGAAACCATATATTACCAATTATCTAGGAAAGATACCCCAAGTTGTTATAATAAGCCCTAGATTTCCAGCAAAGACCTGACTATTCACATAAGTGAGTGAACCCTAGAGTCTAGAGGGCTGACACTCCACACATTTTTTTTATCTCTACCTCAACTAGATTCACTATTCTCCCTGTTTATCTTGGAGTTCATCCTTACACAATGCTTAAGGGCAAATAAAAGATTCTGCTCTTTTATAAATTTAAAATTACTTTATTCTCAAGCTAATCTTACATTATATAAGCTAACAATATATTATATAAAATGTGTTATATATAAATATGTATTAACTATACAAGATACTGCTTTTCAGCTATCCTAGTTCAAAAAAATAGGTATATTTGGCAAATAAGAAAACAGAGGCAGCTAAGTTTAAGTATGTGTTAATTAGTTACTGTCTAACAGCTATTATTACTTTTACCAAATACATCAAATAAGTTGTATGTTTCAGGAGAACTGGCAACATTTGTCACCGTGTTATTTGTTGGAGCGCTGACACAGAGAAGAAAGAACACTCAATAAAAATTAATCAACTTCCTCCACCCCAACCCCCTTCTTCCTCATCATTTCTGAAATAACTTACATGCATAGATAACTTTTATTTTTGGTTATGTATGCTCAACCAGGGACTGTGTTATCTACTTACTGGGCAATTTAAAGCACTCTTTCAACAGGATCATAAGATTTGACTGTGTTTTATGCCTGGTGAGTGAAAAATCAATGGTCTGTCTATGCCTATCACAGCATGTCGCATCTCTGATTGAATATTTTCAACTTGTTTATCAGACATACAACTTGGTGGTAAATTTATCTTTATACATTTTTTTACATGTCAGCAAAAATAGCCTCAGGATCACTGTACCCTAATGAACTAAGAATGTCTGATAAATGATTAGGCTCCGCTCAACAGTGGAAGCAAACACTCCTCTCAATTACTGAAAGAATATTGTACTTTAGATTTTTAAAGAACAGGTTGTATGCTAAAGACAGAATTATGAGTAAGTTCTGGGGACCTCAGATGATTGTGATTAATAATACTTCATTGTCTCCACACATGCCATGTACACATACATAAAATGATCACAATGTCTGGTGACAGACATGATAATTAACCTGATTTTGGTAATCATTTATAATATATACATACATCAAATCATCACCTCATATATCTTCAATATGTCAGTTATACCTTAATAAAGCCAAATAAAAATATAAAATTTCAAAATAAATGAACAGATCGAAAATTCCCAAAGAGAGTCTAGTAGGTCCCCAGAATCTTCTCTTAAGGTAATATCCATGATATTTTCACACCAGCCAAATGGAACATCTTCAACTTCTTTTCCCAAAGCATTAAGAGGGTTATTTGAATCAGTAATTATGACATTGGCTTTAAAAGAAGAAGAATGATCCCTTGGTAATTTTGCTAATCTTACTACACTAAAAGTCTTCAGATTTTCTCATTTTAAAATAGTATCTGCCACAAGTATGCTTAAAAGTGCCTTATCTAGGCCGGCGCCGTGGCTCAACAGGCTAATCCTCCGCCTTGCGGCGCCGGCACACCGGGTTCTAGTCCCGGTCGGGGCACCGGATTCTGTCCTGGTTGCCCCTCTTCCAGGCCAGCCCTCTGCTGTGGCCCGGGAGTGCAGTGGAGGATGGCCCAGGTGCTTGGGCCCTGCACCCCATGGGGAGACCAGGAAAAGCACCTGGCTCCTGGCTCCTGCCATCGGACGAGCGCGGTGCGCTGACCACAGCGCGCCGACCGCGGCGGCCATTGGAGGGCGAACCAACGGCAAAAGGAAGACCTTTCTCTCTGTCTCTCTCTCTCACTGTCCACTCTGCCTGTAAAAAAAAAAAAAAGTGCCTTATCTAAATATGTTGATCTTATTATTACTTTAGGAGCAATTGTTTCTGAAGAAAACAGCTTTGTTACCCTAGCCTCAGTTTATAGAAGACAAATGGTATGCTCCATTGTTAAATTTCTCAGTTAAGGATCAAATAAAAGGGGAAAATTTGCTACTCAATGCAAGTAAGACAATGGGCAATTGAAAATTATTTTATTAAAACACCTATAAAACAAAATTCTTTTCAAAATTCAGAAATTGAGCTATTTTAATTGTTTTTGAAGTCTATGATATTATTGTAGTATGCTCTTATTTAACCCTAGAGAATTATCTATGATTTTATTTTCAAGCATAATATAACAGTGTAGGGAAATGACACATGAATTTATATTAATAGCAGACTGCCCTGCATTTATGAAGGTGAAGTTGTTGGCTCACCATTGTTAGTCTGTCAGAGAGCTGTTGCTCCACGAAAGGAAACTGATTTGAAATAAACCAGATATGCTTCCTCAACTAGTTCTCTTTGTGAACAAAATCATACCTCTGTATACCAGGCAGCCAGTGTGTATATGCCAGCCTCTGCCTACAGATACAAATGAAGCAAAGAAGCAAAGTGGTCCATACAAATATAAAATTTACTACCTTAATTTCATTAATGTGATGCTTTCACTGAAAATGCAATCCAGTTTTACTCAAGAATATAAGCACATGCATAATATGAAAGGAACACAAAACCATTTTCCTTGCCATCTCTCTAAGATATTCTGAAAGTTAAAATTTTAAATCATTAGCAAGCTATAGAAGATTGACATAGAGTTGATAAATGTTCACAGCCCACTTCACCTCAACCACTTTCTCATTCATTTAGCTAACGTTTACCAGAAAGTGTATGCTAAAACAGCAGTGTGACAGATATAATGGGCAGAAAAATAATTTCTTCCCTCAAGGAGCTTTTGGTTTAGTGGTAGGAAAATCAAACAACAAAATAGCAATAGCCATATAAGATAATAAAGATCTTTCTGTTTGACTTGCAAATGAAGCAATAGATTGAAGGAAAGGATAGATTTTTAAAGAATAAACTGAATTTTGATAGATAACTAGGAATTTACTAGCAATAAAGATGTTGAAATTGCCAGGTATTCAGCTATGGGTTTAAGAGCATTAGCTTTCCCTGATCCTTCAAGCTCATATTGTGTCACTTGATGTGTGCACCCATGACACTTTTAAATGCTCATGTTAACATTATCATTGGAATTTCATCTCTATTTACCTCCACTTTTCATTCTATAGTTAACTTCTCTTCACTTTCTTTTGGGTCCCAGTACTCTCTAACCTACATAAAAAAAAAGATCACATATGTCATTTTAATAGGCATAATAATCTGTATTATCTTGAACTATCATGGCATAGAACAAGAGCTAAGTAAATCATTGTTGAATTAAAGTTGAGGGAAGAAACTGTTGGTAGAAAAGCATGAACGTGTGAAACATGTGACAGGTGGTTATGACCAGAATATACAAAGATTGCAGGATAGATATAGTTCTAGTGCTACTCTTTCATAGGAACTGTGACATTTTTGCAGCATAAAGCAATGGTTCATTTGCAGTTTTGAAGTGAAACTCCTTAGGTCATATCATAATTCCATCATACTAAATATTTATCTTGGAATAGAAATTTAATCTCTGTGCCTCATTCATCTATAAAGTATCTACATCAGGATTTTGTTATTTTAAAATGGTTTAATCTATACACACTTAGCAAAGTACCCTTCACATGGTAAGCATTCAATATAGCTAATATTTCTTTTTTTAACTTTCATTTAATAAATATAACTTTCCAAAGTACAGTTTATGGATTACAGTGGCTTTCCCCCCCAAAACTTCCCTACCACCTGCAGCCCTCCCATCTCCCACTCCCTCTCCCATTCCATTCACATCAAGATTCATTTTCAATTCTCTTTATATACAGAAGATCAATTTAGTATATATTAAGTAAAGATTTCAACAGTTTGCACCCACACCAAAACACAAAGTGTAAAATACTGTTTGACTACTAGTTATAGCATTTATTCACATTGTACAACACATTAAGGACAGAGATCCTACATGAGGAGTAAGTACACATTGACTCCTGTTGTTGACAATATAGATAATATTTCTAGA
The DNA here is from genome assembly GCA_949820135.1 of Sylvilagus floridanus. NCBI lineage: Eukaryota > Metazoa > Chordata > Mammalia > Lagomorpha > Leporidae > Sylvilagus > Sylvilagus floridanus. The sequence goes on from OX463224.1 coordinate 42,056,563, forward strand.
CATAGAATTTTTCTATTTTCCTGAAAAGAAGGTAAAAAATTTAAGCAATGGTGTGGTATGACCACATTGGACTCTGTATAAATAGAAACCATACCTTTCCAATCCAGTTGAGAGTTTTTTGAACAATTATCTTCAACCTGCCCTTATCAAAGGCACGGACACGGTTAATTTCTCTCTAATTCTGTGTCTTCTATAGATTCTAGCACAGTGGTTTCTCAATAACATTTAATTATCAAATGAATGCCTTTGGGATGAAGAATCTTTTATCCAATCCTTTTCTTCTTCTAAAATCTTTCTAAAGCCATCCCTCTGAGAATGAGCTAGGATCATTGCCACATCCTCTTGTAGCAAATAAATGTCATGGCAAAAAAAAAGCAATCTAAAGTGGTAGAAAATATAATTCAGTTACCAATCCATGCAGAGTTGGAAAAGACTAGCAATATAATCGAAACCAGTGCCATGATCCATGAGCCACATCTTTTTGCCAATGAATTTAGAACAAGAACATAGAAACCATCTGTAGACTAATCCAAAACCACTTTGGTGATCAGTCTCTATCCTATCAGATCACCATCCACATTTATGTTTTTTGGATTCCAAGTGTGTGATGATCAACTTGTTTGTTTATTCAGGAGACACACCTGCAACAGTATTCTCCATAATAATCCAAAGAGCTTCTTTCAACCATTCTGATTTTCCAGAATCAATGATCTGTTGCTGCATTTACTGAGTCTCTAAGGACAACAAACAAACGATAGAACAGCCATGGATAAATATCTCATTCCCAGCCAAATATGATATACCAAACACAAAAAGCCTGTTTTTGCCACCCTGTGGTCAAAATCTTGACAGTTGCCTTACAGATTAGACTCTGTTAGTTCTAGGAATTCTTGCAGTACGTTTTTCAGGTGAGTATTTCACAAGGATTCCCCTCAAGTCTTTCAAAAGCTGCACCTTATTATGTTGCCTATAGAAAGACCTTACTTCCACTTCAGAGCAATATTTTAAGACGTCTCTATACTAAGATATGCCTAAAGACTTCATCTCGTATCTGTGCATAAAGACCAGAAAAAGAATGTGCAAAATGTAGGAAGCCGTTAAAAGAACAGATCTAGAGTAAGATGGTTTGAAACCCTAATAGAGGTGCTCCAGCTTCTCAAACTTTACTGGAGAAAACTGTATCTCTGAATGCACAGCAGAGAACTCACAATGAAAATTTTGTGTTCAGGCATGTGTCGTATGCCTGTGTTATCCACAGAGGTGTCCGGCTTAGATTTCCTTCAAGAGAATCTGCTGCAGATGGACTGACAGGCTCCAGCTGTGCAATTTGAGCTTCTTGGTGGCCTTCACCCCTCTTTCCACAGGTAGCTCCCAGCTGCTGACAGAGTGCAACAGGGGTGAGAAAGGACACTGCTGCCTAATGCAGGATGCAGAGTCTGGGTCAAGGGGTTTGATAGCTCTGTTTGGAAATTTCTAGAATGGAGCTTTAATCAGAGGCCCTTCTTACCCTAATGCTTCTTCCCTTTATTCTTTTTCAGGTCCCAGACTTACTTTGCAGTCTGAATATTCTCTTTGCCTACTCTCGTTACTCTCTCTCCCTCTGAATTGTCACAGGAATTTCCTCCAGTAAGTCTTATAAATGCCTCATGTCATTTTGGTGTTGCTTTTTTCAAGACTTGAATTGTCAAAGTGTGTGATGATATTAAAAACAGAAGATGAGTCCTAGTTCCTGCTCAGGGCTTTCAGTTTTAGTACCTTTGTTAACCTGTCATTGTGCTAGCATAGCTAGTCATGTTTTGAGTCTCCTTTGTTATGTTTTGATAATTTTAATTATCAAAGCATTCAGTATAAAAGATGCTCACATCTTCCTTGCTTCAGTCTGCTCCTAGTAAGAATGTGTTGGGGCCGGCGCTGCGGCTCACTAGGCTAATCTTCCACCTAGCAGCGCCAGCACACCGGGTTCTAGTCCTGGTCGGGGCGCCGGATTCTGTCCCGCTTGCCCCTCTTCCAGGCCAGCTCCCTGCTGTGGCCCAGCAGTGCAGTGGAGGATGGCCCAAGTTCTTGGGCTCTGCACCCCATGGGAGACCAGGAGAAGCACCTGGCTCCTGGCTTCGGACTGGCACAGCGCACTGGCTGCGGTGGCCACTGTGGGGTGAACCAACGGCAAAAGGAAGACCTTTCTCTCTGTCTCTCTCTCTCTCACTGTCCACTCTGCCTGTAAAAAAAAAAAAAAAGAATGTGTTGGGCCCTTCATCTTCAGTTCCCTCTCAAATTTGTCCTTATTCCCAAGAGACTTCATGACCGAGAACTATGACTAGTATTTGAGCACATTCAGTGATATCAGATCTGTAAAGACATTCAGGGGAGTCAGGCATTTGTTGTTAAAAACCACATTATGTACAGCAATGAGCCCACTTTCCCAACCAAGTTTTCCATGGGGCTATGGTAAGGACACAGTAGTAGTTAGAATAGATCACAGATCTGGAAACTTCCTTGGTGCCACTACCTTGAAAATATTATTTAGACCTTTAGTATTAAACACCATTTTTGGTAGCAAGTCTATCAGTAATCGCAAAATTCATATTTCAGTATGATATGTCATTGTTTTCACAGTGCAGGCATTCAGACTATTGATTTTTAGTGCATTAATTTACAATCAGGGAATTTCTTTCTTTTGTCTCCATGCTTATTTCTCCTTTTCCTCTAGATACATGTATTCCCTATACACGTGTATCCACCTTGATATTTATAGATAACATAAAGATGTTACCACCACCAGAAAGCCTGCTGGTGATAATACTTTTGTAGAAACACTCAGTTTGCTTTCTTCTGCATTTATGTTGTATCATACTCTCTCAAATTTCCCCTTAACTCATTTACTTCTGAAACTAAACACACTCTGAGGTACAATCCTTCACATCTTATCACTATTTACTAAAGAAATCATTTTTAAAAGAATGGTCCTTGGTCCCTGGAATTAAATAATATTTAAGATATGTCTTCTGTATTTATGAGGCATGGACACAAAGTTTGTTTGGCATTCCCAGACCACCCTAATTTCTCGCTCATATGAACTCCATAGTCGTTGTATCACACATTTCTTTTTTTTATTATTATTATTTTTTGACAGGCAGAGTGGACAATGAGAGAGAGAGACAGAGAGAAAGGTCTTCCTTTTGCCATTGGTTCATCCCCCAATGGCCACCACGGCCGGCACGCCTCGCTGACCGGAAGCCAGGAGCCAGGTGCTTCTCCTGGTCTCCCATGCAGGTGCAGGGCACAAGCACTTGGGCCATCCTCCACTGCACTGCTGGGCCACAGCAGAGAGCTGGCCTGGAAGAGGAGCAACCGGGACAGAACCAGCGCCCCGACTGGGACTAGAACGCCCGGGGTGCTGGCGCCGCAGGTGGAGGATTAGCCTATTGAGCCGTGGCACCGGCCTCAGACATTTCAATCTAAGTACTTAACATCTTGAATACTTAGCCACAAAAAATGTGTTACCTCTGATTGCCCCACTAATCCTAAGTCTTTCCTGGAAAGTATTGTTCACACACTGCAATAGTTCCTCTACTATACCACATACAAGTTAGGCATTCAATAAAGTGAGAGGGAGTGATTGTTACCTATAGCACACTTAGGCAGGTATAATCCTCATTAAATCACTTTTTGGATTTTGCACTGATCTCAACTGCCTGACTGGGCATCTGACCGAAATCTTTGAAGGCATGTATATGGATATCCCATACAAATGGAACCCAAAAGAAAGCAATAATATCCATATATCAACCAGAAAAAAGTATTTTAAATCAAAAGTCATAGACAAGATCATTATATAATTATAAAGCATATAACACAGCAATGGGATGTAATAACAAGTAAATATATATTAATATCAGAGCACTGAAATAAATAAAAGATTAGCAGAGATACAATAGATAGAACACAGTAGAACATAGATCATATGATAGGTCACAACCAAATCAGAGTTACATCAAAGGAAAAAGTCCCTAGTGGTACACAGCATGGAATGTGGAGGGGAAGACTATAGTTCACAACAACATAGTATATATTGTATTAACAAACAGAAGAAAGATGTTCCAAGCTTCTATTCATAAAGTAATGTCCACAAAGGGGAAATCCTGATTACCCTGATTTAGCAGTACACAATATATGCATGTATTGGAATATTACACAGTAACATCCTATAAATATGTATAATTGTTATTAATAATTTTAAAGAGGAGATTAAACAAAGTATATTTGTAGGAAACATTCCTCGTAAAACAGAAAAATTAAAGACTACATAAAATTTATGAAGTATCTCTGTTAAAAATGTTATTTCCAAGCTTTTAAAGTATTAAGTTTTTCTTAATGAATGAAATGTGTTTTTAAAAATGAGAGAGAGAGAGAGAGAGGAAGGATAGGAGGCATCGTATCTTGGAATTGTATCTGAAGTACATGGAATCTCTTCTCTTTGTGTTACCATCACATTAACATGAGACTTGATAAGAAGTGTGTTGTAGTAATTATCACGAATTTACAGTGACTCTGAGAAGCTAATATACGAACAAATTCCTTTAAAAATAAAAACTGTAACAGAAAAATTCTAAAGACAAATCAACAAATTTTTAAAAATAGAAACCATATTCACTATCCTTTCTGAATACAATGCAATAAAACTAGAAATCAATAACAAGAAAAACTTTGGCAACTATATAAACACATGAGAATTAAATAACCTACTCCTGAACAACCAGTGGATCAAGGAAGAAATTAAGAAGGAATTTTTTTTAACTTCTTGAAACAAATGAAAATAGAAACACAACACCTGAAACCTATGGGATACAGTAAAAGAAGTACATAAAAGAAGAGTTTATAGCAATCAATGCCAACATCAAAAAAAAAAAAAAAAACCATCTCCAATAAACAACTTACTCCCATGCATTCAAGAACTAGAAAAACAAGAATACATCAAATCCAAAATAAGTGTAAGAAATGACTTAATAAAACTCAGAGCAAAAATAAATGAAATACATACAAAAATACAAAATGCTCACATTTAAAAAGTGCTGGTTCTTTGAAAAGCTAAACAAAATTGATAAATGCTTCACTAGACTACAAAAAAAGGGCAAAGATTCAAAAACATACAGTCAGACATGGATACGCAGACATTACAAGTGACACTACAGAAAATCTGAGAAACATGCCCACTGCAGAAAAGAAATTGACTCAAGATGTGTTTTCAGTCACTCTTCAAAAACTACATGGTTTACCTTTGACTCCCTTGCTCCCATAATACAGTTATGTCTGCCTGTTACTACTTGATTCTACATATTCTACTTAGGGATACAACAACTTTTCCAGGCCTCTCTGGAACAAAATCAACAATGTTGTGGTGATCCCTTTCAAATATGCCAGGTTAGTTCTTGAATAAGTTTCTAAAGAACCTAACCCATACTGAGTAAGTTGAGAATGTATATGACTGGATATATTTATATCTGGGACTGAGCCATCAACCACAGCAGCTGATTCTGAAACTGAAGTCAGTGTATTCACAAGCATCTGAAATTTCCCTATGAGATTATAATTGATGCATTTTTTTTACTTTAGTAATAGCTAAAAGAATATTTACATATATTCTAGACATGCACTCATCAATAAGGTAACCACTAGACATGTATGATTGTTTAAATTTAAATGCAAAATTAAGTTACATAAAAACTGAAATTTGCTTCCTCAGTCAGAATAGTCACATTGCTCATTAACCTCTTCAGGAATACCATGTTGGATAATACACATTAGGACATGTCCACTGTTGTGGAAAGTTCTATTGAACAGTACTATTATAGGATCATTTAAGCAACATTTTAATGATCAAATACATTCACACAAGTCCAATTATTTGGCACCACTTAGTGTTATTGTAATTGTTACAATCTAATGAAAAAAATTGCTGAAGCCATTAATGTGTGAAAGAAATAAACATGATAAATGAAAAACAAATGGCATTGTGAACTCCATTTGTTTTAGCAAAGTGCTGGAAAAGAAGAGATTTGCATTTAGGCATCAGAAGAAACTCCTCAATACAGATGGTACCATACATTCATTTTAGTTATCTATTTACTTTCAGAAAATCAACTGCATCCAATAAGTTAAACTAATAGTATTTGAGTTGTATTGTTTAACACTTGTATTTTACCTGTATTGCTGTTTTGGTTTCAAAGTCAAGTATGAAATTAGGTATAAGAAATTCAGGGCTAATTATTCCATCTGAATTTGTTGACCCTGCATTTATGTTTTGTATTCAAACTTCTGTATCAGCACTAGCAGTGATGAAACTGTCCACTGAGTAAAAATAAATGTCATCACACACCAAAGTAGAATTTCAAAAATATGACAGCAAGAGGTTTCCATGTAATCCTCTTTGCAATCTCATCTTCTTGTGGTGAGGAAGGCAGGAGAGAAAACGTCAGTTTACTCTCTGGACATCTGTTTCTTAGGGGCTTCCTCTTGGACATGATGTAGGCACATAATGACAAAATTCAACCTCAGAAGACTAGGCTGCTTTACTTAACGTTGTGAGTTCTCTGAACTAGTAGTTACTCTCTTTCTCCTACTTAACTATCAAGCACATTAAGCTGAGGATAGAATGAAGTATCAAAGCAAGTTTAAAAATTTTCCACAAAAATTCATAGGTTGCTTGTAAGTTTTTGGACATTTTTCTTCATAAAACTAGTCATATTGTATGGAGTTTAATGTTTGGGAATTTCACTGGGCAATTTTCTAAGTCACACAAGAAAGTGTAATGTTTTTGCATTATGTAACTATTTTTGAACTCTAAGGGATAAAATAGAACCACCAAGAGAGCAGGATATGAAATTCCGTAAGCCAAGTTCAAAGAAGTAGGAAGAAATCTTCATTAAAAGAACATTTCTGTAATTTGATAGAGAGAAATCTGGCTATAAAAATAATATAATGATGTCATATACATACATACACTCTAATTGCTTGATATATGTATATAGATATGTATTTATACAGGAAAACAAATAGTGCAGATTTCATATATTAAATATATTACATGTTTATATATATATTTAAATCTTTCTTGCTTTCTTGAGAAATCTTCAGACTGCTATATTAATTAGAAACTGCCTAAAGAATTCCACTATTCATTAGTTTTGTTTTTACATTGAGTTTGATTAATTGCAGTCCAAATATTTATGAGTGACTAACACATGTGTTTTAACTGTGATTTAATGTAAAGATCCCAAGTACCTCTGCCTTTCTACTTCCATGGTAATTAAATCATGATAATGGTTTTAACAGGGAGTGAAATTCTTTGAATATTCAACCACTGACCCAGAGAGAATTAATAGGATATTTGCTTGGCTATGTCATACACTGAACTGTGGAAATAGCTCATGCCATTGTTATGCCATATTCCAGATAGCTATCTGCAATGGAAATTCAGGATGAACCCTCTAACTACTACAAAATTCTTACAAGTTATGAAAAGGCATGTGTTTTGTACAGTGAGTTTCTTTTTAAAAAAACTTACTTTTTAAAAATTTATTTGAAAGGTAGAGTTATAGAGAGAGAGAGGGAAAGACAGAGAGAAAGAGGTATCTTTCATCTGCTGGTTCACTCCCCAAACCGCCACAACAGCTGGGGCTGTGTCAGACCAAAGCCAGGAGACTAAAGCTTCTTATGGGGGTCTCCCACATGAGTGAGGGGTCCCAAGCGCTTGGGCCACCTTCCACTGCTTTTCCCAAGCTAATAGCATGGAGCTGACTTGGAAGTGAACAGTCAGGACATGAACCAAAGACTATATGGAATCAGGTGTCACAGGCCACGCCTATGTTGCCACAACTATAGTGAATTTTAAAGATCCATTGTGGAATCCTTCTCCCTACACCCCAAGCATTGATTTCCAACCCTATAACTTCTCTTTGTTTTAATTTTATTTATTTACTCATTTGAAAGGCAGAAGGGTGGGAGAAAGAAGAAAGAGAGAAGGAGAAAGAGAAATCTTCCATCCACTTGTCCACTCATCAAGTGCTGGTAACTTCTGCCCAGACCAAAGCAAGGTTAGAAATTCAATCCAGTCCTCCCATTGCCTCCTGGGGTACATATTAGCAAGAAGCTAGAATTCTGAGTAGAGCCAGGATGTGGATTCCCCAAGCACTGCCTTAACCAGTGCACCAAACATTCACCCCAAGTGATACATACAGTGAAAAATTACCAGAACTTTCACTCCACCTGAATACTCTGGCTGTAAATCCCTTTCCTGGTACTCTAATCTTTCTCAGCCTTCTCCTTCTCCACTGACTTCCGTATCTTCCTGATCTTCCTAGTTCCTCTGTTTTTTCAGGTGTTATTGGCACATAGTGTCAGTTCAGAATTCATATCATTAGCTTTTGTTAAGGCTTGGAGATTATTTTTAATAGTGCTTAACTCCTAATTTTCTGAAATAAATAATTACTTTCACGAGAGAGGAAATACCTCTTGAAGAAGTTAAATGAGCTCTTCTGCCATTAAATACCCACACTATAGAAAACTGGAGAACACAGCCCAACATTCTCAAAATCTCTTTATATTGTATTGTAACTGATTTTCTACCAATCTCTCTTCTCCTTTTATATTCCACTCACAAGCTCCCTTTGTTCTTTTTTGGAGTGTTAAATTTTGAAAACCCCATTTATAACCTGCAGTTTCGTTGTTGGTTCTCCATTCCAGTTAACTAGGAAGTGCTAACACCTTTCTGCAGAAGCCTATAACTTTCTGCATAATGCCTGTTTGACAGTCTTCCTTCCCCCTGCTAATTTAACAAGGTCATCAAACTTGAAGTATGTACTTACTATCATTATGTAATAGTATCCTCAGAAGATAGGGCTGGCTTAGACATATTTTTCACAAACACATTTATTCTTTTGCTAATATCAAATAATAAGAACAGGTTCTAAATACATTTGTCATCATCCGGAAATTTGACAAAACTGAGTGGAGAGATGTCTCTTAAGTAAACAAGATATCCCTGAGTACTGGGGTAAGAAAAGGTGGAGTGGTTACTTCATCTTTTATGTTTATGTGTCAGTGTCTTTGCATCATTAATCTCCTAAGATGTATAACCCATCAACTTTGAGAGACAAATTTTCAGGCTGAGTAACACCAGTGCTTTAACATATTTGAGGGTAATTGCAACACATGTTTAAAAAAAGGTAAAATAAGAGCATATTCCTCCTCACACTGTATTTCTAAAACATTCCTATGAAAAAAACAAAACTCCAGAGAAATAAAAATACATCTTTCTCAACTGAAAGGCAAAATACTGACTGTCCACATTGTCCAAAATTGCCTTATAAAGAGAATCTGTGATTAGAAATACAGCTGTCATCTTGATATTTCCTCCTTTTTATCACCCTAAAATGCCTAATTTTCTCTCACTTTTATTTCTCCTACCGAATTCCAACGTGTAATTTTCTCTTAGACTTATTTACTTTTCTCAGTAGTTCACTCAATTTATTTTCTCTATAACATTGAATCCCTGCTAGTTCTGTTAAAACTCATTCCACACTGCTTTAAAGTGTGATTTTTCTCACACCCTAGATGCAGTAAATGTGAAACACGGCACCACCTAGAAATTCCAGTCACTGCATTTGTTTAGCTAAGACAATTGCTAGCAGAGGCAGCTCCAGTTTCAGCTCACCAAATTTAATGATCATGTAAGGTGAGAGCAAAGAAGAAATTGTGCATTGTCTTTCTGCCTGTGCCTGTTCATGGTAACTATCACTTCCAAGGAATCAACGTTGGTGGAGAGTGTCAAAGAAAGTGAGAATGCAGAAGTAACAAGTGATATTTCTATGAAATCATTGTTGAAACAGATTTAGAAAAATAAAGCAAATATTTCAAATAACAGACAGTTGCACACAAGAGGTAACTTTGAGAACTTTTATCACAATAAAATATACTTTAAAAGTAAGAAGTACAGTACTTCTCAACTTCCTAGTCTCTGGAGTTCTCACATTAAATAATCTGATAACCTAAAGATAATTGAAAATGAATCTTGATGTGAATGGAAGGGAAGAGGGAGCGGGAGAGGGGAGGGTTGCGGGTGGGAGGGAAAAAAAAAAAGAATCGGATAAACTATGGCTAAAGTATCATAAGGTGGACATTGCCCAAGATTTGCAATGTTTTAATTTGCATGTTGTTTCAACAACTCATTCTTCTAGTCAGAACAATAAATGGGGAAATTAAGGGAAGACTCAAGGTTAGAGAGTGGGAAACAATTTAATCCTATCCCAACTAAACTATAAAGCTCTTCCACAGTTGACGAGGCACAGAAGGAGTATCAGTGAGAGAACACAGTGTCCACTGCAATCTTCCATGCTAAGACTCCCCTAAGTTTAGGGGAGTAAAATAATCTACCTTAAGAAATTTCTTAGGGAACCTGGATGCTTGCTTTGGATAAGTAATGTGTTTGTGGTGGGACGCCCAGACTCAACACCCACTGAAGGCCATTGTCACAAGACTACAATGTTCAGTTGTAAAAAGGGCAGACTCTATGCCCCAGGCTCAGTGACGGTAGCATCCGTCTTTGAGCTTAATATGCAAGGCTGCATCCTTCCTGCCCTCCCTGTGATGGTTTCTTCCTGTTATCTTGTAGGAACTGTGAATATCATTACAATTCCGTTTTGATAAGAGACTTGAAAATGGATCAAGGAAAGTCTAAAAACTCTTGGTCTAAATTGGGCTGATATTATTAGATACTAACTTAGCATTATTCTCTATACAATTATCCTTGAAAAAAATCCATAAAAAGGAGCATCCTTGATTCACTTTGCAAGACGTACAGATACACAAAAGACCTGCCAAATGTTGTCTTGCAACACTGCTTCTCATGGAAATTCTTATCCAGAAGCTGAATACTTTTTCAAAAAACAAACCGAAAGCTGCATCCTCCTCCTGCACTTCCTATATCTTCAGATAGGATTTGTCTCAAAAACATGCATTTCAATACAGTTTCAGGGCCTGATACAATTTTTCTCTCTTCCGGGTTTTATTATTTACCACTTTGAAGTAACTGAGTGTGACTCTATTTCACAGTAAAATGCCCCATAATGTTTGCGGAGCCTTTTATATGCGGGTCATCTTGCCAAGCACTCTGCATGCCTTTCATAATTTAAAGCTTGCAGTAAGTCTATAAAGAAGATATTATTATCCTATCATATAGATAAAAATGATAGTTCTAGTAAATATTATATGGGAAATTATGTCTGTAAAGTACATATACTCATATAAGCATACACACATATCTTGTATGTATGTGTATATATATATATATATATATACTCAACCCACTCTCATTGATATTACAAAAAACAAAAAAAGTTGAAACATTTTTTTGTTTTTATAACAATTGTTTCTTGAGGTATTTATAATTTACATTATAGTCAAAGTCTTAATGTTCCACTAAGTAAAGAGTTCAACCAAAAAACTAAAAAGGTACAGGTAAGCAGGAAAATAGGCAAGGGCTATAAACAATTATCAAATGAAAAGATGTTAAACTTTACTCATATAAAGTGAATTTTAAAATAGTCACAAACTTATTTAGTATATAATCACTTTCAATTTGGAAAAGATTTAAAACAAAGTTAGACAAAACACTGTATTTGCAGCAAAACTGATGCACAAAAGCATTTTGTTTTTGTTTTCTATTTTTTTTTAAATTTAGCTTCCACACACAAGGGAGAACTTGTGGTATTTGACTTACTGTGTCTGGCTTATTTCATTCAACGTGATGTCCTCTAATTCCACCCATTTTGCTGATAGAATTTCATTCTTTTATATAGCTGAATCATATTCCATGGTATATTTTTACCACATTTTCTTTATCCATTCATCTGATTATAGACACTTTGGCTGGTTCCATATTTTGGCTATTGTGAAGAGTGCTGTTATAAACATGGCAGTGCAGGTATCTGATACAATGTGTTCGTGTCCTCTGTGTATACACCCAGTAGTGGGATTGCTGGCTCATATAGCAACTCATTTCCAGTTTTTTAAGAAGTCCTCATACTGTTCTCCACACTGGTTGCACTAATTTATATTCCACCAACAGTGCATAAGAGTTCCCCTTTCTCCATATCCCTGTGAGCACTTGTTAGTATTTCTTTTGGATAACAGCCATTCTGATAAGGTTTGGTTTTGATTTGCATTTACCTAATGGCTATTGATATTGAACTTTTTTTTTTTTGACAGGCAGAGAGAGAGAGAGAGAGAGAGAGAGAGAGAGAGAGAGAAAGGTCTTCCTTTTTCATTGGTTCACCCCCCAAATGGCTGCTGTGGATGGCGCGCTGCATCGATCCAAAGCCAGGAGTCAGGTGCCCCCCACTCCATCTCCCATGCGGGTGCAGGTCCCAAGTCTTGGGCCATCCTCCACTGCCTTCCAGGGCCACAGCAGAGAGCTGGACTGGAAGAGGAGCAACCAGGACAGAATCCGGCACCCCAACCAGGACTAATAGTTTTGGCCATTTGTATTTCTTCTTTAGATAACTATCTATTCAGGTACTTTGCTCATTTCATAACTAGATTAGTTGTCTTTGTTTTTGAGTTATTGAGTTGCTGGTATATTCTGGATATTAATCATTTATCAGACAAGTAGATTGCAAATATTTTCTCCCATTCTGTCAGATGTATCTTCAATCTATGGATGTTTACTTTGTGGTGTAGAAGAGTTTGATATAATCCCAAATCTTCTTGTTTTTCTTTTTTGCCTATGTTTTGGGGATCTTATCCAAAAAGTCATCACCTATACCAATGTCTTGATGTGTTTCCCCTACATTTTCTTCCAGCAATTTATTAATCTCAGATCCTAAATTTAAGTTTTTCATCCATCCCTAGTTTATTTTTCTATATGATCAGAGGTGTGGATATAATATCATTCTTCTTTACAGAAATCCAGATGGAGTTCCAGGCCCCTGACATCAACCTGGCCAATCTCGTGGTTGTTGTGGCCATTTGGAGAGAGAACCAACAGATGGAAGATCTCTCTCCCTCTGTTCACTCTAAATAAAACTCTGCCTTTCAAATCAATCAATAAATAATTAATAAATATTACAAAGAGAAAAAGTAGAGATGGGATTTCCATCAATAAGAGAATGTATGATGTCTTGAAATATAAGACAAGATAATGTTTCAAGGAAGAATCAGTAATCAAATCTATTAAATTCTATAATATGAGATCTGAAGTTACCACTGGGTTTGGCACATCATTGAACCTAAATAATATCAAGTAACTTAAAATTAAATATAATATTTAAAGATGTTTTTGTTCAATGACAAAATTTTCAACTAGGAGTAATACTGCATCACAATCTATTTTCCATTTTTCTGTCTTGAATTATTACTTCATTTTAATACATATTTGGGGAACAAAAGGGTATAATTTGTGTCCTAAAATTAGCTAAAATTCTCTATCAGCATTTCCATAATCACCAATCCATTTCCCTAATTATCAGATTTTAATATATTTAATGTTCAATGTTCACACAAAAATTATCAAGTTTCACAATTATCATTTCTTCAGTATTTCTGTATTACAGCATCCATTAGTTAGTTTTTCATTACTATAATGAAATATCTGAGGTAAATGGCTTCCTATAGAGAAAAATATTATGTACATCACAGATTTGGAGGTTCAAGTAGAAGCTTAGATGACCCCCCCTGGTTTAGCCTGTATGTACAAAGCAAAACTCACATTTCAAGCCAGGAATTAGACAGACTGTTTGGACCAAACTCAGGCTTTTTAAATAACTCTCTCATATGAAATACCTTCCAAGAGAATGCCCCTAATGATCTATGGACTTCAAACTAAGCCTCCCATCCAAAAGGTTCCACCTCCTTCCAATAGCACAATCTGGGGGACCAAGGCTTTCACCTTTGGGCCTTTGAGAGATACACATACTAACATCCAAACCACAGCATTCACCCCTGGTCCACAAAGCTTCATATCCATCTCACAACTCAAAATTCATTCATTACATCCTCAGTGGTTCCAAAGTCATAACTCAGTCTAACATCAATTTAGAAATCCCAAATCCAAAGTCTCATTGAGAATTAAGGTAGACTCTTTTAGCTATGTACCCCTTTAAAATCAACAAGATCCATACTTTGAAACGGCAGAAGAAGCACAGGGTATGCACAGTAATAAAGTTATACCATACCTCTGAGAAACTGATATAAATTTCAACAAAAGTTTCATTTCATTAGATATATCCTTGAAAGTGAAATTTTGATAATAATATAAATACAAAAATTGTTCATTTATCTTTATCCTTATAGGTTTGCTGATAAGGTAACAACATATGAACATATGAGTATTCCAGAAATAACTTTACTATCGACATTTAACTATCTGGTCTTTGTAAGATCAAATGGGAAGAGAAGATTCAGGCTCAATACCTATGTGAATGAATTTTGGTGCATCTTTTACTAGTTTGAAAACTAGAAAACAAGTTCACAATTACCTATGCATTAAAGAAAAAATCACAATGAAAACACCAAAAAAATTCAAGAAATTTGATTTCAGAGAGGATAAGCAGTTCATGCAAAGTCATACAACTAATCAACATCCACAGTTAGTAGTCAATACCTGAATCTGAGTTTCTAACCATTATGATACATTATCTCTTGAATCTGAAAGAAGCCTACTTCTGTATACACAGGTCACTCACAGACATCCAAAGCTGGAAAGATATCATCTTAATCTGTTGATAAAGTTTCCAAGATAAGATGAGCAGAAGTTCATTAATTATGTGAATCTCCCACTAGTATGTAAACTCTATAAAGGAAGAGACCTAACTAGGCACACTTATTCACCTCCAAATTTTCAAAGTCTAGAATATAAGTTTTGGTACATATGCCATACAATTGATAAATATGTATTTACTAATAGAAAAAATGAATTATTAAAACTTGGAGACCTTATTTTTGTATCCTGACTCCAGTTACATAAACAATCACATCTCAAATCACAATGATCAAAGTATTTAACAAATATAAGGCAACATTATGTAGTAGTATTCTTACAGAAGGAAAATTTATCGATACAGAACAGTTATATAAGAGGTATGTTAAAAAAAAAAAAGCAAAAAAGTATATGGAATACTCTATGGAGTGTCATTCAGGAGAACATAGTTAAGTTTTAAAGCCAATGTTTCATGTTGAATTCTGTTCACAAAATTTAGATGTGATAGTCCTAATCCCAGTATCCCAGAATGTGACCTTATTTGGAAATAGGATTTTCCAAATATAATTAGTTAAGAGATCATGCTAGAATAGGGTGGGACTATAATCCCATATGATTGGTATCCTTATTTAAAGGAGAGACTAGGGCACAGACAAGCATGTAAGTTGAATGGTCCAAGGAAATGAAATCAGAGATTGAGATGATATCTCTACCAGTCATGGGATACCAAGGATTGTCAGTAAGCCCCTAGAAACTAGGGGGAAGTCATGAAACAAAGCCTTCCCACAGCCCTCAGAAGGAACAAGTTCTACACATATCTTGATCTTGGACTTCTAAACTCAGAACTATTAGACAATAAATGTCTATTGCTTAAGCTATGCAATTTATTATAGTTTGTTAATAGTTTATTACAGCAGTCCTAACAAACCAATAATGGCATATTGAGAATTATATATTATGTTCAATAGACTCAACTTCTAGTTGATTGCCTTCCTGCAGCGGGTGATTTGTATATGAATGATAGGAGAGATATGGATGGATAATAGCTTAGGGCCAATTTGTGGAAGATCTCAATGCCTTAAGAAACTTGACCTAAAGCATAAAGTGAATGGTTAAGCTATATGACCTTTAAATACTTCCAATTATATTTAATGATATATTTAAAGATTATTTATATATATATATATTTGCTTAAAAGGAAGAGTTGAGGAGAGGGAAAGACAGACAGAGATACTCTATCTGCTGGTTCACTTGCCCGAAGAGCTGCAATACCTGGGGCTTTGCCAGTCCAAAACCAGAAGCCTGAAACTCATCCAGGCCTCCCACATGGGTGGCATGGACAGAAGTACTTGAGCTATCTTGCACGGCTTTCCCAGTCACATTATCAGGGAGCTGGATTGGAAGTAGAACAATCTGGACAGAACCAGTGCCCATAAGTGGGGCCAGTGTTTCAAAAGGAGGCTTAACCCACTATACCATAATTCCCACCTCAATACCTCCAATTATTAATGCTTTTAGCTCTATGGTAGCAAGATTGCTTATATCTCTGGGGTTAAAATGATTCAGAAGAGAAAAAATGGTGTATTTGCTTCAATAAAATTTCATGAAGCATTTAGAGTACTGTTCATCAAATGTTGCTCTATCTTCACTTTCTTCTTGTTTTTTAATTATATATATTATATATATAATATATTTCCTATATTTTATAGGAAACAGTACAATATTTCAATACACAAAATAGCATATTCTAGTTAAGCCAAACAAATAGCTTTTCCATTTCATTATCCTCGCTCTGTATTTGGATACCACCAGTTCTTGTCTTCCAATTCTTTATTCAGTATATATTACGATAATGTGAACTGTAGTCACTCCACTATGCTATGAAATACTAGAATTCATTACTTCTATCTGACTTATTTTGGCATCAATAATCCAGCTTCCCTCTATCCCACCTTCCAATCCAGCTCTCTGCTTATGGCCTGGGAAAGCAGTAGAGGATGGCTCAAGTAGCTGGTCCCATGCACCCATGTGGGAGACCCAGAAAAAGTTCCTAGCTCCTGGCTTCCAATCAGCTCAGTTCTGGCTGTTGTAGCCATTTGAGGAGTGAACCAGTAAATGAAAGACCTTTCTGTCTCTCCCATTCTCTATAACTCTACTTCTCAAAAGAATAAATAAAAATATTTTTAAAAAATATTTCATTGTGTATATATGCCATATTTTCTGTATCCATTCATCTGTGGAGAAACATCTATGTTGATTCCATATCTTGGCTGTCTTATGAATACTGCTGCAATGAAGATAATATTTATTTATTTGCTTGATTTCATTTTATTTGGATATATACCCAGAAGTGGGAAAGCTGGGTCATATGAAAGATCTATTTTTAGATTTTAGAGAAACCTCCATACTGTTCTCCATTATGGCTGTACTAATTTGCCTTCTCACCAACATGGTAAAAAGGGTCTCTTTTCTCTATATACTCACCAGCATTTTTTTTTTAATTTTGATAATAGCCATTCTACCTGGAGTGAGATTATACTTCACTGTGATTTTGATTTGAATTTCATCTTTTTGAATGGTTACCAAAGCATTGGAAAGTGAAAAGTTGCAATCCTGCCCTCAATACCTAAGAAATGCATAATAATAGAAGAGTAAATTAAAAAGCATAATGGTGGTCACAAGAGACTGGGATGAATGGGGGAAGGTAGGGATAGAGAAAGGTTGATTAACCGTGTACTAAGTTATAGCTACAAAGGAGTAAGAAGTTTGGGGTTCTATTTATTTTTTAAAGATTGATTTGAGAAGCAGAATGAGAAAGAAAGAAGAAAAAGAGAGGGAGAAAAAGAGAGACATCTTCCATCCACTGATTCACTTCCCAAAATAGCTACAACAGCCAGGTCTGGGAAGCTGAAGCCAGGAGCCAGGAATTCCATCCTGGTCTACCACATGGGTGTCAAGTGCCCAAATGCTTAGGTCATCTCCCACTACCTTCCCAGGTACACTTGCAGGAAGCTGAATCAGAAGCAGAGCAGACAGAATGGGAACTGTCACTCTAATATGAGATGCTGGCAACTGAAGCAGCAGTTTAAGCAACTGTGCTACAACACCAGCCCCACATTCTGGGGTTATCTGGCACAGTAGTGTGACTACAAACAATGTTAATGTACTGTATATTTCTCTCTTTAAAAAAAGACCAGTATAGGAAAATAATGGATAGAAATAAAAGGGAGAGAATGACCCTGCAGAGGAAGCAGGACACACAGCAGACTCATAGAATGGCAAACGCCCAAAACAGCACTACGGCCTCACAATCAACCCTTGGGGCATTCAGATCTGGCTAAAAGGCCCATGGGAGTCTCACAGGCATGTAAAGCCATGACACGGTGGCAAAAACAACCTAAATGAAAGATCCTGGTGAACAAGACCCCAGTGGAAGGAACAGGCCATCAAGGAGGGAGGCGCCTTTCTCCAAAGGGAGGAAGGAACCTCCACTGTGATATGGCCTTGACTAAACAAGTTCAGAGTCGGTGAACTCAAGGGGCTTCCATAGCCTAGACAGCTCATGGCAAGAGCCTCGGGTGATTGCTGACGTCATGAATAAGAATGCCAATTGTTAGTTAAATCAACAGTGGGAGTCACTGGGTACATGCTCCCCATGTAGGATCTCTGTCCTTAATGTGTTTTACTATGAAAGTTAAAGACAACACTACTAGTCAAACAATACCCTATACCTTGTGCGGTTGTATGAGGGCAGCCTGTTGAAATCCTTGCTTAGTATATACTAAGTTGATCTTCTGTATATGAAGGTAATTGAAAATGAAACTCGATGAAGGGCGGGATGGGAGAGGGAGTGGGAGAGGGGAAGGCCGCAGGAGGGAGGGAGGGAGGTTGGGGGGGGGGGGAGCCACAACAATACAAAAGTTGCACTTTGTAAATTCACATTTATTAACTAAAAAAAAAAATTTAAAAAAAAAAAAACAGAAAATAGGATTGGATGTTTTCACCAGAAACAAACATCAAATGTTTGAGGAGATAGATATATTTATCCTGAATGGATATTATATAATATATGCATGTACTCAAATTTCATAACTCATAACTAAGTAATTATTTCACTTAATTAAAAACTAAAGCAAAGGTGAATATCTCATCATAATTATTGTGGTTGACTGTGTGGTATGTATTTAAGCCATGCGCATCATGAAGAAATCCGCCAACACACAAGAACTCAGTTTCTCCCACATTTCTGTTGGTAGCATCAATGGATCATGAAGCCTCAATAAGCACTCAAGATACACCTGAACCCAGAGAGTCACGGTACAGGGAGGGTAAACCATGAGACCTGCTTCCACTTCATGGCACGTGGCAGACCAGCCCTCAACAGGAAGCCAGCAGAACTATATTTTAGCCCTGATTTACCATATAAAAGCATATACTCTGAACCTCAGCTTATTTTAACACTTTAAGACATGTTTTCTTATCTGTCCTTCTTACCAGTCTTTGAGTTCTTTGAGGCCAAGAACCATCACTGTACTCTATTTCCTGGCACAAAGTGCCTGATGCCTCACCCAGGAATGGAGGAGTAAACACAACCTCTTAATAGGAAGAGCACATAATACATTTTCATCAAGCACGGATATTTGCCAGGCTCAATGCTACTTACTTCTGACACCCAGCCTAGCATCCAAAATTGAGGTAAGGGACCCTTCATCAAACCTCCTAAATTTCTCTCTCCGTATAGCTATTTCAGTGCAGTTCCTACATTTTACTGGAATTATCTTTTTATGGCTGCTTGTTCATATGGTTATGTACTCCTGAAAAACCAGGGTCTTTTTATAACTCTTGTATCACGCAGCCAGAAAATTTGTAGAACCTCAGATATAGTATTTAACACATGTTTATTATTTTCAGGAAGAGAATAAACTCCATTTTACATATGAAATAACTATAGAACATCCAGGTAATGATACTCAGTAGATATTTAAAAGGAAAGCATGAACGATCATAATACATTCAAAGCCGTGTAAAACCCGAAGCAGCAGAATTTTAAAAAGATGACACTGGTATGTTCCTTCTTATTACTTTCACAATCTATAATAGACAACATCTATGCAATTTCTGCCTTGATGACTCCAATTTGATTTCTTGGTTGGTTATTCAATTGTTCAATTTCTAACCTCCTGTGTACATCCTACTGGGTAATCTGCTTCCATATTTTTTATAAAAATTAGATTTTATAGAAACTTGTGCATTTCACTTTTCCTGTGTAACAAAATTGCTTCTACTCAGCTATAATAGATCTAACGCATTCCTATTAATTATTATATAATACTCCACAGCATGTGATTAATTAGGGAAAATGACTGAGCTTCTAACATATACTTTAAATCTGTGAGGATAATGGAGGGTGTTTGGCACAGTTGTTTAGTAGTGGCCTGGGTTGCCTGCATCCCATATTGGAGTACCTGGTCTGAGACTCAGCTACTTCAATTCAAATCCAGCTTCTCGCCAATGTGTACCCTGACAGGAAGCAGGTGACAGCTCAGCTACTTGGGTCCCTGTCACCCACAGGAGCAAATCAAATGAAGCCCTGGGTTCCTGGCTTTGCTTGACCCAGCCCAGCATGCTACAAGCATTTGACAAGTGAACCAGCAGATGAAAAGTCAGTCAGTCTCTCTCTCTCTCTCTCTCTCTCTCTCTCTCTCTCTGCCTTTCAAATAAAATGAAAATAAATCTAAAATTTTTCAAACCCCAGAAACCAAAAGCATAATAAAATTGCTTTTTCTTCTAATTGTTACAGCCCATTGTTCCCTCTTCGTGGATAGCTCAGACTCCCCAGTTGATGATGGTTCTACTGTGTTCACCGATCTTCCACATACAACTTTCATCACTGCTCTAGTCATTGCCATTCCAACTCTGGACTAGAGAAAAATCCAATGAAAGGGCACAAATGGGAGGCATATGTGTCATTCCAAGAATTGGCATACATCATCTTCATTCACCTTCCATTCGCACAGCTTGATTTACAAGGCTGCACATAGTTGCAAGGGACCTTGGCAGTCACTTTCTGAAGAGGCCAAGGCAACTTCTGCTGTCTGAAAAGGTCACAGCATGAGGTCTGTCTCCGTAGGGCATGAGAACCACAAGCTGTGGTCCTCTTGGTGGTTTTAGATTTATTGATAAGGTAGCCAGGGTTTCCTGGTGATCTCATTGATGATCGCTATATTGACCTCTGCTCAAAATGACCTCACTGACGGTTAAGCCGTTTGATCAGCTAGATCCTCCTAGAGTAATTCAACCCCTTCTGATGCTTCAGTTATCTGCAATAAAAGCCTAGAGGGAACTCCAAACTATGGGGTACATGGTATGCAGTTAGACCTGATTTAGGGATAAGAAGGACCTTGGGGAAGGTCTTCAGTCTCCTGCTGTAATCCACTTGAGAGTATGTCTTATTACAGACTAATGACTTGTAAATGAGAGTTAACAATTTAAGTGGCTGAGAGAAATACAAACAGTGGTAAATACCTTAGTCTGTGTGGCCTGGTGGAAAGAACATAAAGTAATTACCGAAATCAGTGAGCGAGTCTTAAATGAGCTACTAAAACTAAATAGTAGTGAAGGGTTATGGAAAGGACATGTTTAATGAATGGGTTTGTTTGAGCAGGGTGTTAATGGTTACTTGCGGAGTTGAACTAAAAGGCAGATGTTCCAATCTTCATAATCAATTGCTATAAGTAGATGCTACAATTCCAAAATAACCACTATGTTTTTTGTAATCCATCATTATATAATTTAGCATCACTTTGAGTGTCTGTTCTATTGTATCTCAAATATCAAGTAAATCTTTAAAATCAAAGAAATTGTTACATGGTTATGGGCATCGGGATTAGGGAGGGGTTACACGTAATAGAAGGTCAATGGTTTAAAGTGGATGGGAAACAGACTGTTATCGTAAGGAAGAATCATTAACTCTATAAGGATCACTAATGAGTGGACATCTGCAGAATTTATGAGAACAGTAAAGGATGTGTAAAATGAACAGCGGATATAACTTAGGGTAGAAAAATAAAGTCTGGCGCTGTCTCATCAGAGCCATGCCATCAACCTTGCTGTAAGCGTCGCTCTCATTTCTCGCCGACACCTCCCACACCTTCAGGAACCCCTGGACCTGCTGAAGTTGGCCTCTGGCAACTATAACTAGGTTTCCAACTATAACTAGGTTACTACAGAAAAGGAGAGTAAATTTTTATAGGACAGCTAGCACTTTTCATCTCAATTTGGATTTACTAAAATTTGTTCAACCTTTTCCATAATTATAAGTCATTGTCTCATATCTATTTTTACTTACTAGTGTTTTGAATTGTGTCTAATCCAAGAAATAGAAGTAAGATTTAATAAATGCAGTCACCCTGCTTTCCCAAATAGGCTATAATGCTTTCGTTTGCACCAGTGATGAAGGTGGGAGAACCCTCTCTTCCACCATACCTCCAAGAGTAGTAGATATAACCACTCTTTCTCTTTTGACAGTCTAGTGAGTGAAAAATAATAGTTCATTCTTAACTTTAATTTACATTTCCCTGACCACTGGAAGCCTTTAGACTCCATTATATGTTTCCTAGTAATTTGGATTACTCTGAATTAGCTATTTATATCCTTTGCCTATTTTCCCATTAGGTGGTCTTTCAATTGCCAGTTTCATCTCATTGAATTTGTATTTTCAAAAATGCTAAGATATTTGGTAGCCCTGAAAATAAGTGTCGTTGGGCTTATCTCTTCCTAACCCTGTCCCTATTTCATAAAAATCATCAACCCTAACATATTCTGAAAGGTGGTATTTCAAATGCAGAAGACTACCTCAACACTTCCATTCTAAATCTTAACATGAATGATGGCCTTAACCTGTCCTTTCAAAATAAAACAATGAGGATTGCATGCTTATATGTCAGTAGACAGTTTTAAAAACTGCCCACCAGGGGCCTGTGCTGTGGGGTAGCAGGTCCTACAGTGCCAGCATCCCATGTGGGCACCCATCGCAGTTCCTGCTGCTCCACTTCACTCCCATTTCCCTGCTATGTGTCTGGGAAGGAAATGGAGGATGTCAGAAGTCCTTGGGCCCCGGTACCCATGCGGAAGGCTGGAAGAAACTCCTGGCTCCTAGCTTCAGCCTAGCTCAGCCCTGGCCATCAAGGCCATTTGGGGAGTGAACCAGTGGATGGAAGATCTCTTTCTCTGTAACTCTGCCTTTCAAATAAATAAATAAATAAATCTTTTTGTAAAAAGTCATTCCACAAAAGTTAGGCATCAACAAGTTTCCTTTTGCTGGTAAGTTAACAATCCCTTGCCTCCCAAGTCCCTACTGTGCTAACCAATGCATTGTAGAAGTACTTTTTATTTTTATTAATATATATTTATTTGAAAAGTATATAGACAAACAGAGATATAGACAGAAATATCTCATCTGCTGGTTCACTCCCAGCTGCCTGCAAAAACTGGGGCTAGGCCAGGCCAGATAAAGCCAGGGGTCAACTGAGGTCTCCCAAAGGAGTGGCAGTGACTCAACTACTTGGGTCATCACCTGCTGTCTCCCAGACATACATTAGCAACATGACAGAATCAGGAGCCATGCCAGGACTCACACCCACACACTCAGATACAGATTGTGGGCATTTCAAGTGGCATCTTCACCACCACACTAAATGTCCCACCAAGAAAATCTCATTCTTTTGGAGAGGAAAGTGCTCATGTAGTAAATAAAGTTTAGTGTGATTTGAGATTGATAAGGTAGGCATTTGATGGGCTTAATTTGTTCCCCAATGATATGCAATCAGCATTACAGTACCTCTCCTGCAATACTGGGATGAATTTTGATAATCTTCCATTCAGCATTCAGAAAACCCCTAAGCAGAATATATCTGTAAGATTGAATAATTATGTCTACCCTTCTTCTTAAAGCTCAAAGAAATGTTCAAGCAATAATTAAGCACCAGAACATTTACAAGACATGGCAAACTATTTTTTATAATACATAAAGATCAGGATGAGAACAGTTAAGTGACTAAATAAGTGGTTGAAGATGGAACCCCTGAAGTGCTGATGTTGGGAAAGTAGTCATCAGGCTCCCTTTTCTCCTTGTTATGTAAGAGGCAGGTCTCCTCAGGTCCTGGTTAAGCAAATGTAAGCAGTGGAAAGAACTCTACACTGGGCCCAGTCAGCAGATAAATAGGATAAACTTCACTTTGCTGAGCTGCTGGACTTCACTCTCCAGAAGCCTAGGCTTGTTCACACAAAAGGACAGAGAAAAATAAATATTAATTTCTTGTAGAACTTCTTCAGGTACCTGCTTTTGAATGTGTGTTGTAATTTTTCAAATTTTAAATAATATTAACAAACAGACTTAGAAGAATCAGAGTAAAGTATGAAGATTATTTTGGTTTTACTATCAAGGCACAAAAAAAAACTAATTCCAGATACATTGGCAAAATTCAGATATAAAGATTCATTTTAAAAAATATGTATGAATAGAAGGATCATTTTCTTCTCAAGTCATTTTAGTTTTGGAACATTTAATTATTATTATATTTTATATATTTATTAAATATGAGAAGAATAGAATAATATAGTTTTCATTTCTGAATTTTACAGAATATATGGCCACTGAACAAATATTTTAGTTCTCTAATCTCTAAATATCTTAGAATTTAAGTCTTTTTCTTCAAAGCTTGCTTTGGGCACTGATGAAAGAAATTATTAAATCTGTTAACTCTTTCCACAAGGCAGCAGAAAACTGCTGGAAGCTCTGCCTTCAGAGTATGTCCCAAATTCTTTTTTTTTCCTACCTCTACTACCCTTATCCTGCCCAAATCCCACCTGTTCTCACTTGAACAAGTGCAGGACAGTTAGTCCTCCTGTCTTCAGTCTTGCCCTCTCTTAACGTACTTTCCCAATGCTAGCCAGAATGACATTTTCACAAGAAAAATATTACCGGCTCCACAAACTTAAACCTTTGACTGTTCCCCATTTTGCTCAAATTACAGTTTGTACTTTTCACCATAAGTTATAAAACTATTCAATAATATTGCTTGATTCTGTTGCTTCATTTTCCATCACTCTCTCCTTTGTTTATAGTTCTCCAGCCAAACCAATCTCTTCTGAGCTCTTCAAACATACCAGGATTATTTCCATACCCAAATCGTGACCTTTGCTTCTCCTTCTGCCTAGAATTCTCTTTCTCTGAATAGCAACTGCTCTAATCATCTTCGATCTCTACTGCGCCACTTTCTCGAGGAGGCCTTCCATGGGCCCTTCATCAAATCCTGCCACTTCTTGACTTGCTGTGTCTTATTACCCCTTTCTGTGTTCACAGGCCTAGAATTCCTTTATGGATGTTTATGCTTTTCATTTATGATTCTGTGCTTACATCTGAATTCCTCAAGAATCATTTAATACCCATAACAACGATCCCGTCTACCTAATTCATATCTTCACCCCAAGTGCCTAGAAGACTCTGGATCAAAACACAAATTCTTCCGCTGTTTGTTGGCACATGCTCAACTTTAATTCAAATTTTAATAACATTTAAGTCTGTCATTTGAGAATTTCACCTCTCCCCAAGACTTCCAATTTGTTGCAGCCACCTCTGATCTTCCGTTTCCTTGAACACTAATTGTAGTAATATCTATACCATTCTTTCAATCCTAACTTACTTACTGCTTTGCATTGTTACTTAACTGTCCTGTGCAGCATTTTCTCACTCATGCATTTATTCATTAGGAATAAACCAGTGCCAGACTTATGCTGGATGCTACATCTATATAAATATCAATGCTCTCAAAGAAGTCTCTAACAACTTCCTGGAAGTGAATAATGCATTAGGCTATGCTCTTTTAATCCTCAGAAAGACTTGAAAGGTAATTTATCATTATTTCAATTTTACAAATGAGGTCGTGTGCTAATGAAACCTGCCTAATATCATACAACTAATAAAGACAGATCTAGACATAAGGAGTGGGTTCTGAATGACCACAAAGCCATTTTCCGCAGTGCCCCTCTGCAAATATGTTAAAAATATTAACATAACTTTTATATTACCTTACACACAAGTCTTGAAAGGCTTTATATGTCAGTAAAATAAAACTTTGGAAACAGAATTTCTATAGAATAAAGACACACACACATACACAATAGCAACAAAAAGAACTATGCATTCCTGTTGGAAATCAGGAAAGATACGCCACAGCTCACTGGCAATAGTGCTCTGAAGGAACTTGTTATTTTGCTTGAATTAACAGTTGTCTGCAGACCTACAATTCTGCAATATGCAAAGCATTCTTGAAGTCTTTTTCCCTTCCCTCTACATAGCACTCAAGTCTAGGATTCTGAAATGTTGACAGCCTCAACTGGAAGACATATCTCTGATCCTTTAACCTCTGCTTAACTGAAGAGTTTCTGGGGCTAATAGGTGAGCTGAGCAGGGAGTATATTTGTGTATCAAAACATGATTATGTAGTTCATAACTGTACACTGGACATACTTATGGTATGTATGCATGTATGTATGGATAGGTAGGTAGGTAGGTAGGTAGATAGATAGATAGATAGGAGAGTAGTGATCTGAGATGGTGTTTAAAGTGTATCCAAATTTCCTTGATATGACAATAAATGCACATGACCCAGACCAAAAAAAAAATCAACAAAGAAATAACAGAGTTAATCTACACTGTGGACCAAATGGACCTAATTGATATCAACAGAACATTTCATCAGATGGCTGCAGAGCACACATTCTTTTCATCAGTACATGGAGCATATGGGTAGACCATATGCTATGCCGTAAAACACATTCAAAACACTTGAAATCATACCAGTTATCTTTTCTGACCACAATGGAATTTAGCTGGAAATTAATAACATAAGAAATTCTAGAAAAGATGCAAACACATGGAGGCTGAATATGTTCCTTCATGAATAGTAGGTCATAGAAGAAATAAAAAGGGAAATTAAAAAACTCCTAGAAATAAATGAAGATGACAACAAAACATATCAAAACTTATGGGATACAACAAAAGCAGTTTTAAGAGGAAAGTTCATAGCAGTTAGTGCCTACCTCAAGAAACTAGAGGGGGCAGCACTGTGGTGTTGTAGGCTAAGCTTCTGCCTGTGGCTCTAGCATCCCAAATGGATCCCGGTTCCTGTCCCAGCCGCACTTATTCTGATTCAGCTCTCTGCTATGGCCTGGGAACTCAGAAGATGGCCCAACTGTGTGGGCCCCCACACCCATGTGGGAGACCTGGAAAAAGCTCTTGGCATCTGGCTTCAGATCAGCCCAGCTCCAGCTGTTGTGACCATTTGAGGAGTGAAACAGAAGGTGGAAGATCTTCATCTCTGTCTCTACCTCTCTCTGTCTGCAACTCTACTTCTCACATCAATAAATAAACTCTTAAAAAAAGAATTTAGAAAGGCATCAAATAAATGATCTAGCAATGCATCTCAAGGACCTAGGAAAAGAATAACAAACCAAATCCAAAATTAGTAGAAGGAAAGAAAGAAATAAAACTGAAGCCAAAAAAGCTACAAAAGATTGGTGATACACCATTAGCCCAACTAATGAACAAGAAGATACAAATTAATAAAATCAGAGATGAATAAGAAGATGTTACAACGGATACCACAGCAATGAAAAGAATCACCAGAAATTACAACAGCTATATGTAATCAAACTGGAGAACATAGAAGAAGTGTATGGATTTCTGGACACATATAACTTACCAAAATTAAGCCAAGGAGACACAGAAAAGCTAAATAGACAATTAACCAAGACAAAGATTGAATCAGTAATAAAGATCTTCCCCACAAAAAAAGCTCAGGACTAGATGGCTTCACTGATGAATTCTCCCACACTTGTAAAGAAGAACTAACTCCAATTCTTCTCAATCTATCCAAAACAAGTGAAAGGCAGGAGATTCTCTCAAACTCCTTCTATGAAGACAAATCCACCTTAATTCCAATAGTAGGAAAAAGAAACAGAGAACCACAGACCAATATCCCTGTTGAACACAGATGCAAAAAAACTCAAAAAAATACTAGCTAATTGAATCCAACAAGACATCAGAAGCATCATTCACCTAGATGAGATAGTTCAACATACAAAAATCAATAAATGTGATACATCAAATTAATAAAATTATAAATAAAAACTACAGGATTATCTCAATAGATGCAGAGAAAGCATTTGATAAAATACAACATCCTAACAGCCTTCTGTGATAAAAACCTAAAGCAAATTGGGTATAGAAGAGTATTCCTCAACATAATCAAGGGAATATATGACTAATGCATAGCCAGCATCATAATGAATGGGGAAAAGCTGGAAGCATTTCCACTAAGATCTGGAACCAGACAAGGATGTTCACTTTCTATAGCGCTACTCAATATAGTCTTTGAAGTTTTAGTCGGAGCTATTAGGCAAGAAAAAGAAGTCAAAGTCATACAAATAGGAAAGGATATCAAACTATCCCTGTTTGAAGATGACATGCTCCTATATAGACAGGAACCAAAAGACCTCACCAAGAGACTTTTCAAGAAACAAACAAAAATTAAGGAACATCCAGACACACAAGGCAGGGAGTTGCAATGATGAGGAAAAAAGAAAATATGAAAGAAACCCTAGCTACTCAAAACAAGACAGGAAAATAATCAAAGAGAGAAGGACAAACAGCACAAAAAACACTTCAGAAAAAATCCAAAAATGTGACTATGATCAGTACTTTTAACTCGTTTCAATTAAGAGACAAAAAATAACTATTTCATTTAAAGAATTTTTAGCCATGTTCTATTTAAAGAGACTATAAATGTTAAGAAATAAAATTTTAAGTGAAAGTATGGAAAATATATGTAGGTTCAATTATTTTTCAAACATTTATTTCTGAACTTTTAAATTTACAAAACAAAAATGGTAGAGTTATGCAAAAATAGAGCAGTTGGGTATGTTAGTGAATTGTGAAAATATACTAACATAAAATGATAATTGGGGAAGATGACTATTTGTGGCTAAATTCTAACCAAAACAAACTTTATATTATCAGTTATAATAGATTTTGAAGTAAAATGCTTCTAGAACTAAAAAGTTTTATTATCTAACTTAAGGGTTTTATTCAAAACAAAAATATAGCAATCCTAAATCTATATGTACATAAAAATTTGGCTTCAAAATATATGAAGGAAATAATTAATAGAATATGAGATATCCTAGGTTTTTACAGTGATAGATAGTGTAAACAAAGAGCAGTTAAAATATGGAAAACTTTTTTTAACTTTTATTTAATAAATATAATTTCCAAAGTACAGCTTATGGATTACAGTGGCTCCCCCCCCCCATAACTTCCCTCCCACTCCCTGGTCTCTCTCCCTCTCCGATTCCATTCATATCAAGATTCAGTTTCAATTATCTTTATATACAGAAGATCAGTTTAGTATATATTAAGTAAAGATTTCAACAGTTTGCACCCACAGAGAAACACAAAGTGTAAAATACTGTTGGAGTACTAGTTATAGCATTAAATCACAATGTACACCACATTAAGGACAGAGATCCTACATGAGGAGTAAGTGCACAGTGACTCCTATTGTTGACTTAACAAATTGACACTCTTGTTTATGGCCTCAGTAATCACCCTAGGCTCTAGTCATGAGTTACCAAGGCTATGGAAGCCTTTTGAGTTCACCGACTCTGATCATATTTGGACAAGGTCATAGTCAAAGTGGAAGTTCTCTCCTCCCTTCAGAGAAAGGTACCTCCTTCTTTGATGACCTGTTCTTTCCACTGGATCTCACTCACGGAGATCTTTCATTTAGTTTTTGTTTTGTTTTTGTTTTTGTTTTTTTGCCAGAATGTCTTGGCTTTCCATGCGTGAAAAACTCTCATGGGCTTTTCAGCCAGATCCAAATGCCTTAAGGGCTGATTCTGAGGCCAGAGTGCTGTTTAGGACATCTGCCATTCTATGAGTCTGCTGTGTATCCCACTTCCCATGTTGGATTGTTCTCTCCCTTTTTTATTCCAGCAGTTAGTATTTGCAGATGCTAGTCTTGTTTATGTGATCGCTTTGACTCTTAGTCCACTTAAAACTCAAAATATTTGGGGGCTGGCGTCATGGGTCACTTGGTTATCCTCCGCCTGTGGTGCCAGCATCCCATATGGGCACCAGGTTCTAGTCCCAGTTGCTCCTCTTCCAGGCCAGCTCTCTGCTGTGGCTTGAGAAGGCAGTGGTGGATGGTCCAAGTACTTGGGCCCTGTACCCACATGGGAGACCAGGAAGAAGCACCTAGATCCTGGCTTCGGGTTAGCACAGCACCGGCTGTAGTGGCCATTTTGGGAGTGAACCAATGGAAGGAAGACTTGTCTCTCTGTCTCTCCCTCTCACTGTCTATAACTCTACTTGTCAAGAAAAATACATATTTGACTCAATGCACATACATCAAATACTGCACACAGCAATAAGGGAACACATTTGGAAAGTATGCATTTGGTTAAGGCATCTGGAACATATGTCAATAAATTATACATGCTAGGTCATAAATCAGACTCAGCATATTCCAAAGAATGCCATGAATATCATAATTCATATAATTTATAAATCAATTACAAAAGTGCAACTATACAATTAAACACTATTGGAAATTTAAATATAAGTGAAAAATTTACTAATCAAGGAAGAGATAATAGAAATATTAAAATAGTTCCATAATAATGAAAAATAAAACATGTATCATTACTAAGTAGCCAACTAATATTTACTTGAATAATTGCAAAAGTAACTTAGTATTATTTTTCTAGAAATTTTAGATTTTTTTTTCCATGGCAAAATAATTTCAGCAGAAGAATCTTTTAATTTTTTTATTTAGCATGTTTGGTTGCTGTGATAAAATTACCAGAGTCTTTATGTGAAAACATCTGAGTTAGGAGAAATAGGGTAGGGAAAATGTACGTAAGACAAAAAGATTTCAGGAATCATGTATTTATAACGGGATTCTTCAGTTTACTACTCCAGATTCCCTAGGGTGGATAAATAGCATACATATTGTATAGGACTCAAAAATAAATGAGCAAGATGATACAATACAAATACTATTTAGGTTATTCAAAATTCCTACGTGTATGTAGCCAAAATTCTGAACCTTAGAAAACTCACACATTCAACTGTCAGTGCCAAAATTTCTACCTAGTAACTTCTGTACTATTTCCCCCAAGATCCCTTTAGAGTTCTCTCTTTTAAGTGATCACATACCAATTTGTTAAGTCAACAACAGGAGTCACTGTGCACTTACTCCTCATGTGCGATCTCTGTCCTTAATGTGTTGTACAATGTGAATTAATGGTATAACTAGTACTCAAACAGTATTTTACACTTTGTGTTTCT
Source organism: Sylvilagus floridanus (assembly GCA_949820135.1). NCBI lineage: Eukaryota > Metazoa > Chordata > Mammalia > Lagomorpha > Leporidae > Sylvilagus > Sylvilagus floridanus. The sequence continues at coordinate 42,087,723 of OX463224.1, forward strand.
CTGTGGGTGCAAACTGTTGAATTCTTTACTTAATATATACTAAACTGATCTTCTGTATATAAAGATAATTGAAACTGAATCTTGATATGAATGGAATGGGAGAGGGAGAGGGAGAGGGAGATGGGAGGGTTGCGGGTGGGAGGGAAGTTATGGGGGGGGGAGCCACTGTAATCCAAAAGCTGTACTTTGGAAATTTATATTTATTAAATAAAAGTTAAAAAAAAATAAGTTATCTTATACTCTTTCAGCATGTTTATGTATACATTTTTCTCACATTAGTCAATGAATTTTTTTGTTGGCAAACATTATCTCTGAATAATGTTTGTAAACAAAGTACCCATCACAGTTGCTGTCACATTATTGGTGACTAAATACCTTTGTATTATAAATTTAATAATGAATAATTTAATTTCAAAATCATATAGGATTTCATGGCCTTTCCTGCCTATACAACTAATTTGAACACTGAGATCATGTAAAAAATGTGCTTTAACAGAATATGAAATGTTCAGTAAATAGTCAATAAGTGCTAATAGAATTTCTAGTGTTGACAGAGTGACTTGTAAAGCAAAGAAAAAAATTATGCAGATATATCACCTGCATTTAACAAAATAAGGAATTTATATACAATATTCAAAACTCAAGAAAATGTTAACATCATAACCAGGCATATTATACATCCTATACTAATTGAAATCAAGTTTTCCAAACCTAAAAATATCTTGTTCTTCATGTCAAGCTATCTGTAGTGGAAATATTACAAGTACACATATTACATTTAGGGAAACAATTTGAATTTTGTATTATATATAACTTATATATAAATGTTATGTTGAACATCAAACAAATACCTCAACTTGTTTAATCAGAATTAGAATTTTTCTATTCTCTATGTCTTCCTACTCTTATGAATCAGAAATTCACCAAAGCTTTTTCATTAAAAACATACTCCAACACCTGTTTCCCTTCAAAGAGAGGTATTTAATGTCACTGAAACAGATCAAGCAGCGAGTTTTGAAGGTTGTCTTCCTTTGTTGTGGAGTATCACAAATTCACACATTTATAAGTAGATAATCCAAAATTTGTACCCAAAAACAAGTAAAATATTTTATATAGTAAAATGTAGGAATTTTCTGCCACGTTGCTAACTTTGTACTGGAAAATTGTCCTTGACTTCACCTAGGGGGAAGCAACTGGCTATAGGATCAAGCCAAGGTAGATTCAAATCTAATTCCAAGTTTTAATCAATAAAATGTCACTAATATTCTACTTTCATGATTCACTTTCAGAATAGAATAAAGTATAAAAATCAATTAGGACAGTGCTTGCCATATAAACTAGTTGGATAAATTGTTAGCTTTCCTTCTTTCAACAAACAGTAACGTGAAATTTTCCAGGCAGCACCTTAAGAATTCTCCCTTTTATCCCCCAACAGCTAAATGAAGCTGTTGGGGCTTCTTTTAGATTTATATCTGGACCTCCTGAACCAAGGGGTCAGATCGTTGTCTTAGAATTTTTGGTGACGGGTACAAGGAAAAGTTCGCACACCTTAGGGGTTTTATTTTTGGCTCTTCACAATCACTTTCTTTTAACAAAAGATTTCTTTCTGAAGTCCTGGTATGCTTGACTCTCATTCAAGGTTTTATGCTCTGACCTGATATAATTTAATTTACTACAATTCCACTATCAGCATTATTAGACAGGAGTATTTCATGTTTTAATGTCTATGTAGCCATTTTTAGACTTTTAAATGCTTTAACAATTTTTCTTTAAGTAATGATTTCCCAGAATAGCCCTTTGTAATAGTTAAGCTTTATTTAAAAGAATGTGGGGAAACTGGAAATAGTCCAAAGAACAGGCAAAAATGATTAAAGGGATAGAAAATAAATCATCTCAGAAAAGGTTGGAGTTAAAAAAGAGACAGCAAAGGTATTATGTGACCCTCTTACAAATCAACGTGCGTGACATTGGGAAGCTGCAGTGGAAAAGCAAGCACACACACTCTGGAGGCCCAAATAATACAGGATGTCTTCAGAGCTTTACTGCCAGCTCCCAGTTATTCAAGCCTTTTCCTTATTTCCCATAGAACTAAAAATAGAAATTAAATAAACAGAAATTCAATTGCATTGAAGGAGATAATCCTGATGTAGTGGTAAAAAGGTAATATTTTAAGGATTATGCACCTTCATTCCTAAAATGAATAAATTTTCTTTAAAGCTTTCATACACAATTAATGTCACATCCATGTATGACTCATCAAGAGGCTAGGATCTGTGACAATTAGCATCTGGGTTTTCCAGGAAAAAAAAAAATCTATCCCATCCTCTCACTCAACACCTGTCCTTTTTCTGGGACCAAGGGAGGATATATAGGAAAGGGACACTCCCTTGGATCCAGTCCCCAGAAACATGTAAATTATTCTAGCTCACATGTAAACATTCTAGTCTCATAGTTGACTTCTGCCATTTGCCACTGTGTTCTTTGACATGAAAACCCAATCAACTGGTCTTCATCCTTAAGGTTTTCAAGTGGGTTTATACATTGGAAATCAGAAGGTAAGAATAGAATGAAATTAGTGTATTTCCCCCTTGACTTGCTTCTTGCCACAAAGACCCAGATGAGATAAAACTCCACCAAAGCCCATTGCTCCTCCTAGGAGACACTTTCCATATAGCTCTGTCTCCAGATATTGGTCACTATTCTACCTCCTTGGTAACGACCCCCTACATTTACTTGGACTAGGACGCTTACTTGTTGGTTTCTTTAACCCTGGTCACAACTTAGCAATTAGTCTCGTTGTTAAGCTCTGCACAAATTACCCGGTTTGAATACAGAACTTATTTCCTTCTAAGATCCTCAGTTGACGCAGTGTCTTATAAATATAAAAGCATAGAGAGATATAGTTAACAAATGTGGATGTTTAGGCAAGTTTTTTGATAAACTCCATAAATGAGAATCATGTTATGCAGACAGATTATTCCATTTATAAAGTTGAAACCATCACTGACCAGTGCAGTTCAATGACATATTTTTTCCTGAAGCACCTGCTTAAAAATAGCTTTCATTTCTAGGAACTGAACAATGTGCTGAATGATTTTTTTCTGAAATCACCTTACAGAATAACTCAAATTTGTCCAAATTCAACCAAAATTTGCTGAACTCAATATAACCAGGTAATATATTTGAAATAAGATGTGGTGACAAGAGTCCAAAAGAGAATAAAATAACCAATTTTTCCTGCTGCTTGTCCCCTAAAGAGTTCACAATCTTGTAGACAAGGCAGAAGTATAAATTACTGAATATAAGTGTAAATTATGAGAGAATTACATTGTGTGTCAATATCCATTCACTGAATATTTAAAATGTGACAGGCAAAATACAAGACTTTATTGAAGACTTTAAAAAGTGAATAAAAATGTCTCTTACTCCTAAAATATTGCAAATTTAGTAGGAATTCAGATCACAAATCATTGCAACTTAGTGTGATAAGTACTTTAAAAAGTATCAGAAAAAAAGCAATTAATTCCGCCACAAAATATTTGAGAAAGTGTCATGGAAGAGGCAGTACCTTAGGAACATAAAGGACTTGCCTAGGTGAAATCAACAAAAAATGAAATCAGATGGACTGTGAAGAGAATACAAATAGAAACTGGCATGAGTTTAATAACTCCCAAGGTAGCTTTCCTAGTTTTGAAACATTTATTGCCACATGCATGAGATGAAGAAGAATTTGGCTCTGATTGTGGAGGAATAAATGAAACACACAAATTTACTACCAAGGATGAATTACTAGATTACTCTAACAGTTATTAAAAAATAAAAAGTAACCATGATGTATATGTATGTAAATGAAATCAAAATCAGAAAACCAGGAGATGAATTGAGCTTCTCCTTTGCTTACTACACGATCACTTCATCTCCACTCCTACTGACTTCTTTTCTACCTGGTGATGAAAAGAATAGGTAAAAGAAAGCAAGTAAAAAATGGCTACCTGGCCAGCACCGCAGCTCAACAGGCTAATACTCCGCCTGCGGCACTGGCACCCAGGGTTCTAGTCCTAGTCACGGTGCCGGATTCTGTCCCGGTTGCCCCTCTTCTAGGCCAGCTCTCTGCTGTGGCCCGGGAGTGCAGTGGAGGATGGCCCAAGTGCTTGGGCCCTGCACTCCATGGGAGACCAGGAGAAGCACCTGGCTCCTGCCATCGGATCAGCGCGGTGTGCTGGCCGCAGTGCACCGGCCGCGGCGGCTATTGGAGGGTGAACCAACAGCAAAGGAAGACCTTTCTCTCTGTCTCTCTTACTGTCCACTCTGCCTGTCAAAAAAAAAAAAAAATTAGCTACATGTCCAAATAAAAAATCTTCATGTTAACAAAAATATTAATTCAGACTTTACTACTTCTGAAGCTCTGTGAAAGACATTAAGCTCATACAAAGATATAAAATAACATTTTAAAGATTTATGTATTGGAAAGGCAGAGTTACAAAAAGGCAGAGGCAGAGAGAGAAGTCTTCCATTCATTGGTTCATTCCCTAAATGGCCACAATGGCCAGAGCTGCACTGATCTGATGCCAGGAACCAGAAGCTTGCTTCCGGTCTCCCATGCAGGTGCAGGGACCCAAGGATTTAGGCCACCTTCCAGTGCTTTCTCAGGCCATAGCAGGGAGCTTTATCAGAAGTGGAACAGCCAGGATTCAAACCAGCTCCCATACGTGATGCCAGTTCTGCAGTAGGCGGCTTTACCCCCTATGTCACAGTTCCAGCCCCAAGTTAACTTATTATTTCTCTATTTGGTAAAAAAAAAAAAAAAGAAAGAAAGAACGAAAGAAAGAAAGAAAGAAAAGAAAAGAAAGAGTGCAATGAAATCCACTCACTTACATGGTAACACCATTAGTAATATTCCAATTACTATGATACTACAAATAGTATTGAAAGCACATAACAATATCTTGCTTCCCTAATTACCTTGAAAGTATCTATATATTATAAACAATTCCTGTCAGTTTATTTTATTATTCCATCAGTTACATCTATGATAGTAATTAATGAAGACTCATCAAAATTTTGCAAGTTCTCCATGATTTTCTAAATTACCATAACATGTTGTTTTTTTTTTCTTTCAGATACTTAAGACATCTGTCATTTGCTCTCTGTATTGGTCAGTACCTAGTCAAGGAAAAAAAATTGTGGGGCCAGTGCTATGGCATAGCTGGTAAAGCCACCACTTGCAATGACAGCATCCAATACGGGCCGGTTCAAGACCTGGCTGCTCCACTTCCAATCCAGCTCTCTGCTATGGCCTGGGAAAGCAGAAGATGGCCCAAGTCCTTGGGCCCCTGCACCCATGTAGGAGACGTTGGAAGAGGCTTCTGGCTCCTGGCTTCTGATCAGCGCAGCTCCACCTGTTGCAGCCAATTGGGGAGTGAACCAGCAGATGGAAAACCAACCTCTCTCTCTCCCTCCCTCCCTCCTACCCTCCTTCCATCCTTCCCTCCTTCTGTCTGTCTCTGTCTCTCTCTCTCTCTCTTTCCCTCCCTCCCTCCCTCCTTCTCTTTATATAACTGACTTTCAAGTAAAATAAATAAATCTTTAAAAAAACAAAACTGCAATACCAGGTAATTCAATAAAGAGGACTTAATATAAAAAATTAATATAAGAAATTCATTACAAAGATGATTGAGCTGCTAGAACAGCCAGGAGAAGATGATGCAACTCTGGGATCTGTGACTCCTGGGACTACAGGATTCTGACACCCCTGGTGCTAGAGTTACTGAAGCGCTAAAGCTAGGCACTGGGGGGAGCTGTGTTCCATCAGGAGCTGAGAATTGAAGAGGAGGCTGCTGTCTCACGGAAATTAGAACCACATGGGCTACAGTCACTGTCAGGGACGGCAGAGGGAGGGGAGGAAAAGGCCAGAGAGAGAGACACAGGGAATGAAAAAGGGGTCAAGGGACAAGGCGAGAGACGGAGGGAAGGAAAGGGAGACATAGAAAATGAGGAGGAGATGCAGAAGGAGATCTCCCTCTTCCTTCTATCATGTGCTTACACCTATGATAGTGGCTATTGCCAGAGTCCAGCTCCAGCCAGTCCAGGGGTCCCAAACTATTTTTCTATCATGTCATATAATGATTTTTTTTCTTATAATATGTAAGAATGTTGTCCATTTTCATCTAGCTACAATTTCTTTGATTTTCAAAGGCATGTTCAAAGCTTGGGTTACTATCACATACAGGTGCAAGACAATGGGCTGCCTACACAAGCCAAGGCCTGGAGTGCTGCCGAGCTATACAGAAATTGGTTACACAGCTAGCATATTACCTTCCTAATGTAATGTTTACTAGAAGCCCCAATGTTCTAAGCAGGCCCTTTTTCAACGTGTTCCCTCTTTTGCAGTTCTTTCTGTAACTCCTTAATTTCTTTACTTATTTAAAGGTTCACTTAGATCTATTCCACAATTTTGACATCCTAACCATTGTTGTATTTGCTGCACCAATTGAATTAAAGCTTTAATAACATTTACCTTTATTCTAGTGGGAAGCATATACCAGGGAGCCTGTTGCCTTTTAATTCTTTCCCACAAACAGCTCAACCTTGTGTAAAGCATTAACCCCTTCTCCTACACTAACATTCCGCTTGATTAAAATTCTACAAAGCAATGGACATTTTGGGGATCATGAGACTAAGCGTTCTTCCCTAAAATTAGGAATACAGCAACCATTAGTGGGACCACCAGGAAGCTCCGGCTTTCTTATGCAGAGTGCAGTTCCCAACAAATCTAAAAGCGCCAAAGCTGTGGTTCTCAAGCCTTGCTGAGACAGACCTTCTGCTGTGACCTTGTCAGCCAGCTGCAGTTGCCTTGGCCTCACCATTCTATAATACAATTGCCTCTGTATTTATCCTTCTACCAGTTCTCCCCAATGGGAAGCCTAAGTAGATGGCACTACAAATAAGGATGAGAAGCGCAGTTTTCAGTAATCAGAACAACACACAGAAATAACAGGGAATGGACCTAAGATCCAACAGGCAGTTGACTTGTACAGTCAAAAATTTGATGCCTACATCAATAAGATGTCTCAATTTCCTTGTCCTGCATTCTTCTTGAAAGATCAAAAATTATTTTCTTTACTATTCATTTGTGAGGAATTATTGTACATCAGAGGAAAATAGTCTACCCAAAGAGAGATTAGCACAAAAAAAGCGTGTCATCACTTACAGAGGAGCAGATCAGGGTAGTTTAGTTGACAGTTTCATATTTCAGAATGTCAAAAAAAATGGTTAATAGCATCATCAAGCTGTTTCATGCAAATTTGCTCTGAAGAGCAATGGCCAGATCTGGGCCATTAATAATGATCTCCAATTTGGGAAAACTATTTCGTAAGGTTACCCTTCAGGTACAGTTGACTGCTCCCTCCTCTGAAACCTAGCTGCAGACATCGATGCTGTCATAGACCTTAGCATCCAGTGAGCATCTGAGAGTACTACTTATTCAGCTGAGCATGTTTGGGCAATTAGTTAATGCTCACAATCTCCTCCATGATATAGATACTAGTAAATAAACGTTCTAGGAGTGGGAATTTAGGATAGCCACAAAAATACCACTTAGGATACCCACCTCCCATATTGGTTTGCCTGGGCTTATGTGTCAACTCCACTCCCAATCCCAGCATCCTGCTAATGCCCTCCCCAGGAGGCAGTCATTATGGCTCAAGTACTTGCGTCCCTGGCACCCACATGGGAGACCTGCACTGAGTGCAGGACTCCTGGCTTAAACTTGGCCCAGCCCCTGCAGCTGTTGCATGCATTTGCAGAGTGAACCAGCACGTGGAAGACATTTCTCTCTCTTGGGGGCAGCGCTTTGGCACTGTGGGTAAAACTACCATCTGTAGTGCTGGCATCCCATATTGGCATTGGTTCGAGTCCTGGCTGCTTCACTTTCAATCCAGTTCTCTGCTATGGCCTTGGAAAGCGATAGAAGATGGCTTGGGCCATTGAACCCCTGCACCTAGAGACCCAGAAGAAGCTCCAGGCTTCTGGCTTCAGATCAGTGCAGGCAGCCATTTGGGAAGTGAACCCGCAGATGAAGATCAATCTCTCTGCCTCTTCCTCTTTGTAACTCTGCCTCTCAAATAAAATAAATAAATATTCTATAAAAAAAAAAACTCTCTCCCTCTCCCTCTCCCCTCTTTCCTTCTCACATGTATGTGTGGGATTTCAAATAATAAATAATTTATCAAATAGAATTTATGTAAAAATACGGTCTATAGACAAATGAAATAAGGGAAGGTTAAATGAGCTATTCATTGTTACGTGACATGACAAACACTCTGACCTGGAATTTAAAAACCCTAATGCCTTCTTTTTATCCATTATACCAGCTAGTGAAATGCTCTATATTTATTTGTTTGCATATCTGTCTTCTTTAACAGAATACAAGCTATGTGAAGGGAGGATACTGTCTTTTATATATCTATCTCCTTCATCTACCAACATAGTAGTTTTCTATAAATGTACATTGAATGGGTAAAAAATATCAATATGCTTTCACTTTTGTACAAAAGTAAATAAGGTAAAAGAACACAAAAAAATCTATTCTCATCCAGTAAGCTAACTCAAAATATTAAATTTCACTCTTAATCTCATAATATTTATTCTAAAACTTAATTTTCTTTTTAATAACTCTCAAGATATGTAATTTTGTAACATTACCAAAATGCATTTAAATGCCTATCTGTGCATTCTTAACTCAAACTCTGTAGATCAATAGAACTCGAATTGCTTTTTAAAAAAGAAATTCTAAAACATTTTTAAATACTTCAAAAGAAAGATCAAGACTACAAAGAGTCCAGACACAGAAAAACCCTAAGGAATATCAAATAGCTTTCCCAATATAAACTAACTGATGATTGGAAATTAAGAAATTACAAAGAAAGAACCTTGTTAATTAAGTAAAACAAAAGGCATGAAAGAATATATACATATAAATAGGCATTGTCTCTTCAAATAATCCTTTAGAGAATTATATATGCTTTGTTCAGCCATTCTGAAGCTGTTGAAACTACTTTTAAGATTTATTCATCTGTTAATTTATTGATTTTAAAGGCAAAGAAACAGAGATTTTCCACTTACTGATTTACTCCACAAGTGACCACAACAGTGATGCCTGGGCCAGGCTGAAGCCAGGAACCAGGAACCTGATCCCCGTCTTCCACATGAGTGGCAGAGCCCAAGTACTTGGGCCATGGTCCACTGCTTCCTGAGGCTCATTAACAGGAAACAGAAGCAGAGCAGCCAGGACTCTAACCAACACTTCGATTTGGATACCAGTGTTCCAAGAAGTAGCTTAACCTACTGCACCAGAAAGATGGCCCTGAAATTGTTTTCAAACAGCAGAACTGGGGCCAACACTGTGGTATAGTAGGCTAAGCCTCCACCTTCAGTGCCAGTATCCTATATGGGCACCTGTTCGTGTCCCAGCTGCTGCTTTTCTGATCCAGCTCTCTCCTGCAGCCTGGGAAAGCAGTGGATGATGGCCCAAGTCCTTGGGCCCCTGCACCAGCTTGGGAGGCCCAGAAGAAACTCCTGGCTCCTGGCTTTAGATTGGCTCAGCTCTGGCCTTTGCAGCCATCTGGGGAGTGAACCAGCAGATGGAAGACCTTTCTCTCTGTTTCTTCCTCTCTCTGTCTGTAACTCTACCTCTCAAATAAATTTAAAAATCCTAAAAATAAGAATTCTTTTTTTAATTCAGCACTTTGGGAATAACATAAAAGAAGCTTTCCCACAAATATTCATGTTGCTGTCCACCTGATTGACTCTGTGTCCCTTAGGATCAGTAGCTGTATCAGGTTCACCACCACATTCCTAAAAGCTGACAAAACAACTATGGATCACAGCTAGGGAGTGGAGAATAAAAAATAAGGAATGAACAAACCCACATCTGAAACAGGATTGTGATAGTCTTTATCTGAGTCCAAAAAAAGCTGTGATTTGATGAGAGAAGTCCCAACCACGCACCATTAGCCTCACTCTCATGTCAGCTGAGGTCAGGATGATTTTTCAAAAGTTTGTTTCTATATTTAAAATAGTTATTACTTACATTTAAGGTATACGAAATTTTTAATGTGATTATCTTATCTTAACAGACATATACATAGAGAAGTACTAATCTACGTCTCTATTCTTTCATTCATAGAGGCAAACCTGGAAGAACCCCAACAATAATGTAGTTCTTAACACTTCCATAGCAATTTGAAAAGTAATTTTTCCTTTGTTGGACTACCATGGCCCTTCCGTTAAGAAAAGTCTCAGCCACACACACACAAAAAAATAAAACAAAAATAAATAAATATTCCTGCCATTTGCAGCAAAATGGTTGAAAGTAGAGGACTTCATATTAAGTGAAAACAGACACAAAAAGACAAGTATCACATGATGTCTCTCATATGCGGGAGCAATAAAAAAAGGGGGGTGGGTAGTGTGGGAAGAATCACTATGTTCCTAAATTTGTGTAAGTGAGATGCATTAAGTTTGTATACCTTAAATAAAAGGTTTCTAGGTTAAAAAAAATTTTTTTAAATGAACACAGAATGTTGATTACTAGAGACTGGAAGGGTAGGAGAGAAAGGTTTGATTTAAAAAAATAGAGGAAGATGAGTATGGATCATTAACTGTGACAAATATGTTTTACTAACATGAGATGTTAATAGTGGGAGAATCTGAGTATGGTTTACAGTTATTGTATGATAAATCTATCATACTATAAAGTGTTAACAACAGGGGAAGCTGGATGTAGGGTAAATGGGAACTCTATACTACTTCACAACTTCTAATATTATAAATTCAAAACTACTCTGAAACAAAAAATTTAAAAAGAAAAAGGTCTGGAGAATGTAAAACAGGTTAGACATTGCTGTGCCTACTGCTCAGCATTTTAGATGGAAGTGATAATAGTCTGGAACAAAAGATCTAGGAAGAGTTCTGTAGGGTGATCATCCCCTCTCTGTTAACCACTTAACAGACAGATGCCTAGTTTTAGGTCATCAAATATGTGATCACTCTCATTTTAATTCATGAAGAATTCAAAACATCCCAAGTCTCTTTCATAAATGAGAATGTTCTCTATTTTTCTAAAGTGTTTTGCTCATTTTTCAGACTTTTTTCCCATTGTATATTTATTTTGCCTTTACTAAAATGAACAATGAAATGCATACTGTTCATTACTACAGCAAAGTACCAAAACATGCATGCTTTCATAGATAAAAGTGATTTCCCATTTGATTTAAATGTGTCAATGCAGATTATGAAAATAATTTTATGAGATGTGGCACAAATGAAAACATTCAGCAAGTGGATAATTCACGAGAGAGAGTTCTAGCTTCTCTAAAACATTTTTTCCCACACTACAAGTTTAAGGCCAATTTTACCATAAAATTAGGGAAGCTGAAGCACAGTTGATCCATTTATTTCAACTATCTCAGCCATCCATGCAGATCACTCCAAAGTCAATGAGGCCATGAAATCAGTATTGACCATAAAAACAACTGAAATTAATAAATCAAGCTCATAAGAAGATTATACGCATGGCCTTGCTTCAGTAGAGAAATAAATATGTATTTCTAATGCACCTTCACAAAGGTTGTCTCATAGGTCTTTGGTAAAGAATTTTTCCTGAGCCTGTTCCCTGGCAGAGGTTGTAAGTCATTCCATTCATTCTCATTTGTGCATTCATTCTTGCATAAATTCTAATTTTCTAATGCTCTAATCAGTGCCTAGCATTGTGAGCACTGAAGTGAGCAAAAATACCCTACAGGTGCTCATGGTATAGTAAGGGAAATGTATAAAGATCACACAGTGTGTTGAAGAGAAATATACTCCAAATATGATGCAAGCACAGGTAGAAGTGATTAGGTGGACCATGGGCAAGTGGGGACCTCACCAAGAAAATAATGTATTTCCATAGCATTGAGAGTACTCCTTGATCTGCCCAGCTTTCCTTTCTGTATTAATCCAGTATTCTCACCTTCCCTATTTCAAGTTCACTGGTAATTCCCCAGTTATACCATGCTTTTTTTTTTTTTTTTTTTTGACAGGCAGAGTAGACAGTGAGAGAGAGAGACAGAGAGAAAGGTCTTCCTATGCCTTTGGTTCACCCTCCAATGGCTGCTGCGGACGCAGCCGGTGCACCGCGCTGATCCGATGGCAGGAGCCAGGTACTAGGTGCTTTTTCCTGGTCTCCCATGGGGTGCAGGGCCCAAGCACTTGGGCCATCTTCCACTGCACTCCGGGCCACAGCAGAGGGCTGGCCTGCAAGATGGGCAACCGGGACAGAATCCGGCGCCCCGACTGGGACTAGAACCCGGTGTGCCAGCGCCGCAAGACAGAGGATTAGCCTGTTGAGCCACGGCGCCGGCCTATACCATGCTTTTCATACCTTCGTGGCTTTACACATAAAATTCCTCTGACTGTAGCACCACATTCATTACCTGTCTGATAGACTCCCACGTGTCCTCTAAGATCTGCTAACTTAATCCTGTTCAGAACACCAATCCTAGAAAGTCCCACCTTTGAGACAGCTGTCTTTTTTTTTCCTGTGTGTTTATCCTGGTGTGTGTTTAATATTCACGTGGTTCCTGGAATTCTGTACAGTGTATTTTATGTTTGAATGAATACATGAACATTTGAATTAGATTTTAAAGGGTGCCACAAAATAATCAAAAGTTACACTTTCATTAAGTATATACTAACCATATAATGCAAAAATTCCATTCTTAGGCATCTATCCAGGAGAAATAAAAACATAATGAGGATATGTCAATAAGTTCATAAAAACTGGAATTAGAAGAAGTTTATTTTCATTCAAAACATGTTTGAAAGACATGCATGATTTTTCCATTGTTTATATATACCATGAACTATTTGAAGTGCCTTCATATGCTCATATAGAGATGGATATATGAATTAGCACTTTATTCATAATGGAAAAAAGGACATATCTCAAATGTCTGTCAAAGATAACTATTTAGCAATAAGAAGGCATTCACTATTGATTTTTATAACATCATAGAAAAATCCCAAAAACATTAAGCTGGGCAAAAGAGCCAGACACACAAGAGTATGTACTATATGATTCAATTTATATGAAATTTTAGAGAAGGCAAATCTAATCTACTGTGATGAATAGCTGACCAGTGTTGGCCTAGACCTGGGGATGAGGAATGGGAGTGAATACAGGGAACATTTTGATATAATTAAACTTTCATTAAGTATATACTAACCATATAATGCAAAAATTCCATTCTTAGGCATCTATCCAGGAGAAATAAAAACATAATGAGGATATGTCAATAAGTTCTGCATCTTGATTTTTGGAGGTGGTTACATGGTGTATAACATTTGTCAATCATCATCAAATTTTACACATAAAAAGCATGCAGTCTATTGTACGTAGATTATATCTCAATTTGTAAAAATATTACAACAATTTGCATCTTTAGGGGCACATCAGTTTGGGGTGCTTAAGCATATAGAATTTGGGTAGATGCCTTAACAAAATATGCAAAATTGGGTGAATGGGTAGTGTTTAGAATGAGAAATAAAACCGTCATAAATTAAAGATGTTAAAAATTTGACACACACTATGTTTAAAAATATAGAAAATTTAATGATATTTTTAAAGATCTATTATATTTATTTGAAAGGCAGAGTTACAGAGAGAGAGACAAGGAGAGGCACACACACACACACAGAGAGAGAGAGAGAAGAGAAGAGAAGAGAAGAGAAGAGAAGAGAAGAGAAGAGAAGAGAAGAGAAGAGACGAGACGAGACGAGACGAGACGAGACGAGACGAGACGAGACGAGACGAGACGAAACAGAGAGAGGTCTTCCAACCACTGGTTCACTCCCCAAATGGCCACAATAGCCTAGGTTGGGCAGGCTGAAGCTAGGAGCTTTTTTTGAGTCTCCTGCATGGGAGCAGGAGCCCAAGGACTTGGGCTATCTTCCACTGCTTTATCAGGCACATTAACAGGGAGCTTGATCAAAAGTGGAACAGGGGCCATTGCTGTGGAGCAGCAGGTTAAAGCCCCAGTCTGCAGCACTGGCATCTCATATGGGCACTGGTTCGAGTCCTGGCTGCTCTACTTCTGATACAGCTCTCTGCAATGGCCTGGGAAAGCAGTGTAAGATGGTTCAAGTGCATGGACCCCTGTACCCCCATAGGAGACCTGGAAAAAGCCCATAGCTTGGGATCAGCTCAGCTCTAGCTGTTGCGGCCATTTGGGGAGTGAACCAGCAGATGTAAGACCTCTCTAACTCTTTCAAATAAAAATAAATCCTAAAGGATGGGAGGGAGGGTGGAAGGAGGGAGGGAGATGGAAATGGAACAGCCCAGAAGTCACAGCACCCATGTGGGATGTCAGCATTGAAGGCAGTGGCTTTATCAGCTACACCACAGCACCAGCCCATGGCATTTTCATTAACTGTAATACAGGCCTCTAAAATATCTTTTCCCTACATTTTTTACTACATTCTCTCCATTGAATTAACTCTTCATAGAATATGATTTTGTAATAGTTTCTGAAGAAAGAATGAAAAGATATTTCAGTCTTTCCTTTAGCCTGGAATACTAAAATTTGGTTTTATTATTGGTAGTTTCTAAGAGTTTCTTTCAGGGCCCAATGCTGTGGCACAGTGGGTTAATCCACTGCCTACAGTGCTGGCATCCCATATAGGTGGCCAGCTCAAGTCCCAGCTATTCCAATTCTGGTTCAGCTCCCTGCTTATGGCCCAGAAAAGCAGTGGAAAATGACCCAAGTCCATGGGATCCTGCTGCCCACTTGGGAGACCCAGAAGTAGCTCCTGGCTTTGAACTGGGCCAGTTCTGGCCATTGCAGCCATTTCAGGAATGAACCAGCAGATGAAGATTTCTCTTTCTCTTTTTCTCTTTCTCTTTCTCTTTTCTCTCTCTCTCTTCTACCTTTCAAGTAAATAAATCTTTTTTTTAAAAAAGTTTCTTTCAGTATTGTAATGCATTGTGACCTTTTAGATTGTCAAATTTGGAGATTACATCTCTCATATGTCTCATAGAAAATCTTTTTTTTTAATTTGTTATTATTATTTATCTGAAAGGCAGAGTTACAGAGAGGCAGAGGCAGAAAGAGCGAGAGAGAGGTCTTCCATCTTCTGGTTCGCTCCCCAATTGGCCACAACAGTCAGAGCTGCACTGGCGCTGTTCTGAAGCCAGGAACCTGAAACTTCTTCTAGGTCTCCAACACAGGCACATGGGCCCAAGGATTTAGGCCATCTTCTATTGCTTTTCCAGGCCATAGAAGAGAGCTGGATCAGAAGTGAAGCAGCCAGGACTTGAACCTGTGCCCATAAGGGTTGCCAGCATTGCAGGTGGCAGCTTTACCCACTTTGCCACAGTGCCAGCCCCATATAGAAGAACTTTTAGAGATATTACCATTGCATTTAGTAATGCTGAATGTTTGTGTTTTTATGAATTTTGTTAAATTCTATTTTATAAAATTGCCATTTAAAAATCTGAAAGTACACTACATTCATAGTTATATAATCTATTACCAAGATTATTAGTAACAAGAGAGTCTATTTTTTTTTTGACCGGCAGAGTGGACAGTGAGAGAGAGAGACAGAGAGAAAGGTCTTCCTTTGCCGTTGGTTCACCCTCCAATGGCCACCGCGGCCGGCGCACTGCGTTGATCCGATGGCAGGAGCCAGGTGCTTCTCCTGGTCTCCCATGGGGTGCAGGGCCCAAGCACTTGGGCCATCTTCCACTGCCTTCCCAGGCCACAGCAGAGGGCTGGCCTGGAAGAGGGGCAACCGGGACAGAATCCGGCGCCCCGACCGGGACTAGAACCCGGTGTGCTGGCGCCACAAGGCAGAGGATTAGCCTATTGAGCTGCGGCGCTGGCTGAGAGTCTGTATTCTTGACATCAGTGAGAACTAAACTCTACATAAAATTTTACACAATTTAGTGCTTTGAAAAATCCTACCTTAGCTAGATCCTAACTGTGACTTTTCTAAGTTTGTGTCTTCTCTGTTACCCACACATTCTTCTTACAAGTACCATAAGGTACTTTCTATCACCATGAAATCTCCTATAGTGCATTTTTCTGACATAATACAGGATGAGTTGTCACAGAGGATGGTAGCAGACTGGGCACCATTCTTGTCCTGAGAACTAACAATAACATCCATACCCGCAGGGGGCTGAAAACTATAAAAATATCCCATCAAACTAAGTGTGCCTATAATTCCATTTCCTCTTAGATTCCAAAAACGCCCACAGCCATTCCACTGCCAATGATGTGAGGGTGATGAAAGAAAACACAGAAAAGAAGGAGATGGAGATTAGGTTTTAGACTAATTAGTTAAGTTAGTTGCTCATAGAATCTGCAACACTTGTGATTATTTCTTCAGCATATGTGAGTATATTGCAAAGGCTCATTCATTAGCTATACTAATTCTACACTATGAATCCACCTCTATGTTTCTGGTAATGTTTCTTATTCACTCATTCAATGAATGTTTGTTTGGGGACTGGAATTGTGGTGCAGCAAGTTGAGCTGCCATTTGCAATGCCAGCATCCCATATCTGAGAACTGGTTCAAGTCACAGCTGCTCTGCTTCTGATCCAGCTTCCTGCTAATGTGCCTGGTAAGGTAGTGGAAGATGGTCAAAAGAGCTTCAGACCCTGCCACCCATGTAGGAGACCCAGTCGAGACTCCTGGCTTCAGCCTGGCCCAGATCTGGCTGTTGTGGGCATTTGGGAAATAAACTAACAGATGGAAGATGTCTCTTTCTCTCTCTCTCTCTCTCTCTCTCTCTCTCTCTCTCTCTCTGTGTGTGTGTGTGTGTGTGTGTGTGTGTGTGTGTGTGTATCCCAAATAACTCTTTAAAAATATGTTATGGAAACTATGACCCAATAAAGTTTTCCCTCTAATTTGGATGGTTTGGAAAAACATGCTTCAAAAATATATATGTAAACTATCTCTAACAAAAACAATTGTAAATAATTCTTTCAAGACCTACTCATGAACCTGATAACCCTTAGTGAATTTCAGTGTGAAGCTGGATAACTCCAAATGGATGGTGCAGGTCAAAATGTTTCATATGGGGAACTGAAGAAGCCTGAAAAATAAGTTTCTTGACTGGTTTCAGTCATAATAGTTACATTATATCTGCCAAATATTTCAACATTTCACATGCATCTTATGTCAACCTCATAACAGCTTCATAGAAACATTGAAAAATAAAGTATTTGCTGTGTAGCAAGGGAAATATATTTTTGTGAGATTTGATATCTAGGGACAGTGTTTTCAAAGAACTTAAAGTAGAAAATGACCTGCTTTCTGAAAGTATTTTTCTAGCAAGCACTTCTCGAGATTAGACAGCAATCTATATATGTAATATACAGATGCATAAGATATACACACATTCTGTCATTGTTTCCAGAGAAATGATCTTTCCCCCAAGATTATAAAGTGGGTAATATGAAGTTGATAAACAATTGATCAGTCTGAGAAGACTAGAATGTGTGAATTGGAGCAATTCACAATGAGCTTTTCCAAACACCTTAGGATTATGTGGAAATCTCCATTCTACTTACATTTTTATGGCTTCAGCAGTTATTTCATTTCAAATGTTTGTTTAAATTAGCATTTTTACTTCCTTGAAAACTTAGTAAGAAAATCTTATTAAATATTCTACCTCAAAAATAAGTAAGTCAGCCTTCAGAACCATAAAGTGTTAGAACAAATAATATCAAGACATGTTAGAAGTCTAATTTTATAGGCTGTTGAGGATAATATAATATAGGTAAGATGGCAAGTCTGGCTCCAAAAGATATACCCTCTCTTGTGCTTCTCCGGCTCCTCTCTCACCCTACAGCTGATCACAGAAGGCCGCTACTTGTGAATTCTGTCTACACCAGCACCATCCAAGTGCTGCTACCTACAGGCCCAACTCTGCCCAAGCCCTGCCCAAGCCCTGCCCAAGCTCAAACCCACCTAACAGGTGAGGAGAAAGGTTTTTCTTGTTTTCAACTCACAATTCCACAAACAAAGGAGAGTAGACAATAATTTGCAGTGCTAGGTCAGATCAGCACAATGTCTAGACCAAACAGCATCACAGAATCCCTTAATGACAACCACTGTATCCACCATCCTCTACAAACTGCTCATTCTGGACACAGCTGGACCCCCAAATCAACTACTTCTATCTCATCCTCAATACCCACTCCTTTCTTCTGTTAGGCCTTTGGTCTCTCTAGTAGAGAGAACCTAGTTTTGTTCTTAAGTGAAGCATCTGCATTGGAAGCTTTTCTTGACTGATAAGTAAGTATTCACCGGTAGGATCCCTCAGTGCCTGTTTCCAAGAAAACACCCCACCAGCCTCATAGATATGCCTGACACATCTGAATCCCAAGGGTAACGTAACTGAGCTTCAAGAGAGGACCCACACGGCTTTAGAATTTAAGCGCTGAGATGGGGCAGGCACTTGGTGCAGCAGTTAAGATGCCACTTGGGATGCCCGCATCTCACATCAGAGTGCTTGGGTTTAAGCCCGAACTCTGCTTTTAGTTTCAGTTTCCTACTAATGTTTACCCTTGGGTTGGGAACAGCAGATGATAGCCCAAGTACAAGGTTGTATTCAGGCTAATTACCTTGTCCTGAGTCCAGCTGTTGCAGGCATTTGGGACATAAGCCACTGATAGACGAAAGATCAAATATCTCTCTCCCTCTCTCTCTCTCCTTCCCTCTATTTCTCTATGTCTAGCAAATAAATAAAATTTATTACACAAAAGCAAAATAGCAAAAGGCTTCTAAACTAATAACTGTTATAAACAAGATTAATGAAAAAGGTGCACTGTATATATGTACATTTAAAATCAATGGAGTTACATGCAAAAATTTTAAAGGCCTTGTGCTCTAAACACTGGCAGAAACTAAATATATTTTTTTAGAAATAACGTATCAGTTAATATAATGAACATATTCTTTGAGAGTCCAATTTTTCTATTCCCTCTTCCAGAAGACTGAATGGTACCCCAGAGTCTACAAAGAAATAACTCATTTTCCAATGAGCAGTTAACTCATCTTAATGCTGAAACTGATCCTTTACAAAAAGAATAGTATCCACAAAAACTACTTTTCTTTCTTTGTTAGAAGAAAATATTGTTGAATGATAGCCCTACTACAAAATATAAAGGAATTCCAAAATTGGTTGTATCTCCCTGTTCATCAAGAAATATAGAATAATGACAGAAATATTAAAACTTTCTATAAGGTAATTATAAAATTTCTACTCAGTATTGCCATTTGCACACAGTAATGAACATTTCCATTAAATCATGTAATTTATATTATTTCTATTTTTTAAGTTTTCTTTATTGATTTGAAAGGCCGAGATACAGAAAAAGAGGGAGAGACAGAAGGAAAGAGATCTTCCATCCACTGGGTCACTCTCCAGATGACTACAATGGGCAGGGCTGGATCAGGCTGAAGCCAGGAGCCAGGAACTTCTTCTGGGTGTCCTGCATGAGTTGCAAGGACCCAAATACTTGTATTATCTTCCATTGCTCTCGCAGGTACCAGGAAGCTGGACCAGATGTGGAGCAGGCAGAAATTGAACTGATGCTTATTTGGGAGAATTACAGAGAGGAGAGAGAGATCTATCCACAGGTACTCACACAGGATGCCAGTGTGTTGCACACAGAGGATTAACCTGCTATGCCCCTATTTCTATCTTTAAACTGGGTTTTGTGGTTACTGCCATCTTACAATGAAGACTATTCAAGTTCAAAAAAAAAAAAAAAGGCAAAGGCAAATATAATTATAAAATATAATTCTATTTCCTTTCTTTTGTTGAAATTGATTCTTAGTTGATCAACTATATAATAACATCAAGGATTTTTAAAAGGTTAAAAAAATGATAAACAGGCAGGTTTTTGGTATAGCAGGTTAAGCTATCACTTGGGACACCCACATCCCAAATCAGAATAGGAAGTTTGGGTCCAGCTTCTGCTTCTCATCCAGCACCCTGAGAGGCAGCGATGATGGCCCAGGTATTTGGGACCCTGCCATCCATGTGGGAGATCCAAGCAGATTTCCTGGATCCCAGAATCAACCTGGTCCAGCTTTGGGTATTGTGGCAGTTTGGGGAGTGAAACAGAAGATGGAAGATCTCTCTCTCTCTCTCTCTCTCTCTCTCTCTCTCTCTTGCCATGCCTTTCAAAGAAATGAATAAACAAAACTTGAAAAAAAAATAGTATTTAGATAAGGAATGTGGCCATCTTAAATAAAAAAGAGAAACATAAATAGCTAAGACTACTTCAAAATACACAATTAAAAAGAGAAACAACAGGAGATAATATAACATGTACAAATATTAATTTTATTCCTTTTTATGTCTTAATTCATGTTGTTACATTAACTTACATATCCCCAAGACAATCAGTGAACTAGAATATATAAATAAAATACATTTATATATAAGTAAAATACCATTTCATTCATTTAATCTTTGGCATTATACTAAAAATCAGGTGAGATCCTGGCTTAACAAATGAGAAAATTTAAGATATTTAAAGTTTTTAAATAACATTCCTTGGTAAGACTAGTAAATCAAAGAGCTAAGGTTTCACTGAGTTTTTGCTTAACTCCAGATATAGGCTTTCTTACCACACTATGCTGTCTTCAAGAATATTTACTCCTGGGAGGTAATCAAAAGGTTTTCAAGGTTAACTGTTGTTATGTTTTGATTTATTTTACAGGTTACAAAGCCCAATAGTGGATAAAAGCTTTTTTGAGACCTCACAATGCCGAGGTTAATAGATAGTTGCTTCTCTATTGGTTTTACTTGCATTAATGTGTTGACTTCAGCAGGTTCACTAAATATCCTCAAGATCCTGTGTTAGCGTTTGCTAAGTAATGTGTTCAACTAACAATTTCCAATGAGGCTCCTCTGGTACAATGTTCTCATTGATCATCTTTTCTAAAAACAAAATAATGAGATCTCATGACATTGATGTGTATTAGCAAGACAAAGAAAGTAGAATGTGCCTTTGGATTTGCAAGAGACCAACTAAGAAACGCAAAATGAGTCCTTCGAGTCTATCTCACTCATCTGTCCATTCTTCTCCCATTCAATCAGTCATTAAATGAGATTTGTTGGGCACCTCTTGAATGCCTGTCCCTATCTCTGTTAGACAAACAAGTAAATGAGAAAAGCAAAATGTCTACTTCACATAACTAGTATTTTAGGAAATCAGAGTGTGGGATATTTACTGACCAGCTCTCTCCCCACAAGAATTAAATGTGTTGTCTGGGTCCCTCCATCTATTGCTCCTTCAGGTAGCTCTCTCCACCCAACTACTCTTTCCTGATGCTGAAGCTTACAGGTGTTAGTTTGTCATAGCTGAGAACAGTGCAGTATCCTTTGTGAGTTATTTTAATCCTGCCCACACTTTTATTAAATCTCCCTCATGACTGGGTTCTCATGTATTTCTGCTTTGAACCCAGAGCCTGATCCCCATCTATGGCAGTCCTATAGCTTTTGTTTCTTGTCTACTTTTTTTTTTCAAATCCTCCCTACTCTACTGTCTGCCAGCACTTCTAAGAATTTACACGAGGAAGAGAGGTGTAAGCTAATGTCAAGTGTGGCTTCTTGAGAAAAAGAGGTAAAAAACATGAAGGTAAGGCAAAAAAAGGAAATGGTTAATCAAATGATAGATTGAAAAATAAGGAAGGTGTTGTGGTGCCAACATGAAACAGCCTGCGCTGGTTTACTTTCCTGAGATTCTCATACAATCTCTCTCCCCCTCTCCCTCTCCCTCCCGTGCCCCCTGCCTTGTGTGTGTGTTTTCTTCCTTACCTTTATGTTCAGTCCTGTCTCCTCTGAAAACTGTTTTCTTTTGAAACTGTCTTAAGCTGACTAACCTTGTCAAAAATAGGTCTGCACTTCCTGGCTATTATACCACTGCACTTTAGGTCACACTCCAGTCAAAACACTGGGAATATCTCTAAAGAAGAATGCCTACTTATAGAGGTACATGGGATAACAGGATCAAAAAATCAGCATTTACTACATCTACTGCAATATTTGACTTCAGTAAGGCTTATCTGTGGATTCAAAAGCACTGGCAAAATGGTGTTAAAGAAAAATAGATCAACAAATTTCAATGTATTGCAAAATGATTATTTCAAATTTACAAAGGGAAAAACATACCTATACAACCGGGGCTTCTTAGAGAAGCCAACTTGACTAATTGAGTTTATCATCACTAATATAGGAACAATAGGATGTTTTGCCCCTCAGACACAGGGTGTGTTATGAAATCGAGATAATCACCTATCAAGCACTCTTGATATTTAATCTGTATCTCATCAAAACTCTAGCTGTAACTTCCAATTTCCAAGAGAGACAGAAAATGGAGAAATAAGTTAATCAACATTGTAAGGAGACAGATGAAAGGGACATTCTACAAGACAGTTGATCAAAGCTCTTCAAAAAGTCCATGTCAGGAAAGGGACATGGGAGAACTAGTCTAGATTTAAAAAGAGTAAAAAGTGATATAACAAAATGAAATGCATGCCTCTTAATTGGATCCTGGATTTGTTAAAGGTGCTATAAACATATCTGTGGATATTTGGATAAATTTTAAAGTTTACTGGATGATGTTACATAATTATTGCTATTTCCTTAATTATTAATGCATGATTCTGGAGCACACAGTCATTATTCTTAGGAGACACATGGTGAAGTCTTCCAGGATGAAATATTACAAAGTCTGGTATTTATTTCTAATAGTTCTAGAATATAAAAACAGAAAAAGTGATAGGAGATGCACCAGAATGGGAAAAAACTATAATTTTAAGAACTTGATGTATGATATGTGGTTAAGTACATTTGCCTGAATGTATTTTCTAAAACACTAGTCATGTGTCAGGAAAAGGAATTCTGTGGTCAGGTTTGGGGGCTGTCACAGAAATTCCTCTTTCAGGATGGCCGTGTGGCCAGCAGGCTAAGCCATCGCGTAGGACACTGGCACCCCATGCCTGAGTGCCAGGGGTCAAGTTCTGCCTCTGTCTCCTGTGCACAGGGGAGGCAGCACATGACAGCCCAAGTGCTTGTCTTCCTACGATCCCATAGGAGATCCAGATGGTTTTCTGGTTCCTGGTTTCCACATAGCCTGGTCCTGGCTTTTGTGGGGATTTGGGCAATGAACCAGTGGAAGAATGTCTGTCTGTCTGTATCTCTCTCTCTTTTTCTCTCTCCTCCCACTATGCTCTTCTCTCTCACTTTCAAATTAATAAATGTTCAAAAATGTCTATTTTACAACCACATAAAGATAATTAATTTATTAACGTCTCATAAATACTGTGTGAGGTAACCTAGAGTTAAGCAATGTATCTGAGGTCCAAGGTCACACTGTTCAAAATAGAGTTACAGTGTGCACTGAGGTAGCTGGGTTCCATAAACACAGCTTCTAACAACTGCACCAGAAGCTCAAGAAGTTTTGCAATAAAGAAGCTTGCTTAACTAAAGTAACACCCAGTATTGCTTATACTTATCAATCCCTTATTTTTTTCTATGTAACACTCATTAGCTTTCCTTAATATATGTGAAATTGTTTTCTATTCTGCTTTCAATGATCATGCAGTTGAGTTTGGAAGCTAAGACATCACACACATGTAACAGCAAACAAAATAAAGTTGGAAACAGTTGATTAATTGTGTAGGACAAGCTACAGAGATTTAATTTTAATAGGAAGATCAAACATTTTATCTTGAACTACAAAGATATTTTAGAAGTATTTAATGGCCAAGAAGAATTGAACTAAAAAGTATGATTTTAAAATTGAATTTGAGATATGGTATGAGAAAAGTTAGTTTCACTTTGTAAACTTTGCTTCAGAATTTAAGCCTATATTTATGGTTGGTTGCAGCTTGAATTTTAGCTTAACCAAGAACAGTTAACCTGCTTTTTTTTTAGAGAAGTGGGTGTAAATACATCAAGACGATGATGAAGAAGACCATTAGATACCCTTCATTAGCCAAGAAGGAAGACTTTTATCTCATCGGCGTCTCTACCATCTACTTTATAGGTATGCTTGCCAAGATTGAAGACCAAATATTCTTTTCAGGCTTAAAATTTGCATTGCAAGGAAATGATAAAGAGCACAATTTCCCTATGTATAAATGTGCACTAAAATAAAAATGAGAAAAATGCCATGCCTTGAATTTATATAGAACTCCTTGCCTGTTCAAAACATGCACATATGTATTAGATCATTATGTGGCAACATGGTCAGATCTAAGCAACCACAAGCAGCAACAGTGGAAATTCATCCCCAGCAACAGAGGACCATGCTGTACTGTGAACATTCACATCACCATCATATTTTTCAGTCTCATGTTCAAGAAAACACATAGGAAGTGCCTATGGTAATTTAATTCTGTAATGTGTTTAACAGACTTCTTTCAAGATCACAAAGTATTGCAAAACTGCATGTCTACTTTTTAATTGGTAAAACTGAAGTGGTGTTGTGATCTATAATAATATTCCTTCTATATATTGCTTCCAGAAATTAGTTCTAAATTATATATCCTCTCTCCTTATTTTGCTACCACTCTCTTCCCAACGTGTAGAATAAGCCACTTCCTTTATACCCTGCTTTCTACTTTCCCTATATATAAGTTTCAACACCAGATATACCTAGGGAAGATTAATACGACTTTCCAACTTAGTATAAATCTTTTGATTTGCTGCTGAATGGGCTGTTCTTTAGCACTGCTATCTAACTTCAAGGAACAATACTGTTTATCATCTGGTCTTGAAAGCAGTCAACCACATCTGGATATTACAGTACTTTGAATTCAGAAACTATGAAACATAAATACACTACTATCAGCAGTGAGCAGAAATCAAATGAATTATTGTTAGACATTTAAAGTGGTTTACACTTCCTTAATAATCCTGATATTTTCATCAGAATAAAAGACCATTAATACTAGAGGCAGTCTGGGTTTTGGCAATCAGACTTCAAGCAGAATACAACTCAGGAGACATCATTAAGAATTTCTAACATTTCATGTTTGTACTCCTCCCCCGAGGGCTTTCAAAGACCAGACTCTCAGCTAGTCTGTGCTACATACCATAGCAAAATTCAAGGTGGATTGCCAAACACTCAGCATGCAGATATGCTCCAAGGTATTAAATTCAAGTTAAATTTTATGAGACTGTCATCTGACAGGATTTAGGGATATTTGTTTACTTTTATCATCTTTTATCGTAATGGGGTACGTGAAAGATTGACTATAAACAGAGTCATGATGTGGGCACTATTTTGTTCTCAAAACAACTTACTAAGCCTGGCAATTTTTGGTCAAAAGCATCATGTGGATAAGAAGTCATTAGACTGATTTGCTTATTCAGGCTGTAGACTGGTTCTGAATGCAGCTCTGTAGGGGTTCTAAAAATGATGTCACATACTCAAACTGATTCCTCCATTCATGTCAAGAAGGGCCTGCCCTTGTTGTAGCTTCTAAAATTGTTCAAAGTGGCTTGCCATCATGAGCCTCATAGTTTGAATTGTAAGGGAAGAAAGCAATCACTAGTAGACAAATTTGCAATAGCAGCAGTGTCATTGTAACAAGCTTATATACTCTAATGAGACTGCTTTGGAGAACTATGCCAACTCAACATATAAATGAATTTGTTCATTCAGAAAATTCTAAATGAATGTCTACCACATGTCAAATACCATTCTAGACTTTGGAGCACCAAAATGTGAATGAAGCAGGTGTGAATATTTAATCTACCCTTATGGAACTTATACTCTGGAGAAAAAGCAAAGACTAAGCAATTTGTATAGCAATGTTAAGTACAAAAAAGAAAAGATGAACAAGGGGGTAGGCTGTGAGTGTCAGTAGGGAGCAATTTTAATTTGAATAGCTGGGGAAGCCTCACTCCAAGAATGACATGAGAGCAAATATCAATCATATCATTGTTTGTCTTGGTAAGTTAAGGCCCTGACAACATGAGAGAGAAAAGCGCAGATAAAGAACCAATTCAACAGATTTCCTTTTTAAGAAAAAAAGAAAGTCTATTTTATTTATTTGAAAGGCAAAGTGACAGAGAGAGAGAGACAGAGATCGGTCTTCCATCTGCTTGTTCATTCCCCAAATGGCTGCAATGGCTGGAGCTGAGCCCGGCCAAAGCCAGGAGCCTGGAAAATCCCATCTATGTCTCCCATATGGGTTGTAGGGGCCCAAGTACTTGAGTCATCTCCCAGCTACTTTCCCAGGTGCATAAACAGGGAGCTGGTTCAGAAACAGAGCAGCTGGGACATGAAGCTGCACTCCAAGATAGGGTGCTGGTTGCATGCAGGCAGCAGTTTACCCTACTACACCACAACACTGGCCCCTTTCAACAGGTTTCTATGAACATGGTTATCTAAATTTGAAGAGATCCATCATGCTATTTGCATTTTAGCCTTTTAAAGTCAGGAATTAGAGTGTAGAAATATAAATATATTCTAGGGGAAACCATTTTAGTTCCCCATTCTTCCCCAAAGAGAATGCTCTACTCTCAGAGTGATGTGTGAGATGTGGACCAGGGACCTCAGAAGCAAACCTGACATATTCCCCATCTCTGAAACAGGAAGTTGCCTATAGAAAACCATCTCTAAATAGCCACAGTGGTGTGAAAAACATGGGCCTTGCCATATTTTAGCTTAGGACAAAAATTCTAAAACCTCACTAAGTGAAATTTGTAGAAAAAGTTAAGGATTATGCTACCCAAACTAATCCTGAAACAGAACTCAGCAAACAACTATCATCCTGATAACTTTTCTTTGGTCGACATATGGTTAGTATCCTCACTGATGTAAGGTTGCCTTTCTTGAAGAATAAACTGATCCATTACCCAGAGTACTGTACATTGTTTATCTAGGCCCACTGGCATTTTTGTTTCTCAAGTGGACAAATCTCTAAAATCCAAAAGATTGGGACAGACATTTGGCCTGGAGGTTGAGACACTGACTGACATGCTGGCATCCCATATTGGATCGCATGAGTTCAAGACCCAGCTCTGTTTCTGACTCCCGCTTTCTGCTAACACAGACCTGGGAGGTAGCAGCGATGACTCAAGTAGTTGGTCCTGCTACCCACAGAGCAGACCTGGATGGCATGCCCAGCTCCCAGCTTCAGCCTAGCCCAGCCCTGACAGTAGTGGACATTTGGCAAGTAAATCCACAGATGGGGGCACTTTCACTCTTCCTCTCCCATTCGCTCTCCCTCTTCCTATCAGTTTATTTGCCTCTCAAATTAATTAATTTAAAAAAACCCTGAAATCTAAAACCCAGAAAGATCAAAATGCCAAACATTTCAATCCTCTTAGTTTTGAATCCCAAATATCTATGTCCTAAAAGCCTAAATCTCAAAAACCTCAACCCCCATTGGGGAAAAACAAAAGGTATACACAAATACAGAAAGCTAAATTGTGGGAAAGGTATTAGTGTGATTTGGTTGTATATGGAATACTTGCTAGGTTATTCAACTGTGTTCTATCTCTACCCCTTCATACACAGTACCATGCTTGCCTTTCAAAAACACTGTACATCAGAGAATAAAAAGAATTCATCAGATTCAGTAACCTTCTGAACAAGAGACACTTGCTGATACAGACATTCCTCCTGTGTTATATAACACACTAAATGGTGAACTCTTCTTGGTTAGAGATTTGACTGTCAACAATACAGACTTCTAATATGCATCACTAAATCTAACATAGAAAAATTAGCACAGGCTTCACTTCGGCTAATGAATGGCACTTCTAATTTTCCACTATTATTTACTAGATGTACACATTTAATGCCCCTGCTGGATCTAAAAATTTTAGAATTTGTTCATTTATGTATTAATGACTAGAAAAAAATGCGTGTGCTAGAATTACTTTATAAGTGGTTATTTGAAGATTTGGAGGACTTTGTAGAACTAAATGAGTTTCAATTGAATCCCAAAACCATAATGACAGATTTGGATATATTTGTACACTTGTGTGTACAAAGTGAATCAAGTACTAAAAGTGAATTTTAAGACATTACCAATAAAGTTTTGTTTTTTCCATTCATCTCAAAGCATCTGGAGGAAAATTCAGATGAGTGAAATGACTACAGAAATATCCTACAGAAACGATGAAAACTTCAGTTTAAAAACGTGTCATTGCCTGCATTGTATTTCTGTCAAGCTGGTGAATTTCCAGGATTTCTTAGTGAATTGAAGCCACATTTGCCCCAAGAAGACAGCAAAGTTATTAACTGGTTCAAAACCAATTTTGCACATAGTAAAATAAGACACTAATGCAATAATGTTGCTATTCATTCACCACTACTGTTTCTGCCAAACTTGTGGTCTGTACATGAGTGTCTATAGAATGGCTTATGAATTGGATATACACACACCAGAAACAGCATAGAATCATGACAAAGAGGGTAATTTTAATCGGAAATGTTCATATCAGGGTATATTGTAATAGAAGAATTTCAAAAAAGAACTGGGGCATATAGAAAATGACTATGAATGTGTTATCCAAGGAGAGTGAGGCCCTAAAACAAAAAATCACTTACATGCACCTGCTCATAATCTACCTTTGTGACACACTACTCATATGTCAAGGGATTTTTAACATTTTGTTGTTGTTGTTTTTCTTTCTTATTTTCCCCCATCATTTTTAATTGCTAGCTTTTTTTATTTTTACATTTCTCCATGCACTGCATCATTTCCAACATTGGAAGTGTAAATTGTGTAAAGACTTTCAGAGATTTGTAATTCATTTTATGTATTTTTGCAAAATTGACTCAGTGAATCTGCATTATTACAACATTGCCTTTGGATGTAAGCATTGTACATGTGATTTATCTACATCTGCATGGCAACAGATAAAATTTCTAAAGATGGCTTTTAGAAGATGGCGGAATAGGAAGGGAGCACACCGATAGTCTGGGGAGAGACAGTTTAATAAAAGTGGAGATACTGCAGGTTCAAGGAAGAGTAGGGGAAGAAACAGCAGAGAAAACCCTTCCGGAACTGGAGATTCACAGTGGACCTGCGTGGAGAGCGTGGGAGCCCGCAGTTTGGGACACCAGCAGCAGATTCAACACACCAGCGCTGGAACGCGAGGTGAGCCGAACCTCAATAGCCCGAGATACCAGGAGGGAAGCGGAAAAGGGAGCCTAGAGCGAACAAGGCTTGAAACCCTGCAGGGAAAAGTTCACCAGGCTAACTAGAAGAGAGAGAGAGAGAGGGAAAAAAAAAAAAGTGACCCATATGGACACGAGCTTCTCTCTCTCCGCTCACCTCTCAAAGGTGAGCAAGACAAAGAGCAGGTGCCATTTTGGAATACGTCATAAGCAGGGCGACCTCGGGTAGGCACCGGCCCCGAGCCTAGCAGAAAAACCTGACTCTGGGTGGGAGGGGTGAAATAACAGGAGATTAGAACCTAATGAATGTGTGGTGCTAATGAACTGAGACTGTGAAAAAAGAGATGGTGGGGGACAGAACCCACGGAAATCACGAATTCATGTGAGTACTCTCCAGAGACGCTACAGTTCGGTAGCCTTGGCAGCCCAGTGGGAGACTACAGGAGAATCTCAGCCCACATAAAGGGCCGCAAAGATTCCTTCTCTGGTCCTTGGGAAAGAGCTTCCGATCTCTGGCTCCTGTGGGTATATCATTCGCCTGCTAACCACCCCCAATTCCATTCAGCTGTGTGGGATTACCTCCCTTTTGAACCAAAAAAAAAAAAAAAAAAGCAACAGAGAGAGATTTACCACGCCTAACCTGGAAGTGTCTCCTTTGACACACCCTCAACCCTGAGGAACCAAACAGAGCTCTCAGGCCAGACCCATCTCAAGCCTCTAAGGCTCCATCAAAAGCAGACAGTCCACTTAATCTAGAGTCATAGTATAACAAGAAAAAAACACCACAGCGAAGAAACCAATATGCCAAACAACAAACGCAAAAACCGAGGTAATAAGAACAAGGAAGACACTATGGCATCCCCAAATGAAAAAGATACCCCAATTCAAGATTACGAAGATGATGAGATAGAAGAGATGCAAGAAGAAGATCTCAAAAAATTGATAAGAACACTAAGAAGTACTCAAAAACAAATTCTTGAACTACAGAAATCCTTAATGGACAAGGTAGAAAATCTCTCTCGTGAAAATGAAATATTAAGGAGAAATCAAGCTGAAATGAAACAACTAGTAGAACATGAAACTGTGATAGTGATGAGAAATCATAATGAAGTCAAGAATTCAATAGATCAAATGAAAAACACATTAGAGAGCCTTACACACAGAATGGGTGAGGCAGAAGAGAGAATATCGGACTTAGAAGACAGAGCACAGGAAACTATACAGTCAAACCAAAGAAAAGAAGAGGAAATTAGAAATCTAAAAAATATTGTTGGGAATCTACAGGATACTATTAAAAAACCCAACATTCGAGTTCTAGGAGTTCCTGAAGGCATGGAGAGGGAGAAAGGATTAGAAGGCCTTTTTAGTGAGATAATAGCAGAAAATTTCCCAGTTTTGGAGAAGGACAGAGACATCCTAGTACAGGAAGCTCATAGAACCCCTAGGAAACATGACCAAAAGAGGTCCTCACCACGACACGTTGTAATTAAACTCACCACAGTGAAACAGAAAGAAAAGATCCTAAAATGCGCAAGAGAGAAACGTCAAATTACACTCAGAGGATCTCCAATTAGACTCACGGCAGACTTCTCATCAGAAACCCTACAAGCTAGAAGGGAATGGCGAGACATAGCCCAGGTACTTAGAGAGAAAAACTGCCAGCCCAGAATATTATATCCAGCCAAGCTCTCATTTGTGAATGAAGGAGAAATAAAGACCTTTCATAACAAACAAAAATTGAAAGAATTTGTTGCCACTCGTCCAGCCCTAGAAAAGATACTTAAAGATGTGTTACACACAGAAACACAGAAACACGGCCATCAACATGAAAGAAGATAAACGAAGGGAACCTCACAGCAAAAGATCACAGGGAATTCAAAGCATACATTTGGATAAAGAAATTATGGGACATGTACTCTATAGAATACTATACAGCAGTCAAAAACAATGAAATCCGGTCATTTGCAATAAGATAGAGGAATCTGGAAAACATCATTCTCAGTGAATTAAGCCAGTCCCAAAGGGACAAATATCATATGTTCTCCCTGATCGGTGACAACTAATTGAGCACCAAAGGTGAAACCTATTGAAGTGAAATGGACACTATGAGAAACAGTAACTTCATCAGCTCTTGTGCTGACTGTTGTTGTACAATGTAATACTTTATCCAATTTAGTAATTTTTTTATTCTAGTACTAGTGGTTGAACTCTGTAATTAACAAACAATTATTCTTAGGTGTTTAAATTTTAACTGAAAAGTGATCCCTGTGAAATATAAGAGTGGGAATAAGAAAGGGAGGAGATGTACAATTTGGGACATGCTCAATCGGAACTGCCCCAAATGATGGAGTTAGAAACGTGCCAGGGAATTCCAATACAATCCCATCACGGTGGCATGTACCAAGGCCATCTCACTAGTCCAAGTGATCAATTACTGTTCACAATTGATCACACTGATAGGTCTAAGAGTCAAAGGAATCACACAAACAAGACTAGTGTCTGCTAATACTAACTGACAGAACCAAAAAGGGAGAGAATGATCCAACATGGGAAGCGAGATACACAGCAGACTCATAGAATGGCAGATGTCCTAAATAGCACTCTGGCCTCAAAATCAGCCCTTAAAGCATTCAGATCTGGCTCAAGAGCCCATGAGAATATTCTAGTCATGGAAAGCCAAGACACTCTGGAAAAAAAAGAAGACCTAAATGAAAGATCTCTGTGAGTGAGATCCCAGTGGAACGAATGGGGCCATCAAAGAAGGAGGTACCTTTCTCTGAAGGGAGGAGAGAACCTCCACTTTGACTATGACCCTGTCGGGATAAGATTGAAGTCAGCGAATCCTAAAGGCTTCCATAGCCTTGGCAACTCATGACTAGAGCCTAGGGAGATTACTGATGCCATAAACAAGAGTGTCAAATAGTTAAATCAACTTCAGGAGTCACTGTGTACTTACGTCTCATGTGGGATCTGTCCTTAATGTGTTGTCCAATGTGAAGTAATGCTATAACTAGCACTGAAACAGTATTTTACACTTTGTTTTTCTGTGTGGGTGCAAACTGATGAAATCTTTACTTAGTATATACTGAATCAATCTTCTGTATATAGATAATTAAAAATGAAAAAAAAAATCTTGGTGTTAAATTGGAAATTGCCTAGAAAATTAATCAATTTTTTAAAAAAATATATCATGTAGGATCTCTGTCCTTAATGTGCTATACATTGTGAATTAATACTATAACTAGTACTCCAACAGTATTTTTCACTTTGTGTTGCTATGTGAGGGCAAACTGTTGAAATCTTTACTTAATATATAGTAAACTGATCTTCTGTATATAAAGAGAATTGAAAATGAATCTTGATGTGAAGCAAGGGGAGAGGGAGTGGGAAAGGGGAGGGTTGCGGGTGGGGGGGAAGTTATGGGGGGGAAGCCATTGTAATCTATAAGCTGTATTTTGGAAATTTATATTCTTTAAATAAAAGCGTTATAAAAAAAAAAAAAGATGGCTTTTGGAGCAACTGCACAAACAAGAGTGACCTGTTGCAGTTTTTGATCAATCTTGTCAAAATACTTAGATAGACCACAATAACAAATTTGGGTGCACAAATATAGTGATACACATTTACAGGCTTCACTTTTTGATGCATTTTTTATTAACATGGTTCATCTGCTCATAGCTGTTGTGCCTGTGTTACTTTCATTAGTTTACCTGAGTGCTGATGCCCCACAAAATAAGTATGTTATTGTTATCTAGTTGATTGTATAAGGTGGCCTATGCAGAGCCATTGGGCCAGAAAAAGAAACCAAACGGATATGAATTGGAAAAGAAGAAGTCAAATTATCTTTGTCTGCAGATTACATGATTCTATATATAGAAAAACCAAGACTCCACTAAGAGACTATTGGAACTCATAAAAGAGTTTGGTAAAGTTGCAGGATATAAAATCAACAACAAAAACTCGATACACTTTGTATACATAAACAATACCATGGCTAAGAAAGAACTTGTAAGATCAGTCTCATACACAGTAGTTAAAAATATTAAATATCTTGGAATAAATTTAACCAAGAATATGAAAAATCTCTACAAGGAAGATTACAAAACATTAAAGAAAAAAATACAATAAAACATCAAAGAAAAGGAAAAATCTTCAATGATCATGGATTGGAAGAATTAATATCATCAAAAGGTCCATACAACCCAAAGCAATTTACAGGTTCAATGGGATTCAAATCAAAACACCAATGACATTCTTCACAGATCTAGAAAAAGTGATGCTAAAATTCATATGGAAACGTAAGAGATCCCCAAATAGTTCAAGCAATCTTACACAATAAAAACAAAGCTGGGGGGCCAGCACCGTGGTTCACTTGGTTAATCCTCCGCCTGCAGCACCAGCATCCCATATGGATGCCAGGTTCTAGTCCCGGTTGCTCCTCTTCCAGTCCAGCTCTCTGCTGTGACCTGGGAAAGCAGGAGAAGACGGCCCAAGTGCTTGGGCCCCTGCACCCAAATGGGAGATCAGGAAGAAGCACCTGGCTCCTGGCTTCAGATTGGTGCAGCTCCAGTCTTTGTGGCCATTTGGGGAGTGAACCAACAGAAGGAAGACCTTTCTCTCTGTCTTTCCCTCTGTCTGTAACTCTACCTCTCAAATAAACAAATAAAATCTTAAAAAATAAATAAATAAAGCTGGAGGCATCACAATACCAGAGTTGAAGACATACATACTACAGAGCAGTTATAATACAAACAGCATGATACTGACACAAAAAATAGCCATGTAGACCAATAGAACAGAATAGAAACCCCAGGAATTAATCCACATATCTAACGTGGATTAAACAACTAATCTTTGACAAATGAGCTAAAATCAATCCCTGGAGAAAGGACAGTCTATTCAACAAATTTTGCTAGGAAAATTGAAACTATGCATGCAGAAGTCTGAAGCAAGACCCCAACTTTACACTTCATACAAAAATCAACTCAAAATGAATCACACATCTAAATCTACAACCTGATACCATCAAAATACTACAAGGAAACATTGGGAAAACCCTGCAAGACATAGACATAGGGAAAGAATTCTTGGAAAAGAGACCCAGAAGCACAGGAAATAAAGACAAAAATAGATAAATAGGTTTACATCAAATTAGGGAGTTTCTACACTGCAAGGCAAGTGCTCAATAAAGCTAAGAGGCAACCAACAGAATGCGAGAAAATATTTGCAAACCCTGCAATGATAAAAAAAAATAATATTCAGGATCTATAAGGAGCTCAAGAAACTTAACAGCAACAAAACAAAGAATCCAGTTAAGAAATGGATAGGACATGAACAAACATTTTTCAAAGGATAAAATACAAACGGCCATCAGACACATGAAAAACTGTTCAGAATCACTAGCCAACAGGGGAATGCAAATCAAAACCACAATGAGGTTTCACAACTCCCCAGTTAGAATGGCTATGATGCAAAAATCAATAAATAATAAATGTTGGTGAGGATGTAGGGAAAAAGGTACCCTAATCCACTGTTGGTAGGAATATAAACCAGTACAATCATTATGAAAGACAGTATGGAGATTCTTCAGAAATCTGAAAATAGATCTACCATCTGACCCAGCCATCCCACTCCAGGGAATTTACTCAACCAAATGAAATCAGTATATGAAAGAGTTATTCGTATTGCAGCTCATTTCACAATACCTAAGATATGGAATCAACTCAGATGTCCATCAACTGAAGACTAGATAAAGAAAATGTGATATAAACAATTCATCTGTAAAAAAAAAATCTTATCTTTTGCAACAATAATGGATGCAACTGGAAGCCATTATGCTTGGTAAAATCAGTCTGAAAAACACAAATATCCTATGTTCTTCCTGATATGTGACAATTAATACAGAATACAAAAAAAGAATAGGAATAACATGGATGTTTTGGGATACGATTGTCATCTTTAGCCTTTGTTTATACTCCTGTGGAACTTTGATCATCCTACTTTTACTTGTTGAATATTATGATTAGTGACAAATGAAGCCTGTGAATATACAGTGGATTAAATTTATGGCTTTGAAAAACTGATGAAGAGAGGGGAGGATGAGGGGGTATTGGGAGGAGCAACAGAGTGAGAGAGGTGTTGTTGTCTTCTTGGAACCACATCCATGGAATTCATAAAATCTGTTCTCTTTATAGTAATAAAAAAAATTTTTAAAGGCGGCCTATGAAGTGTTCTTCCTTGTTTTTACATATTTCTCAAAGAAGTTTCCCTTCAAATGTAATTAAATGTCTTATAGATAGAATTTTTTTTCCAGAATTATACTTTGAGGATTTTGATCCTTTAGGATTTAAATGTTCAGAAAAAGTGTCAACTTTCAGGATTGTGGCCCGAAGCCCTATACTTATACTTGTGCCAGTGTCATTAGCATGCCTGAGAACTTATTATTACCAATCCTATTAGCGAGGCTGTTTGTCCTGACTGCCCCTTGAACTTTAACCTGATAAAAATAATGAATTAATGAATTCATTAATGAACACATAGCAGTATCTCATTACTCAACTTCATAGATCGTTTCCTGAATTACTCCTGCAATTGAGAAGCTCCTGGCATTTGATTTCACCTTCTCTTTTAAGGCCTTTACTAGTATTTCAGATCTCACGTTTGGTGTGGCTCCTCTGACCTATGTTCTAATAAGAATCTGTTCTAATCGTCATGCAACTGCTTATTCTAATCCTTTGAATTACTATTTTTCATCCCCAAAATTACCTACTACCCACGGTCCAGCATTCATTCATTCTACAAGTAAGATGTGAGTGCTTACCAACTACCAGGCACTGATCCAAATGCTAAGTGAGAAGGCAGCAGACAAGCCTGCTCTCAGGACTGACATTCTAACGGGGAGAGGAATTTAATAAGCAAATAACATAGGCATGCTATGTGATTTTAAGTCATGGAGATTTCCATTAATCTAAGTAAACCTAAAAGGAAATGACAGTTATTTAACTAGATTGAGTGGGTAGTCAAGGGAATCTTTTGAATGAAGACATTTAAACTGACTCTCAATGCTCAGTGGCCAGTCCACCTTCCTGGCTTCATCTAGGTTTTCAGAAGGAGTATAAATAGAGGAATGTATGTAAATTATGTATATATTTTATATATATTTCATCATGGAAAATAAAATCAAAAGGTAAGGATTTTTAAAAAATGTATTTATTTGAAAGGAAGAGCTACTGTGGGGAGGGTAAAGAGACAGAGATCTTCCATCCGCTGGTTACTCCCAAAATGGCCACAGCTGGGCTATTCTAAAGCCAGGTGCTTCCTCAGGTTCTCCCTTGTGGGTGGAAGGGGCCAGAGCACTTTGGCCTTTTTCCACTGCTTTCCCCAGTGCATCAGCAGGGAGATGAATAGGAATTGGAGCAGCAGGGACATGAACCAGTGCCATATGGGATGCCAGTAGCACAGGCAGTGGCCTCACCCACTGTACCACAGCACTGGCCACAAAATATGAGGTTTTGTTTTTTTTAAGATTTTTATTTATTTGACAGGTAAAGTTACAGTCAGTCAGAGAAAGGCCTTCCTTCCATTGTTTACTCCCTAATGGCCACCACAGCTGGAGCTATGCCGATCCAAAGCCAGGAGCCAGGAGCTTCCTTCCTGGTCTCCCATGCGGGTGCAGGGCCCAAACACTTGGGCCATCCTCCACTGCACTCCCGAGCCACAGCAGAGAGCTGGACTGGAAGAGGAGCAACCAGACATAGAACCCGACGCCCATATGGGATGCTGGTGCTACAGGTGGAGGATTAACCTAGTGCGCCACTGCCCCGGCCCCAAAATATGAGTTTTTAATGCAATAAGTTTTAAATCCATGCAGAGCATTATCATAATACATACATGAATTTCAAAAGTTCCTGCACCAAAATATACATCTTTTAATTCTATTTTCCATGAACTTTTTGAAGTTCATAGAAAAATATATTATTGGCTGGCACTGTGGCTCACTAGGCTAATCCTCCACCTGTGGTGCTGGTACTCCAGGTTCTAGTCCCAGTCGGGGCACCAGATTCTGTCCTGGTTGCTCCTCTGCCAGTCCAGCTCTCTGCTGTGGCCCAGGAGCGCAGTGTAGGATGGCCCAGGTCCTTGGGTCTTGCAGCCCCATGGGAGACCAGGACGAAGCACCTGGCTCCTGGCTTCGCATCAGCACAGCACGCCGGCCGGAGTAGCCACTTGAGGGGGTGAACCAATGGAAAAAAGGAAGACTTTTTTCTCAGTCTCTCTCATTGTCTAACTCTGCCTGTCAAAAAATAAAAAGAAAGAAAAGAAAAATATACTGTTGACCCTTGAATTACATAGGTTTGAACTGTATGGGGGCACTTATAAATGTTTTTTTTTTTTCATATTTGCAATAATTTTAAAAACTTTGCAGATAGAGGCAGTACCATGGCACAGCTTGATAAGTTCCATCTGAGACACTGGCATCCCATATGAGCTCCAGATGGACTCCCAGCTACTCCACCTCTGATAAAGCTCCTGGGAAAGCAGCACAAGGTGGTCCAAGTACTTGGGACTCTCACCCACGTGGGAGATCTGGATGAAACTTCTGGTTCCTAGCTATGGCTTGGCACAGCCCAGCCACTGGGGCCATTTGGGGAGTGAGTCCACAAATGGAAGATCTCTCTCTGTAATTAATTCTGTGTGTGTGTGTGTATGTGTGTGTCAGCTTTTCAAACAAATAAATCCTTAAAAATATATTACAGGAGAACCATTTAGCCTACAATTAAGAAAAAGACATTTCATAAATACTTAAAAATATATGTAGATAAGTCTTTTTTATCCTTGTGACCATAAAACATGTACAAATCCATTATATAAAATAAAACATTTTCAACACATATTAATACAAACACTTATAGACAGTACAAGGCACATTTGTAATCCAGAGAAATGTACAAAAGATGTATGATTAAACCATAACTGTGTTAATTTTAGTGCATACTGTACTACTGTGATAATTTCATGGTGACTACTGTTGCTACAAGGTGTGGGCACAAGTATTGCAAATATCTGCTTTTTTGTTTTGTTTTCATTTTACTTAAGGTATAAAAATTTCATGTACTTTCTATATACAGATTCAGGAACATAGTGATACTTCCACCTCCACTCCCTCCCACCCACACTCCAATGTGCTATGCTAATCATCACATTGGCACAGTCCCTCCCTCAAGCAAATTGCAGTATCAGAGTAATACTCTACCTCTCATGGTTCCTATGTATTTTTCACTGTGTATGATACATATAACATACAAAATATGTATTTATAGACATTAATGTTATTGGGAAATCTTCTGGTCAAGCCCAGGAAATTAGTAGCTAAATCTGAGGCAAGTCAAATGTTTTACCAACTTTTCAATTACATAGGATGATTTGCATCCCTAATCCTTGTGTTGTTCAAAGTTCAACTGTATATAGATGTGCATGTGTGTGAGCATGGGTGTATGTGTGTGTATCAGAAATGATAGACATATAGACCTAATAGTATGACAGTGAAAAAATTTTCAATAAGAACAAAATTATAACGAAATAATGCCATTGTATATCTTCTTATTCTTTAGTGATTAAAATCTTCTATATGATACAAGATAGAGAAAGAAAAACAGCAAGGAATAAAGGAAGGGTTACTCACGTATTTTGTCAAATTGCATAAATTGTGTTGCCTTATGTCTCTCTACCACTATGAAGTTTAATAGTCATTATTATTTTTATTTTTACAGTCAGAGTGGACAGTGAGAGAGAGAGAGACAAAGAGAAAGGTCTTCCTTTGTTGTTGGTTCACCCTCCAATGGGTGAACCAGCACGCTGTGGCCAGCGCACCACACTGATCCGAAGCCAGGAGCCAGGTGCTTCTCCTGGTCTCCCATGGGGTGCAGGCCCAAGCACTTGGGCCATCCTCCACTGCACTCCTGGGCCACAGCAGAGAACTGGCCTGGAAGAGAGGCTAACTGAG
The DNA here is from genome assembly GCA_949820135.1 of Sylvilagus floridanus. NCBI lineage: Eukaryota > Metazoa > Chordata > Mammalia > Lagomorpha > Leporidae > Sylvilagus > Sylvilagus floridanus. The sequence goes on from OX463224.1 coordinate 42,126,938, forward strand.
ACAGAATCTGGCACCCCGACCAGGACTAGAACCCGGTGTGCTGGCGCCGCAAGGCGGAGGATTAGCCTATTGAGCCAGGGTGCCAGCTAATAGTCATTATTTTTAATCACCAAATATTTTCTGCTCTTTGCCTTACAGGAACATAGTAGTTCACTCTTTCCTACTTTTCTTCCTTCTTTCTTTGTGGTTTTACCACTAACTTTAGCCAATGAATTTTGAACAGAAGTGGCACACGTAACTTCTGAGGACAACTCGTTTAGCTGCCAGTGCAAAACCATCCCAAGGTCTCTTTTCCTGAGGCAAAATGTTCCAGGTGTTGGCTTCCTGAACAGCCTGGGTCCTATGGTATGAATATGTAGTACAGAGGCCCCAGGCATCCTGTGATGATCATGGTTACATGAGTAAGAAATAAATCTTCCTTGTTTAAAGACACTGAGATTTTGGTTTTGTTTGCTACTGTGGAATAACATAGCCTATCCCAATACCTGCACAGAAATTTCTACCCAGAAGTGGCGAACTGATCTGCAAATAAATCTAAAATAAATGGCTTTGGCTTTCAGCCAAGCACTGTTGTGAGGAAGACCAGAAGAATGACACTCCATGCTAAACAGCAGCCAAACATTTGGTTAAATGATCACCCAGGACTGGTGGTGTGCTGGAAATGGCTTATGCCCGATAGAACTAATTGTGGGTATCTCCTCCAAACTCTAAGTTTTATGATGTCATGTTGGTAGTAAAAGAATTTACACCACTGATATTGGCAAGCACTATAAATCAAGTCATTTTTGTTTCGGTTTTTTCCTGGCAAGCAAGCTATTAAATATTTACCACCAAGCATTGACTGCAATAATTTATAAGGCAGATCCTGCACCTAATGAACTTGTGTTTCTGGAAGACAGATTGGAACATGGGTAATGTGTCACAGTTGCTGTTTATTGCACTTTACATATATTATAAGAAGAGTAGGCTCAGAATAAAGCTGGTCTAGTAGTGGTCAGGGATCACAGCAAATAGGGAGAAACCAAACATTAAAAACTCAGAAGAGGCAAATGTTCCTTAATTAAAAAAAATAAAACCAAAACACATTTTGAGATATAAAGGCTAATGAAACTCAGCTTAATAGCTGGGGTAAAATCAGGATATTCTTTTGAAATGTTGAAAGGAACATTGTATTTATATCCTTTATCATATCACTTTTCAAAAGTGTTTAATATATTATTGATTATTTTTCTATGTTCTGTTTTGTAGCCTTAAGAAGTGTTTCAAACATATCTGGATATATAACATAAGAGTAAAAGCTCTACATGGTATGATGCTGCATTATATGTAGAACTGTGTGCATATAGTGAATAAATAAACAAAACGAAGGATATGTCATTATACTTATTATTCAAGCCCTCCAGATTAAGTTGAAATCCAGTAAATCTTCTAATTTGGTCATAATTGTTCATGGGGAAAACTCTATGTCTCTCCCTCCAAGATGCCACAGACACGTACTATGAATATGCCTACTAACAAATGCAGGTAACTAGAATCAAAAAAAGAAGCAGCTTGCTTAATTTGTTAAACATTTGTAAGGCCTAAGAAATCAGAGAAGAGAGTGGAGGAGGAGGATTAGACAGTGAACCCTCAAGGTAACATGACCCTTGGACTCCTGATTTTCCATACAAAGGAAGTAGACTGATAAGCAACAACTGTAGGGAAACAAAGAGGTTCTCTAATCCTCTTTACATGGGACATATTGGATAATGGCAAAGAGTAGGGTTAAGGACTATGAAGAGCCATGGACAGGGAGATCTCCTCCTAGCAGAATTAGGACTGAAACAAAGAATATTCCTTACCCTCACTGCAGTAGTGCCCAGAAAATTCTGCCTAGAATTTCAGAATTGTTCTAAGTCAATGATCACTGTCACTCTCCCTTGCTTTCCATTTCCAAATGAAGTTTACTCCGGTTATCCTACTCAATCATTGTATAGCAGACTGAGAGAAATAGATGAATTGCTCTTCCTAGTTCCAAGATGTAAGATTAAGAGGAAACACATCTGGACTTCACGAAGAAATCACTGTGCCTCTCTGGGTCTCACTCCTGCAATTTAGAAACTACAACTATACCTTTCAAGATTCTAAACTTCACTTGATGTTATGACTAGGTAGAACTTTTGCATTTTGTCCCAGGGAAAGAGAGAAAGAGTATATTGCTTACAGGAAAGAATGAGCCAAATATTGTGACCAAATAGGGGGAATTTGATTGCCTTGAGTGATTTTCACTGCAGATTCCTAGTCTTCCACCTAGTCAACCACCTTCCACTCACAAGTAAAATTATACTCCTTCCATCCTTCTGGTCGACTGAGGCTATCAAATGCTATCAAGCAAAAATAAGTTGTGAATAAAAGTAACATAAATCTTCTCTAGGCCAGAATATTTAATTGCCAAAGGAAGCCAATCCAAAGGTCATGTTCTTGACTGGCAATGTCTCAGACAGTGACTGTTCTGACAGCCTGGGTCCTGCAATGAGGTTTTACAGACAAGAGCACCCTTTGCCTATCCATGATAGAATTGTAGCATCAGTAATAAATAGAACTTGGTAATTTTGAGCCACTGGAAGTTAGGAATTATTTTGATTACAAGAACAAGTTAATATATCTTTATTGTTATATTTTTACTTATTCTTCCATAGTGTCTAAAATTTATAAAACCTTAGCTATTTTAGCAAATTATTTATTAGCTTTTCATTTTAAAAGTGAAAGATTTCCATCTAAATCATTTTGCAACAGATATAGCACAATACATGTTTCCTAATGTTAGAAATCTGAGAACACCAAAGAGGATCTCCTAAATGAAATCAAATCCAACCTTAACCAAACTACTATTAAGATTTTCCAAGCAACATTTCCTTAGATCAACTGTCTCTATTCTTTACCACATTTTATTGTTTCAAGTGTTCTTATGTCTATTTTTTCAAGTATTGACCTTAGAGAGCAACCATTTTTAAGCTACTACTTTATTACTTGCTGTAGAACATTTTCAAAGGTGCACTCTTTCTAAATTTTGGCAGTTATTTTCTTTCATTTGTTTTGTATTCTTTACATATAAGTCCCACATGTCATTTCTTTTTCTTATCCTAGTCAAGAAAGATTGATGATTAAATACAGAAAAGATGTGTAAGAGTCATTAGATTGGTTCACTATTCATCTGTATATGTTCATTGACAAATCTTCTTCTCAAATATTAATGTTGGGCATATTAATATGACCCCAGAATTATTTAATTTATAGGATATAGTATATCTTTATATTCTGAACCATTGTTTTAATAAACACAAAATGGAATTTCAGGTAATCCTACAGTTGATGCTCTAATAATCTGAAGCAACACAGCCCATGAAAAGGTATAATTTTCAAGATGCACCATTTCCAAGCAATTCCTATTCCTAAATGCAATCTTTCATTTGTAGACTATAATTATCAGAATATTTGGAGTCATTTATAGTTTCTCCTACCTCCTACTCAATTGTCTTCCTAAAGTTCCAGTCTTTTGAAAATATAGAAATTTAGTACTTGGACATAACAGAAATCTGACTGACTTGAGAAACTATCTTAAATGGCATAACTTGATAACAAGATTACAATGACTTCATCTTCTTGTAGGCACTGATAAGATTTTTCTGTCCAATGGCAGACATCATAGTGGGTAGTAATGTTAGGTAGGAAGTCAGATATGAGCTTTTATGTGTGTGACAAAGGTCTAAAGAGCAGACGTCTATGTCCAGCATATGCATCTGCATCTCAAAGTCACCCGATAACGTTTCAGGGGCAGACCAGTATCTGCATCCTGCCCTGCCCCCTCTTACCCAATAACCTGCCAGATGGGGGTCCCCTCCCCTTCTGCCTGATAACCTTCCAGATGCAGCCCAGTATCTGCGTTTCAAATACCCCCCTAATTCTCCAGGGGGTCTTGCTCACCCTTCCTCTAAACTCAGGACAGTGCCAGCTAGGCATTCTCCTGTCTGATACCTTCAGGAGAAAACTCAGATAGGAGCTTCTTAATATTTACATCCATAAATTCCTTTGTTTCAGGAGGAGATGTGTGAAGACAAAGACCCATCTCCTTAAAAACCCCCCGGCCTCATCACAATACCAGATTTGAGGACATATTACAGGGCAGATGTTATCAAAACAGCATGGTACTGGTATAGAAACAGATGGATAGACCAATGGAACAGAATAGAAACACCAGAAATCAATCCAAACATCTACAGCCAACTTATATTTGATCAAGGATCTAAAACCAATCCCTGGAGTAAGGATAGTCTTCAATAAGGGGTGCTGGGAAAATTGGATTTCCACATGCAGAATCATGAAGCAAGACCCCTACCTTTCACCTTACACAAAAATCCACTCAACATGGATTAAAGACTTAAATCTATGACCCGACATCATCAAATAATTAAAGAGCATTGGAGAAACCCTGCAAGATATAGGTAACGGCAAAGACTTCCTAGGAAAGACCCTGGAGGCACAGGCAGTCAAAGCCAAAATTAACTATTGGGATTGTATCAAATTGAGAAGTTTCTGTACTAGAAAAGAAACAGTCAGGAGAGTGAAGAGGCAACCGACAGAATGGGAAAAAATATTTGCCAACTATGCAACAGATAAAGGGTTGATAACCAGAATCTACAAAGAGATCAAGAAACTCCACAACATCAAAACAAACAACCCACTTAAGAGATGGACCAAGGACCTCAAAAGACATTTTTCCAAAGAGGAAATCCAAATGGCCAACAGACACATGAAAAAATTTTCAAGATCATTAGCAATCAGGGAAATGCAAATCAAAACCACAATGAGGTTTCACCTCACCCCAGTTAGAATGGCTCACATTCAAAAATCTACCAACAGATGCTGGAGAGGATGTGGGGGAAAAGGGACACTAACCCACTGTTGGTGGGAATGCAAACTGGTTAAGCCACTATGGAAGTCAATTTGGAGATTCCTCAGAAACCTGAATATAACCCTACCATACAACCCAGCCATCCCACTCCTTGGAATTTACCCAAAGGAAATTAAATTGGCAAACAAAAAAGCTGTCTGCACACTAATGTTTATTGCAGCCCAGTTCACAATAGCTAAGACCTGGAACCAACCCAAATGCCCATCAACAGTAGACTGGATAAAGAAATTATGGGACATGTACTCTAAAGAATACTATACAGCAGTCAAAAACAATGAAATCTGGTCATTTGCAACAAGATGGAGGAATCTGAAAACATCATGCTGAGTGAATTAAGCCAGTCCCAAGGGGACAAATATCATATGTTCTCCCTGATCCGCGACAACTAACTGAGCACCAAAGGGGAAACCTGTTGAAGTGAAATGGACACTATGAGTAACAGTGACTTGATCAGCTCTTGTCCTGACTGTTGATGTACAATGTAATACTTTATCCATTTTAGTATTTTTTCTCTGTTTTGTTCTAGTACTATTGGTTGAACTCTGTAATTGACACACAATTATTCTTAGGTGTTTAAATTTTAACTTAAAAGTGATCCCTGTGGCCGGCACCGTGGCTCAACAGGCTAATCCTCCGCCTTGCGGCGCCAGCACACCGGGTTCTAGTCCCAGTCGGGGCGCCGGATTCTGTCCCGGTTGCCCCTCTTCCAGGCCAGCCCTCTGCTGTGGCCCGGGAGTGCAGTGGAGGATGGCCCAAGTGCTTGGGCCCTGCACCCCATGGGAGACCAGGGAAAAGCACCTAGCACCTGGCTCCTGCCATCGGATGAGCGCGGTGCGCCGGCCGCAGCGTGCTGTCCGTGGCAGCCATTGGAGGGTGAACCAACGGCAAAGGAAGACCTTTCTCTCTGTCTCTCTCTCTCTCACTGTCCACTCTGCCTGTCACCAAAAAAAAAAAAAAAAAAAAAAAAAAAGTGATCCCTGTAAAATATAAGAGTGGGAATAAGAGAGGGAGGAGATGTACAATTTGGGACATGCTCAATCGGATTTGCCCCAAATGGTGGAGTTAGAAATGTGCCAGGGGATTCCAATACAATCCCATCAGGGTGGCATGTACCAAGGCCATCTCACTAGTCCAAGTGATCAATTACTGTTCACAATTGATCACACTGATAGGTCTAAGAGTCAAAGGAATCACACAAACAAGACTAGTGTCTGCTAATACTAACTGACAGAACCAAAAAGGGAGAGAATGATCCATCATGGGAAGCGGGATACACAGCAGACTCATAGAATAGCAAATGTCCTAAATAGCACTCTGGCCTCAGAATCAGCCTCAGAATCAGCCCTTAAGGCATTCGGATATGGCTGAAGAGCCCATGAGAGTTTTAGGCATGGAAAGCCAAGACACTCCGGAAAAAAAAAAAAAAAAAGACCTAAATGAAAGATCACAATTTGTCTTACGGTGGATTTTTAAAATTATTTAGTGCTATTATCATTATTGTCATTAGAAATATTAATATGAGAATGAGATTCTGTATAGCCAAGGATATCATACAAGAAGAAACATGCATGGTTGGCAGTAACAGATGAGGGAGAGAAGTGCACATATCTATACATATATAATAATATATCTATACATATATAATAATGAAAGCCTGGAAGAAAACATTGTACCTAGTTCTCATTTCAGTCTAAGTTTGGTCCTATTTATACATTATTTACATCGCTGTCAAGAAGGCATTTAGTCAATAAGTGCCACCCTATGGTGTAGTGGGTGTTGCCTAAGTCTTCATAGTGAGGCCATCGCCTCCTGAATACTAGACATGGCCACAGTCCTGCTTCTGCCTAAGCAGGCCTTGTGAAAGCATATCTTCCTAAATAGAATGAGGCTGCAGTAAGCAGAAGGTTTCAGTTATTATTAGATATAGTTTTTAGGAAATCTCCTTATCATACTCCAAGGACAAAAATGAGCCAGGAGCAACATGACCATCAGTAGCAACTTGTACTTTTGCTCCCCACCATAAATATGTCACACGATGCTTACCTCCCTTTTTTGTGGCTGCTTGTTATTCTTTTACAATGATAAGTCCGGCTGTACATTCCTGATTGTTATGTTACTAGTTGAACCCTAGACTAAATAACAAAAAGTGCGGCTTGAGCTATCCGGCAGCACTCTTCAGATGAAGATGTCTATGTTTTGACTCATCATTTGATACTCCACACGACAGTACTACCAATATCAGTGCTGGACAGTTCTTATAGCTACTATATTCTAGAAAACTAGAAGACTAACATTCTAGATGAGTTCTAAGTCTTTCTTTTTAGGTACTGTGAAGTCAACATGTTAGGAGACAATTGCCTTTGAAAATATGGTTTATTATTCACAGTTCTGAAGATGATGACACACACCACACCCTGAGACCATAATTGGAAAGAATAGAGTTGATCAAGAGGCATGGGGAGAAGAGAAAACACTGTACAAGATCCTTCAGTATGGGTTTTCATGGGAAGGAACAGGAGAGGCAGATAAGCAGGCATGGGCGTGGCTAATTTGAATAACTACAATAGACTAGAAAGGGGCTGGCTCTCACTGGCATGTGGCCCTGGTCACTGGGGCTTGTGGAGCCTAGGATGTCAACAAAGGAGGTGGTTGTAGGCTCGAATCTGGATTGGTGGAATTGTATTTGAAAAGCATGTTTGAGAGTGCAAGTGGTTTCCATCTCTAGGAATTGGCTAACTCTGGAAGGGACAGTCCCTTCAGGGTGACAAGGCCTCGGGTGTTAAAGTACAAAGAAGCAGAAGATAAAAGGCAAAGCTAATACAGTTCTTGAAAAGTAAATAAGAAATAGAGAGTAAATTTTGGTTGGTGGGGATCTCCCCAGCTCCCAAGAACAAAGTGCTTGAAATCCAGCCCATGGAACACTTTGTTCAGGACATGTGGGGTGTTATTTTCCAGTTATGTGCTGCATTTCAGATGATAGAAGTCACTGGCTGAATAAGACCCTTTAACTTACGTACTGCCTCTCTCAAAATATCCTTATTCCTTCTCAAAGACTTGTTCAAATACGCCTACCTGTAATATTCAATTCTCAATTGGCATGAATAAATTTCCTGAACCTAGAAACTTATGAAATCTCTGCTTATAAGGGCATTTTTGTTTGTTTTAATTAATTTTGAATGCTTTATATCCCAGACATCTTTTAGCTAAAATTCATGCAGAACATCATCCCAGACCTGCAGCTTTTTGACATTTTCTCCCATCACACATCTAAGGAAGAAAGAATTCTTCATCACATCCCCAGATGACACGGCCATCAGGGGTGAAAGAGATGCATGAGTCATTCACCCTGGGAAGATAAAATTAGATTTCTAAATGACCCTGGCAGCAAAGGGAGACAGAAATAAAAATAATGACTTTCAACCAGCACAAAAGTGCATTTTGAATTGAGACACCAAGCTCAGAAATCCAAGACAAAAAACAGTTGCTACTCCTCAGCCACAAAGAGAGGGACACACGTAGTTGGCCTCAAGCGAAACAAGTGTCAAGAACAGTCCCGTCATTAATGCAAAGGAAAAAAATAAAGTGTGTTCTTGGGATACATAAATAAAACAAGAAGATTCCATGCAGTGTTTCTAGACTATGGAACTAAATTAATTTGAGGGAGATATGTAGAATTTGGAGAAAATTCTAAGGAGAGCAACTACAATTTTGAAACTGCTAAAAACAAAAAAAAGAGCAGTCCATCCTTGGTAACAGAAAGTTAATTGGCATGCTCAAGTGCCAGCTTCATTTAGTTCTAAAAGAGGTACTCACCCACCAGGTGTGAATATGGTATTGCCTAAAAGAGTTTTTCTGCCTAGTAGCCTCCACTCTATAATTTCACCATAGGTTGTTATTCATAGAATCACAGAAGTAATCTAGACAAATCTGATATGGGCCAAATGAGTATACTGGACAGTAGCCTAAAAGCAGCCTGATTAAATACCTCTGGTGGAATATGGTATCTCACAATCAAGAGAGGAATTCTTCCTCATTACTGACTACATGCTGTGGGCTACAGATTACACTACAAATTTTAAAAGCACAACATGCAATCCTATTTTCAGTGGGGAAACTGGAGCTTAGCATGGTTAAGGCACTTAATATTTGCACACATTTTGATAACTGAAATGCATGAATTTCATTTTAGAGTTGCTGCTACTGATCACTGAATTATGTGGCTTCCCATTTAAGAGATAATGGAAACCCAGGCTCAGAGAAGTTAAGCATCATTCCCAGGTCCCATGCTGGGAAACCCAAGAGCTGGGTGCTGCACACACATCTGTTTGATACCAAAGCCTCAACACATTCAACACCATACCACAGTGCTTTCTTCTTGGCATTCAGGAACAAGCTTGTGCATTTGCCATGCTCTCTCCTTCAGGCTTTTACTGTATGGAATTGCTATAAGTTGAAGAACATGGCAGGCCCCTAATACGTATTTGTTGAACGAGTAGAATTAAATGTATGCTGTAGCAAGTTTCATTATAAAAGGATTACAATGTGCACACCACAGAAATTAAGTATCATGAAGAGAAATAAATCTATGTAAAGAAGTAAATACTCTCTTTTACCACAATTTGTTTCCCGGAAAAAGTAACAGAGTGTATGTCTTCTCTGGCTATCTGCATAACCTTGAAGAGTTTTCTCTAAAGCTGGTCACCGCATCAAAGCCAATGCATTTAATACTTGGTATTTAGTACGACAAAGAGATGGCAGAGACTCAGAGCCTTGTCACTAACAGTAAATTTCCCTCACTGTTAAACTGCTTTCTGAACAAGACCTAAGTAATGAAGACCTTGAAAACTTACCAACCCTTTGATTCACCTCTGGGCCCAACTTGAAATGCTCCCCACCGAGAGGACCATGTTGAAGTATTCAGAAGTGCATTCCCTGCAAGAAGAAGAAATGAGTCACGGAGCACTCAAGGAGTCCTAAATGAAGACGAAGTGGACTGTGAAATTTGCAAATATAATTATAAACTTAATAGTGTGTGTATTCGGTTCTGATTGGTGTATAATCACTTAACTAATAGAAAGAAACTAATTTGCCATTACAGCTGTTTTGAAATTACATTTAAAGACAGAATCACAGTGCACTGGGAATTGCAGCCAAGGAGCACTGACTGGATTTTAGCTTTAAAAAGAATGTTCTATCTCATTTCTCCATTAATAGTTACTACAAACAGTAACTAAAGATGGAATTAGCATTGAAGGCTTTCAGCAGCAATGACTAAAGGGGTATACAGGCATGTTGTCATGAGCCTCTTACAGTGATCAGGAACTAAGAGAGCATTTACTAAGTGCAATGATGACCAGTTTGTGGAATTAGCTTTAAGTAGGACCTAAATGCTGAAAACCTCAACCAAAAATGATCAAAAGAATTAGAATTGCTAGCAAAATTCCTTCTCATTCATTTTATTATTTTCAAGAAAAACAGACCTGTTCAGGAGCTGTATTACTCTTTTGAAAACAATAATATCAGGGCATTACTTTGACAAATTCAAGAATTCTGACAAACAAGATTAACACAGTATCATACACTTGTCACTTGGTATATGTAAATTCATGTAGATTTAAATTATCAGTAATTATTCCTATCTATAAGTATAAAGTAGTATCTTCATGGAAATGTATATTATAAAACAAGATTACTCACGCTTAGCGGTACGGACAATTTTGAGCCAAACAATTTTTTTATGTGTAAGGTCTTCCCCATACACTGTAGGACTTTTAACAGTATTCTTGACCTCTACCCTCCAGATCCCTTAGTACACTTGTCTTTGCCCCACCAATTGTGACAAACAAAAATATCTCCAGACACTAAAGTCCCTTGTACAGCAAATCATTATCTGATTAAGAACCAGTGACATACAGTAACACTAGTAGCACCTATGAATTGAAAAGCATATGAGAACAAGTTTCACAAACTATAATTAATGTTAAGGGACATGAATTTTGACCTTAAAGTAGTTTAATTTCTCAGAAGGGACTATCAGTTGTCATTTAACTTTAGATTCTCAAGAATCTATTTATAGCCCAAGGCTAACTTAAAAAAAAAAAAAAAAAGGTTAAAATAATCTGAGAGTGTGCTACTCCAGCAGTTAAGGGACAGCCCAGAAGTAGGGGGCAGGGAATGGTGCTTACCTAGTGCTATTTCACTGAAAACAAGCTGAGTTAGCCCTGCTGGATCCGTGTCCCCTTACCTTAGTACCCAACAACTAATTGATGACTGAAGTCAACGTTTTCTATTTTTATCTTTAAACAAGAAAAATGTTAATCACATCATTTTTTCATTTCTAAAAACAATCTATTCCCTTAGAGCTGGAAAAGTGTGTGCAGCTGAATCTTCACAATAAAGCTGTTTTTTCTACCCTGATTTAAAAGACTTTTATGACCTGGGACTACCAATCCTCATCAAAATTCTTCCCTTCTGTCCTTTGTTCCAGACCTCGTCTAGCCAAGTTGGGTCTCATTCCTTTGTAATCACAGCCTCTACTCTAACATCAATGGCTCTACTCCTGACCTGTGTGTTCTGATGGTCCTCTCCCCCACTCAATGTTGTATGATAGTTCAGAATTCCTCTACAGACAAACCCACAAAAGATAAGTAGCTTTCCTCTCAGTCTTGGTTGGGATCAGCTTTCAACCATGTCCATCAGTCTTCACAAGGGTCCAGAGACCCTTCCTGTTTCCTCTCCTCTAAGAAATCCTCTCATTGCCTGGTTAATGCCACTCTTAGGATCATTGGTTGCTATTCTCACCCTGTCTTTTACACTATCGTGTCTGCTTAAGTGTTTACAGGAGTTGATAATAGAACAAACCAAGGCCTTCAGCAACCAGCAGTCTACCAAATGCTGCTACAAGGATACACTTGGCTCCCCACCCAGGAGACAGTGGCTTGTCACATCACCCAATACCAGCAGAGTAGCTCAAAGACATCATTGTTTATCTCTTCTGGAATTTGGGGCTGACATAATCCCATACAACTCCTGCTTCATAAAAAACAAAAGGGGGGAATGTTAGTAAAATCGTGCAGTCTTATCTATGGTACAATCTACACCCTGGTCTCCATCCTAGCCTCTAGCCCCCACTGCCATTGCTGGAAGCCAGGTGGCCACAAGGCCCAACCACTGGTGTCAGCCCCACCCCCATCCTGATGGGATTCGCTGCTCCTACTCCCCTGCCCACCCCCCTCCCCAGCTAAGTTTTAAAAGGACCTGTCCCTGAACACGTGGCTCTCTTTCTCTCCATCTCCTGCTCACTCTCACTCTCTCTGTCTCTTGATCTTTCTCTCTCATTCTCTCTCTTACACTCCTCTCTCTTTTCCTTCTTGGTCCCTTCCCTTCAGTCTGTCAGGTTTCCCCCAGTAAACCCTTTTCCTTAAAAAAAAAAAAAGAAATTTTTCCCCTCATATTCAAAATATTGAGCTAACAGCACAAGCATAAACCTTTCTCCATTACAATGATCATATATACCAGTCTTAAGACCATCTTAATACTATCTCCTTTTAGGTATTTTGAAGTATTCAGTGGTAAATGTCAAAAATGAACTTTAATACAAAAGGATCAAAGTATTCCAATATGTATACTGTTTGGAGAAATTTATAACAAACCATTAAGACATGGCCAGTTTTGCTAGAGTTAATGATGTTAATCCAATGGCTTCCAATCAACTAGCCAAAGATGTGTAGCACAGAAAATGCACCCAACCTGGAAGCAGCACAACTGCTCATAGCCTTCATTCTGCCATCAGCTGCCTGAGTGAGCAGTTGCCAGCTTTTAGCCTTTACTTCCTCATTTATATAATTAAATGGGACATGCTCAATTGTCTCTAAAGTGGTTCCCAACTCTAAAAGTCCACAATCTTTTGTATTTTTGTCTTCTTCATGTCTTACACTTTTAGGTGAGTTATGGGAGAGGAGTTGAATGAAATGATACTTCATCTCCAATATCCTCTTAAAACAAATTCAGGGCCTGGCACTGTGGGATAGCAGGTAAAGCCACCACTTGCAATGCCAGCATCCCATATGTGCACTGGCTTGAGTTCCTGCTGCTCCCCTTATGATCCAGCTCCTTGCTAATGGCTAAAGAAAAGCAGTGAAAGATGGCCCAAGTGCTTGGACCCCTGCTACCCATGTGGGAGACCTGGAAGAAGTTCCTGCCTTCAGCTTGGCCCAGCCCTGGCCATTGCACTCATCTGACTAATGAACCAGTAGAGGAAAGATATCTCTCTCTGTCTCTCCTTCTCTCTCTGTAAATCTGATTTTCAAATAAATAAATCTTAAAGCAAATTCAGACGCATAGAGAATAATGACAGGTATAACATATTTTATTATGGAAGTTACTGAGTATAAAAGGAATTCAGAGAAGGGAGATAGCAAAAGCTGAACCAATTTTTATGACTTCTCAGAAACAATTCTCAAGTGGGCAACAAGGAATTTCTTAGGGCCTGGTGAACCTTAGAGTCCTTGAGCTGTCAGAGCCCTTTGGGTAAAGCTACAGGCAAGGATGCTCTTCCAACACTTATAGGTATTAGCTGCAAAGCTAGAACCCAGAACTCTTACCCTCTGCTTCCCATTTTTCTGATAGTTCCTCCAAATTAAAAGATTACTGTAACTTATGGAATTCTTGATCCAACTATCCAGGAGCATCTACATTCTTGTAATTAGTACTGAGGCTGAGGCACAGAAGGAGATGAAGTAGCCAAGAGAAAACATACCAAAAAATTTAACACAGTGCTGTACTCTGGTAATAAGCCTGAAGATTGCAGTCATTCCTAATTCAATACCTCGACCAGTGATTTTCTTTGTGGAACTGAACAGAAAATATTCTCCCTGTTCTGCATCCTAAGTATTTCCCAGGGATACAATGATGAAGAAATAGAAAATCAAGCCAAGCAAGAAAGTCCTCATGTATCAAGAGAAGTAAATTAAATTTTGGCTTCTCCAGCCAGCTGCACTTGAGATTCACTTGTTGAACCCAGCCCTCTACCTAAGACCTACAGAATAGGGGTCCTGGGATGTTAAGCCCAGGGATCTGTAATTTTGTAGCTAAAAAAAAATTATTCTAATCCATGTCCCAGATTAGGAGTCCCCTGGAATCAATGATTCAATTTAATTCCTTCAAATCTAAGATTCCCTGATTCTTTATATCTAGGATTCCCTACTTCTATCTAAGTAGACTTGATAGGATTTTAATGGGGGTGTCCAGTCTGAGAGGAACCAAGCGCCTCACCTCCACAGAAGCCTGCTCACTGACTTCTGTGCCATCAGTAGAAAGCAAGAGTGTGGTGGAGACTTACGCTGAAGACTCTCTGGCCATGGCATCATCCCTTGCGGTACATGTGCTGGCTGAGATCTCAAGGAAGTCTCTCCTTCAGTACCTTTGGGGGAAAATGATAATAGAAATGAGTGAAGATAGTACATCATCTGAAAAAGTTAACCACATATCCTGAGTAGCACAGTCTCTGTGATTAGAACTTTGGACATGCTCATTACAGTTCAGCAGATGACAAGGATCTGAAGAAGGAAGTCAGCAGGAAGGTGTGGTCCTAGGGGGCAGGGAGACAGGATCTTGGTGAGTTCAAGAGACTTAGAAAAAAATGGCCCACAACAGAGGGAGGACATGGATCTCAAATCCAGGGACCCTAAAGTTAGAGTCCCAAATATATGTTCTGCTTTGTTCATAGAAGGGTGAATCCAAGCAGATCACATAAACCAAATCAACCTCATCTTTCTCATCTAGAAAATATTGAAAACAGTGTTATATTTATATTGTGATGCTTTTGGAAGAATTAGACATAAGGCATTGGTTGCACTCACTAAAGCAGTGGGCCCACATAGGAATTCAACAAATGGCAACAAATACAAACAATACTGGCACTATACAGTGAGACCTGACATGGTGGAAAATCAAGGAACAAGTACGTAGGATAGGAGTGAAGAAGTTCCAGGTAAAGGCAGAAAACTCCAAATAAGGCAGAAGCATTTTCTTAACTGACTTCAGTTTCGCCTAACCTAAATAATATTGTTAATGTTGACTGGTAGAGATTGCCTGCCTCTGATTTTTTTTTTCCCTCTCTCTGCATACATATATACACTCCCCCTAAAAAGGAATAAATAATGACACCTTTATAGCACAACAGCAAAACTAGTGTGGCTGGCAAAAGAGCACTGCCAAACAGGATGTGTGACAGCAGGATCCCCAAGCATCTCGGCTTTACAAGCCAGAGTGGGAGTGACCAGAGCAAGTCAATGCAAAAGGAATGTGTCATACACCTGAAAGCACAGCTTGGGGCAGGAAAAAGGCTGAGGATTTTCTTTAACCTGTGTTCAGCCATTCTAGCATGCAAAAGTCAGAAAAACAGAGTGTTTTGACTCTAAGGCAATGAGTATTTGCTGTGGGTAAAAAAGGCAGGACTCCAAGCAGCCCCAAGCTCTGCACTTAACTCCTGTGTGCACAAGTTAAAGGATGAGATGGTCAGCTGGAAGAAAACTGCACTCACAAATAAGCATCTTCTAATGGAAGCCACTGACACCTATTAGCACTATTGTCCTGTTCCAAAAATCTGCAAGCAAAATGCCTCCCAAGGGCACTTGGGCCAGCCCTCACCTACGGGAAAATTTCACAAAGGATGAGGCTCGCTGTAAGAGGTATCTGCTGCCATTTTCACTTCTATATAGCTCTTCCAATCCTCTCTCTCCTCTTCTCTCCACTCCGAGAGTGAGCTTTTATCGAGCACCCATTACACGCAAGATGCTGTTGCAGAGATACAAAGATGAATAAGCCTTCAGCACTGGCCTCGATATATCCATACTATCCAAACAGAGAGCGACAGCACAAAGTGAGAAGTATCTAGGAGAATAGAACTAACGCGGGAAGGAGAAAGCGTAATTCTGCCATGGGAATCAATCAACGTCAAACAAGTAGAGATAGGCATGAAAGGATCAATAGGTATTTATGGCCGAGAGAAGGGTGAAAAACAATCCAGGCAGAAATCCTATAGTGGGAAATATACTTGAGGAATTGATCATTTTCTGCATGGGATTTGGGGTAGCAGAGAAGCATGATGTGAAGCAAGAGCAGTTGTTAGGGATAAGCTTCCTAAATAGCCACAGGTACCTATTGAATTATCTGTCCTTTCATTCATTCACAACTGCTGAGTGCCCAGCAGACACCACACAGGCCCAACCCCTGGGGCTAGGGCTGTGCCTGGCTCTCTAGAGTACTCTCACCCAGACTTCACCACCCTAACATTTCTCGATCCAGCAAATTCCCCTGCACAGCCTCTGAGTCCTCAGGGACTCTTCCTAGTGAGCTTTGCATTTTAGAAGACTTGTATTAACCCAAAAGAGAAAATTGGCATTGAAGATTTTTCCTGAGGAGAATCATCCTGCCATTCTTAGACACTTGGGTGTCACTTTTCAGTCCCTCCACTTATTGTTATTTCCAAACTAGAAGAGCAGAGGTGCACCTCTTTATCAGCACTCTGCTCCAATCTTTATCTTTTTTAGAAATCACATCAATTCTTACAAGTGCCTATGAGACAGATGAGGTTCAAATGTAGAACACATTTCCATATACAAACACATTTCCAGCCTGCGATATGGCCTGAAACACAACAGAAATAAGTCTGAGATCTCATAAGGTTGCCAGGGCATCCCATGGCCATGCATCCTTTAACCTCCCACATGAGAAAGCATATTGGAAAGCAAGCAAGCCTGGGGTTATTCAGGTATCTTGAAGCCACTCTAATTTGAAAAAGGAGGAAATTCTTAACACATGTTGTTACTTCACTGCTGGTATTATTTCACAAAGGACTTAACTCCAAAGTGATTAAGGAACTCTAATGCAATGCACTACCAGGTTGGAGAATCACCAGCAATGAGTTCAATTAAGAAATATAAATGGACATGTCTCAGCAGTACCCTGTATGTCAGTAATGCATGCAGTTTCAAAAAGGGCATACAGTAGCCCCACCCTTATCCATGGGAGTTATGTCCCAACACCCCCCAATGGATGTCCAGCCCCACAGAATAGGACCAAACCCTATAATTGAATGCCTTTTCCATCTTACCTAAGCATTTATCACACACTGTAGCTGTAACATTTGCAGCTGGAGGTATGACTGCTAAACCAGCCAGATTTCTTTTTCCTTCTTCACAATGTCACAGAGGGCAGTTTTGTTCTGACCGTACTTCTTAGCAAACTCAGCATATGGGTTTTCCCTAAGTTGAGAACTTTTATCTTTTCACTTAGAGGTACAGTAGAGCTTCTTTGGCATATCTGAATGGCCAGCATCAGTACGCTTGTATTTGAGAACCATTATTATATAAAATAAGGGTCACTTAAATGCAAACACTGCAGTGCTCTAACAGCCCATCTGATAACCAGATCAGCTACTAAGTCACTAACAGATGGGTAGCAAATAAAGCTGCAATAAGCTGAACCAAAGCAGGATTCAAGTCCTGAATAGGCTGGAGCTAGACAGCGTGAGACTCGATTCCACCACTCAATGTGAAATGAAACTTAAAAGCTTAAAAACATTTCTAGAATTTTCCATTTTATGTTTTTGGAAGGCAGCTGACTGCAAGTAACTGAAACTGCACAAGACTTATCATCATGGATAAGTAGGGACTACTGTACATTACAAATGGTTCGATCTGACTCATTTCACTTCAGGTTTTTAAGAGTCCCACTAAACCATGCCAACAATCTTTTATTCTCTTAAGGAATTATCTTTCAATTTCAAGTTTCCTGTGCTGGAGATTTTTAACGTTAGTAGGCATTTGCTTCATTTGAATAAGGAAAAATACACTTCATATTACTTGGCTTATAAGCTAAAGTTTTGGAATGCTATAGTTCAAATGATTCTTTTAAAAGACAAATCGATACTAGTGTGGGTCATCTCTCCATCGCACGAGACTGTGCAGGCAGTCTCAGACAGGGTCTCATGTTCTGCATTAGTCAGCCTTCTAGGAAAGAGACTCCGAAATCCCAGGGTTCTGCCGCAGCAAACCTTTATTTCCCACCCACATCTTCCACCTGCAGCGGGAATAAGGCCTCTGTAGTTCTGCTCCACATTTCTAATTATCTGAGGACTACTCAGATAAAGGCACAACCCGTATGAGGTAGATGTTGGCTCCATGGCAGAGGCCAGGGAAGAACCAATTACATTTGAAGCTCTTGCGCAAATATAGAAATTAGCTCTTTGGTCACATTCCATGTGCCAAAAAATAATAATAAGTCACATAAATTAGTCTAACATCTGTGGAACAGGAAAATATATTCTGCCTCTGGTAGGACAGAGGAAGATACATATTTTCAAAAATAATACAATTTATTACATCCCACATTTCTCTGCATATTCACTTTCCTTCTCTCTCACTCAAATTTATTCACCCACTTCCAAGAATACACCCTGAAAGTCTCATCTACTTATGGCATCAGGTGCAGTATTAAAGATCACAAAATGTAAATTATCCCATACACACCCATACAAAATGGTGGAACAGGAACAGAGATACATTAACACTTCCATTCACAGAAACGAAGGAGGGCTATTTAGCCATCACTGGTACACAGTGATTTTGAAATGCAGCTGAGTAATGCATAATGAGGCCTCCTATGCCGGGATAGGGCACGTTTCTGAGCAGACCTCTGTTCTCTCTGGGAAAGCACCCCAGTCCATCATTCTCTGCATCTTGACTCCACTCTCCAGGATATCTTTTCTTTTCCATTATCCTTGCTGGATGCATGTGAGGGCAGATGAAAGGATCCCACCCTCGGGGAAGGAGCAGCTTTCTCAGCAGCTTCTAGCCCAGGAAGGTGGTCTCAGGTAGCTACAGTTTCCCTGAATTGAGGATGGCAGTGCTTTTAGCATTATAGCTCTTACGGAAATTTTGTTAGATATTTGTCTTTCTGGTTCCATTTCAGTGTGCTAGAAGTTACTACCACTACAATTCTTATAGGCATCTCTTTTTCTCTAGACTTAATTAAAGGTATTATGCATGGATCCAGTGAAGCCAGTGTTATGCCTTTAGGATTTGTGGTCATCACACCAATAATTTCACCTAAACCTGTGTCTTAATCTGTGGTTTTGGCTCAAAGCATTCTTCAATATCTTTCACCAGTTGAAGATTAAAAACTATTACATTTTTCAACCTTAAAACCCAACACTTGAGGCTTTCTGTTTTCTATTTCATCCCTTTCTGTAAACAGGCCATTTATTTTCTATATTCATTTCTTTTAAAAATATCTTATCAAATTCAGTTAATAAGACAACCCACACTAGTAACATCCTATTCATTTTGATACCTTTGCAGCCAAAGCCACAAGTTCGTTAGATGCACTGGCTGCCTCCTAAGTTATGGCCATTGCAGAAAATCTTCACTACGTTAATCATCACTCCTTCAGTTTCCTTTGAGAGTTTTCTCTCTAGCCTCTGCTTTATCCTGAAGCAATTGACACATTTTTTTCATATAACGATACTGTACATCTTATATTAATTTCTATATTATCTTGCTGCACAGAAAACAGCCCCAGAACTTTAATGGTTTACAAAAATGAGCATATTTCTAGTCTAAGTTCCATGTGCCAGCAAATGCTACCTGGATAAGAAAACTTCAGCTCTGTTCTATGTTATCTTCACATTCAGGGACCCAGGCTAACAGGCAGCCACTATGCATTTAACATATACATTTCCATGGCAGAAGGGAGGAAGAGGAGGCATTCAATCCTGTTTGGGGTCTTTGCTTGAAAGTAGAATAGTTATCTCTTGCATTCTAGTTACCAAGTTCAGCATGGCTGAGTGAGTGGGTATTTTTCTCCCATTAGGAAGAAACTGGAGTAGCCTGGAAGGCATTGGAGCATGGACCAAGTGCTTGGGCCCTGCACCCGCATGGAAGACCAGGAGGAAGCACCTGGCTCCTGGCTTCGGTCGACACAGCACGCTGGCCATAGCAGCCATTTGGGGGGGTGAACCAACAGAAGGAAGACCTTTCTCTCTGTCTTGCTCTCTCTCACTGTCTAACTCTGCCTGTCAAGAAAAGGAAGATTTTACAAATAATAATATTTACAAATTTACAAATAATTTACAAATTTACAAATAATAATACAGTCTACGACAGAAGAAAACCAAAGGAGTAAAACCTCAGAGTTGAAGATATTGCTAGCCCAACTCCAGAAAATGGATGCAATAACCAGAATTTTTATGAAATTAATTATTTAGTCATCATTCAACAAAGGAACTGTTTTTAAAAAACCATGTACTAGTTCGCTTTGTACTGTGAAACAGCACACATAGCACCAACGTGATAATACAACAAATTGCTTTTATACAAGTAAAATCACAAGAGGTGACACGAAAGTTACTTTTTGTACTTTAAGAACAATTTATAGTAGGAAAGTGCATTTTATGTGTAGTTGTGCAAGGAGTCTGGATTTGCTGTTACTCTTCAGCTAACATTTGATGTAGTCAAGGACTTTGCATCAGAATCAGCAGGAGAATTAGGAGGAAAATGTTCCAGAATTGTAGGGTGTCTCTGATTATTCCTAAACAACTCACCAAGGTTAGTAAATGCTGTATTACCATTTGGATGGGAGCCCTGCTGGGATACAGACTTCAGAAAGATAACGGAGTGAAGAGTGCCCTCTAGTGGCAAATCACAGCTTTTATTTTATAAACAGAATAGAACCAGAAAATTTCATTTTCCTTATTTTGCTTGTTAAATGGGACTCGTGGAGGGGAGGCTTGGAAGGCAGACAGGGTTACTTGAATATTAGAAATATGTTCCATAGCATCCTAAGCCTCCTTTTCCCCGTGTCAGAAATTTATTTTACTTTGAAAAGTATCAAGTAATTCAATTCTTTTCACATAACAATAATAGATGTTCTTTAGTCTGTTACTCTCTTATTCAAGAACTGCCACAGATTCCATTTTATTTTTAAGAATGAATAAAATGTTCTCCCTGGAGAGGGAGCTTGAATAATTTGCAATTTAGATTTTGTTTTTATTGATTACAGGTCAGTGCAATCATCAAGAAGAAATATCTACGTAGTTTCCAACTCCCGATATTTCCAAAATGATTACACATTTTATTAATCAAGGTCACAGTCACCTCATTTTACTGGTGTCAATGAAAACCTGATGCTATGTGTTAATTAAGAGTCACCATGGCAATGAAAATGGATGTCTTAAATGCTGGTGCTGCTGTTATTCATGTGTGAGTTCCAAGTGCCCTCTACTGGACAAAATACAAGTGGTAAGCAATCTTCAATTCTGAAACAGATTTCTTCCCTGTCATTCCTATTCAAGATAAAATTCCATCAAAAACATATGGGAGCTCACCAGTGCAGAGACTAGAGGATCAAGTCTTATATTAAAATCTTAGAAGCAACCATTCATTAAACCTTTATTGTATACGTATGAAGAGTTTTCAAATACCATGTTTTTTTAATTAATCCAATCTCATTTTAAATATTATTTTTGTGAGAAATTAGAAGCCACTAGAATACAAATCAAAGACAATATTTTTTTAATCCTGACTTTACTTTTCAGCACTTATAAATGTGTTTTTTTTTCTTTTTTTTCACTTAACAGGCCTAGAATCCAACCTACACAGGTTTTATCCCTCGGGGAGGTGTAGTAGGCCTACTGAAGTGTACTCTAAGCTCACCAAAAGGCAGTGCTTCGACTGTGTAGCTGAAAATGTTAACATTTGCAATTGCCAGCTCAAGTCTCAGGACTGATACAGCAACAGTGTTGAACAGTAAGTGGTCAGGGGACTTCCCGGTGTCCAGGACGTGCTCTGGCATTGGCAGGCGCTGTTATTAATCCTCTTGGTCAGCCTCCCATCTGCATGTATGCCTGGGATTCTGCTCTACAAAGCCTAGTCTATTTTGCTTTTTTAATTTTATTTCTCTCCTTCTCCTGTTGTTGCTCTATGCCATTAAACCCCTGAATTCATTTCCTGGAGTTCTGAAAAAAAACCAGTCCTTTAAAAAAAAAAATAAGAAAAAGAAACGTAGTCTCTATTACCTTAATTCAAGCAAAACATCTTTCTCTTGAGAATTTTGAATTTTAGCAAAACAAGAGATCACATCCTAGCCAAAACATACATATCTGCAGAAACAGAAATTAAAATTAACTTCTTTCATTGGGGTTTAACTGCTTTGTTTAGCCTCCAACACATTGTTGACAAAATAAACCAAAAATAGGACTACAATTGCAGGTTATGCTTTTCTAGCACGAAATTATGGATTGAAATGTGCTCCCCCCGCCGCCCCCCACCACATTCATACACTGAAATCCTAACCTCCAGTGACTCAGAGTGTGCTTGTGCCTTGAAGCAGCTTTTAAGCTGCACTGAGGTCAATAGGGTTGGCTCTGATCTGGTATGAGATTAGGATACAGACACACACAGAGGGAAGATCACAAGACACAAGTAGAAGACGGACATCCACAAGCCAGGAGAGAGGGCCATTTCTGCCAATACCTTCAATTCAGACTTCTTCCAGAACTGTGAGAAAATAAATGTCTGTTGCTTAAACCCCCTAGGCTATGGTACTTTGTATGGCAGCCCTAGCAAACTAAAGGAAAAAGAGAAGTTGCCATTGTGTCCATGGCCCCACGATGCCAGGACAGGTATGCTAGTGCTTCTCTTATCCCTGCCCAAGCTTTCTGCCCCATGGTTGACAGTCTCATCATACAGTTCAGAAGTCATGTCTACATTCAAAAAAGGACAAAGGGGTATAAAAACACCTTTTTATTTTGAAAAAAGATGTGACTATTATTTTTATAATATGGACTCTTTCTATGGCAAGCACTTAAAAATTCAAACTCAAAATTGATCCAATGTGGCTCAACAGGCTAATCCTCCGCCTTGCGGCGCCGGCACAACGGGTTCTAGTCCTGGTCGGGGTGCCAGATTCTGGCCCGGTTGCCCCTCTTCCAGGCCAGTTCTCTGCTGTGGCCAGGGAGTGCAGTGGAGGATGCCCCAAGTGCTTGGGCCCTGCACCCCATGGGAGACCAGGAGAAGCACCTGGCTCCTGCCATTGGATCAGCGCGGTGCACCGGCCGCAGCGCGCCGGCCGCGGCGGCCATTGGAGGGTGAACCAATGGCAAAGGAAGACCTTTCTCTCTGTCTCTCTGTCTCTCACTGTCCACTCTGACTGTCAAAAAAAAAAAAAAAGAATTAGAAAATCGAGAGGTAGTGCCAACTTTAGTAACGGCTGGACCCACAGATCAGATTACATTATCTGGATTGAGATTCTCTCTCTCTTGATCTTTCATTGTATTGCCTTTACATTCCTGCTCTTTATGATTATTCCTACAAATTCCAGGCTTTCTCCTGATGGAAACAAGGTGGCTTCCATAGCTCTAGCCCTGTATTCGAAATTTCAAGATCTAGTCTAGACCAGCGCCATGGCTCACTAGGCTAATCCTCTGCCTGCGGCACCAGCACCCCTGGTTCTAGTCCCGGTCGGGGCGCCAGATTCTGTCCCGGTTGCCCTTATTCCAGTCCAGACCTCTGCTGTGGCCCAGGAAGGCAGTGGAGGATGGCCCAAGTGCTTGCACCCTGCACCCACATGGGAGACCAGGAGAAGCACCTGGCTCCTGACTTCAGATCAGCACGGTGCGCCAGCTGTAGCAGCCATTGCGGGGTGAACCAATGGAAAAGGAAGACCTTTCTCTCTGTCTGTCCGTCTCTCTCTCTCTCACTGTCCACTCTGTCAAAAAAAAAAAAATCTACTCTACTAAATTCTTGTTTCTTGGAACCCCTGGATAAGAACATACCTATGCTGCTTCTTTCGGCATACCTTCCTGGCATGATTATGTAAAACGCTTCTCCACACTCTTCTCAGCCCAAGCACCAAGAAGTCAGTGTTCACTCAATAATACTGGTGATCATCAACGTACTAAAGAGCAAAGAGCTCCTCTTTATTAAGTGCCGGCTTTGCAGGAGGTATGATTCATTATCTCTGTGAATCACCATACAACTTAATGTCACAAGAAGGATTATGCTGCTTTAAAAATATTAATGAATATGTTTAAAACTATTTTAAGATAATTAATCATAAGTAGGTCAAACAGCTTGGCACAGATCACTGAGATAGAAAATAGAGCCACGAATGTAATACAATTCTGTCTTGCTTTAGAATCTTCATGCTGCTACTGAAGCTTTTCATCCTCTTGTTTCCATTTAATTTTTCGCAAAGCCTGGCTGCTTCTACCTCTTTCTCTCCATTTTATGATCTTTCTTTGCAATCTCTTCTGCCCACACTCAGTCAACACCCACTAATTGCAACTACTGCCAGATACCTCACAGGGCTCTATAATTTGCAGCGTGCTGCCAGTGCCTAGGATTTGGCTGGGGTTGATAGAGCAATCAGAATGGACACCCCAAGCCCAGACCAGGACCTGCATGGGCCTTGACCACACACATTTCTCCTTTAAGACACTGACCCCCTTTCCCGCACATAGTCAACCAGATGCCCCCAAAGCACCCTGAGACTGGCACCTGCTGCTCATTTTGGTCCCACGTGTCTGGCTCTGGTCCCTGAAAGGCAACCTGTATGGCGCATTGTTTCTAACAGCTGTGATGCTGTCTCTTTTATGGACTCACATGAGACAGTCTGCCAGAATAGTGAAGACAACATGCTGATTTGGGGCGATTCTCACTGATATTGATGAAAGATAAATTCTGAGTTCTGAACCATCACCTGTTGCCCTCCTCCATATTGTCTTCAGCCTGAACTTTTATAGGCCCCTATGTCAGCTCTCAGTTATCTATGTACAATTCACAGCACCTATCATCTACAGCACCCACAGGTGGCAGAAGGCATCCTTTACTCTGTATGCCACCCACCGCTGACCCATAGTACAGTAGGGTCCTCACCTCTGAAGCCACTGTTTATATGACAGGCAAATCCTTAGGGGGAGAGGAGGAATGCTTGTCTCTAAAAAGGGACTTTTAAGATTCACATAGTCATTTATTTGAAAGACAGGGCAACAGCAACAGAGCAAGAGACAGAGGCAGACAGAGGTCGCTCTTTCATCTGCTGGCTCATTCTCAAATTCCTACAATAGCACAGGCTAGGCAAGGCAAAAGCTAGGTGCCAAGAACACCATCCAGGTCTACCACATGGGTGGTAGGGACTCAAGTACTTGGGTTATCAACCGCTGATTCTCAGGCTCACGAGCAGGGAGCTGAATCAGAAGCAGAGCAGCCAAGACTCTAACCAGCACTCCAGTATAGAGTGCCAGTACTGCAAGCTGTAGCTTAACCCACTGCTCCACAACACAGTCCCCAGATTCTTTAGATAACTGTTAATATAAAAAATGTGTTCTTCCAATGGAAGTCTTCTTTTGCCTCCAATTGTTATGGCAATAACATATTCTTCTAGGTATGAATTAAGCAATGTCAGACATGTGATCAAATGTTCTTATACTCAGGATTATTCTTTTTTAAGATTTATTTATTTGAAAGAATTACAGAGAGGCAGAGAGAGAGAGAGAGAGAGAGAATGAATGAGGCCCTTCACCTGCTGGTTCACTCCCCAAATGGCCACAACGGCCAGAGCTGAGCCAATCTGAAGCCAGGAGCTTCTCCCAGATCTCCCATATAGGTACAGGGGTCCAAGGACTTCTGCTGTCTTCTACTGCTTTCCAAGGCACACCAGCAGAGAGCTGGATAAGAAGCAGAGCAGCCGGGACTTGAATAGATGCCCATGTGAGATGCCAGCACTGCAGGTGGCAGCTTTACCCACTAAGCCACAGCACTGGCCCCAGGATTCTTTTCAGTCTTCTCAGTGACTATCACCTATCCTTCCTGCTAGCGTCAGTTTGCAGAATTCAGAGATGTAGTCCACATTGAAAGAAATCACATTCTAGTAATGCACTGATTATAGCCTAAGGATTTTAAGAGAAACATGGTTGAATGATGTGTTATAATCCATTTGCAATATAAAATTCTAAACAGTACATTTAACATGACCAAAAGTGAGTTATCATTCACATTTTCCTTTACACACTGGGTAAGACTCCATTTGTGGCCATCATACACAGAAGCAAAACAACAACTTTTGAGAAAATCATTAGAAGTCAGTACTCAGGGGTGGCAGGACCATAACACAGTGTCAGAAGTAATGATGTAGCCAGTATCAAACACATGGAATTACAAAGCAGCAGAGACAAAAAGATCTATATTGTTTTGGTACAAGCAGCTTCCAAGGCATTGTGAGTACTAATAACAGTATTGCCTTCCCCCCCCCCCCGGTGGAAAAAAATAAAATTAGCCAGAAATCATACATTGATAATAAAGAAAGAAAAAGGACAGTTCTTAGACCTCAGTATGAAAAGATAGGCTGAATACTGCGAAAAAATTTTTTTCTTGCACTTATTAGAGAGTATTCAAATACCTAAATACCTCTTTCCTAACCACTATTCTGAATCTCTACAAATAAATACCCGTCACTTACATGTGCCCAGGAATTTTGTAATTTCCTTTGTAGATCAAATCGTGTATGTACTCCGGGATGTGCTGTTTGAGAGTAGTTATACCAGAACGTAACTATGGAAATAAAAACTTCACTTAGCTCCTTTGGGGAAAAAATATGTAAGGAGAAGCCTAGTAAAATAGATCCAAGGTCCCCCAAACCAATTCATTGTCTCTCTCTCGGCTTCCCTCCCTGTAGCATGGGCTATCTCAGTGCTAAGAGCATAGAGAGGACATGATTCACAGACCCCAAGACTGCAGGAAACATGACTAACAGCCTCGGACAGAGATCAGCTCCAGCTTCCAAATCCAAGCAACGACGACAAAGGAATGATGGGACAGAGAGAGAGGCCTCTAGAGAATTTCTTGCAGACACTAGGAAGACTCTAGGTCTTGATAATCCAAAGGTTGGGGACTAGGAGCCACTAAAAGTTGGAAAATACCTATATCAAAGTGCTTCAGATTTGTTTCTGCACTCTTGTCTCCTCTCTGAAGCCTGCTGTGTGGCTCAGTTTGCATATTACTTTTATAAAGTTTATTCCAATAGTGATAGTGGGCACCAAAAACATGAAGGTATCATTATCTGCTTCCTACTATTCATATTTTTGGTAGACATTTTAAACTAAAGAATGGCATTTGAATAGTGACTGTTAGGAATCATTGACAATCATGTAAACAAGGTATTTTGGGATACATTAGTAGGAAGCTAGATCAAAAGTGCAACTTCAAACTTCTCCATTTGCAATTTTCTTCATCATTGTGCTGAACTCTCTAGTCGTTCTTACACAGTTGGCAACTTAGATACTAATCCTATCACACACAACAAAGGTTGCGCCAACATAAGACTTACTGATGCTATAAAATCATAGATGAACTTGCCTAAATGTCACTGATGGAGAGAGTCAGACAACTACAGTGAATGTGATGCAAAATAAAACCTTGGATGGACAAAAGGGTGAGGAGGCAGTGAGAGGAGGTAGGTACAAGTCTAAAGGTGAAATTGCTAAGATGATGTTGCACCTAAGATAGCAAGCTTGAATATGCAAGAGAAAGAGATATCTAGCGTGTAAAATTGAAAGGTATGGTGCTGGCACTGTGGCATAGTAGGTTAAGCCTCCACCTGTGGCGCTACCATCTCATATGGGTGCTGGTTCATGTCCTGGCTGCTACTCTTCCGATTCAGCTCCCTGCTTACGACCTGGGAAATCAGTGGAAGATGGCCCAAGTGCATGGGTCCCTGACCCTGCATGGGAGACCCAGAAGAAGCTCCTGGCTCCGAATCGGCTCAGCTCTGGTCATTGAAGCAATTTGGGAATGAACCAATGGGTAAAGACTTTCTCTCTTTCTCTCTCACCCTTTCAATTAAATAAACTTTAAAAGAATAAAATGAATTGTGAAGTATTGAGCAACCTTAAGAATTCCTTGTACTTCTTTCTTGTAATACAATAGTGCTTAAGTAGTTCACAGAATGGAGTGCCACAACAACAGATGGATGAAACTTTCTTCTATCACTCAGAATCTTGCTTCTCTCTGCCAACAGCTCTTACCTCACATTATTTGATAAAATTATGTTGGCAAAGAGCAAACAACTTAGTTAATGTATGCTCTCACCTACCCAGCATCTCTCAAGTTCTCAAATGCTATATTAGGAATTATGTGGCCCCAGTAACTTCATCAGAATATCATGGAGGAAATTATATTATGAGCAAAGCTAGTTTATGGTGACTTCCACCCATCAAAATCTAGAGCCCAAGCAAAGCTATGTCTATTAGACATATTATAGTCAGGGAAAGTTTCACCTTCATAGAGTCTTAATGTCTTGAAGGAGATATTTAATAAATAAATATTAATAAATAACCATACAGCAATGTATTTATAAGGTTGTAGGATCTTAGCTGAGTATCTTTAAGGAGGCTCTTGCAAGTTGAAACCTGAGATTGGACAGAGATTGTTTTATTTTCATCCTTTAAAATGGTAGACACAGTGAGACAAGAATCTTGAAGCAAATCGTGATCTGAGTCAAGCCTAAATTGTTCATGTACATTCAAGGAAAATTAAATCAATAGTAATAGTGTCTACCACTTACTAAACACTTTCACCAAAATATGTCTGTTTTTTAGGATATTTCTAGAGCCACATTACTTTTCCCTACCTTTCAGCACAGAAAATTGAAGGCTTAATGTGAAAAATACCCTCCCCAAGGCTATGTAGCTACATAGTAAGAATTAGAACTTGAATTCCTGTCTGGAGGAATCCAAAGCCCAAACAAAATCTTTCCAATATGCCTTCTTACATTACAACTATAATGTCTGTTACTGATCAGCCCCCAGTCCTAGCCTCTGTCCCTTCCCCACCTGCCTGCACTGATCAGAGTGCCTCACAGGTACACCTAAGTGTTGACAACTACAGAGCTGACAATAAGTCAAAATACATTTAGCACCTATGATCATACATTGGATGGAGCACCAGATTACTACCTATATAGTTACTTAAACTTGAAAAGAATGAATGTAAAACTAACAGAGACAGATGGTTCTTGGCATAACCCAATTGCATTTTGCAGTATTCTGCACATTTGATTCATCCTGTTTTGTTTTAAAAGTCCTTGGTGAAAAAAAAAGTCCTTGGTGGTCTTTGTGGTACACCAACTTTTAAACTGACCACACAGTTGTCTTTATCTGTGTCTTTTCCATCACAACATCTAATCTTTTAATTCAACAAATATTTTCCCAGCCTTGACTGTAAATCAGGTGTGTTATTCCAAGCACGTGGAATACATCAGAGAAGAAAAAAGACAAATATCTCTTCCATTATTGAGCTTATATCCTAACATGAGGAAATTGGAAGTAACTATCAGACAAAAGAAATGAGTAGGGGCTGGCACTGTGGCATAGCAGGTTAAGCCACTGCCTGTAGTGCGAGCATCCCATACAGGAGCTGGTTTGAGTCCCAGCTGCTCCACTTCTGATCCCTCTCTCAGCTATGGCCTAGGAAAGCAGAGGAAGATGGCCCAAGTCCTTGGGCTACTGTACCTATGTGGAAGACCTGGAAGAAACACCTGGCTTCAGATGAGCTCAGCTTTGGCCGTTGCAGCCATCTGGGGAGTGAACCAGCAGATAAAGACCTCTCTCTTTCTCTCTCCCTCTCTCTCATCTCTCTCCCTAATATGCAGTGATCACTAATCATGCTAAAACGAATGACTCTCTGGGTGCAAGATATTCTGTTCTAGATGACAAGTTTGGCATGCTTCCCCGAGTCCTTAAACAGTGTATGGCACGTGATTTAACACTTTCTTAATGATTGCCAACAACATTATGAACACCCATTCAGGCCCTGAGATCCAAGAAGCAGAGCTGCTTGTGCTGCTAGCTGTTGGGGGGAGGTTTGGGCACAATTATTTTTAAGCGACTACATTGAAGTTTAAAATGAGAAAAGCAGAGGAAGTGGCTAGCAGAACATAAGGACTGTTTGCAGCTGAGCCCTGGGAGAGATGAAGGATTGATTCAGAGCACAGCTGGGCCGCTAGCACTGCATCTCTACCTTTGGAGAGTGCTGATGAGCAAGAAAGCAATGACAAAGGCAATACTAGCTATGACTGGCATTTTCCTGGGGGATGTCAAAGCCAGATATGATGCTAGGAAAAGCACAAGAAAGGATCTTCCCCTACTTATAGGATGTGCTTATAGGTTGTACCTATAGGTTCTCAAGCTTTCCTTTTGTAAACACCCAAAGTAGCTGACATGAAAGAGAAACGGCACAATGCAGATGACACTGTAGTGACTGGCTTGACACAAGACTCGTGTCTTTGCAGGAAAGGAGCTGGAGTGCAGGATGTACAGCAGTGTCAGTACTTGATGTTTGGGGTTTGAGAGACCAGGGAACATCAGAATTTGAGCCAGAGATATTTAACTGTCTCAGAATAGCTGCAAGCCTTCTGATGAACATGATTAGGAATCATAATTGTAAGTGGATTTTTTGTTCAATCATGGTACCTGTCACTACTGGAGTAGACAGAATTCTGAGTCAGCACATAAGAGTCCTGCCCCCAGGAGCTTAAAAACCTTCTCCCAGTTTCTCAGATAAACATTAATCTAGCACTTCATCAAAGGATTATATAGATGTGATTAGTGTCCTACATCAGTTGAAATTGAGACAGGGAATTTATCCTTGGAGGGCCAGACTTAATAAGGTGCACTCCTCCTGAAAGAGATGCAAAGTGTGAGGAGGGTTCATTTGGAGAGAACATCTCCTTGTTTACTCTGAAAATGAGGGGCCAAGTGTTATAAAATGGAGATGGGAACTAGGAGCTGAGAGCAGTCTCCTGCTGACAGCCAGCAAATAAACAAGGATCTTAGTCCAACAACCTGAAGAAACTCAATGCTACCAACAACCTGAATGAGTTTGGAAGCAGAAGACCTCCAAAACCTCTGGAAGTCACAGAGCACGGTCAATACTCTTATTTCAACCTGTAAAGTCCAGAGCAAAAACAAAACGATGCCATGCCTGCACTTCAGATCTGCAGAAGTCTGAACTAATAAATAGTGTTGTTTCAAGTTAATGAGTTAATGATAACTTAGTAAGCTGTAATAGAAAACCAACACAATTGCTAAAAACACTTTTTGGGAAATAAATTGTTAGTAAAACTATATATTTAAGGGGCCCAGCACTGTGGCATAGCAGGTAAAGTCTCCACCTGCAGTGCTGGCATATCATGTGGGCGCTGCTTTGAGACCTGGCTGCTCCACTTCTGATCCAGCTCTCTGCTTTGGCCTGGGAAAGCAGTGGAAGATGGCCCAAGTCCTTGGGCGACACAGAAGAAACTCCTGGCTCCTGGCTTCAGATCAGCCCAGCTCTGGCCTATATTTGGGTAGCAAACCAGCAGTCAGAAGATCTTCTCTCTCCCTTTTCCCTTTCTCTCTCTCTACTTCTCTGCAACTCTGCCTTTCAAATAAATTTTGAAAAAAACTATATATTTAACTAAGAAGCTTAATTTCATGGAAGAACCCTTCCTTTATCCGCATACTTCCATTCATTTTTCTCATATATCGGAAGTTTATTTTTTATGTTTTAGAGCGTCATAAAGCAATTTGTTTTTCTTGCTTTCATTGTTACTGTGTAGTAATTATGGAACAATTTTTTTACGATGAAATTCATTCAAAATCAACTAGCAAAGAAAAAATTCCAAAATTGGTTTTAGTAAATATGTCATAATTCAGTTAATATGAAATCATTCAATTATTTATTACTCAATAGGTTCTCACTAATTGATCCCTTATTTAAGCTATTGCCCCAGTTGTTTCTCTTCCCTAATAAAGGCAGTTTATGCCATCTAAACTTTTAAAAATATTTTCAAAATGATATTATCAACAATGTTCGTATTTCTGCATATAGCCTACTCACACAATTAGTAGAAATGTAGTATTTTAGAAAAGCTCTTCAGAACTCAAAGGAAAAGGGCTACATAAAAAACTTAACATCATGACTCATAAAAAGAAATCATAATGTCCAATTAGAGAATTTCATTCAAAATTTTTAAAATTGTAAACAAGTATTTCAAATCTGAAATGTTGCCTTTCACAGCACAAACAGTCAAAACAATGTGGATGTAGTGAAAATACTGTCTAAAAAATTTCTACTAGGAGAGACTTGAACATGGTGAGTGAAGGTAGAAATCCTGTCCTTTCACATTTAATAAAAACAGAAATGCATTTGCTCAATGAAATCTATGTCTTCCCGCCTCCTATCCCTTATTTAAAAATGGAGACAAAAACAAAAGTACTAAACTCAGGCCTGACCCCTGTTCCTAAGGGAGAGACATTTCAGACAGAGTCCAGAGTGTGGGATCACCACTCAATAATACATCTCCCACTTGTAGCAAGCTGATGAGATTCCTCAAAATCTAATCCACAAGCAACAGTGTAGGATGTCAAGAGTTTAATTGCCAGAGAAAATCCAAACCTGGCCAAGAAGTCTTGTGACCACTCAACTCCTGAGTAATTCCCAGACCCCTATAAACCTGCTAGCTGGTAGCTGTTAGCTAAGGCAGGCACAATCCTCTTGTGACTAGGCAGGATCTTCACTGCCAAAGACGATGTTTAAGAAATAAGAGCTTGTTCAGGTCACACTCCGCTGAAAATGACAGAGGTAACACCAGCTGCGGGCTCAGCCAGGTGAAGAGCTCGAGTGCTGTGAGCAGGGCTCTGCCATTCTCCAAGCAGCAGACAGGGTCCCTAGCACCCCATGACTCACAATCTGCTAGCCTGAGCGCTCCAGCTGCCAGATGACATCTTCTCTAAGACCTCTGAAAAGATGTTCGGAGGAGTCTGACACCTTAATGTAGGCTCACTGCGCCCAGCCCCTCCAAGCAGGACAAGAAATGGTGGGCTGGAAGGTAGAGAAGGCATAAAGCATACAGTTATACCCAAAACACATGGAATGTTCTTAGAGAGGCAGGTTCTATGGTCAGCAGAGGACTGCATGTGGAGACACAAAAATAAATGAATATCTGTATATCCCATAGAGACAATCCTTATCTCCGCCACTCTGAGGAGAGCCACTGGTGACCACAGACAGGGAGACTCTTGTGGCTAACTGAACCTGAAAACAATCCCTCTATTTGAGTGGGAGAAAACGGCTCACTACCCCAGCAGACAGATCTTTGATGCACCTGCCTAGCACATGTGAGTCATCCTATGTAAGAACAGCTTCACTGTATTTGTTCCCGTCCATAAACAGGCAAGGTTTACTACAGTTAAAGGTGGGTACAGAAGATTCTATAATGGCATGATAAGAATATAAGGGACTAGGGTTGGTGGGGAAAATAAACAAATCAAGGATTACAAGAGACAGACAGCCTGCATTCTCTTATCACTAAGAGGAATCTGCAAAAAATCAACTCAAATTACTCCCGGACACACTACAGTCCCCTGCCTCCCCACTACTGCAAAATGCAACCCTGGTAAGCTTTGATATGGAGTATAATTATAAAGGATTTACACAGCAAATATTCTCAGTATAAAGTCCAGGGAGCTAGGCGTTGTCTTCGAATGGCAGTGGTCGTCATCTGATAACACGTAACTGTGTTCTTGGGCAGCTGAGTTCAGGCACAGCCTTGCCTCTGTGGGAGGAGGAGCTGACTGTTTCCTCTCTAACACTGAATTTGTTACCTCATCTGCATTCAAACCTGACCAGGTGAAGTAAACGGCAGCCAGAGATGCTGGGCTTGGAACAGAGTAGACACAGCCTGATGGCCCTATGGTCTGTTGTCTCCCTTTGCAGAGGGTTTTTAAGTGTAGTCATTCGCTGTTGGCCTTGGTGTCGAATGTGGGATGATTTATAATGTGACTTCGGCTGTATCTGAAAATTGTAAGGGTGAAATGAAGGTTTACTGTGGAGGTTCAGGCTAGACGTAGGTCATGGCAGCTATTGTTTTTGGCTGTCCCAAAGGTGTCTATGGAGACTTTCCCCATCTTCCTCTTCCTGGTAAGAAGCTCAAGGAGGCCTGGCTGTTCCGTGGCCGTCTTTCTGTGCATAGTGATAGAACGATTCAGAGGCTGACGGGCAGCCTCAGCAGCCACAGTCCTACTCAGTCCCTGGAATCGTCTGTAAAGAATACCCTGTCACAGCCCTGTCCCCTGACCTCCCAGGAGAATTCAGTTCAAACTCATTCTCTGGCCCGTGAGAACCTGCACCGCACAGCAGCCGCTTCTACTTCCTCATCACTTGCCACCTAGACCCTTGTCAAAGAGCCCAGCCTTACTGTTTTTCTCTTAGTTCCTGCAACACCAAGCTCTTCTCCACTTGAGAGCTTTTTTATTTGCCTCACAATCTCTTCCTCTGGATTCTTCACACAATGGTAACGCCCATTATTCCTCACACTCTATTCAGAAAGTATGTTTTCTATGCGTGTCTCTTCCATTCACTCTGCCATAGCACTCTGCAATGCTGTAATATTTGCTTATTCTTAAGCATATAGTCATTTTACTAAGTATCCCCTTTGTGCTTGAATGAAATACGTAGTCTGCAGTTATACTTGATATGTCAATTTGTAATTTGCTGCTTCTCAAATGTCCAATATCATCACTTTTTTTTATCCTTCTTAAATCTTTCAGGCCAAATGTACTTTTTCCATTTTTCCAAGTCCATTTCTTATTTTTATTTTAATTACTTTAAATTTTATTTTAAATATTATTTTAATTTTTAGCCATTGCTAAATGAAATACAAATTCAGTAGTTTTTCTACATAAATTACAATTTTTATTAATATGAAATGTATATGAACATTATGGTAATTTATGTCCCAAAGTCTAAATTTATTTATATCAACACAAGTAAAGCCAGTCTCTTTTGGTTCATCTTCGGATAATTTCTCTTTTCCCACGATGGCTTTATCTTTTACCTATGTCTCTGTATATACTTTATCACTATCTTTATTATGACACTTAATGTATTTATATTTAAAACTAAATATTTACTTATCCAGTTATATATAAATACACTTAATGTATTTCTATTTTAAAATATTTAATATATTTGTATTTTTAAAAAATGTATCTAATTGGGCTTAATCTGCCAGTTGGAATTTGCTTTCTATTCGTTTTACTTTTTTTAATGCTTCCCCTACCCCTTCCTCTATTTGATTGTGTATTTTATTTTTTTTATTTAGAAGTTATTCATTCTTTTTTGAGTGTATGGATGTTCTATAGATCATAGCATGAATTTCCTACTTCACCAAGTATAAATTCAACTGATACTTTCATCTGCTTCCCAGACAAAGCAAACAGCTTAGAACTCTAACTGAACAGAAATCCTCTTTGACTTTTATAATAGAGTTGTTTCCATTTTAATTGCATATATGTTTTGTCCTCAGAGGACATTGCTATTTTTGCTGTTTGATACAGCCAGTATCATTTGAATTTACTCAAGTATTTGCCACTGTCATTACTTTGATTTTGTTTCTTTAACATTCAGACCACTTTCCTTCCAAATCAAGAATACTATTGATATTTTCATTAG
Organism: Sylvilagus floridanus; assembly: GCA_949820135.1. NCBI lineage: Eukaryota > Metazoa > Chordata > Mammalia > Lagomorpha > Leporidae > Sylvilagus > Sylvilagus floridanus. The sequence goes on from OX463224.1 coordinate 42,162,440, forward strand.
GAGATCTATGCTGGTGTAAATTTTTCTCAGTCTTTCTTTGTCTAGAGAGATCTTTATTTCACCTTCATTCTTGATGAATATTTTTACTAAGTGTAGAATTCTACACTGACTGGTTTTCTAATATTAAGAATTTTTTTTAAATATTATTCATTTATTTATTTGAAAATTAGAGCAATGGATATAGAGAGAGAGAGAGAGCGCGCGAGCGAGCGAAAGCGCACTTCCATCCATTAGTTCACTCCCCAAATGGCCACGGCAGCCAGGGCTGAGTCAAGGCGAAGCCAGGAGCCAAGATTCCATTCTGGATTCCCACGTGGGTGGCAGGGGCCACACACTGGGTAATTCTCAGCTGCCTTCCCAGGAACATTAACAGGAAGTTGGATTGGAAGTGGAACAGCTAGGACTTAAACTAGCACCCCAATATGAGATGCCAGCAACACAAGAACGTGATGCGCAACACGAGTCCCTAGGGTTTGTTGTTTCCCAGCACCAGGAAGATATTACCCTATTCTTGCCTATTTTACGTTGCCTTATTGAGAAGTTACCTGTGTGTCTGTTTATTGTCTCTTTAAAGGTATTATTTTCTTAAACACTGTTTTTCTTCATTCTGCTATACCATATGTAAGTGTGGGCTTTTTTTCACCGTTGCTGGGATACATTAATCTTGAATATGCAGACTGACGTACTTAATCATTTCTGAAAATTCTCAGAATTATTTCTTCAAATTCTGCTGTGTTCTTTTTCCAACTAACACAGAAACTAAACATCTGTTAGCCCTCCTCACTATAATCTATGTGTCTTACTCTACTGTCTTTTCAGTCCTCTTGTCTTTGTCTGGATATGTTTTACCATTTGATATTTATTGCGAAGATTTTCTTCTGACATCTTCTAGGTCATCAACTTTCTCTTTAGCTATGCACAACTGAGTTAAAAGCCTCAGTCATTTTAATTGCTTTTTTTTCTTTTAGCGTTAGAACCTTTAAGTGGTTCTATTTCAAATCTGCACTGACATGTTTTATTCTTTCACAATCTTGTTAGAATTTTTGGTTTTGTATTCTTAAACTATTGTAAAATACTCATTTTACAAAGGATGTCTAATAATTCAGGTATCTTGCACAATTGAGAATGTTTCTCATGACTTTTTGTAGCTATTTTTGTTGTTATTGTCTTTCTTCCACAGGCATTTGAGTACCTTTGGTTGTACCCAGAACACAGTGTAAAAACAGTCTGAGGTTTGAGGTGATGCTATCTTCCTTCAATAGAAATTCTACCATTGCCCCACCGGGAATGCCCTGACCATACACTGAGTGAGGTGCTGGCAAAACTGGATTACATATATAACTGAATGAAAAATCTCTGCCTCTCAAAACATATACAAAAATCAACTCAAGATAGATTAAAGAACTTAATTTAAAACCTGAGACTATGAAGTTGCTGGAGGAAAATGTAGGGAGAACACTCTAAGACATCAGTGTAGGTGACAACTTCTTGAGTTAGACCCCAAAGCACAGGCAACAAAAGCAATAAAAGCAAAACTTAATAAATGGCATTATATCAAACACAAACTTTTGTCCAACAAAGGAAATGATCAATAGGGTGAAGAGATATTCAATTGAATGGGAAAAATATATTTGTGATCTACTTATCTAACAAAGGATTGATATCCAGAATATTTCAGCAACACAAAAAATTCAACATCAAAACAATAACCAGTCCAGTTAAAAAATGGGCAAAGGAGCTCAATAGACAGTTCTCATGGGGAGAAATACAAATGGCCAACAAGTATATGAAAAAATGCTAAACATTACTAGCCATCAGGGAAAAGCATATGAAAATCACAATGAGGGGCCAATGCTGTGGCGTAGTAGACTAAGCCTCTGCCTGCGGTGCCAGCATACCATATGGGCACTGGTTTGTGTCCTGGCTCCTCCTCTTCTGATTCAGCTCTCTGCTTTGGCCTGAGAGAGAAGAAGATGACCCAAGTGCTGGGGCCCCTGCAGCCCTGCACCCACATGGGAGACCTGGAAGAACTCCTGGCTCCCGGATTCGGACCAGCCCAGCTCCAGCTGTTGTGGCCATTTGGGTAGTGAACCAATGGATGAAAGACCTTTCTCTCTCAGTCTTTCCCCTTCTCTGTCTATAACTCTACCTCTCAAATAAATAAATAAATAAATATTTTAAAAAAAACAATGAGATATCACCTCATCCCCATCAGAATGGTAATATCCAAAATAGAGTAACAAATGCTGGCCAAGATATAGAGAAAAAGGAACATTTAGACACTGTTAGTCAAACTTAAATTAGTTTAGCCACTGTGGAAAACAGTGTGAAGATTTCTTTAATAACTAGAAATAGACATCATATGATCCATCAGTCCCACTACTGGCTATATGCCCAAAAGGTATGAATACATTGTATCAAAAAGATACCTGAACTACTATGTTTATAGCAGCACTGTTCTCAATAGCCAAAAATATGGAATGAACCACAGTGTCAATCACAAGATGAATGGATACACAATGTTATCAGATGAATGGGTAAAGGTACACACAATGGAATATTATTTAGCTATATAAAAGAAATTCTACCATTTGCATCAAAACGGATGCAAATTGGAGGACATCATGTTGAGTGAAATAAGTCAGTTACAGACAATTATCACATGTTCTCCCTTATATGTGGGAGCTAAAATTTTAAAAAATCAAAAGAACAAAAACAAAGGGGCTCGCATTATGGCGTAGGCACTAAAGACACCACTTCCTGTACGGCTCCGGGTTAATGTGCCTGGGAAAGTACTGGAAGATAGCCGAAGTCTTGTGTCCCTGCACCCATGTGGGAGACCCGGGAGAAGCTCCTGGCTTCAGATAGGCACAGCTCCAGCCATTGTGGCCGCTTAGGGAGTGAAACCAGCACATGGAAGACCTCTCTCACTCTTTCTCTCTCTGCATCTGCCTCTCTGTAACTCTGCCTTTCAAAAAAATAAATAAATCATTTTTTAAAAAATACAAATTGGCTGAATGGATCAAAAGCCAACACCCAACCATATGCCATCTACAAGATGCACACTTCACCAGTAGAGACACACAAAGTGCAAAGATGGAAAAAGTTATTCCATGCAAATGGAAATCAAAAGTGAGCAAAAGTAACTTGTACTGATATCAGACAAAACAGACATTAAGACAAAAAAAAAAACTGTTAAAATAGATCAAGAAGATCACCAGATAATGATCAAGGCATAAATTCAACAAGACTGTATGATGACTATAAATACATTGCAGCTAATGATAAGGCTTCCAGATTTATAAAATAAATATTAGTAGATCTAATTGGAGACCTAAAATCCATCACAATAGCACTGCAGAACATTAACACCCCAATTTCATCCAGGGACAGATAAATCAGACAAGAAGATTAACCCAGTGTTGGAGCTGTGATGCACCTGTTTGAGCTGTAGCCTATGATGCTGGAATCTCATATGATGCTCATTCAAATCCTGGATGCTCCGCTTCTGATTTAGTTCCCATAATGTGTCTGATAAGGAAGTGGATCATGACCCAAGCTTGGGTCCCTGTCACCTACGTAGGAGACCTTTAAGGAATTCCAGGCTCCTTATTTCAGCCTGGCCCAGCCCCAGCCACTGCAGCCATTTGAGGCGTGAACCAGTGGATGGAAGATCTCTCTCCCTCTCTCTCTAATTCTGTGCTTTATATAAATAAGTCTTTGAAAATATTCAACAAGGAACAAAGCTAATCTATACTATAGTCCAAATGGACATAATAGGTATGTGTAGTACATTACATCCCACAGCTGCACAATACATGTTCATCAGTGCATGGAATATTCCCTAGGATAGGCCATATATTAAGCTATAAAACAAGTCTCAACAAATTCAAAATAAATTGAAATCAAATCATGTCTTTTCTGACCACACTGGAATTAAGCTAGAAGAACTGAAAGACTGACGGTTTTTTTTCACTCATTCAGTCTGAAACAGAGCAAAGTTTCTATAAAAATAAAATGTTTGACCTCAAAAGTCTGGAATTGACCTGATCCAGACTTCTAAGCTATGGCCAGGAGAATAGACAGGTTCCTGAATTCCAGTGGTGGAAGAGAATATATGCTTGAACTATCTGGAAAAAGCAAAGGTTGGCTCAGAGAGTGAAGTGAGCTCACCAAATCTAGGGATTCTCTGGCTCTAAAGTCCATCTGTATAATTACTGCATGTTACACACTGTAAAACAAAGAGTTGCTTAGATATAAACAGAGATGAGACTATTAAAACTTGGAAAAGGGGGCATTACTAAGTCAAAAATGCCATGTTACATGTTTGCAACACTAATAGAATCAATGCAAACTAGGAACAGTGATGACTTAGAATACATTTGCTATGTTAGTTAGCCAATGAATTAGTATATAATTCTCGTGCCTGCAGTGTTGGAGTAAGGAGCTCCCCAATGTGGACTTTTTTTTTTTCTTGACAGGCAGAATGGGCAGAGAGAGAGAGAGAGAGAGAGAGACAGGGAAAAGGTCTTCCTTTACCATTGGTTCATCCTCCAATGGCTGCCGCAGCTAGCGCACTGCGGCCAGTGCACTGCGCTGATCCGAAGGCAGGAGCCAGGTGCTTCTCCTGGTCTCTCATGGGGTGCAGGGCCCAAGCACTTGGGCCATCTTCCACTGCACTCCCGGGCCACAGCAGAGAGCTGGCCTGGAAGAGGGGCAACCAGGACAGAATCTGGCGTCCCGACTGGGACTAGAACCCGGTGTGACGGTGCTGCAAGGCGGAGGATTAGCCTAGTGAGCCGTGGCGCCAGCCCCCAATGTGGACTTGAAAAGAATAGGGGAGATGAGATACTGGATGTGTATTTTCAAATGAATTATATATCCCTTTTCTTTCATACACAAGTATATTTCAGTAAGCTTGTCAAGTTATTATACCAGATTAGTTATTTCTTTTCTACTGGATGTGTTAAAGTATTTGTTTCAGAATACTTTCTAATTGGCAAAACAAAAATTGTGAAGTAGTACAAAGAGTTACCATATTCACCATACCCATCTTCCCCCACTGTTAACATCTTATATTAGGATGACACAATTGTGATAATCCATTAACCACGCCAACCATTCCTATTAGAAACAACTCATATTAGTATATATTCAAAGAAACTAAGATCTATAGACAGGTTCATAAATACACAATGGAATGTTATTCCGTCATGAAAAAGGATGAATCCTGTCATTTGTAGCAAAATGGATGAAACTTGTTAAGTGAAATAAGCCAGCCACAGAAAGACAAATCCCATATATTCTCTCCAGTATGTGGGAGCTATTAAAAACAAAAAACAAACAAAACAAAAAACTGCACACTGAATAAAGAATGTTGATTATGGCTGGTGTTATTGTGTAGCACATAAAAGCTGCCACCTACAATACTGGTATCTCATGTGGGCACTGATTCGTGTCCTGGCTACTCTACTTCCCAACCAGCTCTCTGGTGATGGCCTGGGAAAAGCAGCAGAAGACAGCCCAAGTCCTTGGGCCCCCTCCTACCCACACAGCAAACTTGGAAAAGCTCCTGGCTCCTGGCTTCAGCCTAGCCAAACCTTAGGCATTGCGGCCATCTGGCGAGTGAACCAGCAGATGAAGGATATCTCCCCCACCTCTCTCTCTCTCTCTCTCTCTCTCTTTGACAGTTAGACAGTGAGAGAGAGACAGAGAGAAAGGTCTTCCTTCTGTTGGTTTACTCCCACAAATGGCCTAAGCCAGGAGCCAGGTCTTCCTCCTGGTCTCCCATGTGGGTGCAGGGGTCCAAGCACTTGGGCCATCCTCCACTGCCTTCCTGGGCCACAGCAGAGAGCTGGACTGGAAGAGGAGCAACTGGGACTAGAACGCGGCGCCCATATGGGATGCCGGCCCCAGAGGCGGAGGATTAACCAAGTGAGTCACAGCATAGGCCCTATCTCTCTCTCTCTCTCTTTCAAATAAATAATTTTTAAAAACTCAAAAGAAAAGGCCGGTGCCGCGGCTCAGCAAGCTAATCCTCCGCCTTGCGGCGCCCGCACATGGGGTTCTAGTCCCTGTCGGGGCACCGGTTTCTATCCCGGTTGCCCCTCTTCCAGGCCAGCTCTCTGCTGTGGCCAGGGAGTGCAGTGGAGGATGGCCCAAGTGCTTGGGCCCTGCACTCCATGGGAGACCAGGAGAAACACCTGGCTCCTGCCATCAGATCAGCGCGGTGTGCCGGCTGAAGTGCGCTGGCCGCGGCGGCCATTGGAGGTGGAGGGTGAACCAACGGCAAAGGAAGACCTTTCTCTCTGTCTCTCTCTCTCACTGTCCACTCTGCCTGTCAAAAAAAAAAAAAAAAACTCAAAAGAAAAAAGAATGATGATTCCTAGAAGATGGGAGGCTGGGAGGGTTGGCAGGATAGAATGAGATTTTAGAAGTAGAGCATTTACTTTTGGGGAATGAACCAGCTGCTGGAAATCCCCCTTTCCCTCTCCCCTCCCCCTTCTCCTCCCCGCCCCTCCACCCTGTAGCACTGCCTTTCAAATACATAAAATATGTCTGTTAAAAGAAAAAAAAAGTAGAGCACTTGCTTCCTAAAGTTAATCTCCAGAACAATTGAATTTTATCTGTAAATCCACTTTTAGTAGATTCCATCACACAGTTCCTGTAACCTGCCTCAAATTATAAATGTTTCAGCTCCTTTTAACTTTTGGTTTCAAAAGGCAATAGTTGTCTTAAATTATATTATTGATGAAGCAATGTCAACTAGCTAGGGGAAAGGTTAAAATATCTATAGAAAAGAGAAAAATTCTTAAAGTTGATACCTCTTATAGATTCAACTATTCTCAGATATCTTTATATCTTATAGATCGATGGCTTAACAGAGTTGTATTAAGAATCTTAAATGCTATTTAAACTTATATTTTCTTAGTCTTTTACAAATCACAAATATGAGAGTTAGTTAAATTGCTACTAAGCATAGTCAATATTTCTGGCATCATATCATTCCAGACTGCCATAACTTGAGTATTTCTCACTGAAAATTTTTCTTTATAGGCATTGTCACATAACCTTAAAGTCCAAGATCATAATAGCCCAGGCTTACCTGACTTCAGGTATCCTTTACTTCAAAGTCCCTTTGCCAGGAAACACAGTATTCACATTCCCTTGTCAGCACCTGACTATTGGTCTTTAAGACAAGAAAGCAACCCTTCTATCCTTAGAGGCCTGCTCATGGCTCAGCTGTTGACAATTATGTAACTACCAAATCACCCCAAGGCTGCTGCTGCTGCTGCAGATGCCTCCTCACCCAACCTAACCTCTAAAGCAGCAGTTTTCAATTTGGCTGTACCGTAGAATCACCTGAGATGCATCTAAAAATGTGAAAACGCCATAGTGCATTTAAACCAGATTTCTTTGGAGGCGAATGTAGAGTTCTTGCCCTCTCTTCTCCTTTGCAAGTACATATAAAGATTTTCACTTACACTTCATCAAGTCCAAACCAATTCCTGCGGGTAAACATTAATAAGATACACAGTTACAGAATCAAAACCAAACACCAACAACCTTACCTTGTTACTGCAGCAGCTATCTGAATCCTGGCCTCCTGGGTCATTCTCAGGCGGCCTTCGCAGGGTGCCTCCCATTGTTCCCCACCAGCCTTTTAACTACTGGCAGAGACCAACTGCCCAGCAGCATTGCAAGAATAGCTACAGAAAATCTAGATTAGACCCAAGAGAAACTCGCCCGCAAAGGAAGCAGTTCCTGTTTTAAAAGCTTTGAGGCCCGCCTCCTTTTCCTCATTTCCTGTTCCGGAGAGAACTGGTAGTGAGAAAATAGACTCTGTAGGAGACAGGCAGGTGGTAGCCATAGAAGTGAGTCCTACAACCCCAGCAGTTACAGACAATCACACCACAGCAATTGCCAGACGCACTTCAAGCAGTATGCACAAGTGGAAGTGACTTTTTCCTTTACATCATACGTTCATAAAGAGAATAGTACTGTCCGTTTTAAATATTCCTTCATCGTGTATATATTTTAATGTTCCAGTGGAGGTTCACCATCTACAAGTTTAGTTCTGTTTTCTGGTCCTTTGCTTGCATTGCATTTCATCAGTATTGGAGGTTTTTTTTGTTTGTTTTTTAGGTTTGTTTCTTGGTTTTGTCTTGCTTTTTTGTTATGTTTTGGTCTAAGCTCTTGACTTCTCTAAAGAAGCATTCTAATATAAACAAATAAGTAAACACACAATAAACGTATATTGTAATTTAAAAGCAAAACTTGGAGGAATTATACAGTCTGGTTTCAAAATATAATACAAAGCAAGAGTCACCAAAACATCAGGGAATTGGCTTAAAGTTGACATGATACATAAGCAATGGAACAGAATAGAAAGCCCAAAAATAAATGTATGTATTTATGGCCAATTGATTGTCAACAAAGATACCAAAACACACAATGGCGAGAGGACCATCTCTCCAACCAAGTATATTGAGAACACAGTATATCCACTTGCAGAAGAAAAATTAGGTCATTATCTAATATCCTGTACAAAAAGTAATTCAAACTGGATTTAAAACGTAAACATAAAACTGAAACCATAAAACTTCTGGAAGAAAACATGGGGGAAATGCTCCATGACATTGATCTAGAGAATTTTTTTTTAATGATTTTATTTGTTTATCTGAAAGGTAGAGTTACAGAGGCAGAGGAGGGAGGCAGTGAGAGAGAGGGTGAGAGAAAATCTTCCATCTGCTGGTTCACTCCCCAAATGGCCACAATAGCTGGAGCTGGGCCGATTGGAAGCCAGGAGCACCACCTGGGTGCAGGGGCCCAAGCACTTGGGCCATCTTCCACTGCTTTCCCATGCCATAGCAGAGAGCTGGATCAGAAATGGAGGAGCCAGGACTCAAACTGGCACAAATATGGGATGCCAGTACTGCAAGTGGTGGCTTTACCCACTAAGCCACAGTGCTGGTCCCTGGAGAATGATTAACATGATCCCAAAAGTATAGACAACAAAAGAGAAAATAAACAAATGGGATCACATCAAACTAAAACTCTTCTGCACAGTGAAAGAAACAAGCAGTAGAGTGAAAACCTAACTTACAGAATGGTAGAAAGTATTTGCAAACCATACAACTGACAAGGGGTGAATATCTAAGATATGTAAGGAACTCAAACAACTCAATATTAAAAAAATTAATAACCTAATTTAAAATGAGCAAATAACAAGAATGGACATTTCTCAAAAGAATACATACAAATGACCCAAGCATAAATGAATAAATGTTAAACATCACTAATTATCAAGGAAATGCAAACTAAAACCACAATGAGATACTATCCCACACCTGCTAGATTTGCTATTATCTAGACGATGAAAGATAAATGCTAGTGAGGATGAGGGGAAAAGGGAAGCCCAGCACACCATTGGTGTAAATGAATTGTAAATTGGTGCAGCCATTAGGAAAAACAACACAGAGGTTCCTCAGAAAACTGAAAATAAAACTGCCATTTGATCCCCAATTCTACTTCTGTGTATATTCTTGAATCCAGAGGAAATGAAATCAGTATTTCAAAGAGATAACTTCACTAGCTTTTGCATTGCCAAGATAGAGAATCAACCTAAGTTTCCACGGAAGGAATAGAGAAAGTGTACAATAATATACCACTCGTGTTTGATGACAAGCCTGCCTTTTCTGATAGTATGGATGAGCTTGTGAAACATCATGTTAAGTGAAATTAGCCAAGCACAGAAAGAAAAATACTGCATGATCGCTCTTATATGTGGAATCCAAAAAAGCCAAGCTCACAGAAGCAGAGAGAAGAATGGTGTTACTGGGGGTAGGCATCGTGGCACAGCAGCTTAATCATCCCTTCAGACATGGGCATTTTATCAGAGTGCCAGGATCCAGTTCCACGTCTGCCAGCCAATCCTGCTTGCTACTGATGCACCTGGGAGGCAGCAAGTGGTGACTTCAGTGTGTGAGTCCTTGCTGCCCATGCGGAAGACCCAGATGGAGCTCCTGACTATTGCAGGGATTTGGGGAGTGAACCAGCAAATGGAAGAGATTATCTATCTATCTATCTATCTATCTATATTTATCTATATCTATATATATATATATATATATTTTTATCTCTTTCTCTCTCTCTCTCTCTCTCTTTGTTTTTCTGTCACTCTTTCCCTGTTACTTTCCCTTTCAAATAAATATTCAAAAAAAAAAAAAAACCCTGGTTGTCACTAGAGACTGGGAGGGAGTGAAGGTGGGACTTGGGACATGGTTAGTTGAAGGAGAAAAAGTTCGGCAGGAGCAATAAGTTCAGATCTATTGTACAACACCGTCAGTGGAGTTAACAATTATGCACTGTGAATTTGGAAGTTGCTGGAAGAGTAGATTTCAAGTGTTCTCACCACAACAACAAAAAATGATATGTAAGATAGTGTGTGTGTTATCTTGATTTAGCCATTCCATACACAGATTCTTTTTTTAAGATTTTTTTTTATTTATTTGAGAGGTAGAGTTACTGACAGTGCCTCTTCCCGGTCTCCCATGCAAGTGCAGGGGCCCAAGCACTTGGGCCATCTTCTACTGCTTTCCCAGGCCACAGCAGAGAGCTGCATTGGAAGAGGAGCTGCCAGGACCAGAACTGGCACCCATATGGGATGCCAGTGCCACAGGTGGAGGATTAACCTACTGCACCATGGCACCGGCTCCTCCATATATAGATTCTGAAACATCACGTGCATGATGCAAGTGTATTAACAGGAAGCTGGATCACAGGTAGAGCAACCAAGACTACAACTAGCACTTCAATACAGGACGCAGATGTCATAAACAGTGGCTTAACTCACTTCACTACGACAGCTGCCCCTGTTATTTTAGTTTTTAATAGCTTAAGTTTCACTGATCTGGAAATTGAGCAGTATATGGAATTGGGTAAGGATTTAATACTTTTTAAATTATGCAGCAGTTGTTATAAAACCAGTGTTGGTCTAATATGTTCTTTCCTCACTTATTTAATATATTGTTCTTTTCATCACAAAGGAAACTCTAGTATATAATAACTTGTTCTCTTCCTGGGTCTTTATTGATGTTTCTTTTTCTTCCTCATCATATAATGTTAACTGTGTACTTGTCTTTACCTATTTCCTTTCTTCTCCTACCCCCTAGGAAAAACAAAAAGCTCTCTTCTTACATTTAGTGTTAAAATCAGCTTTAGAGGGGCCGGCACTGTGGCGCAGTGGGTTAAGGCCCCAACCTGCAGGGCCAGCATCCCATATGGGCATTGGTTCAAGTCCCAGCTGCTCCACTTCTGATCTAGCTCCCTGCTAATGCACTTGGGAAAGCAACAGAGGATGGTCCAGGTGCTTGGGCCTCTGCACCCATGTGGGAAACCCAGAACAAGCTCCAGGCTCCTGGCTTTGGATCAGCTCAGCTCCAGACACTGCAGCCATTTGGGGAGTGAACCAGTGGATGGACAACTTCAACAATTTGAGGAGTAAATGAGCAGATGGAAGACTTCTCTCTCTCTCTCTCTCTCCCTCTCCCTCTCCCTCTCTCTCTCTCTCTCTTTCTCTTTTTCTGTAACTCTTTCAAATAAATAAAATAAATCTTTACCCAAAAATTAGCTTTAGAACCACTTTGGGAAGGTGGGGTTTCCAGGAGAATCATATTCTATTTATATATTAGTTTGAGGAGAATTTACTTCTTCACAATAAATTGAAATTCCACATCCAATGACACCCACTTAATCAAGATTCTTTAATGTTCCTCTGCTTATTTTGTAGCTTTCATCAAGACAAATTTGAACATTTTTGTCAGATTTATTTTTAAAGATTTTCTGTGTTTTTGAAAGAATCAAGACCTTAGTCATCCTGTATTAATTTACCAAAAGATCTTATTTTCTTCAGCTATAGATTTATCTTGCACAATGGCTTTTTAAGCATTTTAAATTCTGAGGTGAGAAAAAAGACTATAGCACACCAAAATATTAATTTTTTGGATTAATGAACTAGCATTACAGATTTCTGTTCTTCCACCATTTTTTAATTTTCCTTAAGTTTATATTTAAGATATATTTCAAATACAAATGAGGAAATGATAAAGAAAAAAAAACTCCTAGACTTTCCATTCATAACTTCAGTCTATCATGTGTAACTGTAGGTACCTACATCCTCCAGATTTTTGTTGTTGTTGATCACCCCAACTAAATTTTAAGAGCTTTGCGTTTTCTTCCCAGACACTGTACTGGTATATTTTGCTATTTTGTACAATAGCATGAAACTAGCAAGTGCCCCATAAATCCTTGCTCAATTGAATGACTGAAGCAGAAGAGAGAGGGAAAAAGCCACACAAGGAGATGTGGCACTTCAAAACAACTTATGCACTGTCTGCTTTTGTGTGTGAGTTTTGTGGGTATGGCTATGTCTTCGACTAGAATTGGGTGGCACAGGGTTATTTCCCATATTCTTTCTTTTCTTTTTTTTTTTTGACAGGCAGAGGCAGAGTGGACAGTGAGAGAGAGAGAGACAGAAAGAAAGGTCTTCCTTTGCCATTGGTTCACCCTCCAATGGCTGTCGCGGCCGGCGCACTGCGCTCATCCGATGGCAGGAGCCAGGTGCTAGGTGCTTTTTCCTGGTCTCCCATGGGGTGCAGGGCCCAAGCACTTGGGCCATCCTCCACTGCACTCCCTGGCCACAGCAGAGAGCTGGCCTGGAAGAGGGGCAACCGGGAAAGAATCCGGCACCCCAACCGGGACTAGAACCCTGTGTGCCGGCGCCTCAAGGCTGAGGATTAGCCTAGTGAGCTGCGGTGCCGGCCTCTTTATTTTCATATTCCTAATGACACAGTTTTGGCACATTGGAACTACTAAGTAATAAATCCTGGATGAATTAGAAATGAAAAAGGTATAGGCTGAATAATCAACTCAGTAATTAAAATGCAAAATAATGCAAAACTGAGAGTACATTTGCATTCCTCAGCAAACATTTTAAGAGCCTTTATCCCATATTCTAGACAAAAGCGTCCCAGTTTGTAAAGGCTTATAGGAAAGCAAGCACTGTTTTTGGTGGTGGCCATGGTCCTCACATTTTATAAATTGCAAGATAAAGATGAATAATAAAAGTGCCATTTTAAAAAAATGAAAATTCTGGGTAATAAATTTTTTTCAAAAGACAGATGCAAATATGTGGATTACCTCTTACTTCACGCTCTCAGTCAAACCAAGGTCAAAGCTGAATGGCTAACTGCTGCTTACTATTGTACCTCTTCCATTTAAGTAGATTTGTTTGATGAAAAATTTAATGCATTGAGAAATTACACATTCAATTTTCTGTGTGACTATATGCCCTTGTTTCCACAAATACCCAAGCTAGGTATATTTTTATGCACAACTAAAAGAATCCAAACTGTTAAGCAGCCGTCAATATTTTAAAACACCAGAAGATGGCGCTATTATTCCATTTATTATACTCTCCTTTTTTTTTCTTTTTTTTTTAAACAAAAAGACGTTTCCAAAGGACTTAATTTGAGCTTTCTTTACCAAAAATTAAGATTTCAAGATCACCTGTGATTCCAAATTGAATTAGAATCAACACTATCCATAAAGCAAAATTATAAGAGTGATCCCCACTTTACCATGTGCTGGTGGTATGTGAAGCCTTTGTTTCTCTAAAGGCTATAGGCATCTTATTTTCAATGGAGCTTTGTGGTGTGTGTGTGTGTGTGTGTGTGTGTGTGTGATCTCACAGGTGTTTATTATCCTTTCTTTCTGTCACTCTATGTTTGCCTCCTATATAATGATGCTGTATGTGGCTACAGCTGTCTCTATTAAATTGTGTCTGGTTCACAATCCATCAAATAAATGTATAAATGTAAAAACCAAATAAATGTAAAGAAACGTACCTGTTTCTTTGTCTTGTGAGCATTTTGGTGTGCCATTCTTTCTGTTCATGTTCTTCATTATCTTTTCTAGTTTTCTATTTAAAAAAATACAAAAATTATATCTGCTCCATAATGACACAAAATATATTCCATTCCTATCCCTTTCCACTTATTTCCATTATGTCTATGAAATGTTTGGTTTTTAAAATTAGTTGTTCTTATCAAATTGAACTTATAAGTAAGCAAACATTGTGTGTGTTCTGCATATTTCTTGTGGTGTGTGTGTGTGTGTGTGTGTGTGTGTGTGCATATGTGGGTATGTGTGTGTGTGTGTACATATGTGGGTATGTGTGTGTGTGTGGGCATGTGTGTATATGTGTGTGTGTGGCGCTTAATTTTTTAAATTCCTGTACGTGATGTATGCAGAATTCCCTACTGAACTGTTTTGTGCTTCCTGAACACTGATTTGAGTAGAACAGAGTTATGCCTCATATAAACTATCTCCCATCCCACTTGCTCCTATGCATATACTTGCAAAGTATTTATCAAATAAATGACAGGCTAGATGTTTATCATTTTGAGTGAAAAAATTGAATAGGTGAATTTTATTTCAGTTCTATATCAACTCATATAACTTCATTCTTTTCCTCTGTTGTCTAGTTTTTATCCACAGCTTATACATGAAATGTGTGGCATTCTCATGGACTACACTGAGTAAAAGGAGAACTACAAAGCTCATCTATAAATTATTTAATTCATTTTGCAGAAAAACTTTAAAAGGGGTCCAGTGCTCTGGCACAGCAGGTTAAAGCCCAAGCCTGCAGCGCTGGCTTCCCATGTGGGTGCCAGTTCAAGTCCTGGCTGCTCCACTTCTTTTTTTTCAACTATTATTTAATAAATATAAATTTCGAAAGTACAACTTTTGAATTATAGCGGCTTTTCCCACTATAACCTCGCTCCCACCCGCAACCATCCCATCTCCCACCCCATTCTTCACCATGATTCATTTTCAATTATTTATATACAGAAGATCAACTTAGTATATACTAAGTAAAGATTTCAATAGACTGCACCCACAAAGACACACAAAATATAGAGTACTGTTTGGGTAGTAGTTTTACCGTTAATTTGTATAGTACAACACATTAAGGACGGAGGTCATACATGTGGAACAGGTACACAGTGACTCCTGTTGTTGATTTAACAATTGACACTCTTACTCATGATGTCAGTAAGCACCCAAGGCTCTTGTCATGAGCTGCCAAGGCTGTGGAAGCCTCTTGAGTTCACCAACTCTGATCTTATTTAGACAAGGCCACAATCAAAGTGGAAGCTCTCTCCTCCCTTCAGAGAAAGGTACCTCCTTCTTTGATGGCCCACTTCTGATCTAGCTCCCTGCTAATGCACCTGGGAAAGAGAAGAGGATGGCCCAAGCCCTAGGGCCCCTGCACCCACATGCGAGACAGAAGAAGCTCCTGACTCCTGACTTCACATTGGCTCAGCTCAGCCATTGCAGCCATTTGTGAAGTAAACCAGGAGGTGGAAGATTCTCTCTCTCTCTCTCTAACTCTTTCAAATAAATAAAATCTTTAAAAAATAAAAAATTGGGGGCTGATGCCATGGCATAGCGGGTAAAAGCTGCCACCTACAGTGCCAGCATCCCATATAGGCATTGGTTAAAGTCCCAGCTGCTCCACTTCTGATGTGGCTCTCTGCTATGGCCTGGGAAGGCAGTGGAAGATGGCCCAAGGCCTTGTGCTCCTGCACCCGCATGGGAGACCCAGAAGAAGCTCCTGGTTCTTGGCTTTGGATCAACCCAGCTCCAGCCATTGTGGCCATCTAGGGAGTAAACCAGCAGATGGAAGACCTCTTTCTCTCTCTTTCTCTCTCTCTTTCTCTCTCTGCCTCTGCCTTTGTAACTCCAAATTTCAAATGAACAAATAAATCTTTAAAAATAAATAAATAAATAATTTTAAAAGTTAACAATTTTAAAAAAAAAACCTTAAAAAAAGCATTCACAGGGAGCTGGATTAGAAGTGGAGCAGCTGGGACATGAACTGGTGTCCATATGGGAGCGTTCCATCCAAAATTTAGAGCTCTCAGACTTCAGAGGAAGAACCTATGTGGTTCCCTCCCCCACTCCTCAGAGCCAAGATTGGGGTGAGGAGGCAGCATCTTGAGATTCTTGAAATGGGGCAACAAGAGAACCAGAGCCCAGGGTCTTACAGCATCCTGTGCTTTGAGAGACAGAGGAGGCAGGGCTGCTGGGGTAGCCTCTAGTAATCTTAAATAAGGAAGCTTGCCTGTTGGAATTGAAAGCCATCATGTTTCCCACTGCCTCTGCTCCTCTGAACAGGTGAAAAATCACAGGTTGCTGCTAGTTATACTCCAGCTGCCCAGTCAGGCTGCAGAGACACACAGCTCCCCTGTACACTGGGGACGGGTCTCACAGTGGGGTCGCACACACACTATGGCATGAGTTGCTACTATAGAATGTATGCATTCCTTGGTGGGTGAAGGTCACTGGCACCATGAGCTCACTCTAAGCTGTGAATTAGTTAGTTCATCCTGCCACAGAGAAAAGCTGAGACAGTGAACACACCAACAGCTTCAACATGTCCTCCATCCACTGACTATAGCCAGAGGAGCTCCATCACCCCATCACGCCCATCATGGGAGTCAGTTCCATCCACAAATGGTGGCCAGAGCTCCCTGGGCCCAGTCAACGCACACCAGTGGAAATCAAGTGTAAGCCTTAGAGGCCTCACCACGCCCCAGAGTCACACCTCTGGGAACAAAGCCTTCACTTTACAAAACAAAACAAGATAAAACAACAACAACAACAAATCCTCCAGAAGTGTAAGAGAAAGAAGACAGGACTTTTGAAATATGTCAGTCAGGAGGAGGAGAAGGAGAAATTACAATGAGAAACGTGTTCAGGATCTATGGAATATCACCAAACAACCAAATATACATGTGCTAGAAGTTCCTAAGGTATGGAAAAAAAGAACAATTTAGAAAACCTATTGAGTGGGGCTGACACTGTGGCCTAGTAGGCTAAGCTTCTGTCTCTGCCACCAGCATCCCCTATGGGCACTGATTCATGTCCCAGCTCCTCTTCCAATCCAGCTCTCTGCGATGGCCTGGGAAAGCAGCGGAAGATGGCACAAGTCCTTGAGCCCCCACCTCCATATGGGAGACCTAGAGGAAGCTCCTAGCTTCAGATTGGCTCAGCTCCGACCATTGCAGCCATTTGGGAGTGAACCAGCGGATGGAAGAACTTTCTGCCTCTTCCTCTCTGTCTGTAACTCTGCCTTGCAAATAAATAAAAATCTTTTTTTAAAAAAAGAAAATGTTTTCAGCAAAATATAGTAGAAAATTTCCCAAATTTGGACAAAGATACCAACATCCAAATACAGGAAGCACACAGAACCCCAAACAGACATGATGAGAAAATATCCTCATCACAATACATTATAATAATACTTTCAAAAGTAAAACATAAAAATATATTAAAATTTGCATAGGAGAAATGCCAGGAAACTCTTAAAGGAACTACCAATGGATCGACAGAAACCCTACAGGACAGACTCTCCTGGAGAGATATGGTTCAAATTCTAAAAGAAGAAACTTGCCAACCCAGAATACTTTACCCAATGAAGCGCTCACTCAAAAATGAAGGTGAAATAGAGACATTGTAAGACAAGCAAAAACTGAAAGAATTTGTCACCACCTAGACGGCCTTACAAACAATATTTAACAATGCACTACACACACAAAGACGTTTAGCATCATGAAAGAATGTGAAGGTAGAAAACCTCCTAGTAAAAGAACAAAGGAGATTCAAAACAAATAGGAATATTTATGGGGAAATGGCAAGACCAAGTCAGTACTTATTAATAATGACCTTGAATGTAAATAGACTAAATTCTGCAATTAAAAGGGACAGACTGGCTGATGGATTAAAAAATAACAAACAAGACCCATTGATATGCTGCCTACAATACACACTACACAATAAAGATACACAGAGTGAAAGTGAAAGGATGAAAAGATATTCCATGTAAATGAATATCAAAAGCAAGCAGGAGTAGCTACACTCATATTAGACAAAATAGACTTCAAGACAAATATTGTTAAAAGAAACCAAAAAAAGGACACTATGTAGTGATTAAGGGATCAATTCAACAAGAGAACGTGACTATAGTTACATATTTACACCCAATTCTAAGGTACCCAGTTTGATAAATCAAATGTTAATGGATCTAAAGGGAGACATAAGCTCCAATACAATAATATTAGAGGATTTCAACAACCCACTTTTATCAGTAGACAGATCAAACAGACAAAAAAATCAACAAAGAAATAACAGAGATAATCTACACTACTACCAAATGGACCTAATAATTATCTAGAGAATATCCCATCCCATAGCTGCATAGTACACATTCTCTTCATCAGTGTATGGAACATTCTCCAGGATAGACCATATATTAGCCCATGAAACAAGTCTCAACAAATTTTAAAAAATCACATCACATAAATTTTCTGACTACAATGGAATGAAGTGGAAAATTAGC
This sequence comes from Sylvilagus floridanus, assembly GCA_949820135.1. Taxonomy (NCBI): domain Eukaryota; kingdom Metazoa; phylum Chordata; class Mammalia; order Lagomorpha; family Leporidae; genus Sylvilagus; species Sylvilagus floridanus. The sequence continues at coordinate 42,180,906 of OX463224.1, forward strand.
AACAAAGGAAACTAGAAAATACACAAACACACGGAGACTGAACAACATGCTGGTTAATGAGCAGTGGGTCATAGGAGAAATCAAAAGGGAAATAAAAAATTCTTTGAAATGAATAGAAACGTAAACACAACATATTAAAACTTACTGGATACAGCAAAAGTAGTGTCAAGAGGAAAGTTTACAGTAATAAATGCCTACACTGAGAAATTACGTATCAAATGATCTAACAATGAATCTTATGGACCTAGAAAAACAAGGACAAACGAATCCCAAAATTAGTAGAAAGAAAGATACAATAATAATTAAAAAGGAAATAAACAAAAGAAAAATGTTTAAAAACTATGCAAAAGATCAATGTAATAAACAGTTCATTTTGTGAAAAAAATAAATGAAATTGATACATCATTGGCTCAATAACCAAGAAAAAATAGAGACCCAAATTAATAAAATCAGAGATGAAAATGGAGATATTACAACTGATACCACAGAAATACAAAGAATCATTAGGAATTATTACAAGCAATTATATGTCAACAAATGGGAAAACCTAAAAGAAATGCATGTACATGTATGATTTACCAAAACTGAGACACAAAGACATAGAAAACATGAATAGTTCAATAGTCAAGGCTTAAATTGAATCAGTAATAAACAGCCTGCAAACAAAGAAAAGCTCAGCACAGATGGCTTCGTTGCTGTATTCTATCGAACTTTTATGGAAAACTAAGGCCAATTCTTCCTGAACTATTCAAAAACAATTAAAAAGAAGGAAATCTTTCCATTCTCATTCTATGAGGCCAGTATTATCTTAATTTCAAAAATCAGACAAGGATACAACAAAAAGAGAAATATAGACCAATATCCCCAAATGGCCACAACCAGCGCACATGGGCTTTTCTGAAGACAGGAGCCAGGAACTCCACCCAACTCCAAAAGTTGGGCCATTTTCCACTGCTTTTTCGGGTGCATTAGTAAAGAGCTGGATAGAATATCGAGCAGCCAGGCCTTGAACTGTTGCTCATAAGGGATATTGGCATCCCAGGTGGTGGCTTAACCCACTACACCACAACGCTGACTCCCAACCATTTTTAAATAAATTAATTTATTTTATTGTTTAATTTTATTAGTATAAAGAGAACATATTTCATGTATTATATAGATACAATTCTAAGAATATAGTAATACTACCATTTCATTATAAGATGGAATTTATCACAGTAATTCATACTTTCATTATATTGATATTTTTCTGTGTACTATGAAGTGCTAGAGATTAAAAAAGATATCTTAATGCAGTAAACAGAAAAATTAATATCCAGTGTATCTATTTTATTTTGAAGCTTTTTGTGTTAGGGAACTTTGTACATTGATAAAAACTATCAAGAAATATACTGAATCCTTGCAAATTAATTTCCTTCTTGCAGGGCTCTTTATCAACCCAAATCAGGCTTAGCCTAAATATCCTGACTAGGCTAAATTCATGTATTCCAAATGCCTTAGCAAAGATGATGACAATAGCTGATTTGAAGCCTGTGGAATATATGATTAATTTAAAACATCAGTTATGACGACATGAAAATAAAATTCACTTATTAAAGAGCAGACATCTTTGAAATTCAATAAAACATTCTTTACCTAGGAAGAGATTTTATGAAGATACAATTTATGACAACACTCCTATGTTGGCTACCTTAATACTTTCTGAGTGTAATCATTAGTGAACATTCTTCTCTAATTCTTCTATTTGCCTTTGAGTCACTTCATTTTTGAAGCTAACAAATTATCTCTAGGTAATACAAAGCAGATATTATGCACAAATATCTGGAATGTGTATCAACAAAACAGATGATTTTATTATGTGTTTACAGAAAACAGTAGACAGATTTTAAACATTTCTAAATGACAACCTCAAAATAATTCTTGTTTTAAGAACAAACTTGTATGCCAAAATGCATCAAAAAACATCAATCTTTCTAAAAATCTCTGCCATCTCATTGATTACTGAAATACTGTCATGCCCTTCGGCTCCGAGCCGCCCCTCGGGAGGGCAGTGTCCTCTTGGAGGCGCTATGAAGACCTCCACCCAAGACGGTTCCCCCTTCCTGGGGCCTCTCCCCTCTTGTCCTGAGTCTCCCGGTCTCATAGACCCTGGAATCTGATATCGTGGGGTGAGGTGAGAGCAGGCCAGGAAGGGAGGTTACCACTGAGGAGCTGCAGCCGCTATCAAGATGACAGAGTACTGACAACAACTGATTCTCAGAAACTGCTACACCAGCTGAATACTGTTGCAACAGGAGTCTAGACGTCAGCCAAAGGTCTAGGGCTTGAGACTAATGGAGTCTGCACAGGATAATGGCCTCAGAATGACTGCAAGACTGAGGGACTTCCAAGTAAAAGATTTTAGTCTAACTCAGTTTTTTGGCTTTGACATGGAGACATTTTCTAAAGCTATGAATTTATTGAACGGATTTCTGTCTAAAATGAAGGTACAGCCCAAGCACCTTGAATGTGTTGGGCTGAGCTGTTTTTATTTGGCTGTAAAATCAATAGAAGAGGAAAGGAATGTCCCACAGGCAACTGACTTGATCTGGATAAGTCAGTATAAGTGCACGGTTTCAGACTTGATGAGAATGGAAAAGACTGTATTGGAGAAGCTGTGTTGGAAAGCCAAAGCTACTGCTGCCTTTCAGTTTCTGCAGCTCTATTACCCACTCATTCAAGAAAACTTGCCACTTGAAAGGAGAAATAGCCTTCATTTTGAGAGACAGGAAGCTCAACTTAAGGTAAGTCACTGCAGGATCACATTTTCCAAAGCGAAACCTTCTGTGTCGGTTTCTCTATCATTGCCTTGGAGATCCACGCACAAAATCATGTAGAGTTAACAGAAGGGATAGAATGTCTTCAGAAACATTCCAAGATAAATGGCAGAGATTTGACCTTCTGGCAAGAGCTTGTATCAAAGTGCTTAACTGAGTATTCATCAAACAAGTGTTCAAAACCCAATGTTCAGAAGTTGAAATGGTTTGTTTCTGCGTGTCCTGCGTGGCAGCTGAAGCATAGTTACTACAGAGTAACTCACCTCCCAACAATTCCTGAAATGGTTCCTTAATTTGCAAATTTGGATCATTGTTACTCCCCATATAGAGGATATTATCCAATAATTGTCTTTTACAATTAAAGGATTAAAATAGCAATTTTCTCCTAAGTAAACAAAATGGAGTTGCAATAGCAAAGGGAAAGTGACTTCACTGATCTGGTCAACTACTATTTGAAGACATTTACTGTATACAGTACCCTAAGGGTAAGGAATTATCCAATCTCTGATATATATGTTAGTCATTTCATTAATCAGCATAAAAAAGTATCTTCCTCAACAACCCAAGATTTAAAAATAGCCATCAAATGACATTTTCATATTGTATATCATCTTGCTCTATGTAGACACAAGCTTTGGATCATTTAAAGATATACTAGCTGAGTAGGACAATAGGACCAAACTTTTGGATCATATGTGGACTAATTTGAGAATGTTAGCTTATAAGCAAAGTCAATATGAACTTGGATAGTGTATTTAAAGAAAAAGATACAGCAGCTCAGTCTTGACATTGGTTGTCTGGAAACTGCAAGGGTGTCTCAACACTTTAGTTACTATAATATTTGGAATTCTGGGAAAGTAGTTACATGCATTAAAAAAAGTAAACTTGGGGTCACTGCAAATAAATCCTTGCCATTTAAATTTCTTAACTAGTACTAATAATTTATCTTTTTCCACTCAAAACTAAATTAACATTTAACATATCTATGATTTTGAAACTTAAACATGAACAGTTTACTTTTAATAATATTTCACAAGTGTCTGATAATTTGGGTTTCTTTGCTGTTGTGTATTTAAGGAGAATTATTACACCATCAACAACAAAATCTCTGAACCCTTGCTCCACAACCCTGAGCTATGGATTCCATTATGTTTTCTTGAGTTTAAATTTGAAGCCTCAAAACTTCACAACTAGATGAGCATGATGTTCTCAGGTTTGACAAAATTGCCTAAATAGTATTATGCTATAGTGGAATTATGTTTAGATTTGAATTCATCTGTGAAGCAGTCAAATCAAAGTTAAAAGCATAAATGTGAAACACTAATGACAAGTTTGGGAAACTAAACTGTGAATCTTCATTTCTTAACATTGATTTAACTTCCTATATTTGATTGACATATTTAGGTGGTAATGAAAATGCTAACCTACATAATTTAAATTATGAGGTTTTCATCAAAGTAACATTTCACAAATGCACTTTTTTAAAGGTTTTATTTATTTATTTGAGAGGAAGAGTTACAGACAGAGAGAGGTCTTTCATCCACTGACTCACTCCCCAAATGGCCAAAACGGCTGGAGCTGCACCTGCACTAATCATAAGCCAGTAGCCAGGAGCTTCTTCCAGGTCTCCCGTGTAGGTGTAGGGGCCCAAGCACTTGGACCATCTTTTTACTGCTTTCCCAGGCCATAGCAGAGAGCTGGATTGGAAGAGCATCCAGGACCTCAAGCAGGTGCCCATATGAGATGCCAGCACCACAAGTGGAGGCTTAGCCCACTGCATGACAGCACTGGCCCCCACAAAATTTAGTGTTTTAGGCAAAATCCAAATAATGTATTCCTGAGAAGGGGACATTATTAGTATATGGGAATTACATTTAAATTTGAAGGCATTTTACAGAAAGCAAAAAAAAAAAAAGAGGATCTAGTGAGTTTGACAATTCATAATCTTTATTTCTTTCAAGAAAACAGGTGATGGTTGTATACATGATAAAATCTTTTTAGAGAATCTACTGCCCCAATCTAGTCCAATCAACAAAATTGTATTCTAGTTTGTTAGTTGCTCAAATTACCACTCTGAGAACTTACTTTAATCCACTAAAGTAAGTTCAGACTAGATTTAACACTCCAAAAGTCTTTACTAAGTACTGTCCTTATAAAATTGCCATTGCTTCTAATTTAGATTAGAATTTTATTTAAAAGGAAAAGAGGCCTTCATAAATAGATCATTGAGGCAGAGTTCCAGAAACAGTCTTCAGTCAGTCAGTCAGTGAATGTCAGGAGTCTACAGTGTGACAGCGCAATGCCTGGTTAACAGAGCAGTGCATATAGCCTGAGTTCATTCAGAGTGGCTGTAATCAATTCTGACATATTTTGGGAACATATGCAATAAAAAAAGAAAAACTAAAGAATCAAAGCATATGTTATCCTTAAATTTTATAAGCCATGTTTTATGGGTAACTTCAGTTTTCCCAAAAGGCTGATATGTTTCAGTTATTTTGATACATCAGTGTTAATTTTGAGTTGACAGAGGTACCCTAATCAAATACCATTATCTTTGGTACTAAGTAATATACCTTTCAATACGGTTATTGAAATGGAAAAAAAGAGAAAAATAGTTTGTAACCTACAGTACAATATTTTTTCTAATATACAAAATACCTAAGGATTTAATTTTAAATCCATGACCATCCCCACAAATATTCAAAGAAATCAGGGGATGGTTTCTTTAAAAACTTTTGGTTATAGAATAGGTAAATATTTGTAAGTAGATATATACTTGAGATAAGGATTACATGAAAGAGTAAAACAAAAAATTACAATCACATCAAATGAACCAACAAAGTGCTTGAATTAAAAGGGATACATATTTGAGGAGCCAGTGCTGCAGCGCAGCGGGTTAACACTCTGGCCTGAAATGTGGGCATCCCAAATGGGCGCAGATTCAAGACCTGGCTGCTCCACTTCCAATCCAGCTCTTTGCTATGGCCTGAGAAAGCAGTGGAAGATGGTCCAAGTCCTTGGGCCCCTGCACCTGCGTGGGAGACCCGGAAGAAGCTCCTGGCTCCAGGCTCCTGGCTTCAGTTAGGCACAAGTCCGGCCGTTGCAGCCAATTAGGGAATGAACCATCGGATGGAGGACTTCTCTCTCCCTCTCTGCCTCTTCTCTCTCTGTGTAACTCTGCCTTTCAAATAAAAATGAATAAATCTTCCCAAAAAAGGGATACATATTTGAGACATTTTATTGTTTGATTCATGAAATTCAATTTTACCCATTAAGAAACAGATAAAACAGAGATTCTACAAGCTATGGTATAAGTAAAGCTTAGAAAATTAATTCATGGATAATTGACTTTTCTGCATTGTATCAAATTTTATTTGTTAAAATATCTGAGTAGACATTCATAAAAGAGTGGTCCTACATACTTGAAATACTTAATTAAAAATAGGAAATAATTGTGGTGCTTAATCAGCATGTACTGTATGATTAAGTGCAGCATCTTATTGTCAGTTTTCATGGAGCCCTCATATATTATTTCACAAGAATTTTTGTTTATATATATCCCTTATACAACAAGAAGAGCATTATTGAAAAGAATATTTTACAAAAGACAAAATTCATACCTTTTTTGGCCTTATAATATGACACAGCTCTTCTCAGGATCTTCCTTCCCATCCTCATAGTATATGAGGGGATAGAGATTAAACAGCAGCAGACAGCTCAGGCCCAGCATACAGGTAAGTTTGCTAAGAAGACCTATATCTGATGTACTGATGTAAAAAAAGAGAGAACACACATTATAGCCTTAACACCACTTAGTTTCTTTACATAAAACCTACCGTCACTATTATTCATGGTTGAGAGCCATAATTTTAATTTTCCACATTCAGAGGGATTAAAAATTATCCAAATGCTTGTCATTAATTTATTCAACATTCCTTTACTTATCTGTAATTTTCTCCTTCTCCTCTCATTTCTTATTTCTTTAAACATAACATTTCCATAAAATCTTAGATTTATATACCTGGAAGCGATTTTCAGTCACAATTGACAGTTTCTTGTATTAATAGCGTTAGAAGTTTTAGAAATGTTTCTGATCCCTTTTAGAAATGTTTTCCAATTGAGAACCTACAAATATCATGCAACATTAACAAAAAAAAAATAAAAAACTTGTCTATGGGATAGTGCCAACATTGTATAACAATGAGAAAGGAACTCAGAGAATTGAAAGGGAGTTCAAAACACTGATTGTACATATTGATTCATTGTGAATATCTGAAATTGTAAATCTTGACCTCTGTATTCCCCCCTTTAACTACAAACTCCTATTCTTTCAATTACGTTGCTCTTTGATGCTTTTGTTCATCTTTAAAATTCCTTCTAATACTTTTATAATCTAAAAGCTAATATATTTGTACCAGTTCATAAAGTGAACTATTAATATAAAAGCTAACACATTCATATTGATTAATACAATTACACATTATTTAATCCTCTAAATAATCCTGTATTTGTACCCTATTTTAGTAATAATGAGACTTGCAAAGAGTTAGAGACTCACCCCAGGTAGTATGGCTAGAAATTTAAATATCAAGAAAAACAGTAAAGAGAGCAGATGCTTTATTCTCATCTTAATCATAAGTAATAGAAAAGTTATTCTTTAAAAGACATAAACATGAGTATTGTTATTTTCAAAACAAGTAAGGTATTTTTAATTTTAATATTTTATTTTATCCAATATATCTAAAATAGGAATTTTACTGTTAATCAATATAACAAAATTACTGCAGAGGTATTTAACATTCCTCTTTCCATACTATCATCACAATCTTAACTGTATTTTTTAATTTCTAATTTAACAGATACAATATAGTTCATGGATACAATTCTAAGAATATGTTGATATTGCCTTCCTCTCTCCCCTCCTCCCTTTTTCTTTTTTTAGTTTTTAAGATAACATATTTTAAATTTGCATTTCAGTGAAAAGGCTTAATGCTTCACCAAAATGGAAGATGGGCAAAAAGACCCGAGTTTAGTGGGAATATAGATAATGTCTATAAACAATAATTGTTTGGAAAAAGGACCATTTCATCCATATAAAGTAAATTTTAAAGTAATCGCAGATCATTAAAACTATAGCACTATAATATTCTTAAAATTTGGTTTGACCAATGTATAAAACAATGTTTTACAAAGCCATATTTGTAACAATACTGATACAACAGGCATTTTGATTTGTTGTTTTGGTTTCGGTTTTTTGATTTTTTTTTTTTTTTATTTTAGCTACAACATGTAACTGAGAACACGCAGTATCTTTCATCTGGCTTATTTCACTCAACAATATGTCCTCTAGTTCCATCCATTTTGATGCAAATGGTAGGATTTCATTCTTTTTTATAGCTGAACAATATTCCATTGTGTTTACATACCACATTTTGTTATCCATTCATCTAATGATGGACACCTTGGCTGCTTCCAAATTTTGATTATTGTGAATAGTACTGCTGCAAACATGGTGGTACAGGTATCTCTGTGATCCAATGTGTTCATGTCTTTTGGGTGTAAACCCAGTAGTGGGCTTGCTGGATCATGTGGAAAGTACATTGCTAGTTTTAAAGAAATTTCCATACTGTTTTCCACAACGGCTGCACTAATTTGCATTCCCACCAACAGTGTAAAGTGTTCCCCTTTCTCCACATCCTCATCAGCATGTGTCACTGTCTTTTGGATTTTAGCCATTCTGACTGATGTGATGTGACATTCATTGTGGTTTTGTTTTGCATCTTCCTGATGGCTAGCTATGTTGTGAATTTTTTTCATATATTTGTGGCCATTTTATTTTTTCTTTTCAGAACTGACCTTTCAGAGGTCCTTTCCCCATTTATTAACTAGATTGGAGTTTTTGTTGTTGAATTTTTTAAGTCGTTGATATATTCTGGATATTAATCCTTTGTCGGGTAGGTAGCTTGTAAGTATTTTTTGCCCATTCTGTTGAATGGTTCTTCATTATATTAATTGCTTTGTTTGCTGTGCATAAGCTTCTGAGTTTGGTTTGAGGTAGTCTCATTTGTTTAGTTTTGCTTTTGTTTTCTGTGCTTTTTGTTTTCTGTGTTTCTGTTTGTTTGGAGATCTCGTCCAAGAAGTCATCTCCTACACCAATGTCCTGGAGTGTTTCCCCTATTTCTTCCAGCAACTTCATAGTTTCAGTTCCTAAACTTAGGTAGGTAAGCTTTTGAAAGACCATAAATTGTGTTTAAGAAAATTGTGTTTCAAGACCAATGTCTGCTAGTAATAACTGATAGAATTAAAAATGAGAGAACAATCCAACATGGGAAGCAGGATACACAGCAGATTCATAGAATGCCAGATGCCTAAACAGCACTCTGGCCTCAGAATCACCCTTTAAGGCATTCAGATCCAGCTAAAAAGCCCTTGAGTTTCTCAGGCATGGAAAGCAAAGACACTGTGGCAAAAACAAAACAACAACAACAAAACAACAACAACAACAAAAAACCTGAGGTTGGCACCATGGCTCACTAGGCTAAACCTCTGCCTGCGGAGCCGGCACTCTGGGTTCTAGTCCCGATTGGGGTGCCGGTTCTGTCCCGGTTGCTTTTCTTTCAGTTCAGCTCTCTGCTGTGGCCCAGGAAGGCAGTGGAGGATGGCCCAAGTGCTTGGACCCCTGCACCCACATGGGAGACCAGGAGGAAGCACCTTGCTCCTGGCTTCGGACTGGCGCAGTGCGCCAGCTGTAGCGGCCATTTGGGGGGGTGAATCAATGGAAGGAAGACCTTTCTCTCTGTCTCTCTCTCTCACTGCCTAACTCCACCTGTTAAAAAAAAAAATGACCTAAATAAAAGATCTCTGTGAGATCCCAATGGAAAGAATGGGCCATCAGAGAAGGAGGCAGCTTTCTCTGAAGGGAGGAGAGAACTTCCACTTTGATTATGGCCGTGTCTAAATAAGGTCGGAGTTTGTGGACTCAGTTGGCTTTCATAGTCTTGGCAGCTCATGACAAGAGCCTCAGGTGATTACCGACATCATAAATAAGAGTGTCAATTGTTAAATCAACAATCTCTATCCTTACTGTGTTGTACTACATGAATTAACGGTAAAACTAGTAATCAAATAGTACTCTACACTTTGTGTTTCTGTGTGGGTGCGAACTGTTGAAATCTTTATTTAGTATATACTAAGTTGATCTGTATATAAAATTAGTTAAAAATGAATCTTAATGAAGAATGGAATGGGAAAGGAGTAGGAAATGGGATGTTTTGTGAGTAGAAGGGTGGTTATGGGGGAAACCCGTTATAATCCATAAGTTATACTTTCAAAATTTGTATTTATTAAAGTTTAAAAAAAATTGTGTTTCTTATGTGAAAGAGGTTAAATTGGGGAGAAGGATCAACAAATGCCCTAGTGGAGAGCTCCAAGCACATATTTTCACCTTCCAGGTTAAGTGAAAGAAAAAAAAATTACATTTATCTTCAGAAAGAAGCAGAATTTTAAGGACTTGTTAGGAGAATTCCACTTGCAGTAAAAAAGTTAAGAGGCATGGGGAGCACTCAAACTCAAATGACAAATTCTCAAATATCCCAATTGGGAAGAGATAATATCCATTTTTTATTCTCATTGCAAATGGCTCCAAGAAAACCTCATGACATGTTTCTACACTTAATGTAGTATATTTTGTATATGCAGAGACCAGTCTTTCAGGCAATCTCCTCAGCAGTCAGAAATTGTCTAAAATTACAAAATGTTGGCATACCAATTCCATAAAACACCAAAACTCAATAACAGGGAAAGGACAGGGATAATACAGAATTTAAAAAGAAAACTTTCAGGTAAGTAATGTAATCAAATATAGTATAGTTATTATGTGGACTGTGTTGGTCACATATCCCACACATGGCCTAGAGCATGCCACATATGCGGTGTACAATTAGTATTTAGGTATATATTTATTAAATATAGACTGTTGTAGAACCCCCAAAGTTTAAGTGTGCCTGTCCAACATATAACAAGCCAATTTTGACTAGGGTGATCAATAAAGTGTTTATTGCAAAGTCCAGCACCAAAGACTTATCTTACTTCATCTATTTTGCTATTTCAGATCAAGGAAGTTAACCTTTATTTTGGCATTATATAATTATTTGAATTTGTTAGCTTACCTAGATGGCTCTGACATTAGAATGCTAATGGAAAATTCATTAAGTGGGAAGCCAAACAACAGCTTTCTCTTCCAGACTTAAATTTTACTTCCTCACTGAAGGTAACAATCTGGACTTCTGGAAACAGGGTCTATATGGTCAATATGGAGGTAACAAAAATGGATGCAATCACTCAAAGGCAGGAATAACTAAGAATGTTAAACTTAAATATAGAGTATACAGAACAAGAGCCACTGGAGGAATGAATAAACAAAATAGATCTTCATGGCTTCCTTATATAATTTATATCACATTATGTTGGCTGTTCTATATGATCTTACAATTGAATCACATGCTTTTGTGTTGTTTCAATTTTTTTTTCAGATTTTATTAATTTTGAAATGCAGAATGGTGCATAGAAAAAGAGACTAAGGAGAGGGAGAGAGACAGGAGAGATCTGTGGCTGGTTCCTTCATCAAATGGCTTGCAAAAATCAGGGCTGGACCAGTCTGAAGCAAGGATCCTGAAACTTCATCCAAATCTCCCATATAGGCAGCAGTAACCCAAGTACTTGAGCCATCATCCACTGCTTCAAAATGTTGTTTTTTTCTCTCTTGATTTCAAGATGCTCAAGGACACAAACCTCTTCCTCTTCTTTTATATTTGCCTAAACCCCACCACACCCAGCAGTCTTTGGCATACATTAAAACAAGTTTTTGAGTCATTGGATTTAAGCATTAACAAAGAATGTTTCCCTCACCACTTCCCCTCCCCAGAAAGCCCTAATATTTCCTGCCAAAGAGCAACTTTACAGTTTCCCACATCAAACATTAAAGGTAAATCTCTCCAGAAATCTTGGCAACTCTAAGAAACATTATGTTGTACAGTTCGCTTTATGAAAGTGCTGTCAAGTCACATAAATGAAAAAAAAAAATCACAGACCTGGTGACAGAACACAAGCCTATAGCTAATCTTTTAATGGAGAAATAGAATGGCAAACATAGTCTCTAGTGATGTATTGAAGGAATATGAATGAGGAACTAAGGGTTTATGACTTTAGGGGAAAATATAGAACACAAGCAATTTTTTGGCATCATCAGACAGGTGCTCCAACAATCGATCAAATGTATTTAATCTGGCACTGACTTAATTCAATAGGTGGGAAAAGGATAAAAGTAAATTAGGAGCTGGCATCCTGTAATAGCAGGTAAAGCTGCAACGTGCCAGCATCCCATATGGGAACAGGTCTGTGTCCTGACTGTTCTACTTCCAATACAGATCCCTGCTACGGGTCTGAGGAAAGCAGCAGATAGCTCAACTGCTTAGGTCACTGCCACTCACATGAGAGACCTGATGAAGCTCCTGAGTGCTTCCTTTCGCCTGGCTCAAGCTCCAGTGGTTGTGGCCACTTGGGGACTGAACCAGCAGATGGAAAACCTCTATCATTCTCCCTGTAACTCTTTCAAATAAATAAATGAAATCTTAAAAAAAAAAAAAAAAACACTACAGATTGCAAATCCCATCTAAGATTAGGCAGCATAAAGCAGTAAACCTGGTACTAAAATGCTGAAATGCACACCTTATTGCAAGCCATATTTCCTTTTATTTTTGCTTTCTTCTCTGCTACTATTTGACTATAACCTCCACTCTTCCCCATACTGTCTCATTCTGGGCAGCTTACTTTTTCCATTTGGTCTCTGTATGAAACTGAGTACATACACACTCACGTGCTTTTTGTAAAAGTAATTTCCATCATCTTTGGCCATACAAGAAGTCCCACGTTGGTACTCTACCAACAAAAGCCAGATTGCCTCATGAACTTGAGAAATATTTGCATAAACTTTATTTTTCCCAAAACTGGATTTAAGATTGCTGAAGTAAGAAAGGATCCTGAGTACAGCTAACTGGAAATCAGAAAGCAGTGATACAAGATTCAGATGCTATTAGGTTGCTGATTAACAGAGTAACTACAGAACATGAAGAAGAAAGAACAATCTCATTAAAAGGTACAGGAAAAGGGTAATGGTTGTCTCAAATACACTTGGAAACAGAGAAGTCAGACCCTGAGAAGGGCAAAAAATGTATTGCTGAAGATTGAAACAGATTTAGCAATTAGCCTACTTTAGATAATGTAAACACAGGCTTGGAGCCGAACACTTGGGTTTACATTCTTACCTACAGCAATTAAGAATATGAGCTAAGCAGCAGTACTTCTAACTCACAGAGGTTTAAATGATGTAAATACATACACTGCTTAGAATACAAAATGGCATTCAAAAATTGGCCACTTTTATAATTACAGACAGCAGGGTCCACAACAGGACTGCTAGTCTCCCAGAGTCTGTAGACTAAAGAGAAGAGAAGTTTCTCAGAGGCTAGAGCATCACAAGATTCACATTCAAGACCACAAAAGAGTGAACCCTTTACTAAAGTTTAGATCACACAGTAATGTAAATTTAACCACTAGGTGGCAATGATACAGTTGAATTTCACTGAAAAGAATTTTGAAAACAGTGGGCAAATCCAGACACAAATTTCGAAAAGCTTCTTTAGTACATATTTTTACTTCAGAAAAATTATTTTATATACAACTTATAGCAGAATGTGTAACTACCTGATACCAACTCCTGATGTGTTTTCTCACTGTGCACTGAGACAATTCATGCAATGAATACAACTGTTAAATGTTTTCATCACAAGTCTTTTGAAAATTCTAGACACATATTTCATGAACATAACAGAAATTATGGAATGCTAAAACCTTTTGAAAGTTTTAGAATCCTAAGAAAGGCACTATAAAGTGTTAAGTATCTCCATAAAATAAACTTTTTGAAAATGACTAAAAGTAATTCCAAATTTTTTTGAAACTTTGGGTCAATACATGAAATGGAAACATTTTGCTTTTCAATTACAAATTGATATTAATATATTCAGTCTTTTAATGTCTTAAGTAAGCCTACTGAGTTACTGAAAAAAATCAACATTGTGATTTTAATTTTAGAATAATCCCTTTTCACAAATATCAAAATAATAAACAATAACACCCTTTAGTGTCTGACACTTTCCACAGTTATTTATGCTTTCTTTGGAAGACAGGATACAATATGATTTATGTAAAATAAAAACTTTATCCCTTTCTTCTTTTTTCATTATCAATGAACCAGGTTTGACACAAGTTTTCAAATTACATATAACATTTCCAAGCACTCAGTTCAAAAAACAAAACGGCTTATTAACTTTCATATTCCAATGATGTTGTTCCCCTAAGCAATGTGGAAGCTCATATAATACATAACATTATAAAATATGTACTATAATTAAATGAATAAATAATAAGCCTACATTGGTACCCAATTCATAAACAAAGATCAAATTGTTTAAAGCCTATTTATTCCCTTTGTATAAATAACCATTTTCCCCACATGCTAAATTCCTGTTTCCTACAAATGATCAGAGTATTTTTATATACGAGTTATGTGAATTTTTCATTTAGTAATTACTTCCTATATTTACTTAATTTCCAGAATAATGTCCCCCTCTTGCTACCCATACAAGAGTAAAGAACAGATGTATGAAACCTAAACATTTTTTATAATTCATAGGTCAGTTTCCCCATCATTATTAGACTTCATTTTTTAAATTATTAAATATCATCCTGAAATCTAACAACATAGTTCTTTCTCATTCTGTCAGCTTATATGATATACACAAAACAGACCACCATTTAAGATGGTTAGCACAAAATTAGCCGTGGCAGCCTTCACAAATCAAGCAAAAGATTTTGGGAAAGTGCTCAATCTGTTCACTCTTACCTCTAACTTTGTTAAAAAAATTAGGGAATGCCATTATTACAGAAGGGTAACTGGTGACTTACAAAAGTGAATACACATGTGCATGTAATTTATATCTGTACAGAATAATTTTATGACTATTTACACAAGGGGATGAGACACAGATGATGAAAACACATAATCCTTAAACCACTTGGTACATTTCTGTATTTCACAGGACAGTGAGAATTCAGAATACAAAGAAAATTATGCCATATTTTAAAGTCATAAACACAATTATCAAAACAATGATTAAACCTGGAAATGCCATTACTGACTTGAGTTTGTCATCTTCTGTTTATTTCTGATGGTGGCTCTAAGTTTACGTATTACCAGTTTATCAGGTAGAATCATATCACCTTGTTGTTCTAGGTAATCCAACAAATTTTCAGTCCATTGGAGGGCAGCTGTATGATTAACATGCTTCTCTGGGATCAGTTCTATTTCCTCCTCCTCATTTTCACTAGATTCTTCTGTTTGGCCTTGTGCTCTTCTGATGATTTCACTGTCAGTTAATACTTCATAGCCTGGTTCAGTACTATCTATTTCAAACCATTTTTCAAGGTTCTCAGTCGTCATATTTTCCAAGCCTTTGGTGTGTTGTAAAATGGTGGCCACAGTAGCCACAGAAATATCTTGTTCATCAAAGTCCAAGCCTTCTTTCTCCTCTATGACAGGGAGAATCTGCTTCCACGCTCTGCTGATGGTAACTGGTTTTACTAAATTCCATGCCATTGCTATTTCATAAAGCGCATCCAGCAGAGTTAGCTTCTTCCAGAACGCCTTCAGGTCGTTGCCTTCTTCCAAGTTGTTCTGGAGAAGGCCTGCACGATAGTTTCTCTTCATTGTTGAGATGACCCCCTGATCTAAGGGCTGAATCAATGACGCCACATTAGGTGGTAAATATTTAGCAAATATTTGGCCATCGTCTGATCTCAAAACATTTTCATTTGGATGTGTTGGTGAATTATCCAACAAAAGCACAGCCTTTTCCTGCAATCCTTTGGATCTTAAGTACTCTCGAACTTGCGGAACAAAAATCTTGTCAAACCACTGTCGGAAAATGGAAAGATCCATCCATGCACCTTTTTGGCTGAAGTAAGAGACTGGCAGATTTAAGGTATCAGTCGACTTGAAGGAGCGAGGCTTCTTTGCTTTCCCCACAACACAAAGTTTAAGTTTGTGTAAACCCGTCGCATTGGCACAACACATGATGGTGACTCTTTCTTCAATTGATTTCTGTCCTGAGATGGCACCTTTACCTTTGATTACAGAAGTCCTGGAAGGTAGGCACTTCCAAAAGAGTCCAGTTTCATCTGCATTGTAGATTTGTTCAGGCTGCAAATTCTCTCGTTCAATAAAATCTCGAAAGTTGTTACAAAAATCTTCCACGGCAGTCTCATCTCCATTTAATCTTTCATTTCTAATGTTAATCTCTCTGATGCTGTGCCGCTGCTTAAAACGAGTTAACCAACCAGCAGAGGGGTTAAAATCACCATCCATTCCCAAAGCATAAAAGAAAAACTCTGCCCTTTTTGCACAAATTGGTCCAGATATGGGATTCCCTTTTGCTCTTTGCTGGTTGAACCACTCCAGCATTGCTTTGTCTAGTTCCTCATACATGGATGGCTTCATGGATTTCCTCTTGGCCAGAAGACTCGTGGAATCAGAACTACTTGCGTAAGTTATAATCTTTTCCTTATTTTTTCTTATATCTCGAACTGTTGTTTCACCAATGCCATAAATCACTGCCAGTTGTTTGGAAGAACCCCCGTCTTCAAGTTTCTTTATTATATCAAGTTTATCCTTAATGGTCAGCACCACACGCTTCCGTTTCCCTGACATTCTGAGGCTCTGAGATTCACCCACACTCACCCTGTAGCAATCCACAAAATCCTTCCTTTTCTTTGACAGACTCACTTTAACAAGTCTTACACAGTCTTTTACACCTCACCGGCAACGTGCCGGCCCCGACCCCCTCCCCCGGGGGGTCTCTTCTGACTGGCAGGGGGCGGCCACGGAAGAGGAAGTTTGGAGAGGCCTTCAACTTAGACGGGCAGCAGAGGCCCTGGGTCACCGCGGATAATCCGGATTACAGACATGTGTCGTGTTACCCCGAAAGCCACGAGGAAGACTAGAAGAACCCCATCGTGGCTACGAATCTCCTCCACATCCAGACCCGGAGGAAAGTCCCGTCGGTAACCCTTGCCACACCCCAAAGTTAAGCAAAGAGCGGAAGAGCCGGAGTCGAGGACGGGCCCCCTTCCCCGGGGAGCGATTACGTTTGATTCCTGCCCTTGCAGACAGGCCCTCCCGCCGCGCAGGCCCGCTTTCCCGGGTGCGGCTGAGCCTGCGCAGCCCTCCCGGTCCCGCACAGCCCGCCGGGCCCCGCTCCCACCTCAGTTGCAACCAGGACCCCGCAACTGCTCCCTGACTACCGCGCGGCAGCAGCTCCTCCCCCAGCGCACGCTCCCGGAAGACGCCCCCTCCCGCCGCCCGGCTCCTCCCCTCTCCCCACCCAGAGGCGGGACTTCCCTTAGTCCCCGGAAGGAGGAGGAGCGTCGTGTGTTATAAATGGATGCAGTTCGCGGAAGCGGAGGTGGAGGCGGGGACCTGGGCGTTGGAGTTTTGTAAGGTGAGGACGCGAGGGCGGGGCGAGGCCAGGTACAGGTCTCGACTCGCTCTGGCTCCTTCTGCTAATTGCTTATTAAAAGGGGCAGGGAAGCAGAGCCCCCAGGCAGGCCGGGCGAAAGATACCCGCGAGCGCTGTCGTGGTGGGCTGGACAGGCACCCTCAGCCCTTTGCAACAGCATTTCTCTTCCTGCAGAACTGCGGAGCTGCCGAGGGAGGGGGTGACCTCGTGGGTGTCTGGCCCTCACAGACACTTGTTTGTTTTGCGGGTGCAGAGCCGCTTCTGGGCCTAGGGGGTCTCTGCGCTCCCGCGCGCGTCTTTGGGAGCTTGTATTCGCGGGTCCGTTTCCTGGCGACGGCGCCTCTCCCTGCTGTAGGCGCAGTGACTGGCGAGTGGGCGGGCAGGACGCCCTGGGACGCCCGCATCCCGCCTGAGAGCCGGGTTTGTAATCGTGCGAGTGGCGCCCGTGCGCGCTCCTCCGCCTGCCACTCCTTCCCGCTGGGTTGAGGGAGTGAGCCGCCGTGGGTGTTACCTGTGGGGAAGAATGTCGTGGCTGCATCTCCCCTCAGAAACTGCGGACCTGGAGTTTCAATGGGGGCAGTTGGCTTTCCTCTCTTTATATGTTGCTTATTTTCCTAGTTTCTGTTCCGTGTTGCGCTGTCGTTTTTTTCCAGCCAGTGGAAGGACTATAATCAATTTATTCACAGCGGTGTGGTAGGAATTTAAGTATACACATACACAGGAGCCCTCTGATTGTCAACCATGCCAGCTTGTTTTGGGTGTCCCTCGTAAAATTTCATCAGATGTGAGCTCCTTGGGAGCGGAGACCATGTTTATTTTTTCTAGAAACGCCATAGCTCCAAGCATGTGCTGGCTTTGTGGTAGACATTCAGTGAATTATTTCTTGGGTTTATTAATGACTCTCCAAACTGCTGTGTGGAAAACATCAGGGAGGGGTGATGTTTTACAAATAAGAAGACATCTCTTCGAATGGGATTTCAAAAAAATGGTCTGGGATTCCTCTGCCATTCAAATCTTGGAACTATAAACTGCCACCTCCCTTGGGCAAAGTAGGATATTTCTAGAATGGATTTTATGAGTGTTGAAAGGCCAACAGAGAATACACCAAAACACTGGAATAGAAGAAAAGCTTTGTTGTCGGTAGCTGGCATGCTGTCTCTCCGTGAGCAAGAGAGCAGCAGCCCATCGTTAGATAACAGGTCTTACTGTAGCCCTGTAGAGAGAAGCAAGTGGGAGCAACAGATTATGTTAGGATAGGGGGTAGAACTAATACTCGTGAATGGGTCCTCTAAACATCACCTGACTTCTGGTAAACCAGGCCCAATTCCAGGAAACAGAAACCTATCTCCAGGAAACCCAGACTTGTCTTGCAAGAAGGCAGCTAGGATAAGATGACATCAGTCTTGCTAATAAGTATGAATTAGCCTCAAACTCTAGAAGAAAGGGAATTCCTGATGAAAAATTCAGTGGCACTGTCAAATTACCTTCTTTTAGTTGAATAAAGAACACAAAGGAAATGGATTATGACCTTTCACCTACTTTGTAAACAACATAGCTGTATATGTGTGTCTTATGTGATATTAACCATGATGCACAAAGATGTGATAGTATTGATTTCATTCACTTATTTAATGCTTTCTGTTCAGAGTCTGTTTTTCTCTTTGCCTAAAAGGAACGTATCATTACAGAAGCTTGATAAGATTCTCATTTCAAGATATTGAGTGTGGCCGGCGCCGTGGCTCAACAGGCTAATCCTCCGCCTTGCGGCGCCGGCACATCGGGTTCTAGTCCCGGTCAGGGCGCCGGATTCTGTCCCGGTTGCCCCTCTTCCAGGCCAGCCCTCTGCTGTGGCCCGGAGTGCAGAGGAGGATGGCCCAAGTGCTTGGGCCCTGCACCCCATGGGAGACCAGGAGAAGCACCTAGCACCTGGCTCCTGCCATCGGATGAGCACGGTGCGCCGGCCGCAGCGCGCCATCCGCGGCAGCCATTGGAGGGTGAACCAACGGCAAAGGAAGACCTTTCTCTCTGTCTCTCTCTCTCACTGTCCACTCTGCCTGTCAAAAAAAAAAAAAAAGATATTGAGTGTGTATTCAGCATATGAAGAAATTGCATCTGTTTGCATGAAGCCTTGATTTGAGTGAATTCTAAAGACCCAAGATTCCTTACCCATTAACCTAGCTTTACTTTCTCATTTCTCTCCCCAGGTTCACTTAACATTTTCCTTCTGTGGCCATTCTTCTGCACCCAGCCAATATTGTAAAGCTATCCACAACTCGAAAAGAGGAGCCAACCATATACAAATTATCCTTATTTTTATTTATTTATTTATTTATTTATTGACAGGCAGAGTGGACACTGAGAGAGAGGGACAGAGAGAAAAATCTTCCTTTTCCGTTGGTTCACCCCCCCTCCCCCACTCCAATGGCTGCTTCGGCCTGAACACTGCGCTGATCTGAAGCCAGGAGCCAGGTGCTTCCCCTGGTTTCCCATGTGGATGCAGGGCCCAGGGACTTAGGCCATTCTCCACTACCTTCCCGGGCCACAGCAGAGAGCTGGACTGGAAGAGAAGCAAGTGGGACAGAATCCGGTGCCCCAACCGGGACTAGAACCCAGGGTGCCAGTGCCGCAGGTGGAGGATTAGCCTATTGAGCCACGGCGCTGACCTATCTTTATTTTTCAATAACAGTGTTTTACCTTATTGATCTGACAGTTTAGAAAAAGGAGAGAGATCCTGTCAAGAGGGAAATCTACAAATTTTCATCTCTTTTGCACATTCTTTTCTTTTCTAGTGGATGAGTAATTCCAAGAAGTTTCTGACCTAACTCATGTGCACTAAAATCATTTACATCATAATAGAAAATCATGTTTGCAGATTCTTTTTTTTTAAAAAAACTTTTATTTAATAAATATAAATTTCCAAAGTACAACTTTTGGATTATAGTGGCTTTTCCCCCCATAACCTCCCTCCCACCCACAACCATCCCATCTCCCACTCCTTCTCCCATCCCATTCTTCATCAAGATTCATTTTCAATTATCTTTTTTTGCTTTTTTTATTTAATAAATACAAATTTACAAAGTACAACTTTTTCATTGTTGCGTTTTTTTCCCCCATTACTTCCCTCCCACCTGCAACCATCCCATCTCCCTCTCCCATCCCATTCACATCAAGATTCATTTTCAATTATCTTTATATACAGAAGATCAACTTAGTATACACTAAGTAAAGATTTCAACAGTTTGCACCCGCACAGAAACACAAAGAGTAAAGTACTGTTAGAGTACTAGTTATAGCATTTATTCACATTGTACAACACAGTAAGGACAGAGCTCCTACATGGGGAGTGACTGCACAGAGATTCCTGTTGTTGATTTAACAATTGACACTCTTATTTATGACATCAGTAATCACCTGAGGCTCTTGTCGTGAGCTGCCAAGGCAATGGAAGCCGGAGTGAGTTCACAAACTCCAATCTTATTAGACAAGGCTATAGTCAAAGTGGAGGTTCTCTCCTCCCTTCTTTGATGGCCCGTTCTTTCTGCTGGGATCTCACTCACAGAGATCTTTCATTTAGTTGTTGTTTGTTTGTTTGTTTTTGCCACAGTGTCTTGGCTTTCCATGCCTGAAATACTCTCATGGGCTTTTTAGCCAGATCCAAATGCCTTAAGGTCTGATTCTGAGGCCAGTGTGCTGTTAAGGCATCGGCCATTCTATGAATCTGCTGTGTATCCTGCTTCCCATGTTGGATTGTTCTCTCCTTTTTAATTCTATCAATAATTATTAGCAGACACTAGTCTTCTTTATGTGATCCCTTTGACAATTCTATCTTTATGATTAATTATAAACTTAAACTGATCACTTTGACTAGCAGATTCTAAACCATATTAATGGTTATTTTCCCAAAGTAAAATTTAACATGATTGAGAGATAAATAATAAACTTTTTAAAGCTTAATTTTTTTATATTGTACAGATATGTTTGCAGTGGTCGATATATAGCACTGACAGAGGAAACTGGAGACTTGGTTTCTAATCCCTACTCTAACACTAACGAACTGTGTGGTAAGTCATTTAAACTCTTTGTCCTTGGCAATGATATTTATAAATGAAGAAAGAGAATATCATTCTTCTAGGATCATTGTTAGGATTTAAAAATAATATGAAAATGTATTAAGACTTATAAATATAAGGGGATTTCTTTTATAGCATAACTGTTCAGTTATAGTCTTCTTAATAGTGTGACAGTCTTTTCTATCATTGTCATATAGTCACCTATTTATATGACAAATAACTGTCTCTTGAGCATAAAACAGTCATCTACTGTGCATGAATCTACTTTTGGATACTAATAAAATCACCTCTCACTTGTACATATTTGCTTTAGTAGAGCTATTGAAAACATCTTTGTCATTTGTTTTCATAATGTTTTTTCATTATTTCTCCCAATTCAAACAGGTTTACATTTTTTTTAACTTTTATTTAATGAATATAAATTTCCAAAGTACATCTTATGGATTACAATGGCTTTTTCCCCCCATAACTTCCCTCCCACCTGCAACCCTCCCCTCTCCCACTCCCTTTTCCCTTCCATTCACATCAAGATTCATTTTCAATTCTCTTAAAATACAGAAGATCAATTTAGCTTATATTAAGTAAAGCTTTCAACAGTTTGCACCCACACAGAAACACAAAGTGAAAAATACTGTTTGAGTACTAGTTATAGCATTAAATCACAATGTACAGCACATTAAGGTCAGAGATCCTACATGAGGAGTAAGTGCACAGTGACTTCTGTTGTTGACTTAACAATTTGACACTCTTGTTTATGGCATCAGTAATCACCCTAGGCTCTTGTCCTGAGTTTCTAAGACTATGGAGGCCTTTTGAGTTTGCTGACTCTGATTATATTTAGACAAGGTCATAATCAAAGTGAAAGTTCTCTCCTCCCTTCAGAGAAAGGTACCCCCTTTTTTGATGACCTGTTCTTTCCACTGGGATTTCACTCACAGAGATCTTTCATTTAGGTCATTTTTGTTTGTTTGTTTTTACCACAGTGTCTTTGCTTTCCATGCCTGAAATACTCTTATGGGCTTTTCAGCCGGATCCGAATGCCTTAAGGGCTGATTCTGAGGCCAGAGTGCTGTCAAACAGGTTTACATTTAAAAACCTTATATTCTTAGTACAGTGAAGTGAGCAAGCACTTTTAGCTTATGCAAATTTAACCATATGTGCTTAAAATACTTCTTTGTACTACGTGGCTTCAGAATATAAGCTATTTTGTCTACCTGGTGTTTAATCTAAGAAACAGTTTAAAAATCTCTTTAAAACTAGAGATAAAACTGGTTAGTTGTATTATCAAGTAGTACGGTACATACAAAATCAGACTTTGAAGGGTAATACACATGCAGAGATTTTTTTTTAAATGTTAATTGTGATCACATGCAGTTTTCATTTTTGCTGATCTTAATAGAAGCCTTCTGAGTGATACAGCCCAAGAATAATTTCGAATAGCAAAGTGGTCTGTTGAGTAGGATTTGTTAGATTATAATTATGATGCTGATCATGTCTTATAGTAGATACGGTCATAAGTTTATGCTTCATCCTATACTGTAAAGTAATTTCTGATGTATAATCATATCAAGGATATTGTTCTGATTTTATGAGGTATTATTCTTACAGAGCCATATTGCTTTATGATCATACATGAATGTACAATCAAATGAATGATATCCCCTCCCCTCCACCCCACATCCTCTCCTTTCTGCCTTAGAAAGTGATCATTTTGGAAAGCTATAAAATTGGTCCAGTTGCCATTGCTCCAACAATTTTTTGCATCTCATTTTTGGAATTACCTTCAGGGTTTGCAGTACTTTTTATGTGAAATATTTTTAATGATAGTTAATTTTTATCTTATGAATATTTCATTATGGAAATTTCTGATTAATTTATAATTTAGACAAACACATGAAGTGGATGTTGAAGCCACTCTTTGGAATAAAAGCATGAAACTTTTCATTTTTTAAATTTTTTTATTTTCATGTTCTTGATACTATGCTTTTTAGAAAAACTCCAGGAATATTCTGTGCCATTGTAGAAGTACTGGGATAATCAGTCTTATGAGGTTATTTCTTTGAAAGGAATAGTAGTCAGTTGGATATATAAGCTTTTGCATATGTATTGTGAAGTCAGGGTTGTTATATTGTGATTTTACTTCTATTCCTTAGCAACCACAGATGTGGGTGTGTGTGTATTTATGTATGTTATTGCTTTCTTTCCTGTCACTAATTGTTTCATAGGTTTGTGATAATTTTAATGAAATTCACCCTTTTCCTAAATTAGAAACTGATAGATAGATTTTGTTTTCCTTTACAATAACATGCTCTGCTTTGCCAAGAAAAATTTTTTTTCATCTTACTACATTATGGGGTTGTTAGCAAGTTTTCTGTTGGATTATACTACATCTTTAATGTTCTGTGGTTTAAGGCATTGCCATTTTACTAAAGAAGGTAGAGGCTACAATTTTCGTGGATAGGTTATCTCTCAATATTGCACTACTCTGTTTCTAACATCAGTTACAACTTTGAGATTTTCTTGATTGGTCCTTTATGTTAAAGTCATGTCATTTCTGTGTTCAGAATCCTTCTTTGCCTCATCTGGTGATCCCCTCCTACTTTTCCATCCTTGATCCTTTTTTCCAGGTATAAATCTTTTTTGTTGTTTTGTTTTGTTTATTTGGAAGTTGGAGTTACAGAGAGAGGTAGAGAAATAAGAGAGAAGATTTCCATCCAGTGGTTCACTCCCCAGATGGCCACAAGGGCCGGAGCTGTGCTGATCCGAAGCCAGGAGCCAGAAGCTGCTTCCTTGTCTCCCACATGGGTGCAGGGGCCCAAGGACTTGGGCCATCTTCTTCTGCTTTCCCAGGCCATAGCAGAGAGCTGGATGGGAAGAGGAGCAGCCGGGACTAGAACCCGCGCTCATATGGGTTGCCAGCGCTTCAGGCCAGGGTTTAACCTGCGACACCACAGCGCCGGCCCCAGTATAAATCTTTTTTATACCATTTTTAGTCGCACATAAAAAAAGTGTGCTGTCTCAGTGCCAGAGTTGGTCCTTACCAGGTTTATTTGCTTCAAGTCCCTTTTCCTTCATTCTTTTTGTACAGATTTAACCAGTTCTTCAGAGTTATATCATATCACATCTCTCAGGATAATTTTCAATGCAGCACTTGCCCTTCTGATCTTCCTCCATCTTTATACTTCTGCCATTTATTTTTATCTTTCATTTGGTACTAAATGAATACTACCTTGAATTTTTCTTAATATATGTATGTATTTCAGGTATATATAATAATCTTTGGAAGTATAGGACTGTGATTTTTCTTTGTATCCATTTCCACACAATTTATGGCATCAGAATAAATGTTCATATAATTATTTCATAGATGTTAAATGTTGAATATTCTAACATCTATACTCAGATATTTCATGTGACTTTGCCTTTATGGATCATTTAGTAAAGCAAAATAAACATTTTGAACCATTAATTGCTGTAATCTGGTTATCATCATTGTATTCCTAATAACTTTATTTTGTAGAAGCTTAAGTGAAAATGACACATGTAAGAAGATATGAAACAAGAAAACATTCTAAAACTCAAGTGCCTGAGCAAAAATCTCGACTTGATTGGCGACGGACTAAAAGAAGTAATATATCACTGTTACTTGATAGTGATGAAGATCTTGATAGTGATGAAGAGCTTGGTAGTGATGAAGAGACTGATAGTGATGAAAGTGTTGATAGTGATGAAGAGCTTGGTAGTAACAAGGGGCTTGATAGTAAGAAAGCATTAGAAAGTAAGCCTCAATTAGCTAAAAATGAAAGAAATGACAGTGAACATCTCACTAACCCTGGCAACTGTTCAACATGTGAAGAAATGAACAGAACCGAACATAGGAGTATTGACTCAGTAGATCATGAAAAGCATCCAAATCAAGAAGGAGATGATCTCAACAAACACACTGGACAAATAATAGAGGATGATTTAGAAGAAGAACAAATCAAACGAGGGAAAAGAAAACGGGTATTTTCTGTGATGGATGACAGTGATGACAGTGAAGACAGTGATATCCTAGTTAGAAAAGTAGATGTTAAACGCCCACCTAGAATAGTTGAAGATGAATGTTCTTCAGGAGAAATGGAGCAAGAAAACCCTGAAAAAAGATCAGCTGCTCAAAAACGAGAGCAATTTCAGAAGTTGAAAGAACTCTCAAAACGAAGATCTCGACAGAGACGCAGTAGTGGTAGGGATTTTGAGGTGTGTGTTGTGTTTTGTTGGTTCTACAATTTATAGTAAATTGTATTAGTGTAAATTGTATTATTATAGTATTTAATTTTATAAAAATCATAGCACTGAGTCTTAGTTCTCAGTAACACTAAAGTTTTTCAATCCAGTATGCTGAAACATGCTTCACAGTACTTTTGTATCTAGTATATTGTTTTGTCCTGAGCCTCCATGTATCTTTTTTCTAAAATTTATAGAGTATATGTTTTGTATAGGCTTTGCTGTTTTAACTTCTTATATTTTAATGTTAATTTTAAATATTCTATATCACTTATGAAGGTATAGTCTTCCTGTCTTCAAAAGTTTAACATTTATCGTGATAAATTCTTTATTTTTAGCCCTGAAATATAAAGCTAATTTCTTTGCTTTTATGTATATATGCTGCATATTGACCACTTTAAAGGCGTAAATCTACTAATGAATTTATTTTAATTTAATTAGGATTCAGAAAAGGAATCTTGCTCAAGCAGTGATAATGATAATGATGAGGAAGACAATTATGAATATAATGAAGTCGGAGATGATTACATTCTTGATGACTTTATAGTGCAAGATGAGGAGAGTGGGAATGAGAATGAAAACCAGCCAAGAAAAAAATTGACTACATCACCACTGAAATTAGTCGAACGGAATTCTCTTTGTAAGTTAAATATCAAGATCATGATTGTTAATAATGGTATTGTATCAAATACCAAATCAGCTTTTAATGCCATTTTCCAAATCATTGGCTAGTTCCATTTTCAAATAACTTTATTAGTTTAGAAGTTTATTTTAGTAGTTTATTTCAGTAGTTTTTTCCAGTAGTCATAAAAACCCTGTATACTCCTAAAAATTACTGACCTCAACAAGCCTTTATTCCTGTGGATTATGTCTGTCAATATATTTGCATTATAGAAAAACAAATTGAGGCATGCGCCCTGGCTCAACAGGCTAATCCTCCGCCTTGCAGCGCCGGCACACGGGGTTCTAGTCCCGGTCAGGGCGCCGGATTCTGTCCCGGTTGCCCCTCTTCCAGGCCAGCCCTCTGCTGTGGCCCGGGAGTACAGTGGAGGATGGCCCAAGTGCTTTGGCCCTGCACCCCGTGGGAGACCAGGAAAAGCACCTAGCACTTGGCTCCTGACATCGGATGAGCATGGTGTGCCGGCCGCAGCGCACCGGCCGCGGCGGCCATTGGAGGGTGAACCAACGGCAAAGGAAGACCTTTCTCTCTGTCTCTCTCACTGTCCACTCTGACTGTCAAAAAAAAAAAAAAGAAGAAGAAGAAGAAAAACAAATTGAGAAATTTAAAAATATACTTAGGAAGTCCTTTAAAATAACATTAGTAAATACATACTAACATTTTTTATGAAAAATTTATTTTCCCAAAAAAAGAGTAGGATGTCATTTATTTTACATTATTTTAAAAATCTTTGATGTCTATGGGGCTGGCGCCGTGGCTCACTTGGTTAATCCTCTGCCTGCAGCACTGGCATCCCATATGGGCATTGGGTTCTAGTCCTAGTTGCTCCTCTTCCAGTCCAGCTCTCTGCTGTGGCCTGGGAGGGCAGTGGAGGATGGCCCAAGTGCTTGGGCCCTGCACCCGCATGGGAAACCAGGAGGAGGCACCTGGCTCCTGGCTTCGGATCAGAGCAGCGCGCCAGCCATAGTGGCCATTTGGGAGATGAACCAACAGAAGGAAGACCTTTCTCTCTGTCTCTCTCTCTCTCTCTCACTGTCTAACTCTGCCTGTCAAATAAAAAAAAAAAATCCTTTAACATCTAGCTTAGTAGAAGATTGCTGCATTCTTTTTGAATTAATTATTTATTTAATTTGAAGTACAGAGAGTCAGGAACAAACAGGTCTTCCATCCACTTGTTCATTCTTGTAATGCCTTCAATAGCAGGGCCTGAGCCAGGCCAAAGCTAGGATCCTGAAACTCAATCCAAGTCTCATACATAGATGGCCATCCCTGCTGCCTCCCAGGATCTGCATTAGCAAGAAGCTGGAATCAGCAGTGGAACCAGGACTTTAACCTAGCACTCTGATGTTATGTGTGCATCCCAAGAAACTGCTTAATATCTACCCTATGCTGCACTGTTATATCTACTTTTGCATTTAGTGTGCTATATATATAGTGTTGATTTGAAGGAAATTTATGAAGGTAATTTTGCTTCACACCAAGAGGTAGCTGGAAAAAGAGAGGAATGTTTTAATAGTGTTTTCAAAATAATTGTCAGTATTCTCATTTGATACCACATGAACAAATGGTAGTCTCTAAAAGGTTAGTAGAAATATGGAATCTGAAGCCATACAGATGAATTTTTTAGTGCTCACTCATATTACAATCTAATGGTCTGGACTTGGGCCATCTTCCACTGCTTCCACAGACCATAGCAGAAAGCTGGATCATAAGTGGAGCAGCCAGGAATCGAACTGGCACCCATATGGGATGCTGGCACTACAGGCATTCACTTTACCTGCTACTCCACAGCGCCAGCTGCAGAACACCCATTTTTAGTCTCTGTGGTACCTCTGTCTCCGGACTTTCCTGTATTATTACTTGCCTTTTTTTTCCACTTGCCGTGTAAATTTTGCTGGATCCAAGAATTCCATCCTCAACTATCTTCATTTTACCTCTGCCATGGACAGTCTGTTTCCCATTACTTCAGCCCAGTGTATAAGCAAAATTCTTCAGACTTGTTTTTAATCTCCAAGATTTCTCCTGAATGTAAGATCCTATTTTGCATCCTCTTATTGAACATGTCTTTCAGACATCCCAAACTTAGTCTGTATAAACTGAATGGCTAAGAGCATTAAGGAATTTTTCATGGGGATACAACTGTTGTGGTAATTACATAATCAAACACATTCATCTTGGAACTGAATATTTAAAAAAGTGAATTTTATGGTTCTTAGGAGAGTAAATCCCAACAAAAATAAGTCAACTGGGTACCCTCACTTCAAAAAGAAAAAAACAAGTGGTTAACCAACTTCCTCGTTTGTATCCCTAGTAGCCGTTAGTGTTTGTGACATGTTGTAGGAATTTGTTAGTTAGATGGATAATTAAGATAAGCATTTTGCATGAAGACCTTTGAGTTTTGTAATTCAGACTCAGAGAATGTTGGATGGATGTGACTGGATTTTTTTCAAACATCAGAAGGAAAAAAATTATGTATTTTGCAATAGTAATTCATGATTTAATTAAGCTTTATAATTGTCAAGTTTATGTTACATATGAGTACGATAAATTTACTGTAGGTAATTTTTATTTGCTAAGGAATTATGTTCTAAGAGTTGCTGTAAGTTAATTCTCATATCAAGGTATATTTTCTCATTAAAGCAATAACCCGTATAATGAAATAGAAACCACAGTCCATGACCTGTGTTAAGTGGTAATTAAGTTAGAATTCCCAGATTTATTCTCCAGCCAATGTATATAAGAACACTGACACCTGACAACCACTTATGCTTGCATATTATCAGAATTTGAGGGACACTGCTAACTAAAAATCAGTGTAAAATGAAGACTCATGGTCAGTGGTCTGCATTTTTTGCTTTTTCTCGAGTGAGTACTTGTAGGAAAATATTTTGTCATCTCTGCATTATCCGAGGTTCTGGCTCTGAGAGATGCTTCTGTACCTCCCCAGTTTTAGCCTTGCTCCATGGGTGATGCAGTTGAAGAAAGTTACAGCCTTCTCCCCTTTTCAACAATCCATATTACTGTAGATAGATAGATCCTATCCTTCCACTCCATCACAGGGTCCAGGTAGAAATCAGACCAGCAGTTGTTCCCTGTGTATTAGATCTGTATAGTTCACAGGCTAACAATGTGCACAGTACAAAAATAAGGAAAGCATTCACACTTGTAAATAACAAAGATTACATTATTTTTCTATCATCCAGTCATAGGCTCACAGTGACAAAAACAAGTATTGGAGATAAGAGTATGTTTCAGCTTATTAATGCCTTCTTGGAATACTGAAAGTTAGCCTAAGTTAATATCAACTTCATCACCATAAAGAAGTTAAAAGAGGACGTTCTATCAACAAAATGAAGAGAGGGCCTAAGAACAGCCTCTACCATTTATAGTGAATATTAAGTCTTAGAACTTTCTGCCTTGTTCTATGATAGTTAAAAATACCAGCGAAATAATATTGCAACATAAGGTAAAGATAGAGGAAGTAAGTGCCTGTCAAAAAATGTTTAAGGGTGGTGCCGCGGCTCACTTGGCTAATCCTCCACCTGCGGTGCTGGCACCCCAGGTTCTAGTCCCGGTTGGGGTGTTGGATTCTGTCTCGGTTGCTCCACTTCCAGTCCAGCTCTCTGCTGTGGCCTAGGAAGGCAGTGGAGGATGGCCCAAGTGCTAGGGCCCTGCATCTGCATGGGAGACTGGGAGGCGGCACTGGCCATAGTGGCCATTTTGGGGGGTGAACCAATGGAAAGGGAGACTTTTCTCTCTGTCTCTCTCTCTTTCACTGTCTAGCTCTGCCTGTCAAAAAAAATGTTTGATTAAAGGAAACAAGAAAATTGTTTAAAACATTTGCTTTAAAATCTGTGAAAAATAAGTTGGAAGTCTTGAGGACAATTTTAAGTGCAAGGGAGTTACAAAGATAAGAAATGCCAGAAAATTAAAAATATAAAGTCAGATATAAAATCTATGTTGAAAGAGAGAGCAAAAGTAATACTACATAAAGTCTCATCAGTGAGATAGAAGCTATGCCCGAGGAATTCTGCTAATTAGAAAAGGAAAACTGATGAGGAAGAAGATAGTATCTAAGGAACTAGAACTCACAGATTTCACACATCCTTGGAGGAGAAAATACAGAACAAATGGAAATCTAAAGGAAGACAGTTTTCTGTTTAATGACATAAAAGAAGAGTTGAATGAACTAGAAGTTCAACCATTCTTTTGGATGGGAAAACATAATAGGTTGTGAATTAAAAGGTAAAATAGAGGGCTGGCGCCGTGACTCACTTGGTTAATCCCATATGGCTGCTAGGTTCTGTCCCAGTTGCTTCTCTTCCAGTCCAACTCTCTGCTGGGGCCTGGGAGGGCAGTGGAGGATGGCCCAAATACTTGGGCCCTGCATCCGCATGGGAGACAAGGAGGAAGCACCTGGCTCCTGGCTTCGGATTGGCGTAGCTCTGGCTGTGGCAGCCGTTTGGGGAGTGAACCAATGGAAGGAGGACCTTTCTCTGTCTCTGTCTCTCACTGTCTAACTCTGTCAAATAAATAAATTTTTAAAAAGATAAAATAGAACAAAATATTTTTGAATCATTTTCATAATATGTAACCCATACATGCAAATTAAAAAGGCTCACATTCCCGATAAATGTGATGAAAATAGCTTTGCAAATCGTTGTATGCAGTAACTTACTAGAATAAGGAAAAATACCCTGAACCATTCTTTTTAGAAATGTAAAAATGGTATATATTAGTAACTACATTAAAATGTCAAAAGAAAAAACTAAGATACTAAAAAGACCGTTGTAACATTCAATGCCCATACCTGGTGTTGAAAAAAAAGCAAGTCTTTAAATTAGGAATAGGGTCACATGTCCTTCACATGACAGAACTTTAAACCAATAGCAAATATAACACTGAAAATAAAGCACTAGGTGTATTGTATTCTTTTTTTTTTTTTTTTTTTGACAGGCAGAGTGGACAGTGAGAGAGAGACAGAGAGAAAGGTCTTCCTTTTGCCGTTGGTTCACCCTCCAATGGACGCCGAGGCTGGTGCACTGCGGCCAGCGCACCGCGCTGATCCGATGGCAGGAGCCAGATGCTTCTCCTGGTCTCCCATGGGGTGCAGGGCCCAAGCACTTGGCCATCCTCCACTGCACTCCCTGGCCATAACAGAGAGCTGGCCTGGAAGAGGAGCAACCGGGACAGAATCTGGTGCCCCAACCGGGACTAGAACCTGGTGTGCTGGTGCCGCTAGACGGAGGATTAGCCTGTTGAGCCACGGCGCCAGCCTTTGTAGTCTTTTTAAAATGAAGAAGATGGCCAGCGCCGTGGCTCAACAGGCTAATCCTCCTCCTTGCAGCGCCGGCACACCGGGTTCTAGTCCCGGTCAGGGCGCCGGATTCTGTCCCGGTTGCCCCTCTTTCAGGCCAGCCCTCTGCTGTGGCCCGGGAGTGCAGTGGAGGATGGCCCAAATGCTTGGGCCCTGCACCCCATGGGAGACCAGGATAAGCACCTAGCACCTGCCTTTTGCCATCGGATGAGCGCGGTGGGCCGGCCACAGCGAGCCGTCCGCAGCAGCCATTGGAGGGTGAACCAACGGCAAAAGGAAGACCTTTCTCTCTGTCTCTCTCTCTCACTGTCCACTCTGCCTGTCAAAAAAAAAAAAAAAAATGAAGAAGATAAGAATAGTTTCTGCCTTGTGCTAGGTGTTTTGAACAATGCAATCAACCAAATTCTTTTTACTTTAAAATGGGGTGAAATCAATATGTATTAATGTTTAATTTTTCAGTTATGCTGTACTTTAAGATTTATTTATTTATTTGAAAGGCAGAGTTATTAGAGGCAGAGGTCTTCCATCCACTGGTTCATTCCCCAAATGGCCACAACGGCTGAAGCTGAGCTGATCCGAAGCCAGAAACTTACTCCAGGTCTCCTGTGCGGCTGCAGGGGCCCAAAAACTTGAGCCATCTTTCGCTGCTTTCCCAGGCCATAGCAGAGAGCTGGATCAGAAGTAGAGCAGCCAGGACTAGAACTAGCACCCATATAGGATGCTGGCACTGCAGGCCAGGGCTTTAAACCACTGTACCACAGTGCTGGCCCCTTGCGGCACTTATTTTTAAGAACACAGATAGTCCCTTTCATTTCTAAGGACCCTATTGCGAATTATCTACTATTGTCATTATCATCATTTACTTATTTTTATAATATTGTATTTATTTTATTTGAGAGATAGAGTTACAGACAGTGAGAGGGAGAAACAGAGAGAGGTCTTCCCTCCATTGGTTCACTCCCCAGATGGCCACAATGGTCAGAGCTGTGCAGATCTGGAGCCAGGAGCCTCTTCCTGGTCTCCCACGTGGGTGCAGGGGCCCAACCATTTGAGCCATCTTCCACAGCTTTCCCAGGCCATAGCAGAGTGCTGGATTGGAAGAGGGGCAGCCAGGACTAGAACCAGCGCCCATATGGGATGCCAGCACTGCAGGCAGAGAATTAACCTACTGTGCCATGGCGCCGGCCCCTGTCATTTACTTTCTTTACCAGTTTATGTTAGTCACTTTAGTACATCCATCTGTGTCTCCTTTAAAGAGAATGCATATTACAAGTTCCTTTCTGTAACAGCTGTTTTTTACATGGTTAAGTTGCCTGGGTTCAGTTCCTGGCTGCAGCTTCCCATCAGTGCAGACCCTCAGAGACAGACAGCCATGATGGCTCAAATGATTGGTTTCCTTCTGGGAGACCTGGATTCAGTTCCTGGCTCCTGACTTTAATCAGGGCCACACCTTAGCTTTTGCAGGCATTTGGGGAGCGAGCCAGTGAGTAGGTGCTCTGTTTGTCTCTCTGCCTCTCAAAAATATGTTTCTCTAAAGCGTGGAAAAGTTTTATCAATAATTTAGCAACTGAAATATAAGGAAAGGGTTCATGTTCAATTCCATTTTACTTTTTTGCTTCAGCTGGAAGGAACCTTCATATCCACTCACGGTAGCTAATGATATCTTCTTCAGTCTTTTGTAAACATCTTCCTCATTTCTTGAGATACTAGGATGCCCTTAAAACTGTCTTCAGAAGTACATACAGCTGGGTTGTGATGGATCAAAGAAGGAGTCCTGTTTGATAATGTTTCCACAGCCATAGTAAACCCGGGACCTAAAGTAATGAGAATGGTAGGACTCTTCTCTCTTACCACTACCTGGCCTGTCAGAACACATGATTTTATGTACAATTTCATAGTAATGGAAAAGCAGGTTTTATTATGTGATATGAAAAAGGGAAGACAGCATTTCTAAAAGGTTGTGGAAAATTCACAATCAGGAACAGCAGAAGGGGAAATGAAGTTTTTGTTATAATCATTGTGGTTGTGGCTAGGGTAGCAATTTCCTGGACAGTTTAATATGTTATATGTTTTAGAGAATAGGCACTTTAAACAGTCTACCTTTGGAGGTTTTCTTTCTTACTTTCTCTTGTTACCAAGTTGATAATTGAACTTAGGTGCACAAGGAATGTTACTGAGTTTTCCATGACATCTCTTTTTTATTCTTTTGGTTTTCACTGACAACATCTTTCTTACTATTCTCTGAGCAGTTCACCCTTAATGAGTTTGGGAAGTGATGATTTTAAACAACTGGAGTCTGGGTTAGAGGTCATTGAATCTGGAAAATAGAGATTTTGCTCAGAACTAGAATCACAAAGGCAACTATAAAATTAAGATGATAGGTATTTCTTCTGCTTATAATATTAATGTTAGAATTGGGAAAAGGATCCTGTTGTACACAGGGAACTGCTTTGTCTACTAAATCCTAATAATTTTTTAAAATTAATTTCAGATTCTTTTAGTGACCCCTATACTCACTTTGAAAGAGTTGTGAAGGCTCTTCTGATCAATGCTTTAGATGAATCATTTCTGAAAACATTATATGGTAAGTTAATAGTGTGAATGGAATAACTTTTTTCCTTTTCCCCATTATTAAACAATCTCACTTTTAAAACTATGTAAATGAAACAGAGCCAAAGAGAGCTATTCTTAAGGCCTCCCTCTTGAATCAACTGTATAAAAACTTCACTCATTTAATAAAACTTGTTATTGTTTATTATTTGAGATACATGTTATTGTTTGTTATTTGAGATATGTGGAAGGTAAGTGTGTGACAAGTCCTTACCCTGAAAGACTTCACAATGCCTTTGAGGATACAAGACAAACACTCATAAAATAGTAGGGTGCTCCTATACACAGGGGCTGTCCCACTCTCTCTAAGCCCTTTGAATTTCAGTAAAAGTTGCATGCTGTTTTATGCTTTTGTACTTTTGCTCTTGCTGTTCCTTTAGAATACAGTCTCTTTTTAACCTGGATTTTCTAGGTGCATTTAAAAACATCTCTGCTATAAAAGCTATGTAATACCACTCTCTCAGATTCATGCCACCATAATCTGGAATTTGGTGGCATTCATATAGATGTAGCTTTAATGTTGTATCAACAGTGTGTTTCCACTTTTTGCCCTTACTAGATTGTAAGAAGAATTTTTTTTTTTTTTTTGTCAGGCAGAGTGGACAGTGAGAGAGAGAGACAGAGAGAAAGGTCTTCCTTTGCCGTTGGTTCACCCTCCAATGGCTGCCGCGGATGGCGCACTGCAGCTGGCGCAACGTGCTCATCCGATGGCAGGAGCCAGGTGCTAGGTGCTTCTCCTGGTCTCCCATGGGGTGCAGGGCCCAAGCACTTGGGCCATCCTCCACTGCACTCCCGGGCCACAGCAGAGAGCTGGCCTGGAAGAGGGGCAACCGGGACAGAATCCGGCGCCCTGACCGGGACTAGAACCCCGTGTGCCGGCGCCGCAAGGGGGAGGATTAGCCTAGTGAGCCACGGCGCCAGCCATGTAAGAAGAATTTTATATATATATGCCGGCACCGCGGCTCACTAGGCTAATCCTCCGCCTTGCGGCGCCGGCACACGGGGTTCTAGTCCCGGTCAGGGCGCCGGATTCTGTCCCGGTTGCCCCTCTTCCAGGCCAGCTCTCTGCTGTGGCCCGGGAGTGCAGTGGAGGATGGCCCAAGTGCTTGGGCCCTGCACCCCATGGGAGACCAGGAGAAGCACCTGGCTCCTGCCATTGGATCAGCGCGCCGGCCACAGCAGCCATTGGAGGGTGAACCAGTGGCAAAGGAAGACCTCTCTCTCTGTCTCTCTCTCTCTCTCACTGTCCACTCTGCCTGTCAAAAAAAAAAAAAAAGATATATATATATATATACATATATATATATACACATATATATATACACACACATGTATCTTTTACATCTAGCTCAGAATCTTACATTTAGGCTAAAAAATGTACTGGATTAAATACCTACATAAATGCCTGAATAATATTTCATTCTCTATTATTGAATAAATATTTATTGAATACACACTATGAGCCATCCCTGGGTTTATGAAAATGACTAAGGTACTAGATTCTGTCCTTCTTGTTGCTTTAAGTCTTAATGGGAGAGATAAGGTGACAAAGGAGTAAACTAATATGTAACAATATAATGCAATTTCAACTAGTGATTAATTCTTGGAAAAAATACTATAGTAGGGTAAAGACAGAATGATAAGGGGAAGTAGAGTCTACATATTCTTTGTTAGATTGGTGAAAGGAGTATCTGAACGTGTAACTTCTGAACCTGACTGAAGTGAGGGAGGAGATTAAACATGAATTCTACAGAGGTCACAGCAAGTACTGCAACTCTTAGGGAAGAATAAGTTTGGTATGTTCAAAATCAACTGGGGGACTTCAGGGAATTTGGAGAAGATACAAATTCAGAACACTATGTAGGAGAAAGGAGGACTTTGTAAGTCATAGTAAATGAGGTTTGGATTTGTAGTGACCTAAAGAAACATTAATTTATTAGCTACATTCTTTAAAAAAACTTTAAAGGCAGGAAAACAAAGCTTGACTTTAGGACTATGACAGATACATATGAAATAGAGAATATAACATGAAGCAAATTGAGAAGGCAGAAATGAGAGTTGCATGCTGAAGGGGAGTGAGAAGGTCTGACTAGAGAAGAGAGTTCTGTTTTGTTGGAATGGGTCCAGTGGGGCCAGTAGCACAGGGGCCTTGAAAACCTACAGAAAGCATTGAGTTTTATCTAGAATGAAGTGATTATTTGTGTCAGTTTTGTGTAGGAAAATAAAACATAATCTGACAAGCTTTTTTATCTAGCTCTTTTCATTATCAGAAAATAATGTTACAGTTTAGTGTTTACAAGGAAAACTTGAATCTTTTACCCCATTTCCTTCCCCTAATGCTCTAAATGGGATTTTTTTTTCACTTGATTTTTTTTTTCTAATTTGAAATGTTTCCAACCAACCAATCATGTATATTTCCAAAACTAGGGAAGTTTTCAACTGTTTAAATATTTCATGTGCATGAAGTATTTTTTCTATTGATCCCTAAACAGATGGTACCAGGCAAAAATCATACGCAAGAGATATGTTGACCTCTCTTCATTATTTGGATAACCACTTTGTTCAGCCTCGTCTAGAGAATTTATATTCTAGAAGTCGTTGGAAACAACAATATAAGGTACAGAGTTTGTTTTTTATCACTGGAAGGGTTTGGGGACAGCAGACCTGCAGGATTCCACATTATTTCAAGCTCAACAGTCTTTAAAAGTTTTGCCATGCTGCTCTGCTAAATAATCAGCTTATTATTTCTCTCCTAAAGTCTGTTACTGTTTTAGTTATCCATACCACCTACATCTCTCCAGTGCTTAAGTAATTTAACTGATAACTTTAGAATATCTCTAGAGGTTAACCTGTCTTTTAAAATGAGGAGATTGTCTCACAGGATATTTGTTAATTGTTTCAGTAAAGAGAGTTCGATAGCCAAAAAAGTTTCTTTACTAGATGATTTTTCAGCAATGTTAATATGTGAATCTATATTGTAAATCTTCAAGAGGAGATACAGAATGCAGTACTTTCCAAATTTGAGTTTTGCTATGAGGCTTTTCATGAAACACCTGTCATATGTCCTGGGACACTTGATTTCCATAAAACATAGTTTGGGAAAGACCCCCTGAGTAATGTTTGACACCTTTCTCCACCTTCAGATTTTGTGATTTTACCAAGTTGTGGAAACACTTTTTCAATCTGTAGGATTAATTTGATTCCATGTTACCTCTAGATTGTTTTGTGTTACCTAAAAGAACAGGATAGACTATATTGTATTTAATGGTCTACCTCCCAACTTCTACCATTCTTTGTTCTAATGATTAGCAAGAGGAAAATTAGAAAGCTAACAGAAATTCAAGATCCTTATAATCCTTCTGGGACTTAAATAATTAGCTCCTTTACCTTATTCATGTCAGCTGATTTGCTTTCCTCCAAAATCTGTTTGATCTTGAAGTACCTGATGATAAATTAGCTAGAGATCATTAGGTTAAGAAACAGTTGTAGGGGCTAGGGTTGTGATATAGAAGTTTAAGCCACTGCCTGGGATACCTGCATTTCATATAGTCGGTTTGTGTCCTGGCTGCTCCACTTTCAATCAGGCTTCCCTCTTATGTGCCTGAAAAGGCAGTAGAAGATGACCCAAATGCTTGGTGCCCTGCAATGCATGTGGAAAACCTGGTTGAAGTTCCTGGCTTCAGACTAGCCTGGCCCAGCGCTGGCCATTGAGGCCATCTGGGGAGAGAACCAGTAGATGGAAGACCTCTGTCTCTCATTGTCTCTGTGTAACTCTTTCAAAATAAATAACTCCTTTAAAGTAGAGAGAGAGAGAGTTGTAGAATTCTAAAAAGAGAAGTCTTCAAATTAGAGGATGGCTTAAATTTAAGGATCATCCTGTGTGTGCGTGTTTTTTTTTTTTTACTTAAGGTAAGTTTCTAAAATGAAACCCAATTTCCTTTTCATATACAGAAAATAGCTACTTTAAAATGAAATATTCATTTACCTGGAACTTTAAGTACATGGCATAGCTCTTAGGAAATGGCATGAATATTTTTTTCTTTTTTTAAAAAAAAGATTTATTTATTTTACTTGAAAGTCAGAGTTACACAGAGAGAGAGGCAGAGAGCGAGATCGTCCATCTAGTGGTTCACTCCCCAATTGACCGCAGCAGCCAGAACTGTGCCGAAGCCAGGAGCTTCTTCTGGGTCTCCCATGCAGGTACAGGGGCCCAAGGACTTGGGCCATCTTCCACTGCTTTCCCAGGCCATAGCAGAGAGCTGGATCGGAAGAAGACCAGCCGGGACTAGAACCTCAGGCCAGGGTGTTAACTTGCTTCACCACAGCGCCGGCCCCATGAATATTTTTTTCTTTTACAAAAAGATAGCATATTATTTCACTCTTAGTAATGTAATCAAAGTAAACATAAAGAAGTCACTATGTTTCCCATTTTGAAGATGAGGAAATTGTGATTCAACAAAATGAAGTTACATAAAGTACAACAGCTAGCAATTAGGCTAATATTTAACCATGCAATTTATTGGTCTCTAAAACCTGTACCTGTATGCTATTCTGTGTCTTAACTTAATATAGTAAATTTACTGAATTTGGATAAATTAATTGAAAATAATAAATGTCAGCTACAAAAAAAGTATCTGAAAAAGAGACATAAATTCTTCAGTAAGATTTTTAGAATGAGCTGTATAAGGTACAAAAGAAAAAAAGATAATATGACAAACAAAATCCAGAGGAAAATATCAGTAGTTTAAAGTTTATTTTTCACTTACACAAGTATATCCAGTTCGAGTTTTCAGGAGTGCCCTGCTCATTCATAGGCACTTAGGGAATCAGTATGAGAAAGCTTTCATTTCAGGAATTTTGTCCCACCTTGTGCTTCCATGAGTATCACAGAAGCAGGAGGGAAGGTGATAAGTCACCCATTCATTCTAAATTTCAACCTGTAAGTGACACATGTCATGAAGTATAAGAAATATGGACAGTAGACCCCCCCCAAAAAAAGTTGCTTTTAATTATGCAAGGTCAAAAAAAAACAATTATTGTACTGAACACTTAATTACTATCAGACTGGTAGATGACGTCGGTATGAATTAGTTACTATGCTAATATGCTCATTGTGTACATTTCAAATAATTGTGGTAAAACCTAACCTACACTACTATTTAGAATACTAGTATTTAGATAGTAGTGTCTGTCTTAGAGCATAAGCAGAAATATTCAGGTGCAAGTAATTTCACACTTTAATATAGCTTATTTGTGAATGCCAAATATTTTCTCAGTTTTACTCCTTGATAACCCAGCTGTTATACTATCCATATTAACACTGAACAGATAGCAATCCTAGTTCTAACTCATTTATTTTTATAGTGCTATATTAGGTAACCAACAGACAAATAAATTTTTCCAAAATATTTTTTGAAAAACAATATGATACAGTTCATAAATGGAGGTGTAAGATATGAAGTTGCTCCTTTTTAACCATCCTAAATGAATTCCTTCTTTCTTACATTATTCTAAATTCTAGCTGCTCATGATTTCCTATTTTTAATTAGTAAGGCATTAGTTATTAGATGAGAAGATGGAAAAGTAAATTGCAGTCTTTCTAAGAACACTCATTAGAAAATATCTTGTCAAACACATACTATGTACTGAGCATTAAAATAAGAAATAACTGTGTTTTGCACCTAGATGTTTGTGTTGTGATTCCTAAAATAAAATTTAACGTGGTTAGATTCTTATTTTATATTTTAAATCTCATTATGTTTTCAAATTGTTTTCAGGAGCGGGTGGAAAATTATTCCTTTGTAGATATCCTTGCAGAGAATCCTGAAGATCGTTTCTGTCAGGCTTGTGGAATGCATCGCTACTGTACATTTTCAGTGCATTTATCAGGAAAATTGTATAACACCAGGACTATGGAAACAGATGATTTCATGTCAGATGATAAACAGGTATTTTTTTCCTCTGCTTTTAATTTTCACTATGTAGAAACCTTCAATATCTAAACTTGCACAAATATCCCAAATTTTCACAAATGGAGAAAACACTAGATGAAGGGGAGAGAGTACAAGGAAAGAGGGTAGTTTTTGAATGTGACAAATATGTCTTATATTAATTTCTAATTCAGTAAAATAATTAAATTGCTACATATTCTGTAAGTACATATGACTCAAATTTGTGCAAGACAAAGGTTATAGGCTGAAGATGATGTGGGAGATCACTGGGGCAAGGGAAGCAAGAGTCAGCTTTGAGTCCAAAGGAAACTTTGATCCAAGTGGAAAGTTTCATGGCAGGTAATCCATGAGTCAATAATTTAAGACAATTCTTGATTCTAATATGAGAGAATTCAAAGAACATTGTGCTTTGACGGACTACAATCAGAAGTCTATTGAAGTCTAGAGCAACCTCCAGATGCTAAAAGTGATGTTGATTTTGAATGAATAGATAAAACTAAAGAATTAGTAATTGTTCAACACAAGAAAAGCAGACTGTGAAAGAATAAACAGTACAGGACCAGCACCGTGGCTCACTAGGCTAATCCTCTGCCTGCAGCGCTGGCACCCCAGGTTCAGTCCCAGTTGGGGCACCAGCTACTAGTCCTGGTTGCTCCTCTTCCAGTCCAACTCTCTGCTGTGGCCCAGGAGAGCAGTGGAGGATGGCTCAGGTGCTTAGGTCCCTGTACCTGTGTGGGAGACCAGGCAGAAGCACCCGGCTCCTGGCTTCGGATCGGTGCAATTCTGGCTGTGGCGGCCATTGGGGGAGTGAACCAATGGAAGGAAGACCTTTCTCTCTGTCTCTCTCTCTCACTGTCTAACTGCCTGTCCAAATAAATAAATAAATAAATAAACAAACAGTACAGATCCTTGGATGTGGATGACTTCTATTTGTTTGGACAAATTTATTTTGATGTCTCAAAATATACAGTGTACAATGATCAGATAAGGGTAATTGGTATATGTTTCACATCAGAGATTAATCTTTGTGTAGGGAACAGTCAAAATCCTGTCTGTTAGCTATTTTGACATATTCACTTAAGTGTTACCACTATGCTATAGGACATTGGAAATTATTTCTCCAACTGCAATTCTTTTTTTTAAGATTTACTTAGTTTTTTGAAAATCAGGTTACACAGAGAAAGAAGGAGAGGCAGAGGCAGAGAGAGAGGTCTTCCATTTGCTGGTTCACTCCCCAGTTGGCTGGAGCTGTGCCGATCCAAAGCCAAGAGCCAGGAGCTTCTTCCAGGTCTCCTACGTGAGTGCAGGGGCCTAAGGACTTGGGCCATCTTCTACTGCTTTCCCAGGCACATTAGCAGAGAGCTGGATTGGAAGTGGAGCAGCCGGGACTTGAACCACTGCCCATGCTGGAACTAGAGGCAGCAGCTTCACCTGCTACGCCACAATGCCGGCCCCCAATTGCATTTCTGTACTTGTTAAGCATCCTATGGCCATGTCCCCTCCTTCATACCCTTCCCAAACTGATGACCACAATTATATTCTCTACTTATACAACATCTACTTTTTAGCCTCCATGTATAAGTGAGAACATGTATCTCTATTTCTGTTTCTGACTTATTTCTCCTAACAGTTCCACCTGTGTTGCTGCAAGTGACGTGTCATTCTTTGTATGACTGATACTCAGTAGTGCCAATATACTACATTTTCTTTATACATTGATTCATCTATCACTGGATACCTTGATTCCCTGTCTTGGCTCTTGTTCAGAGTGCTTCAAGAAATGAAAATGCTGATGTTTCTTTGAAATAATTTTTTCATTTCCTTTGGATAAATTCCCAGTAGTGGGATTGCAGATCATATAGCAGTTCTATTTCTTTTTTTTTTTTAAGAAATTTCATGTATTTTAAATGATCAGTACATTAATTTACATTCCAAACTACAGTGTGTGAGGCTCCTGTTCTGTACATCCTTGCCAGCATTTATTATGTTTTGTATTTTTTATAATAGCCACTTTAACTTGGGTGACATATCTCATTGTAGTTTGATTTGCATGTCTCTAATAATTAGTGATGTTGAACATTTTTTCCTATACTTGCTGACCCTCTCCAAATGTCAGGTTA
Source organism: Sylvilagus floridanus (assembly GCA_949820135.1). Taxonomy (NCBI): domain Eukaryota; kingdom Metazoa; phylum Chordata; class Mammalia; order Lagomorpha; family Leporidae; genus Sylvilagus; species Sylvilagus floridanus. Next base: position 42,223,365 of record OX463224.1, read on the forward strand.
TTTGCCCATTTTTAGATCAAACTCTTTTTGTTGTGACAGTTGAGTCGTTTCATTTTTTATATGTTCTAGATATTAATCCCTTGGATGAATAGTGCACAAATATTTCCTCCCATTCTGTAGTTTGTCTTGTGATTCTGCTGATTGTTTCCTTTGTTGTGCTGAAGCTTTTTAGTTGGATAAAGTCCCATATCTTAATTTCTGTTTTTGTTGCCTAAGATTTTAAGCTCAAATCCAAAAAAATATATATATATTTGCCTACACCAATATCCTGAAGCATATCCCCTGTGTCATCTTCTGGTAGTTTTATTTTTTCACTTGTTGAATGTGAGTCTTTGATCCATTTTGAGTTGATTTTTATAGATGGTGAGATGTGATCAAGATTGTTCTACTGTATATTCATATGCAGTTTTCCTAGTAAAACTTACTGAAAAGATTTTACTTTTTCCAATGTATTTTCTTGCTACCTTTGTCGAAAATCAGTTAGCTGTAAATACTAGGATTTACTTCTAGGTTCTATATTCTACTCCATTACTCTTTTGCACTAATGCTGTTTTGATTACTATAGTTTGTTAGTGTGTTTTAAAGTTAGGTAACATAATGACTCCAGCTTTGTTCTTTTTGCTCAAGATTGCTGTAGCTGTTTGGGGTCTTGCTGTGCTTCCATACAAATTTCAGAAATGCTTTCTTCTATTTCTGTGACACATGTCATTGGTACTGTGATAGGAATTGCATTGAATCTGTAAATTGTTTTGGGTAGTATAGACATTATAGTGATACTAATTCTTCTAATCAATGAACTAGATATCATTCCATTTTTTTGTTTTTGTTTTTGTCATCTTCAAATTTATTAATAGTTTTTTTTTTTGTAAGTTTCGTTGTAGAGGTCTTTCACTTCCTTGGTTAAATTTATATCTAAGTATTTTTTGGAATTGTGAATGAGGTGGTAGCTTTGGGATCCACAAGGAGAGAAAGCCTACACTTCCAGGAAAAGAGAGTCCCTACCTGCACTTCCAGGGAAGAAAAGAACTCGTCAAGGTCCCCGCTGGTGCCTAAAGGTCATCTGATGAGGATCAGACCCGCCTCAACCTTTAACCCCCAAGCCCTGTGTCTATTAAAGGGAAGCCCTCCCAACCTCTGACACGCGCCTTCCCCGGCCCCGCTCTGTTGGGACCGGGAAACCTCTCCCAGGAGCAGAATCCCAATAAAACTTGTGAATTAATTGATTCATCTGCCTGGGAAGATTTGTTACGCACTGGTCACCTTGCATGAGGTTGTTTTTAAGATTTCTTCCTCGGCCGGCGCCGTGGCTCAACAGGCTAATCCTCCGCCTTGCGGTGCCGGCACACCGGGTTCTAGTCCTGGTCGGGGCGCCGGATTCTGTCCCGGTTGCCCCTCTTCCAGGCCAGCCCTCTGCTGTTGCCCAGAAGTGCAGTGGAGGATGGCCCAGGTGCTTGGGCCCTGCACCCCATGGGGAGACCAGGAAAAGCACCTGGCTCCTGGCTCCTGCCATCGGATGAGCGCGGTGCGCCGGCCGCAGCGCGCCGACCGCGGCGGCCATTGGAGGGTGAACCAACGGCAAAAGGAAGACCTTTCTCTCTGTCTCTCTCTCTCACTGTCCACTCTGCCTGTCAAAAAAAAAAAAAAAGATTTCTTCCTCAGCAATTTTGTCATTGATATATTTTAAAACTCCTGATTTTGTGTGTGTTGATTTTATATACTGAAGCCTTGCAGATTTTTTTTTAATTGGTACTCACAGGTTTTGGTGGAGTGTTTAGGTTTTTTATGAGTAAAATCATTTCATCTGAAAAATGAATAGTGTCTCAATGCTTTGGCTAAGGCTTTGAATTTGAGTAAGAATGCTGAAAGTGAACATTCTATCTTGTTCCTGACTGATCTTAGAAGAAATGATTAGAGCTTTTCTCTTTTCAGTGAGATTTGCACTGTGGATTTGTTTTATAGTCTTTGGCCTTTATTGTCTTCAGGAACATTTCTTCCTCACATAATCTTTTGAAGATTTTTTTAATCACGAGGGATGTTTCCCGGTTACTCTTGCTAAGGTTTTTTGATTTTGTTTAGCTTTTCAAAAACCCATCTCTTCATTACATTGAGTTTTCATGTATTTTAAGTCTATTTAATTTATTTCTGTTCTGATATTTGTTTTTCTTTACCACTTATTCTTGCTATTCTTGTTCATTGAGTTTCATCACTAGGTAGTTTATCTGAAATCTTCATATTTTTCTAGTTATTTACTGCTATAAGTTTTCCCCTTAATACGATTTTACTGTATCCTATAGGTTTTGTGGTGTTATGCTTCCGTTTTTATTTGCTTAAACAAATTTTTAAATTTTGTTTTCTTCATTGACTCCCTAATTATTCAAGAGGACATTATTTTTTTTTGAAGATTTACTTATTTATTTGAAAGTCAGAGTTACACAGAGAAAAAGGAGAGGCAGAGAGAGAGACAGAGAGAGGAGGTCTTCCATTTCCTGGTTCACTCTCCAATTGGCCACAACAGCCAGAAGCTTGGCTGATCTGAAGCCAGGAGCCAGGAGTATCTTCCAGGTCTCCCACACAGGTACAGAGGCCCAAGGACTTGGGCCATCATCTACTGCTTTCCAGGCCAAAGCAGAGAGCTGGGTCGGAAGTGGAGCAGCCAGGACTCAAACCAGTGCCCATATGGGATGCCGGCACTGCAGGCAGGGGCTTTTCTCGCTACACCACAGTGCCAGCCCCTCAAGAGTATATTACTGGCCTGCACCGGGGCTCACTAGGCTAATCCTCTGCCTGCAGCACTGGCACCCCAGGTTCTAGTCCCTGTCAGGACGCCGGATTCTGTCCTGGTTGCCCCTCTTCCAGTTCAGCTCTATGCTGTTGTCCGAGAGTGCAGTGGAGGATGGCCCAGGTCCTTGGGCCCTGCACCCACATGGGAGACCACCTACTCATAAGTTAAATAATATACTTTTTTTTTTTGACAGGCAGAGTTAGACAGCGAGTGAGAGAGAGAGAGACAGAGAGAAAGGTCTTCCTTTACCATTGGTTCACCCCCCAAGTGGCCGCTACGGCTGGCGCACTGTGCCGATCCAAAGCCAGGAGCCAGGTGCTTCTCCTGGTCTCCCATGTAGTATGATTCTTCAGTACTATTAGACAAGATCCTTGTGAACAATTTGAGTTACAAGAATAACTAAAAATGTTTGTATGGGAATAATAAATTAAGAATTGCTCTGTAGTATTTTGTGCAAGTTACTATAAAAATATATATTTTTCTCAGAATAATCATAAACTGATTTCCCCCTTGTTTAAAAATTTATCTGTATTGTATTAATAATATAAAATACATGTAATCCCAGACAAATTGATTTAATACTTTGAGGACCATAATCTGTTATATAGAGCAGATTGCTGTACCTTCATGGTCTTTGCTATGTATAGCTGATCCTGGAGAGCAGAGTGGAGTTAGGAACCCACTCTAGAGCTTCTGTGAGGGAATAAAGGTTCTGTTTGAAACAGATCATTCAAATATCTAAAAAATAGAAAAGATCTCATAAGTAAGCAAAGAACATTAAATACAGTAGTCACAATGGAAAAAATTAAAGTTAAGCCAATATATGACAAAAATGCTTTCTCTCCATTTAAAATCATATCATTAAAAACACATTAAGTTGCCAGTTGATAGGAGCCAGCGTTGTGGTTGTGGCACAGTGGGTTAACACCCTGGCCTGAAGCGCCGACATCCCATTGGGCGCCGGTTCTAATCCCGGCTGCTCCGCTTCCTTTTTTTTGGACAGGCAGAGTGGACAGTGTGGACAGTGAGAGGGAGAGAGACAGAGAGAAAGGTCTTCCTTTTGCCGTTGGTTCACCCTCCAATGGCCGCTGCGGCCGGCATGCTGCAGCCAGCGCACCACACTGATCCGAAGGCAGGAGCCACATGCTTCTCCTGGTCTTCCATGGGGTGCAGGACCCAAGCACTTGGGCCATCCTCCACTGCACTCCCTGGCCATAGCAGAGAGCTGGCCTGGAAGAGAGGCAACTGGCACAGAATCTGGCGCCCCGACTGGGACTAGAACCCAGTGTGCCGGCACCGCAGGTGGAGGATTAGCCTATTGAGCCTCAGTGCCGGCCTGCTCTATTTCTGATCCAGCTCTCTGCTATGGCCTGGGAAAGCAGTAGAAGATGGCCCAAGTCCTTGGGCCCCTGCACCTGCGTGGGAGACCCGGAGGAGGCTCCTGGCTCCTGGCCTCGAATTGGTGCTGCTTTGGCTGTTGCAGCCATCTAGGATGGATGACCTCCTGTGTCTCTCTCTCTCTGTATCTCTGTCTTTCAAACAAATAACTCTTAAAAAAATGCTGTTCTAAAATAAATTGAAACTCATAGGTTCATAGAAACTAAGATTGAGGAATGGTGCTGTGGTGTAGTAGGCTAAGCCTCTGTCTGCAGCGCCGGCATCCCATATGAGCACCCATTTGTGTCCTGGCAGCTCCTCTTCTGATCCTGCTCTCTGCTATGGCCTGGGAAAGCAATGGAAGGTGGCCCAATGCTTGGGTTCTCGCACCCACATGGGAAACCTGGAAGAAGCTGCTGGCTCCTGGCTTTGGATCAGCCCAGCTGCAGCCATTGCAACCATTTGGAAAGGAAACCAGCAGATGGAAGATCCCTCTCTGTCTCTCCCTCTCTCTGTAACTCTGCCTCTCAAATAAAAAAAAAATCTTAAAAAAATAGAAACGAAACAAACTAAGATTCCTGGAGAAAGAAGGGATATGATACATCCTTTTTAGAAAATACCAGATAGAAGGGCTGGCCCCGTGGTGCAGTAGGTTAATCCTCTGCCTGCAGCACTGGCATCCCACATAGGTGCCGGTTCTAGACCCGGCTGTTCCACTTCTTTTCTAGCTCTCTTCTATAGCTTGGGAAAGCAGTAGAAGATGGCCGAAGTGCTTGGGCCCCTGCACCCACATGGGAGACCTGGAAGAAGCACCTGGCTCCTGGCTTCAGATTAGCACAGTTCTGACTGTTGCAGCCATTTGGGGAGTGAACCAATGGAAGGAAGACCTTTCTCTCTGTTTCTCCCTCTCACTGTCTGTAACTCTAACTCTCAAGTAAATAAAAAATAAATCTTCTTTGAAAAAATAAGAAAATACCAAATAGCTGTGTTTAGGCAGAGTCAGAAAATGATGCATAGGAGTATTCTTTGCCTATAAATTGATCCTAAGGAAAGCAATTCAATAAAAGCAAATGATATGGGTAGGCATAGTAGCCTAGCAGGTTAAGCCACACCTTGGGTTCAGGTACCACCTTTACTTCTGTTTCAGCTTCCTGCTAATGCACCTGTGAGGTACTTGCATTCTTGACACCTACCTGGAAAACCAGGATGGAGTTCTTAACTCCTGGCTTTGGCCTGACCTAATCCTTGCTGTTTTGTGGGCATTTTAGAAGTAAGCTAGCTGATGGAGCTACATCTCTGTTTTTCTATTTCTCCCTGTCCTTTTTTGTGGACAATCTTTTTTCTCTGTTCTCCATATTTTAACTTCCATACAGAAATGGCTCCTCTGTATGCAATTGAGAGCTGAGAGAAATGTCTTAGAAAGCTGTCTGCAATTAGCTGGATACTATCAAATCTGCACAATGCATGTTTCTATTTCCTTGCTTAGTTTGTTAGAGTTGATCTATATTTTCAGATGTTGTATCTAATAAATTATAAGTCACATCTTCCTACTTCTTTGCTATTCATTATCTTTAGCTGGTGACAGTTTTAGCTGTTTCCAATCTTTGGATATATAGTATCACTTGATTCACATTCATAGTTGAGATGACTCTCAGTTATCATCAGATTTATCAGTTCATATATCAACTTATACATCAGTTCATATGCTATCCCTGCAGAGTACATCAGTGATTATTTCTGTGACATCTTGCTTACCTGCTTTACATTCATTACAGTCCTTTCTTTTTGTCTCTGGCAATTTTTGGTACTGTTTTGTCAGAACAGTTTCCTTAATACATGTGTGGAAATACAGTTAGGTCATTCTAAATAGTCTTTGGATATACTTCTGGACATTTAAGGGAACTATTCTAACAGCATAGGTGCACTTTGCCTATTTTAGTTCTTTATACAAATGGGATCTAGTAGTGTAAGTTGTTTGGTACTATATAAATCAGTTCAGATAGTACAGAGGTGAAATATACTAAAAATAAGGTTGGGGTGAGGTCTGAAGCATTATACCTATCACATTCATCTACTGCTCTCTCTGGGACCTCACAATAGAGAGGTTTTTTTCATATAAAGTATCATCACATTTGTGTGGAAAAATATGAGTTTATTGATGTCTTTGAGGGTATGAGGTTGCCAAGAGGGAAGGAACTGGACATGGAAAGAAGTAAACTATAATGATTAATATTTTCAAAGGATCCTTTGATTTCACCAGGAAAAAAATCTCTCCTTCCTTTTGATTCCAACTTAACAATTAAATACAGATAGATTCCTCTTGTTTTGTGGAACTACAGAATACAATGTGATATACATACAAAGCACACTATTCCTTATCTATATGGTACACCAAAAAGTTCATGAAAAAACTGAATTAAAAGATGTTTATGCTGGTACAAAATATGTTTGAAATCTATGAGTAGTTTTTCTCATACACGTATTCCCTGTGAACTTTTTGGAGACATTCTTGTGTTATAGGAGACATCTCCCCACTCACAGTCTACTTTGATGGAGGAAAGGGTGACACACACTCACAGGGTACCCCTCCAGGAACCACTGCAGCTGCCGTGCTACCTTTTTACTCAGAGTTGGAGGTATTATTGTTAAACTGTCTTGTACTACCAGGACTAATTTGATGGCAATGTTCAACCGTAAAAGCAAGTTTTAATAACCTAGCACTATACAGTAATACCTGCTTACTTCCAAAGCAGAAGTGTTTTTACCTAACCATGCATAGAACTATCTTAGCATGCTTTTTTCACCTTCTGGAGATTTTAAGAAAGATGTTCAAAATAACATCTTTACCAAAAAATGCATCCAGTCTGTTGCTAATCATCATGATAGGACTTAAATTTATTTTTATGACATACTCCTATTTATCAAGTATCATTACCTGTGTATTCCCTTACAGTGTGTCTTCAGAAAAAAAGTATAATTGTTTGTCAGATAGAACACAAATTACATGGATAAATATTAAAACTATGCCACTTGTATTGAACTCATGAAAGCATAATCCATTAGTGAACTTAGACATAGAAGGAAATCTAGCAGTTAGCAGGAAGTTTACTTGTTTCTTTAGGTTGCTCCATCATAGTGAGACTGAGCAGATCATAATGTTTGGAACCCTTTCTGATTGCCTTTCCTGCAGCAAGTTAAATAATGTAGGTAAAAATATTTACTTTGGTCAGTGCAGCTGATTGCCTAATTTAGCTTCCTAAATTTGTATAATGAAATACAATCATTCAGACATTCTGAAAAAGAAATATTCTAGTTGATAGATTTCACAAAAAGAGTGTTCTTTTTAAATTTTTTTTTCAAAAAAGATGCATTTATTTGAAAGGCAAAGTGACAGAATGGGAAACAGAGACAAAGAGCAAGCAAGCGAGTGAGCTCTTACATCCACTGGTTCACTCCACAAATGGCTTCAGTAGCCATGGCTTAGCCAGGACAAAGCCAAGAGCCTAGAGCTCCTTCCAGGTTTCACAAATGAGTGGCTGGGGCCTAAGCATTCGTGCCATCTTCCTAGGCACATTAGTAGGGAGCTTAACTGGAAGCAGAGCAGCCAAGGCTTGAACTGGTGCTCTGTTATGATTTGCTGGCATCACCAGCAGCAGCTTAAAGCACTGTACAACAACACTGGCCTGAAAAAGAGTGTTTTTTTTTTAAAAAAAAGATTTACATATTCATTTGAAATGCAGAATTTACAGAGAGAGGGAGGGAGATACAGAGAGAAAGAGGTTTTCTGTCTGCTCATTCACTCCCCAAATGTCCACAATGGCTGGAGCTGAGCCAGTCTGAAGCCAAGATCCAGGAGCTTCTGTGTCTCCCATTGGATGCAGGGGCGCAAACCCTTGGGCCATCTTTTACTGCTTTCCCAGGCATATTAGCAGGGAGCTGGATCAGAACTGGAGCAGCCAGGACTTGAACTGGAGCTCATATGGATGCCAGCCTTGCAAGTGGCAGCTTTACCCACTATACCACAATGCCAGTCCCCAAAAAGAGTATTAATCATAGAATCCTAGAAGTCTATATAAATGTAAAAATTAAAATTCTTATTGCTGGCTGATAATATAATATCAGTGTATCTTATTCACTTATGATACTTGAATCAAATCAACAGTATGCCTACATATATTTACTTAAAACTTTTGAAAAACAGTAGTAGGGGCCAGCATTGTGGCTTAGCAGATAAAGCTGCTGCCTATTGCACCAGCATCCCATATGGGCACCGGTTCAAGTCTTGGCTGTTCCTCTTCCAGTCTGGCTCTCTGCTGTGGCCTGGGAAAGCAGAAGAAGATCTCCCAAGTCCTTGGGCTCCTGCACCCAAGTGGGGGACCTGGAAGAAGCTCCTATCTCCTGGCTTCAGATAGGCTCAGCTCTGGCCATTACAGCTACTGGGGAGTGGACCAGAGGATGAAAGACCTCTCCCTCTCTCCCTCTCCCCCTCTCTCCCTCTCTCTCTCTCTCTCTCTCTCTCTCTCTCTCTCTCTCTCTGCCTCTGCCTCTCTGTAACTTTGCCTTTCAGATAATTATATAAATCTTTAAGAAAAATAGTAACAAATTGTCAATACTTAATATTGATAAAAGAGCATTTCAGTTTTTCACATTGCATATGGTTGGAAATTATTTTAATCCAGGCATTTTTAACTTTATAAATATGCACATATAGTGTTTTGCATCCTTCATCCTAGTTTCATGTTACCCACCCTTCTGCCTTGTAAGCCATTTCTTTCCTCCTTCTCAAATTTGGCTAGCCCTTGTGTTTTTAAACTTAGTTTAGTCCTTCTTACTTGTGGACATTTCTTCTCTCTGGCATTGAGTTAACTGCCCCGACCCTGTTCACTAATGTCTTGATTGCATCTTGTGCATAGCATTTGTCAGATTGTTAGCAATCATTTGTCTTTCAAGACTGTGAGCTCCCTAATATAGGTAGTACAACTTTTAGTTACCTATCTTTAGTGCATAGCCCAATACTAAAAACATAACAGGCACTTGAGTTTTGTTGAGTGGTTGTATAATAAGATAAGGTAAAGAAATCAGTGTATAAACATTAGAAGAGGCTGATGCCATGGCTCACTTGGCTAATCTTCCACCTGCGGTGGCGGCACCCCAGGTTCTAGTCCCAGTTGGGGTGCCGGATTCTGTCCCGGTTGCTCCTCTTCCAGTCCAGTTCTCTGCTGTGGCCCGGGAGTGCAGTGGACGATGGCCCAAGTTCTTGGGCCCTGCACCTTCATGGGAGACCAGGAAGAAGCACCTGGCTCCTGGCTTCGGATCGGAGCAGCGCGCTGGCCACAGCGCACTGTCCGTGGAGGCCCTTTGGGGGGTGAACCAACAGAAAAAGGAAGACTTTTCTCTCTCTCTCTCTCTCTCACTGTCCACTCTGCCTGTCAAAAATAAATAAATAAATATTTTAAGTAAAATTAATATTGTGCTTTTTTACTGTTGAAATCTGAATGGCAGAAAGATGCTGTTTATTCATTATTATATTCATTTAATAGTTCAAATAATAATGTTTGTTTATTACTACAGGTGTTTACTGTTGGCAGAATTTGTGCTAATCGTACCACAGTTTATCATAATCTGAAACATTTTAAATTCAAACTGTACCAGCAGTGTTGCTACACTGTAAACACTGAAGAAGTTGAGGATGAACAGGTTAAAGAATCAGTGGAAAGAATTTTCAGTCAGCTGAAAGAAAGTGGCTGGATTAAGGAGGTAAGTTGAATATGTGAGAACCATCTCATTCTGTACATCTGGGAGCTTGATTATTACTAGCAAAAGGATACAAATGATTAGAAGACAGTGATGTTTAGAAGAGAATTTCTTCTGTTATTCTCTTCTGTTCTCCTGTGCATGTATTTTCTCTTCTTCCATCCATTCCTTTCATGCTCTTCCTTTGTCCTATGCTGATGTTCCAAGGATTCACTCAGCTAATCTGATAGTTTAATAAGTGGTAGTGCTGTCTGTCCATTAACAAAGGACCTCTGTCCTTTCACTTTTACATATGTATTCTTTACATACATTTGAAGTTCCCCTGTTTTCTTTGACAGAGCATAGGACTCACTTCTGCTTGTCTGCTTCCTATACTTTAGAACAGTTCTTGTTACCTGAACATGAAGAAACACCTGGTGCCAATCTGAGGCAAGATCTTGGCTGCCAGTTCTGATACTACCCACATCCTCTTCCTGAGGACATGGGACTGAGCAGTGAGCACTGTGACTGAAGGTGGAAGGGAATGCAGAGGTTTCAGGCCACTGCACTGATGGTGATTTCTCTATATCCTCTTGATCATTAAATTTGATACCAGGGATAAAGTGGGGGTTTCCAAAGATTTGCTGGTAGTTCATTAGCTCTGGTCTGCTCCCAGAGCTTTGTGGTACATGGAAAGAATGCTAATATGATGCAGTCTTCTAAAACAAGTCTAGTTCTATAAATGGATGAGACAACAAATAGTGGCTTTTCAGGAGGCTCAGATCAATGCATATTTAATCATTTAAAAAAAAAAAAAAACAGGAAAAGCGCAAGATTCATTGCCTGGGTTATATCATAGGCAGACTTGTAAAAGTGGACACTAAAAGTGGGGCAAGAAAGCTTAAGACATAAATTTATTAGAAAGAAAGAAAAAGAGAGCAACAACAAGAACTCAGCACGTACTGTGTTCAGTGGAGGTCTCCCAGGCTGGAGAACGACATCCCAGTTGCTTTCCCTTGGGATAATTATTCTCCCACCACAAACCATCACTCAGTGATCTTGATCCTTCAATCTTCTTTCTCTCATTTTGTTTTTTTTAGCTCATTATATTTTACTTTGCTTATACTTCTCCCTCCCATCCTTGTCTTTGCTTTCCATTTGCCTTAGGAGTATACACACACACACACACACACACACACAAATGGAATGTATCTGAGCCATTGCTTATAGTAACCTGTGCTCATTTTTCTAGACATTCAATTCCTAAGTGCTTTTATTGATGCCTTTAAGTGTTGCTAGCTCTCTAATAGAATTGGAAAACCTGTTGGGACACTGCATTTACAAAGAATTGCATACCAAATGTAGAACCATAACTGCACATGTACTATATGTTATGTAATAATATTCTGTTGGGGAAGAACATGAAACTTCTTGCAGAAAACAACAAAAAGCATTTCCAAGTCATGTACCTGAGAGAAAACTTAACAAGTGTAGGACAGCAGAAGGAAATTGGTATAAGAAAAATGTTTTTAAGCCAAGTTTTATATGAGTAAAGAATAGCTCTTGGGGCTGGGGTCATGGTGCAGTGAGTGAAGCCACCCCTTGTGATAAATGGTATCCCTTATCAGAGTGCTGGTTCAAGTCTTGGCTGCTCCGCTTCTCAGCCAGCTCCCTGTTACTGAGCCTTGGGAGAGCAGCAAAAGATGGCCCAAGTACAGGAGTTGTGGGCTCCTATAGATCTGCTGACCCAGATCCAGTAGTTGTGGTCATTTGGGGAGTGGACCAACAACTGGAGGTGTTCTTTCTCTCCCTTTATCACTTTCTTGAACAATTTCACAGAAACCATGAAGTCAATAGCCAGTGTAAACCCCATCTGCAGCTTTTTATGCTATGATGAAATTTCAGAATTTTTCAGATGCTCTGACATTTCTCACTGTCCCTCTCCCTGTGCCTCTGAGTGGCAGCCTTGCATGTGTCTTGTCACATTTGCCTTTCTTGACTGCAGTCTCCTGGTTGCAGTTGCTATAACCTTTAGAGTACCTGGGGGCTCAGTGCTATGTCTCTGCTGTTACCTCCCAGTGATGTCAGACCTTCCCTTGGCCTCACACAAACTATTGGTTCCTGTTTTTCTGCCCCCAACTCAGGTCTCACATCTTGCTTTGTCCCTGGCCTTATCCTCCAAATATTTTTCTTCTATTGTCTCAGGAAAACTGATATTCATATTCTCTCTCTCCTCTTTCCCCTCTTCCCTCTCCCCTCCTCTCCTCTCCTCTCCTCTCTCTCTCCACAAAATAAGAAATTTTGTTGTCACCACTGTTGACGTGTGACAGATCACAAGTTAATTAGGGGAGGACACAGAGGGAAACTTTAGACACTGAGGTGGATTTCTGGGCGGTTAAAATATATTTAAAGGTCAATAGTACAATTGTTCATAAAGCCTTTGCTAGATATATGGCTGTCCTTTCACCTGAAAAAAATTTTTAAAGGTTTATTTATTTATTTGAAAGGCCAGGTGACACAAAAAGAGTGAAGGACACATCCTCCATCCACTGGTTCACTCCCCAAATGGCCTCAGCAGCTGGGGCTGGACCAGGCCAAAACTAGGAGCCAGGACTGGCGCTGTGGCATAGTGGGTTAAGCCTCTACCTACAGTGCTGGCATCCCATATAGACACTGGTTTGGGCCTGGCTACTCCGCTTTTGATCTAGCTCCCTGCCAAAGCAGTGGAAGATGACTCAGGTCCTTTGACCTCTCCGCCCACATTGGAGACCCAGAGGAAGTTCCTGGCTCCTGGCTTCAGATCTGCTCAGCTCTTGCCATTGTGGCCATTTGGGCAGTGAACCAGCAGATGGAAGATATCTCTCTGTCTCTGCCTCTCTTTGTGACTCTGCATCTCAAATACATAAATAAATAAGATTTAGTATTTATTTGAATAAGATTTTAAATAATTTTAAATTTATTTAAATAAGATTTAAAAATATAAAAGCCAGATGCCAGGAACCCCATCCCAGTCTCTCATGTAGGGTCAGGGACCCAAATATTTGGACCCTCATTTGCTGTTTTTCCAGGCAAATCAGCAGAGATTGGATCACAATTGGAGCATCCAGGACTTGGAACTGGTGCTCTGATACAGTACGCCGGTGTTGCAAGCAGCATATTAACGTACTGTGCACAATTCTGGCCCCTTCACTTGGCAGGTTTCCCTAACAGTTATTACAAAATGGAGTTCAACTGAAGTCTTTGATCTGTCAAGTCAAAACAGAATGAGTAAAACACAATTTCTCTAGTACATAAGGAAGTGAGAAAGTTTGCTTCTTTGGGCTTTCACAAACATTTTCATTGTTTTAAAGGCCATCTTTGACTTTTAAAAATGATCATTACAATAGATTTTCTTGAATTATAGATCACAGTAGCTTTACAAACTGTAAGATGAATATATAAACATAATTTCAGATGCTCTTGGAAACACATCTGAAGTTATAGCATATGTGATAAATATTTCTCATTTGTTTACCCTTTTGGACAATGAAGAATACTCAATTTATCTTACACTGAAAATTTAGCCTTTGATAACCCTGGCTTGAATATCGCAGTGGGGATTTTCAGTTTTCTTATCAGGCTTGCAGTCCAATTAAAGATATCTTGTGGACACTTTGTTTTCATTCTGTCATTATTATCAGTGGGCTGTTACACAGGCAGTTTCTCTACATTACCAATTACTCTTGCAAAACCATCTTTACAGTGAAACAAACATGAAAGACACCTTCCCCAATGCAAGGAAAATCCTCTGGACCCATAACAAAGGCGAAGCCAAAGTTTTTCAGGGCATCTTTAAAAGCAGATAGCAACAATCCTAGATCTCTTTCTTTTAAGATCATTTTCCTTCTTCCTCATTTTGTAGTCACTGTCCTATTGTCTTCTAGTCTGAAACAATCCCCCCTTTTTTTGAAGATCAAGGTTTTCTTGGGCACGGAACTATTTGGCATGAACTCTAAAGAAAGTGGAATGTTGGGTCTGTCCTCCAGTAGTTTCTTCCTCCTTCATCAGCATTCGGCCAGATGGTTGACAACCGTAAGAGAAAACAGCTCTTTGGTCATTTGGTCAGTTGGGTTCTTCTGATCATGTATCTGAAAGCTGCCATCCAGGGCTGCTTCTCTGGGGCTGGATGTTCTCAGACACATCTCATTGTGTCCTGCAGGAGCTACGGGTAATCTGTAGCCATAGGCATCCTCCCAGTCCTGCAATTCCTTGCCGGTGTTCTCACTCTCGACACCTGGATAGCAAGCTGGCAGGGCTGCTCCCAGGGGTCCCAACGCTTAGCAAGATCACATTGCCCGCTGGCACCGCTGCCTCCTCCATTGGCCCTTGCTCCTGGAGCTGTGGCAGGGCCCCATTGCAGGAGGGACTCAGGGATGGCTCCAAGTTCCTGCCACCTCCCTCCAGCTTGGAAGGCATCACAAGCACCTGCAGGCCATTGTACTCTTGCTCAGAGTCCAGCAGCTCCGCCCTTCCTTGTAAAAGCTCTGAGGTTCTTGCTTCTTCATGTCTTCTGTGTCCCTATGTGGACGTCAGCCCATCTGGTGTACTCGTATCTTCTTTATGGAGTAGGTTTTATTGGGAAAAAAAATTTGTTTTAAGCTGGGATGCAGGGTATCACTTGGTATGTTGCTTTGGCTTCAGTTCCAGGTGAGCCCAGGAGTGTAGTCTCTGGGTAATTTCTTTTGTCTAAGTCAATGTCAGCTGTGTCTATAAGTGACCCAGTGGTCTCGTCTTCCTCAGTTCATAGGGATAGAAGTGTGACTTTGAGATGAATAAGGGTTTCTTTGGGTGTGTATCTTTGGTCCACAGAAATCATTGTCTGTCTCCCTGGCGAATATGGTAACCAGGGCCTTGTTTTTGGTGCTGAGGGAGACAGAGGTGGCTGCCCCCTTGTCCTACTGGCAAGCCTGAGTGATGCTGCAGCTTGTGGCACCCATTTCTGTGGCTCTAGGACTGCGTGATATGCATGGACCCTTCCTCAGGTCCTGCTAGGAGAGTCTAACTGGTGCTGTGGCTTATAACACCAACAGCCCTAGTCCCAGGGTTAGGGGAGGTCCTGTTCCAGTCCTACAGAGTGACTACAAGGTATACAGATTACACTGTAGAGGGCGTGAGTCCGGAGAGGTGGAATGTCCACCGGATGGATTCCAGTGGCACTAAGAAGTTTAGAATGAATTGTCATAGCCCTGATGTTGCAGGGTGTAATGGGGTCATTACCCAGGTCTCCCAGGATGGGAGCAGAGTTTTTTTGTTGGCTGCTTCTGATATTAGCCCAAGAGTCCCTCTGGCTCATATAGAGTGTGTGAACATAGCTCTGGGGCTAATGCCCCACAACTCCCACAGTTGCAGGATGCAGAGGCTCTACCCTTTGCCCCACATGTTGCCCTGACTCTTTGATGCTTGGCTTTTTGCTGCCAAGTATGGCGCTCTGGGAGGTGGGGAAGGGGAGGAAAGGAAAGCAATGTGCCTTCCCTCTTCAGCTTGGCAGTTGCTCAGGCCCCAGTCAGCTCTCCCGGCCGAAGTAAAAGTCAGTGGGTGACTGTGGAATTCCCTCTCAACTAAAGCTGCAAGCAGTGGGGCTTGGGCACTTCTTTCCTACCTGGAGGTGGTAAGGTGGCGGCCCACAGCCTGCTGCTTGGCTGCACCATATGGCTGGTTGCTGTGGTGTCGTCTTCTCTCTCCTTGTCCCCTGCAGTCTTCGTTGTTTTTTATTTTTATTTTTATTTATTTATTTTATTTTCACTTCACCAGAATTTTCTGTCACAGCGCCCTGGAAATATAGTCCTTTCTTTGTTTTTTTCATATACCGAGGAGCTTAAGTTGGTGTGGCTGTACTTGTATTCAGCCATCTTGAATTCAGCAATTTCTGAGTTGTGGCCTAGCGGGTTAAGCCACTGCCTGTGAGGCCAGAATCCCATATAGGCACCAGTTTGTGTCCCAGCTGCTCTACTTCCAATCTGTCTCCCTGCTAATGTGCCTGGGAAAGCAGAAGAAGATGGTCCAAGTGCTTGGGCCCCTGCCACCCACGTGGGAGATCCAGAGAAAGGCTCCTGCCTGGCTCCTGGTTTTGGCCTGGACCAGTCCTGGCCATTGTGGCCATCTGGTGAGTGAAGAAGCAGATGGAAAATCTTGCTCCCTGCCTGTCTCTGTCTCTCTCTAACTCTGCCTTCAAATAAATAAATAAATGAATCTTTTTAAAAAAATGAGGATTAATGCTTAAAAGCACCAGTTGTAGTAGATTCTGTCTTCAGTCTTGCGCAGTTCCCTTAGCTAATCCGTCCCTTTCCATGGGTCTAGCTGCTACTTCTGGATACAAGATTCCAAACTCCTTTCATGTTCTGATCTTCTTTCCACACTTCATTCCATCAGTTTTAGCTATTTTCATTAGTAGATCCATCTGATACTGTCAGAAAATAGTCTTCATTATTAAAATAAGACCCAACCTCTCCATAGGTTTAGTAAAGAGCTATAGAAGCGGAATCTTGAAGTAAAGAGGATGACAGAGTAACATTAGTAGGCTTCTCTTTCAATTTCACTTTCCCTGTCTAGGCTAGTCTTTTCTCTCGCCAAAGCTATACCCTACCTGACTCTTACTATGCTCAACGTACATACTATAATCATCAAAAGGATGGATTTAAATATTTGTACTGTTATTTATTATCAGTAGAATTTGGGAGCAAGTTATATCAATTCTCTAAGCCTGTTTTCGTATTTGTAAGATAGGAACTGAAACAATAATGATAATTAGCATTTTGATTGTGGAGATTAAATAACAACACATTTTAAATATTTAGTGTAAGACCTGGTGATTAGAAAGTGAACAACTAATGTTGGCCATTATTTGTAACAAAAGCTAGGAGAAAATTTCCTTCCTCTGTTAGTCTAATTGCAATTTTAATTTTCTAAAAGAAATTAATTAATAATAAAGTAGATTAGTTAGAGATAATTATATGAGAGGGGTAAAAACAGCCAACTTGAATTTCGAATCCTAGAATACTTTACTGATACTGAACTCCTGTTTCCTGAGAAGGTGATCTAGTCAGATCTTGAGAATATCAGAAAGAGTTCCATGGCCTTGCCTTGCCTAAAAAGGAAAATGTACTCCTCACATGCCCTTCTAGTCAGGGCCATCATGATCCTCATCGCAGTGAGGGTAGAACAGAAATGCATACACAGAGTCAAAAAACCACTAGGTCATTTACTTTCATTAACTGAAGTACTTAGAATTGTGTATCCCAGACTAAGCCCCTGTGTCTCTTCCCTCCCTCAGCGTGCCTGTGAAGTAGGACTGCCATTATTCCCCACTTTGCCAACCTTGAAATCTCTACACCATTCTTGACTCTGCTCTTAATTTGTTCTGCCATATTATTTATTTACTCTCTACCTTGATTGTTACAACTCAAATTTGGTCCCAGTTGCCAAACTATTCTACAGTGGGTATTATATTACCACTTCAAAACAAGTCAGTCTTAAATTCTAAAAGTTTTAGCAGGTTTATGTTGTCTGTAAATTATTGCTATGCTAGCTTTAGTTTAACCTAGCATTTCATACTTTAATTATCTGATCTAAATCTCTTTGGTTCAGTCTTCTCTCTGTCTGTTTTTCTATAAAAATTTCATATTGTAGTCAAATCCCATACTTTCTTGTCACATCACTGTTCAATGGACTATTGTCTTTTCCTGAAAACTCACCACTAACTTTTTTTTTTAATTTTATTTCTTTTTTGAATGGGGGAGAAACAGATCTTTGGGGGGCCAGGCCAAAGCCAGGAGCTTCTTCCAGGTCTCCCATACAGGTTGCAGGGACCCAAGCAATTTGGCTATCTTCTGCTGCTTTTTCCAACCATTAGCAGGTAGCTGAATCAGAAGTGGAGAAGCTGGGACATAAACTTGCACCCATATGGAATGCCAGGTTATAGGTGGCATCTTTACTCCCCGTGCCACAGTGCTAGCCCCTCACCACTCTTTACCTACCAAATCTGTTTCCCCAGGACGGCTTAACTACCACTCTTTCCTGTTCCCCTCAACTAACTATGACCCCTCATCTGAATCTTCGTAACAGTGCCTGTACTGCTTTGTGGCACTTATATCTGATTACCATTGGTGTATCACTACTGAGCTCTTTTCTCTATTTTGACAGGAAGAGCATATTTTTAATCCTGTATTAGCAGAGTATTTGATTTATAAATTCATTTTTAGCAGAGAATGTTCAACAAATTTTTCTAGAATAAGTTATTGAAATTACTACCTTTTTTACTACAACTGATCATGGAAAAATTATAATTGATAGAAAAGCTATGAAATTAATAATACTATCAAGTTTGATCTCTTTTCCTAGGATTTCTGTGAATTAGAAATGCTTAAAAGTTGAGTTCCCATTTATAATAGATTTTTTTCAAAATTACTGTGAAATGAACTAGTTATTGTTTGTGTTTTGAAAAGACCTACCTTATTTCGTTGCTTTGTGTAAAATAACTAGCTTTTCTATTGTATATACAGAAATATAGTGACCTTGAAGAATATCTGAATTCTGCAGATAACTTTCAAGATGAGAAGTTTGAATTGTAATACATATCCTTCTGAGAAGACTATAAATTGCTGTAAATGTGAAGATCATGAATCTTGTTTCTCTGTATCATGTGACATATTTGTATATTTTCTGTGTATCTTCATGGCAAAATATCCTGTATCATTGAAATTCTCATTCTAATAATGCCTTTATCTGATTTATAAATAGAAAATAAGTTTAATAATTTTCAAGTCCATAAATGTATTTTAAAGTTGTAGAACAATGTCTTCATAATACATCACTATCAAGTGAATGACCTATTCATGTTCCGTCAGTTTAGTTATAACTGTATTGTATTTTAAAACAGTCTTAAATTTTTTAAATTTAGACAAACATCTATCTGTATGTATTGCTGAAGCCCTGCTCAGGTCTTTGTTGTCTTGTTGCACAGTTGGGTATCTTTACCGTTAGACTATCATCTAATGAATGGGCCGTGAAGGGAGCTTCAGCATGGCATTCATTCAGTCCCCTTGCCTCAGAACCGCATTATAGCTTATCTGTTTCAAGAAAAGAGGTTTTTTTCCTTCCTTTTCTTAAGCTTTACTGACAAACATATTTTAGGTCTTTAAGAATCTTTTGGCCTCACATTCCAGAATAATTTCTTTTCTTTTCTTTTGGTTTTTTTGGTTTGTTGTTGTTGTTTTTTTTTTTTTTTGGACAGAGTTAGACAGTGAGAGAGAGAGAGAGAGAGAGAAAGGTCTTCCTTTTTCTGTTGGTTCACCCCGCAAGTGGCTGCTGTGGCCGGTGCATTGCGCCGATCCAAAGCCAGGAGCCAGGAGCTTCCTCCTGGTCTCCCATGCGGGTGCAGGGCCCAAGGACCTGGGCCATCCTCCACTGCCTTCCTGGGCCACAGCAGAGAGCTGGACTGGAAGAGGGGCAACCAGGACAGAATCCAGCGCGCCAGCCGGGACTAGAACCTGGTGTGCCGGCGCAGCAGGTGGAGGATTAGCCTAGTGAGCCGCGGTGCCGACCACAGAATAATTTCATGATATGTGTTTTTATGCTTTATAAAATTTTTTTCCTGTGTAACTGGAGAAAAAAGATTAAAATATTTTATATATTTTTTATCCATAACTTCTCTGGTGTAAGTATATCTATAAATTAGGGTAAGAGATCTCAGAATTTCAGTGAAAAGCACTTTAAAAGCATATATTTTGTTATCTGCATTACTTTACACATTTGAATTTTCTTATTTAATAAAGTAAAACAGTTGCAATGTTTCTGTTCAGTATCTATTTCTAAAAAGTGGTATTCTAGTAGATTCTGCTCTTTAATGACACTTGAGATACTTTTTTTCTTAATTGAATTGTTAGATGAACTTGGTTTCATTTAGTGTGTGATTCATGGCATGGACCTCAGTATATATGTATACATAAGCAACCACATTTTATTAAGTGTTTACACAGACATTAGTTAACATTTTCATCTACTTCTTGGCTTTTTGGCTAAGTCAAGTGTAGTTAATATTTTCTCCCATTCATTTCCTAAAATTACGATTATTGTAAACAAAGTAGTTAGAAAAGACAAAGTGGTGAGGATGCTGATGAGGAGAACTTGCCTTTTTCAAAAGTGAAACAGGGGTGTAGTGGCACAGTGCATGAAGCTGCTGCTTTGGAAAGCCCACATCCTATGTCGGAGTGCCTGGTTCTAGTCCCAGCTACTCCTCATTTCTGATCCAGATTCCTGCTATTGTGCCTGGGAGGCAGCAGATAGCCCAGTTATTTGGGCTCCTACTACCTATGTGGGAGACCTGGATGGAGTTTTTACCTCTTGGTCTGGCTGGTATGGGCATTGAGGAGTGAACCAGCAGATGAAAGATTTCTGTCTATCCATTTCTTTCTGTCTACCTTTCAAATACATAGATTTTTTAAAAGCATGAAATAGGGATTTCATATTCTTTTTCATATTTCTCTAGCACAAATCCTTAATTCCATGAAATAAAAATAAAGCCACAATTGAAAAGTATAGATGAAAGAATAGTGTCTGATAGAAAAAAAAAGTGATAGAGGTGGAAAGTGAAAAATCCTGATTAATTTGTAAAAAGGTAGGCTGCAGACTGTGATCTCTGAAGTGTGTCTGATAACCCTGGAAGCATCAAACTTGACACTATATACAAGGGTAAGATAACTCAAGAATGAAAGTGTTGAAACTGGAGAGCATTAAAAATTTAATTTTAATAACACAATTAGTAAAATTAAGGCACTAATAGTTACAAAGACTTAACGATGCTCGCTGACCCATGACCTAGGTTGATATGACATCTCATTGATTTGAATCACTTTGTAAGAACTTGATCACAAGAGGCTTATAGGTAGTTTTTCTTATGTCTAGTCATTGCTACCATGCGTGCTCCTTCAATAGGTATTTGGAGTGCACAAGAGGCCCTAAAGTATATGATGATACCAAAAGCATGGCAAAGTGATTGTTAAGAAGTCAGAATTAGCATAGCTTAGGTGATCAAAGAGCAAGTTCATACAAGAAAATGAAAATTTTGGAAAAAAATAGGATTAACCTTTTTAAGTAAAATGACAAACTATTAGTATCATCAATTCATCTGTAACACTAAAAAGTTGGTAAGCTTATAAATCTCACCTGTTCACATAACTTTTAGATCTGGATATTTTATCACTATAATGTTAGGTGCTTTAGTCTGTTAGGTAGCTGTGGATAGTAGAGGTAGATAAGACAGAAATTGACAAGTAAAAGGGAAATGATGCTTAAAAGAATTGGATGAGTGGTATGGTGCAAGTGGGTTAAGCTGCCATCACCTGTAATGGCTGCATTGCATATCAGCATCTGTTGGAGCCCTGGCTGATCCACTTCAGATCCAGCTCCCTGCTAATGTGAATGGGAAAGCAGTGGAAGATGGCCCAAGTGCTTGGGTCCCTGCTACCCATGTGGGAAACCTGGGTGAAGTTCCAGGCTCTTGGCTTCTGGCTGCCCTACCCCCTGCTGACATGGTCATTTGAGGAGTGAACCAGCAAATGGAAGATCTGTCTCTACTCTGCCTTTCAAATAAATGAATAAATCTTAAAATTCATAGGAATATACAGAAATTTTAGGCTTATGAAAGAGAACAAGACCTAAGACAGAAAAGGGGAAAGAAGTGTTTAAAGGCAATTGGATGTCCCATGTCCATGTCCCTTCTCCTACTCATATTCAGATGAGTTGTTTTATCCACTTCTCAACATTCCTTGGGGGTGACAAGTATTATAGGACTTTTTTAGACTCCGGAGTACTGATTGAGAAAGTTGTAGCCTTGGAGCTGCTCTGCTTTGGGGGTAGTCTGGCCTCCCTAAACTATTTTCACAGTTGATAATTGAGGCAGCAGCCCAGTGGTTAAGAGAGGGTAGGTTTGAAGTCATTTGAGTTTGAATTTTGATCTGTTAATTCTGAGTTCCATAAACTGGAGCAAGTAGTTTCCTCATTTTTAAATGGGTTTAATAATACCTGATTTTTTAGGATTAAGAAGGTCACGCAGAGTGCCATACCTGAAGCAGTGATTTTTAGATAAATAGTAACTGCTGTGAATTGAAAATGATGTTGCTGATGCTGATGTCAACTTTAAACAGCTGCATAAAGTCCAATGAACACTCCCAAGAACTGTCCTATAGCTCTGGAATATCATGTGAAAATGTACTACTTGCCACATTTTTCGGATATGTCCATGTTTGGCATAAAAATCAAAAAGAATACTGATTTCACCAAGGACTCTTACTAATCAAAACCCATGGTACTTACAGAGTGAACATTAAGTTTTAATTTCTTCTCTTTTATCAGACTTTATTGTGGAACGTAAATACAAGCAGTTGTGGAAAGAAGATATTTAATGAACACAACTATTAGCACATTGCGATAGTTCAAATTTTGCATGAATAGCAAGGAGATGTCTGCCTCTCTTCATGTGAGTAGTTACAACTTCAGAGCATATTGCAATGAAAAGTTACAAAGATACATTCCAACAGAGTCCACTTGTCCCTGTTTCCCACCTAACATTCCAGAGGTGGTGAAAATAAAACGGACCAAAGTAGGCCAACCTATAGAGAACTGAAACTGTGTGCCTTGATTTTGACCATTCATTTCCATCTGCACCCCAGTTTGAAGTGGGACCATCTTACTGCAATGTTAGAGTTGGTTTAAATTAATGGGGCTCTGTGGCATGGGACCTCAAATCCAAATGACTTCAAAGTTAGGATACTCAGAATATTTTTGGTTCTGGCTAGTCTAATACCATGCTCACCTGAATTTACTCTCCATAACTAACAAGGACAAGTAGAATCCACTGTAAGTCTTGGTGTTTTAAAGATGGGAGAGGGACAAATAATGATCTATGCCAGAGATCTGTGCGCTTTGTGTTATGAAACTGCTTGAACTGAACAGCTGAATGATAATATTCCTCATACCTTTAGTTTGACTTGTCATAGTCAACTTGTATTTTCAAATAAAAACCTTTTTTTTTTTTTAAAGATTTTTTATTTGAAAGGCAGAGTTACAGAGAGGTAGAGGCAGAGAGACAGGTCTTCCATCTGCTGGTTCACTCCCCAGATGGCCACAATGGCCAGAGCATGGCGAATATGAAGCCAGGAACCAGAAGCAGCTTATGGGCTTCCCACACTGGTGCAGGGGCCCAAGCACTTGGGCCATCTTCTGCTTTTCCCAGGCCATAGCAGAGAGCTGGATCAGAAGTGGAGCAGGCAGGACTTGAACTGGCACTGCCCACAGGGGATGTCGGCACGGCAGCAGCGGCTTTACCTGCTATGCCACAGCGCTGGCCCCAGAAAAATCTATTTTTTGTTTTTCCCTCCCTAGAACTGGTATTGCCGATTTCATCATCCTCAAAAGTGATTCATCCCTACTGATTTGCTTGTGATCACCCAGATGGGCTTCTGCAGAGACAAGACCAACAGGCAGGCCGGTCCACCCCACACCTGCCCGCCCTTTAGGAAACAACAGTGCGGTTGCCCCTCCTCTCCACGTGCCCCCCTCCCCCAAGGAAGCGCACAGCCAGGTCTTCCTTATTATATTAAATGAGCGCTTCCTCAGGGCTCCGCCGCTCTCGCTAGGGTGTTCGGTGGTGTCATTCTCAGCATATTGAAAAATGAAAATGATATCCTCAGGGGGGCGTCACGTAAGTCTGAAAGGGAAAACACATTCCCTGGCCGGGAATTCCTTAGACATTAAGGGCTGGAGAAGTAGTTGCGTGGAGGCTGGGGAATTTCCCCCGTGCCCCCACTCCTCCTTCCCCGAGCGTGAGGCGGAGCGGAGCGCCGGCTGCACGAGTCGCAGGCTCCGGGATTTACCTCTTCAGCCACTGGGAGGCCCTCTGCGCTCCCCTTTCCCCGGTGCCGGGCGGCGATCGCTCCCTGGCGCAGTGGCACCCGCCTTCCACCAGGGAGCCTCGAGCGAGCGCTCCCGCCCTCCCCCCGCCCCCCCCCCCCATCTGCAGCTTGCTGGCTCGCTCTCTCTCCCTCTCTGTCTCACTCTCTCTCTTTCTCTCCCTCTCCTATCGGAGCACAATGAAAGCCTGTGTATCGCCGTGACTCCGGGCGGGAGCCAGTGTCAGCAAATCGGCTAACAACAGACGAGAAAGAGAAAGGAATATACAAGCTACTTTTTTGTGGTTTTTTTTTTTTTTTCCACCTCTAAAGCGAAGCAATACGAGAGATAGAACCACATTGCTTATTGCGAGTCCAGACCCTCAGATCCACTGGCCGGGGATGGAATGTACAAAAGTGGACAGAAAAGTGGCTGGACATGACTCGGTGCAATTTGCTGGAAGTTTGTAAGTTGGACCATCGTTTGTAAATTACTCTCGGAAGAGTTTGTCTCTCTTGATACTGTGTTAGAATAGAGCTGGGGGTGAGGAATAGAAACCTAAGTGGGAAAGGAAAAAAAAAATGTGTTGGAGGATCTCGATCAGTGGCTTGCCACTTCAGATTGCTTTGCTTTAAGGCTGGGAAACCTTAGAGGGAATGAGGATTTTACCGGTGATTGGATTAGCTGGAGAAAAACCATGGTCCAAAAGTCCAATTACTGACATTGTTAACAATTGAAAAGCCGTCTCCCGCTTTGGGGAGAAGACACCATCCTCTAGTACCCCCAAAGAGGAGCGTGCACCCGAGCAGAGGGAAAGGGAGAGAAACTAAAGCCCAAAAAACAAGGCTCTCTTGATTTGTTTGCACATTTTGAACCCTCAGAAGCCTCCTGAAACAGCACTGTTTTGTTCTGGTTTTTATTTTTTTCTTAACCTAAGAAAAAGAAGAGGCTGCCAGTTACACAGAGTAGGGTAGAAACGTGTTTCTCTATGGAAACATCCCCATAAAGCATTCTCAGAAACAATTAGGGGAGGGGGGAACCAGCTCGCCCTCTGTTAATACCTCGCTCTGTTCCTTTCGCTGACGGCTTCTGTCTCTGCCTTGACCATCCCTGAGTTCTTGCTCGAACCCCCAAATCGTGTGTTTACAAAGTACCTGGTGGCGCTTGTCAACTCCGTCGGGGGAGGGGGGGGCAAAAAAAAATCCAACTCTTTCCAACTTCTCCAGAACTGTCAGCCGCAATTAGAGTAAGTTGATCGGGGCTGGTTTCCAACTTACCCTCCCCAGCTGGTTTCTGTTCTTTCTCCCTCCCCTCTTTTGACTAACTCCCTTCCCCCACATCTTCGCACTGCTCCCCCCACCCCAGCCCCTGAAGACCTCTATTCATGTGGCCCTGAACACTGAGCTCACACTGACAAAATCAGATTTGCCTGCCCTAGTCAGCAGTAGCCCCTTTCCTCCTCACCATCCCAAGCCTTGTGTACAGTAAGATGGGGGACACAGCGCCCCCGCAGGCCCCCGCAGGAGGGCTAGGGGGGGCCTCTGGGGCGGGGCTCCTTGGAGGGGGCTCAGTCACCCCGAGAGTGCACAGTGCTATCGTGGAGCGCCTCCGGGCTCGGATCGCCGTGTGCCGCCAGCACCACTTGAGCTGCGAAGGACGCTATGAGCGTGGTAGGGCTGAGAGTTCGGATCGCGAGAGGGAGAGCACCTTGCAGCTCCTGAGCCTCGTCCAGCACGGCCAAGGGGCAAGGAAGGCTGGCAAGCACTCCAAGGCCACGACCACCGCTGCCACCACCGCGGCCGCTGCGCCGCCCTCCGCAGCCCCACCTACAGCCTCCCAAGCAGCAGCCCCAGCAGCCCCGCCACCCCCACCAGACTACCACCATCACCACCCACAGCACCTGCTGAGCAGTAGCACCAGTGGTGGCGGTGGCGGGATAAACGGAGAGCAGCAGCCGCCAGCCTCGGCCTCGGGGGACCAGAGGAGCTCGGCCCTGATTGCGGTAAGGCACCTGGTTTTCTCATGCTTCGGGCTGTGGTCGCGTGGCCTTTGGCGAAGGTAGAGGTCGCCTTGGCCCGATGTAAAATGGACAGCGTTGACAAAGGCCAAGGCGTCACCTGACGGCTTCAGGAGCCATTGGGTGTGTTGTTTGTGTGGTTTAGACTCTTACTCATCAAGTTCCGTTGGTGCTCATTCATGGGTTTTCCTCTACTTGTAGGGTGTTCCTTAACTGATTAAAAAAAAAAATTCTGAGTTTTCCAAAGGCAAAATGGCGTCCACAACTTGGTAAAACAAACAAAAAGCAAAACAAGAGGCTACAGCAGGCCAGATCCAGTTGAGTGCGGGAGACCCTGCTGTCCGGAGGATCCTCCAGCTTCAGCCAGTTAGCTCTGATAAGGCCCCAGAAGTTCAGGCCCCAGCTGAACTTTGCTAAGGCCCTGTCCTTCTTGCCCAGTTTTCCTCCTCCCTTTGAAGTGGTCCCTTCTCCTTGGGTTAAGAGACCCTGAACAACTCTCTGGGACAAACTCCGCAAGTATCCCCTATTTAAAAATAAAAGTTGGAGAAAATGTCCCAAAGATAGACGAAGGAGGGGATGTCTCTTTGGAGGCCGACTCCTTGATTTCCTGTCAACTTCTCCATGCCCTCACCCCCACCTAGCTTCCTTCACAGGCACCCCAATCAAGTCCTGCCTAGAGGGGCAGGCACCCAGGGCGGTGTACACAGATAGCATCCCAAGCAATACGTTGTCTTCAGCCCCTCCTGGGACAGCTGTGATGTGGTTGCTCCCTGGAGGTTCTTTGTCAGAGGAGCACTTTATCCTCCCCGAGGGGATATGCCTGGAACAACTGATTCTTGGTGCCAGTCCTGGGCAGATGCCTACCTGCTGTGTGCTGACTTCCCTCAGAGCTGCTGGGCCAGTGGTATCTGGGAGGAGGTGGAAGCCCTGTAGGCTTCCTCCCTTCCTGAGTTCGCTTGGTCTCCTGAGGTTGTGTCTGCTCACAGCACAGCTCTAGTCTACTCGAGCCAGGCCCTCTGATAGTCAGCAACAGGAAGTGGCCATGCAAGCTCAGAAGTACTCAGAAAAAGTCCAAAGGAGAGGATGGTGCCATGTGAAACTCCTCCTTCCGGGGGAACTTGAAAATGAGCTCTGGGGAGTTAGCATCCTGCAGCCAGACCCCTGGGAAGCTCCTTCCTGGCTCCCCCCTCTCTTTGGCCTAGGTCCACATTCTGGGAAGTTCCGGGGGCCAGGAGTTCTCTTCTCCACACCCCCCCACATCCTCTCACACATTTTGCTTGGGCTGCCTAAAACTGCCACTCCCTGACACCAGTTCCAGATGAAGAATAACCACTCACACTTAACTGCCCAATGCTCCCTGCTTTACCCTTGAATACAATTAGCCTGTGGGGTTCCATTAGAGCTTGAAGGCCTAATTTCCTTTCTCTGCCACCTGCTCCATCCCCACTTCTCCCTGGAATTCCCTAGCAGAGCAGTGGGAGTTTGGTTTGTGAAAGAGAGATGCTAGGGTGATGGAGGGGAGGAGAGAATTGCTCTGATGGAGAGAAGAATGAGGTTTGTATGTATGTGTGTGTCACCGGCATCAGCAGCCAAAAGGATCTAAATGCCTCGATTGTCCCCAGTAGATTTATAATCTGTCTGCAAGTCTCCCAATAATACGGCTTTGTGCGCTTCACAGTCTCCTGGTAAGTGTTTCTGGGGATGATACTGAAAGCCAGGCACCCAGCCCAGCCCTGATTAGAGAAGGCTGATCTCTGCCCTGGGTGCCAGGACTGCGGGGGCCACGAAAGGGCCTCCTCGCGGGCTTTCCCCATCACCGTCGCATCCCAGCCTCTGCAAGGAAGGTGGCAGGGTTGCCTACGCTTTTTGCCTTTGGCGAACTTGGGAGTAAGATGAGGCT
The DNA here is from genome assembly GCA_949820135.1 of Sylvilagus floridanus. NCBI lineage: Eukaryota > Metazoa > Chordata > Mammalia > Lagomorpha > Leporidae > Sylvilagus > Sylvilagus floridanus. The sequence goes on from OX463224.1 coordinate 42,251,097, forward strand.
GCGGCTTTTTCTTGGGCGTTTTGGGAATGCAAAATGAAACCAACTTCAGTGGTTGCTGTGACTCCACAACAGCAGTATCCGTGCTGGGCGGGAAATGAGGGAGCAGCGCCTGGCCTTTCTCTGCTGAAGCCGAGGTGGCTGCCGGGTCGCCCCTGTTCTCAGAGGGAATCTGTTTGCTCTCTCCCAGCCACTAACCAGCCAGCTCCTGAAATACTCCCGTGGAGGCGCTGCCTCTCTGAGTGGGGTGATGATGCAAGGAGAATGGATAAGGACAGGTTATGCCTGATGGTTGCTTTCCACCGAAATCGTGTGGTGTTTGCAAGGGTTGATCCACTACCCCACTTTTGGCTGATGGAAATTCCCTCTCCACGCTGGCTTCTAAATTTGGAGCCTTGTTACTCAGTGTGGTACTCAAAGACGTACTGCAAGGGCTGAATTAACCTGATAACATTGTGTGCAAAGGGAGGGATGGGCATTAGCCAGTGATTCACCAAGCCTTTACACCCGCAGGTCCTCCTGCAGGTCCCCTTCACTCGGGCTACTATTAATTGAAAAGGGCCTTGGCTCAGAATGAGTGTCAGAATTCTCCCTTCATTTTATTGCTACCATGTCCATCACCAGATTTATGTGGTCTGGGTGTGTTGGATGTATTGCTCTAATAGTTAATTCGTATGCTATAAGTGGCCATAAATGTCCTTTGGAGAAAGGGAGAGAATATTGATCATCTAAAATTAAATATGTGCTGTGTCCTCTGCTGGAAGCTCCCTGTCCTACATGCCTGCTAATGTGGTGCCTTGTAGAGAATGGGTAATATTTGCTGAGTGAGGGTGAAAGGACAACTTCTGTTTGATGGGATAGTGTTGCCTTTGGTGTCACCCTACAAGGAATACATCATGTCTGAATCCTCTCAATAGCCTGAGTTTCAAGAACAATGCAATAATAACCTCCAAGCCAGTTCTAATTCTGTCCGTATTGAGAGCCTAATTCTGCAGCCCTTACTCAGCCAGTTTCTCCATTTAGCTCAAGTACAAGTTCAGGGGAAGCCCCGCTGCTTCAGAGGCTGTAGGAATAGGACCTTTCAGTGGACCTGGATTCTGGGGCTTTGGGCAGATCTGCAGTTCTAAACCTTTGGTACAGGCTTCAGGCACTAAATCTTTTTCTGGTGAGGTGTGTTTGAATCTTTGAATGAACTGTGAAACGGAATAATTGCTGGTCTATGGAATGGTAAGGTTTAGAGCCTCCATGGTACATTATTAATCTTTCTCGTTTCCCAGACAAACTCTTTTACTGTTGCATAGATTGGGTTGCTAGGATGAGTGGATTAAGTAGTTCTAAGTCATTTTTGGCTGCAGAGATGATCTTTTCTTTAATATGGTGCAGAGGAAAGAAAACAGGCTAGCCAGGAGCCTGCACCCCTTGGTTTCCTGGCTGCTCCGTCATGAACCAGCTGGGTAACTAGGACCAGTCATCTGTGAAAGAGAACCATAATGCTGCCCAAGCTAGTTGAGAGAAGTTAGTGAATATGTTTCTGAACAGACTTCAGAAAAAAATAAAGTACTGTAGAAATGCAAAGCACTATAATTAATATTACTGATAATGAACTAAACAATGAAGAATAACACCAATTTTTCCAGGGATTAGAAGTATACCCATCTTTCAGTTGTCTGTTTTGAATGGTGGAGTAGCTTTTATTATAAATAGAGGGATTGGTATTTCAAATTTAGCGCTGTCAAGATAAGACTGAAATATCAGTGTGCTTAAGTGATCCTGAAAGTCCCAGGAAATCCTATTTAACATGTGTGATGTTGTGAAAGTGTCTGATGTTCTCAGTGCATGCTACAGATCTCTGCACAGACCTGCGATGCTTTAGAAAGGTGTGCCCCCCCCCCCCACCGGAGTATCTAAGGAATATTAGAAAAGTTGTTTACACAAATGGCATGGGAAAGTTAAATATTTTGTCAACAATAGTCTAAAATGTTAATTGTTAGCTTAAGGAAGTCAAACAAGCTAAATCATTGCCAGAGTTCCCTGGTTATTCTTAACGGATAATAATCAAGTTTCCGATTGACAGTTGGCAATTGGAGAGCTGTTAAGTGTGGAGCCAGATGTGAATGGCTGCAACTGACTGCATGATAAGCACCCCCCTCCCAGGCTGGTGGAAGGAATACATACATTATTTATATTTGCAGCCATGATTTCCTTAGAAAGCTGACCTATTTTTGTTGTGCTTTTCGGAGCAAAATGATAAAGGGAGAATTCTTACCTACCCAAGACCTCCCTACTACTACTTCAAGTAAATAGAAGAGATCTGACAAATGAAAACAGGCTCAAGTGCTAAGACAAGTTGGTGCAATACTTTGCTAAAACTTGCAAGCTTTGACTGCAAGGTGATGGTATCATGTAAACCCACGTGCCTTGCTTGTTGAGGTCAGTGTTTATAGAAAGCTTCTGCTTCCTTTGAAAGAATGTCATTGTGAGGCAATGTTTGTCAACTTTTTCTAAATCTTAAACTTGAATACCTTATAGCTTCCCTATGCCTGTAATTAGTTTTAAAGTACCAAGATGTTTAAACATGGGCTTTCAAATGTTCTTAGATATAACAATTAAATGTGACTAAAAGAATGGTCATGTTTAGCTAGTTTTTCTTATTGTGAGTTTCATTGTGTTTTTAGCAATAGTGTTTAATCTCAAAAAGCCTGAAAGGAAATTAAAAAAAAAATCCTCCATTTCTGCTATGGATGACAGCTAAACATTTCTGAGTGAATTCTACTGCCAGTATTTTTCAAGCCATTATTTTATATATATTCATGTTCATGGACAGGGGCATGTTAAATGAAAACAATTCTAAATTCTTCCTCTTGCATTTCGTGCTAAGTTCCTTCACGCTGCAGCAAGCTCTATGGGAGAATCAGGAGAAATACAAGACATATAGTCCCTGCTTGCTTGCAGTCTGACAAGTCTGACAACAAGAATGCTTCAGCAAAGCAGCAGTGAACTAGATACTAGCTAGGGAGAAAGGATAACTGAAACAGACAATCAAAGAGGGGGCAAATATTAATTGAGCCCTGGTATATATAGGGCACACGTGCTGTGTGTTTTCTATAACGCCTGTAAATACCAGATGAATAAGCAACGTTGGCCCCATTTTGCCAATAGAGACCCCAAGGCTTAGAGATAGAGTAGATGGGAGAATTTGATGAACCAATTTTATAGTTAGACCAATGTTCAGAACCTTTCTTGGCACATATTTGCTTTATGAGTTTGGGGAAATGATTTTATTATTTGGTGTTGGTATCTTCATGTGTAAAGTTAGTGTTATTTAGGAAAACAGAATAGTGCATGACACGTAGTAGGTGCTTAAAATAGGAGTCCTGTTGGTTGCTGGTAGGAGAGAGATCCAAATTCAACCTGGGGTAGTTTTATGGAAAATGTGGGTCACCAGCAGGACCTGGGAGAGGGAGGGAATGCAGAGCTGGGAGGTGGGGTCGCTGATTTTGAGCATGTGAGTGGGTGTCAAAGTTAAGTGCACAGTGGACAGACAGCAGAATCTGGCTGACCGTGTGGCTGGGTGACAGGTGAGGTCATTCCACCCCTGAAGGGGCTGGAAGTCTGGGGAGAGCAAATCAGAAGCTCTGGAAGATGGTCGAGCGAGGAAGGCTCAAAGGACTCGGCAGCTGTGAAGCAATGCTAATCCTTCATATACTTGAAGACAAGTATCACATTTCCCCTGCAGCAGCCTCTTCTCAGAGTGCATTGCCTAAGTGTTCTGTACTACCTATCTTCAAGTCCCTGGAGCTGCTTAATGCCTCGCTATTTACACACTTCTCCTGTTCACAGTGAGTTATATACGGCATGACATGGCCTTTGGCATTGGAAGGAGACGACTTTAAAAGCACGCTCGCTAGATGCGGAAAAGAAACTAAAAGAAACATGACTTTTCTTAGGCTCCCTAGGCCTTCTAGTACTAACAAGAATTGCCCTGTTGGTAAAAAAAAAAAAATGTATATTCTTAATGTGCAAAGTGATCTGCCCAATAAACAAATTTGCTTGTACACTTACAAAATGTCTTTTAGGTTTAAAAAATCATGGCCAAAAATGTATGAGAAGTTGTGATCTCAGATTGTCTTTGAGATGTACTGATTTATTTGCTTTTAGTGTGGATGTGTTCCAGGTCTTTCACCAGGGTTTAGTCAGCTACCAGTTTGGTCCCTGGTCACAAGGCACAGGAAAGGACACTAGGGAATGGATGGCAAAGGACAAAAGGCTACCACCCCTTGCCTCCCTGAATCACAGCGTGATGTGGGGATACTGTCCATAGCCAGTGGACTATCTGCCAGTGTTGACCTTTTCCTGTACATATCTAAGGCACAAATGTAGAAGAATGCAAGCTGTTCTACTTCCTGGAGAAGGCATTCTACCACAATCCTGAGGCTAGAGAGTTGGGCCCTACTATAGCCAAATAATTGAAGGACTGGCTAAGAACATGGGGAAGTAACAGTATTGATGCCACCCTGGGTCTTCATGATTTTAGCAAAGGTTTTGAAATCTCACGTCCAAATTTTAGACATGAGTCTTCCTAGAGTTGGGGAAATTATACATTAATTTAGTGAATAATAGTTGTGTAGCTATTCCGTGTCATGCACTGTTCTAGAATTATATCAATGAGCAATTTGTTAGAGCCTTTGCCTTCCTAGAATTTGCTGTTAAAAGAGATGTGGATCGGGTTGGAAACATGAGTGTTCAACTTGGCTTGTTCTAAGAAGCAAGGCAGCATAGGAGTTAAGAACCTAGAGTGTATGGTAAGATATTTCAAATCTCAATTCCACCAATTAACAGGCCTGTTGTCTTAGTTAAATCATATTTGCTTTCTTTGGTTTCCTAAACTATCAAAATGATAGTAATCAAACTAATGTCTTAGGGCTGCTGATTAAATGATGCAATTGACCCAGCCTGGGATTCTAGTCTTAGAAGTACATCAGACATATTATGGAAGGGCATGCTTTTCTCTTTAATATTAACTTGAAATGGTTAGTGTGGTATACTGTGTTATTAAGTTTTCATCAATAGTTTCATATTAAGAAGTCACCTGGGGGCCGGTGCTGCGGTTCAGTAGGCTAATCCTCTGCCTAGCAGCCCTGGCGCACTGGGTTCTAGTCCCAGTCAGGGCGCCAGATTCTGTCCTGGTTGCCCCTCTTCCAGGCCAGCTCTCTGCTGTGGCCCAGGAGTGCAGTGGAGGATGGCCCAAGTGCTTGGGCCCTGCACCCCATGGGAGACCAGGAGAAGCACCTGGCTCCTGCTATCGGATCAGCACAGTGCACTGGCCACAGCGGCTATTGGAGGGTGAACCAATGGCAAAGGAAGACCTTTCTCTCTCTCACTGTCCACTCTGCCTGTAAAAAAAAAAAAAAAAAAGTCACCTGGGATTTGTTTACATCTCCCTGGGTTAAATGGTGTCTTTTTTTTTTTTTTTTTTTTTTTTTACAGGCAGAGTGGACAGTGAGAGAGAGAGACAGAGAGAAAGGTCTTCCTTTTGCCGTTGGTTCACCCTCCAATGGCTGCCGCGGCTGGCGCGCGGCGGCCGGCGCACCGCGCTTGTCCGATGGCAGGAGCCAGGTGCTTTTCCTGGTCTCCCCATGGGGTGCAGGGCCCAAGCACCTGGGCCATCCTCCACTGCACTCCCGGGCCACAGCAGAGGGCTGGCCTGGAAGAGGGGCAACCGGGACAGAATCCGGCGCCCCGACCGGGACTAGAACCCGGTGTGCCGGCGCCTCAAGGCGGAGGATTAGCCTGTTGAGCCATGGCACCGGCCTTTTTTTTTTTTTTTTTTTTTTGAGACTAGAAGCAATTAATCTCTTTTGTATTCCTAGGATACCAGGAGTCTCAATCTAGGACTTGACTGGAGTGCAGCCTACTTGACTCCTTACTTTTAGAATATAGTCTGGGTTTCCATTCAATGACCCAGCAAGTCTGGAGTATGGAGTTAGTGGGTACATGAGAAATTTAAACTAGCCATTAGGAATTTCGAATCATTAAAACTGAATAGTCCATATATATCAACTTAATTGTTAATTTGAATTATTGAATAATTCCTTTTTTTATTTATTTTATTTTTTTTTTGACAGGCAGAGTGGACAGTGAGAGAGAGAGACAGAGAGAAAGGTCTTCCTTTGCCATTGGTTCACCCTCCAATGGCCGCTGCGGCCAGCGCACTGCACTGATCCAAAGCCAGGAGCCAGGTGCTTCTCCTGGTCTCCCATGGGGTGCAGGGCCCAAGCACTTGGGCCATCCTCCACTGTACTCCCTGGCCACAGCAGAGAACTGGCCTGGAAGAGGGGCAACTGGGACAGAATCTGGCGCCCTGACCAGGACTAGAACCCGGTGTGCCGGCGCTACAAGGTGGAGGATTAGCCTAGTGAGCCGCGGTACCTGAATAATTCCTTTTAAAACTGATTATCTGAGAGGTGTAGAGATGAGAGAGAGAAAGAGAGAAAAAGAGAAAGAGAGAGAAAGAGGGAGAGAGAGAGAAAGAAAGAGAGAAAGAGAAAGAGATTGCTGCTATGGCTGGTTTACTCTCCAAATGCTTGCAATGACCAGGTCTGGGTTGAGTGGAAGGAATTCAATCCAGGCCTCTCACATAGGTAACAGGAATCCAATTACTTGAGCCATCACTGCTGCCTCCCAGGGATTAGCAGGAAGCTATAATCAGGAGTGGGAGCTGGGAATGGAACCAATCACTCACTCCAGAGGTGGGGCTTACCTCTGGGCTAAAGGCCTGCCCCAAATTAATGAATACTTTTAAAGTGAATTAATTTGAATTAATTTAATTAAATTGGTACATTTGGACTATTGTAATGATTCAAAACTCCCAATAGATAGCTTAAATTTCACATTTACTGGTGAAAGCCATACTCCATAATAACAAAAGGTTAGAAGCTCCCTTTCTTGGAGATTTAAATTTATGCTTTTGGAAGCCAGATTCCTAGCTAAAGTTGCATATGAACAAGCGACACAAATTTGGCTTCATCCCAACCCTTACCAGGAGCAAGTTGAAAATTCCATACTTGATGTGCCTCTTAGCTTGGAATCTCTCCTTTGAGCAGTACTTCCTAAAGTGTGACTTTCCATAAGAAACATGGCAAAAATTTGCCAAGGCCTCAAGGTGAGTTATAGTGATGATAATTCTTCATCAAAAGCATGATGTTTCTATGAAGAAGTGACAGGATTAGGGTGAGAGCAGTTCTTGTTCTTTGGTGGATGATACTTAGACTAAGTAATATTGTTTCTACTCAAAGCAAAGACTATAGTTAACTTCTTTATTTATGCTTTTGTTTATCCCCATTATATAAATTTAGATACCCCCTTCCTCTCTCAAGGATAATAATGCTTAGGAACTGTAGTATTAAATTTGGTTCGGTTTGATTTATTTCATTTTTTAACAATGTACTTGCTTCCTGAGTCATTCTGGTATGTTCATATGTTGATGTAGACTTAACAACAATGTCACTTTCAAAATTCTCTTTTGTCAGAAATGTGGCTGAGTTACATTCAGGAAAGATCTTCCATAAGTTCATAGGAAACGCAATTACAAAAAACAAAACAATACATGAATTTCAAAAAATTTTATATCAAAATACTTCTTTTTAATTCCAATTTCCTTGAACTTTTTGAAGTCCCCTTGTATTTGTGACTCTTATCTGGCAGACTTTCACCTTCATGAAGCCCAACACCTTAAATTCTTTGCACAACAGAGTTCTCTACAGGTAGTTCTGACAGATTTGAATAAAAAGTTAATTACATGTCTTTTTTTTTTTTTAAGAAAATGTATTTAATGTATTGTTGCTAATACCTTACCAGAAACCTGTTGGATACACAGTATAAGCATTTTGAGTCATGGTAACTAGGGTACAAAGAAGTGGCTTAATTGAATACAATATGTATTGAACTCTGATGATGGAATGATCACTGCCATACTCGGGTGTAAATTGCTCAGTTCTGGAGGCCTCTGGGGTCTCAGTGATGAAAAAATAAAAGCATTTTCAGGCTAAGAAGTGAGAAAACAAGTTTTCTGTTGTTGCTGTGTTCACCTAAGAGGACTGATCCTTGCTAAACTGGCCAAGGCTTGCACATTGGATTGCCACACTATACCATGTAATTTCAGACAACAAAGAGTATGTGCTAGTGGCATTATCCCGTTGGGTTGTTTCACGGAAGTGCTCAAAAAGTGCAAACTGCAGACATATCGAGGAAATAGGAAAGAGCTCTGTTCCTCCTAACAGTCTGACAGACAGGACTTTAGAAAGTTTGGGTCTAGTCCTCCCGCTGAAGCACCAGAGCGAGCTTCCTTTTCTCACTAGGTTCTTTGCGTGTGGATCTGTTTGCAGGCTCAGTCCCCCAGAGAGAGATTCTGAGCTGTCTTTGTGCTAAATTAAACATGAGTTTTCTCCTTGGGAACTTGATCTTCCATAGACTAGGCAACAATATCTTTCTGAGAGAGCTCTGGGCTAAGCATTTCCCTCCGGAAGTCACCAGCTCAGGAACCCTTTTCCCTCTGCTGTCTGCTCAGCTGGTGTGAGTGTGTGCTGCATGGCAATTGTTTTGTCCAAATAGGCCCAAAAGCTCTGAGAGCAAGGTCTTGCACTTGAATCCTTGGTATCATGCTGGAGGACCCAGGCAGGTTTGGCATGTAGTAAATGAGAATGGTCAGAAAAGCACTCAGATGACATGAATTTACAGCTACACATGGCAAGGGGTTTCTGTTCCTTACTGCCTCCCAAATTCTGCACCCACAGTTGTGAAAGGGAGTGTGTTGCAAAATAGAAACCATTTCATTTCTAGCCTTCTCTCATCTCCATCCTGCCCATCCCCCAGAGAGCCAGTTCATAAGGCACTAAAAATAGGATGCTATTCTACAATTTATAGTGCTGTATGAGCCCTTAGAGAGAAATCACACCAAACCCTCTTTTTATAGATGAAGAAATTAAAGCCCATTAAAAAATTAAAAAAGAAAACCTTGCAAAATCCCATAGCATCAGAGCTAGGACTGGAACTCCAAGTTTTCTAACATTTCGTCCAGGTTATAAAAAGTAGCCGTTTTATTAAGGCCTTTTATAAACCTATAAAAAAGAGAACATTAGGGGAAGTTTTGGATTTTTAGAAAAATCCTGATAGGAGGACCTTCATGTTGTAGAGCCTGTGATAATTGATCTTTAAGTGATTGTAGTGATTCCTTCCAATCCACATAGGCCTCTGTAATGTGACATGGCTATTCATCTCATAGAAAAAGTAGGTGCTGTTTCTTTCCCATGCATCTTGAGAGGCCCTACGATGTCATTTGCCAATAGTATATGTTAGAAAAGGCACTGTGCTACATCTGAGGGTAGCCTTTATGAAGCCCTGTTGAAACCCCATTCTGAGACCACCATATAGGAGAAGCAGTCTATCCAGCCGGATTATGAGCTCCCACTTAAAGAGACCCTTGCCTCCAAACAGCACCACTGCCCACCCAGGAGTGAGACCCTCTTGGGTCCAGCCAGTCCTCACACGTGTGTGCCTAGGTGAAACCTACAGGCAGGCTGTACAAGCAGTTTACAGAATCCTGAGAAATGTCACATCACTGCTTTAAGCCAGTAATTTTGGGGGCATTTTTTAACGTAACGAAGGTTAATAGACTCAGAGCTGGCAAACCTCAGTGTGGAAGATAGCTCCACTTACTCAGCTGAGTTATCCCATTCTGGTGATTTGGCATCTTTGAGCCTTATTTTCTGCTCTTCGGGATAGTATTAACTATCTCTAAAGGTTTTGAAAATTAAATGAGATAGCACATGAAAGGACCTAGCATGTTGTCAGGCACGTGGCAGAACTTACAAACATTATTTTCCTTTGTTTCTTTTCATAAATATAATTTTATAATAAATAATATAATTTCATAATAAAATAATATAATTCAGGCTCCCCCCTTCCTGTGGCATATCCCTTTCACATCATATGCATCGACGTCCTCCAAGGGTTCCCCAGCTCACTGTCCCTCTGAACAACAATGTAATTTTTTCTCTCCTGGATGATGGCTTGGTGCTGTCATTCCTCCTAACTACCAAATTTCCAGCATTCTTGTTATGCTCCAGGGAACACATCTGCCTTTGGTAGTCTACCCTTAAAATAGAAAAGGGTTAACCTCATAAAGATGTCACTCCCCTAGTACTGTTATGCTGCCCTTGGGAGAGTCAAACAGCAAAGCAAATATATAGGGACAATGTAATCGCATTCGATCTTCTAGGTCACAAAGGCTTTGTTAGCTATAGTATAGCATGCAGAGGAAAGTCAGCATAAGCCATCTTTAAGAGATGGAGTCTTTCTTTGATAGGAAATTATTCTAAGTACATTATTTTTTATAAAGAGTAAGATGGAATAATAAATAAAGAGGAAGTGACCCCTGGTACTGTTATACCTACGTGCTATACCTATTTGTGATATGACATGGATGTACTGGCCTTGGAATTGGATGTGGGGGCCCAGTGTGGGTTCTGATAAATTACTAGCTGATCAACATACTCACCTCTTCTGTACTTTCCTGGTGTTTACTTTCCTTCTAGGAAAAACATTAAGGGGCACTTGGTGAATGGCTTGGATCACCTCTGAGGTCTCTTTTGGTACGATTGTACTTTGAAGAATTCCCTGATATTTTGCTTTTGTTTCTGCAATTTCAGTATCTCCGTAAGTTATCTAATGAGGAAGGCTCAAACAAAGGACAGGAGACAAGGGTGTGAATGTTTTGGTTTTTTTAGAGGAAATGCTGGGCTAGTGAGAAGGGGCTGAAGTAATCTTGAACGTGAGTCCAGCCGTGGCAGAAGGGCCCTAGCTGTGTTAATTACTTAACACCTTCCTTAGAGGTAATGAGCACATCCCTCCTTATGGGCACTACTTGGGTGGTTTAGGGTTCCAGTTTGAGAAACACAGTTGGAAGAGTAGCATTGAATTCAGTAAATTTATTTTTAGAGGAAGCACTGTCTTTTTTTCCCCTTACGTCTTCCCAACTATACTTCAGAATAAAGATTTCCAAGTGAGTTCCCCTGTGAAATAATTATCTGAAACTTAAAACAGAAAACGGAAAATAAATTATTCCTGTAGAACCTTCTTGCTCAGTTGACTGGAGCTTCACATGTATATACCAGTCTCCCTGTCTGTCTATCCCTCTCTCATATGCATATAACAGTTGAAAAGTGCAGATTGATGGGTGAGATTTTTATGTGTTGCTGCTTCATTTTTTGAATATGCTTCCGCTTTAAAGGGGAACTATAAAAGAGTCGCTGAGAAATTGGCCTGGGGGAGGGGAATTCAATCCACTGCCTTTCTTCCCCCCCCCTTATCGCTAAACCACTAAGCAGAGAGTGTAATCACCTATTTCCCAAGGGCTGTCCTAAGCCCTTAAAACTCGGCTCTGTTTAGGGATTTAATAGAATGGAAGCAGGAATGCACGGGTCTGCCTCCAACAAATCAACAAAGGATCATTTTTCCAAGTAAATATCAACTCTAGAGAACTTGCTTGGTAGCACACTCCCTACCTCTAGATCCAGTTAGAGCTCAGCTCTTCAAATTGCTTCTTTAGGACTTGATTCCTGGAATCTTGGGGGTCCATGGATCATAACATAGGCTCTGGGACAGCCTGGTGCTTTTTCTTTAACAAAGCAAGATGTAACTAGCATGAAGCCGAAAGAGTCACCTGGTTGTAGTTGTCATTTTATTTTGTTTTGAAGGGTAGACATGGTTAGCTTACTTGTCTGTTAGGTTAGAGCTATTGGATGGTGACTTTTTATTTATTTATTTATTTTGACAGGCAGAGTGGACAGTGAGAGAGAGACAGAGAGAAAGGTCTTTCTTTGCCGTTGGTTCACCCTCCAATGGCCTCTGCGGCTGGCATGCTGCGGCCAGCGCACCGCACTGATCCGAAGCCAGGAGCCAGGTGCTTCTCCTGGTCTCCCATGCGGGTGCAGGGCCCAAGCACTTGGGCCATCCTCCACTGCACTCCCTGGCCACAGCAGAGAGTTGGCCTGAAAGAGGGGCAACCAGGACAGAATCCGGCGCCCCAACCGGGACTAGAACCCTGTGTGCCTGTGATGCAAGGCGGAGGATTAGCCTAGTGAGCCACGGCGCCGGCTGGATGGTGACTTTTTTATCCCAGTTCTTTCCATGCATCTTATAATTTATTAAGATTTTCCTAATATCTTGGTGATATGCTATGCAACATGGCTTTTCTTCTTAAAAGTACTAAGATAAAGGAAGATAGGTTACCTTCCTTTTCCAATATATTAGGTAGGTCTTATATCTGCTTAGAAAATCTACTCCAAGCTCCCAGCACACACACATTTTTAACCATGATTATTTTTAATAAAATGAACACAAGTTGGTTACAAAGTTCATCTTTCAGAGAAGACAAGAAATAAGCAAATGTGTTAAAGAATATGAGAAAGGAGATCAGTTTTACGATAAATAGCTCCAGAGGACAGGAACATGAAAGTTTATAGAACCTAAGAAAAAGAGCGTTATATCATAATAGTAAATGTGGAATGACAGGAGACCTTTAGACTGGTCCAGGCTTTACCTAACAGGGTGACTCTGGGGCATGCACTTCTCCTTTGCTTCTTTGTTTCCATATCTGTAGTCCAAAAGGATTGGATTCCGAATGTACTTTGCTTGGATGGATTGTTCTTGTCATATAGAATTCAACTTCGATATCACCTCCAGGAGAGACTTCCCAGGCTACAGTAACTGGAGCAGATACACATGACTGGTTTTTCTCTCCCTTATTCCCCCATCATTTTATCCCATTATGTTGTCGGAGTGTTTTCCTCAGTTTTTATTCCAGCATCTTGCCCCCAATAAGATAAGAATTCAAAGCAGAGGCATAAATAAGTGCAATAATGGAAGCGGGATTTACTGAACATGAGAGAGTGAGTATATAGTCAGGCGTGAGTGCTGGCAATCCCGAGAGGAGAGAAACTCCCCTTCAGATGACCAAAGAGGGCCGCCCTGACAAGAGATAGCAAGAGAAGGCCAAAATAGGGATACTCCTTTGTCCAATCTCATTGATGGGGTGGGGGAGTACCCTAATTGAAAATATCATCAGAGTGGAGTTTGGACAGAGTTTAGTGCACATGAGGTCTTCTGGTAGAGTTTCATGGCGTTTCCACATGGAACTCTGTGTACACATCCTCATCATGGAGACTTCTCTCTCCTGGTCCTAGAGGAGACTCAGGTGTATCAGGGGAAAGTGTGTGTGCTGGATTGGCATGCAAAGGGGTGGAGTTAGAGTGCAATGCTAGAGACAGAAACTGTGGAAAATTTTCCAGCTCATTTATTCTTTTTATAGCTCCCTGCCTAGTCCCCCCATATCAATTGCAGATTCTTGTTTTGTTCCTAGCTTTTTTATCACTCTCTAAATTTGAGTCCTGATTTATTTGCATTTCCTGTCAGTGGCCCCTGGAATGTAAACTCCCTGAGACCAGGGACCTTGTTCATCTTGTTCAGTGCACACATCCTAAGCCTTTAACAGTTCCTGGCACGTTGTAGGTCCACAATAAATTCGTACTGAGTCAATGACCAGATCATAGTGATTGTGTATTTGTCTTTCAGGGATAGGGGTAGGAAGGAGAGAGGGAGGGGCCTGTGGTTTGATTCCAGGTGTCCATCTCCTATATAATTAGGCATTTAACATAGATGGAAAGCAGGGATCCAGTGCTACAACCATTTGGAAAATCAGGGGTTAGATAATCTCTACAAGTTCTGCCCATGTTCAAATTCTAAAAGCCCAGTCTCTCCTGAGTGGAAAATGTGAGTTCAAGAAAAAGGATGATGCAATAGAAGTTACAGATACTGAACACCTACCACATGCTGGGTCTTGTTCAAGGCCCTTGGGCCACACAGGAAAGACCAAGTTCTTGTTGGATGGATTTTAACATTTTAATGGAGAGGAGAGACAGGGGTAATAAACTGCTAACAAATAAAGGAACACAATAATTTAATCAATGATACAATGCACAGCTCCGTGTTCCTTACTTGGTGTGGCTGACTGGAAGTTGATCGGGGTTAATTAAAAGAAAGAAAAATTTGCAAATGCTCTGGAAAGTGATAACCATGAACAAATATTACCTGCAGAGCTGAAAGTGGGAGTCCTTTGCCTGTGGCTGCCCAAGCCTGGACATCTGCCTGCACAGTGGTCTTCCTGGCCCCAGCTCTGTGCTGCTTTGGCCAGTCTTTTCAAAATGCTGATTTGGATGCTTTTAGAGAAGAAAATGGTCGCGTAAGCATCTTCTGTGCCTTAGAGCTACTGTCATTTTGTTAGAAGTCATTGAGATTCCAGAATGAAAGAGAAACTGCTGAAAGGTACCATTTCTGGAGAAGAATATCAGTCCTCTTTAGAAACAGGAATAGAAAAGAAACGGTCAGGACATTAACACAAAGGCCTTGAGGAGATTTGGGCATAGCAGACTCTCAGGAAGTGTGCTGCAGTAGATAATAGCATTTGTAGTGGTCATAATATACGTGTCCGTGACCCATGTAGTCCTCACCAAGCATTATGGGGTCAACAAGGCAGGTACAGCTACTTGTAGTCTGCAAATAGGAAATAGACTTGGGAGACGTGAGAAATGAAAATAGTATCATACCTTTGGAAAGCAAATTTTCAGTTTTTGGAGCATGAACACATACATTATCTCAGTTTGTTCTCTGAGGTATTATTATGCCCATTTTAAAGATGTGTAGGAGACTCAAGCTTGTTATGCTGACTCCTCTACAGAGCGTCTATCCATTCTCAAGTGCCCTGGGCCTGTGGAGGGCACACAGCTGGCAAAGTTGAAGAGCTGAGTCCCGGCACCATGGTTCACTTGGTTAATCCTCCACCTGTGGCACCGGGTTCTAGTCCCAGTTGCTCCTCTTCCAGTCCAGCTCTCTGCTGTGGCCCGGGAAGGCAGTGGAGGATGGCCTAAGTGCTTGGGCCCTGCACCCGCATGGGAGACCAGGAGGAAGCACCTGGTTCTTGGCTTTGGATCGACGCAGTGCCGGCTGTAGCGGCCATTTGGAGGGTGAACCAACTGAAGGAAGACCTTTCTCTCTGTCTGTCTCTCTGTCTATAACTCTGTAAAATAAATTAAAAAAAAAAAAAAAAACTGAGTCCCAAATGCAGAACTGAGTTTGCAAAGCGATGGGGACCTCGAATGTCTACAGCTCCCAGAAGAACACCCACACACACAGAAGTTGAAGCAGTGACTCTCCTCCTAAGAATGGCAGTCATGAATGGAATGAGGATGTCGGATGCCCCAGCAGGCCAAATCCACAAGGGGAGCTGGAAAAAAGGGAGTCTTGTTTTTTTTTTTTTCTTTTTTAAATGCAGTAATTTCAAAGGACAAAGTGAGAAAACTTTTTGTTTATGAAAGCCCAAGCTCTGCTTCTTGCATTTCTTCTAAGTGCAGTAAGTCACCCACCCGGCAGGTCTGGAAAGAGGGCTACAAGGTCATCTGGGAGAGAAACTGGGTCTCCAATTGAAGAAGCAGATTCTTCTCTGCAACCAAGAGCTGCCTAAGGTTTGCCTCCTTACTGCTGCTTATTTTGGAATGAACGTCTTAGATGGAACTTAAGGAAGAGACCTGCAGCTCTTGGCTGCAAAGCCATTTTGAATCCATTTAGATCTAAGTGAGAAATGAGTTTTTTAAAGCTGCTTTCTCATTACCTAGAGAAAATGCAAGGACTCATAACTTATGGGCTTTTGCTCCAAGGTGAAGATGTGCCTTATTTATCTCCGTATTTCCAGAACCTATAATAGTGTCGAACATCTAGTAAGCAAGCACTGGGAATATTTGTTGAAGGAAACTGTGGTGAGCGTGAATTTTTAAAGGACCACACCTTTTTATTTCTGTGACTAAATGTATCAAACATTTAGTATAAAACACTGATCTTCAAGATAGCCCTTTGGTTCAACAGATATTTTTTTCTAAATGCTTATTTGTTTATCATATCTGCTTGAAAGGCAAAGTAAGAGTGAGAGCAAGCCAGTGAGAATCAGAGTGTGAGAGAGAGAGTGAGACAGAGATTGACAGAGAGAAAGAGTGAAAGCGAGAAAGAGAAAGATCTGCAAATGCTTGCTTTAGCTTGGTCTAAACTAAAGCCAGGAGCCAGGAACTCCATCTGGGTGTTCCATGTGCATGGCAGGGGCCCATCCACTTGAGCCACCATATGTTGTATCCTAGAATGCATTAGTGGGGAGCTGGATTGCAAGCAGAGCAGCCACAACTTAAACCTGTGTCCTAACATGGGATGCAGATGTCTCAAGCTGAGGCTTAACCAGCTGTGTCCCAATGCCTGCCCCTCAACACTTACTTTTAAAAAATCACAATTGTAGAATCTGATGTTGTACAGCAGGTTAAACTGCTACACGATTCTGGCATCCCTTATACTTCTGGTCTCTGCTAATACACCTGGGAAAGTAGCAGAACATGGTGTAAGTACTTGGACCCCTGCCACCCACATGGAAAACCTGGGTGGAGTTCCAGGCTCCTATCTTTGGCCTGGCTGTTGCAGCCATTTGGGGAGTGAACCAGCAGATGAATCTTTGTCTCTCTCTGTCTCTGTCTCTCTCTCTTCCTCCCTCTCTCCTTCCCTCCCTCCCTGCCTCCCTCCTCTATCCCTTTCAACTAAGTAAAATACATCTTTTGAGGGAAAAATCACATTTATTAAATGCTTAATATATCAGATACTCTTCTAAGTTTTCCTTTTAAAATACTAATTCAAATTCTTACAACTACACTACACAGTAGGTGCTGTCTTATTCCCATCTGACAGATAAGGGCATTGAGGCATGAGGCGACGGAATAAGCCCAGATCACTGAGCCAGAATTTGAACAGAGCAGGATAATGCTGGTTGCTTTTCCGTACTGCACAGAGAAGATAAATTACACAGGTTCTATCAGACTGCAGCTCACACATCAGCAAAGCCTGAGCTTGGAAGCCAAGTGCAAGAAGACTTTTGAAAGTCAATGCCAACTAGAAATAACTAGTCATCAAAGCTGACTATGAAATTCAGAATGAATGCCTGGGGGGTCACAGATAACTCTGTGAGACAGTTGCCGGTCTCCTGTGTTTTAGAGGTAGAAAGTGCTTGAACATGTAGCATCCGGGAGTGACAAATATGTCTCAACTTGCATTCCAAGGTAGGTTTTAGTAGCTACCTGGAGGGCTGTGTGGTGGATTCTAAGGTAATACTCAAGCTCAGTGGAAAAGAGGTCCAAGGTGTATCATTATCGATACTTGCCCTGCAGGCATATGGCTGGCATGGATTCTTTGGGATTCTCCAGAAACCCAAATCTGGGCATCTTCAGTGTAGATTCCTGATGACATGTTAATTTCCATGAAGGAATGCATCAGGGCCTAGTGATGCTGTGAGTAGGCCTCAAATTCACTGAGAGAATAAGCTTAGGTTTAAATTAGTTAACTTGATCTTAAGTGCCTTTGTAGACAAGCAAGTTGATTGAGGACCCCACTCTGTTTATTCTCTCCATGAGCATAGATGGGATGTTTCCTTTTTTTTTTTTTTTTTTTTTTTTTTTTTTTTGTGAAATGTGCAAACTCAGCTTGATTCTCTCCCAGACTTGTAACCAGGTTGGTCTCCCAACGCTCCTCTCACATGGAAATGCTACAGACACCGTTACTTCTAGGGAGTATTCTGAAGGAAATTCTCTCTGGTAGGAAGCAGTAACGGAGGCAACGTAGAAATGATGTCTATGTGTAAACTTGAAGATGATCAATTAAACTAGGGTGCTGGAGGTGGAGTGGTGATTGAGAGAACTCTGATCTCTTGGGGAGTGCTGTCTTTGTTATCAATAACTGCTTTTATGCTGACCATAAGTGATCTCGTCAGCTTCTTAAGTCTGCGCATTCTCTGCATTGAGGGCTCCATTGTGTGTGATTACATTCATGCAGTTTTCAGTGTCGATCCATCCATAGGTTGTCAGATTCTCCAGGGGTTCCCCTTGCCAAAGACCCTGAAGCCAAGACTTGTGGTGAAGGGGAGAAGACCCTGCTGAAGCTGTGGTTCTTGTGGTTCTTCACCTGACTTGCAGCCCTCAGCTCCAGGACAGCAAATGTTTCTCTTCTTTGTATATCTGCTCATTCTATTTCAGGAATCTGAACAGAAAACAGAGTAGCTTTCTTCATGCCTAACATATTTCCTTTACTTTGCACTTTGTTATCTATCTGGGCATTTTCTTTTCTATAAAGCAAGCAGTGCCCAGAGAGCAGCTGAACTCTTTCCATTCTCCTCTGCAATTTAATTTTGAGCCCCATACAATCATTTTTTTTTTTTTGCTTTGTTTTAAATGATTTCCTACCATGTTCAGGTGTCTTTCCTTCCTACCTTGAACTCTAACTCCAAACTCGTGTCTGTATGTGGTTGTAGGGGACTCGTTGGTGAAAAGGATAAGCACTGGAGATCAGTCTCAGCGATTTTCATAGCAACCCTGACTCTTTATTATTAGCTGTGCACTCCAGTCTGCTCGAGTTCATATTTTGGCAGTGGACCATCAAACACCCTATTTTTAAGAGCCTTTAACTTAGTTGTAAACATGTGCTCTGATTGGGAGCGCACTTTCTTTACTCATATTTACCGAGAGTGGTTTAGCTGTTGAAAAGTTGTTGTATATTAAAAAAAAAAAGGGCTCTGCCTTCAGGATTATTTTTCCACTCATCTAACTCAGAACTGTGCACAATCTTAAAAAAAAAAATAGAAGAAAATTTGGCATTTAGTTGCTTAATTTGATGGTCCAGTCATATTGCTAATTTGAGGGGGAGGAAGTCATGGATCTGTTAGGTCACTTTACTATGACAAATGCCTGGTAAATGTTTGTAGAGTAAATAATGTTTGCTACACATATTTATGTGATTGACCAGAGCCATTCAAAGAAGGCAGACCAGTATTCTGGGTAAATTGTTTATGCCCTTAAGATCCTCTATATTTAGAATAAAAACATTCTATAGACTTATTTCCCGTGCACTTGAAATTCTGGGGACTTACTAGTCCCATTAGGAGAACATAAATAATACCCCAGTCTCTCAGCATCAGCTTACATATGCATCAGTGGATTATTGGTGTCTGAAGACCTTAAATAATAATACACAGAAATTTGTTAAAGAAAAAGGATCCTAGCTGTTTTCCATTTCATTTATCTCCGGGAAGAATTTAAGCAAGTTTAACAAAACATACTCATCTTGTGAGAAGACTGTGACTTGGGGCCTTAAAGTGGGAGCTTCAGGAATTCAAGTGTTACAAAAGGAGAAGTTGAAGTGAACTTTGACACTTTCCCTTTGTGATTTAAGATTCTAACAGTAATGCTAGGCAAGTTCTTCTACTCTGTCACCAGAGAAACACCAGCTTTCCACGAGGGCTTAGGATTTCTGGAAACATTTAGCAGTACAGGAGAGCAACTGCCCTTGGAGATTGACCAGACATAGGAGGTGGGTAGCATAGAAAGATCTGGGTGCGTGTGTTTTCAGGGGTCCTGAGCCTAGTGGGAAACCATGTGCTGTGAGAGTACCTTGGCCTGGAGACTCTGTGGCTGAGTTAGGATGTCTGCACAAAGGCACCTAGCCTCTGTTTTGCTGTTGCCCCCTGGTGAAATGTTTTCTTCCCCAGCCAGAAGAGGATGAGCACTAATACCAGCTAGCACAAGGCTCCCAAATGGCTGTGCTCCAAAGACATCCTCTTTCTCAGTCATTGTCATGTAATATGCTGTCTTATTGCCATGCTTCCTGCTCTGGCCTTTAAGTCACTCCCTGCTTTGTTTTTAAGACTAAAAGCATTCTTGTTTTAGCCAGCATTTGTTTGCTACAAAGGGCTGGTTGATCTAGTCATAAGAAATCCAGACACACACACACACACACACACACACACACACACACACCCTATGGCCTAAACTCCTCCTGTACCCATATTCTTAGCATAATAATGAATTGTAAAATATCACTCTGTAAATGTGCAGATGGGCACTTTAGTATCTGCAGTCCAACCGGTCAGTAGGGAAAAGGGAGAAACAGGACCTACCGACAAATGGCAATTGTCGCACTGCTCCTGGCAGACCAGCTCAGGGATGAGAATGGCATTTTACCAGAGTCATCTTTGAGTTGCTGTGAGCTTGGGTACCTCACAGGGCTAGTGACAGATCTCAAAATGACACTTCTCAGTCACTGGACAGATTTGCTTTGGGGCTATAGTAGTACTTCTTCTAATGACTCCTGTCTCCCAGCCCCCAGTGTATGCCAGCAGACCCAGTAACTGTACTTCCTTATTCTTTTCCTGTAGGGCACTAATTACTAATTGACTGGTGACCTAAGCCAATCAATATATTAAGGAACGAATTCCACTTCATTACATTCCCCCTCTTGTTGAGTTGCAAGTATTTTCATAGATACATCCTAACTTGTAAAACTCCTTGGGTGGAAAAAGTAGCATTGCATTCTTATCTAATTTGCAGATCTCTTACCTCCCTCGCCATCATGTAAAGTTTCCTGTAGCTTCTGCAGAATGAACTAGTAATTCTCACTGGTGAATGTTCCTTGCACTAAGTAATGAATGAAGTAGTACTCTGGTATTTTGCCAAATTCAGAAAGATCTCAACCAAGTCTTTCTGAGGGTTAGCCTGCAATGTATGGGCTGTGATATGGTCACCTGACTTCATGGCACCTAATACAATTCCAAAGTTACTCAACTTTTTGCATGAGTTATATTTCCTCTATCATAGAATTTAAGTTTCTGAAAACTTTAAATAGAATTGAGGCCAGTGTTGTGCTGTAGCAGGTAAAGCCACCGCCTCTTATGCCAGCATCCCATATAGGTGCCCATTCATGTCTCGGCTGCTCCACTTCCAATCCAGCTCCATAATGACCTGGGAAATTCAGTGGAAGATGATGCAAATGTCTGGGCCCCTGTCACCCACGTTGAGGACCCAGATGACACTCCTGGCTTTGGCCTAGCTTAGGCCCTAACTGTTGCAGCCATCTGAGGAGTAAACCAGCAGATGGAATATCCATATCTCTGCCTGTCTGTCTCTCTCTCTTTTTCTTGTTTATCCCTCTCTCTATGTAACTCTTTCAAACAAATAAATAAAAATCTTTTAAAAGCAATCAAAATTAATTTAATTCCAGCAAATTTTTTTAAAAAGTTTGTAAGGGTATCTGTCCTCTCCTCTGGGGATGTAGGTACTACTCTACACAGCCTTAATATCACACTGTGGCCTACTTTAGTTTAATATGTACATAACTCTCCAATAAACAGCAAAGCAAAGAGGTGCCACAGATCATGAGAACACAGCTTATGCTTTAAAATCTTTTAGGGTGGCCAGTGCTATGGCACAGTGGGTTAATGCCCTGCCCTGAAGCGCCAGCATCCCATATGGGTGCTGTTTCGAGAACCAGCTGCTCCACTTCCAATCCAGCTCTCTGCTATGGTCTGGGAAAGCAGTAGAAGATGACCCAAGTCCTTGGGCCCCTGCACCCACATGGGAGACCCGGAAGAAGCTCCTGGCTCCTGGCTTCAGATTGGCACAGCTCCAACTGTTGTGGCAACTGAGGAGTGAACCAGCAGATGGAAGACCCCCCCCTCTCTCTCTCTGCCTCTCCTCCCTCTGTGTAATTCTGACTTTCAAATAAATAAATCTTAAAAAAAATCTTTTAGGAGGAAAACGAACTTGCAAACTTGAGCTCTTAAAATTTTCTAATGCCATTTTTTTCTTTGTTGTTCAAATGCTAGATTCTAGTTGACATGTTAATAAGATAACAAAATTAGATAACTATATGAACTATCTATTATTGCAGCGTAACAAATGACTCTAAAACTTAGCATCTGAAAACAGAGAACATTTCTTTTCCTACACAATTTCTAAGGATCAGGAATTTTAGAGCTGCTTAGCTGGGCGGTACTAACATAGGCTTTCTCATGAGGTTGCAATCTAGCTATTGCTGGGACTTCAGTCACCTCAAAGTTCTATTGAAGATGGAGGATCCTCTTCCTGGCTCACTCATGTAGTTGTTGGCAAAAATATCTCCGTTCCTTATTAGATGTTGGCCAGAGGCCTCAGCTCTTTGCTGTGTTGGCCTCTCTGTGGGCTGCCTGAGTGTCCCAAAGTCACAGTCTCTAGCTTTTCCCAGAGGCAGTGGTCCAAGAGAGAGCCCAGTGTGGAAACCAGTCTTTAAAGCCACATGTAAGAAGTGGCATCCCTTCTCTTCTGCTCTGGTCTGTTGATACTAAATGCCAAAATTGAGCCAGCGTGGGGATGGACAATACAAGGATATGAATACCAGGAGGCAATGGATCATCAGGGGCATTGTTGGAGGCTACTTAACACATTGATGAATAAACATTGGCTGATAGCCCAGGTTACTATGTCCTCCACAGTGGTATTAGTTAAGGAGGGTTGTATCACTGTCCTAAAATTGCATCGTCTGTTCATTTCAAAAATACTTGTTGAGTGTCAGCTATATACTGAACACCATTTAGGATCTATCAGGAAGCAAAATAAATACCATTACCTCATGAGTCTTACGTTCTGTTTTATACTCTGCTTTTGACATAGTGAATTCCATTGGTCAGCGGGTCCACGTGATAACGGGAAGACCATAGGCCTCAAGCTCTGGTTTCAGATTGACTTGCTCTTGATCAGCCTCAACAGGAAACAGGAGTAGCTGCTTCCTGTATCTGTCAGAATGGGAAGGCTGTTTGGAAAGTAGCAACGCTACAATTTCCCTAATGATTACATTCTTCTATTAGTTAACACTCATAAATGATCAATTCTCTGATAGCTAAAGTGAGGAGGAAACTTACTCATGTGTTTCTTCAGAATTAAACTTTGGGTGTCAGAACCCTGAATTAGACTAAACGTTCCTGCTGACTTATTGCTGTGTTACCTTAGGCAAGTTGATTGACTCATCTGAGCCTGAGTATTTTTTTGGCTCTAAAATGATGATAGCAACAGCACTTTGGTTTTTTTGAGTTGTTAGCTAAATATGACCTAAAGCACTTATCACAGGATCTGGTGCCAAGATACTACTTAGTTTTATCTGCTTTTTCTTCACTCTGAATGCATCTTTGTTCTACCTCATTACCAAAAGGCTCATTACCAAAGTTGTCATCAGAAATAACCTTCTACTTTAACCTAACATGTCCAAGACCATAAGAGGCACAGCAACTTGACTTCCTCAGCAACCTCTCTCACTCTCACTGGCCCAGAGCTGACTGCCACTCATGTTTGTAGTAAATGGGAAGAAAACTCAATCTGGAAGGTCCACAGCCTCCATCCTGATTTATCCTCAGGAACTGACCACTTAGCAGAAGTGTCTGCAAGATCCACCTGCTTGTTTTCTGAGGCAGTTTCTGTTCAGTGTACTCTGCTCATAGGTCATCCTCAGCAAAAGGAGCTGGGAAAACAAGACACACATTCTCTCTCAGTCTCAGTCTCAGGCAGCTGAGCTAGGAGCCTCTGATTTTCTTTAACCCCGCAGTGACCAAGCAGCCAATTCCTGCCCTACAGGTACCTGCCTTTCTTATGCCAGGAAGTCTGCAACCCCGTACTCATTTCAGCTTTCTGGGAAGACTGCCATTAGAGGAAACTGGGAGTGAGAGGGGAGGGCTCCTTGTATCTGCCATCCTCGGAAGGAATCTGAACATTCAGTAGGTTCGTGTGCTTTATGGTAGGGGGTTTAGTGTAACTGCTGAAGACATCTACTAATTTGAAACTCTGTGACCTTGTATACCGCAAAATTTCCTGGCCTCCCTAGAACAGGAAATGTATGCCTGAGTAATAGATAATCCCTCCAAGCATTTGAAGACATGAACAAATGCAACTGATTTTCAGGCAGTCACCGGGCCTGGATTACTTGAAGAGGAAAGTCATTGTAATGATAAAGAGGAAGGAGAGGGCTGGAGAAGGAGGAACCAATGCAGTACAGTGGGAGTATCTAGAGTTTGAATGGTGACCCTGACAAGGGTTGGCTGTGTGACCTCAAGGGTTAGCATTCCTTAACTTATCCAAACCTATTCATCTGAAAAATGAAAATAATACCCACCTGTGTTGTTGACTATGTCAAGTATGTGACCCTTTTTATGTTTTAAGAAATCCCAGAAAACGTAACTTTTTCTTTCTGTGCTGTATTTTAAATTAACCTAGTTAGAACATCACATTTTTTTTTTTAGTTCAGAGAAGATATGTGCAGCTTCCCAGGCTTTGGTTCTCAAACACTGCCGTTTATGTCATGTATGGGAAATGTGCTAACGTACTGGGCTCAACCTGCAGAAATTCTGGCTCAGGAGGTCAAGTAGGATCTCTATAGGAGGTTTCCAGACCACATTTGGAGACACATGCCTCAGGCTAATTCTTAGTCTTGGAGGCTTGTGAAATCATCTTGGCTTAAATATTTTAGGCATTTATGGAGGTTAGATATGAAACATTTTCTCTTAGCTTTGACTACACTGAATAGCAGATGGATTGGAGCTGTCGATGCTTCCAGGTTGCTTCTGGGTACTTTGGAAGTCACCAGGGATTCGCAACAGGTCCATCTTCTTTGTTATGGAAACCCTGGAGGCTTCATGTGTGACCTGGATGCAACGATTTGCTACTTTCCACAGATACTGTTCCAGAATGCAAGCAGGAACAGGACACCCAGGAATATCTGTGCAATGCAGGCCTGAAGCTGAAGGACAAGTAAAACCGGAGGGCTTGGGAGCATAACGAATACCAAGACACTGAGCGTGTAACTCTTACCCGGTGATCACTGTCTACCAGATGTGGAGGGGGGCTGGCGCCCCAGCAGCAGGGCAGGAACCTAACTGAGCATCTGTGTGCTGTGGAGCCTCTTTCTCAGGTCCGTCTCCAGGATATAGCTTCAACCCCTGAGTGATCTCCACCTTGGCTAGCCAGGACCTCCTCTCCCCTCAGAGGCTACAACGACCAACTAACCTGTCACCCCTCTAGTACATGCTGAGAATGGCAGTAAACGTTACCTTTTTTTAAAAAGTTTATTTCTAGTGAAGACCAGAGTTAAAGGGAGAGACATCCTCCATCTACTCGTTCACTCTTCACGTGGCTGCAATGGCCAGGGCTGGGCTAGGCTGAAACTAGGAGCCAGGAGCTTCATCTAGGTCTTCCACATGGGTGACAATAGCCCAACCACAGGGACCACCTTCTGCTGCCTTTCCCAGACCACCAGCAAGTTGTTGGATGGAAGTGGAGCAACCAGGACACAAACCAGTGCCCATGTGAGATGCCGGCATTGCAGGTGGCTGTACCACAACACTGCCCCCCAAAGTTACCTTCTAACCACTTGAAATTGCTTGGCTCACAACTCAGATGGCCTCCTATCATGCTTGAGGTCTAGATTCCTTACCGAAGCCTG
Organism: Sylvilagus floridanus; assembly: GCA_949820135.1. Classification (NCBI taxonomy): domain Eukaryota; kingdom Metazoa; phylum Chordata; class Mammalia; order Lagomorpha; family Leporidae; genus Sylvilagus; species Sylvilagus floridanus. The sequence continues at coordinate 42,276,519 of OX463224.1, forward strand.
GACGCCCTGTACCTGTGGCTCCCTGCGTCACTTCTCAGGCGGGCCTTGCCCTTGCTTACTGTACCCCAGAAACTCACCAAATGAGTCAAGGTCTTTCCACAGGGGCCTTGGTCATGCTATTTCTCTAACTTGTCACCTGGCTCCCACTTACTTTTTAGACCTTAATGTAAATGGCTGCCTTACTGACACCCCCTCTAAAATGACATTTCCCGTTATTCTGTCTCTTAGCACCCCCCCTTTTTTTTCTTTACATCACTTATTATAATGTGTCTTCATTTACTTATTTTTTCCTGTTGTGTCCCCCATTCTTTTTATAATTTAAACTCCTTTTTGCTGTTGTCCTCGTTGTTATATCTGTGGTACCCACCAGAGTACAGGGCACACTAGTGGCTTGTTGGAAAAGCAGCCATATGTCACTTGTTGGGCTCTAAAAGATAGAGTATGAAGGATCAGCAGAAATATCTGCTTCTGGTTTCCCAAATCCATCCTTCTAGAATATTCAGTTCAAGAGTGTGCAACAAGTGGCTCATTTGCCCAAACTGAAATCCAAGGAACCAGAGTTCCCTTCCTGCAGGTTTTTAAAAAATATTATTTATTTGGGAGAGGAAGGGGAAGAGGGAGGGAGGGAGGGAAGGAGAGAGAGACAGAGAGAGAGCGAGCGAGCGATGCTTCATTCCACAAATGCCTGCAGCACAAAGCTGGAAGTCCCATCCTAGTCATTCACATAGGTAACCAGAACCCAACCACTTGAGCCATTATCTGCCGCCTCCTAGGCTATGCCTCAGCCAGAAGCTGGAATCAGAGAGAGCCAGGAATGGAACAGAGGCACGCTGAGAGGAAACAAGCATCTCCAGCAGCATCTTCACAGCTGCACCGAATGCCTGCCTGCCTTTGTTCACTTCTCAGCAGAATCACAAGCTTCCGTACTGCCCAAATAGCAGCAAGCCTGTGTCCGTCTGCCAGGAAAGCTGTGCTTCACAGTTGACTGGAGCTTTGGGCTGCTTTAATGGCCAGTTTGATGTGATCACGGGGAAGAAGTGAGTTGTGCAGTTGGGTTGTATAGAAGTGAAACTTGCATAGGCAGAACCAGAGTCTCCCTCTGTGCAAGCTGACACCTGGGATCGGATGCACAGCCCAGCGAAGAACGGTAGGGAGGCTTTGAGCCAGGTGTCCTTGGGGAGAGACCAGATTTCTCTCTTCTCTGTTACACCTTCTGGGTACCAAGAATGAAGAAACTGAGTCACGCTGACCTGTCAGAATGGGTGAGGCTAATGCTATGTGAGGACAAACCGAGAGCATCAGAACTCATTTGAGCCCAAAGAGATAAAAACTTAAAAGGATGTGAGAAAGAAGATGGAGTATGGAAGTCATTTGCAAGATCCCAGGGCATCAGGACTTAAAGTGGGAAAGAAAGAACATTAAATGCATAAAGGGCCGTTGGAATTTGTGCAGTAAGTTCTGTAGAAAGCATATGAGAGCTAGGAGACTAAGTGAAGATACAAGGATGAAATAGGTTAGGTCAAATATCATGTATTTTACAGGCAACCATAGTGGGTTATTTAGGCAGTGCTTAAAGTATCATTTCCAACCTTTGATGCTAACACAAGGACGACAATTGTGTTTTCCTACAAATGCCCTAAGGTTCCCTTTAGTCCCACATCCTTTCAATATTTATTCAGTGCCTTCTGTATACATAGTACTGCACTTCAAGAAGGATCAGACATTACCAGTTATCCCCGAGGGTCAAAATCTGTCAGCCGAGAACTTCTGCTTTAGTTTACTCTCTAGAACTAAGGCAAACAACCCCGGCTGTTGAAATTACGTTGAGGACCTCAGAGCAGACTGTGTCTCCAAACCTTTGTGGTGCCTGCTGGGCCTTCTTGGAACCTCTGGAGTTGGCGCTGTGCTGTGTCCAGTAGGAACAACGTGTCATCGTTGGAACTGCAGAACAAGAACCTGGCTGCTGTGACACTGGCTTCCAGTTCAGATGGCTGACTTCGTTTGTCCCTTTGCTGTGCCTGCCCTGCCACAGCCATGACAGCTTCCCCCGTGGTCCCATTTGAGACAAGGCTGTTACTTTGCCAAATATTCTGCATACAAAAAAACGAGTCTACATTTATCTTCTGCACAGAATAATGGAACAGTAGTTGACTCCGGGCAGGGATTTGGGAGGCATCTTGGAAAAAGGGAGGGAGGCCTGACGTACTGTGCCCATGGCCTGCCCAGTTCTGTGTTTTAGGTTATCTCGGCAGAAAGAATTGAAACAAAGAGAAGGAGGTGGCGAGGCGATGCCACTGTGCAAGATACTTATTATACCTCTTAGATACGGCCCTGGTCACCAACCCACAGGAAGGATGTTGTTATTGTCTAGAGTGGGTGAGGCCTCATGAAAAAGATCTGTGGTATGAGGAAATGTTAAAGAAGCTGGTCTTGTTCTTATTAGGAAAGAGGGGCATATCATGAGGACTTCAAAAGATTCCAAACTGCCACTGAGAGTTAAAGGGGTTGTCTTTGAGATAATCCAAAAAGACCATCTCTGGCAGGGGCTCGCAGGCTTGTACACAGCAGCTGCCATGGCTAAGAGGCCATGTTGGATTCCAGCCCCCTTTTGTGGTGTTCATTTGCCTGCTTTCAATCTCACCAGCCACGGCCCAACTGAAGTAAGATCTCCTCTGTGGCACCAGGCTTAGGAAACCTTAGGTTCCTTTCTCAAGTTGTGTTTCAGTTTGCCTGCAGTGTGTTTTCTTTCCTTTCTCATCTCCTTGCCCCTCCCCAAGGACCCTACTGTGGAAAGTAACCAAATTAAAGGCAAAAAAAAAAAAAAAAAAAAAAACCTGAAGCACCAAGTGAATTACTATGTTCCCAATCATACTACTTTGGGCCAGGTTCCAGGGGTCCAGGGTATGTAAATCCACCTGGTGCCAGAACTACTTGCATGCTTGATAAAACTGCAGGTGCTGGGGTCCTGTCTCTCCCATCTCAAACCTAGGAAAATCCACATTTTTGATGTAAGTCCCCAATATGTGCATTGTAAATAAAACGTGAGGACCTACATTAAGCCAGGTCGTCTTTGTCATTTTAGTCACGAATATATATCAAATAACCAGATCACTTACTAAACATACAGTAAAAAAGTATGAGACTCTATAAATATTTATCAGCTGGCTGGATGGACCAAAGCCTAGCAGGACTGTGTTTCTATTAAACAACAGGGGAGGTGGTGGCAGGAGAGGGGAAACGGACAAGAGCAGACAAGAGAAAGGGAAGGAGTCAGTTTGAAGAACGGGGCAATTTCTGGGAGGAGTATGCAAATGGAGACTGTGACAAGAATATGTGGTGGCATTTGGCAGATGATGAGAGCACAAAAGAAGAGTGGAAATGCAATGAGGATGCAGACAGAGCAATGGTGCTTCCATTTGCAGTCTTAGAATTGACTGGAGAGCTTGTCAGAGCACTGATGGCTGCCCCCGTCCTCCCGGCCCTGGCTCTGAGTGGGGCTTGAGGATTTACATTTTGAGTATCTCTTTATTCATTTTATTGATTTAAAAGGCAGAGCAACACGCATGCACGCATACACGCCTACAGAGAGATCTTCCATCCACTGGTTCATTCCCCAAATGCCCACAACATCTGGAGCTGGGACAGGCTGAAGCCAGGAACCAAAAACTCCACCCAGATCTCCCACTTGGGTGAGAGGGACCCATGTATGTTAGCCATCATCTGCTGCCCCCCAAAGTGCACAGCAGCAAGAAACTGAAATCGGGGGTGGGGCTGGGTAGTGCTGAATGCCGACTCTGGATTAGCGCTTTTACAATATGCCAGGCGGGTGCTGCTGCAAGCTTTGTGAATGTCCTTTAGAGTTACACCTTCTGTCTCAGGAGGCAGACAAATTGGGTCATGAATTTGGCTGCTTAGATCTTGGCAATTTAACCTCTACACCTCAGTTTCCTTCCCATGTGAAATAAGGGTAATGATGGTTATGAGGCTTACTTGCTGTGATGCGTGAAATATATTTACCTTGGTGCTGCCATATCCAAGCACTCCCTATCTTAAAGATTATCATTTTGTCTGGTGCTACCCTGTACCATTGTGGAGAAATAGAAAATAGAATTGTTGTCCTGATGAAGGAGGAGATGTAACTGTGTATAACTGGCATAATACTTAGAGGGCAAGTTAGTCTTAATTCCAATACAACTAAATGGTTTATTTCTGAGTCACAATATAGTACCTACCTTGCTTAAATTAGTTCCTGATAAGGAAATATTCTAAGGCTAATTTTTGCAACAGATAAGAGTAGATGGCTTGCGGGAGGTGGATGGTGGTGATGATTGTGCAACAACGTGAATTTACTTAATGTCCCACACCTGTATACTTAAAATACTGCCTTTTTATTGTGTATATTTTACTATAATTTTTAAAAAATAGCAAATCGCCCAAATGTTACTTTCTGCTACCTTCCTCATTATCTCCTATAGGGAAATTCATTTTAGCATACAGGTTAGCAACTATTGTTAAAATTGGCCTACTTAGTTTGAAGGGTGACTGAATTTTGAAACATATATTGTACATCTTGTGGACTGAGTTCTCTGGGCTTGCATTGAGAGGGTAGTCTCACATTGATTCATTGTAAAGATGAATTCAGGTGTTTTAAGCTCCCCAGTATTGAATTGCAGTCACTTCTCATCCACAAAAGCCCACCTTTCTAGGTTCTCATTGAGTAGTTATAAAGGAAAATGCCCTTAAGGACTCTGCCTGAGACAGTCTGTGTTTTGCTTTGGACATTTCCTTTGTGAGATGATGAACTTGATGGAGAAATATGCAGCATTCATTCATTCCAGCTACATAGGCTTTTGTCTAGTGTCTATAACCTTCTTTATTATGGTTAGATGCTACATTGGCAAAGGAGGATACCTTTGTTCTTAAAAAGTACAGCAATGGAAAAAAGGCTGCCTGATCCACAGAGCAAAAAGGATCTGAGAAAAATCATTTAGAAAAGCAAAGGCAGGCAACTTTTGACCAAGTGAAACTCAGCATCATTGTAGTCCCCCAGGTATAAGCAAATTGGCTTCAAAAGATTGTAAGCAAACTGTGTATAATTTGGCCTATAGTTTCTCATAACACCACTTCTACTTCTAAGACCATATTTTGAACTTCACCTGCAACTCAGAAATTCAAGGTGGTATCTCTGCTGTCTACAGCTCTGTGAATCCCATCAAAGCTAGCAATCTATAGCACCAGCCTCCTGTTTACCACTACTGCCTTCCCCATGGGATGGAAGTTGCAAGTTGTGTATTGATACTTCAGGAAAGGTGAACAACGCTCAAGGTTGGTGCCATCTCAGAAACCACAATTTTATTTGACAACATATTTTGCAGAAATAACTTAGGATCTAAGGATCCCTAATGCTTCATATAAAAACAACAACAACGTGAAGCCCACTAAGGTGAGCTATGACTCTCTGGATTCTTCTGTTTCTTATTACTCTTCAACTTCTTCTTTGTTCCCCCATCATTCTGCTGCATCCAGGAATGGATTTACTAGACTTCTCAAATTCCTAGTCATTGTGAACATAGTGGGAAATAGTGGAGTAGTGAAAAGCATCTGGAACTAGACGGGAGTCTAAGCCCTGCCTAATACTGTGAACTCTTGGAGAAATTACCCAACCTCTCTGAGCCATAGTGCCCTTCCATATAACACAGGATGATCAGCTTTAAAGGGTTGTTGTGAGAGTTAGGTGATACATGTGGGGTGCTTAGCTTAGTGCCCATAGTTAGGACTCCTTAACTGTTAGTCATTCCTATTGGTAAGTGTTCCTTGGGCCTTTATTTCTACTTTTCTGGTACATAGTTAATAAACTCATGTACATTTACATAACTGATATTGTAAAAAGTTATGATTCTCCTGTATTTGCACAGTAAATAAACATAAAACAGTGTCTCATTGATCCGTATGACAGCACTGTAAAATTGGAGGAGCTAAAATGCCTCTTCTTTTTGCACATGAAGGAACAAAGGCTCAGAGAGGTCCAGTGACTCAGTTTGATTTGGCTTGGGCAAAGCAAAGAGTCAAACCAATGGACTCATCATTCTAGTCCTTTCTATTACTGTATGAGAAAGTGGGTTCTATGCTATTGCCAAGGACTAGGGAGAGAAGGCTTACATGTTTCTTGCTTTAATAAATTATTAGAAAAGCTATTCAAGAAGACATGCTCTATGAATAGATTGAGAATTTTTTTTTTAATGTACTGAAGTTTTTCAACCCCCCTGTTACAATGTAGTAACTTGAAAAATGATTCCAGAGATTTCCTGCTTCTGGCAGTTTCAGTTGGTATCGGAGTGAAATTTGACAGTAAGTACGTTGATGAAATGATGGAAACCCTAATATGTTCTGAGCCAAAATGGATCGAAAACACTGGTTCAATATTTTCAGTATTGCTTTTAAATGACTCCGATTTTCTACACAGTGGTTTTTAGATTGCTTAGTTTGTTAAAAAGCCTTTGGGTCTAGTGTTGTGGTACAGCAGGTTAAGCCACCACTTGCTATGCCAGCATCCCATAAGAGTGCTGATTGGAGCCCCAGCTGCTCTGCTTCCAATCCAGCTCCCTGCTAATGTGCCAGAGAGGGCAGCAGATAGTAACCAAGTGCTTGGACCCCTGCCACCCACATAGGAGACCTAGATGGAGTTATTGGCTCCTGGCTTCAACCTGGCCCAACCCTGGCTATTGTGGCCATTTGGGGGAATGAACCAGCAGAAACAAGATCTCTGTCTCTTTTGATCTCTCTCACTCTTTCTGTCTGTGTCTCTTCTCTGCCTTTAAAATAAATAAATCATTTTTTAAAAAACCTTAAACTTCTGACACAGCAGTAATAGCTTTGGCTGTTTTCTAGAGAAGGCCCTTGTACATATCAGTTTTGAATTTATCTATTATAGAATTTCAGTTTTTGACATAACCACAATGTAAACTGAACCTCTGTTATGACTTCTTAGTTCCAGATATGACATTAGTTTTTAAAAGCCCCAGAAGCAAGTGTTCTCTCTATTTGTCATCACATAAATCTTGGGAACTTAATAGCCTTGCAAATTGTCTACTTAGAAGAAAGAATATCATAATACCTAAGACACTGGGCATTAGAATTCAAGCTCTGTTGTTTATTTACTGAGCAAATTGAGAGAAATTATTTAATTTTAAAGCAAAAATTTCCTTCTCTATCAAATGGTGATGTAGCATACCTTTTCTAGCAGGGTTTGTGGTAGGGTAGATGGGAGGGACTAGTTACACTGCTCAGTAATGTTAGATACCACCACCATCATCTTCCATAAGAATCTCAGTGATCTCAATACTAGGCAGCTGTTTGTACAGATGCTGTGGTTGTGGGTAAGAATGAATCATAATTGTGTGTAGAAAGATGTACAGTGAATTTAAATCATGCAGATTCTAGTCTTTCTACTAAATCATAGCTATAGGGTTAAACTGAAGGGCCTATGCATTTGACTGCATTGTCAGGTACTTCAAACTAAAATACAATAGCATTCCAGATCTGAGTAAGATGTCAGACACAATGCATTACTCATTTCAGTGGGAGTTCATTATTTCCAAAAACCCAAAAAATTCATCCAGAAATTTCAAGAGAAGCTGATGAAGATATTGCCAGCTAATACCACCAAGAACACTTGGTTCTGTTTCTTTAGTTCTGTGTTTTGCTGAACTTAACCAATGAGTTATTTCTTTATATGGTATTCAATTAATTATTTATTTATGCTGCACCGTTTTAACATTTGCATAAGCAGACCCAGAACAAAAGTATATATGAGGGGACTTTAGAAAAAAAAGTTCATGGAAAATGCATCTTATGAAAAAACTATGCATGTGTTCCAAAATTATTTGTAGCACAATAAGCTTACCTTTTAATTCAATCTTCCCATAAACTTTTTGAAGTACCTTCCTAGCAAATGTCTGATTCACTCTGTATAGATAAAAGAAGGACTTATTCATTCAATTCATATTTCCTCAGTATCCGTTGTGTGTAAAGCATCTGGTTAAGTTCATGGTCCCTGACTTCAAGGACTGTAGGTTCTAAAGGAAGACAGTTTAAAAATAAGCAAACATCCCCAAAACATTATAATAGCTAATCACTGTCAATACAAGTTTCTTTAGATTTAAGCTGAGACACAGAGGAGTAGGAATTAACCATGGAAATAATTCTGGGAAGTGCATCCTGAGACATGAGAGCAACTGCGAGCCATACCCCTGTTCTTTTGCTTTAGCTTAATATTTTATGTTTAAAGCATATTTCTTTCTGATAAAAATCGCAACATGATTAGATTGTGGGTTTTTTGAAATGTTTGGATAATAAAGAATAAAACATAATCGGGTCTGCAGTAAGTGAAAAGTTGATGCCAGAATTTAGAGTAATACCATAATTACTTAAATTGTTGCTAGAATGCATTCTGGGAGTTAGTATTTAAACACATTTAGAGTCTTGAATGACACAGCAGGTACCCATATATATATTAAAAAGGCTTCAGTTACATTCCGAATTCTGCTATTGTTTCACCAGTCACTGGATTTTTCTTCTTCATGGTTTAGAATATCACTGAAATATCTTGGTGTAATGACTTCCATACTTTGTCATTAGTGTTTTATATTTTCTATTACATGAACTAATCCCCTAAATTTTAGCTATGCTGAAATAAAACTGCCTCTGACATTTTGCTTCTAATGCTGATGTTGGAGGATCCCAAATGCAGTAATACTCCACGGCACTGAAGAAGGTCTAGAATCATAAAGCAGCCAGAAGCTTCCAGGAGCATGTGCAGGGCTCTGCCGTATCCCGGAGTGGAACAATCAGCATTCAACACGACATGAAGCTAGGACTCTCTTCCTCTCTTCCTCAACATAAAATGATATCTACCCATGACTCATAGGCCATTCATCCCCTCGAGTTTGGTATTAGTTCTGCTCGTGAACTTTCATGGGCCATCGCCTGGACAGAAAATCAAATTAATACACAAAGAGAGATTATCATTGTAGAGGATTTGTGGGAGCCCAGACACTTCTTATGAGAAGAGACTGTCACCCCCAAGGATGTTATTTGAATCTGAAAAGCGGTGATCATAAAGGAAGTAGTGCTGCTTTAATCTGCCCTGGGGAGCCGCCACCCTGCTCTGCTGCAGCCGGCCTGCCCCTGGGAGCAGTGATCATTCCAGTGGAGAAAGCAGCTGAGCTTGGGAAGCAGTTCCAATTTTGCAGCTTCAGGAATGTGTCGGAGCTGCAGCTTTAAGATGGCATTTCCCCCCCTCGAGCTGCTGTTGAGAGCCCCTGGGCTAGATGTGAATGGGAGGTTTGTACGAAGATTGTGGTTGAGCCAGAGCCACTTGGTAATCAGGGCAGCAAGGCACATTAATCCTCAAGAAATATACTTTACATACAGTCTCTCCTCCCTCTCTCCTCCCCCCTCCCTTCCTTTCTCCTCTGGCTCTCTCATTTTAAAGTGAAAGTATACTGAAAACTTCCCTATGCTCCTGGAGTTATTCTGCCTTCTCTCTCACTTTTAAGTTCCACACTGAAGGCAACTCGATCTCCCTCACTATCTCCTTTCATAGATGATAATTAGCACAGTCCTTGGAGGCTGGCTGCAATGATATCCTTTGCCGTTAGAAAGGGCAGCGGGAGTAGGGATTGGAGCGATTGTTTGCTGTGTTGGTGACTGTGATGTTGCCATGGGAAAGCTCAAGACTTCAGGAGAGTTTGTGTTTTGTTGGGCGAGATGCCAAGCTGTTGTGACTTATTACAGCCCTGTGAGTGAGCACACAGAACAGTATCCTATGTAGCAATTCAAAGGGCAGGATTGCTTTAATCAGGGTAAGATAGAGCCTGAGTATGCACATTGTGCTGTATTTCAACTTGGAAGCCATAAACAAACCCAACATTTTGGTAGTCACTGGGTTAGGTCTTTTAGCTTTGGAGGGAAAACAAGTTAATTCCTCATGCTCACTCCAACTGAAAGGCACAACAAAAATGTATCTGCTTTACATATAAAGATTCCTTGTAACGAATGGTGTGTTCTCAAGCAACCACTTCACCCGCAAATGCGAGTTCATCCTGACTCAGCCTCAAAAAAGCAAAACTTCACAGGCTAAATTGATTTGGTGTGAAAAAAAAAAAAGGTTGGGAAGGTTTATATTTTAAATTTCAGACTGCAGACATTCCTTGCCTTAAGTTATCTAGGAGATACAGCCATTTTGTACCCCCAGTAGCAGCACAGTACCTGGCCCAGTCATTGTCCAGCCAGGAAGATTTTATGGGGCTTCAATGGAAAATTAATGTGTAGGTTTGCACAAAGGAAAATTCTGGAGTCTTGGGAACTATTTTGACCTTTGAGGTCACAAATGGAGCTAGCTAGCTATAGCCACTTTTTTTTTTTTTTTTTTTTTTTTTGCAGTAGTCAACACAGCCCTGATTCTTGAGGTAGATGCCAAGTCTCCATTTCATTTTATGCTGTGTAGACATTGCCTAGAAGTCCCCTTGGAGCCAAGTCTTTTGAAGCTTTTTGATCCATTCCAGGGAACTCTTGGAAGAGGAGAGAACTTCAGAATTTCCATTTTTAGCCTAAAACAGATGTCAACATGTTAACTCTTCTTCATTTGATGTTGTGGGCCTGGGCTTGGGCAGTGTCACACAGGCACAACTGTAGAGCCTCAATTTTTCAGAATATACATATTTTTCATGGACATGCTAGTAGGAAATATAGATTGCAAATAACTGAAGCAGCTATGGTTTGCAGCGTTATGTGAAGAAAGGTATGTTTCACATTTTAAAATCTCACTTTCTGGGAGTGCTTCACTTTAACTTTTAGAAACACTTTATGGAGTGTTTATACTTGTGTTTGTGGCTTTGTAGTTTTATTTGGTTGCCAGGTTAGCTATTTATTTTCACCCAGTTTGACCTTAGAGGACCATATTTTGTGTTGGAGACAGATGTTTTCATCTGCCTTAATTTTAAGTTCTGGTAACATTCAGAATAATTAATCATACAAGTTGTGGAGACATTTTCTAGTATAGAAAAGAAGTTTGCTTTGTGTACTAAATGCATGAATTTAGTAGCTTACAGCTACCCAGGCTGTTGGGAATTAGAGAATTAATGAGACTTTTGACACTAATGTTTTTCTAATACAGCACAATTTCATATTTATGTTAATGTAGGATAAACTCTGTTATTGTTATTATCCTTTAAATAGACTATTGTTTAGAGCAACATAGGTTCATGATAAACTTGAGTGGAAAGCACACAGATATCCCGTATACCCTTTGGCCCCATGTGTGCACGGCTTCCCCCACTATCAGCATGCTACACCAAAGTGGTACATTTCTTATCATCACTGAACCTACATTAACACATTATTACCACCCAAGTCTGTGGTCTGTATTAGGGTTCACTCTTGTTGTTATCCACTCTATAGGTTTTAACAAATAAAACATTTATCTACCCTTAGAATATCCTACAGAATATTGTTTTATGTTATTTTACTATCTGATTTTTATTATGGGGGGGGGGGAGGAGATTTTCTGTCTGCTGGTTCTCTCCCCAGATACCTGCAGTGTCCAAGGCTGGACTGGGCCAAGCCAGAAGCCTGGAACTCAATCCACGTTTCCCACGTGTCAGGGACCAAACCACTTGAGCCATGACCTACTGCCTTCCAGGGTGAACGTTAGCAGGGAGCTGAAATTTTAAGTGGAGCTGAGACTTTTACCCAGGTTTGTAGATATGGGTACGGTGCAGGAGCAGCTTCCTAATTGCTATGCCAAACACCTGCCCCCAAAATACTTTCACTGCTCTAAGCATCCCCTGGGCTCTGCCTACTGACTCCCTTCCATGCTTATCTTTTTTAATATCTCTGTATTATTTTAAAATACAGTGCTTTAATTTTTTTTTTTGTTGTGCTAAAGTTTGAAAGCTCCTTGAAATGAGTAGATTAAAAAATTTTTTTTTCTTCACAATTGTGTTTTAGCATTGAGGAATTGTTACCTACATTGCAACTTTAATTCTTTCTGCAGAAGTAAGAATTTCTTGGCCTAATAATCGTATTTCAAAACGTTAGTCACAGCCAAAGGGGTTGTAACTTTACAAGACTTTGTAATTTTCAAAAATACTCGGGTCAGTAGCTTCTTGAACCGAGGCATAACCAGCACAAAACAACACAACACAGCACAAACACACTTGACTGCTCCTTTTTTTCTGGAAGGACTGTTCATCCTGGATAACCATGGTACAGATCCGTGTGATCCAGGCTGGGTTTCTAAAGAACTTTACGCAGTGAACTGTTCAGGTTTTGCTGTGCCTCTGCCTACTCCAAGGGGAAATTATTATATGAATACATTAATTACAAACAGATCTATAAAAGATTATTAAGGAAATTAGGATATTAGGAAGCATTTACAACTTTTTAAAGTAGATGTCGTGAACTGTAATAGGATGATCTTCTAAATTAAAACAAAACAAAACAAAAGCTAAATAACCTTGGCGCCTCTCTTGGGATATAGTGCTGGCTGGAATGGGACCATCTGTCTCTCCTTCCCTTTTTGCTTTTGAAAAACGTATTTGAAAGACGGAGTGACAGAGAGACAAACAGATATTTCTTTTTCTTTTTATTTTTGACAGGCAGAGTGGACAGTGAGAGAGACAGAGAGAAAGGTCTTCCTTTGCCATTGGTTCACCCTCCAATGGCCGCCAGGCTGGTGCGCTGCGACCGGGCACGGCGCTGATCCGATGGCAGGAGCCAGGTGCTTCTCCTGGTCTCCCATGGGGTGCAGGGCCCAAGGACTTGGGCCATCCTCCACTGCACTCCCTGGCCACAGCAGAGAGCTGGCCTGGAAGAGGGGCAACCAGGACAGAATCTGGCGCCCCGACCGGGACTAGAACCCAGTGTGCCGGTGCCGCAGGCGGAAGATTAGCCTGTTGAGCCACAGCACCTGCAGAAACAGATATTTCAATATCTGTTCCCTCTCCCAACACCTGCATCAGCCACGGATAGGCCAGGCCAAAGCCTCAATCCAGGTCTCCCATGTGGGTGGCACGGACCCAAGTACCCAAGCTATCATCTGCTACATCCCGGGGCATACATTAGCGGGAAACTGGATCAGAAGCAGAGCAGAGACTTGAAGACAAGGATGCGAGTGTCTGAAGCAGCATCTTAACCTGCTGAGCCACATGCCTCCCCTCTCTTCTTTCCCATGTCCACCTTAGCCGTGAGTGCCAACTTGTGTTTTAACTCTTGCGGTACTCCCACGCTGGCCTCTAACCCCTTCACCTATCATCTATCCTCTTGCTAGTTAAATCTCTACAATGCAACTCTTTTTGAATCAAGTCCTGCCATAAATTCTCTAAATGGCACCCTCTGCCTATGCCCGTAATCCCAGACTTTCTTGTGATTCGGAATCTTGTGGATCCCAGCACCAGGAGGATTCTAGGCTTGTTCCTGAAAACATGACTGTGATAGGAGTCATCCTGACTTCTCATTCTGAGAGATGGGAGAGTGAACTTGCACTCAGCAACACAGCTGGCATCCGTGCCTCAGAATCTGGACACCACGAACAGGAGAGGCCTGAGGCTGATGTGCAAGCTGTAAGGCTGAGGCAGCTTTGCCGATTCAGTGGAGGGCCAGGACAAGTGGATTCTGGAAAGATCATAGGTGAAATGGCACTGGATTGGAGAGGGAGGTACACACAGTAGCGGGGGGATGGAGACCACGCAGGGTCTCCCACCTCTTCCTTGCACGTGGTTTGTGCACTAAGTATTTACAGATAGTTTTGATTGAACACAGAAGCAATTTATGGTTTATTCTTTGTTTTCATTTTCTCTTATCCTCTGCAGAGGGGTCAAGCAGCATAGGAATGTATCAGCTGGAGCAGCCTCAGGTGAACCCAGGAGGACTCTGGGAGTACCCCAGCTTTCTCTAAGTACCAGTCATAGCTCAGGCCGCACGTCTAACTTGCTACAGGTCTGAGTCCTGCTAGGACTCACTTTATCTGTTCTTGCAGGACATTCACGTTATCTCTTGCACTGCACCTATCTTGTTCAAAGGCCTGTTACCGCAGCATTATCACTAAGATAGACTCTTGAGATTGAAATAGCTCAAAGGGAGAAAGCAAATAGACCTCTTTCTTTTATTTAAAATATTTTAGATGGGCTATACTAGAATTGTGCTAAGAGTTTTCACCAGCAGGATTTTTTTCTTTGTATTAATATATATTCACATTGCAACTTGTGGAGAACTGGTTCTTATGCTTACTCTATGGCTCATTCCTTAAGGAGAAATTGCTATTTTATTATGTAGATAACTATAATTCTAGCAAGATTAGCAAATGAAACAGCATTAGTTGTACTTTCAGATTACATAATATTTTGACATCAATTTCTGTATTAGTAAACTATGTGATATATCCATAGAGTAACAGATATTCTGCTATTTGGGGAAATAATTCAGGATTCTTGAGTAAGAAGCTTTATCTCTCTTGTGAAGTGTGTGAATTGTATGTCCACTTTTTCAAGGAAAACATAGAAAACATTGGCAGCAGAATTTCAAAACCACACAAATGGCCCATGTTGACCAAAGGTTTGATAAAAATGGGCCCTTGAATTCATTGTAAATGGGCAGAGCCCTTTTATAAAATATTTTGGCAATATCTTTCAAGAGCTATAATAATATCTGTGCCCTTTGACTCAGTAATTTCACTACTGGGAATCTCTCGGAGGAAAGAATCCAAAATATGGAAAAAGTGATATGCATAAAAATAATTATCATCATTGTGGGTCATTCGTAACATTGATATGTGCAACAGGAACAGAGTTAAGTGAACTTCACCTTTGTAAAAATATGAATGTGGAATATTCTGGAGAGTAATGTATATAAATTATAATAGAAGGACTAAGACTGTGTAGATTAGTGCGTGACCTTTGGTTGCAACCCAGACGTGGATTTTGGCAAACTTAATCAGAAAATCATTTCTTACAAGCCCATGAAATTTTTATAGAATCCATGAAAAGTGTACATAACCAAACCTAGATAAGGTAAGGCATCAGGGCAGCTCTGAGGCTCCAGGTAGCAAGAACTAGAAAATCCTGTCTCCAGAACACCTCCTCAGGGGAGAATCAGTCCCAGCTGGTTTCTGTCCGAGTGTCATTCTCTCCAATCTCCAGGGAGTGAGAGTCTCTCTGGTCTGTCTTGGATCATGTGCCCTCTTTGTGACCTGATAGGAGGGCATGCAGACCACACACAGAAGCAGAGATGGCTCCCATCAGGGAACTGAGGGTGGGGTGGTGGTGCTGGGTGCTGTACACAAATAGAAGGGAAGAATGGAAGGCAAAACATGGGTGTGCAAGACATCGTGGAAGTTTTTCCACTTCTCTTAATAACCCAAACTTCTCTTATACTTTTATAATCAGCAACATGTATTTCTTAGAGAGTCAACATGGATAGAGATAGAAACATTTCCTGTTACAGTATTGCTCCAGACAACACTGTGTGATGTAAAATAGCATAGAAACAAATCCATGCATTTAACACTAAAAGAAGTAGAAACATCACAAGACTATAATGGATAAAAATGCCTGAAAAACTTTTATGAATATTGAAAGAAAAAACATGTGAGAAATAACAGCACACAAAACAGTGCTTATTAAAACCCAAATAAAATCTTAAAGTACAAGGAATGAAGTATCAATAGGTCTTCAAGACTTATGTTGTTGCAAAAAGGCAATTGCTAAGTTACATACATTGACAGATGATAATTATAAAATGTATAAATTATGGATCAATTTATATTTTCATTGCCAGTGCTATTAATTTTCAAAAATGAAAAGGTCAGCACTTGAATGTGTTATTTGACTGTGAATCCAAGAAGCACAATTCATAAAGTAGCTTATTAATTTTCCCAGCCTTGGATTTACTAGTATACTTCAACCATGGCATATATACTTAATCATAATTTTGTATACCCATAAGATT
Organism: Sylvilagus floridanus; assembly: GCA_949820135.1. Classification (NCBI taxonomy): domain Eukaryota; kingdom Metazoa; phylum Chordata; class Mammalia; order Lagomorpha; family Leporidae; genus Sylvilagus; species Sylvilagus floridanus. The sequence continues at coordinate 42,292,524 of OX463224.1, forward strand.
TATCATAGATGATAGCAATCAATTAGTGTATGTAGATATAAACTCTAGTGACTAGGCCTGAGAAATATGATAATTTTTCCCTATGCCTTAGTCATGGACCATCTACAGGGTGACAAAGTCATGGAGTGTAGTTGATGGTGTCCCGAGGGAATGTGTGTAGAATGGCTCTAGAATCTATTGGCCTAGTGTAAGGGGAGGGAGGAGAGAATGCTGATAAGCACTAGGGTGAAGCAGGGTGGGCGCATGGGGCGCTAGATGTAAGGAGGCACTCATTCTCCAGCCATGCGAGCACTGCATGTGAATGCCATTTAACTCTGTGTCCCATGAGCCTCACCATACTCTCAGCCCCAGTAACGAGGAAAACTGAGCATATACACAGATTCAGAATTTTTGAGCAAAGCCCCTGGGGTCCTGAATCCTCTCTTATGACCTCACCCAATACAGGAATCCTCCCTGTCTTCCAACAGCTTATCTTCTGCTGTTGACTTCCCTTCCAGCTCTTTCCACTGGGCAAACTGAAAACTCTTTTCCATTGTCAGTAAACTCCCCCACACCCTGTGTCTCTATGTAATGGGCTGCCTTTACCTCTAGGCCTTCAGAGCAATCTAGTTCTCCCTTAAGAGTGTTTTCTTCCTTTTAGTCCTCTCGGGCGGGCAATGATGGAGAAGCCTGATCCACCTAAAACACAGCCCGGAAGTGGCACTAGCATTATGCTAGTTCCACTGCCACTCCCAACCTCTCCCTCTTCCTTTGAAATCTGTATCAATTTTATTGCCTTTAAACATATTTAGCTATTTGCCCATTAGTGAAGTCATTTCCACGCTTTGACAACTTGTCCCAGCCTCTCTCCTTGCCAGCTCCTGCCACCATCCTAGTAGATCCCAGCATTCCTGCAGGAAGCACTTGCAGGACTCCAGCTGTTTAGTCCATGACCTCTCGATTTCATCCACCCAGGAAATCTCACCCTCAGCTATCACACTTTTATCTACTTCCATCTCAGTCATGTCCTCACTCTCTCTGAACTTCCTATTCTTCTGTACTAGACCTCCGCTGTGCTGACCTCTCCACTGTTTCTTACTCTCCCCACCTCTTCTTGACTCTGGTTCCTGTTTCATCCAAACTGAACTTCATGGCTGCTGGTGGAATTACTCTCCCCAGGACTTTCAATTCCTTGACTTTATTCCTTTTCTCCACTGTTTCAGTTTTGATTCCCTAGAAGTGGACTTTGGGGATTTGAGTGTGAGTAGCCTCCTTGGGAGGTGGTTCTGGGAAGTACTTGTAAAGTTGTAAAGGCATGGGGAAGTGAGATGAAGGGGAGGAAGCTGCTGCATGGTGTGTGAAGACGCAGCCTGCTCCTTCAGGCCACTGAACGACTGTCCAGAGGCAGGGCAGGCAGGGTGTTTTTCCACCAACATCCGTGGGTCATTGACTGAGGGATGCTTCCAGGGAACCCTCCTCTGTAAGACAGCTTGTGCCCCTTTTGTCTGAGTGTCAATCCTGCCAGCACAGCTGGAGGATGCCCCGAGGCAGAGTCTCAGCTCTTGTTTTAAGAAGCTGTCAGCATGCACAGGAAAGGTGAGAGCAGGGAATGGCAGTATCAACTCCATTCATCTGCCATGCAAGACTCCCAATGCCCGTTTGATCCCAGACTCTGCCCTCTCGTTACTGCCTGTACTTCTGTGCTTTTGTGAATACATGGCTTCTGATTTTGGCAGGACCCATACATGACATGCTATGATCTTTGAACATGATGCTGCTCTGTCATTCCCTCGGGACTTAGGATTAGTGTCAGACAGACAGAGGGCATGCACACGCTGCTTCTTCCACTTTGCGGAGTTGGGCAGGTGCAGAACCCCTCTTGAAACCATGCTTTTTTCTTTTGTAAAATCAGCATATTAACACTGATGACTTTTTGTTATGTTATTTGATAAAATCATATATATGTGCCTATATAAATAAAACATATACTATAGGACATACTTTTCTAAAGTAGCTCTAAATATATAGCCTAGCACAATGATTAACATGTACCAGGAACCCACTGGCTCTTTATTCTCCGAGGTATCTTCTCTTACCTAACCCCAGAATTCTCAGCCTTGCACACAGGCAAAACAGATCATTAGCTCTTATTTCCACAACCCCTCAGCTCTCTACTGACAATGAATACCTGTTTCCATGTTTGCATCCTCTGAGTCTCAGAGAAAAGAATGCTCTTCACCTCTTCATCTCAGCCCATTGCCGTTCCCCCAGGACTTGGCATCGCCAAACCTCAGTCTCTTCATCTTCACTACTTCTCTAAAAGAAGTTCCTTTACATGGTTATAATCACTTAGCACCTGAGTATTTCTTTTTTTTTTTTTTAAAGATTTATTTATTTCAAAGGCAGAATTACAGAGAGTGGTAGAGACAGAGATCTTCCATCTGCTGGTTCACGCCTCAGATGGCCACAACGGCAGGAGCTATGCCGATCCAAAGCCAGGGGCTTCGTCGGGGTCTCCCATGTGGGTGCAGGGGCCCAAGGACTTGGGCCATCCTTCACTGCCTTCCCAGGCAGGCAACAGCAGAGAGCTGGATTGGAGAAGGAGCAGCCGGGACTAGAACCAGAGCCCATATGGGATGCCAGTGCTTCAGGCCAGGGCTTTAACCCGCTGCTCCACAGCGCTGGCCTGTATATTTCATCTTTAGTGCAATCAGCCTATATAGCAAGCTCTTTATTAATTGAAGCCATCCCAGGCATCCTTACAGCACGTGGCTGCCAAGATGGATATCAGGGTTACAGAAAGTCATGTCACTTTCAACATGATCATGCACACCTGGGGGGGAAAAACCCTAAAATATTTATGTTTCTTGAATATAGTGGGTTTCTGGGAAATTGGTCAGAGGTGGCGTGAGAAGGAAGAGAAAGATAAAGGCTAGGTGATAGGTAAAAAGTAGGAGTTAGGAAACAGGGTAGGGTTATACTCTTCAGATATCAAGAGAAGGAAAATCCATAACTATACTTGAAAAAAAATTTTAACACGTGGGGTACTTCTGGATTTTCACCCCTATAAAAAAGCCTGACATCATTGGCATACCAAAAATACTTTTTATAAAGTATTTAGGATCAACAAGACAGAAGTGGGATTGACAGACTGTGCATCAAACTTGATGTGGGAGTTGCTGTGTATGACAGATCAACATACTGAAAAATATCCGTCCCGTCATGGGTCCCCGTTCACCACAAGTGTTGTTCCCTCCTTCTGCCGCAATTCCCCAGTGTCTGCTCTGCAGATCTTCTCGTTAATGCTCTGCTGGGCTATACTTAGAGTGTGCAAAGGAGGGAACAAAAAGAGGAAGCTAATCTTAGACTGCCACCGTGTAGAGAGCAACTGGTCAGTTTGAACCTGATCCTTTGATAGCCCAGATGCTAGAGACAAAGGTATATCACTGGTTCTCTTTCAGTGGGAATTAATGAAGTGTATCCTGATCATTTGGGTTCCAATTTTGGCCAGACCTACAACTGCTATAATTTCATTGATTATCAGCCTTGGAATTTTAAGAAGAGAAATATTTTCTTTATTGTCTTTAGAAGAAAATGATTAACACAGAGGAGAAATATTTCAATATAGAGTGATGTAATCCAAAATCAGTTACATACAGCTACAAGGAAATTTGAATTTTATTCATTAGTTATATTGTAGTAGTACCATTGTTATAATTATTTTGAAGCTATTTGTATATACTGTTAAGATAAAGTAAATACTTATGTTAACATTAGGAACCAGGCATTCAGCCCAAACTCAAATCAGAAAATACTGTAGTGCTAAAATTGAATGAGAACTCATGATTTTTTTTTTCCAAAAAAGTATGTTGGCTCACTGAAGACACTTTGAAATAATGACAACTGGGAACAGTGAACACTCCTAAGGACTAGGTGGTAGTTTTGACTCAAAGCTACCAGGGTTTCTTGAAGAACGGGTGATTCCAAAACTGATACCAGGAATGTTCAAAATGTGCACGGATCATCTTGTGTTACCAAGCAAGAAAGACATCGCAGATGAATGAAATCTTGTTAAACAGACACAGAAACCCATATACAGCGGGTGTAGCTAAAGACAGAAAATAGATTTCAAGAACAAGTATGACTGGGATTATTTGAACACACCAGAGACATATAGAGTTGTACATTTAAAACAGAAAAGCCAGGGCCAGCCCTGTGGCACAGCAGGTCAGGCCATTGCCTGTAATGCCAGCATCCCATATGGATGCCGGTTCAAGACCCAGCTGCTCCATTTCAGATCCAGCTCCTGCTAAAGCAGCCATTCAGGCAGTGAACCAGTGGATGAAAGCTCTCTCTCTCTCTCTCTCTCTCTCTCTCTCTCTCTCTTCCTCTTCCTCTCTCTATACCTCTGCCTTTCAAATAAATAATTCTTAAAAAAAACGCCAACGAAACAACTCATTGTTCGCCAAAATTTTAATTAGAAAACTGGCCATTAAAGAGAAAGACCTAAGCATTTATCTATTTTTCCTTTAGTAGCCGTGTTTCCAAGCACCCAGTCTAGTTGAAGAAGTTCTTGATGTGTAGGGAAGAACTAGAAAAATAACCAGTTTGTGAGCCCTTAGGAAGCAACATGTTCAAAGTCACGCTTGAATGAAGTCACCAAATGCATTGCTGAAGAGGGTCACGGTGGCTGCATTAGGCTGCAGCACCTGAGTTTACTGACCTGTCAGCGGCTCACAGAGAAGAGGGCAGCCTGATCCTGTGTGCCTCCTGCCATGACGCAGTATACAGCACTGCTGAGGAATCATTTTTGCAACCAAAACACAAGAGCTGGGCTCTAAGCAAGTATTGAAGTTCTAGTCCATAGGCAATGTAGAGATAGGAATCTGTTAAGTGATCCTTGAGGAAGTTAACAGATCAATCTGGAATGTGGGACATTTCACAAGAAAATTGTTCTGATTTCTTCACTAAGTCAAAGCTATACAGTAAAAAGGAGGTTGGGGAGCTGGCAGTTAGCCCAATGGATAGATGGCTGTGTCCTGTTTCAGGGCGCCTGGGTTTGATTCCTAGCTCTTCTGCTAAAGCAGATCCTTGAGGGGCAGGAGTGATGGTTCAAACAGTCGAGTTCCTGCCATTCACATGAGACACCTGGATTCAGTTCTCAGCTCCCAGCTTTGTTGGGCATTTGGGAGTGAACAAGCGCCTGGGAGCTCTCTCTCTCTGTCTGTCTGTCTCTGCCTCTCGATAAATAAGTAAATTCAGCTGGTGCTGAAGGGAGAGGGCTACTCAAGACTAAAAATTTAAGACACCCGCTGAACAGATGTTATCTGTAGACCTTATTCACATCCTGTCTAACCAGTCAAGTATAAAAAAAATTTTTTTTGAGACAGTCTAGTATATTTCAATAGCACTCAGTTTTAGAGAATACCAGGGATTGTTAATTTTTAAAAATGCAGTAATGACACTGTGATTCTATAAAGAAATATATTTGTGAAATATATGTGAAGCAAGTAGGAATGGAATTATACCTCAGATTTCTTTTGAAACACTTCAGTACCTTCAACAACTTGAAAGATAAATTGGGGCTGGTGCCATGGCTCACTTGGTTAATCCTCCATCTGCGGTGCTGGCATCCCATATGGGCACCAGGTTCTAGTCCCGGTTGTTCCTCTTCCAATCCAACTCTCCACTGTGGCCCGGGAGTGCAGTGGAGGATGGCTCAAGTGCTTGGGCCCTGCACCCACATGGGAGACCAGGAGGAAGCACCTTGCTCCTGGCTTCGGATAGGCATAGCTCCGGCCGTACCAGCCATCTGGGGGGTGAACCAACAGAAGGAAGACCTTTCTCTCTGTCTCTCTCTCTCTCACCGTCTAACTCTATCTGTCAAATAAAAAAAAAAAAAAGATAAATGAAGCATCACAAAGCCTTACTCATTTTTTAATTTGGTTAGTAAGTATATGAGGTTTAATTTTACCATCCTCCTTGTGTATGTTTGAAAATTTTCAAACTAATCTTTTAAGACAGGCGATGATTGGGACCAGCATTATAGTACAGTGGACTGAGCCTCTGCCTATGATGCCAGCACCCTGTAAGAGCGCCTGTTTGAGTCCTGGCTGCTTCACTTCCAGTCTTGCTCCCTGCTTACAGGCCTCGGGAAGCACTGGAGGGTGGTCCAAGTGGTTGGGCCCCTGCCACCCACTTGAGAGATCCACATGAGGCTCCTGGCTCCTGGTTTGGCCTGACCTAGACCCAGTCATTGCGGCAATTTGGGGAGTGAACCAGCAAATGGAAGATCTCTGACTCTTTCTTCCCTCCTTTGTAACTCTGCCTTTCAAAGAAATAAATTTTTTAAAAAAAGGGACATGACAAGAAATATAACTCTACCTTCTGTATTTGAATAACATCTCAAATATTTAAAAATTTATATAGAAAAAAATTTTAACCTTAAACTTAAATTTTGATTTTAAATTAAAAATCCTTTGAAAGTTATTCTGTAACAAATGTATGCTTCTTCAGTCCCCATAGTCAACCGGGTCCATGTCCCAGCCTCAGCCTCTCCTGTACTAAAGGATTATTGAGATCCACCATGCTCCCAAGACAAAGCTCATAGTGCCTGTGATCTGTGCAGCAAGTGGCCAACAATAATTATATTTTAAAAAAGGGATTTATTTTGTTTATTTGAAAGGTGGAGAGAGAGAAAGATTGAGAGAGACCTTTTATCTGCCCGTTCACTCCCCAAAAGGCTACAATAGTGGAGGCTAGACCTGGGAGCCAGGAGCCAGGAGCTTCTTCCTGGTCTCCCATGCTGCTGCAGGGCCCAAGCACTTGGACCAACTTCCACTACTTTCCCAGGTACATTAGCAGGGAGCTGGATCAGAAGAGGAGCAGCTGGGACTCAAGCCGGTGCCCATATAGGATGCAGGCCCTGCAAACAGTGGCTTTACCCGCTATGTCACAACACCAGCCCCATTAATTACTTTTATTTATACAAAAGTTTGACAAAGTTGGCTGTACTCGGTTCATATGAGGATTCTAGTACAGACTAAGTGAGCAGGCAAAGCATTTATCCTCTTTTACTTCATTTTTCTCATATGCAAAATGGATAAAATACTGTTTTCTCTTTTTTGTTCGAGAATCAACTCAAATATCATGAACACTTTTTTGAGTTCCAACCCAAAAATCTCTTTTCCCTTACCTACAACTACAATTAGCAAGGCTCATCATTACACATTCTTTATACATGGAATTTAACAATAGCTACTTTTTTTTTATTCTCCCTTTTGCATCACCATGAACTTTTCTCTGGAATGTAGGCACTTTAAGATGGTATTTTTCAACTTCCTGGCCATGCCCATTAGTTGGTAATGAAATCTAATTAGTGAGTTGCAACCGGCCCTTTAAAAAATGAAGGAGAATACAAAAGAAACTAGTGTGTTGCATACAGTAGGAGTACTATTTTCTGAAACTTTGTTTTCATTGTGTGCATATGCATGTGTGTGTACTGGGTTTGACTTAAAATGTATGTCTTAGAGTACAGTAAGAAAAGTATGAAAGCCAGTTTTAGGGAGTATGAAGTCTATCAAAATGAATATGTTATAGATGAATGATTAGCAATTCACTTGAGTGTTAGTGTTAGAGCTACTGCTTTCTTGTTTATTTTTAACATCACTATTAGGTACTTCTGCAGTACAGGTGTGCTTTTTAGTCAGAGAGAGAGATCAATTTGATTCAGCAGCAGAACAGTGGTAATTTCATTGAATTAAAATGCATTTAATGCTCAGTTGGGATTTTATCAGATAGCATGACTGCATATTTAAATTACTATTGTGCTGCCAGGTTAAATAATAACATAGACTTCTGAGGGTCTTGGGAAGAAGCATTCCAGAAGATGGGCACATTTAGTTCTCTAAGCTTGTATTTCAAGGGAGCTCTTAAGCTTTCCACGGTGGATCTTAGGGTGCATCCACTTCTGTTTATGGTCCATCTCACTTGGACATTGCAGACAGCTGTATTGGATGTGCTTAGTGTGAATCTGGACTTACAAATTAATTTGAAATATGTCAGTTCATTTCCATGTATCTATATATAGTGAAGCATTTTAATCCTGAGCATCTCTGTTCTCAGTGAAAGTTTATTCACCTGTGGTTTCTCTAGTTCTCTTTAAGATTCTCTTAGAATATCAATATTTTCAGAAAACCTCTCATTATTGCAAAAGTGAAATAGTAATAAAAAATTAAACTTGCATATTTTATAGTTAATTCCAAACCAAATGAAGACTTTCATTTACCTGGTGTTACCTCAATTTTGGTAGCATCATCTGACTAAAGCTTCTTGGGACAAAATTGTTTGAAAATGTGCCCCAATGTCTAGGAGAAATTCTTAAATATGCCCTTATATTTGATGCTGCCATTGATCTTTTGGCCAAAGGGGACAGAATTAATTTGTATTCAAATATTCATTTCCTACCTAGTAGATTTTATTAGTGGTTAAATGCATAGAGCCTTGGAAATCAAACAAGCTGAATTCTCAAATCCCATGCCATCACTTGATTGCATTAAAACAGAAGGCAATACTCCTAGTCTCCCTAAGCCTCGTCCTCCTCATCTCTAAGATGGGGACAGTAATAGTGCCTGCTGACATGGCAGTGTTGATGAATTGAGACGATGTATATAGAAAATTAAGCATAGGCCCCTAACACACTGGAAGTGTTCAGTAAATGTTAGCTCTTTGTTTGTTCTAGGAGAAATTCGGTTCTTATCCAAAACATATGAGAACTTATATGAGGTTAAGATTCTTCTCATGTGGGACATTTGTTTATCTACCTCCCAATAAACAGATTCCTGAGAATAGTGACCTCTGCCATCTCTTTCCTTTGCAACTTGCTACATTCTTCCCATCACGATGCACACAGAAGGTGCTTATATAGCAAGATGTTGATCATTCAGTTACACTTGATGAAAATACCCAAGTTTTCATAAAATGATTATGTTTCTTTTCCTTCCACCCCAAGTTTGTCTAGTGGTTTTGGTGTTATGGGCAACCACATCTTGAGAACGAACTGATGAGTGCATTTTTTTAAATATCAGTAAATGTTTTCTTTTGATGGGTTACCTTTGATATGAGAACATTCTTGTTCCAACGCAGAGAAAATTCACAGACCCAGCTGTTTGTAATGCATTTCAGGAGCCAGCATTGTTTGCAAAAGGAATGTATTTAAGCTTGGCATTTGTCTAAGTTCCTCTTATAATGTATTTATTTCTAGGGGACAGAAGTGTTTGGGGGCAAAGATAATTAAGAACAAATAGATCAACATTTTGGAGAATTGTTTAAAAAATGAAGCCTAAGCTAATGGTGAAAATCATATTTAAAACTCACTGGTCTTCCTTCAGGGCAATCCCTGCACTTTGGACCTTCAGCATTTATTTTCTAGGTGCAGCTGAATAGTCTGAACAGCCAAGGTTAAATAAAGCGCTAAGGAAGTTTTTAGCCCCTTCCTAGGCCTCTAGACTCTGGATATTTGGGCCATTTAGAACCCACTGGATCTTTCTGTAGTTTTTCTCTCTGCTTCTCTGTTACATATGTAAAATCTTCTGTGTTTCAGTCTTCATTCTGTTGAGATGTGGCTCTGTTTTCCTTTCACATCCTCAGGTTGGGCCACCACATGGAAACGGCGTGCTGTTGAAATAATTATTATTCTGTGTGCTGTTTCCATGGGATGCTAGGCTGTGTCTAATGTTTTCAGCCTGACATTTTTGAGGGTCTCTACTACTTGAGTCTTCAAAGTTGATATTTTGCTGTTGTTACTGTTGCTATTTCCTTTTCGTTTGCTATGCTTCAAACTTTCTCTTTTTAGTAAAGCATTTGACGTTTTTATAGTTATTATCTTAATGTGCATCAGAAAAGTTGTATGATTTAACATGCTTCAGATAACCAAAAATGTAACCCTATGCCCTTACTCCCTTTTAGTGTATGAAAGACTGAGGAAAATTAGTCACTCTGCTGAATGATTTCAAAGATATAACATAATTTTACAAGATCTGATCACAGTGAGCGTTTTTTTTTTCATATCTTAGTCTGCCACAGACTTGTACTTATATAGAATAAGTGGATTAAAACATTCCAAATCTTTAGTGTGTCTAACATTCTCAGTGAACTAGGCAAAAAGTTTGGTTATGGATGCTTTAATAGTAAAAGTGTAGATAGTTGGCACCTCACAAAAATAACCTGTCCGTTTTCCTTAGAGATTCTTTTGAAGGGACATATCATTGCAAATGACTTTATAGCTGTTGTTTTAAAAATGTCCACATGAAAAAAGCCTGTATGTCTAATGCAGCATAAACTTTCAAGCATAATTGACATGATATTTTTTTTCTTTCCATTTGAAAGACATTTAAATAAATCAAGTGTCAAATAGAAAATCAAAACCCCATTCATCTCTCAGATCTTCTGTCCCTATATTTATTTGAAAGAGTTACAGAGAAAGGTAGAGCCAGAGAGAGAGGGAGAGGCCTTCCATTCCACTGGTTCACTCCCCAAATGACCATAATGGCCAGAACTGAGCTGATCCAAACCTAGGAGCCAGAAGCTTCCTCCAGGTCTCCCACGAGGGTACAGGGACCCCAGGACTTGAGCCATCTTCTACTGCTTTCCCAGGGCATAGCAGTGAGCTAGATCGGAAGAGGAGCAGCCGGGACTTGAACCGGTTCCCATATGGGATGCTGGCGCTGCAGGCGGGGGCTTTAACCAGCCGGGCCACAGCACTGGCCTACTGTCCCTGTCTTGAATTGCCTCCCAGATGCTTCTTCTTAGTCTTGGGATGCCTTTTGGGAGACAGCTACATTTCACTCCTGATTTCTCTGCATGTTGTGTCCCAGTCCCATCAACTCGCACTGCGCTGTTAAAAGAGCAGATTTATTCATGAGTTTGCCTACTGTAATGATAGCCATATACCAGTGCACTGAAAGGAACAGAAACAGATTGCATTGTTCCTGCAACAGAACAATCTAGCTTTACAGCATTGCTGTGAATTACTAACCCAGTCAAATGAATGTTTGACAATAGATGCAAAACAAAAGTTCGACATAGGGGAGGTATGGCGGAGTAAAACCATGGGAAAAACCATGGCCTTTAGGGTCACCTAGTCCTAGGTTTGTGTAATAACTGCTCTCATTTAGTAATCATAAGTTTGGAGAAGATGAACTGTTTCTGGCCTCAGCTTTCTCATCTACAAAATGGATACCATCCACTCTATAGGATTGTTGTTAGGATTAATGGAGAAAAAAGGACCCGTAGTGTTTATTCTAGTGGCCAATACTCATATGTGATGAGCAGTCAGTAAATAGAATTTCAGGGCTGGGGCTATGGCACAGTGGGTTAAGCTGCTGTCTGCAGTGCCAAAATCCCATCTGGGCACTAACTTGAGTCCCAGCTGCTCTACTTCCAGTCCAGCTCCCTGCTAAGCACCTGGGAAATCAGTGGAAGATGGCCTATAATCTTGGGCCCCTGTACCCATTTGGGACACCTGGAAGAAGCTCCTGGCACCTGATTTCAACATGGCACAGCCCAGACCATTGCAGCCATTTGGGAAGTGAACCAGCAGGTAGAAGATCTCTCTGTCTGTCCCTCTCCCTCCCCCTCCCTCCCTCCCTCCCTCTCCCTCCCCCTCCCTCCCTCCCCCTCTCCCTCTCCCTCCCCCTCCCTCCCTCCCCCTCCCTCTCCCTCTCCCTCCCCCTCCCTCCCTCCCTCCCTCTCTCTCCCTCTCCCCCTCCCCCTCCCTCCCTCCCTCTCTCCCTCTCCCTCTCTCTCTCCCCCTCTCTAACTCTTTCAAATGAATAAATAAGTCTTTAAATAAATAAATAAATAAAATTTCATTTTCTTGCATTCAGAGGACCTCTTCTCTTTATGGACTTCGATATTCCTGTTATCCAAAGTGCTTTTTTCTTTTCTTTGTAATTATTAACCTATTTGAGAGGGAAGACCAGAGGAAGGGGTGTGTGAGAGAGAGAGCGAACAAGATCATCTGCTGGTTCACTCCCCAAATGACCAGGACTAGGCCAAGCCAATGCTGGGATCCAGAAACCAAATCCCAGGTCTACCACATGGGTGGGAGAAAAGCAATTGGGCCATCACCGCTTCCTCCCAAGATCTACCTGAGCATAAAACTAGAATCGGGAATCAGAGCCAGGAATCAAACTCAGGCACTCCACTATGGGATTCAAGAACCTTAACTGGTGTTTTACTACCAGGCCAAAATCCCACCCCTAAAAGTATTATTTTTAAGGCCATAAATAGCAGTAAAATTTTATGATTCTGTGATAAAGCCAATTTTTTTTACAGTGGACCAGTTCCATTATATACTGCTTTATTCAATGGTAAATATGATGGACTGGAAGAGTAAGGAACCAAGCTGAGTTCCATCCAAGGGTGATAGCAATAGTTTTGTGCTACCAAGTAAAATGACAAATGCCAATAACCTGCATGAAATCATTTGTTATTTGCATAGATTAAGTGGTGAGATAACTTTTATATTTAGATAATCCTAAAGAATTCTTGAAAATACTATGTTTTCTAATATATGAATGTTACTGTGGAAACTCACATGCTGCCTTAGATATGCTGATGAACACAGATGAATGCATGAGGTAGCCAGCCCTCCCGGGATGCACACTTAGGTATTGCAGAGACTCCTGTGCAAAGGCACATGCGTCTGGGAAGCTAGGAACATACTAGCAAGGAAGTGATCTTTACTCAAAAGAGACCATCGGCCGGCGCCGTGGCTCAACAGGCTAATCCTCCGCCTTGCGGCGCCGGCACACCGGGTTCTAGTCCCGGTCGGGGCGCCGGATTCTGTCCCGGTTGCCCCTCTTCCAGGCCAGCCCTCTGCTGTGGCCCAGGAGTGCAGTGGAGGATGGCCCAAATGCTTGGGCCCTGCACCCCATGGGAGACCAGGAAAAAGCACCTAGCACCCACGCAGCGCGCCGACCACAGCAGCCATTGGAGGGTGAACCAACGGCAAAGGAAGACCTTTCTCTCTGTCTCTCTCTCTCACTGTCCACTCTGCCTGTCAAAAAAAAGAGACCATGATTGGCCATGCATGTTCTGAATAAAAACATGATGTGAGCATGCACACACACAGGCACACGCCTTTTTTCTTTTTTTGCCACTACGAATGTCACACATGTGCACCAACAGGAGTAAGGTAGGTACAGACTGTAAGCATCTTTTTCCCAAAAGGATCTGAATAAACCTTTAGCACAATAATACCAATAAAAAAGAAGCTAGAAACTATGATGACTGTAAAGAATATCCTAACACCAGGGAATTCAGTGCCATGGACAGATTTCGCGCAAAGGCTGTTACTTTTTCTGAAACCACAATAGGGAATACAGAAGAGAACCAGAGAGTAAGCAACAGCAGGCTTCTAAGAACTAATACAAATGCCACAAGGTTCTCAGAAAAACCCTAATTTTATTTTCCAAGTCTCTGTTTACTATGAAGTTTTTCCCCTAAGTTTTCCTCTCACTAGAAATTAGACATTCATCTACAAAAAGGATATTGTCACCTATAAAAAGTGGCAAACCTGGGAAGGCAAAGAAATATAACAATGATAAAGGCAAAATAAAAAACAGGAAAGTCCAATGGCCAGAGACTGTGACACATAGCACTAAATATGGAGTGACATCTTGAAGATTGGCATCTTATAACACAGTGGAGTAATTTTTGATTAAGAATGGTGATTCTGGGGCCGGCACTGTGGCATAGTGGGGTAAGCTGCCACCTGCAGCACTGGCATCCTACATGGGCACCAGTTTGAGTCCTGGCTGCTCCACTTCCTATCTGGCACCCTACTAATGTGCCAGGGAAAGCAGTGGAAGATGGCCCAAGTCCTTGGCCCCTGCATCCATGTGGGAGACCCCGAGAGAACTCCTGGCTCTTGGCTTTGGGCTGGCCCAACTCCAGCCATCGCGGCCATTTGGGGAATAAACCAGCTGATGGAAGATCTCTTCTCTCTCTCTGCCTCTGCCTCTCCTTCTCCCTCTCCCTCTCTGTAATTCTGCTTTTTAAGTAAAATAAATAAAAGAATGGTGATTCTAAGTTATTTTAACATAGTTTGATTATGGTAAAGATATCCTTTAAGAAACTAGGCAGTGAATAATACCATTTTGTAAAATTTTCCATCTCAATTTGTGAAAGTAAGAAAAGCTGGCACATACAGGTACATGTAAATTATCTAAAAATATACTTATATGAAACAATATCATCAAAAATTGTGAAGATTGATAGCACATTTGTGAATTAAGGAGGTACACTGTGGCTCAGGATATGTGGAGTGAATCAGGTTTTGAAATCTTGACCATCTCACCAGTCAGCTGGACACTCTGCTTCTGTCCTTAGGGATGAACTGTGCTGCTTCTCAGCCTCAGAGACAAAGCAGAGTAGAAGCCACACAGTTGTTTTGGCAGCAGCACTGACATTAGTTGTAGCAGCAGCATCAATTACTACTTAATGAGCCACATTCTCCCCACCGTCTTTTTCCAGTCACCAGGGTGCCATTCTGTGCAGTAGAGTGGTAAATCAAATGGAACTCTTCTGGGTTGAAAGTGTAATTGTATCTCCCTTAGAGTTCCTCTTATTACCTGAGAGTGAGAGAAACTTTGGGGAGAATAAAGGCCATTAAATTCCCCCAAGGGGTGTGATAGTGCCAAAATTGCCAACATTTCTGCATTATTCTATAGAGCAAAAAGAACATCAGCCATCAGGAGGAGGTAGCCCAAGGACACTTGGTGGTCATTCTCCATGAAAGGGTAACAAGGGAATGGAAATGCACTGTTTGTAGGTTTCTAAAAGTGGAGGATGTGGGTTGGGATACTTCTAAGGTCCTTTCTAACACTGATTTTTCCCTGGTTCTGACTATAAATTTTGTTAGGATTTATCACCTGGCTCCTCCAAATATTTTAAGTAGTTTTATATAAAAATGAACATTTGGTAAGAAAAATACTTCAAAGAAAGGAAGTTCTGACCTTTGAACGTATGATATGCATACCCAGTTTATTGAGAATCTTAGGCACACCAAATGAATGGTGCCAAATAAAATGCTGTCAAAAACAAATCTAGCCATATTACCATCTTGTAACTAAGCTTTCTATTCCACAAATTGTCTTAAAATTAACCCAGGTAGCTAGGTTTATGGAGTTTTTTTTCATTTAAATAAGTCTAGTGAATACAAATATCATACCCTACCCTTCCATTTGATGCTTTTAAACTGCCAAAGGAATCAACTTAAGAGAGTTACATATAAATGAAGTAAAAGTCTAGACTCTGTATTTCAAATGCATCATCAACTATCTCTCTCCCTCTCTCCCTCTCTTCCTCTCCCTTTCTTCCTCTCCCCATCTCTCTTTTGTGAATTATAAAGGGTTTTTACTAACATTTTTGAAGTTCTTTTGAAGATTCTAGACAATGTAAGTAGCAAGAGCACCTTGTTAATTTCTTAATCTGGTTAATTATATGAGAATGTGTAAATAAAGTTGCGTGATCTAGACTATGCATACAGTCAACAGGATTAACAGAACACTTGTGATATAAATACAACAGTCATATTCAAAGTCACGGTTTTAAAAACCACATTTCAGGTAGATCTTAATATTTGGTATTGCTCCAAGTCTTTTTCCATCATTCTGCCGTTTCAGGATTAAATCACTAAAATTGAACACAGGCTTCAGAGATTGTTAGAAAATAGAGCAAAATTTATACCTATATTGTTGTCACCTCTGCCCATGACAGCTTTTGTTCCAAGTATACTGTCAAAGTGATGTAGTAGGGAAAATACAGATTTAATTATCAGAACACACATATCAAGAAAACAACATATGCTGGTTTCATCATTAGTTGGAAAATATATTTTTAAAATAAAAATGTGATTCTGTTTAGATATAATCATCCTAGAATTACCTTCATTAGCATATGTAGTATAAAAATGTTTTGAGTTTTGCCAAACTGTCTGAAAATAATTAGTTTTAAGTCATTTAGATCCATATTGCCCAAGTGTTTTTGCATCACAAACTTACCAACCTCTCAGCTTAATTATAGTTCACATGAACACTAATGAAACATCAGACTTACTACCATATGAATGGTGATGGTGCTACAATTTGCTGCTTAGGAGCTTGGTTTTCATTGTACAGTTGGGAAATGTACTTATCTGTTTGATACCTTGTTATAGATGAACATAATTGGCAATTAACATAGTCAGCAAGCCAATAGATATCTAGCTTCAAGTAACAGTATCTGATCTACTAAAAGATACTGTATATCTTCTCTGAGCTCTAAATTTTTATTTTTTCCATCAGATATTTCCATATATTGAACAAAGAATATTTCCTGTGGTTTTTCAGGTGATTTCCAAGATTTATCATTTCTGATATATAATATCCAATGTAAATATTTCAGTGACATGGTGAAAAGTGTGTCAGGATACCGCTCTGCTTAATCTCAGGGTTCACTAAGGGCAATTTTGGGGTTCAGCGGATTTATTCCACACTATCACAAGCAAAGTGTTTTTAATGATTTGGCTGGTAAAGTCTTCCTTTCCTGTACTGTCTCTGAGTTATTATTAAAATATATTGGTTTTCCCCTAATTTTTAGCCAGTGAATCTCCTAACACAAAATTAAACAATAAAATGTACCAAAATTAAGAATACGATGGTGGCAAGAACATTGAGCACATTGGTGGTTAAGTCTTCCACTTACTAAGTTGACTTTGAGTTTCTAGTGACTCTTCTGTAGTTCAGTTACTGGGAAATCACTTACTTAGGCTACACTATTTAGACTATTTTGTGCCATGTATTTTGTTTCTAAAATATTTTAAAATTCCATCCTTTCTTAACAAAAATTTTTAAAGAAGTTAAGATAAAATCAAAATAGATGTTTCTATAATGCATTAATGTGAAGCTACATTTTCTTAGTTCATTTTTGCTTTAGATTGCCAGTTCTATTCAAAGGACTAGCACTAAGGCACTGGACTCTAGTCAAGCATAGAACTTTTGACTTTGCCTCCTTAAAAAAAAACTAGATAGAACTTTGTTTTATACATTTGTCAAACCAATAGTTAAGAATGTTATACTACTGTAGTTTTAGTGATCTGTGATAACGTTTAAATTTACTGTATATGGGTGAAATGATCATTTTTCATTCAACTATTCTTAATACCCATTGTCTATATTCCCACTGATAACTGAAGACAATAGTCTTCATTCTCCTAAACTCAGTCACCGTGTTTTCTTCCCATCTGATAATTGCTAGCTGCTCATTACTTTGCATGGTCTTTCCATTTTCATCAGTCCATTTTCATCCCTGGAACAACTCTCTTGTTTATATGCCATTACTTTTATTTTTGGCTCTGGAGCACACAACTCATGACTGCAGAATTCAGGGCCTCTGCTTACATGACTGGCTGATAGTTTGACCATGTAGAAAGTCGTTGAAATTGCTTAGTTCCTCATTAGAGTGATTATATGAATATCTGTCCCACAGATTATATTAGGAAGCTTGTATGGAACCAAAAGTACTTGCTGCCTTCCCTACATATTTATTTTTTCCTGAGATAAGGTCATTAGCATACTCATGTTGTATACATTGGGGAATTAACAGAATAATTTATTAAATACACAATAATTAGTAGCTTATTCTGTGACGATTTTGTAATAAGAGTGATAAAATACATAACTATTACATATCAGATACTATCATATATATATACATATACATATAAAGGGTATATATGATACAAAGTAACAGTTTAAGAAATTAAGTCATTTTTCCCCTCCTAATGTGATTCAAATCCTAAGAAAAAAGTTCAAAAGGAAGTATTTATGAGGTGTGAACAAAGGGGTATGAACAGAAATTGGTTGTTACATTGGTTATGAGCAGAGAATCATTGTCAGAATGTTGATTTAGATGGTTTGAATCCTCACTCATTCTTGGCTTAGTAGCTTTGTTACTTTGCACATTCTCTTACCTCTCTGTGTTGAATATCTTCATTTGTGAAGTGGATATTATCAGGACTAAGATGTATGGTTGCATATACTGTACTGCACAGCTCTATACAACCATATATGGCACAATCCAGTACTCAGTGATGGGTACCTCGTAGGATAGTGATGAGGATTAACAGAGAAAATATTTAATATTTACAGGTTTTGAGTAAATGATTGTTATTATTGTAAAATGAAGTTTAGACTCAGTAACTAAAAAGAATGATTATTTATGGGATAAGAATATTCCATGGATATTTTTTGATAAAGATAAGACATTGGTCCAAACCCATGTTGCTATTTTATTGATTCTACAACCTTGGATGCTAATATTCCTGAAAAACTGAGGCTGTGATGCTAGCAGAGTTCTGGCCTTACATAGGAGGAGCTTAAAAACTTTGCAAGCTGAATGAACTGGGGTTGTAAGTACTTTAGCAACATTAGATTGGTGTTGACTCTCAAAGACCAGGAAAACTACCAGTGCACTTCAAACAATTTGTGTAGAATGAAGTTAAAATTTTTTACATGAATCTCTGCATATCTTTTTTATAATATACATTTCCATGAACTTTTTGAAGACCCCTCATATTACCATCATAAAGGAGCATTGCAGATTCACTGTTGAATTTCCAAATCTTCCGTTTGGAAAATGGCATATTAATTAAGAGATGAGGAACTATTATTCATCTGGAAAGCTGACACCATTAAAAGAAATAGAAGTGATAGAAGAAAACTAGCTAAATATGTGCATAAATGTAATAAGGAAGTTGTGGCATTGGATGTGTTAGGTGGCAGAATGTTCAGGTGTATATGTTTATATTGGGTGGTAGAAAACCATGGTCCAGGCCTCTGGAGAAGATTCATACCCATTTAAAAGCTATGCATATATCTTTGAGGTTGAAATGTGTAGAGGTGCAAGATTTTACCATGTAGATTGAGAGTGGTGTACATTAGGAAATGGCTCAAGGATGAGCAAACAGGTGGAGAAATGATTCTTCTTTAGCCAGTAGGCAAGAGAGAATGGAGTTTGAGGGATGGAAGAAATATATCCAGTATCAAAAGCTAGAGTGAGTTTTAAAGGTCTGAGGACTGAAAGAAAAGTTTGACAACTAAAGGGATATACATGACTGTTTAGGGAGAAAATGACAAGTATTTTCAGTTAAGTTTTGAATAGAGACATTTATGGATTGAGTGGGAGAGGAAAAAGTAGAGATAGCTTTTGTAGAGGAAGAACTCTTTCAAAAATGATGATACAAAGAATAAAATAGTAGTCCACTGAAAGGGATTTAGAGGCCAGAATCTCAATTATTTTCTGGGTTAGAATAATAAATGCATTTATAGGGCAGAAGTAGATGAAGTGAAGAGAGAAAGATAGAAAATGTCAAGGAGAGCAGCAGTGCATCAGTAGTGGGTAAGATCTCCGGGAAGAACAATAGGGACCCTTGTGAGTCCAGTTGAACTTTGGAACAAAAAGGACAAGGATTCATGAGTCATTGTGTCCCTCTTGTAGCTCCTTGAGTGGTGGGCCTCAACCAGGTTTTCACATTTTTAAACACTACTCCAGGTGGAGACTTGAACTCAGCAAATGCTGGCTCTTCAAGGCTGGAAGGAATCACATATTGGTGTGTGGTGTTTTTTTTTTTTTTTTTCCGGACAGGCGGAGTTACATGGTGAGAGAGAGGGAGACAGAGAGAAAGGTCTTCTTTCCGTTGGTTCACCCCCCAAATGGCCGCTATGGCCAGCACACTGCGCTGATCCGAAACCAGGAGCCAGGTGCTTCTCCTGGTCTCCCATGTGGGTGCAGGGCCCAAGCACTTGGGCCATCCTCCACTGCCTTCCCAGGCCACAGCAGAGAGCTGGACTGGAAGAGGAGAAACCGGGACAGAATCCGGCGCCCCAACCGGGACTAGAACCAGGGGTGCCAGCACCACAGGCAGAGGGTTAGCCAAGTGCGCTGCTATGCCAGCTAATGTGTTAATTTCCATTATTAGCAAAAAAGAAAAGATTACAGCAAAGAGTTCCTGCATTTTATCTTTATTGATTTAGGGGCATTACATGGCTTCTTGATATTCCCTTTCTATTACCCATGTCAAGTACTGTGGTAGACATTGTAGAAAATAGTATTCAGCTTCTACACACACACATGCACAAATGGGCTGAAGGGTGATGCCTCTACATAATTTCTGGCTAACAAATCACTCAGAATAAAGCAGATATGAATGGTTGTGATTACATGTTTAGAATTGGACAGCAAGACCTACAGAGAGTACAACGTTTTACAAGTCTGCAGTGAACAAAAAAGAAAGAAAAAATCTGTACCTTGACAGTTACCGTCTCTTTAGTTTATGGTTTATTTAGTGTTCAATTTTATAAATGATCAAAAGTTAGAGTTTGTAGGTTACACAATCTTTTGTCTGCCCTTGTTGATGGATTGGTTCCTGCTTTCCTGAGTATTTAATGGAAACAATTATATCATATAAGAAACTATCTTGCTTGTTTCTATTCCCTGGCATCATATATGGAAAAATACAGCAGTTAGTTGAATTGTCTGCTAGAAAGTGGCCTTTAAAGGAGAATTTAAGAGGAAGAAATTGTGCAAGCATACATTCAAAGGTTGAAGTGAAAAGAGGAGATGGGATGGAAGGGATGTCTAAGTTCACATTCCAGTTTTTGAAGGTTATGTGCTAATGTTCATGAAGAAAATTGCAGTTACAGTTGAAATGTCGTATACATTTCTGAGGTCATTTATATTTGAATTACAAAATTCAACATGATTACAGATGGGAGGAAAGTGATAGCTGGCCTTGGGGATCCTGGCAAAGCAGAATTTTCTGCCTAATTTGAACCAAGAAACCTCACTTTTTCCTGTGCAGTTGTACTAAGTATTTCAGGCAAAGCACTTCTCTTCTAATTTAACATTAAGGTGAGGAGAGTAATTTAAACAGAAGCAGCTTCTAAAAAATACTAAAAATCAGAAAAATTGCTGCAGATTTCAAGCCTGCTTTGATTTAGAAGGCCTGCTCTGACCAGATCTGTGAGAGTGGACATCAGTATACTTTGCTGTACCCAGTAGATATTTGCTTGAAAAGTCATGTTTGGAATGAATTTTTCAGATAGTAAAATAATCTAAATCCATTTACATTTCTTAAGTTAGAAGAACTCTGTTATGAATCTCCTTACACAGTGGAGAATGCCTTTATAGTGACTGCCTGCTCCAAATACGCAGTCATTTTCTTGAATGTCCTGATATATTTGTTGTGGTAGTGGTTTCAGTACATCAGGAGGTCTTAAAAAGCCAGGGATCCATGTGACTTCACTGCAAAGCTTAGTGATCCCCCTCCCCCCCAAAAAAAGGCGTCTTTCAATATTTCCAATAGTTAGGGCTGCTACTTCAGCTGATTAACAGGGGGAAAATGATTCCTTCTTTTCCCTAACCAGTGACCTTTACTATCCAACCCAGACCCCAGGGATCCTTGAATGGGTCCTACTGGGTTCTATCCAGCCAGTGTTCTTAGCCTCATCCCAGCTTGCGATGCCTCCCCCAGCTTGAGTAGAACTGGACCCCAGTAGGAATCCCTACAGGCATCTCTGGCAGCAACACTAGCACCTTCTTGGGCAGATGCTTACTGTTCTATCCATCACCTGTCACCCCATTACTTCAGCCATGGCCCTCTCTGGAAATACCCTGACATGGCCATTTGTGGGAACTACAGCTCCCACCATGCTCTTTTGGGTTGGTAAATATTTTGAATATTTTGGGGCTGGCACTGTGGCATAATAGGTTAAGCCTTCACCTGCAGCACCAGCATCCCAAATGGGTACCAGTTCAAATCCTGGCTGTTCCACTACTGATCCAGCTCCCTGCTAATACACCTGGGAAAGCAGTGGAAGATGGTCCAAGTGCTTGGGCCCCTGCACCTGCGTGAGAGACCCATAAGAAGCTCCTGGCTTCGGATTGGCCCAGCTCCAGCCAATATGGCCATTTAGGGGAGTGAACCAATGGATGGAAGACCTCTCTCTCTCTCTATCTCTCCCCCTCTCCCTCCCTCCCTCCCTCCCTCCCTCCCCCCCTCCCTCTGTCTGTAACTCTGCCCCTCAAATAAATAAATAAATAACTCTTTAAAAATATTTTAAATATTTCACCCCACAAACTCTGCCTGAGACCCATGTTAAATGATCACCTTTGTGATACATTTTAAGGAAAATTCATCAATGTACACAGTTCAAAAAGCTGCAGAGTTAAGTGCAGCAATTTTCGTTTGAACATCACTATTTATTAATGCAAGCATGCATTTGGAATCACCATTGCAAGCTTCAATTTCATCATCTGTGAGTTAAACTAGAGTACATTGAGTTCTTGTAATGTATCAAAGATATGCTAGGTGTTTAGGGTATAGAAATGAGGACAAAGTACCAACCCCTCTGAGAGCCTATAGTTGAGAATGGTATGTGTATAAAGAAAGTCTATACCAACCAAATAACATTATATAGATCAATTAAACCCAATAACAAATGAACACCGTCAGGAAAGGACTCTAGCTCCCATTCATCATTAGGACCCAAAAGGAAGTTCCACTTCCTGTTGCAGATAGAGCAGTATCCTGGGCATTGCCTGGTGGTCTTTAACTTTTGGAATAAATGCGGTGTGGAGCAGTGAGTCTTCTCTCATAAGGAGGGTTCAAGTCCAGGCCAGCGTAAATATTAGTGATACTCTAAAATCTCTTTCAGCTACAAATTTCCATGATCCCATGAAATCATTTCTGACATCTTCGGAAGGAAATGCAAAGTAGAGGACCAAAAATGGAACGAACTACCCAGGATAGTAAAAATGGAAGGAAGAATAAAAGAAGGGAATGTTGGTATTATACAAGTCAAGAGGAAGAGAGCTCAGAACAGTTCAGGATCTGTGGGTTTTCACTCAGCAGGAAACAAATTGCTGCGAGTTGAGGTGGGGAAGTTACTGGGGATTCATTGCCTTCACTTGAAGCCTTGTTTTTTAAAAAATAATTTTAGACTATTGCTCCCTTTCCATGAGAGATGCAAGAGCAGTTCTGGTGCCATGCATATTAATTTTTCTGTTTTCATTTAATTCCACCTACCAACGACACAGCATCTGCTTTCCAAAATTAGTTTTAAAGCTCATGACCTGTATCTGACCTGGGTGAAAGAGTATACCAGTTCACACCTGGAATAAAAGAAAGATTGAATGTGAGCCTGAAATGACTGTGTATTGCTGTATCTCTGCTTGTACATGGAGCTATTTATAAATGTTTTACACACACCAGATTCACTTGAACTTAACACTTTTTTTTATGAAGTACTTAAGTAAGAGAAACAAATTCATGCAGTGACCATTTAACATAGTTTTTTGAGACCCAGAAAAACTCCATCATGAAACACTTGGTTCACCCAGGGACACAGACACACCGTGGATTACAGCACATGCCTGTTTGCACGGTGAGGTGCGTGAGTCAGCGACCTCTCTTTGCAGCATGGCTTGCGAGTGCTGCAGTCATTCACGAGGCCAATTCCAGATGACTCACACCTGTAGGCGAACAAAAACAGAGGTGAGCCATAGGTATACCAGGTCCATACGAGGAGAAA
Organism: Sylvilagus floridanus; assembly: GCA_949820135.1. NCBI lineage: Eukaryota > Metazoa > Chordata > Mammalia > Lagomorpha > Leporidae > Sylvilagus > Sylvilagus floridanus. Next base: position 42,316,139 of record OX463224.1, read on the forward strand.
CACGTTTGCATGCAAAACATATCAGGGAACTGACCCGTGTCAAATTGACTGAGGAAGACAGTTAGGATTTGGGTACTAGTCCCTAAAGATCCATGTGTTAAAGGCCTGGCTCCCAAGGTAGTGGTATTAGGAGGTGGTAAACCTTTAGGAGTTTCTTAGATCATCCAGAATGTGTGTATTCTTGAAAGGTAGCTCTCATGAGAGGGCTGTTATAAGGACCTGGGTTTGGGTGCAGCCTCTCTCTGCTTCCTGGCTTGCCATGAGATTCTACCTCCACTCATTCTCCTCCATCCACTCTCCATGTGATGTTGACCAACCCTGCAGCATGCAATTTGGACTTGTTTGTTTTTTATCTATTCGAAAGGCAGAGAGAGATAGAGATAGAGAGAGAGAGATAGAGAGAACTTCCATCCACTGGTTCATTCCCCATATGCCTGTAACATCAGGGCTGGCCATGCTGATGCCAGGAGCCCGGAATTCCATCCAGGCCTCCCACGTAGGTGGGAGGGGCCCAAGTACTTTGAGGCATAATCTGCCACCTACCAGGTGCATTAGCAGGAAATTGGATTGGAAGTGGAATAGCCAGTGTGGACTTCAAATCTCCAGAACTGTGAGCTAAATGTATCTCTTTCACATGTAGCTTGTCTCAGGTATTTTTTTATGATAATAAACATGCTGACTAATACAATTAGAGAGATCTAGGTTCAGTACCATAGTCCTGGGCTAGCCCCGAGCAGCTTGTTTAATATCTTCCTTCCTTTCCCTTAGAGACACTGAGGGAGAAGGAGAAGGAAAGAGAGATTCCATCTACTGATTCACTGCCCAAATGCCCACAATGGCTGGGACTGGACCCAGACCAAAGCCAGGAGCTGTTATCACTATCCAGGTCTCCCACATGGGTGGCAGGAACTCAACTACTTGAGACATTGCTGATACTTGAGACATTGCTGCTGCCTCGAAGGGTCGGTATTGGCAGGAAGCTGCAGCCAGGATTCAAACCTCAGATGCTCCAATGTGGGCACAAGCACCTTAACTAATGTCTTAACCTCTACGCTAAACATCCACCCCCTGGCTTTATATTTTGTATAGTGCTTCATAGTTTGTAAAAGACTTTGAAATACAGTGTCTTGTTTATTTTCTGGGTGGTGAATGAAGGAATGAATGGAAGGTTGTTGTAAGAACTGATTGTGATTATATACAGCGTATGCAAAAGAGCACCCCTACATTTGGAAGACTCTCTGGATACAGTCTCTCTCCCTGTAATGGGAGTATTCTCACTCCATACACTGTCCTGTAAGCCTGGGTTTTCAGACCATTCTCCTGTGCTCTAAGCCCAGATACTCAACTGCCTGATGGCCAAGTCTGCTTGTATGACACATAATCATGTTTGTTCCAGTGTCCTAAACTGAAGTCCCACCTCCAAATCTGTTACTTCGCTTATGTTCTCCATCTCCATCAATGATGGTCTTTCCACCCCACCAGAAACCTGTGAGTGAGTCCTCGTGGATTTCTTTCTGCCACTCACTTTTCGCTGTTTCTGCTTCTTGAATATCTCTTCTAGTCCTCTTACGCTTCATACCCCTTGCTGCAGCATTCTTCCAAATACCACATTTTCTCACTTTTGTTGCTACAAAAATATCCCAAGCAATTTCCCTGCCTCTAGGCTAATCCCTCCCAACATGCAGCTGCCAGAGTGATCCTTCTAAAATGCCTTTATGATAAAGTTCAAGCTCACTAGCGAAACACAGAAAAACCTTTGTGATGTGGTATTGCTGACCAAAACTCTTAGCAGCCCTAGAAAGGCAAAGTGTATATGATGCCTCCGTGCTGTTCCCTCAGCCTGGAAAGCCCTTCCAGTTCCTGTTTCGTAAACTCCTATTCATCCTTCCCTTCTTGAACATTCCTGGACTCTCTTATTAGGAAAGCCTTTGTGATTCCACCTCTTCTCCATTTTGTTAGCTCGGCTCTGCTTGTCTTTCACCCCTTCATAATTCTAAGCTGATCGTAATGCTTCATCAATCAACCATCAAGCACTTAACACAAGGTACTCTGCTGATTGATTTGCTTGGTGGTTGTTCTCACTCCATCCTAAGCCCCTTAAGGGCAGACACCAGTTCTGACGGGTTTAGAGCAGTGACCAGCAACAGAAAAACTACTTGGTGGTGGATGTTGAACAGAATCCGTTTTACTTTTTCCAGAGCACAAGGCATGCATGAAAGAGATTAATTTACTCCACATGGGAAGTTGCTGCCCAGGCTTACCAAAAGGTCAGGTCTATATAAAGTGGTGTTATTTTTCCCCCTTTCCTTTAGCAAGACATTTGAAAAAAAACAAAAGCATAGTTGAAAAGCTCGGACCTATCTCTGATGTGGAAAATGACCACAGAATCCAATTCTTACCACGCCGAAGCTGTTCTTAGAGCCGTCTTCAAGTGCAATCCCTGACAACAGCAGTGACAGCACGTGGAAACCTGTGCTGTCAAATTATTGAATTCCATTCCAGACCTACTGAATTGCACACTCTGGGAAAGGGGCCTCACACTCTAGCTAACAGATCCACCAGGCAGTCCTGATGCTCACTTTAGTTTGAGAGTCAAGGCCCTGGGCACCCATAGAAAGGTATTAGCGTTATTGGGCATCTGTTGTACAGCAAGGCATTTGTTTTACTTGCTAATTTTTTTTAGGACACCAAATTAATGCTTCAAGATTCAGTTCTGCAAAGATACCTTTTATTCTATTGGTGATTATTTTAGATGCAGCAGTCTTGAGTCTGCCATAATTCCTGGCCTCATTAAAAAGTACATCGGGTGCTGACATTGTGGTGTAGTAGGCTAAATTGCCAGCATCCCATCTGGGCACTGGTTCATGTCCCGGCTGTTCCACTTGTGATCCAGCTCCCTACTAATGGCCTGGGAAAAGAAGCAGCAGATGACCCAAGTGTTTGGGCCCCTGCCACCCATGTGGGAGACTCAGATGAAACTTCTAGCTCCTGGCTTCAGCCTGGCCCTGAGCTGGCCATTGTAGCCATCTGGCAAAAGAACCAACAGTTGGAAGATTCTCTCTCTCTCTCTCTCTCTCTCTCCCTCTCCCTCTCCCTCTCCCTCTCCCTTCCCCTCCCCTCCCCTCCCCTATGTATCATAACTCTGACTTTCAAGTAAATAAATGAATCTTAAGAGAAAAGATATATATTCCACATGGCTTTTCTTAACCTTCTTCAAAAGTGAGTCCTCTCTTGTGTGCACTGAGTCATGGCACTGAAGTGACACCTTAAGTAGATGGCCTTAAACCACAGAAATCCTAGCAGCTGCTTATCTCTCATAGTTTTTACAGGGCATGGGCCCTGCTTTTGTGCTGAGGTCTATACCCACTCGCCTTTAGAAAGTACCTGCCACAAGTGGAGCTCAACCTTTGATAAATGTCAGTTCTATAAATGAATAAATCTTCAACAGCATCACAGTACTATCTGTATTTATGTTTGCACTAAAATTACACAGAGCAGGGAGGGAGGTCTGAAAAAACATAACACATGCTTACATGGCAAGAAAGGAGAGAAATAATCATGGAAATAGGGTATTAGCCATGTTTTTTCCCTCTTCTATATTTTTTAGTAGGCATTTCTCAAATCATATCAACTGAGAGGAAACTTTTTTTAATAGGGTTATTTTCTGGACAGATATATATGTTACTTGCTCTTTCTTTCACATGCATGGGAAAATTGCCATTCACTGGTTGATGTCTTTTAAAAAAAATTTTACTTATTTATTTGAAAGTCAGAATTACACAGAGAGAAGAGAGGCAGAGAGAGAGAGGTCTTCTATCTGCTGGTTCACTCCCCAAATGGCTGCAACAGCCAGAACTGGGCTGATCCGAAGCCAGGAGCCAGAAGGTTCCTCCAGGTCTCCCATGTGGGTGCAGCAGCCCAAGCACTTGGGCCATCTTCTACTGCTTTCTCAGGCCATAGTAGAGAGCTGGATCGGAAGAAGAGCCACCAGGACTAGAACTGGCACCCGTATGGGATGCTAGTGCCATAGGCAGAGGATTAACCTGCTGTGTCACAGTGTCAGCCCCAGCTGAGTGGAGTTTTAAAAGCATAAATGTTTAAATGTCTGGGTCCCTTTAGCTGTATGGATCTCTGAAGCTAGTTTTCCTTTGTTTTTAAGAAACAAAGAAAAGGAGAGGGTGAGATAGTTCACTTCCCAGCCCCACAATAGCCATGGCTGGGCTGGGGCCAAGGCCAGGAGCCAGGAACCAATCCAGGTCCCCTGTGTGGATGGCTGGGAACCAACAACTGGAGTCATCACTTGCTGCATCCCAGAGAACGCATTACCGGAAAACTGAAGTCAGAAGCTGTAGCTGAGAATAAAATTCAAAAGCACTCCAAGATAGGATTTGGATGTCTTAACCACTAGGCTGAACACCTGCTCTCTAGATGCTAGTTTTAATACTCTGTCTTGAGTATATAAAATTGTGTTTGGTTGCAACATAGCCTTGGAACTACGAGCATCAGTTCAGGTTGTCGTGATGCTAAAATGTCAAACTCATCTTTGGAGCCTACTCTGTTCAAGGACAGACAAGGACATCTCTTTCCTTGAAAGTGGTCCTCTGTGCCTTTGCCGTTTCCAATTTTGGGATTAAGTTGAAAAAGGAGTTGGGCCCAGAAGCACATACAGAACTTTCTTGCTGTCCTCACACTATAGGCAAAGAGCATCTTTCCAGGGTGAGAAATGGCAAGCGTGGAAGAGCACCATTGGGAATTACCAGCTGTGAAGAAGAAATGCATCTCGCCTTCCACTAAGAATGGGCCAGTGTGAAAGAGAAAGGTAGAGCGGAAGTCTCCCACCTCTACTGCGGTTCACCTGCTAGTTACTGCTGTCTCTAGAACTAGAGGATGGAACAGGAAACTGGTGATTGCTGTCTTGTTATTTCACCTTTCCTATTTTCCTTCCTTCCTTCCCTCTCTTCCTCCATCCCTCCATCCTTCCATTTTAAAGGCAGAAAAAGAACAAGAGAAAGACCCCCACCCCCACCCCACTACTGGTTTGCTACCCAAATGCCCAGAATATCTGCGGCTGGATCAGGCTGAGATCGGGAGCTAGGAACTCTGTCTGGGTCTCCTGTGTGAGTGGCAGGGACCCAAGTACCGGAGCTATCACCTGCTGCCTCCCAGGGTGCACATCAGCAGGAAGCTGGAATCCAAGGGAAACAGGATACCGGCACCCAAGCAGCATCTTAATAGCTAGGTCAAATGCCTGCACCTATTACAATTTTCTTCTTCTTTTTTTTTTTTTTAAGATTTTATTTATCTTTTTGAGAGATAGAGTTACAGACAGTGAGAGGGAGAGACAGAGAAAAAAGTCTTTCGTCAGTTAGTTCACTCCCCAAATGGCTGCAATGGCTGGAAACGCGCCAATCTGAAGCCAGGAGCCAGGTGCTTCTTCCCGGTCTCCCATATGGGTGCAGGGACCAAAGGACTTGGGCCATCCTCCACTGCCTTCCCAGGCCATAGCAGAGAGCTGGATTGGAAGAGGAGTAGCTGGGACTCGAACCAGTGCTCATATGGGATGCCAGTGCCGCAGGCGGAGGATTAACCTACTGCATCACGGCGTCGGCCCCACAATTTTGTTTTTCTTAAGATTAGTAGATTCTGCACCTGTTTCCATGGACATGAAATATCAAAGTCCCCTCAGACACAAGTAGTTTTTCTGAAAAGTCATAAATTTCTAGATGTTGGAATTGGAAAGGTATATAGTTAAAATGTTTTACACTTCCCTATAGTGAGAAGCTAATGATATTGATAATTATTATGGCTTATTATCTTCCCATTAGAAAATGAAAATAAACATAGAAGTGAGTGAAAAGTAAAGATAAAGTCTTTATTTGTAGCATAACTATTTTTGTGAGCAAGAATATTGATATCTACAACATCAGTGCTGTTGAACTTCAATTTCAGTAGTCACATGGTCTGTATTCAACAACAACAGAATTGTTATTGCCTGAATAAAGAGGAAACTGAAAAAGTTAGGATGTATTTAAGAACTAGTTCATCGATTAGATTTTTAGCCATTATTCTAAAGGGAACTTGGCATAAATGTGATTCTCTGCAGCATTTTTGTAATAGTAGAAAGAGAGAAACAGCCTAAATGTCCGCACACAGGGAACTGACTAAACATACTGTGATGGAGTGATACCATAAAATATTATGGAACCATTAAAATTGACACACAGAAACTATAGTGTGTCTATAACATGGAATTAGTTAAACATAATATTAAGAATGGGTTTCAAAACGCCATGTATCATATAAACCCATTTTGTGAAATTATATACAAGAATACTTCAAAAAGTTTGCATAAAATGGAATGAAAAGAGTGGCAGGTGTTTACTGTAGCGATTATAACACTGCTTTTAACACATATATCATGCATCAGCATATCTGAGTTGCAATCCCCACTCTGTTGCTGATTTCACCTTCCTGCTAATGTGCATCCAGGGAAACATCAGATGATAGCTCAAGTACGTGGGTCCCTGCCATCCCTGTGGGTGACCCAGATTGAATTCCAGGTGGGTAGCCTCTGCCTGGCCCCGCCTTGGCCGTCCCTGGCATTCGGGGAGTGAACCAATAGATGGGCTATTTCTTTCTGTCAGTCTCTCTCTCGTTTTCTCTCTCCTCCCCAATCCCTGCTTTCCAAATAAATAAAAAATTTTAAATTGAATTAAAAGATAAAGTTGTTGCAAAAACTTTTTGAAATCATACATACAAGGGGTCTTCCAAAAGCTTATGGACAATGTATGCTATGAAAAATCTATGCATGGTTTTCAAAAATTTTTTGTACCAAAGTAAACTTTAAAAACTTTCCAACATTAACAATTATTGTTTAGAAATATGAAAGTGAATTGCTTTCATTTGCATAAAGTTACTATTTTGGGCTAGTGCAACTTTTCCTAAGTCATATTTTGGTGAAACCTGGTAAATTGAGAACCTTTTCATCCAAGTTGAAATTAAAAAAAAATTTTTTCAAGAGGTAAATAAATGATTCTCCCAAAAGATTTTACAATTTTATGAGGAAATAAAGACCATGCAGAAAGACAAGATTATTGCTTTGATTTATAAACAGTAAGGAATTCATCTTGTTCACTGCTATCTAAAGCAGCACCATACTTTCCGTGCAACTTGATGCCAGTTCTGATTGTGACTTTCCTCTTGTTTCTATGGAAACAAACTTTAATGTGATCAGCATTACACAGAAACTTTTTGCACTGAGAAAGGCGAAGGAAAAAGAAAAAAAAAAAAAACTCTGTGTGCTGTGTGCCTAATACACACGTAGCAGGGGTCCTGAATAAATGTTTATTGTTTGGAGAAATAAAATAGAAATAGTATCACATAGACAATTGCATGCTAAACAGATGTGTTGCTAAAATTTGCATATGTAAACATCTTTGAACAAACTTTGGCAAAACAGAAAGATAGAGAGTTGTTTTTGCTTCCCTTTAGACCCAGATTGTAGCACAAAGAGAGCTGTCTAAGTCAAGGCTTAAATAGCTTAATTGTGCAGCAAGTTAGAAGTTACAGGGTCAGAGTAATGTTAAGTAAATGAAGCTGTTTTGGAGAAAACCTGTAATGCCGCATTCCTGGTCTCCAAAGGCACAGTGCCATTTTTGTGTGTGTTAAATCATTTTAAGGCCAAATACTGGTGTTTGCTGACTTCCAGAGCCTCCTTATGTTTCCAGCCTTTGCAAAACAACATAGCCAAGCACACGGTGTCTAAATCTGGTGGGCTTCTTCTGACATTTTGCTTGGAAGATATTTGAATGCACGCTGTTGTTTGAGGCTTTTTGTTTATTTGTTTGGTTCCTGCTCATAATCTGGCCTTTTAAAGAAAAATTTTAGATTCTAACCCTCGACAGTTTACATTTTGAAAGCTGTCTGGAAATTCTGACCCTAGTAAGATGGGTGGCTCTTGTGAAATTATGGGAACCTTTAACATGGGAGAGAAGTGTAGTATCTAGATGTATAAGCCAAGAGGCTTTAACAAATATAGCAATCAGGATTTGATTATCTCAACAGATACTCACGAAATTCCTACTGTGTGACTGACACTTGCAGTAGCATATGTTGAACAAACAAAAATCCTGTTCTCATGGAGCTTATATTCTACCAGAGTGGACAAAGTAAACAAAAATAAAATGCATAGGATGTTAGATGGCGGCAAGTGCTGTGGAATAGAAGTCCGAGACAAGGGTCAGTTCTGAAATAGGAAGGTAATAGGAGCCTCACCCAGAAGGTGGCATTTGCGCAAGGACCTCCAGGAGGGTTAGGAGAGTGCCAAGCAGATGTCAAGAGGAAGCACATTCCAGGCAGGCTGAGAAGAATGTGGAAATTCTGAGACGGGAGCATCCCTGGCACCTTCTAGCACTAACAAGGTGGCCGGTACGTCTGGAGCCCTAAGCAAGGCAGAGAAGAATGGGACTGGGTATCAACGACGTCATGGGCTCTGGAGGCTGATTGTGTAGGTTATAGACCATGCAAAGGATTTTAAGTTTGGTTCTGAGTGAAGCATTGGGGAGTTTTAAGCATAATCCAACTTAGGCTTTACATGGATCTTCCTGGCCATGATGTTTTCAAAAGACTAAAGGGAGAGAGGGCAGAACTTTAAATGAGATTGTGTAGGAAGCTATGGTATTAACACAAATAAGAAATTATGTGTCTTGAAACTGACTGCTAGTGGTAGGAGTAATGTGATTTGTTGGATTCTGAATATCTGGTAGAGACAACAGCAATTCTAATGAACAGGATTTGAGGCTTGAAAGGAGAGAAATCAGTGAACATGCCAAGTCTTTTTACTGGAGTAACTAGAAGAATGCAGTTCTTAGCAAGAAGGAGAAAAATGTGGGGGATCAAGCTTTGGAGGATCAGCAGCTCAGTGTTGGGCATCTTAAGTCTTAGACATGGAGGAAGAGATGTCACTTGGACATAGGAGCCTAAGTGTTCGGGGGACATGTCTGAGGCTGGTCAGTCATCAAAGACTAGAATCGTAGACATTACTTAAAGTCATATAGCTCAATGCGAGGTCTCTGAGCTCTGGGGTTCCCAACATGTAGAGGTCAAGGAGATAGGGAGGAACCCCTAGAGGACTAGAAGTGGGGGTGAGTGAGGGAGAAGGGCAGCCTGGAAGTGAAATGAAGAATACATTGGAGGGAAACAACAAGTGAGAAGAGGCTTTTGATGGTTTATCTTTATTTACTGGGACATGCAAAGTGAGTAGAAGGGAAGAAAATAAGATATTTATCCTGGGTCCTGATGGCGGCAGCTGTGTTAATGCCTTCCCAGGGGCTGTCTACAACAGTTGGTTAGGCTGAATAGGGAGCTGAAGCATAGCCATAAAGTGATGAGTCACGTCATTTGCAGCCATAGAACCCTCAAAGTGCTCACAGTACCACAGATACTTGAGAAATACCTGAAAGAAAACCTAGTTTAATCCTTCATACTGGGACAGCATCATGGCAAAGTGGATTAAGCCACCACTTGCCAAGTCCACATCCCATTTTGGAGAGTCGGTTCAAGTCCTAGCTACTCCGCTGCCCATCTAGCTCTCTGCTAATGCATCTGGTAGGCAACAGATGGTTGCCCATGTATTTGGGCCACTGCCGTCCACATGGGAGACCCAAATGGAGTTCCTGACTCCTGGCTTTGACCTGGCCCAGCCCTGGCTGTTGTGGGCATTTGTGTAGTTGACTAGTAGATAGAAGATCTCTCTCTTTCCCTCTGCCTTTCAAATAAATAAATCTTTATTTAAAAAAAAAATCCCTAACCTTCTATAAAATTCCCACCAGAAAGTCATCCAATTATTTTTCTTAATTATTTTCAGTATCAGGAGACTTCAAATTTCTAAAAAGTTCCAGCATCTTTGACTCCTTCTAGCAGTTCCCATATAAGTGAACAAGTCATTGCCATGGTCCATGAGTGAAGTGACTAGTTTATAACTTTTTGAGTGTTTCTCAGTTTTCAGAGATGGATCCCAAGTGACATTCATTCAAGCAAGCCAGCATTTGCTTGATTTACATATTAATTTTCCTGCTAAGGTGGGTTTTTGATTTTTCAGATGTTTTGTTTTTCAAAGCCACTTGGGTAGCAAATATATTTACCTACTTTTAAAGATGGATGCTTAGTACTGCCATGGTAGAGGAGAAATAGAAAGGTAAGACCTCCAGACTGCATCATAGCATCAAGCTTTATAATAAGCTGAGATGCTGGAGGAAGGAGATGGTCTCCTACATGTTCTGATGTCTGCATCTGTCATTAAGAGCCATCCCCATATTTCCGGAGTCACAAGGACCTCACACTTCATATTGTTTCAACAGGTGCCATATGTCAAATGCCCCTTCCTATAGGAGGGACTGCTGAGTTGTGCCAACCGCACAGAAAAATAGCAAACAGACTGAATGAGCAATCAGAACCGGGTCCCAGGAGGTGTAAAAGCCCCAGTTTCCGCCTCCCTGAGAAAGTGAGGTTGCCTCCTGCAGGACTTGAGGGGCAGCCCTTCTATAATTGGACACAGCTCTGTCCCTGTGAAGTGTGACCAGCTGAAACCAGCCACTGGGGGAGCTGAGCCCCTGCAGGGAGGACACACAGGTAGTCAGTGCTTTCCTTCTCCTGCTCCCTGCCAATGGTTACCCCTGCACTGGGTTGCGATTCTACCTCTGGGCAGCAGCGGCCAGTTAATAACGCAGCTAGAATGGAAAGCAAAAATCAGTGCCATGTGCGGTAAGCAGGAGGTAATTACATTTTCACTTGTTTAATTAAGTTTCACTTTCTGGTTGCCTTGAGGGAACTGTAGGGAAAGAGTTTTTAGAGGTCCCCCCCCTTATTATTCTGTTGCCCACCCCCCTACTGGCTAGAAACAGCAATTCCACATTGTGTTGAAATGGATATGCTGTGTTTGTATTGGCTGAATTAAGCATCTGTAATCATATATTTCCTCTCTTTTGTCTCTTTGTGCCGCAGCCTTAATATGTGGGACAGGAATTTCATTTAATGGAGACATAAATTTTCTATTGTCTTAGGGCTTATTTAAGCAGCTCCTCTCCACTAGAATGCTTTTCTGAAGCTTTAGTCATCAGCTCAGCACTGACTCTACTGTTGTTTCCCACCATTTTCTTCAAATACCACGTGTATTCCGTGGAAATGCAGGGAGCTGATACATTTGTTGCATGTGTAAGGCAGTCTGCTTTCGTCTCCTGGGTTTTGCACATATATGCAGTTTTACACTGGGGAGGCACAGTTTCTCAGAAGGCTGCACAGGAGGACTGCAGCCTTCCTCAGCAGGCTGCGAGGCCATCCCTTCTCTTCCTAATTATCTGTAGACCTTTACATGGAAAAATATATGATATGCTCAATGGAAGATTGACTTTTCCATAAGCTTATGGTTTAGTAAGCCTCAAATATTTCTAAATGTATGTACCTTGAGTATTAATTCTGTCATAGAAAGGGCTCATTGTACACATTTTTACAAATATGATATTCACTGAGGCATATCCCTGGCAAAATACCCAGCCACATAAGTGCAAATGCCCATCACAGTACAAGAAACCTACAATAAGTACATCTTGCCGTTCAGCACCTAGCTATGAATATGTCAAACCATTATTAGATTCTACTCTTGTGGTTAGGACACTATTTGAAACTTGCAAACTATTCTGAGTTACAATTAATTAATTAGGGAGAGATGTGATCACCTGCACTTATCAGTGAAGGCCAGACTCACACCAATGTATTCTTTTTATGACTGCCATTGGTGAAGTCCAGCTTAGCACCCACAGAGGCGGGACGTAGTCTTGCCTGGTGAGTGGCATCACTAGGTTATGCTCCATACTCCTTTTCTTTTGAACAGGGTTTCTCTCTGCAGACTTCAGTACGGTGTTGCTGCATCCTATGCCACACTGTAGTTATTCACTTGAAGGTTTACACCATGTCCATGAGTAATGCATGGGGAAAATATTTGTTATTTTTCTGCCACTGCCAACTCTCCCCTCCTATTCCAAGCACTGAGGCAAGAAAAGAGCCCCCACTTTTCTGCCAAGTTTGATTGACTGAAGTGCTTTCCTTGGAGCATTCGTGGTCTGGCGATTACTTAACCTCTTTTGTAGCTAGGCTTTCTCTGAAGCTGTGTCTAAACGTCATTTAACACTGGGTGTTTTGTGCACCAGCAAGCACATCATACAGTTTATGTCACAACTTGAAATGCATTGATTTTTGTTAGGTTATTACATATCCTTGCGATTGTTAAGTCCTGGTTGCTGTTAACTTTTTGAAAGCCAGAGGATCCTGCCCTTAGATGTCTTCTCCTTACAGAGTGTAATACATCTATGATACCATACTTAGCACATTAAATATGACCTTGCAAGGTCAATTAATTACCCTGTGCAGAAGCAAGATGTGTTGTCTGATAGCTTAGTTGTTTCAGTATCAGAAGCAATAGTTTGTGTTACTTCTAACCTTTTTATTTCTGGAAAATCTTAAGAAGTAATTTTGTCATGATTCCTACTTTGTTACAATGGCTAGAAGAATTTTAATGTTGAATTTGCAGGCCCTCCTTTAAAAGCTTGTGAGATATAACTTGAAACTATAGCATGGTAAAGCAGCTAAGGAGAGATTCCAAGATGAGTAAAATAAATTGAAGGGAAATGAAATCGGTTTGTCCAGTATGACTAAGAGGGCCAGGAATAGAACCTGATTCCTAATAAAACACATTTTTGCGTGGGTGGCACAAAAGAACAGGACATGTTAACAATCAGAAAGAACTCAAGCTCAGCCATAAAGCATATTTGTACACACTGGTGCGTATTGTGTTCAAATGAGTTATTTTTGCCTCCATCTGTTCCAATACACATTCCTGCCAGAGGTAGGTATTGGTTTGGAGACTTTTCCTCCAGGAGCATGCAATAGTCAGAGTTTCCAGATACAGAACTGAGTAGGGGTCCCACTGTTGTAAAAAGAGAAAATCAAAGCAAATCGGCTAATGGGTTCCACGCTTTGTCATTAATTCTCTGGCAGCTGACATCTTGGTTTGTGAGGGGCCTTTCCAAAGGTTATAGACCTGAAGCCTGTGCATGGGGCTAGGTCCCCCAACCCAGTCTGTGTGGGGATGAACAGTTGCCTTGGCAAGTGTAGGCAAATACAGAGATACTCAAAAATGCTGCCGCCTCTCAAGGTACAGAATCCAGAGCAGGGATCTGGCTCTTCTTTGAATTGTAATTCTAACTAACATTTATTTCAGAGGGATTTCTATACATGATCTCAGTTTTCCCCCTAGAAAGCCTCCAAGAAGAAAATATCTTAATCCTCTAATAGTACAGATCCTGTATGAGGGCAGAAACAGACTCAGGAAGATGGTGACACGCACAAGGCTGCATGACTAATAAATAAGGATTGGGTATATTCCAATGTGGCTGCCCTTTTTGTGATACCGACCACTTCGACTACTCAGAGGGGTCCTTGTAGCCACAAATGCCTTCTTCCACACCTGCAGAGAACAAGTGCAGACTCAAAAGGAGTTTCTCTTGTGCTTAGGGGATAGGTAAAATGTCAGAATCACATCCCACCTTTCCCTTCTTTCAAAACTATGTTACTTTCTCCTGGGGTGAACATACATCACTGATGTGTGGTAATCTACCTCTTAGATCCCCAACTTTTTTTTTTTAAGATTTACAGAGAGGGTAGAGAGAGAGAGTTCTTCTATCCACTGGTTCACTCCCCAGATGGCCATAACGGCCGGAGCTGTGCCGATCCGAAGCCAGGAGCTTCTTCCCAGTCTCCCACATGGGTGCAGGGCCCAAGGACTTGGGCCATCTTCCACTGCTCTCCCAGACCATAGCAGAGAGCTGGATAGAAGAGGAGCATCCGGGACTAGAACCAGCACCCATATGGATGATGGCGCTTCAGGCCAGGCCTTTAACCTGCTGCGCCACAGCACTGGCCCTAATCCCCACCTTTCAGCACCTGACTTCCTTTTAAGGTGCAGTAATAGTCTGATTTTCCTTTAAGATACACAAATATTTTTTGATTGAGAAACATTTTAGAAATGCCAAACATATCATTGTGATGAAATAATAGTGACTAATATTGCTGTTAAATTGCTGGAATTATAATGGCTTTAACCTTTTTTTTTATTCAATGTGTTTATTCCAGTCTGTTTTATCTTGCCTTTTAAATGGCCTTATTGGCTCTGAAACATTAACAAACAATGTTGGTCTCTCTCATGGATTTCCTTCTTGCATTTATCAGCCATCAGCAGTGTTTTCAAAATATATCTGAATTAGAGATGGCATTGTGGAAAGCATTTTTACTGATTTCTAATAAAAGGAAAGCTGAATAAATCAGAATTGATTAATGAGCTGATATTATACCCTATTTGATGGTGAATAAAATTGCTCTTGAGAAATAAATTATGTAGATATTACAATACCATACTGTACTCTACCCAATCAACTAAACATAACTAAAATAGAAAATTCTGAACCTCTTTTTTATTTTTTAACTGCTGGAGAAGCAGTTTACTGCTAGAGAATAGGATAATGATTATTATCAAACCTGTCCAGAGATCAATAAAACATAGATGCAAAGGAAACAGGAATTCTTTAGCTTATTAGTGGACACAAAGAAGTGCAGGAATGTGAGATTTTGGTAAATCTTGAAAATATGGCACCCACAGCTAAAAATTCAAAACTTGCCATTGCTTGGGTAATAAAACAGATCACTAAAACAATGATAAAGAAATATTAAAATTTTAAATTAAGAATAAATAGAAATGGTGAAAAATGAGAAAACAAAATAAGCAATTAGTCAAAATCTTGGAGAATTTGTTTGCTTTTATTTTTGTGAATGTTATTTATGCAGTAAATAATAATTCCAGTTGTAAATTAAGTTGATCTCTGAGGACGTTAAATCAGCACAATTAGATAAGTAAATAATTGAATTTGTGACTAAACTCTGTTTTATCATAGTTTCCCCTAGCAATTTCTAATCTGCCATCTCAATGTCATCCTTTTACTGACGCAGGTCAGTGGGCATCAAATTTCAGCATGCTTTATGATGCTGGTCAAAAAGGAGACTTGTAGGTTCAGTCATTGTTGGGTAAAACCCCTGAAGATACAGGGATTTCAGCCCACCTATTGAAAACACCACCATAAATGATTAGCCAGTAGGGAAATGATACTTGGAACCAGGGAATGCAATTGGCTCTATGAAGTCTGACCCTAGCAAATACACATTTTTAAGGTTAAATTTTTGTTCATGATGATACATTAGAAATCTGTGATATTATGCATGTTGGTGGAGAAAAATTACAAACCAGTTGGCCACTTATAATTCACTTTTTTGAATGTGCAGTGATAAGAATGACCTAATTCAGCTCTTCGATGTTTAGAGAGGAGCAGTGTGAGGCTCAGAGAGTTGCAGGCATGTTATATTGCTGGCTGATGACCAAAAAAGATATTTTATTCTTTCCATTTATTATTTTTCCTTTTTCCAAATTTCTCGGAAAATGGCCTACTAGTATCAAAAAGGCCTGGGTACTCCAAGTGCCTGTTAGCTAATGATTTTGCCTAATACAGAAAAATAAAATTTGAGGCTTTGCATAAGCATAAACACAGTTAACAAAAGCAAATCTATGGTTATGACTATAGAATATGTCTTACCCTTTGTCTTCAAAGATCTTTTGTACCATTGAACGGAATGATGATGTTGAGTTGTTATAGGCATAAAATTTGAAATAAATAATGAGACTCCATGATATGCTAGATTGGTTTTCCTGTCAGAAAGATACTTGGTATCTCTTAGGCTTGTCAGAGTTGCCCTCTTCCCCCAAACCTTTTTAAGAGTTAATTGGCATCTTATTTGATCTGCCTCCCTACTAAATCAATTAGGGTTTTGAAAAATTTGGTTTGTTTTCCTACAAACAACAACAAAAACATTGTTTGAAACTAAAGAGATTACAAATGGGCATTTTTTATTTCTCCCCTCATCTTACAGTGTTTCTGGAACAAGGTCATTACTGGTGTTGATTTAGTAACTGAGAGTGTACCAAGGCTCAGCATCACTATCTCATGGTTCTCTTGCCCTTTCTCTACCAGTCTCAAACAACATGGGTCACATCAGCACTCAAAGCAGGATGGAGGGAAAAGGAGTGGGATCAGCACAGATGGTTCTTTGATCAGAAAGACTGAAGGTTTCGCAGAAGATCTCCCTTGACCACCAAGCATCCCCCTTATTGGCCAGAACTGTACCACATCTCCATTCCAACAACTAGAAACACTAGGAAAAGAAATGCTTTGCTTTAGCTGCTAAAAAGGCAATGGGCCTTGGAGAAGAGGGATGAGAATGGGTGTGATGTGACAGAGCATCTGACATTCTCTTGGTTCTCAAAGCAACTCCTGTGAGTCCAGTGTCACCTGAATACAGACTGGGCCTCAAGGGACAACTCCAGCTCCAGACATTCTCCCTTCTCTTCTCTTCTCCCTTCCTTCTGGACTCTCTAACTCAGAGTGCCCTACCTCCTCTTCCCTTTGCACAAACCACACAGAATGACTGGCAGATGTCCAACAACATGTCCTCCCTACCTCTTTAGAAGAATAATGATTTTTTGAAAAAAGCTTTTTTGTTTGTTTGAAAGTCAAGAGGGCAGGAGGATGGAGAGAGAGATTGATCTTCCATCTGCTGGTTCACTTAGAATACTAAGGAGCTGGCATTGTAGTACAACAGGTTAAATGGCTACTTGGGTGCCTGTTTTCCATATTAGAGTGCTGGAGATCATATCCCACCTCTGCTTCCAATCCAGTTTCCTGCTAATGCTCCTGGGAGGCAACTGATGTTGACCCAAGTACTTGGTTTCCTGCCACCCATGGACGAGACCTTGATGGAGTTTATAGCTCCTGGTTTCTCTTTGACATAGCCTCAGCTGTTGCAGCTATGAGGAGTGAACCAGCAGATGGACGATCTCTTTCTCGATTTCCCCATCTCTGTCTGTCACTCTGCCTTTCAAATAAATAAAACTTTTTTAATTAAAAAAAAGTCATCAATAATAAAGAGTAAGTACTGAGTCAACATGACATACTGCTACTGTAAAAAAAAAATGTATTCTAAGTCAGTATCTTGAAAGTATATCCTTAGGCTTTTCTTCAGGTAGCTTTTATATTGAACCATAAAAAGATATCTTCTTCTGCTGGGCTCAGGCTCTGTCAGTCATATTGAGATTATGCAGAAATGGAGGTGTTGACACCTTTACTGAGCAGAGTAAAGGTCTTCCAAGCAGGCAACTGGTGGATGATAATACCTTGACTTGCCAGGTATGTTGATGGCTACCCTTGGCTGGGAGATTGGCTCTCTCCTTGATTTTGACTGTTTTTGTGTGTGTTGGAGAAATCTTATGAGTCATGCTACCCTGTCCAGCTCGGTAGAATTTGAAGGAGCCTCTGAACTGTTGCATAAAACGGATTTTGCCAGTGGTTGTCTTCAGCATACCCACAGGAGAAAGGCTAGTCAGCGTATGCATGGAAATTCTAGACAAACAACTGAAGCTAGAGACACCTCTGTGTATAAATGCTTCCAGATGGAGACGAGGTTTTCACTTCACTCTTCACAATTTTCCTTCTAGAGACTTATTGAGACAGAAGCACTGGAGCAAAGTGCATTAGAATCATTGGCCCTGGTTTCCCTTCTGAGTGAAGCCGACTTCCAGTTGCAGGGGGAAAGCACTGTCTAAAAAATAAATCTTAATGTATTCCCTGTCATCTATCAACACATGCTTCTCAGAAGAAGAGAAAGAAAATCCATCTGAGGAAAACAGGCCGGAGTTGGTGGAACATCTTGAAGGGGGCTGGTCTTCTCTGAGCAAATTAAAACGACATGCAGGAGGCCTTAAGGAAGACTCTGTGGTTGTCAAGCAGAGTAGCATAAAGGAGGAACTTCAAGCTGTAGGTTCAAAACAACACTCTGCCGTTATTTGTGCCATGAACTTGTTAGGTTTATTGTCACACTTTGCATGAGTTCTGAACAGAGTTCAGGAGATAAAAAAAGGAAAAATGCTTGGACCCACAAAAAAATGCCATGAAATATTCCTAGCTCTTACCCAGCAGATCCTCCTCCTTCTACTGCTTCCTGTACATAAGGCAAGGATACCAACATTTGCCTGAAGCAAAAACACATGTATTTCAACCAAATAAATAAATAAAAAGGAATGAAAGTCTGAGTACGCCATGTTACTCTTACTGGCTGACTCCTATTAGGCCTCTTGTTATTTTTAAAATTTCTTTTAGGCCCTGGGCTGATGGGCCTGTGTTAATGAGTGATTTAGAATCTGCTGATAGTGGCTGGAAGGGAGCATGAAGGGATATTTAACGTCTTTGTTCACCGGGTGAGAGCCCAGGATTCTTGGGCTCAGGTGTCTACCCAGTCAGCGGTGGTGGGACCTGGACCCTTGTCTAACAAGTGAGCGTGATTTCTCTCTGGGGAAGACAGCTGCAAGTCCCAGGTAATGGGACTGAAGAGAATGTTGGCCTCCCAGCTCCTGTGCGCCAGGGCAGTGGATAACAACAGGATGTGGCTTTGAAACACATGTAAGCTGCTTCAAGCTGCCTCTTTCAGTTTCATTCTTTTTTAAGGCACTTAGAAAATAGGATCCACATCTTTGAAGCAAACATTTTCTCTTGCTATTGGTGTTTTTTTTTTTTTTTTTTTTGGTCACAGTTTCATCTTAGATGAGGACTGATGCATTCAAGTACCTCAATTAGTACCAATATATGTTGAATTGATACAACATACAAATGGAAACATGGGATAGTCATGAAGTAGGCAGAACACAATGCACCCTAGAGAAGTTTCACTTTATGTAAATATGAAAATGGATCGTGCTCAGCATCCATTAAGGATGTTAAAGCCACTTCACTGCTGTGCTTTGGACTTAGCTGATGGTTTGAATGAATAGAACTGAAAGATAAGAAGAACGATAAATACAACATGATAAAAATTAAATACATTTAGTTTTAAATTGTTTTTAAAGAGGTTGTGACATTTGAGCAGGCCATCAAATTAAGATCAAATTAGGATCAAGTAGACAAATCTACATGCACTTTTATCCCAGCAGAGACTGGAGGAAATGCAAAGGAAGCAAATTGATGTGTTTTCATTGTTATTCCAGACTTCACACTCCCTTCACTGTCCTCTTAGCTCCTTTTTCTGATCCATTCTTTTACCCTCTGTTCCTGGCTGTCTTTCCTACCCTTGCCTGTCTCCCTTTCTCTTCTTCCCTTCCTTTCACTATAGCCTTCTCTCCCATGGGAGAGAAAAGATGGGTACAAGGCAGTGTCAGGGTTGTTCAACAGAGAAATAAGTACTAGATTTTTTTTTTCAAGTTTGGAGTTGTCCTTGTACTTGAAAATATGCATATGATAAAAAGGGGTTGCTATTTCAATTCACATTGTCTTGAAAACACTGAAGACTCTTTTCTAGTATTGTCCACAAGGAAGACTTTCTTGGATTGAAGACTATAATTATACTTGATGAGCAAATACCTTGGAAGGGAATTCATTCCAAGTCATGTAACAAAGATTCAATTTGATGTGTATTTACTAAATGCCTAATGTGCCCATGCATCTTTTATTCATTTATAATAACAAGATATAGTGAGTTTGTAGTCTGTGCCAGCCTATACTTGACGTTGAACATCCAAGAGGCTCCATGATTCCTATTCTCAAGAACTTACAGTCTAATGGAGGGGAGAAGAGTGTAGAAACCATCAATTACAGGGTGACAAGAAAGGGTTCTAAATAGCACAAAGAGCTGTGATTTTAAACAAATGATGCAAACCAGTTATCTTTTGCTAAATGAGCTAGATGGCTACTGGAAATTTGGCAATAAAGCAAACTTTATATAAATTGCAATATTTTCCTACAACTCCATTATAAAATTAGAAAGGTTTTCTCATAGAGAAGGCTCCTAAAATGCTGAATACAAACCTTGGAATCGCAGCCAACACTGCCCTTTGCCTCTGTGTGGCCTGCTGAACATTTTATTTTCCCAAGGTAATCCTTGCTTTCATTTGCAGTCCCCATCTTGCCACTCACTGCTTTCTTCTTGACACACTTGTCTCACTGTGGGATTGCCCTACCTTGGGAGCAGAAGTATCCCCTCCTTTCTTACTGAGTGTCTTGTGTCTTAGCCTGTCTCGACTTTAGTTCCCCTTCCTTCCTGTCTGTTGAAATATTGATGGCATCTAATAGAGCAAAGCAAGATGCATTCCAGCCTAATATGCTTCTGTGGCTTCACATGTATAAGATGAGTAACTTCCTATCTTTGTCCAGCTCAAGAATGAACCAAGATGAAGAATGTCCCTTTAGTCATTCATTCAATGAATATTTATTGACTGCCTACCACGTACTGCCAGAAACACAGTTCCTGACTTCAGGAGCCTGCCACAGAGTGTGGCTAGACAGCATTCATTAATTATTGGTTTCTAATTGTGATAACACTACCAAGAACAAATGTAGGTTTCTATGAGTATGGATAGAAAGGGAGCTGACTTTGGAAGATTTGAAAAGATCAGAAAGGGTTTCCCTGAGAAGGTGATATTTAAGCTGATATTTGAAAGAGAAGTAGAACTTGCTCCAGGCAGAGGAAAGAGTAAAGGCGCTGGGGCAGAAAGAAACATTGTGGTTTTCAGGCACTTCCAGATCAGACTGTGGAAGGGATATGAGGGGCTGGCACTGTGGTGGTGGTGTAGGTTAAGCCACCCCTGGCAGTGTTGGCATCACATGTGAGTGCCGATTCAAGTCCTGGTTGTTCCACTTCCAATCCAGCTTCCTGCTCGTGTGCCTAGGAAAGCAACAGAAGATGGTCCAAGTGCTTGGGCCCATGCCATTTATGTAGGAGACCTGGATGGAATTCCTGACTCTTGGCTTTGGCCTGGCCAATGCAGCCATTTGAGGAATGAACCAGCATATGGAAATTCAATGCCCCCCCCCCTTTTCTCTCTCTGCCTTTCAAATAAATCAGAAAAAAAAAGAGAAATGGAACTAATTACATGGGCTTTGGAATCAGACTTTCCAAGTCTAGACACTAGGTTCCCAGCTATCCTCTTTGAGAAACGTTTTGTGGGAATTAAAAAATAGACAGCCTGCTTTACTGAGGATAATAATAAGGTCTGGAGAGTAGCCACAGAGGGTTGGTACAGGTGCTCAGTGAGATCATCCCAGGTGGAACCCCGTGCACCTTCAGCTCCGCTCTTGGCCTGTAGCTTTATCCTTCCCTCCTCTGGACACAGTGGCTGCAGCCACGGGCATCCTGGCCTCATCCCTGCAGGAGGAAGGAGGAAAATGTGTGATGCTGGCTATTTTTATCAGAAAAGTCCAAAGTTTCCCGGAGGCCCTCGAGTAGACTTCTGCCTGTGTGTCCATGGCCAGAGCACAAGCCAGAAAAATAAGGGGAGAGGAAGTGAGAAGAATGTAGGTCTTCTAATCCCAGTAAGGAAAGCAGCAAGTGGGGGTGACTGGGACTGTGTACTGATGTCCTCAGCAGAGCCGAACACCACCACTTTCTAGCGTTACGATCTCGGGCAGGTCACTGAACTTCTCCAGCTCCTCACTTGCAAACTGGGACTCACAGCAAGTGTCCCCACCCCAGTGGGCTGTTAGGCGGTTAACTGAAATCTCATTGCCCAGCACTTAGTAAGCACTTGGTCCCCGTGCACACCACCGTGTGCTTGACAGGCATGCAGCACCGACTAGCTTAGGAAGAGCTTTGTAAGCGCAACGGATAATTTTGTATTTGGCGTCAGGAGAAGGTTCTAAAGGATTTTAGACATGAAGGTGGCATGGTCATAGCTGTGTTTTCAAAAGAGCCCTCCATTTCTCCTCTGGTTTGTTACATTGCGAAATTTCAGCCTAATGCTTCACTTTCCTGTCTTTGCTCTTTGGCAACTTTGCCTTTGAGTCTTACTTTGGCAATCTCAGTTGTTTTGAGATGTGTGAAATTCGAATCAAATGCAGGTGTTTTCATTCCTTTGATTTTTTTAAAGAGCTTTTTAACTTGGGGCAGTTTAATGTCAGAATATCAACATACTTTTATCAAGATTTTCAAACTCATTTGGCTGATAGTGCAGTTACAGCATAGGAAAAAAAATCCCAAAGATTTTCTTGGACTTCCTTGAACTACTGCCCTACTATTAGGAGCAAGGGCAAGCTTACATGTTTTTTAAAAAAAGCGCTGCAACATTCCTTTCACACTCCCACTCGCCCCTGAGGTTCTTCCACTTCCTTCCTCTGGCTTTTTTTAGAAGCAAGTGTGTTTTTCTCACGTCCGGCAACAAAGGATGTTTTGTGCCGATACTGAGGTTTGTGTGTGTGACTGACTTTAGAATTCTTTCTAGAAAGTGCGATTACTATTTGCATAGAACTAGTAGAATTTTATCTTAAGTGAACCTCTCAGAGGATTGTTTGTTTTTGCTTGGATTTGACATCATTTCAGATCACTTTCCCCTATGTTTTTAAATAATCCTACTCGAATCTTTTAAAATTCCTTCCCAAGTCCCATACAAGTTCTTATCTCTTAAAAAGAATGTTCCAGTGATGATTTCAGGATATTGTGTTTATTTCTAGATGCCATGTTTAAGAGTTCTCATCTCTCTCTTCACTGTGTTTGGTGATGTCAGAATGAGAAGGGACGAAGCTTCGGTGACTTTCACAGAGGAAAGCTCTGGGCCGCGGAGTGTCCTGTCCTGGGGCTCTGACATGCCTTGACATTAGGTGTTTCCATCTGATTGTAATTCCTGAGCAATGAGACCAGACTGAATAAACTGAATTCTCAGATGGCTGAGAATTGTATCATAAATCCTACGAGAGAATTTACCTCTCCATTGTAAGATAATATAAATCATGTAAAACATGCTGAGATGGCTTTGCCTTTCCTTGAGGAGAATTGGGGTTTACTTCCTAGGTTTTCTGTCTCGACAAACAGAAAGATTAAATGAGTCTCTGAAGATTTCAGATGCATTTTGGTGGCTCATCTCTGTCAATGTGCTACCAGCAAAAATCCCTGCAATCAATATATTACGAAGAGGTAACAACCACAGCTGCTGTAGAAAACAAGCCTGCATTGCAGACACTGCTTGGCTGCTTTAGGTAAATGACAAGCTCTGTGGTCTAGGTACAAAGGTTTCCCCTCTCTGAGATTCCTCTTCAGGTGGAGTTAAGGACAGGGAGCTTGGATTTCAAGACCAATCTAATGTTGACTATTTTTTGTATTTGTCACATTAAATCAACATATCCCAGGTAGCTTTCCATAGCTATTTTAACATTGATTTTCCTCTCCCAAAATAAATCGAAAGATTCTAAAAATCAAAGGCAGTTTTCCTTGGCGTTTTCTGAGAAACAAAAGGAAGCTGTGTGTTGATGTATTTAGGGGAGAAGGGGGGCCCTCACTGATACATATGATGCAAAGTCATTTTTTAGGGGTCTCTTTCCTCTGTTGAGTGTCTCCTGTAGACAGTCTTTGGTGATTCTTTCCTTGGGGGATTATGCAAAAGAATTTTAAAGCATTTCACTTGACTTTGAGGACTATTTATTTAAAGAGACAAGATATCGCAGTGGGAGGCTATAGTGTTGTGAGAACCCAGGCTCTCATGTCAGCAGTCTGAGATGGGATCCTGCATTTTCCTCTTAACTGGGCAATCATATGTGCGGGTCTTCATGTGGCTCTTCACCTGGAAAATGCAGATAATGAAGATGCTTGCTTCATAGGTTCAAAACAGCAGTGAGGTACAGTTGAGTATGAACAAGACTGAAGCCAGATTCTGTGTGTGTAAATCCCAGTTGTACTGTTTATAGCTGGTGACCTTGGACAAGTTGCATGTAACCTTCCTGTGCCAGAGCTGCCTCATCTAAAGACTGCAGGAGTGTTGAGACTCACCTCGTAGGGCTGTGATGCATATTGAAAGCATTAGTAAAGGTAAACTGCCAAGAACAATGCCTTGCACAAAACTTTTAGGATTTGCTTTCACTATTGGGATTAGGTATTATGCATGGGGAGTACGTGACATCTATGTAGGAGGTATCTACTTATTAAACAGAGAACTCAGCACAGTGTGTAGAACATTTATAGTACACAAAAATATTAGTTGACTTCATTATTTATTGCATATGTCTGTGTGTGTGCATGTGTGTGCATAAAACAAGAGAGACATATTCCCCTACAGTGTGAAGAATGAAAGGGTGTACTTACAACAAGTTCTCCAAAAAGTGGGATTAAAAGATAAGTTTATGAGGCAGGCATTTGGCATAGTAGTTAAAATTCTGCTTGGGATGCCTAGGCTCCATACTGGAATGCCTGATTCAAATCCCTGCTTTACTGCAGATTCTGGTTTCCTGCTGATGCACACCTTGGGAAACAGCAGGTAAAGACTCAAATAGTTGGGTCTCTGCTACCCTTGTGGGAAACTCTGTTTGAGTTCCCTGCTCCTGGCTTTGGCCTGGCCCAACTCTAGCTGTTGTGGGCATTTGGTGAGTAAACCAGTGTGCAAGATAACACACACACACACACATTCTCTCTCTCTCTGTCTTTTCTTCCTTCTCTCCCTCCCTCTTTCTCCCTTTCCCACCCTACTCCTTTGCTCCTTCCCTCCCTTTCTCTGCCCATCTTTTTTTCTCTCTGCCTTTCAATAAAATAAATAAAAATTTTTAAAAGGGAAAAATTTATGTTGGTGCAAAAAAAAACCCGCTTGAAATTCATGTGTACTTTTTCTATAATGTGTATTTTTCATGAATTTTGTCAAGACCCATGATATGCTTGGATTTCCAAAGATTTTGCACAAAAATAACATCTTTTAATTCCATTTTCCATGAACTTTTTGACATACCTTCATATAATTTTATGAAACAGTGTATAGGGAAAAATGGAAATTATTCAGGTCATACATGAGGAGTATCCTTGCTATACTGTATTGTGTTTAAAAGGTTTGTTTTGTTCATATTTGCAGACTCTTTTTTCCCTTGGTGTTTATCCAGCAGTTTCAGCCAGGGATGGAACGTGTAACACCTCATTACATGTTTGGGAAATCAAGAGTTAATCACTGATTTTTGTCTCTATCACTATAGAAATCTAAAATCCTTGATTTGACTAGAAATCTGAGTAATAACATTGCTAATACAGGTGGTTTCCAAAGTTTTCAATTTATAAACAATTTCTATTCCCCAAATTCAGTTACAAAGCAGAAATTTGGACCTCATAATCCATGTTCCCATACAAATAATATTGTAAAAATAATTCAACATCAGGCTCATCTATTTCACTAACTTGGAAGAAAAAAAAAAATGGTACTGTAGAGTACAAATCACCTGCATGATCTTCAGTGTGTGCTCTGAATCCTAGCTGGAAACACATCTCTTTCGCCATGAAAATCCTGGGGATGAGGGGATCATTTTAAATTAAGGAGAGGTAGGAATTTGGGGGATTGTTTTCATTGGGTGACTTCAGCCCTAGTTTTTTGGGCAAGATCAAGGGCAGAGGAGAAGGAGTAGTGGTAGGGTGGGAACAACCACTGTTATGTGTATGCAGTTTGGAATCACTACATTATTGGCAAGGATAGAAAACAGTATGAAAGCTTTGGCATTTGCTTTACTGTCCCCTCCACTCCTTCCTCTCTCTACCACTCACAAATCAGTCAAGGTGAGGTCCTAGTAACTGCAGTTGTCTCAGTCATTGTTCTACAACAGGTACTCCAACTGTGAAATTAAGAGGACTTTCAGATGAAGTAACTCCCCTTTAAAAGGAAGACAGAAAATTGAAGAGCATGTAATGTCATTATCAGTAAAGAAATTATTATTTCTGAATCAAGGCAGATTTAGTTTGTCCAGTCCACTGTTGAGTCCATATGCGAAGACAGCCTGACAATGATACTGAACACCTTATCATTTAAGATGTGACTATCACTTAATGCTTTACACCAAAGAGAAACTGACAGTAACATTTTTTATGATCCAAAGCTAGTAATATTATATCAGTTCATTCATTCCACAAACTTTTACTGTGTACCAAGCACTCTTCTAGGTGCTAAATATATAGAAATGAAAAACAATTTGCCAACCCTAGAAAGATAGCAAACATACAAACAGGTATTATATGGTGATAAATGCCAAGGAGAGGACTTGTTCCATGCCGAATGGGCCATAGGATATAAAGGAGTAAGCTGTGTGTCCATCTAGCAGAGTTTTGAAGGGGGAAAGGAACAGTAAATGCAAGGACTCTGAGCCACAAAAGCAAGGAGGCTCTCACAGCACCACAACAAACTAAGAGACAATGATGGGAACTGAGTGAGGTCACAGAGGTAGCAGGAGTAGGACTGTGTAGACCATTAGAAAGGTTTGCTTGTTCTGAGTAATACAGGAAGCAAAGTAGTTTGGGAAGAACTGTAACAAGATTTGACTTACATTTTTAACGGATTGCTTTGGGTCTTGGATTGAGATAAGTTGAATGTTTATTGTACTACCATAATTGAAAGATGATGATTTCTTGGAACAAGGTAGTAGCATTTGAAGTAGGGAAACATTTGGATTTGGGATATGTTTTGAAGACAGAGCCCATGGGAGGGCCAGAACATTGGATAAGGCACTTAAGAGCGAGACAGCAGACCCAGGGTAACTCAAAATGTGTGGCCTGTGCAACTGGCATTCCCATTTAATAAGCTGGAGAATATCATTGGTATATCACACTTGGTGACTTGAGAAGAGGAGAGGAAGGAAGCTTCATTCTGAACATGTTCAATTGACCTGCCTCATAGATGTTAGGTGGCAATGTCAAGAACTCAGGGGATAATACCTAAAATACATTTGGATATTTAAGGCTGTGAGGCTGAATGAAAATGCCAAGAGAAGACTTGTACTTCAGGGAAAGGGGAGGTGTTTGGACTGAGTGCTCACACTCCACAATATTTAGGGGTAGGAAAGATGAAGTAGAACCAGGGAAGGAGTCGGAGTAGGATTGTCCAGTGAGGGGGCAGATGTGTAAGAAGTTGGTGCCCTAAAAGGCAAGTGAAGAAAGAAATCGAGAAGGAGGGAAGAGTTTATTTGTGTCAAATACTGCCAATAAATTAAGGAAGTTGAGGGCTGATCATTGAATCTGGTGAAGGTCATTGGTAATTTTTAATCAGTGGGGTGTTGGTAAACTGGCTCTGTGAAAAACAATAACAGCAAAATCCTGATGTGTAGTGTTTATTGAGTTCCATGATGTAAATGCTCCTATCTTAGCTAGCATCAGTTTCCCAACAGTTTAACAACTGACTTGGAAGCATTTGGAATATTTAGCAGTTGATTTCTGCTAGGCCCAGGACACATTGCCCTGAGAGGAGCCATGTTGGTGGACTGGTGGGCATTCAAATGGATTCATAAGGAAGAATTGGAGACAGTGAGTATAGACATTTTGTAGGAGTTACACTGTGAAGAAATGATTACTGAACAAAGAAGTGTGGTCAAGAGATGGTTTGCAAATTTTTAAAAAGAGGAGCTATAGCTGCAGGTTTTAGTCATGCAGGTTATAATGATTCAGTTAGAGGGGAAAATTGGTGACAGAGAAAGGGAGAATTCCTGGGGTAAAAGATTGAATAGGAAAGAGGAATGGGTCTGTGACACTGGCAGAGGAGGTGGCTTGATGCCAGATAAGAGCACCTAGCAGAGAATCCAGCAGCACTGTGTGATATAAATACAATGTGAGCCACATTGAATGTAAGAAAAAAAGCACGTGAAATTAACTTTAATGATTATATTTAATCCAATATATACGCATTATCATTTTATTATTAGAACATGTCATGAATATAAAGCAATTATTCATGAGATATTTTGCCTTCACTTTTTTGTTGTAAATCCATTACATTTCACAGAAACAGCATGTTTCAGTTTGGACCTACCAAGTTGCAAGAGACCAATAGTAGCAACTATCATGTTAGAGGTGGCAGGACTCAGCAGTCAGGTGGAAAACCATAGGCATGGGAGATGATGGTGGGCTGGTTGCTTTTACGTCCTCAATGAAACAGGAATCAATTTTATCCAGTGACTGGGAGCAAGAAATGGAAAGGTGCTGGAGGGTTGAGGAGAGATGGAAGAGTGTGAAATAGTCTTGTGGGAGAATGGCAGTTAGTGGAACCAGAGAATATTTTACAATTGGTGCAGCACCACTGGGCCACTTGAGGTCGGGAATCCAAGTTGACAGAGAGATTGGCCATCCTGAGTGTGTGTGTTTCTTTAGCTACTCTCTGCTCTGCACGGGCAGGGGCAGGGGGCATCTGCAAAGTGGATGAAGTTGAATTTGAACAAGGTGAAATGAATTGGGAAAGCAGTCACCAATCTGTCAGTTGAGTAATAAATGTTAAACCTTCCCTATAGGAAATCTGACCTTCTTCCTTTCTGATCTGGGCTTTACACATGTGGGTTGAGGTGGAAGTATGAGATGTCAAATGAGAGTGTGTGGGAAGAGTTCAAAAGCACAGTGACATTTTTTTTTTTTTGACCACTGAACTACTGTCTCAGAATTCTTAGGAAGTTCTCCAAACTTTCTCTAAGGTCACATAACTGAGCTAAACACACACTCTCTTTCCTCAGAATTCATCAAGCTGGCTTGGTCCCATCTAATGTGCACCGTCTGAATCTGATACATACTTGTCATGATTAAGCTGCGCACTTGGTGGGGGTTCAGAAGGTGTTAGTGAGGACTGGTCCCTGTGTGTAACCTGGAGCTGCCAGTCACAGAACAAATCAGGCAGTTTCCAGCAACACACTGAGGTCCTTATGTAAGGAGGATCACACGCAATTTTTGTCTTTGCAGAATTCCTCTCTGTATAATTATTCTTTTGATCATGTTACACATGAAAAGCAACTGGAGTATGAATCATGTCCTTGTTTCACTTGGAATTAACAACTGAGGCAGGGTGCACACAGCGTCTGTGGGAACTGCTGGTCTGAGGGAGGTTCTTAATTGACAAATTCTGTGCATGTCTGCAGCTGGGTCCTCAGAGCAGAGCTGCACCTTTATACACTCCATTGAGCAGTCACGTGGGTCGTTGCCGTCCTGGGTAAATGATTCTAATACGCGCAATCTAAACTTCTCTTCTGTGCATGGGGGGCGGGGAGAGTTCCTTGCTTCTCTGCAAATAATTCAGGTACACGTGTCTCCCCCATTCAGATTTTTGCTGAAACAATGCAGAAGTTTGCTCACGGGGTTTAGCACACAGACGACATAATCAGTACTGCACCTTAGATGGCTCGCAGAACTAGCAGTTTACAAGGAGAGTTTGCAGATACATCCAGGATGTGGATTGTGTGCCTTCTCTAATGCCTTTCTTGATACCCTCTCATGGCCCACCCCCAGCCCCCACCCAGAATCAGTCACCTCATGCCTTGTGCTTCCAGAGCGTGTCTTATCCATGTCCCTCAACACAAAATCCCTTTTAGAACTTTTTGCTTTTGTATATGATGTTCGGCCTTCCCTACCTGTTAAAATCTCCTTATACAGTCCCATGCTACTTAACAGAGATAAGTTGTGAGAAATGCATCAGTGGGTCATTTTGTTATTGCATGAACACCGTAGGTTGTGTCTACACAAACTAAGATGGCTGGGGTGTCACCAGAATATAATCTTATGGGAACACCATCATTTATGCAGTCCATTGTAGCCCAAAACATTATTCCATGGTGCATGACTATACTTCAGAATTCATAAATAACTTGTGAAGGGACAAATGGAATGCCTTATAGTGGAAGGCAGCCTTTTCTGACTTGGTCACTTTCTCATGAACCCCTACCTGCTTAGTTTACGCTTCATTTTAACCACTTATCCAACCTTTAGGATGTGTTCACCCTTTGGTCTCTTTCATAAGTCTGCAACTTTATCCAGCAGAGGGGTTGTGTTTTATGGCTTTGTGGCCCTAGTGCTTCTCATAGTACCTGGCGCTTGATAAGGCCTTACATTTTTGTTGAACATGAAATGCCAAGGATTAAGCATAGTAGTGTGATTGAGGCAAACATAAACATAGCTTGAGTTAGGTCACAATTTTATACCTCACACAAACTTGTATTGAAGTAAATCAGCCAACTGGGTGCATTTCAGATAAAATCTCAAAGTATAAATATATCAGTTTTTGTCTGAGGCAGAAAGTCTATATAAAGGATGTAAATTTTTGCCCTACATACCCAGGAATTAAACTAAAAAGAAATCTTAAAAATCCACTTACAAATAATTTTAATTTAAGGCTTATAGGTTTGTAAAAACAGGCATATTTAATATGAGTAACCAAGTTTCATGTGGGTTCTTGTTTGAGAAAGAAAATTTTCACATAGCATTAATACACAGTAGATTATGATTTATTAAAAACATGCTTATATCCTGTGTAGGGTAAAATTCTAATTTTATCATTGAAATTCGCACTGAAAGAGAAAATGGTAAGACTGACTAAATAATTCAGCCACACGTATTTTGTTTTGGAAACTTGCTATTCCTGAGTGCACCCTGAATTTATTTGTGCAAATTCTTTGGAAAATTCAAAGAAAAATTGGTCTTCTGAGAGATACCATCAGTGTTATATTTGGTATATCAAAAGACTATTGAATTCCTTGTTGATAGCAATTTCACTGATGTTTTTTGTTCTTGCTTATGTTGTTTCTACAGTTCAGGATGAATGTGTTATTAAATGTGATATCTAATATCTGACATTTGAAAATGTAGTACAGTTATTTTCAGTTGGATAAAACAGGTTTCTGTATGTATGCATCTAGTTTGCTTGATTGTGACTCTCCCAATAATATACATTTCATAGATGGAGGGAGGAAGGGAGGGAGGAAGCGAGCGAGGGAGGGAGGGCAGGCAGGCTAGAGAGTCCATTGTTGGATGGCTGTGTGTATGCTTTGAGGGTCTAGGTGTTGGGTTCCAGTCACAGCTTTGCTACCTACTACCTCTGGCCTTCAGCAAATTAATGTTATAAACCTCTGTCTTCAATGTAATCAGAGTCCTACCTAGGGGCCTGGGTAAATGAAATATAGCATATGAAGAACTTTGCATTATAATTGGCACTTAGTAAGAGCTCTGAAATGTCCATTGGTGTTGCTGTCATTAACATAACAATAAATGGCTATCACCATATACTCATGGTTTGATTTAAAGATGAATCATTACAACACGTAGGCATTATGAATGCACTGATGGTAGCACATTTGGCAATACCAGTAATTTTCTAATGATTATAGCTCAAGCTCTTCCACCCGTAAGAACCTGGAGAGTGTGAGGGGAGCCAGGGTGCTTCTCTGTGGACTTTACAGGATCACAAGCATAGCTTAGATGTGAAAGCGCCTGCACACCACCATGACACAACAGCTGGTTGCATTCAGTGTTGTTAAAGCTTGTGCCTCTCCCACCAAGGTGACTCCCGGGCTCTCAAGGAGGGTGAGACTAGTTTGAAACCCCTAGCACCGGGCTGAAGGCATGAGGCAGCCGGCCCCAGATTTCACCAGTCTTCGCTCCAGACTGGGCTGGAGGAAGCAGTAGCGGGAGAGGGAGAAGACCCCTGAGGTCTGCAGGGGGAAGGGCGGCTACAAGACTGCTCTACAGGCCCTTTGGGCTTTTCTCCAAGTTTCAACATCCCAGCCTTTCTTCTTGGCAGCGTCGCGTAAACAGCGTCTCGGGCTGATGAGAAAGAGCTGTGGAGTCCTCAGGTGAAGGCCCCAGCTGGGTCTGAGCCGCCGCCTGGGCTCCCGCTCGGCCCGCGCGCGCGTGGACGCACGAGGAGGATTGTTTTGAACTTGAGCAACGCCTCCCGCTCGCTTTCCGCCAATTTCTGCCGTGCCGAGCTGGCCTCTTGCAGCAGGAAGTGCCTGCCATGTAAGGAGTGCAAGCGATTCCCAACAGCCAAACCCCGCCCCCCCCGCCCCCCTGCGCTGCTGCCTTCCCATTGGCCTGGAGGCCGGCCGGGGCTTAGCCCTGCGAAGGTTCGCATTTTAAAAACGTCTTCTTTTGTCAGCTTGAGATTTTCCAGAATTTAAAAGCGGAAAGGAAGAGAGGAGAACAAGGAAGCTATTAAAGATATATTAAATAAACTCCACTGGGAGCAAGTGTGTGTTTAAAGAGAATCTGTAACTTTTGCGGGGGAAGTTTGGCGATTGCTTATTATTTTAACAAAGAGTGTGTGTGTGTGTGTGTGTGTGTGTGTGTGTGTGTGTGTGTGTGTGACTGTGTATATGTGTGTGACTCTGTGTGTGTGTGTATGTGTGTGCGCGTGTGTGTCCCTGAACTGGAAAAGCAGATGTTAAAAGGAGACGGGCAGGAAGCAGCTCTGACAAATGAAAGGATTTTTGATTGAATTCATGAGCTAAAGTTTCCTGCCAGTAATTCATTCAACCCTGGGCTACATAAAAGAAAAACCCATATAATTGAAGTTTAATCACCTAACTTTTAAACAAACAACCAAAGCAGACAAGTGCCAAGGGTAAAAATGGAAGTAATGCTGAGAGTTGATTTTAGATTATTACTTACTGGTAGTTAAAAAAATTTCTAATCTCCTTTTTTCGTGTTCCTCCTCCTCTTTTGGTGCCTGAGTACCAGAGATGGTCCCTTTTTGTCTATATAAGTTAAAATCCTCGATGCAGATTTTTTTTTCTTTAAGCTGTCTTGTGAGCAGGTGCAGATGTCGTTCATGAGCTGAGGCCATGAAATACTCTCAGCCCGCGGACTATGGTTTAAAACAATAAAACAACTGTGGCTTGTGCTTGTACCTGTCGTTTAGCTGGAAAATGGTTGCCTCGTTTTTATGATGAAATCTGCCACCTCTGTTTCTGTCTCTCTAATGAATTTGGTTTGTTTACAGCCTTAAGGAAATCTTGTCACTAAAATCCACCCTTACCACTCCTCCAGTAGTTTTCAGTCTGATGATTTCACAACCACAGCCATTGCAAAATAAGAGTAAATGGGCATTAAAAGAAAAAATCCCTAGAGATTTTTAAGAACTTTTTTTTCTTCTTTGTTTCTTTCAAAATATACTCAGTTTCACGAAGACTCACAGCATCAAGACTGCTGTACCTTTTCGTAAATATACCATGAAATGAATCACTTCTCTTTGTCAAGTCTTAGAGTTTTAAACCCAACTACAGAATGTGGGGAGTCACTGCATCCTAAAACTCTTGGTTTGGTACTTGAATTATCAGAGTCCTCCTGGAAAGCTAAGTAGAGAGTGGATTAAGTCCCCAGGAGTACAGAAAGCTGTAGTGAGCAAGATAGTGATGCGTCTCGGTGCTCTGCTTTTGTCACTTTGCACTGCTGCGAAGGTGTAAACTGAGTGAGTATCCACAACCAAAAGCCAGAGTTACACTGCTTTGTTGTACCCTGAACTGAACAAAATCATATATTAATATTGTGTTGGCCGGCGCCGTAGCTCAACAGGCTAATCCTCCGCCTTGCGGCGCCGGCACACAGGGTTCTATTCCCGGTTGGGGCGCCAGATTCTGTCCCAGTTGCCCCTCTTCCAGGCCAGCTCTCTGCTATGGCCCGGGAGTGCAGTGGAAGATGGCCCAAGTGCTTGGGCCCTGCACCCCATGGGAGACCAGGAGAAGCACCTGGCTCCTGCCTTCGGATCAGCGTGGTGCGCCGGTCGTGGCAGCCATTGGAGGGTTAACCAATGGCAAAGGAAGACCTTTCTCTCTGTCTCTCTCTCCCACTGTCCACTCTGCCTATCAAAAAAAAAAAAAAAAACCTGCATTGTGTCAATGCATATCCAAAATTAGTCCAGTTGAGCTAATTCAAACCAGAACACTTATCTATGTTCTAAAATGATTCAATGGACCAAAACTAGAATTTCCAAAAATTCCAACAATTAAATGTAAGAGATGAACCAAGGGCCCACAGGTCTGCATCTGCTTACTGCCATCTTTTCTGAGAGCCCATCAGGAAAGGGAGGGTTTGAACTCTGATATTCTTTTTTTTTTTTTTTTTTTTTTGACAGGCAGAGTGGACAGTGAGAGAGAGAGACAGAGAGAAAGGTCTTCCTTTGCCATTGGTTCACCCTCCAATGGCCGCCAGGCTGGTGCGCTGCGACCGGGCACGGCGCTGATCCGATGGCAGGAGCCAGGTGCTTCTCCTGGTCTCCCATGGGGTGCAGGGCCCAAGGACGTGGGCCATCCTCCACTGCACTTCCTGTCCACAGCAGAGAGTTGGCCTGGAAGAGGGGCAACCGGGATAGAATCCACCGCCCTGACTGGAACTAGAACCTGGTGTGCCGGCACCGCAAGGCGGAGGATTAGCCTGTTGAGCCGCGGCGCCGGCCTCTGATATTCTTTTGACCTTCGCAATAATGACTGTACCAGGGACACTATCCCAGGCAGCAAATGTTAAGGTGCAGCATCTGCTACACTGTCAGGCAGAAAAATCATGGCACTGTGGACCTCTTGGCCTGGGCAAGTCCTTTGTGTGTGGAGGAGTTGTCCAGCACCTCTGGCTTTTACCCACTAAGTGTGCATAACCCTCCCCTTGCACCAGTCAAAATTGTCTTCACATGTTGACAAATGTCTCCTGGGGGCCTGTTGTGAGCCACTGCCATTGGAGACAGTCGTCAGCCTCCTAAATGGTTTTAAAGGGTTTTTTTCAGTAGGTGTTGAAAAGAGAGGCCAGCTATACACTTACTTGCCCAGAAGGACCACTTAGCAGAAAATAAAAGCCAGTCTCTGTAGATCCTCATTTCAGACTTGGTTCCTCTGCTAAAGCAAGAAATCTTTTATGTTGAAAAAGCCAAAGGCAGAACTAGTGAAAAAACTATAAATTATTGAAGAAATTTATAAATTTTGCTATCGTTATAAAATCTTCTACCTAACAGCAACTTATGACATCAGTGGTTAAACGATTCCATGATTTTCTCATCACACTGCGATCAGGGTTTATCTTCATATTCTGAAAAGGTTTGCAGAAATATTTCAACATGTTGAGTCTAACAGTGTTTGTAGTCCATTGTGGGGAAGATGATGTTTGATCCAGGCTGACTGCATCCCCTACAGTAGATTATTATTTATTAGAGTGCTATTTCAGGAGAATTGGACATCTTATTGTAACTTTTTTTTAAAAAAAAATCTTATGTATATGTAGTATATATGTCTATAGTGAAATTTATAGTTATTTTGCACCTCAGTGAAACTTTTCCTCTTCATATAATAGAGCCTTTCTGTTGGCAGTGTTCATTTGGTAAGAAGACTCATTGGTGCATCAGAGAATTATTTGGAACAGTGGGTCTTGCCAAGATTATAATGTGGTAATTGCATTAAAATTGAGCAGTGCCAAAGCATTGCAAAAATAATAAGTCCACTAAATATGTAACTCTGACACAGACTATTCATCAGCTTTTCTTCATACTGTGCAAACAAACCAAATTTTCTAATTTTTGTATATGAGGAAAACCTGGGGAAAGAACAATCACAGTATAAAGGTGAGTAGTTAACTGAGTTTTCCAAATGGTTTCTTTTAATGGAGATTTAGCTTTCCAAGGCACATATCCTTAGCTTTTGTTTTACCTCTGTAGATAAAATTCTGTATAGCAAAAAAGAAAACAGCGGTTCATATTTCCTCTTACTCTGTAGCCAGTGATGAAGCCTATGATGTCTAAACAAAGAATCATTCCCTTAAACCTCAGTAGATCTACATAACCACCCTATTTAGAATCAGTAGCTTCCCTGTTTTACCAATGAGAAAAGTGCAGTTCAGAAATGTTAGGAAGATATGGATGGGTTGCTGCAACTGTGGTATTGGGTATAGGGAGAGATCAGGAAGTGAGGAATTCTACTATTTGAGAACTTACTGGTCGAGCTACATTATTGAACACAGTTATCCTCCATGATATAGCCACCATTCTGTTCTATGATGTGGGTGCCATTATTCTATTTTTGTTTTTGTTTTTAATGCTTTTTTTCATTTTATTTGAAAAGCATAGAGAGAAAGAGAAAGACAGAGGTCTTTCATCCATTGTGTCACTCCCCAAATTCTCACAACAGTCAGGACTGGGCCAGGCTGAGGGCAGCAGCCCAGAACTCCATCTGAATCTCACTAGAGTGGCAAGGGCCCAAGTACTTGAGCCACCATTTACTGCCTTCCACAGTATGCATCAGCAGGTGGCTGGATCCAAACCAGGCACTTAGATATAGGATGCACACATCCCAAGTGGCCTCTTAATTGCTGAATCAAACGTGTGCCCCATTTTATCTTTTCTCATGAGAAACTCCAAGTAGACAGTAAATTGTAACTTCAAACTTGAATAGGACTTCTGGCTTCATTCTTTTTTTTTTCTCCAGTACCTTGAGCTCAAACACATAAGAGAAACTCAAGATTTTTCAAGTCACAGTTAATAATGTATAAACTCTGAACCATGAAAAAGTATACTCACGTTCCAGCATCACTTTTTTTGAGAAATCCAAACTGTAACTATTCTTGATTCTGTCCCTGGAATCTGCTCAAAAATATCCATTGCTTCACATCACTCTCTTGTAGACTTGTTGAGGAGAACAGCTACTCACTTCCATTACCCAGGGGAAAGAAGAAAATTCACCTATGTGGGCTGCATCCCAGAGCTGCTGTGCCCCTTCTCAATAATAGATCACTCCAACGTAAAATTATCTGTGGGCCATTTAAAGAAGAACATGGCCTTTACTCTCTGGCAACCAGAAAGTTGGGATATACCACATCACTGTGTTCAAGTGTAGATGGGTACCTAAGGGATAAACTGCAATGTTAAGGTGTTGGCACAGTTAACATCCTTGGTGCCATTGTAGTTGCTTCACCCTGAGCCCTGGCTGCCATTTTGTGCCTGTCCTAGTGTCATATGTTATTTCTGACTTAGGCTTTGGCCAAAGCACATCTTAATTTTCTGTTTTCTCCATAGATTTCTGGAGTCCAAAATGGCTGCTTTGCACAATGATCCTTCCACAACTCGCTTTTAAGATTCCTGCTTGCTTAGTTCTGTTTCTCCAAAAAGCTTCCATCAACTGTTTTTCGTCAGTGACTCTGTGGTGCCCTACCCCGTGGTATATACAGCTTCTTTATCTGACCACCTCTGTTCATGCCAGATGCTGCAATACGCTCACCTTTCTTGACTTGGCTCATCTAGTAATTTCTGGCTCATTTAAACATAAGCAAACCTACCTCTGCCTATCATGTTTATAACAGAAGTTTTGTCTAAAGCAGTAATAGCTGCAATGACACCTAACCTTGGGGAAAAAAAATATTGATCCAGAACTGAACCCCAACTTCTTTGTGAAGGTATTTGGAACAGTGGCAGCCACAGCAGTCATGGAAATGCTGCTGTGGGGTCAGCAAGGCTTGGACTCACAATGGAGATTTCATTCAAATTTGGATTCTTTTTCTCTGGTCTCACAAATTATTTCCAGAGGTGAGCCACTTACAGAAAAAATAAATCTTCTCACACTTGGAAGTAAAGAATGTGTTATTTGACTTGAAACATTACACAAATATTCCTCAGTTCAGTTTTGTCTTGTGTCTGATGAGCTTAATATTGCTCTTCTCCTTTACACAAGTCCTTCACTGATTTCCTATGTGAGGTGTCCTAGCATGAAATGCTTAAATCAAACTCTTTAATCGTGTAAATAACAGTTTTATTGTCTCTTCCATATTAATGAAACCCACAGCTAAACAGCTAAAGCCCTGTACTAATTGCACGTCCTCAGAGCTGGGTATTTCAGGTCTAATTCTCTTTAAAACACCAGCTGGCATGGAGTATGCAAAAGCTCCTTTGGTTACTTTAACCACTTAAGTACTAATTTAGTGGCATGGAAAGCATTAGGCTGTGTCCATGCAGGCAAAACAAGGCAGACTATTGAGCAATTTTCCAAATTTTATCAATGTAGCAAGTCAACTCTGTTGATGTTTCTAGTTGAAACAGATGTTTGGGAGTCAGGATGCATCCAAACAAGCTGTTTGTTGAAATAAACATTAGTGTAGCAAATTCCTTTCATTGCAGAAGCATTCTAAACAATGAGCAAGGTGTAAACCATGGAAATCTGTGAGCCTTGAAGAAAATAGACTTGCCATAATGGATTTTATAGCTTTCCAAATATGTATATATGCACTCCAGACTGAATACATGATTTTAAAACATGAACTTTAAAAATATTTATTTATTTATATATTTGAAAGGCAGAGTGGCAGGGAGGAAGAGATAGAAAGAGATCTCCTGGGGTCAGCAATGTGGTATTAACAGGTTAAGCCACTGCCTGCAACACCAGCATCCCATATGGATGATGGTACAAGTCCCACCCACTTACCCCACTTCCAATCCAGTTTCCTGCTAATGCCCTTGGGAAGGCAGTAGGTGATGGCACAAATACTTAGACATCTGGCACCTACATGGGAGACCTGCATGATGCTCTTGGTTCCTGGCTTTGGCTTGGCCTAGTCCTGGACTTTGCAGCCATTAAGTGAGTGAACCAGCATATCAAATATTGCATTCTCTCTCTCTCTGTCTGTCTCTCTCTCTCTCCAACTCTGGCTTTCAAATAATAAAATAAACTTAGGGAAAAAGAAAGAAAGAGACCTTCTATCTGCTGATTCACTCCCCAAATAGCCACAGTAGCCAGGTCTGAGCCAGGCCAAAGCCAGGAGCCAGGAACTCTATTTAGCGCTCCCTTGTGGGTGCCAGGTGTCCAAGTACTTGTGCCATCACCTCCTGCCTTCCCAAATGCAGTAGTAGGAAGCTAGATTGGAAGTGGAGCAGCCACGACTCCCACCAGCACTATTATATGATTGCTGTGTCACAAGTGGCAGCTTAACCCACTGTGCCACAATACTAACTCCAATACATGATTATTGTGTTAATAAAGGAAGGAATTATTTAATTTTATAATTATTTTGGCCTGTCCTTGGTCCATTTGTTAAATTTAATATTCTGCTGAAAACGAATTCTAAACAGATGTATGTGTGTGTGCTTCCTTGTCTATTTGACTCTTCTTTTATGGATTTAGATATCCTGCCCTTCAAATAATGACTAAAACAAAACTTTTCATTTGGTCCTGATTGTCCATGTATATTCATTAAAAGTTTCCCACTGGTAGTTTCAGCTGTACTACCCTATTACCATTTCTGTTATGAAAGTTTGATCTGAAGTTGCCAATGACACATCTAGGAAGCTCCGTAATCTTGCAATGTGGAAACTTCTGTTAACTGAATACACACACACACACACACACACACACACACACACATATATATATTTTTTTTTTTTCTGTGTGTCTAATAGTTTTCTAAAATAATAGAAAATGGCATCTCCCATGGGAAGTTGACAATCTAATCAGAGAAAGAAAATCAACTCTCATGAAACCATTGTAAAAGGAATGCAATGTATTATGTGGTGCTGGCTGTTAGAGCCCAAGGTAACAAGGTGTTAATTGTGTGGGATAGGCAGTAAGTCTCAAAGGAGTTAAGGAAGGTAGAGCTCACCATGGGCTGAGGTCATCCAGGAAGACTTTCAAAACAAAGCAACAATTTTTTATAAGCCCCTTCAATGTTCAAAGTATTGTGAGAGCTGGAGAGAAGTGTGATCACAGAGATGGGACTTAAGGGGGATCTGAGAGGATGAGAAGAATACTGACTGGCCAAGAACTGAAGGTAAAGCACTGTAAAATACAGAACTCGGGGGAAGGGAGGGGACCAGGGAGCACCACAGCTACAGTAATCAGCTTAACGCTGCAGCTCTTCCTTTGAAATGCCCTAGACTGATGCAGATATGCCAGCTTAGATTTTTTAATCCATTTTGGTTCATGCTTGGTCTGCAAAATATTAGCATCTAGTTCAGAGGTTTCTCTGTAAAAGAGAGAGAGAGAGAAATGCAAACAGTGCTATTCTTTGGGATTTGGGAAGATGATCTGGCAGAAATGACAGACAGAATTCGCTAGCATCTTTTTCTCGCAAAGAAAAGCACTTATTGGAAACAAAGGTGCCAGCCAAATTATATCATGTATAGTATAGGCGAAGAACACGGTGTGCCATAGATGATGTTTACTGCGAAGATAGTGACCAAGCGCTCAGTGTCATGCATATGATTGAATCTTTTTGGGTTTTGTAGAAGCTCTCAAGTGGCTCTGTTTGATAAAGCACTCTTTTCTGTTTTGAAATATAATGTCTTAAAGTGAGCATGCATTCATTGTGTTTGCTGAGTTCTGTGTTTGCATGTTCCTATTCAGTCTCTTCTGCTATGGAGACTAAGAACCAGTCATTTCTGGTTCACAGACTTGAAAATATCCACAAACACTTTTATTTTCTAGGCAGAAAGTATATAGAAAAAAATGGTTCTTCTTAAGATAACAGGATTTCAGGTTCTGAAATAATAGTTATTAGCATTTTCTGCCCTTTAAATGAAGCCTTTGAAGTAATTGTGTTTTTAAGATAACATTCCATCTCAAATCTTTTAGTCTGTCAAGACAGCAGTTGCAAAAGATCCTTATCTGTCTTGTAGATTTTAGGAGAGAGGAGACAATTCTAGCTGTACTATCATTTCTTTAATTTGGCAGCTCTATGTCATACGCCTGGGACTAGATTGTATAATGCAGGCTATGCCAATGGCACCCAATTTGTGACGGTGAGCAACCCCATTCCTACTGAAACAAGGAAGTTTTGTCTTTGTCATGAATTCAAAGTGCTCCCTTGGTGTGAAGACTCCTGCCATTGCCCCAGGATCCCAGAGTTGCAGCAGAGGTAGAGTGCTCACTTACCAAAACATTGACAGCAAAGAGCAGTCATCTCTGGCACAGCAGCGCAGCGTGTCTGTTCTGGGGAAGCATGGGCCAGATGTGCTGTCTTGTCTGAAACAGATTTTACTGCTGTTTACATTCTTGCTCCAGCTCTCATCTGCAGCTTTCTGGCTTGACTGTGATACGGTAGCGAAGGGCTATCCCTCAGCTGTTGAATGCTCAAAATGATGTGAAGTATTTCTGTGTAAACCGGGGTCTTGAAGAACAACTTTATAAAAATCAATTTGGAGTATTTAAATATATATGTATTTAATAAGCAGTTACATATGGACATATATAGATATAGATGATATAGATATAGATTGAGAAAGGTATCCATCTCTATAGAACACAGAAATTTAGAGAGAATTAATAAGGAATAGATAATCACCTGGGCTAGCACCCCTTAAATATTATGGACAAGAAGCCAAGCTTGAAGAAATTAATCAATTACCCAAGGTCACAAGGAAGTTTCTCATCAGAATTGGATGAGTCTAAAGTTGAGTACCCTGCCTCTTAGTCACAAGGATGACTGAAGAGGGAAATTGGTCCTCTAGACCAGGGACCAGCAAACTTGTCCTGTAAAGGGCCAGACAGCAAATATTTTAGACTTGGGGGGCCTACGGTTATTATAATCAGAACTATTCAACTCTGCCCTTGGAGCAGAGAACAGCAATGGGACAGTATGTAAACAAGAGAATGTGTTTCAATAAAACTTTATTTACAAAAAAAAGTGTGTGGGCTAGATTTGGCCCACAGGTCATAGTTTGTTGACCTCTGCTCTGGGTCTAAAGGAGCAAATAAGCATGGAATACTCATCGGGAATTTCTTTATGAGGCATATCCCAAATGTGACCAGCCATGCAGAATGGCAGTTTTTCATAGGTCCACAGGGTGCTATTCATTAGATAAAATTACTCTGACTCAGACAAAACTGACTCTTTTTATAGTTTTCCCAAGGAAAGGTCGTTTATGAAAATTTCTAAGTACTGAAGCATCATGCTTAGAATTGTTTTTATGTCACTATTGTGCCAGTTAAATGGGGAAGATTTATGCTTCTATATGCCTTTCAAAAGTTAAAAATACCCACAGCAGAGATCGTCTAAAGTCACTGTTAGATATTGTTAACTTGAGCAATCTCTCAAAAAGCTATGTCTTTTCCTTCAGAATCAGGGTTCTAGAATTTTGTAGTTAACAATAGTTAAGAGATGGAAAAGGTGTTAAGATTTTTCTAAAAGGTCCCTATAATT
Organism: Sylvilagus floridanus; assembly: GCA_949820135.1. NCBI lineage: Eukaryota > Metazoa > Chordata > Mammalia > Lagomorpha > Leporidae > Sylvilagus > Sylvilagus floridanus. The sequence continues at coordinate 42,358,178 of OX463224.1, forward strand.
TTATGTAAAATTCCTCTTAGATCATAGAGAAAACTTGAAATTTTTTTTTAGCTGAATGAGTTAAATTTATTAGCATGTTCCATTATTGTATTATAACATATTTCCTTGTCAGATACATGATCAGGCTCTTGAAGTATAGCTTGTTTGCCACATAGCATTTTTACATGTAGATATATATCATTTTTTCTTGAGAATAGAGATAATATCACAAAGTGAGGGGTTCAGGCAGTGATCATAACATGGGGAAAGGGCGGTGTATTGAAACTGGTTTTTGTTCGAGTTTGCTGGTGTGTGTGTGTGTGTGTGTGTGTGTGTGACAACAGAGAGGGGCTGGGGGGAGGCGAAGAGATAGTCTTGGGAAGTTCAAGGATACCTGCATCCATGACAATAATTCTCTTGGGATTAAAGCCTGTTTTCTTAGAAAAACTGCCTGGGGAATTCAGTGTTCTAAGGCACACACTGGAGTTGGATCTGTGTACCCTTACTCAGACCTACTTCCAGGGTTCTTTCTATATCATATAAATAATTGTTTGAAAAGTTATCTTTGAGGGAGTCTGTTGTTTTGCTGTTCTCAGTCCAGAAGTGAGACTGAAATGGAGGAAAGCGAGAGGGTAGGAGTGAGTCAGTGTGGACTGAGGCAGGGAGTGGAGAGAGGGGCTCAATTCTAATTTGGGAAGCCCACCTGCCACCACTTCTGAGCAGATGCAGACTGCTCTTTCTTCTGCCCCTTCTTCCTGTATTCCATTTCCTCTTTCCTCTCTTGTTCTTCTTCATTGCCCTTTGCTGTTCTTCATTCCAATCTTTTTATACCACCAAATACTAAGCATGTGTCAGAGTTGGTTTGGGAGAAAATAATTTTTTTCCTGTCTCCTTCTTTGTCTTTCTTACACTGACATTTTATAAAAAATGAAGAAAACACACAAATGTCTTCATTTTTCTCCAATATAAATGTTTTATTTTCAAAGAGTACTGTTACCTACCTATAAAGCTTTTGGGGAAATAAATGAAAGGTACTTAATAGTTTATTAATGATTAGTCACAGTAAAATCCTAGAACACATTCCATGTAATAACTAATTTTACTCTAGCACTCAATTGTGCTTCTCTATTGGTGACAGGCATTGCTTTTTTCTTCACTTTGCCTTATAGTTTTTATATTATGTTCTCATTGCATTAAAACATTCAGGAAAAATAATTAGTTAATATCCTGCTCTACAGATAAGCACAAAGTAGGGTGTTGGGTTTCATTTCATTTTGTTGTATTCATGCTCAAAGTTTGGATCTGAAATAAGAAAGCCATTTTCTTAGTTTTGTCATCAATCTCCAGTTTTTAGGCTGAAGGAAGCAAGAGGTGATGTGTTGACATAGTCTGTAGTTCTAATTCCTTAACCATGTGACCCAGCATCTTGGCCTCCAAGTGCATGGGCCCCATCCTCCTGTTGGAAATGCCCGTCTCCTTGTACCCACCCACAGCCTACCCGGTGTCAGTTCTCCTAAGACCACGGGCTTCAGGAAGCTTTCCTTGGATACTTGCCCACCACAATGAGCCTCTCCTGGAACTTCTGAAGTGCTTTTAGTTTGTGCCAAACAAGTCTTTGCTTAATTATATGTTATCTCGGCTCACTCTCTCTTGGTTTAAAGCATAGCGTTAAGCACATGATCTATGCAGCCTTTTGAAGAAGAGGCAAATAACTCATGGACAGCCAGAGATGTGATACTTAGGGAAGATCACGGTCACCCAAGAGGGGAATCATCTCAGGGGATACATTGCCGTCTACCTCTGGCCTTCAGACTTGCAAGTGCAATGACGGGGAGGTCAGGACACCACATGTTGCTATGTAACCAGAGGTGAACTCATCTTCGCCCTGATTCACAGTGGTTGAGTGGAACCCCAGTTCATTATTCTCAACGTGTAGTGGAACTGTCTAGTACAACCAGACACCCAAGTCCCTAAGCATTGCTTCATCCACTTGCGGGTGAATTATACATGTCTGCTTACAGACATCAGAGAACTCTCAGTGAGCCTGGAATCAAGGTAGAAGAGGTTAGTTGAGTGATTTGAATGCTCAAGATACTAGGGCAAGACTGGTGATGCATTCTTATCACAAGGATGTATCTGCCCGTGGAACTAAGTGGGCCATGACCTTCTGTGGGACAGGCTTGGGCAGTGGACAGTGCTTACTTTAATGTTTCTTCAGTCATGGGAAGTCTTGCTTGGATGGTTACTCTGCAACTCTCAATGATCTCAGGAGTGACCAACTTTCTTTCCAACTGGCACATTCTTCATAAGATCTTAAATGTAACTGGTGAGTTTCCACTCAAGTCTTACCCTCATGGATTTTTTTAGTCTCTGCTTTTGAGTGTAGGGTAATCTCATTTCTGTCTTCCCCAAGTCCTCAGAGTGCATTTCATCATATCCTCCTTTTGCCTCCTACAGTAGATGCCAAATATTGAGTGACAGAAAAACTCCAGTAGAAAGTCCTTAATGGCATATACTATATAAACATTTGTTTACTTCACATTTAAGAAACAAGCATATTTAGCATCTACTGTGCTCCAGCATTATGAGGATTTAGAGATGAATAAAACATTGTCCCTTTACTTAGGGATTTCACATTTAAGAGACAGGTGTACAGAACAAATACAATAAAATGTTTTGAGTGCTGTGATGGGAACAGATGGTAGGACACTAAAAAAGAAATAATCTATTTTACTTATAGGAATTGAGAGTTTTTCATACAGAATGAAATATATTGGTTAAAATTCCTTACATGTGCTTTTTCCCTCATATAAACTATCTTAGGTATCAATTCAGGTTATTAAAATCTTGGCCTTTTTCTCGTTCATGTCTTTTCACTTGTTATTAAATACTCATGCCTAGGCTAAATTTGGAATTAAAGTGTCACAGGACACATCTTTCACTATTTCCTGATTTGCTAAACATGGAATATAGTTCAGGACCTGAGCATTTAATGACTTCATGTGACCATGAGAGCATTAAATAAGGAAGGAAATGCAGAAATGAATATGATGATCTCTTACAAATCCCCTGTGTGGGCCAAGGGGTAGGGATTTAATTAGTGAGGCAAATGTCAAATATATTACATACCTATCACAGCATATTAAATAAGCTTAGTATTAGTCTTTCATCTCTGGATAACCATCCACAAAGACATATCAAGGATAAAATCGGAGAACCTAAAGACTCTTTGGTCTTAGGTTGGCCAAAACAGAATCAGAATAACCTGATGTGGACTGTCCTGGAAATCAGGAAATCCAAGAGACAGTCATCCTATATGTGTCTCAGTAAATCAGTTCACATCTCTGTATATTCACTTAACCACTTGAAGAAATGGAATAGTATATCTAGGCTTCATGTCTGCATATAAGATGCTATAAAGTAATTATGATACAGCCCTAATCTTCCAACATTTTACTACTTCATTTCCCAAACTTAGAAGAAAAATGTATATAAATAATATGTATAAATCCTTAAAAAGAGCTTTAAATGAAAACTTGCATCTAAATGGAGATTCAGGATATACAAATGTGTTTAATTACATAAATATTTGAAGGGGCAAAATGTATAATCTTTGGCAGTTCTTAATGAATTACACTGAATTTTCTCACAAATGTTGCTGTCATCATCATCCTCATCAGAGTCCTAGATAGACTATTCCAGCTAACTAGGTGTATTTACATTCACTGCTCTATATTCTCAGTAGCTCAGGATTTTCTTTCTGAAAATGGACCAGGGAAAATCATATTGTGGAAACTTTCTCATTGAATTGCCCTATTTCATTAAATGCTTTTAAATCTAATTCAATTTTCAGGTTATTCTATTAAGAATAACAATTGTGAAAACTTGCTAACTGCTAATAAAAATAGTATTTGCATCCTAAACATAATACTTTCCTATTTAGGAAAAGACTTTGCTGCGTCTAAGATAAAAAAAGCTACCACAAATAAATGTTTTCCATATGTTCATCCACCTTCCTGTGTTTGATATCTGTCTATGATTTTGAAAGACAGATTATTATATGAAACTAGACACCAAGTAACAATTTCTCTGCAGCTTGAAGAGCCCACAGTTTTTTTTTTTTAAGATTTATTTTATTTATTGAAAGAGTTACACAGAGAGGTCAAGACAGAGAGAGAGGTCTTCCATCTGCTGGTTCACTCCCCAGATGGCTGAAACAGCTGGTACTGTGCCAGTCTGAAGCCAGGAGCCGGGAGCCTCTTCCCAGTCTCCCACGTGGGTGCAAGGGCCCAAGGACTTGGGCCATCTTTTACTGTTTTCCCAGGCTATAGCAGAGAGCTGGATCAGAAGAGGAGCAGCGGGAACTAGAACCGGCACCCACATAGGATGCAGGCGTCACAGGCCGAGGGTTTACTTACTGCGCCACAGTGCCAACCCCAGGTTTGCTTTTTCTGATGTAAGGGAAATAGAGTAACACTTCAGGTTGCTGTTCTCTATCGGTTTGAAGAAAATATCAGTAAAACCAACTGCTAGTATTCAAAGCACTGTGATTGGTACTGTGGGGAAAATACAAATACTGGTCCCTCGTTCTGGATCCAGGATGCTTCCAGGCTAGTTAGACCAGGCACGTGGTAGGAAATGCTTCCAATATGACACCTACGGCAGTATCCAGTAAAAGGAGCAGCCAGCTAGGTAGACCAATGATTCAGAGGGCTCCCTGGGGCTCCAGGGTGTGAGAGGCCTCCCAGAGGCAGAGGTGGAACCTCTGCTACATCTCAGCAATTGCTTCCCAAAGAAAGTTCATTAGAAAACATTTAGTATGTGATTTCATTAAATGCTTTAATGTTAAGTGTTAATGCTTTAAGTGTTAACATCATATTCATTTATTATTTTGGTTTTGCCAGTCATAGATTTGGTGGTTTGGGGTTGAATTTGTATTTTTCTCGTCTCTTGACTTATCTGAGAAATTCTGGCACTAGCCAGGTTTGGGATGTTTTTGTTCAGACATTCTTAAGTTATTTGGTAAGAAGTAAAGTCTTTGTTGCATTTTTTCTGCTGAGAAACTTTTTTCTTTTCTCTTTGCTTAAACCTTGAACTCAGTAAAAACTCTTCATTTCTGTAGATTGTTCCTCAAAGCCACATCTTTGGAGGTGAGACAGTAGAGAATTTTTACTCAAATGATAGTAGCTGTATTTTCAGACAGCAATTAGTAAATTAAAAAGATATCAAGGGCAACTTTATAAGAGAATGCACAAACATGGTTACATAAAAGAGAGCCCAGTGCTTTCCATGCCCATATTATCAGGTCTCCACACTGCTTATGAACGACCAGAAACTGTGGCCATCTGCCAGCCAGAGGCAGCATCACCACAATGGAATTCACAGTTACACTGTTAAGACTTCATAAATACACTGAGGGTCTAGGAGCCAGGATCTTCTGACAAATCAGGCTTGTCTGGTCTGGTCTGGTCCAGCTGACAGAGCAAGCAAGCTCGCTCTCTCGGCATGAGGACTTCCTCAGTGTCGATGGCCAAATATTTGTCCCCAGAGCTAAAATGTCCCAAAGGATGGAGAGATGGTGGCCATCTTTTTTCTTACAAGATGTGGTACTATTTGTGTTAGGAAGTTATCCTGAGGGGAAAATCAGGGACTAGGTGGTGGACATGGGACAATGTTTGGAAATCAGTAACAGTGGAACCCATTCTCAGTGTCACTTCTCTCCTGTCCTGGTCCTTCAGAGAAGCCATGTTGAAGGCTCAGAATTAGATGCTGTCTTGAAGGAGAAAAGACTGCTAAATAAAGAGCTATACCTCTAGGAAGTTACTGGAAACCAAGAATGCAGCCTGCTGGTATGGGCATTTGGCGTAGTGGCTAAGATGATGCTTGCGACACCCAATTCCATATCAGAGGACCTGGGTTCAGTTCCAGCTCTGCCCCAGGTTCCAGTTTCCTGCTAATTTGCACCCTGGGAGGCAGCAGGTGATGGCACAAGTACCTGCTTCCATGTCTTTCACATAGGAGACCCAGATGGAGTTTCTGGCACCCACCTTCTGCCTAGCTCAGCCACAGCCACTGTGAACATTTGGGGAGTAAGCCAGTAGTAGATAGGAGATCTCTGTATATCTTCCTCTTTCTGCATTTCAAATAAATCAAACATTTTAAAAAGAGAGAGAGAGAGAATGTATTCTAGTGATGGCTACAGGGAGTGGTTGAAATTTTCTGACACCAGCAGAAGCCAAGACCCAGAGGTGATGGGAAACCAAAAGTGAACAAGATCTGACTGTCCATTGGATTATAAGAGATATACTCCATGAGCCCTTTCCCCCTACTTTCCTTAAAAAGAGATTTAAAAAAAATGAATTGAGTTTGTGACGAGGTCACTGATGGAAGCCGAGACTGTAATGACAATAATAAGCAATTATTCTAAGCTGAGAGACAAGCTACATACATTGCATGTGGCTCCTCATTTAAGCTCCCAACAACCGTATGTGGACATTACTCTTATTATCTCCTTCTTATCCACAAGGAGACTGAATCCTAGGGAGCCAAAGGCCACATAACTGATTCTGTGAATCCTCACAGATGCATAATGGAATGACTGGTTTGCCATTTTTTTTATGTGTCTTATATTCCTAATTGAACTTACAATTTCCTAAACTTTCTTAAATTAATGTGAAGATAACCTCACTATTCTTTATGCAGTTTTGATTTGTTTTATCTAACTTGGATTTAAAGATTTTAGGGGAGCAAAGCCACGTGTGCTATTGTTGTTGTATTACAGTTCCTAAGGTTACAGTGCAACTAGGTATTAAATGAATGCATTTTGTTCACAAAGAAGAGGGATCGTAAATGTCAATTCACAGAGTAACACATTTTAGTTACCTTTAACAGGTAATTGCTCAATTAGAAACCAACAGTGTCTGTAGAATGCATCTCTCTGAATTATATATATTTTACAATCTAGGAAATAGATTCACTTTTAATTTTTGCTAAGTGAGGCTTTTTAATATTCCTTGAAGCGAAATGGAAAATTTTCCAAATTAATGCTTGGCAATTCGACATGTAGGGGGAAAAAATCTTTCCTCTCAAGCAGCTTTACCAGGGAACAGATTAGTGTTAATTAGGGGATGTTTTACTAATGGAATATTTTTCCTCCCACTAATGTCACTGTCCTTCATCCCTGAGGATGGCATATTGCCGGGGACTGCTCTCCTGTGGGAGAGAGAAGAGACAGACCATTTCACAAAATTCCACTTATCACCCACCCTGAGACCACTGTCTGTGTTTTCAAACCCTGAAGCTTGTCTGTCAGGCCTGGTGTTGTTTTGGGACCCTACCTGTTAAAATGGTAATTGGCCTAGAGTCTTCTCTTGAATTTCACCCAAATTGTTTCTCCATTACCAAAAAAAAACAAAACAAAACAAAACAAAACAATTTTCCACACAATGAGGGCTTCTCTGATTGACTTCTGGTGCTGTGCTATCTACAGTGAATATGTGGTGGGTAGTACTGGAATGAGACACCATTGAAAACGTGCACCGTGTCTTATTTGTCTTGATATTTCCAAGACCTCATACAGTGCTTGGCAGATTGAAGATAACTTAATAAGCATTTGCTAAATATGCGATAGACTGAATGAATGAATGGCAGTCATATTCACTATAGTCAGATAAAGGTGGGTTCTAGATCTCAGTTATTGGTAGCCAGCTCAGAATTTTTCAGTGATTAATGATCATATCTTTATTATTAAATTCATCCATTTATTTACTTGAGAGGCAAAACAGCACAAGGAGAAGGAGACAGAAATGGAAGACAGACAGAGAAATCCCATCTGCTGCTTTCCTCCCAAGATGCCCACAGTGTCCTGAGCTGTGCCAGGCCAGGGCCTGGAGCCAGAAACTCAACTCACATCTCCCATGTGTGGGTGGGTGGCAGGGACACAGTCACTTGAGCCATCACTTCTGCTTCTCAGGTTCTTCACTGGCAGGAAGCTGGAGGCAGGAGCCAGAGCCAATTATTGAACCCAGATACTCTGTTGTGGGACATAACTGATGTCTTAACCGCTAGGCCAAATGCTCACCCTTGATCACAGATTTAAAAGTATGAGTAACTACAGTGAGAATGCTCATAATTTTTCTATGTCATCTTTATTTGTTACTTATTGTGAATAAAATTATCTCAAATCTTCACAGCTTAAAAGAACTGATGTTTACTACCAGCTTTCTCTAGTATCTGAAAATCAGGAACCTGGGATCAGCTCAGCTGGGTGGTTCTGGCTCAGGGTCTCTCCTGAGGAGGTGGTCAAGCTATCCACTGGGGCTGCTGTCAACTGAAGGCTCGAGAGGGGCTGAGGGATCCACTCCTATGCTCACTCATGTGGCTGTGGCAGGATAGCCCGCCACATGGGTTTCTTATGGAACTACTTGATTATCCTCACGGTACGGCAGCTGGCTTCTCCCACAGCAAGTGGTACAGGAGAGAAAGCAAAGAGAGAGCCACAGTGTGTTTCATGACTTAGTTTCTCAAGTTCTGTGCCATCACTTTTGCTTTATTCTTTGCCTAAGGACCATTAAGTCAATGATGGTAATTAGTTCCCACCTTTGGAAGGAAGAAGTAGCAAAGGAAGTTTCAGACATTAAAAACCACTAAAATATCTAAGTATTGAGAAGCCTCCAATACATTTACATAAATTGCCTGTTTTTAAAAGTGGTACAGTCTATCACAGGGTTCAGTTTGTCAATAAGAAATGCTTTTAGACAAAGTGCTTTTCCTGGAAATTAGCAAATTGTCTTAAAACACAGATAATATTATTTAACCTCCACAAAAAAATTATAATCATGAGAACAAGAAACATCAGTACTTGAAGAATCCAAATAATGGCCACATTTTGCTTTTATTGTCTTTCTAATCCCATGAAGTTGATTCAACAAATTCAAATTTGAAGAAAAATTTAGTGCACCTGCTTTGTATATCGTGTGCTGTGAGAAGGGGACAGGCAACTGGAAAGGTGAAAAAGAAGTGGCCTATTTCACAGACTGACAATGAACACATGTACACAGTGATAAAATACGAGGCTCATTATATTGTCAGAACTGCAGAGGAAGTGTTATGGGAAGGCAAGGAGAAGAGAGTTAATTAAAAGTGGAAGATAAGAAGACACCTTGGTAGGAAGAGACACTTGAACTGGGAAGAAGAGAGACCATTCTAATAGCTGGGATTGGGGCAGTAAGGACATGAAAGGAAGAAAGTACAAGGTCTCCTTGGAAAATAGTCACCAGACTGGGAGAATGCTGGAATCCAAGATTGGAAGGAGAGATCCCTGGGGCGCTTGAATGCCATAATGCAGTATACCCTGAACAGTGGAGTTGTCAAAATGATTTGGGGCTGGCAACGTGGCACAGTAGGTTAGTCCTCCACCTGTGGTGCCAGCATCCCATATGGGCACCAGTTTGAGTCCTGGCTGCTCCTCTTCCAACCCAGCTCTCTGCTGTGGCCTGGAAAAGCAGTGGAAGATGGCCCAAGTGCTTGGGCCCCTGCACCCATGTGGGAGATCAGGAAGAAGCACCTGGCTCCTGGCTTCAAATCAGCACAGCTCTGGCCATTGCGGCCATTAGGGAGTGAACCAACGGATGGAAGACCTTTCTCTCTGCCTCTCTCTCTCTCACTGTCTGTAACTCTACTTCTCAAATAAATAAATAAAATGTTTTAAAAAATTGTTTTCAGCAGGGGAGTTATTGAGTGAATGAACAGATTAGTATTTTAGGAATAGAATAATAATCATAACTACTTATTTTATACCTCCTATCTGCTAATTCCACTACTTGTATTATTTCCCCTCCTCTGCAATCTTATGGTTGTAGGTGTTTTCATTCCCATTTTACTGATAGAGAATCTGAGCCTTTCACAGTTGAGATAAATCACATTGCCAGTGAGAGGCAGGATAACAATTCAAATCTAGGGGTTGTCTGACTCCAAGTTTTGAACGCCTATGTTGTAAGCAAAATAATATCAAAAAATACTTTGAGAAACTGATTATGAGACCAAAGAATTGCACATTCATCTCTCTTTTATCCCTACCTATAAACTAAGCTACCTATTGAGAGAGTATGTTAGGTTGCTGAGGGAAAATTCAGTCACTTTGCACCTAAATCAATCTTCATAAGAAAATACTGTAGAAGAATAGTACTATTGTAGAGTTCAAAAGGAGGGAAATATCTGGGCAGGCCTGCCCCCTAACATCCTCAGGGCTCACGGCAAGATAAATGGAGGCCTGTGTATCATATGTCTAAATGTTAAAAAGTTGTAAGTCAGGCAAAGAAATGGTGGAGTGAAATATATTGTCTTCCTACCTTGGCAAATATGTGTTCATAATGACAAAATTGAAAAGTATATGGAAAACTATGGTTCTTGAAGTCAACCAAATATCCATGATGACTGGAATTGATTATTATCATGCATATCCAGATATTCTGTTGTGCTAATGGTGTTTCCATAAGCAATAAAATTAAGTCACACATGATTAATACATTATTAATTAACCCACAAAGCTTATTCTTGTCTTCACTTCTGCAGACTCCTTAGTTATGTTGTGATAATAAAGATTTTTCACATAATTTGTTTCCTATTGGCAAGAATGATATAAACTTTACATTCTAAATTATTAAAATTAATTTTACCCAAAGTATATACAAGTCAAATGTCATTTCATCAAAAGAATAACTTAAACAAGCCTGAAAAAATAGAAATTATTTTTTGTGTTCTCAAAACTTATTTTTCTTCTTACATCTACAATTTCCTGGAAAATGTAAAATCTAAAGTACAACTAATGAATATGAAATTTAAATTAAAATTAGTTAAATGACGCTGAGCATTTATTTTTTGAAAATGTTGATCTTGTTAAATATCTTACAAAGATTAACTAGTAGCGATGCTAACATTCAACACTGATCTAATTACCAGAGTCTCTATCACACAGGTCACTACCCAATCTACATGTATTTAACTTTAAGAGTCATAGGAATTGTTTACTGTCACAAGATGTTCTTCCCAACGTGCAGCTGTTGGGAACAGCACGCTGCTAGTGCTTCTGAAACCCTGAATCAGAACCAGAAACGCAGCAGCAAAATGGAAGGTCGGCACTATCGGGAAATGATACCTACCTCACTATCCTTCGTGCTCACCCTGAGGAGGAAAACTTGACAGGTTAATTAAGTTGTCTTTTTTCTTACCTAAGTGCTTCTGTTCCTCCACTCCTGCCTGCCCTAGAAAGAAGTATCCTTCTCTGACATCAGCAGCATCTGAGTCTGGAAGAAACTTTCATAGACTCAAAGGAAGCCACCGTGGGCCTCCAAGACACACAACAAATGTGGAAAAGGATCCACACCAGGGCCCCAACCAGGTTCCTCCCAGGAGTTTACTAGTGGAGCTGGGCAGTGCGCTCAGAGTGACCATGTATCTCTTAATCAGTTTATCTTATGCGTGCTTAGAAAACTCCTGGCACCACGCAAGGCCTGTCCTCCTGTAGAGTTCCTGAGCGCCACACTTCAGATTGCACAATGGATTGCAGGCCAAGTTGAGTTGGTGGGTGAGACGGGAACAGAGGGGAGAAATTGCCAGCAGGAAGACTTCCCCTGTAAACCTTTCCTCACTGTGAAAGAGTCTGGTTTTAATAACGTCTCCAGAGTCCACCAGGAGAAAACCCTGAATTACAAGGGTTTGAGTGTATGTACAACAAAGTGAAGACAGAAACTGGAAGGAAATGAAGTGAGACACGGAATGATGGAAATAGGGCATGAAAACTGGTGGAAACACCTGAAAAGCAGTTCTGGAAACTCCACTCCTTCTTGCTGTACGTGAATCCTGGTTCTCTGTGTGCTGACCTTACCATCCTGCTCATGCCTGTCAATGTGGCAAACTTTGAGGTGTCTGCTGTTTGAGACTTTGAAAAGGTTCAGTAGGAAAAACAGTACTAGAGAGCAGTAAACAAACAAGCAAGCAAGCAAATCAAACCCTGCCTCATTGACCTGCCACTCAGCTCTTCCCTACAACAGAGCTCAAGAGCGACTTGGGTTCTGTGGTTAAAGACAACTACTAGGCAGCTTCCTAAGCAGTTCGTCGTTGTCCATGTTTTCTTCTTACAATTAAAACAATGTTTTCCTCTTTCAGCAGAGCAATAATTGTAAAAGTGGGGTCTCTAACTTCAGGTACAGCCTGGCCCCCACAGCGTCACCCTCTTCCCAAAATGACAGGGGACACAGAGCAGATAGGTCGCACTAAAGGCTGCAAGATTGAGATTTTGCTCCTGAAGCCAACTCCTTTACTGAACGAAAAGCCCAGGGCTGTCCAAGTCTTGATGGGTGTGGAATAATTTTAAAGTTATTAATCAATAAGAAGTGGGTAGGTGGGAACTCGGGAATGTGTCCTTCTTTGTGAGTAATAATGGGAAAAGCAGCATCAATTGCTTTAAGTCTAAACAGCCAGACGTGGTGAACTCTCCCACTGAAACACCCATAGTCTCTGTCACTGGCTTGCTGGAGGCTGCCTTGCAAACAGTGGTGTGGGGTGATGAGCATAGCAGTGATAACTCTACACCACAACCTTATTTGAGGGTGAAAGATCTCCTTAGGGTTCATTGGATATATGTCGAGTGGAAGCATCAATAATTGGCTCAACAAATGCTTGTGAATTCTTGTTATGAAAAAGGTACCAGGCAGATATAAAAATGCATTTGTACAGCCAGTGCCTTCCAAGAGATTGCAGTTTTATGGTTGTTAGACTAATAATGAATGAATGACCAAGAATGGCATACTTCTTCAATTTGATGCTTCTCTGCTGTTTTCATTTTTTTATATAAAGGTTTTACTTCTTGAAAAAAGCCAGTAGAGAACTCAGGTAATATATCTGAAACTTTTATTTTGTTTTAACATGTCCCAATATTAAGAAAATCAGCCTGTTCTCCAGCCTACTGTGTTGGTTATAATACACCCAGACATCAAATATTAAAAATCCAATTTCATGCCTACTCGAGAATATCAAAAACATCATTTTGCACTTACAAGATCTCTTTCCTTAGTACTTTTTTGAAAGTTAGAAGAATAAAGAAGATCTATGACTTTAGAGTGCCATAAAGAGACTCCCACTTAGCTGAGTTTGAAGTTATGCAACTTCCTCTCTGATGACTAGGAGAAAAATAAAGAGGCAGCAAATAGTCAATACAGTGTAAGACAGGAAGTGCGTGGTGACGTGGAGTCCCAGGAGGGCTCACCATGTCCGGTGCACTAAGGAAACAAATGCTAAGGCAGTTCACGTTTTCCTGCTTCTCACACAGCCCTGCAGCGAGCCGAATGCCCTGGCTTGAATCTGTAGGTTCGGAGGAGTACACAGGAGTAGGGAAACCAAAGATTGACATCTGTACCCTATAGACGGAATGAGGGTCCCTTGTTTGTCTCTGGGTGGCACTTTTCCAAATGACATGGGCAGCTGGGGATTTGCAGGCTCTGTCAGCTCTCAGGCACAGATTCTGCAGTCAGTTCACATAGATTCCAGTCAGCAATAGATACTGCTGCAGATTAAATGATTGTGCAGTAATGTAACTATGCTGATGATCATAATGACCTACCACCCTTTAGTCTGGGTTTCCTAAGAGTTGACGCTACACATGTATCACCTTATTTGATTCTTCTATCACTCTTTTTATAAGTTCCATTCTACTGAGGGTCAAAAATAAGAAACTGAGACTCAGAGAATGCCAGGGTCCAGGGGAATGGGCAGAGCAGTGTTTGAAACCAAAATTTGTTTGACTCTGGAATTTGGTTCTCAATCACAGTGCTAAGCTGCTACTGCCTACATTGTGTGCGCAGGGCATTTGTAAAGGAGAGGGTAGCTCATGAATGAAACTGGGTATATAAAATGCTGAGTGAATGGAATAAACAGCCAATGTGGAGAGTTGAGGCAGGAAAGAACTCACGGCTAAGATGGGCTAAGATGGTCTGGGAAGGGTTCTTGGGCAAGGCTGGTTTTCCGTAGCATCGGAGAGACTTAGAAGTGACAAGTGTGAAGGGATGGTCTGTAAGATGTTATGTTTTCTCTTCCTATTCCACTGGACTAATGAACATCAAAGATTTGAGAAAGATACAATGAATATCTACTGCCTGAGTGGTGTTATTTTTTTGTTCCTTTAAGCTTTTTAACATAGTTTCAAGGAAAGACTGGTTAATCTCCACTGTCTTAATCTGTTAGACCCTGAGCCAGATGGCTCCATGGGTCCTTTGGGAATGGCCCGTGGGACTGTCTCCACTTTTACACATACCCGTCTAAAGAATGGCCCTTTGGGAATTTTGCAGACCTACAATCTGGAGATAATGCAATTCTGGTCATAATCCAAATGCCCCTGGTTTTAGGGTTGTCTAAATAAAGATTTAGTAAATAAAATATAGGAAGCTCAGTTCAATTTGAATTTGACACACAACTAATAATCTTTTAGTGGAAGTATGTTACAGATATTGCATGGGACATACTTACAAACGGAAAAAAAAAAGATTCATTGTGTATCCGAAATTCAAATTTAAATGGCTCTTCTTTGTTTATGTGGCAAACTACCTGGACAGTAATTACAGGGAAACGTTTGAAATTTGAATTTCTTTAGCATATTTAAAGACTCTCTGGTTTAAGGACATTGAATCGCCAACACCTACCCCCCCCCAAAAAAAAAAAAAAGAAAAAAGAAAATGTATCTCTAGTTTTATACACCCTCACAAAATGTGTTCCATTTTAAAATGAGACAGAGCAGGAAAAGTTATGTCACAAAATAGTTTTGGGAACCCATATAAAATCTCTGTGTTCTTATAACTTAAATATCCCTTCAAGAAACCGGGACCTAGAAGCAATAGTCAGGATTGACCAAGTAAGTCCCTTGCTCTGCCTGCACCAACATAAAGATGCAGTTTCTGCCATGTACCCTGAGGATAAAAGAAAGACATGCTGCAAACTGGATTTCCAAGTAATGCCCCCATTAAAGATGCCAATTAAGTGGGGTTCACTGAGGAGGCATCGTGCCTGAGGATTGAATTGTAAGAATCATGATTGTTTTTGGAGTTGGGGTCAAATATCAGCCTTTAAACCAAGTCAAAGCCAGCGCTGCAGCTGCCTTCTGTCACTGACACTGCCGTGGAAAAATTCAAATGGTGCACTCGAACATTTTTTCTATTGCATTTTTCAAAACAAGTCAAAACTAATGCAAGTATTCCCAAGGCAGCAACTGTATTTACTTACTTGATTTCTAACTGACTTGTAATCGTTTAATAAAGAATGTACTTTGAGAAAATGCCAAACCAGAAAGGTACAATGGAGTGCTGGAATGAGGGGTAGGGGGCAATTTCAAATCACATTTGGACCGAAGTCCTTGCAGGTCGCAGTTCCCATAGATTACCAGCATCTGCTAAGCCTAGATATAATATAATCATTTATAATCACTAAGATTGTTTTAATCCTCCTATGGAAGGTTTACTGAAGAAGTTCTGAATTACACAGGGTTAATCCTTCTGAGAATGAATAGTCAAGGAAACGATGCATGAATTAATGTACTGGCCATATACTGAAGTCTTATGTTTACAGCATACCTGAACCAGACTGTGGTTACCAAAAGGTGTAGCGCTCCCTCTGGGTGACGTAGTCTCTGCTATGTTACCATCCAGAACATTGCCAGCTATCATTTGCCTTCACCCATTCTTGCAGTCTTCTCTGTCCTGTCCTGTTCTCTCTCCACTTTTAGTAAGAGAGGAGCGCTTAACGATTGGGTTCATAAACAGAGCAGAGACCACGCAGCAAATGCACAGCCAGGGGATTCCAAGATGGCGAATAGCCACAGGACGGTTTGACTTACAGGGGCAAAATTAATATTTAAAAAGGGGGAAGGGGGGAAATTATCATAAGATAAAGCTGCAGAAAAAACCCAGCAGGAGACCCAATGAAAGCAATAGAAAGGGTCCAGACCTGTGCCAAAAGAGCAAATGACCAACAAAAAAACAACAAAAGCTTGGATTCAGGGAGGAAGATGCCCGCCCTGGCAAAGCAGATTTATTTATTTATTTGAAAGGCAGAGTTACAGAGGCACAGACAGAGAGAAAGGTCTTTCATCTGCTGGTTCACTCCCCAACTGGCCGGAATGGCTGGAGCTGGGCTGATCCGAAACCAGGAGCCTGGAGCTTCTTCTGGGTCTCCCATGTGGGTGCAAAGACTTAGGTCATCTTCTACTGCTTTCCCAGGCCATAGCAGAGAGCTGGATCAGAAGTGGAGCAGCTGCAGCCAGGATTCAAACTGGCGCCCATATGGGATGCTGGTACTGTAGGTGGCCACTTTATCCATTATGCCACAGTGCCAGCCCCACACACAATCTTTTCATCAGTGCATAGTCTGTTTTCTAGGATAGACCATATGCTAGGCCATAAAACAAGTCTCAAAAAATTCAAGAAAATACTTTTAACTGATGGACATTCTGATCCATCTCGATAATACTGTTTTTCTTATACTTTTCATTTCTATGACAATAATTTCAGAATATAATTTTTTATCCAGGAAGTAGCAAGGTGTATCAGCCTTTCTTCTGGCTTCCAGTTGAATTTATTTATTCTCATTGAAGGTTTAGAAAAATTTTGGTTTTACAACTCCGTATTGATAAGGTACATGTGCCGTGTTCACATGGTTGCTAAACTGGGGAAACTTGATCAAGTTTCTTTCATACATGTGTTATAGGATTTCACGACATTCAAGATCTGCTGATCTGATAGCACTCATGAATTTGTCACTGATGTCTGAGCAGAGATGTTTTGTAGGTCTGCACAGTTGAATACAGGAAGATTCCTGGGAGCCATTCTCATACTCGAACAGCTAGCAATACCAACTATCAAGGGAAATACCTATAAACCACCTAAATCTATACCATCAAACCCAAACTAAATGTACCCCAACACAGTTCCCTTTAGACAGATCCCCAAAATGCCTGCAACAATTCTAACCAAGAATAGAAAGAGACCATAACTTTAACTGATAGTGATTAAAATAGCATTTTTGGGTAAATATTATGAAACAAAGCGAATATATTTCTATATCAAGGGAAAAGAACATGAAGTATTTTACTTTAGTTTCATCTGTTCTCTGAGCTCTGAATGAGTGCTAGTCTAACCCTAGCACAGCAGACTGAGAGCATCATTAGCATTGCTAGAATAAATGTGCAAAGTGGTAGTTTCCAGTGCAATTTTAACCTGAAGGACACCAAACTGTCAACGTAGTCTAAAATATTTCTATATGTCATTATGAAAAGGGATATTTTAGTAGAGTATGTCTTTCTCCTATTATGTAATACAAATTATTTAATTATATGGGGGGGGGAGCACAGCCATTGCAGTATGGGAAGATGATGGAACATTGCCAGTGAACGGGGTTCTTAGGCTGGAAGCATGAGTGCTGTGGTGTCCCTCAGACGCTATCTCCATGCCATGTTTTTGATTGGAACAATACCAGGCAGCCCTGTGTGCTGTGTGACATGGTTAATTGCACTGTGGAGTAACGGTCACCATGTCCTCCACTGGTTTTGGTTTTTTAGAAGGATGGTGCTATATAGGCACGAGCATTCTGCTTCCTTTGCCGTCCTTTCAGGGGCAGTATTTCAAGGGAAGTATTTCTATGACCTGGAAGTACAAATTGACAAACTATAAAATAGCTAAGCAAACGCTTGCTGTTTAATAGAAACAGCAGTGTAAGGTGTAATAAGCTCTGAGCGAAGCTATTGTGTCGTAAGCATTCAGATATCCACTTCATTAGAACGCCCTGGTCTGGTTCTCCAGCCCACACCCCCACTGCCCTGTTCTCCTGTCTCCTGGTCTCCAGTCCTACCAAGACTGCTCTCAGCTCTCATGGCCCCTTACACCTACTTGTTTGCTTCTGCACATCCACCTGGGCCCGCAGGGAATTCCCTTCTGCCCTTTGCCCTCCCTGCTTTCCTTGAAGACTCTCCGATCTCCCTCTCAGGCTTCCCATCTCCCATCTCCTCTCCAGGGTGGAGTCCCCTAGCTGGTGTGCTCCATGAGAAGGTGCATCACACTGCGTTCTGCTCAGGAGGTCTCGACTTTCCTCCCTCATTGGGCTGCACTCCTTGAGAAGAGAGACTGTGCCTTTTCCTGCTTTGTATTTTCAGGACAGTGTAGGCTATGTGGTGTGGATCAATAAGCATGTACTCAATGAATGAATGAATATTCGGCCCTGGATCTCATGGAACCAACAATGGAAATCCTAGAAGCCAGAGGAAGGGGGAGTGTGGGAGGGAACAGAGAAGGCTTCCTGGTGGAGATAGAATCGGAGGTGGACTCAGAGGTAGAATGGGAGACTCAGAGGTGGAATCGGAAGTGGAATCAGAGGTGGGCTTCGACAGCAGCATTAACATGGAGAAAGTAGGGGCCACCTCAAGGGAAGTCAGAACACAGACTGGAATGTAGGGTTTAGGTTGAAGAGTAGGTTAAAGTCTTCCCAAGTCTTCATTCTGGGCAGCAAGGAGAATCCCCCTGCCAGTGTGCATTTTTACGTCTGCTTTCTCTCTTCTAGACATGCCTAAAAGGAATTAAACTCACACAACTGTTATAGACACTGCATACTTTCCATGGACTGGGGACATGAATCTGCAAAGATGATGCTAAATATATATATTTTTAATTTCACTTATTTATCTGTGAGGCAGACAGAGAAGCGAACAAAGTTTCCATCTGCTGGTTCATTCCCCAGATACCCACAATGGCCAGGGCTGAGAACGGAAGCTGGGAACCAGAAAGTCAATCCAAGTCTCCCACGTAGGTGGCAGGGACCCAAGTTCTTGAGCCATCACTGCTGCTTCCCAGGGTCTGCATGAGCAGGAAGCTGGAGTCAGGAGCTGGAGCTGGGAATCGAACCCAGGCACTCCAGTGTGGGATGTGTCTTCACTGCTGGGCTGAAAGCCTGCTTCCCGATGCCAAATGTTTCTGAGCAAAGTGAATACTGTATGTGACTTTGCTGCTGTTCCTTTGCTTTGTTAAAATGTTAGGAAATCCATTTAGGAGTCCTGGTGTGCCTAATACTAGAAAGCCAGAAAGACATTCCCATTTGCCTCTGCTGCTCCCAACAGCGACTCTTGGGTTTCTGGTGGTGGGTATGTCTGTCATGTGACTAAGGAAGGGCTTAAGTCCAAGCGGTGAGAAGAGTGAAATGAATGGGAGGGCGCAGGCAGCAGAAGGATGGACAGCTGAGAGAGGGACAGTGCAGCTGGGCCCCACTTAGCTGCAGGTATGGAGGGGGAAGTGCAGAAGGGAGCCGGAGTTCGCTTCCAGGCAGTGGCAGGGTGCAGTGGGCTACACGAGCAAAACTGCTCGTGGCGTCCGTCTGCCTCCACCTTTCTACCTGATACTGGCCACCGTCAGTTTCCTGCCTCAGATTTCCTCAGCCCCAAAGAAGGAACAATGTGTGCTCCTCAGAGGAATTACCAACCAGTGTCTCACTGAAGTGGTAGTGAAGATTTCTGAACACATGTAACAAAGCAGAGAAGTGAAAATAACAGGAAGTGGAAGAGGGAGCACGCTGTGCCCTGAAATGTTCTGTGTCATATGGGGGTGTCACAGAGGTTACAAGGTCTGGGTAAAGAGTGGTGACTTGGGCCCGGAGCTTGGCCCAGTGGGTCAGGCCACCATCTGCAGTACTGACATTCTATTAGGGTGCCGGTTCAAGTCCTGGCTGCTCCACTTCCAATCCAGTCCTTTTTTTTTTTTTTTTTTTTTTTGACAGGCAGAGTGGACAGTGAGAGAGAGAGACAGAGAGAAAGGTCTTCCTTTGCCATGGGATCACCCTCCAATGGCCGCTGCGGCCAGCGCGCTGTGGCCTGCACACCATGCTGATTCAATGGCAGGAGCCAGGTGCTTCTCCTTGTCTCCCATGGGGTGCAGGGCCCAAGCACTTGGGCCATCCTCCACTGCACTCCCTGGCCACAGCAGAGAGCTGGCCTGGAAGAGGGGTAACCAGGACAGAATCCAGCGCCCCAACCGGGACTAGAACCCGGGGTGC
The DNA here is from genome assembly GCA_949820135.1 of Sylvilagus floridanus. Lineage (NCBI taxonomy): Eukaryota > Metazoa > Chordata > Mammalia > Lagomorpha > Leporidae > Sylvilagus > Sylvilagus floridanus. The sequence goes on from OX463224.1 coordinate 42,378,233, forward strand.
CTGCGCCGCAAGGCGGAGGATTAGCCTAGTGAGCAGAGGTGCCGGCCTACGATCCAGTCCCTTTTAATATGCCTGGGAACTCAGTGGAAGCTTGGACCCCTGTACCCACATAGGAGATGCTAAAGAAACTCCTGGATCCTGGCTTTGGCCTGGCCCAGCTCCAGCAGTTTCGGACTTGGGGAGTGAACCAGCTCATGGGAGATCTCTCTTTCTGTCTCTTGTTCTCTGTGTGTAACTCTGCCTTTCAAATAACATAAATAAATCTTTAAAAAAAAAAAAAGAGTTGTGCCCCAGCCCATCCCTTTTCAACTTTGTACAAACGATGTAAGAGACCAACTCATTTTACTACACAAATGACTCATACTTTGATGAGCTGCAAGCAGCAGTGCCTTTAGTAGCTTTCGCTTGCTGCTAGCACACAGAAGATGTACACAAAGGCCTCGTCTGGGGTGGTTCTGTTCCATTTGAGAAGCCAGGAAGGTAAGGAGACAGCTAGACTCCAATCCAACTATCCAAGAGCAACTGGACGATGAGATCCATAACTAACACCAAAAGGAGCACGGTTCTTTCTTGATCCTCAACCTCTACTTCCTCACTGGACCTGAGTTCAAAATCTCCATTGCCTTGAAAAGCCAAAGCAGGTGCCTTTGGGGCACTTTAGATGAACGCATGAGATTGAGAGCTTAAGGCGGGAAAGGTGACTTCCTGCAGTTTTCAGCACACCTCAGCTGTTTGACAGCTTCCCTGGCACACCTTTAGAGGAGAGTGTGGGTAGTCAACCACTGCTATCCTAGATGGCAATCTTGGCCAAGGACCTCAAAGCAAGTGTACAGGGTGTTCCACATGACAATGAGCATTCCTCATCTGGAAGATAAATGCAACAACAACTTCTGGAGTTTGCTTGGTTATTTAAACCTTCTGCTTTGGAACTGATTTTATGGCTTACCAACATCAGCAAATGTTTCCTATTTTGTTGCACATTTTCACAGAAGAAGTAGGAAGCCATAGAGGAAAATGAGAACTAATGGTTCTGGGATGTTTAAGTCCCGTAGTCAATTTAATTCTTGTATAAGAACTCCTAGAAGTTAGTGCTGCTGCTTCCATTTTACAAGCTTTTTGAAAACTAAAGCTCAGCAAAGTTAACTTTTCTAGTGGTAGAAATGGAAGCGCTGGGACTTGAATCCAGGATTCATGCCTGGAAAACCGCTGTTTCATCTACATCATCAGTTCACCAGAATAACCTGGGTTTGGCGTCCAAAGGGGCATGTGGGGAATGGGCTTTTTTCTAGTTCTAAAGAAGAATCCCTCTTTTCATGAAATTATTCAGACGGTGTGTGTATTAAATTCCATAGAAGCCTGACACATTAATAATAAACAGAACAAGGGGGCAACACCTTGATTAAATGTGCATATATACACAGAAAAGATGTACATGTACATGTCTTACAATTGTTTCTTTGTTCTAAGACTGAGAATGAAAATAATTAGAATTTGCAACTGGACGTCTGTGTCCACTTTAACCTGAGCTACTTTGTCTAATGTTTCTTTGCAAAGCTCTCGAATGCATTGTTAGCCTATCTGATCCTGTCGTCTGGAGACCGCCAAGTATTTCACATCTTACCCAGGGAACTGATTACTTTTAAGGAAGGGAGGGCATTCTTTTGCTGTGCTTTCCTAATTTAAACTCATTGAATGTCGTTTCAACTGCCATTTTAAGGGCAAAGGAAAAGCAATGCATCTTTAAAGAGCTCTGTCACTTTTCTCCATGTGATGACTAATGGTGGGGAACTTAAAACCTTATCCTTGGTATCTTTTGGAGTCCAGACAATTCAACACTCTCTTGGGATGAGTAAATATCAGCCTGTTCCCAGGAAGATTAACCAGTAAGATGATGGAGGAAAAGCTGCTACTTTTTTAGAGTGCTATATTGAAACTGCCATCTACACTTCTGAAAGCAGCAGACTCTCAGATGATGGATTGCCATGGTGCTAGGATTTCTAGAAAGAAAGGTATTTTCTACAGTTTCAACAGTACCAGGAGTTTCTTTCCAAGACATTAATTTTGGTTTCAAAGTTAATATTTGCTAATGTAATTTACTTACTGACCTTTAAAAGACCATAAAATAAAGCAGACTTAGGAGACCTGAATTCTAAGATTCCCATTCCTGGGCATGTACTTGTAGGCAAATCCTCAATTTCTTTACCTGTTATGGAGGTAAAAATACCTATACAGCTTCCCTCACAGCCTCACATTTAATAATAACAAATAAATGGGGGTAGGGGCTCATGCACTGACATTTGGTACAGCAGTTAACACATTGCTTGAGATGCCCACACCTCCAATGACAGTGCCTGGGTTTGAGTCTTGGCACCTCTCCTGACTCTGGTTTCCTGCTAATGCATACACTGATAGGTGATGGCTCAAGTACTTGGGAGGCCCAGACTGAGTTCCCATCTCCTGCCTCCCGCTTGACCCAGGCCCAGCTGTTGTGGGCATTTGAGGAGTGAGCCAGCAAATGGGAGACTGACCTCTCTCTTTCTCTCTCATCTCTCAAATAAATGTTCAACATAAATTTTAAACATTTATAGAAAACAAGTTAAGAATATTTATAGCACCTTGAAAGTTTTCAGAATCCTAAGAGGAAGCATAACATGGATTTTGTAGTGGAAAGTCCCAAATCAGAAACCTAGCTTTGCTACTTAACACTTATGTGGATTTGTTTCTTAAACTGTCTATATCCTGACTGCTTCTTCTGTAACGTGGGCTAAAGGTAGTTCCAGATTCCTGGGATGGCTATGAGGACCTGCCGGGCTTTTGGTATACTCACATTGGAAAGGCTTTAAGAGTTCTTACTGTGGACTCCCCCTAATTATAAGACGAGACAACCAAGGCCTTAGTTGGTAAAGTCTCGTACATATATTCATCCACAAATACTTTTGAATCATACCAAGATGTGTTCCTATAAGTATTCAAATTACATGGCTTAATTTACCATGCTCCTTCAATTTTTAGGAAGATGATAGTTTGTTTTGAGGACTCTTTTGCTCCTTTATGTCAGAAGGACCCTAGTTTATAGACTGCTAGATCATTTGTAGGTTATCAAAAAGTCGTCTTTCTTTCTTCCTCTCTTCTGCCATGGGACCATTTTCTTCCTGCAGGCACTCCACTGGAGACTGTGAAAGAGTAGTGACATGGATTAACTCCTTGTTAGCTTCCCTGTCTCTTGAGAGAAGGCTTGCCCACCACTGCTGATAGATAGGATGATGGCAAACTCTGTTTCCTACAAAGTCTTCACGACTTGGCTGTCGGACTGTCATTCATCTCCTTCTGCTCGAATGATCCTCTTCACTAGGGATCTGTCCTTGGTATTCCCTTTGATTCTGCTTGCTCTCCCTGGTTGAACTCATGCACTTTTGTGCTGCCAGTTAGCATCTCTCTAGTGCTAACTCCAAAGTCCATTATCATTAACTTTATTTTCTCTCTCCAGATCCAGATGCCTCTTGGCCATCTCTACCTATGTCCCACAGGCTCATCAAACAAATTGTATCCACGAATGAGTTTCTAAGTTTCCCTTCTCTTTCTCTCCCTTCTCTCTCTCGTTCTCTCTCTCTCTCTCTCTCTCTCTCTCTCTCTCTCACACACACACACACACACACACACACACACACACAATTCCTTTAGGCTAATTCTCAAGCCTTTGACCACACTCTGTATCCATCCAGTTTTCCAATCATTTTTTTTAAAAAAACATTTATTCATTTATTTGAAAGGCAGAATAACATCTCTCTCTCCATCTCTCTCTTTCCCTCCCTTTCTCCTCCCTCCATCTGTCTCTCTTTCTCTCTTTCTTCCTCCCTCTCCATTAGAAACCAGAACTCTATACAGGTCTCCCGCCTGGGTGGCAGGGATCCAAACACTTGGCCCATCTTCTAGTGCTTTCCCGGCTGGGAAAGCAGGGAGATGGATTGGAAGTGGAACATCCAGGACTTGAACTGGTGCTCCTGAAATGGGATGCTCACATGGCAGGCTGGAGCTTAGCTCACTTTGCTGCAACACTGGCTGCTGAGATCATTTTCACTTTATCTTGAAATATTTCATGAATCTGGCATCCCAGGTCCATTAGTGATTCAGTTGCCTCGTTTCAGCTCTCATCTTTTTTCTTCCTGTATTACTGTTAAGAGCTTCCTGATTTTTCTCTGTGGCCTAGTTCTCTTCATTCTATCTAATCTGCTCTCTGAACACTGCCAGAGGTAATTTTCAAAACCAAATTTTATCTGTGTTGATCTGTTGGAAAAGTGTTAGATCCTCATTGCGTACAGAGGAGTCTAAACCAAAATATTAGCAACATGTCCAGCATTAGAATTCCAAGCTCTTTCTACCCTCTCCACTAGGTACCCTGTGAGCTCTTGTGTTCCACACACTATGAAATAGCCACTTTCCCCCTAAACTTGCCTGATGGGGACCAGTGACTTCCTACTCGGTGGCCTTGTCTGTGCCCCTCTTCTTTCTATTAGAACTTCCCCTTGAGCAAATAGGCCTGTTAGAAAGACAAAGCCCTTTTAGATCCTTGTCACACATAATTGTTCCTCTCTGTGTGTGTTCACAACACCTCATTCATAATTTTTTATTATGACATTTTACATCTATCTTTTTCCAATGAGACTTTGAGCTCATCAATCTGGATAATAGGTGACTTTCTTCTAAGATTCTATCACATTGGACAATGGGTTACACAAAGAAAGAATTTGATAAAGATTTATTGAATGAAGGCACTTACAACTATTACCATTTATTGAGTTTTACTTATTGTTCTGTTTTCATAGTTAGATATTTTATTTTTGAAAATCATTCACTATATTTGCCCAACACCCCACAAATTAATTAACAAAAAGTGCCTTCATAAATGGACTTGGTATCACATTTGGAGTTAGGATTTCAAAAATATTTATCTAACCTAATGGTTTTCAGTGACTTTAAGGTTTCTCTAACGTTTACTTAATTCAATTAAATAATTTTAAAAGAGTAATCATTATACTTAAGCTACTGAGTTCTCAAATATCTGATTAATTTTAAGATTAAAAGACAGGTGAGGATATAAATCTAAATGTATTCCAATAGGTGAATAAAAATGTAGCTTAAGGATGTAGTGCATATATAAAGCTGTAGCAAAGGAAGAAACCAAAGAATTTAGAAACTTTGGAATTTATAATTAAACCACTTATATTTATATATGCTGTGATGTAAAGTACTATTGTTGAATAATAAGGCCGGCGCCGTGGCTCAACAGGCTAATCCTCCGCCTTGCGGCGCCGGCACACCGAGTTCTAGTCCCGGTCGGGGCGCCGGATTCTGTCCCGGTTGCCCCTCTTCCAGGCCAGCCCTCTGCTGTGGCCCGGGAGTGCAGTGGAGGATGGCCCAGGTGCTTGGGCCCTGCACCCCATGGGGAGACCAGGAAAAGCACCTGGCTCCTGGCTCCTGCCATCGGACGAGCGTGGTGCGCCGGCCGCAGCGCGCTGTCTGCGGCGGCCATTGGAGGGTGAACCAACGGCAACGGAAGACCTTTCTCTCTGTCTCTCTCTCTCACTGTCCACTCTGCCTGTCAAAAAAAAAAAAAAGAAGTTGAATAATATATTCATGCATTGGCTTTAAAAAGTATCATGGTATGCATTTAATTGTTAATACTGTGCCTAGAGATAAGAAAACTAACAAATTTTAGAGCTGCTTGACCATAGGTCTGACTGTCTTGTGTTAAATGAAGGAATGGTTTTCAATCATCTGGATGTTTCACTAATTAGTATTAGATAAATACTTTGATAAATTTGTATAAATGGTGTTTTGGCACATCTAAAATGGTAATACACACACTGAAATCATTCTTGAGAAGGAAGAAAAATTTGTTGAGAGAATCATCAAAGCGGATATTGCTAACTACTGATTGTCTAAATCCACCCCTTTAGTTTAGAAAATATGATTTTTCTATCAAAATCTTGAACATTTACTCTAAAGTGTGCCTGTTTGTGTTTCCTGAATCCAGAACTCTTTCTTGGGTAGAAACGTAAGAAAAACTATCTCTCTAAGCCTGAGCAGCTACTAAGGATGACCACTAATATGTTATTAAGCTGTTCTTCCCCATTCTATGCACAGTGGGAGATTCTGATGTCTATTGTGTAATGTGTTCTGTTTCCTGGGAGCAGGTAATTTATAAAATAATTGATAGGCAGTTCTGTGACCCATTCAAGTATAAATGTGCTCAAAATAATTGCAGTTGAAAGACCATACAGGTTTTAGAATACCTTTTTCCATATTAATTACCTTCAGATAGCTGTCTGTCAGAGTGTGTCAAGCCTACCAAAACAGATGGCAGTATTTTTCTTGATATTAGATTCCCAGAGATCAATTTATCAGTAGTAGATGAAGATGGAGCTGCCATCCTTGTAAGATTTGAGAGACAGGGGAAAGGTCTCCTTGTCACCAAGGACGCTGTCCCTTAAAAACGAATAATACATTTTCACATTTTTGAGAGCTTTGGTTGTTCTCTGTTAATGAGTGTCCCTAGGAGTTATCATTTCTCAAGTATTTATCACACCCTGAAGTTACTGGGGTAGGCAGCTGCCCAAAATGCAGATTCTCAGGCCTACTCTCACAGGTTCTGATTTGCTGGGTCTGCGAGGGGCCCCTGGAATCTTTATTTTAACAAGCACTTGGATGACTCTGACCAGGCTATCTCCTGGATCACATTCGGTAAAACCTTCACTTAATGGATAATTGACATGACTGGTTAACAGACTGGTGATACAGATACAAAAGAAAAAAAAAAAACTGATGTTACCAAACTCAAAATTTATTCCATTTGAAATAGCACCTAAAGCTGGTGGCATTATGATATTCAGGTACTGAACTCCGGTACTTCAAGTATTTCCAGGACGTAAATGAAACAACAGCTCTGTAACTGACTGTAAAAAGTCAAGAGGAGAAAAAGACTTGTTTGTTTCCAAATGGTCCTTTGTAATAGTCCCAGAAATCAGTGCTGAAATGCGAAAATTTTAGAGCAGAATGTACAAAACGTTCTTGAATTATATTTCATTCTTGGGTGCCAGGCATATTGGGTTTGTATCACAAAACACTGAAATAATAAAAAGCAGGTGCCCTGTCAAGTTTCTTTCGTAATTGGGAAGCTAACAGTTGATGTATTTTGCAAAGAATTTTGACAGATTAACCCCAGTGGATGAGTCCCATGCCCTTACTGCTCAGTGAATAACCTAGAGTTTGGGAGGGCATGTGGAACTGAAAACAGCAGATGAAAACTTAGACTAATACTTTTTATGGCTTACGGAAAATAAATCTTTTTTAATCACTGCAGTAAAAAAAATGTGGCTAGTTGCTAAAAAGTATTTGTTCCATATGATAGAGACCATGAGTTCGGGAGCTTACAAAAAAAAAAAAAAAAACCTTGCACGCGTGTTGGTATGGAGAAAACAGGAAGACAACTTCCTCTCTGAACATAACCATTTCCTGGGGAGGAAATGGGGGCTTTTGAAAAAAAATGTTCTTTGTTGGGTCTGTAACAGAGAAGCGCCCCCTTAGTGATGACTATATATGTGTCTCCAAGCCAGGAAAGCAATCTTTAAAATAAATAAAATCCTGAAAGCACCTTCTTTATTTGAAAGTGGCAAGATTCAGAGCCCTTGGATGAGTTGCTGTGGTTATTTGTTATGTTTTGTGATCGTCGTTGATTTAATCTCAGCCATGCATATACTTGCCTGGACAGTTTTTAAAGGACAGTGCTTAAGCAGCACACTGCAAAATGGATTTAAGATCTGCTCTTCTTTTGAATACATTGAAATGCCCTGGGGCACCCACACAACTTCAGCAGGCAGAGCAGCACAGGGCCTGGCCATTGCCCATCATGCCAAGACACATCCTAATGCAGTAAGAAAAGGCAGCCCCAGGCAGTGATGCAAATGGGCATAATCTGTGATTAGCTTGAAAATCTGTGATTAGTTTGACTGCTGGCTGCAACTTGTTTGTAACTTTTTAAAGTGACCACAGTTTGCCCACCAATATGTGGAATTGTGAGCATAAACCGAGAACTGCTAGAAACAAGACTCCCTGAATCTAAGATGCTTTTAAATAGCACCTTTAACATTGATTTAACATAATTTGGACATAATTTGCCTGATAATCTTTAAGGGACTTTAGAGATGGGTCAGGAAATGATTGAAATGACATCCTTTGCAGCAAAAAAGGCTGTAACTGAGAACCCCAAAGCCACAGAATTCCAGATTCCTAGAGAGGATTCCAACTGGTACAAGTACAAGAAAATGGGTCCCAGTATAGAGGGCACAGTAAATCACTTTTATGAAAACACAAGTGGAAATGGACTTAACTTCATTTTTTTACTTAGGTTATCTTAACAGAATGTTATAGCTTAACTTTACCGAATTTTTGGGGGGAGTAGATGATATCTTCTCTCCCTTTTTAGCATGTAGCACTTCATGCTTTATGTAATTCTTGTCTTTGTTTTATTTACCAAACTTAATATTTTTAAAAAGGTTCTTCTTAAACCATTTGTTTTCCCAGTGTTCCTTTTCATACCCTCATTTTTTTCCCAGAAATTCCCTAAGTATTTGGTAAACAGTATTACAGAGTTGCAGAATTGCCCCAAAATCCCCACCCAAGACAGCTTTTATTTGCTCACATAGTTGACTTTATTTGTGTGTGAAGCTTGCAGGCAAGAATAAAGAGAAGACAGCATCTGCACTCTTTGATTTAGGTCTAAAGAGTACAAAATGAACTGGGTCACCTGATGACTCCAGGCTTTCTGAAAGGCAGGCTGGTACTTTCAGTATCCCTGCAAGAATAAAAACTTGAGCACAACTGTTTACTTTTCTCTTCTATCTCTAGTGACCAGTCACCACAATTATCCATTTTTCCTGGAAAAAAGCTTATTATCAATGACATATAAGCTCAACCTGTTTCTTACATTCACAGACCATTTTGAAAAGATTAATTATTTCTAGTTAATTATTTCTAGTTAATAGAACTTTATTAACTGGTTTCATAAAGAAAATTAATTCCATCAGAAACACAAATTAAGAAGTCATTTAGCACCAAAAAGCACATTTGTTATTGTCACTGCCAAAGATTTCAGTCTTTCTTTAGGCACACAGTAAACCTTATTTCTCCCTAATGTGTAAAAATATTCTCCTGAGGCCACCGTGCTCATGGACAACATAAGCAGAATACCTGAAAGTTTGAAAAAAAAAAAAAGCAGTTTTGTTTAATTTTAAGGATAAATGCCTCAATGCTCAACTGTTTTTACTCTAATCTATCAACTGGGGAATCTTTCCAAAGGAGTAACAAAGAGGTCAAGAGTGCGAGAGAGGCACATTTTTTATGTTTGGGGGAGAAAAAGGGCTTTGGTGGCCAGTCCTCCTTGAGCCATTGGCCTGTGAGTTAGGAGAAGAGCAGAAGGCAGCTCCTCAGAAGCATGGACTGTTGCAAGAGTAATCGTGTTCTTGCCAAGCAAATCTGGCCTGTGAGCCACAGCGCATGCCACAGGCCCTAGTCTAAGCATGAATCATGAAAATGCATTCATCACCATGTTTGAAAGTCTCTACCAGCCAGTGCTTTCCTACATGGTATTAGTCAGTGAAAAAGATGGTTACGTTGAATTCAGCTGAGCCCGAGACTGCTATGTCTTCTGTGTATCCCGGATGCAGTACCTGAAATACCCTAGGCCTTACACACTGACTGGATATGGTGGAGGATCTGCCATGTACCAGGCACCATTCACTCCTAGTCCTCCAGGAATGATTAGATAAAGTAGATTGGTGAATCTGCAATAAAGTACTCTGAATAATTGTTACTAACAAAACAATAATTGTCAACAATTAGGTCACTAAAGTAAACTGCCCAAAGAACAGTTTACAAATTGGAACATTCAAGTCTATAGCAACCATATGGATATACATTTCACCATTTTGACATCATACTGTAAAATTCATAGATTAGCCGGCGCCACGGCTCACTTGGCTAATCCTCTGCCTGCAGCGCCAGCACCCCGGGTTCTAGTCCCGGTCAGGGTGCTGGATTCTGTCCCGGTTGCTCCTCTTCCAGTCCAGCTCTCTGCCATGGCCCAGGAAGGCAGTGGAGGATGGCCCAAATGCTTGGGCCCTGCACCCGCATGGGAGACCAGGAGAAGCACCTGGCTGCTGGCTTCGGATCGTTGCAGCGCTAGCCATAGCAGCCATTTGGGGAGTGAACCAATGGAAGGAAGACTTTTCTCTCTATCTAACTCTGCTTGTCCAAAAAAAAAAAAAATCATGTATTATTTAAAAAAAAAAAAATCACAGCAGGAAAGTACAGACTATCCCAAATGGCAGAGTAAAAAACACATTTCTAAGTTCACTGCTAAGCAACAGATACAGGAATCTATACTTCCTATTCAAGAATTTCATCAATGCCAATTTTGAGAGGCCCTCTGATCAATGTAAGAATGAAAAATAAAAAGAAATGAATTACCATAGAATAGTGATGAAAGAGGAACGGTAGCTGATTGAATTTGGGTGTAGCTAAAATTACCTCTAAGGCACATAAAACCTTTAAGACCCTCTTTGGCAGGGAGCCAGGGGCCCTGGGTCCTTGGTCTGTCTATTACTAAGTGGCTGTATGAACTTAAGCAGATTTCCTCACTGTAACACAAAGATACTGGACTATTTCTGTTATGAATTGTGTCTTCAAAAAAAAAAACCAAACAAAACACATTTAGGATCTTTGCTGCGACTCTTAATGCACATGCTTTTTATCTTTTAAACATATCAGTAGAATTATAGGTCCACAATTCAGTGACCTCCTTGTTATCTCGAATATAATTAACTTGATAGAATTGGAAAGGCTGTATCAGCAATTCCTTAATGTCCCCTGCCACTGGACAGCTTCTCCCCAGTCCTCCTTGTCTTCCCTACACTTTCTCCCATTCCCTTGATGGAGCTCGCCTGGGGAAATGTATTTTCCTTAGTCTGTATGTATGTCTGTAGTCCTCACCGGATTCTTAAGATTCTTGAGGGTAGGCACCAGAACCTGCTCACCTTTGTGAGCCCCTGCATGTTACAGGGATGGGCACAGTAAGTTCTCAATAAGCACTGAACGACTGGAGTACCTAACTTGATTTGGCAAGGGCATATTTGGCAGATGTGTCAAATAGCTTCCAGTTCCCACATTTTTCACTTTTGCACCCTGCTCCTTACTCCTCTGGGGCAGCCTGCTCTACAGGACTGTCTCTCTCTCAGTTCTAGGAACTTCCCTCTGCACTCCTTCCAGCCCACGAGTGAGGACAGCATCTTTGCTGTTAGCCTCAGGTTCCTGCCCTGTCCGCTGGAATTCCCTGACACCCTGCCTACACCTGGATAATCAGTCCTTAGCCCCTTCACACTTTATCATGTTTCAAGGGCATGCCTATTTGGCCTATTTTCTGTCAGAAATCTCAGTAAAGCAGATAAAGAAAAAAAGTTTTCATTTTAAAATGTATTTTGAAAAAAAAATGTATTTTGCACTCATATTGTTGAATATAACCATACTGAATTTTGTGGCAAACATTTTAACAAATGGATCCTGTGTCAGCTAAATATTTTGATATACAACTGATCTTCATTGTATGAATTACAGATGTATTCCAGTGTGCACTTCACATAGGTGTTTTGTGTTTGAATTAGTAACTATTTATATTTCTCTTTGGTCAACTGTGTTTCAGTGTATTTCTCTGGGACTTGTGACCTCCTGTGTTGAAATCTGTGCAGTGTCTCAAGCAAAAGGGATGCCATCCTCTTCTGTCTGTCCTTCCTCCATTTTGGTAATGCTTTGCTCCTAGCAGTTTACTGGCTGCCTGGTATCTTTTTTAGAAATCTAGATATTTATTAATTATGAACACAGTTTAATTAAATGAAGAGCCAGATCTGACAGTAAGCATTTTACCCATTTCCTAGGCTCATTCTGATGGGACTTGTGAAATTCCTTTCTAGAGCCAGCAGGAAGTGAAATAGCCAGTCCATCAGTATATTCTTGATGAAATCATTTGAAGAATCATCAAAATGCCCATCCCTTAAAAACCATTAAGTATATTATTTCAGATAGCTGTCCATTTTTGCCACACTTCTGTCACTGAGATGTGAGTGCCCTCAAGTCAGAGACTTTTTCTGTTTTACATACTGTTGAATCCCCAGTGCCTAAAATGTACACTGGCAGCTACTAAGTGTTCAATAAATATCTGTTGATTGGATTAATGTGCTGGGATTTGGTGGTGTTACTGTGGTCTGGTGTGTTTAAATTTGCAATTGCTAATACCATCGTTCATCAATGATGAAAAAGACCATTCAGGTTCTTTTTGTGATATGGTATTGAAATATTTGTTGAATTCTTACCCTATTCAAAATACTGTGTTGGATATTTCCTTTGGGAGTTCACATTCTCCCAGTGAAAAATAGTTTCTGGAACATAGCATAGTTGGTGGATCTCATTCCAGTGCTTTTCTTTCTTATCATAACACTTTTGTTCAAAGCAAGCTATATCTTTGCCCTCCTCATCTCTGATCTTTGCATATGTTGCAGAAAAAGAAACAGTGAAGCAGGCAGCACTTCTCTAAAGAGTGTCTGACGCTGTTCTGGGATTCTGTGTCTGGTGTCCCTGTTGTGACTTTTCATGTGGACTAGATTACTCCATTGAAACTGCAGAAAATCTACCCCTTTTTGCATGATTTCATCTAACTTAGTCACAATGGTAAAAAAAAGCACGATCTTCCCAATATTCTCTCCTGTGTGTGAGTAATGTGAGGCTTTCCTGGCATTGTGTTTCCATCAAAGACTTTTCCAAGTCTTTTCAGTAGGTCTTCATGTGGCTCCATTTGGTCTGTAAAAGCCTTCTTATTCATAGGTATTTCACTTTATTCACAAATATGTTTAGTTCGATGACAAGTAGGCTTTTGTTATGAGTTCTTCTTATGGATTCATCCTAATGGTCTCAGAACTTGAACTATATCATCAAAATTCCAAGCTTGAAGTAATTGTTCTTAAAAAAAAAGATTTTATTTATTTGAGAGAGCTATAGACAGAGAGAGGTAGAAACAAAGTTCTTCCATCCTCTGGTTCACTCCCTAAATGGCTATAATGGCCAGAGCTGTTCCCATCTGAAGCCAGGAGCCAGGAGCTTCTTCCAGGTCTCCTACATGGGTGCAGGGCCTCAAGTACCTGGGCTATCTTCTGTTGCTTTCCCAGACTATATCAGAGAGCTGGATCAGAAGAGGAGCAGCCAGGGCACGAGCTGGCACCCATATGGGATGCTGTCACTGCAGATGGAGGCTTAGGCCACTATGCCACAGCTCCAGCTCCGAAGTAATTGTTCTTTAATCTAAATAGACTCTGGAGGACTTAAGAGTTTATTAGGGAATTGTACATGGTGTAATGCTGTTGTAACTGGAGAGGGCACATTGTCTTTAGGGACTAAGTATCCTTCTCTCCTTCTCCTCTTTCTCTTTCTCCTTATTTCTTGAGTACCCAGAGATCTCCCTCCCACTGTAAAGATCCTAGTATACATGATGGGGAGAAATGCTTTATAGTGTTTATGGCAAGTCCTTATATGCAATGATCTAAATAGCTATTGCTCTGAAGAATTTGTCCATGAAATTCCTTTTCAGTATACTTCAGACTTAGTATATACTAAATTGATCTTCTGTATATAAAAATAATTGAAAATGAATCTTGATGCAAATGGAATGGGAAAGGGAGTGGGAGATGGTATGGTTGCGGGTGGGAGGGAGGTTATGGGGGGGGAGCCACTATAATCTAAAAGTTGTACTTTGGAAATTTATATTTATTAAATAAAAGTTTAAAATGCCAAAAAAAGAAATGAACGAGTCCTTTAGTTTCTTTTTTACTTAAAAATGGAAAAGAAAAGCAAAAGAAGTCTTTTGTTTCAAAAGAGATTAAAGTCATTGTGGTCTTATGCAACATGTCCTCCACGTTATAAAACCAGAGAAGCTCTGAAGTAAAGCTTGTATGTTGGTTGTTGTGTTACTTGTAGCAATCTTCCCTCCATGGCCCACCCCCAACCATTGTCACCTGCTTGCTCACATGAGCATTTCCTCTCCTGAAATGGCTGTATTCAGCTATTTCAACATTGCTCCTTCCACAGCTCTCCCCACCCCCAAGACACACACTCTGCACTCCTGCAGATGTTAACTTGTCAGAATCCAGAAGTTCCTAAGATGTCATCAGGAAGAACTAGTAGATTGAGGCACAACCATGACCTGAAGGAAGTAATTAAATTGCAGGAGTGTTGCTGTGAGGAACATACTAACTGAGGACATCTTTTATCTGATGAAATCTGTCAGGCTCTTAGTTTTCCAAATGTGGGAACTTTTGTCCTTGTTTTGCTCTTAGGCACAGGATAAGTCCCAAGAGAGATTCCATTCATTCCTCAGGGAGACACAGAAGAAACAGAATGAAGTTTCAGTAGTAGCTTATTAGACGGAGAATTGTGTTTACTCTGAGATCTAATTCAAGAAATGGACATGCAATCTCAGCTCATCCAAGCTATAGATTTTTGTCCACTTTGCCACTGGGCCAGATAGAGCCCTGCCATGGATTCTCTGACCAGGGGAATGGTATAGTTACCTAGAACATGGCTAATAAGTATATAGAGAGAGGATAATTGTGTATGAAGTCATTAATTAGGACCGTGTTTACATTTTTATTTTGACTGTTTGAACTAAAATTCTTGTCTCCAGAAGACAATAATGTTACAGAATTTCTCAGCCACATGAGAAGTACTCACACCTATGTTTCTTAATTTATCCAAGGTGATTCCTTACCACCCTTTCCTCTTTAGACCTCAGGAGATATTTTTATTTATGCTAATAAGTGATTCCTTCCAGGTGGGAATAGAAGGTGAACTCTCCTTAATGAAATGTTTGGTTTGCATTTTGGCATTCATCCAAGTGGATGAAAACATGGAGGGACTTTGGAATTTATTATTTAATTCATCTTTTGTAGAAAATGTGGAGACTTCTGGATGCTTTTCACTCTCTGCCAATTAATGTTGCTTGCAGTTTCCCCTGATACAAATTCCCATGAGTCAACAGAAACCTTTTCAGCTAAGTATTTAGATTTAGCAAGAATGTGTGCATCGGGATATTGGATGTAGGGTAACTAGAATACGAAGGGGCATTGGGACCTCAGACAAAAAAAAACCTGGCAAATAGGTTCCCCAAACAAAGAGATCACCACACTATGACACCACTTCACATATCCCAGAACAGAGCCTGAACAAAGCCACACTCAGTTTTGTTATCACTGGCTCATAAGGCACAGCACCAGAGGAACTTGGTACCTGGATTTTGGAGAGGATGCAGATTCCTGGTGCCAAAGCCCAGTGCTTCACATCTCACTTCTTCCTTCCTTGAAGCCACTGCTCCTATGAAGGCTTTTAATATAACATTCCAGAAAAAGAACTGTGACTTAATGGCCTGTAAGGAAAAGGCTTTAAAACTGTTCCGAATGTGTTGTGTGTGCATGTGTGTGTGTTGCAAGGGGGTGGCAGAAACACATTCTGAGGCTGCATTAGTAGAGCTAAATTATCTGAAAAAAGGAAGTTGTATTCGTTAAACTTAAGTTTGGCTGCAAGTGATAGCAATGTAAAATAAGAGTAGGTTAACCAATAAAACTGTTTATTCCTCTCTGGTAAAAGAAATGCCAAGATTGACGACCCAGAGGAGGAAGACACCTCACATTTGTCAGGAATCTACATTCTTGTTCTCTCCCACCAGCCTTAGCGCATGGCTTCCATCCAGTGGAACAGGATGGCTCCTGGAGGGCAGCTAAAGGAGCAGGAGGAAGAAGCAGCCGCAGGGACAAGCTGCCCCTTTTTCAGGGATACTTGCAGAAGTCACCCATAACACTTCCGTGTAAGCTTACTCATGTGGTCACCCCTTGCTGCAAGAGTCACTAGAGCACATAACTGATTTGGGGTAGTTACCTTGACCAGCCCCAAATCCACAATGGTATGAGTTCTGAAGAAGGGAGTCCTGGATATGTCTCTCCCTGCTGGAACCTGGGCAATATCCTTCCCTCTTCTCTGAAGTCTCTAGTCCCAGTCCCTCAGGGGGAGCATTTCATTGGCTTCTGTCAGCTGTCTTAGAAGAACACTTAGCCCACCTGTTTAATGATCTGCCTGTCCAACTAAACTGTGAGCTCCCTATAGGCAAATGTTGTAGAAAAGTATTCAAGCAAAACTTGGAGGGGAGATCTAAGGATGAGGGAGAAGCAATAGAAATAAGAGTAATGATGAATATAGAGCAAGTCAATGATTGCTGTTTGCCCTGTTCCCACTTATGTTCCTTCTAGAGTGGTGGGACTGAAGCACGTGAAAGAACTGCTTCTCTTGTACAGTTTGGATTGCCTCCCAGCCCCCAAAGAGTCAGAGCAACTGTGCAATGGAATTTGAAATACTAGCTATGTTAATGGAGGTCAGGATTGCTGAGACGGAATTTACAGCCACAAAAATTGACCTGGATTTATTTTCTATTATTCAAAATTAGTTATGTTGATGGAGGAGCAAAGGGCTTCTTGGTATATAGACTATTGCTAATGTGTCCCCAGGCATAAATCTTGTTTGGGTTTTTGCATTATTCTGGATAACAGCAAATCTCAGTAAGTGAGGCAGTGTTTCAGGTCTTTACCATACCAACAGCAGCATTTGCATGCAGCCTTGGCCTCTAGACCTTTGCAGCTTGGGCTGGCCACCCATCTCTGCCTTTTCGTGGGGTGACATTGACAGGCGCTAAGTAAATTCCTGCCTTCAAATACCTACTACTATTTGCTTCCTGTTGCTTAATATTCGATATTTATAGCAAAGGTCTCATATATAATGACCACAGGAATAATCATTGATATAAATTCACATGAGGATATACTGGTTCCTACTGAAAATGAAGGGACCACTGGGCTGAAGAGGGTACGAATTGGGTGGGAAAATAGCAGGAGCACATAGGAAAGACTAGGATTCCAAGAAGGCCAAGCAGAAAAAGGATAAACTGAATTTAATATGTGATTTCGCTTTGTCTTATGTACTACAGACATTACAGTCAGGAGCAATTTCTTATGTGGAGCTTAGGAGGCAGCCAAAGAGTAGTTCAGATTTAGGAGTGGACCTCCTGCTGCCAGCCTGGGGATAGAGCATCCTGTTACCCACTAGAGCTACTATGGGATTCTAGTAATCCCCTTAAATAGGCAAGATACACAGCACTACATTTGCATGACTACTGGCTGGCTTCAGTGGTCCATCCCTATATTTTGTTGCACAGGTCTCTACTTGGTATACACAGACTGTCAGAAAGTTGTCATCCACTGAGATAAGACACCATTTCTCCAACAGGAGACATCTTATGTTTGTGCAACCCCAAACAGTGGTCACCTTGAAAACAGTCTTTAAATAGAGTCCTTTTTTAAAGCTGATTGGAAGTAACAAATCTTCCCATGAATGAAAATCAATGGGCCGGTGCCGCGGCTCAATAAGCTAATCCTCTGCCTAGCGGTGCAGGTACATCAGGTTCTAGTCCCGGTCGGGGGGCCAGATTCTGTCCTGGTTGCCCCTCTTCCAGGCCAGCTCTCTGCTATGGCCCGGGAGTGCAGTGGAGGATGGCCCAAGTGCTTGGGCCCTGCACCCCATGGGAGACCAGGAGAAGCACCTGGCTCCTGCCTTCGGATCAGCGGCGGCCGCAGTGCGGCCATTGGAGGGTGAACCAATGGTAAAGGAAGACCTTTCTCTCTGTCTCTCTCTCTCTCTCTCAACGTCCACTACTCTGCCTGTGAAAAAAAAAAAAGAAAAGAAAATTAATGAAGAAACTGGGATGAATGATTATTTTCCTGATTGCTTGCAAGAAAATACATGAACAATAATCTTCTTGTCTCCTCCCTTTTGCTTTAAAAGCATGCAGTCTCTAATAATTTTTGCCCAAAGCATGAATTAACAATAGTCACTTTTTTAACCTACATTTACTCTTTAGAAAGATGATTGTTTTCTTTTTAATTCTCCGTTTGTGCATCTTTCCTGTAGACCTGTGCTATGAAATTATACAATCTAAAATGTACAGACGATCAGAGACTTATAATGACAGTGTTTCAGTTCTATAAACAAAACCCACTGGTACAATTAATCATTAACCTACTTGCTGTAGGGATTAAGGGTGAGAGAGAGAATATTAACTCTTTGGCGACTTATAAATCAGTAAGAGAGGAAAGATGGTAGAACAGACAGTTGTTGCTGCCTTAAGAATAGTTTGGAAATCAGAGTTTAATTTTCAGATACACTTCTAATAGCCCATTTCCAAGTGTATAAATCCCATGTGCAGCTCCACCAAACTGTGATGGCCTCACTGTTTTTCTCCTTTCTGTCTGTGTGTTTGGTAGCAGAGATTAGTCAACATTTCCTTGGTGAAGCAGACACCCAGAAGGCACAGAGAATTTGTAATTGAGTTTTCTAAGTTCCTGACCTGATGAAAGAATCACACTTCTCTTCCTCCGCATTTTCCTACTGCAGGAAGTGGAGAACTCCACCATTCATGGGTCCTTCCCGAAAGCCTTCTTTGTCTGGCCACTCACTCCCGGTGAGGGCTCTGGGGAAAATACTCTACCTCCTGCACGTGAGGTCCTCAGCATTGTCAAGCAGCGTGTTGGTTTGTTTCTGTAAACATGGGTGAAAACTAACAGACACTGTGGTAATCGTCTGTGGCTTATAGGGCTCTGCAGAGAGGAGCACTCTTTTGGTTTTTCTTTAATTTGAGTGTGTGAGTGATCAGTAGCAGAGGTCAAGTCAATAGAAAGAAAAAAAAATCTAGAATTAAGGGGAAATGTGAAGTAAAAAAAAAATTGGTTTGTATAGCCTGGACATGTATTCTGTGCAGAATATTTAGCTCTTCCAATTTCATTTTGTCCACGTAGGGACAATCAGAAAAAAAAAAAAAACACTTCAAGGTCTGAGTATTTTTAATCTGTTTCCCAAGCATATATATTATAAAATTATATGTGTTGTCAGCTGGCACTTTTAAACCTCTTCCTTCTAAATATAAAACCTCACCTATTTGACAGTGTTCCTTTAAATGTCACAGAAGCTGGAGAGGTTGAGGGGCAGGGAGGGCTCATGAATTGAACCTCAGAAGGATTTTAATGCTTTCCCTTCTGTGTCTTTTCTGCCTGAGAATAAAGGAAGGGAAAGGAGCCAATGGGCTCAGCCCTATAGCAACATTTTTCCCCAAGGAATTTCGTATTTAGTTCTTGTGCCTTTGGCTAATAAAGAGGAGACGCATTTAGCTCATGTGAACAAAAGAAAGCATTTCAAAATATGTTTCTTTTACTTGTAGATTTTCTAGATTTTATCCCATCCAACCTAAAGAGAACAAATGATTGAATCCAGCAAATTTATTCTCTCCTTGCAGTGAACACCTTTGCATTGAGGTGGCTTGCTTTCTGTTCAAACAAAATGAAACAGGAAATTAGGGAGCAAATTAAAACATGGGAGTGAGTCAAACTACAGAATATGAGACCCCACCAACTCCATTTCCCAAATCATCTGGGTTATGCCTTAAGTTCTTACCTTGACTTTGACTATTCAGATATGGTCTTCTCTATATATCCACAGTATTACAAGTTCAAACACTGAGACCAAATTGACCCATTAGTAAAATAGCTCAACAAGTATAGTTAATGTACACCTTCCACTCCCCACCCTGCCACTATGGCTTCTAACTCAATTGACCATGTGTTTATAACAATTCCTTCCTTCCTTCCTTCCTTCCTTCCTTCCTTCCTTCCTTCCTTCCTTCCTTCCTTCCTTCCTTCCTTCCTTTCTCTTAAAGATTTATGTATTTGAGAGGCAGAGTTACAGACAGACAGAGGGTGAGACAGAGAGGTCTTCCATCCACTGGTTCACTCCCCAAATGACCACATCGGCTAAACTGGGCTGATCCAAAGCCAGGAGCCAGGAGCTTTTCTTCTGGGTCTCCCATGTGAGTGCAGGGGCCCAAGCACTTGGGCCATCTTCCACAGTTTTCCCAGGCCATAGCCGAGAGCTGGATTGGAAGAGAAGCAGCTGGGACACGAACTGGCACCTAATGGGATGCTGGCGTCACAGGTGAAGGCTCAGTCTACTATGCCACAGCACCGGCCCCTATAAGAATTTATTGAACTAAGGAGCCAGCCTTCTATTCCAGAGCCGCAGCCTTTATTTCCTTGGCTACCATCTTTTGTGTCTTATTTTGCAGCCAGTTTTTTTACTGTTTTCTGAGTAGGCCTTTGCCTACTTTGTCTCTTTGGGTTCCATTTAGGCAAACAGGAAGAAGAATGTTAGAAAGACGCTTGAGTCCAAATAGCAGAAGGCGTGCATCCTCTTTCTCTGGGCCCTCTTCTCCTCTGCAGTCACAGCCACAGTGAGAATCGGAAAGGAAAAAAGAAAGTATGGACAGATCGCACAGTGGAACTTGTCAGCTGCTTCTGTTAGGTTTCTTGAAATACAGGTTAAAGCAGTATACACAGACTAAAACGGGGAGCCTGTCTGGGTAAAGTCAATGGCCAAGTCAAATATATGTACTTTGAATGCATAACAAAAACAAAAGTAATGCATGTTGCTCTTCAAAGAGAAATTTCCATTGTGTTACAAGCAAGAGTGCTTCATTTGAACTTGGTAAATACATCGCGGCTTTGTATATGTTCCAGAAAATACAGTTTGTCTTTCTGAGCCTCATAGGATTAGCTGTTTTATTACCATTTCTTCTCATTTATGGAGTTAAAGATGTTATACTAAGGAATAGCTCACAAACTTTCAGCATGCCTTCAGTATGGTGTTCTGCCAAGTGAGTATTGCACTCTGATTAAATTGACAGTGTCTTTCTAGCTGGGGAAGCACAGTGCCACACAATTCCCATTCCCTTGACATCATATTTTAATCAAGGAAAGAAGGCCCCACTCAAACAATAAATAAAATGGTTTCTGAACCACTTACCTGGGTTTTAATGGTGCACTGAAGATGTGATTCCTAGAGTTTACAATCTTGTAAAATATTCTGAGGCTTATGGTCTACCAGAATTCCGATTTTTAAATAATTCAATTCTGATGCACTCAAAGGCAGGGTCAGATAGCCTGCATGAAGCAAGCCAGGTAAATCTCCATGATTCACGGTCACTGGGCAATGTCTTGCAGTTGATCATTCATGCTGGCATATGTCCCAAGTATAGGTCATCCCAAGTATGGATAACCTGCTGCCCTGAATAAGACTGGAGGCCATCGTCTCCTGCCTCCTGATAATTTGAAGGCTGGGAATCACTAGAAGGGGTCATTCCAGTGGCTGCTAGCTTAGAGATAAAATTCTTCCTGATCTTTTGAGAGCAATTATCTTTAAACCTGGTTTAGCTGTCCCAGCAAGACTTAGCATGGAAGACATGGGTGTGATTATAAAAATCACAAAATGCCTCATCAAAGATAATCTCCATTTTCCTTAGGTTCATGGATTCTTATGATTGGGTGCATCCGTAGAGGTCTTTGTACATTTTAGAAATCTGTGTCCCGTGACATTCGCTCCTGATCTAGGACTTTTTATCTGATGGGATCCTTCTTCCCGAAACCCATTTGCAAACCAGATCCAGCACAAGGACACTTCTTATGAAGGGCCACAGCAGTGTGTGTGTGTGTGTGTGTGTGTGTGTGTGTGTGTGTTCTAAGGACCTGGCCATGGAGGGGCAGCAAGTGCGACATGCACCTTTTCTCAAAAGTGACAGCAGACCCCATCTTCCCCAGAAACCACCTGGTTCTCTCCCTGCCCCGCTGCTACTCCTGTTTTGGTGCCCAGCTCTGCTGTCAGCCATGGCCCTGGACTTTGCAGAAGGCTCAATCTCACATGAATGTAAAGCCCAGGCCTTTGCATCTTTCTTACATAACAGTGGTTCAGCCTTTCTCTCCATGCAGGAAACCTGCATAGCCTATGAACTAGTTTCAGGTTGCCAATCCCTCTGGTAGAAGGTTATATGCAGAACTGACCACTAGGTTCCAGTACAGTTTCATCAGAGCAGAGCAAAGGAAGAGTAACCCTACAAGTGTCAACCTCAGATAATATTGCTTGTTTTAGCAGCTACATTATAAAATTACTAATGAGATCACCCAATTAAAACCTCCTATACTCCACTGTCTGCTTCAGAATAGCACCTCAGTAAAATTTTGATGACTTGAATTAAATCCTTTTACACATGAGCACCTGCTAGATTGCATCTTTCCAATCCCATTCATCTTGTATAATTGATATTTTATGTCCAAGTACAGGGACTTTCATTTATCCCTATTAAATGTCATCTTTTTAGCACTGACTTATGGTTTCAGCTTGTTGAGATTTTGATTCTGATTGTTACCCCAGATATTTCTCAGTGGTCCCCAGCTCCATGTCATGAATAAATGTATTACACATGCTTTCACAAATTTCAGTAAGTCATAGACACAAAATAGTGAACAAGCCCGGGAAGAGGTCAGCTACACGGCCTACTTAATAAGACCTGTATGGGTTGTTCTTTTGTGAATCAGCTCTAGATGTGGATGTGTGACTCATTGCAAGTTTATATAAAAGAGGTGGTCAGTATGATCATAGATTCTGTGGTAAAGCAGACCTGGAGTTCACAATGCAACTTTCCCCCCTCACTAATGAATGGTGTGGTCCTGGACATATCCATTAAAGCTTCTCACAGGCACACCCCCTCAATGCAACAATACCTGCTTTCTAGAGTTGTTGTTGGATGGGTTAAATGAGAAGGTGCTTATGAAGCCTGGACCATTGCCTGGCACATGTTTGTCTTCTGCCAACCCCTCCCCAGGTTCCTTCTTCATGCAAACGATCTGTATCTTGTATGCAAGGATATACCTAGTTCAGGTTCATCACTAAAACTAAAATATCAGGGTCAATGCTGTGGCATTGAGGGTTAAGCCACCACCTGCAGCACCAGGTCCGCTTCCAGTCCAGCTCCCTGCTGATGTGCCTGGAAAAGCAGTGGAGGATGACTCAGGTCCTTGAGCCCCTGCATTCATGTAGGAGACCTGGAGGACTCTCCTGGCTTCTAGCTTGGACCTGGCCTAGCACAAGCAGTTGCAACCATTAGGGGAGGGAACCAGCAGATAGAAGACCTCCCTCTTTGTGTCTCCCTCGCTCTCTCACTGTAATTCTGCCTTTCAAAATAAGTAAAAATTTTTTTTTGAAAAAAAAAAAAAAACCAGCATTCTTTCAGCATAGTTCCTTCCATGGTGGCTTTTAAAAATTCCTTGTAACAAATTTTCAACACAAAATCATTTCCTTGCAATAGAAAGTAAGAAAAATGGGAATTACATTTTTTTCTTTTCTTTTCTTGATGTCATCAAGTAACATGCACCATTAACTTTTGTTAACCTAAGTCATAGGCGGTCATAGTATGTTTTGGCTTTGAACTTTGGAAGAAAATTTATTTTAATCATTAATATTTTATAATAATAACAACAAACTAAGCCAACTAAATGAAATATATATGTATATATATGTATATATATATTTACATCCAGTGTTTTAAGCTATTTCCTCTTGTGAGAGATTCTTTTCTGAATGGGGAATTCATTTCCCACACAAGTTCCTGGATAATTCATCACAAAGACACCTACGATCAGATCTAAATAACCAGATCAAAGTGGCCAAGAAATAAGATAACAAGTAAGTGGGACTTCTGATAGCTTACATCATATATCTACAGAGTGGATCTGATGAAACATAATGTGAATTAGTAGATCTATCTGTAGAAAACCAGATTCATTGTCACAAATTAACCAGTTGTGCTGCAGTTTCAAAGCCGTAGATTCGCAATTACCTGAAATTAGTCACAGTGGTAGGAGACTACTTTTCTATTCAGTCTACTCCACAACAGTGTTTAAGCTTGTTTCGGAGGTTTCCAATGGAGAATTTAAAACATTTTTAATGAGGTATAAAGGACTCTTCCTGAGAGTAACTCTTAATATTTAAAAACACTACGATAATTTGTAAAGATAGTTAGTAAATAAGCACAAAACCTTTGCCATACAATATGGCTACTCTTTTGTTGTTGTTCAAGGAAAAAAAAAAAAAGCTAGTTCACTAAGAAGTCTAGATGAGGTCCTATCAGCCCTAAACGGATAATGGAAATCTATTTCATATGCATTACCAGACGCTCAGCAAATCATACCTCAGGGCAGCAAGAGGGAAATCATCTCCTGTATTAAACTAGATATGTCAGGAGAATAAGGGAGGCAGAGGTGGTCATGTCTAGGAGTGGAACCAGATGTAGAAAAAAATCCAGCCCCTAGCACTGAACTGGTATCTTCTCTTTGCTAATAAGATGAATTCCAGGAGTGCTTGTTCCCACCGGCGGCGGCTCTTGAGGCATTGAAAATCTCTTGCTTACTTGTTGAGCAGGATTTGTGTTTGTTGTTGCAGAAATGCAAGGCAGTTTTGATGCTGTTCTGCTAAGCACCCCAGAATGCTGCCTCATACGTTCTTCCTGTGACATTTCCTTTCAAAAGCGTTTCACATGTGCTTTTCTCCTTCTACCCACACTCTCTGCGTTCACCACCAAATTTCCATTGTCAGTCCCCTCCCACGCACGCTCTCACTCGCTCACACACTCCCCGAACCTTCGAGCCGTGCAGACACCTCTCGCCTGCTCGTTACAGATTATGGAGAAAAATAAGATTGACTTCCTCAAAAAAGGCCGTGAAGTTCATGTCACGAACTTTGTGTTTTCGTCGACCTTTTCTTCGCCAAGGTCTCCTCATTCCTGTTTGTTGTCCTTTCCCTAATAAGACTATCTGGTCTCTCTCTGTGCTTGTGCGACACCTCCCCACCCCCAGCCATCTTTCCCTGTTGACTGGTTTTCCCATCAGAAGTTCTTAATTATGAGTCAATAAACTAATTCTCCGCAGTCACCCCCCAGGGAAGGGAAGGATTGCCCAAGTATCTAGATGGCTGGGGAAGCATGGGGGCAGGGAGAGATTTGTTGGCTTCCCAGTTGCTGTTCAAGCTAAGACTATTGTAAAGGTCGCTACCTCTGAAGGGTGCAGGAGACGGTTAAATCAGACTTTTGTATTTGTGTCATCAGCTTCCAACTAGGGAAAGCTTGAGAGAAAGAAAGCTAAGATTTCAAACATGTGCTTGTTTCTAAGCACAAACTTGGCAACTTTTTTCCCACATCGCTTTTACTCAACCTAAGAGTGCTTGTACAAGTGAGGTCTGTTTTCATCACTTTCCCGCAAAGATTAAATAGCAGGGTGCTATAGCGATGACTCCGGTTACTAAGATTTCACTGCCAAGTCAGAAACATCAGAGGGACAACTCCATTTACCGAGCGGCCAAGGATACCTCTCCCACGTGACTGCCCAACCAAATGCCGGCCGAATTCAGCAGTATGCACTGTGCTGGATTCAGGAACAGATGCTGCTGGGATGCTTTGTCCACAGCCTGGTGTGAAGAGTGTCAGGGCAGAGGAGGAGGACAGTCACACGTAGGATATTCCTGCACACAACAATGCCATTTAAAAGTCCTTAGTCACTGGGTAAATGCTACTGGCAGCTCGTTCGTTTCCTTCCAGAACAATCTGGAGAGTGTCAGCAATGATTCCTTAAAAGAAGCTAAGTTTATGGCCTCCTTCATTTGTTTATTCACTTCATTTTAAAATACAGATATTTCTAGAGTGCCTGATAAGTGACAAGGGAATACCAGATACATTTGTTTGGGTATGGGTTATGGGTTAAATTGAAAGTTTGAGAAAAAATAGCAACCCAGAATCTATATTTGATCAATAATGACTAGATAAAAGGGGCTTTTATTAACCACCTCTTCTGCACTGCACTTTATAGATCATCTCATTTAGCGATCACACTGAACTTCCAAGGAAGTTACAGAGGGGCAACCAAATGAGAGTGCAGAAGCAGTGTGATTTATAGAGGGCCCCTGAACACACCAGCAGTGTGAAATAAGGTTAAGGGAACCTACCTCCAGGCACCAGGGAAGTCTGAGGAAGTCGCAGCAAGGGCTCTGGTCTCTGTTCTCATTTCTTTGTTTAAGCAATAGTTTAAAAAAATAGTTAGTTGGTTAGTTGAAAGACAAAAAGGGTGAATCTTCCATCTGCTGCTGCACTCTCCAAATACCTGCCACAGACAGGGCTGAGTCATTTCGGGTCTCCCACAGAGGTGCAGGGATGCAAGCCCTCGAGCCAGCCCCTGAAGCTTCCCAGGTTGTACCTCAGCAGAGAGCTCGCGCAGAGCGGGAGCCGGGACTCCAACTCCGTTAAGCCACAATGTTAAAATGAGTCAAACCCGTTCCCTTGCATCTGCCGGCACTGATAAAATGGCAGTGTGCTTGTGATACCCTCGCTGGTAGCGACTTCTGAGTAGAATGCCCCCTTTCCGGGAGGGGCAGTAAACTATAGTTATTAAGGGGTCAGGATCTGAAGCCAGGTACTCTTGGCTTCAAAGTGCCTTGCTGATGCTCACAGACTGTGTAACCTTGGGCAAGTGATCACAAGCCCTCCAGATCTGCTTCTCCTCTAGAAAATACAGATAATGACCATTCCCCCGTACTGTGTGACAATGAGATGAGGCATGTGGGTTACTTACCATGGTAGCTAACAGTCACAAAATAATTACTCTATCAGCTTCTCTTTCCAGCCCCATGTCACTTTTATAACACAGTTTAGTGCTTCTGCTCTTCCCAGGGACTCCAAGAAATGCTCTGGTTCTCCTGTGATTTGATAGGCAATTTGTAAAAGCTAATATATAATCCATTTAGGAGCAAAACCTAATTATGCTGTATTGCTGTATAATTTCCTCTAGTGTGCAGGTATCTGATGCAGCTTATTAAAGCAAGAAAGTAAACTGTGCAATCTATCGGAAAGGAGGAACTTGTGGGTTCTATACATCTGGGCTTATCAGACCGTAATGTGTATGTGAATCATCGGTCTTGTTAAAAATGCAGATTCTGATGCAGTAGGGCTGGGAGATGGGGGCTGAGATTTTTGTATTCCTAAGCCTCTTTCAACTGAGCCGCTCTGCACCAGGACTTGATGCTATGCATACACACTTGCACTGTGCCCCATCTGGATTGTAGCACAGGATAAAACAGATGCCAGCTATCAAGGCTAAGAAAAATATGGAAAAAACAAAGATCAAAACAGCGGGCTGGGAGATCAGAAAGTGGTGAAACACACACAGGTTCTGGTTCTAACACCCAAGTCCAGTCTTCATATGCACGTTCAAATTTGAGAAACCCCCAGCCCTCACATGCAAATCACTTGTGAATCCTGTTGAAGCCAGCTTCTAATGCAGCAAGTCTGGGGGCGGAGCTCGAGAGTCTGCAGACTTCCACGTGATGCCAGTGCTGCAGGCCTGCAGCCCACGTAGGATTTAGACCCCAAACTAGTAGCAGTGACTGTATGGACAGGCTGGGGAACTGGCACACACGTCCTTCACGTCATGAGTAATTTCCTTGACAGCAATGTTTTCCTGTCGAAGACCCAGTGCTCAGCCCCCGTGAACGTGGTCAGGACTCCCTGAGAGACACCACCCTGGTAGGCTTGCACCTGTGAAAACAGATTGGAAACAGGCTAGCACGACAGAGACCTGCCGTGTGGCACCTGGGCAGCTCACAGCTGTTGAGCTGAGAGAAACCACTCTGCTTTTAGCACTTTGCTATGCCTTTTCTCGAAGGCCGATTCCTGCCAAGTTCCATTCTGACAGCTGTGTGTAACCAGAGGGCCCGAGGTGGTCGGGCTGCAGGATGGAGGATGGCAGACCCTCCAGGAGCTTAGTCGCTGGTGGTGAGGAGCAGCTCCACCAAGAGCAGCTCAGCCTCTGCGGACCATTTCTCACTCACACACCTCATCGACTTCTTGAAATCAGGGCAACAGAGTCTTCCTGCAGTGCGTTTGCATGTCAGTTGGACCAGTAAAACATAAAGAGCCCGAGGGCGGGACTCAGTCTGTGTATCTTTCTACGACAGCTCCACTGGGGAAAGAATCACAAACCTTCCCAAAACGATTTAGTGCCAAAGGGAAAAAAAAAGTCTATGGAAATTTTTTTTAATCTTCAAACAAATCTTAAAAATATTGGACCAATATAGGCATCACAGCCATAAACAGAGTCCTTTGCATTCCATGAGGAATACAAGGTTTAACATAGACTATGAATTATAAAGTGTTGAAATCTCCTTTATGCATGGTTCATGTATTTTTTTCTGATGTTGTCCCTCGGCGCCTCTTTGGGCCTGGTCAATGATGAGAAGCACAGTGCCCCCCTTGGAGTACCCATTCTCCAAGGACAGAACCTGCTGCGTAATCTCTCCCTGCTCCACAGGGGCAAATGCAGACTTGCAGCCCCTACCACGTTTCTCCATAATTGGTCCAAAAAAGCAAGCCTAAAGATTTATGGCTGAGTCCTACATACAACTGTAATAAATGTATGGTCACTTCAGTGTTAGAATAGAAGAGTAAAAGGTGCAACAGGAATTTTTTTGAAAATATTTTTATTTTTAAATTTATTTGAAAGGCAGAGTTACAGAGGGGCAGGAAATATGGCCACAATGGCCAGGGCTGGACAAGGGCAAAGCCAAGAGTCAGGAGCTTCATCTGGGTTTCCCATGTGGGTACAGGGGCTCAAACACTTGGGCCATTTTCCACTGCTTTCCCATGTGCGTTAACAGGGAGTTGGGTGGGACGTGGGGCAGCTGGGATTTGAACTGTTGCCCATATTGGGTGCTAGCGTTGCAGCCACAATGCCGGCCCCACAACAGGAATGTTTAAAAAGCATTTCTATTAAGTTATAAAAACAGAGAAAATATTAACATGCAAAGTTGGTAGGGAGGGATATATGGTACTACATGTAATTTCTGTGTACTTTTTCTATAAACCTAAAGCTTTTCTAAAAATTAAAGTTGATTAATAAAATATAAGCAAAATTCATGACCTTGGAAAATACAAACAGATATGCTGAATATAAAATATCTTGGGAGAAGATGTTTGAGAATAAAGAGCTTCCAAAGAATTTCCTGTTGCTACATCATGATTAGCTGGTATGATTTAAAAATCTGTTCTTCTGGTAAAGGGTAAGAAAATGCCCACACCATTTTTTCTCCAACAAGAGAAAACATTCTGGGCTGGGAGCATGTTGAAAGGAAAAGCACAGCGTGCTTACAGCAGACCCTGGGTGTCAATCCCAAGTCTGCCTTCTTACTAGGTAGGCAACTATGGACAAGACGCTTAGCTACTTTGACTTTTAGCTTTCTCATCTATAAACTAGTAATAATGACATGAGCATAGTGGAGCTATTATGAGGATTAAGTGAAGTATTGTAAATGAAACCACTAACCACATTCTGTGCTTAGCAAATGTTAGTTGAAGTTAACCAACTTCTAGTAGCAATGCCCTCGTTTGTGGTTTAACTCTGAAAAGGGTAATCATGCCAAATAGGTGGAAAATCAATTCATGCTGTAAAGATTTGATGGGGGGTAGCAGGACAAAGAAAGAAGAAAGTAAAGGAAGGTCTTCCTAGCAATGGAAGATTTTCTTGATTGTTACAATAGCTACACCAGATGTGCCAGCTTTGATGTTTGTGTAGGTCTAACTCAAAAATAAATTTTATCTCATTGTAAAGGAGGAAATAGTTGTGCTGTAGAGGATAGCCAACTCCTGATTATCCCCTAGTGGAAGGAGCAGCCACACAGATAATCCTTATTAACATAGGTCCTTATTAGGACCCTAATACTCAACCACTAGACTTGGGATTTTTTTTCCTAGTTCATCTGTATTCTGTTTAGAAATCTTTACTTTTGTCTATTTGACAGAGCAAAGGAGAGGGAGGGACAGAGAAAGATCTTCCATCCAATGGTTCATTCCCCAGATGTCTACAATAGCCAGGGTCAGACCAAGCCAAAACAGGACCTAGGAACTCCATCCAGTCCCAAGCACTTGAAGCATCATCTGCATGCAAGGCACTAACAGGAAGCTGGGTCAGGAGTGGAGTAACCAGGAGTCTAACAGGTATCTCAGTGTGGCATGCCCGCTTAACAAGGTGTACCACAATGCCTGCCCCAACCTACCTTCTTTTTAGACAAAATTTTAGCATTGTCAGTGGAATACTCAGTAAGTATAAGAAATTACCACAAAGCTTTGTGACTTAAGAAAATAATGACTGCATTTATTTTTGCCATTGAGCCCTTAATCTGGGCAAGATTCAGGCTGAAGTGGGCGTCTCTTGGCTCCTGCTCTTCAGCTTGCAGCCTGGGGAGGTAGAGTCATCTGAAGGCTGGCTCACATTTGGTGATAGACACTGGCTGCTGTCTAAGACTTTTACTGAAGCTGTTGGCCAAAATACCTTCATCTGGCCTATCTCTGTGACCGGGGCTTCTTCACAATGTCATAGGTGGGTGCTGAGCATGAGTATCCCCTAAGAGAGCCAGAGCAGCTGTATCCTTTTGGAAGTCATGTAGCATCACTTCCTCTTTCATCTGATGGCAGAGCGGTCACATGTTCTGACTGTGATCTGAGGGCAAGGAACACACCCTACTTCTTGGGACAGGAGAGTCAAACTCACACAGGCAGAAGAGTTCAGAAATGGAGTCATTGTTTCAGTTCTTTCAGCATATACAATATGGCACATACCTGCCACAGACTTCCTTTTCCTTCTTAGGTATCATTATTGCCTTGTATTCTAAACCCTTCTCTTGTTATATATTATTCTAAAATCAGATCTGCAACCTTATTCCTCAAAGCCATAGATGCCTAGTTTTAGACTGGACCTTGGAGATTTTGTAGTCACTGTGGTTATGGTACCTACCTTTCCCTACCCTCTTATGATCATCCTTTCTGGAGTCTCTGAAAGCAATGCCAAGCTCTTGGTTGGACAAGGTGGCCACTGATTGAAGTGTGGGCGGGCACCTGCCCCATAGTGAGAGGAAAAACTCGTGAGAGAATGGGTCAGACAGATCAGTAAGTGAAAAGGTGTTCTGAGAGAGACCAGGAGGCATGGGGCAGGGAGTGGGGGCTTGGGGGGATGGGAGGGACAAGAGCATGTTGGATCTTGGTAGCTTGTTAGGTGTATCCTAAGCTACATATACTAAGACAACCTAGGATAGGCGTGATGGATTGATCTCCTTTGGTTTTTTCATATTTGTTTTGTAGCCCCCAAAGCCTGAAATAGCCAACCTCCAGAGACTTGGCGCAGAAATAACTTGTCCAGAGTCACAGGCTGGTTAGTGAAGGATTTGAGTCCTGGCTATCTGATCCCATTATCAATGTTATATAGGCTTAGTTGGGTAAATGGAGAAATTGTGAGAGGTTATTATTAGTTTTGAGGGAGGGGTTAAATAAATAAGAGACTGGAATACAAGGTATAGAGAAAAAGAAGGAAAGCTGGGGTCCCTGAACTCATATTTTCCCTTTTGATATTGCGACTTGACCCTGGGTATTTTCTCCATTCTCTGACTTCTGTAACATCTATTCATGCACTTCCTTTTGGACATCCAGACTCTTTCTCTCTCTTTAGATTGAAGGCTAACAGTTGGCATATCTAGTTATAATGAGCCCTGGTGAACCAGACATTTCGTTTGAAAGGTGTTTGCGAGGTAAGGTCATTGTCACAACACGCAGCTCTATGTTGCTGGGCAGAAATATAATGTCAGGCAGAAGACTACGGGCTTGACAGACACAGACTTAAGCACTCAGAGACAAAGGCAGATGAACCCTTTTTCGGGATGCTGTCTAATCAAATTCAGGCATGTGTACAGCCTGCAGCGCTGCAAGGCTGACCATTTCATCGGGCAATGATGATTAAAATTGGATTCTTCTTTCAGGAGAGGGTCCAAATTAGAATTCCACAGAGCATTATCTTCTTCCCTGATAGCTGTGTCATTTTAGGAGAGACTGGGCTGCCAAGAAACCCCCTGATCCTTTTGTTAGTCCTCACATCTACCCAGTGTTCAAGTTAACAGCAAAACCGGGTAGCAGACACACCCAGAGAAGCATAGGAGACAGTTTACACCTACCTCTTGGAACACTGGTGACGATACATAAGCTATTGTGCTGCAGCTGCGTGTGTTTTTATGTTTCCCACCATGAAGCTTGATGAAAGCTGCCTTCAGACATCCTCTGAGGCCTCGCGGTGTTGGTAGCTTTCGGCGACTGGTTGCCCCTGCTCCATTTTTCGCATCACAGGGAATCACTCCTGCAGCCGCGTCCTGATAGACGCCAGGGATTAGCCGCTGGTTCTCTGGGGCTGGTGACTTATAGCATGCTAAGGTCACCCCCAAAGGCTAGCTGAGGGAGAGTTTAACTCTTCAGATCAAATGTGATTGTGCCACCCCTGACTCTGCCTCCTCATCAAAGTCAGGGGTGATTTCAGAGAGGTGGCCCTTCACTCTGGCAGCGCTGTGTGCCTGCTCTCTCTCCACGGGCATTAAAAATAAGGCACCTGTCTCATCGTTGCTGCCGACACCAGTTTATCACAGAATCGAGGCCCACATCTTTCATCCTCCCTGGAACACTGTCCGTCCGAGAGTTGCATAGACCCACTGATGTCTTTTATTGTTTCCATAATCACCTTTAATGTGTTTTCCCACTGTTTATGTAGGTGTTGGTGTCTCAGCCTGGCTATGTCAGCCAAAAAAAGACAATGACCCTAAGAAAACACTATTTTAATAGTGCAATTTATTATTTTCTTAAATTTAGAGAATACAAAATGAT
Organism: Sylvilagus floridanus; assembly: GCA_949820135.1. Lineage (NCBI taxonomy): Eukaryota > Metazoa > Chordata > Mammalia > Lagomorpha > Leporidae > Sylvilagus > Sylvilagus floridanus. Next base: position 42,411,039 of record OX463224.1, read on the forward strand.
AGCTCTCATCAGGGTTTAAGTTGTATCCCAGATGTAGAGTCTTGTTTTTACACACACACACACACACACACACACACATGCACATACACACACAGAGCTAGGTCTCAAGAAACAGTTTTTCCCACTTCTCTGAAAAATCCCCTCACACATATCACTGTCTGTGTTTTCCAACATGAAGAAATTAATTACTCCCAAGTTCTGTCTTCTTTTCTCTTCTCTCTCCTTTTTTTCGCCTTGTTCTATTGTTTATGTTTGTCATTTTAATGAAATGTCAGCTTGGAGTTGCTAATCATTTCAGGATAAATGTTTAGATCAGAGACAAAGATAGTTGAAAATCATAGAAACAGACTCCGTGTCCTTGCAGCTTCCCCAGGAAGGAGGGTGTATTTCTGGGTGTATTTTATGGCCTGGAAAGATTCAGTTCCAAATAAAAACCTGTCCCCCCACGTTGTCAGCTTCTGAGTATGAAACATCGACAAGCCTTGTAATTTTGGCAGTGGCCTGTCATTTGGATAGTTGTCTGCAAATGCTACTAATGCTATTTTGGATAAAAACGGCCTCATTACCATGTAAGTTGTGAAGAGAAATGAACTCACATATCACCTGCTTTGCTGCCTCTCTACGGTGTCATCCCTCTCCTCTTGTGATTCAGTTCAGTTCCCAGGGGACTGTAATGTCCCTGAAAATTGACAGACACATTCTATTATAACGTATTTTCCCATTTAATAACATGGTATAGGTAATGATTCATAATCCTCAAAGGGCCTCCTGCCAGTGACAACTGAACTCAAGTAATTGAGAACACCATGCAATTTGGCGGTGACTACACTTTTATGGTTCAATCAAGAGTTAAAGCAACAGTATGTCTGGAGAGACTTTCAGTAAAAATGACATGCTTCTGATACATTTCCACGCCTGTTTTACATATGTAACTCTGGCTCCTTCGGTCCTCTATGGCCAGAAATAGGACCATGAATGGTGTGTCTATTCCAAATTAGACTCTAAGTTCAACAAAGCCAGGACCATTTTTCTCCTTTTCTTTTTTTAAATATTTATTTATTTGAAAGGCAAAGTTACACACATAGAGAGAGGGAGAGACAAAAACATCTTCCATGCACTGGTTCGCTTCCCAAATGCCCACAATAGTTGGGGCTCAGCCAGGCTGAAGACAGGAACCTGGAACTCCATCCAGGTCGCCCACATGGGTGGCAGGGGCCATTGCACTTGGGCCATCTTCCACTGCCTTCCCAGGTGCATTAGGGAGCTGCATCAGAACTGGAACAGCCAGGACTCAAACTTGTGCTCCTATGGGGGCTAGCACTGCAGGTGACAGCTTTAACCTGCTGTGCCACAGTACCAGCCTCCATTTTTCTCCTTTTCACCTTTGTGCTTTCAATGCCTAGGATGGTACTTGGCATAGTGTGTACAATCATTATTTTCCCTGCTTGGTGGCACAACAGGAAAACAGTCTGATTTTGATCAGCACCCACTCATCAGTTTCACTACAGGAAAGCTCCCCAAGACTGCTTTATTGTCTTTTTTTTGGAGATTTATTTATTTTGTTTGAAAGATGGAATCAGAGAGAGTTAGAGAGTGAGAGTGAGAAAGCATGCATGTGTGTGTGAGAGGGAGATATCTTTCATTGACTGGCTCACTCCCCAAATGGCTACAACAGCTAGGTCTGGGCAAGGCTGGGGCCAGAAGCCAGGAGCTCTATCCTGGTTTCCCACATGGGTGGCAGGGGTCCAAGCATCTGAGCTGTCATCTACTACCTCCCCAGGCACAGTATCAGGAAGCTGGATGGGCAGAGTAGTAGCCAGGACTCAACTCAGCATTCCTATATGGGATGGCACACTTCTGCTCTCCTTCCCTCCCCTCCCCCCTGCTCCTCTACCCTATCAACCCCTCAGCCAGGTCCCTTTAAATTAAGGAATAAAATGACTACCCTTATCCATCCAGCCCTTAACTACCCAAGCTGCTTCCTTCCTGCTACCTGGTAACTTTCATTAGGAGCCCTTTATGCCACTTCCATAACTGGCAGCATCCATCCCCCTCGTTTTACATGGCTCAGTTACAATGTGATCAGGCTTCCAGAAGGTGACCTCACTCTTCCTGTTTCCTCATAGGCCCCTCTTGGGACCAGAGCTGACTCTGAGGCTTTCTGGATGGCAAGACTGTGCCCCACCCAAATGGATGCCTCTCTACTGACCATCATCAGCACTCAGAGTAGATCCCAGCACCTCATCTTTCTCCTACCTTAGGATATGGCCTTTGCCTTACTGGCTAAGATGTTCCATTTTTTTCCTAGCATTTTTAAGACTAAGTATCAGTATATCACATAGTATAGTGTCTAGCATATTCCCATAGTCATTCAACAATTGATGGCTTATTCACTTTTCTGAGTTCAAGTTTGAAATATGTATTTTCATTAACATGATTTGAAACAAATGCTATGGCGCAATGTTATGGGTTTATAAGTAAGTGTGGATTTGCCAAGGGACTTAACCTTGCTTCAAGTCCTGGCTTTGCTACTGGCTTTCTCCATGGCTTTGGGATAATGACTAAACATCTCTGAACCTCATCTTCATCTGTAAAATGTAGGTCACCATACTTACCTCACACAATAGGTGTAAGGATTAATGGAGATAATGCATTAGATTGCATGTTCTAAACAATAAAGCACTTTGTAAATTGAGGCAAGTTTCTTCTCCGTTACTTCTATTCTTCTATATATATTCTTCTATTCCTCTATATATATTGCATGAATTGTGACCAGCCTTTATTTTGCATTCATTTTTTTTGACAGGCAGAGTTAGACAGTGAGAGAGAGACAGAGAGAAAGGTCTTCCTTTTCCCGTTGGTTCACCCCTCAAGTGGCCGCTATGGCTGGCGCGTTGCGACTAGCACGCTGTGCTGATCCAAAGCCAGGAGCCAGGTGCTTCTCCTGGTCTCCCATGGGGTGCAGGGCCCAAGGACCTGGGCCATCCTCCACTGTACTCCTGTGCCACAGCCGAGAGCTGGGCTGGAAGAGGAGCAACCGGGACAGAATCCGGCACCCTGACCGGGACTAGAACCCGGGGTGCTGGCGCTGCAGGCAGAGGATTAGCCTATTGAGCCACAGCACTGGCTTATTTTGCATTCATAATAGGTGAGTTATAGAACTGAGATTTCAGAGGTATTTGGCACAGGCATAAGGAACTGACTTTCCATTTCCTTGGTGTGCTAAGGACAGATCCTGCTAAAGTGTCAAAGACGTTGCAAAGCCCACGTCTTCTGATTCTTAACAGTACATCAAAAGGTCTGTGGCACCCCTCTTGGATTTGCAGCCAGGGACTACTATTTTGGTTGGCTTTGCAAGCCATATAAAACCAATTCAACTGTAGCCTAGGAAATTTTTGTTGACTTGCATTTGAGATATGTTTTTAGATTGCAGAACAAAATTTAATTTGGTTTCCATTTCCCCTGATGAGGAACAGCATCTCCACGGCAAGAAAACCTGACACTCCTTTATTCTTGCAAGGATGGTAAAATTTTCTGGGTCACAAAACAAGCAGAAGAGGAAGAAATGAAGGTGCATGCAAGACTCCTAAAATAAATATTCCTCTGTGGTAATTATTACACGGCTTGGAGGAAGAAGTTGTCAGCCACAGGAGTTGGGGACATCGTCCTCCCCTCTAGGTTTTCCCGTGTTGCCGTGTTCAGTGTCGCTTGTGTAACATGCTGGGAAAAAGCTGCTTTGCCCCACATTTTCCAAAGTACTTAGAAATGCTGAATGGCAATTATAAAACAATGCCTTAGGGTTTTGGGGACTCCAAGAATATTACTCTAGCCAAAAGCCAAATCAAGAAGGTGCTTCTTAAAACGAATCTACTGTCAGAGGGAAATAGTCACAAGAGATTTAATAATCATGGGTGCCATGAGAGGCTCTTAATTCAGATCTGTAATTGTGTTTTGAGCTTTGTGAGTATCCCACATACGTATGACACAGTCCCCTTTCTCATGAAAATTATTTTTTCACTGAAGAGATGAGATTTGTAGGGTGCTTAAATGATAAAGTAAAATGGTTAATGTCTAAAAGTTGACTGTAGGATTTTAGAAGAGGAAATTAGTGTCAATTGGAGTGTCCCAGGAAGTTTTTGTGGAAGATATGCAAGTAGTACGTGCTTTCCAGAAAATAAAAGGTTCACGTGTCCCTAAAGATGCTTCCCATCCATGTAGGCTTTGAGGACATCCATGACCTCATGACAACCGAGGGAGCTAAGCAAGGTTTTCATTCTGGGAAATGAAGGAAAGGAGAAGTGCATGTGACTGACCCATGGTGCTGTGTGGAAGGACTGGGATGGGAAGCTGTGCCATGTGCTCCCAAGGTCAATGCTTCTGCTTTAGTAACTCTGTTGCCACCTTTCCTTAAGTCATTGCTGCTTACATGTTTTTGTTATTTTATTCCACTATGCTAATTAGCATGGGGGAGTTTAGAGAAAGTGAGGAGTCGTTTATAATGCTGGGGGAGAGGAGAGGAGGAAAGAAGGCAGGGAGATGCCATCCTTACCCCCTTAGCATCTCCATGGTCTCTGCCATTGCTGAGGCTCGATTTCCCTGCTTCCCACAATTCTTGCTCCACTGGTTTGTATGGCATTCAAAGAGATTCTCTTAGGAAATCTTTGCTTCCTTCACTGAACACCCTTCTTCCCTTCCCCTCCTTGTTGAGGACATCCCATAAAGTTCAGTCTCAGCTCTTGGTTTCCCACCTTCTCTGCCCCCAGAACCACCATTTCTGTATAGATAGCTCACAAGATGGAAGCCTCTCCAGGCCAGTTCTCATTTCGGCCCTGAGCTCCAGCCCTTTACCTCCAGGGCTTCCCAGTCTCATCCTTACCCTGTTAAAGAAATGATCCCACTAAAGATTGGCCCCTCCCTTGGCTTTCTTTGCTTACAAGACCATTTTCATTAGAACGAACTGTCCTGTCTTGTTTAGTGAGTGTCACAGTATGAATATAAAAAGATAATCGCCTTGGTGGTGAAACATTTTCTCCAGGACGTTTGTATCCAAGGGCTGCCAAGTGCCCAAGTGCTTAGCACTTTTCTCTCCAGCAGCCCTATGGGTCCCAGAGTCCCTCTTCCAAAAAGGAGGTATGGCATGTTTTCATAGGCAAGAACCTGGCAAGAGAAGGCTTGTAAATGCCAAAAAGTGTAGCTGGGGTGAGAGCAGGGAAAGGATGTGAGGAAGGAAACAGAATCTTATCGTCCGTGGCCATTGGCAAGAAGGTCGCCCATTAGGAAGGCACTTTGGCTGCGGCTCAATGTGTGGTGTTCTACGGATTGAGAAGCTGGGAAGCATATGAGAGGGAATTACTCATGTTTTTCCATCTCTACACATGTGCTCTGCTGGTGTTAAATTCTTATGGTAAGAGTCTCTCATTCCATAATGTACACACAAAAAATATTCCCACCACTTTTTTTAAAAAAAGAATTATTATTATTAAAGCCAGCTGAGTAAATTCATAGAGCGTTGTAGCAGGACAAGGGAAATGTAAACACACATTCTCTGGGATTGTAAATGCCTTTAATACATGCAGCGCTTCGTGTGAAATTCATTCCACTACCAGGATTGTGTTTTCATGTCATTGTTTTCAAGGATAACATTTGAGGATAAAAACGCATGGCTGGAGATGGGGAATTTTACTCTAAATGTTCAAGTGAAACACATGGAGCTCCCTTTCTCATGCGAGAGGACGTGAAGAGAGAGCAAAGCTGCCCTTTGCTCCGACGACTTTTGTACATCTTGGAATAGAAGCTGTCCCGGCTGGGTTGAGAAATGTCTGGTGTGCTTCCTTAGGTGATGAATATGGCTGAATTAAGGTTTATTGCCCACCTTTGCCTTTTTGATGGCACGTGAGGTATCTTGGTGAGGGCTGATCAAAATCGCTCCTCATCTCTGGCCATGAGCAGAATGACCTGCTATGAGGTTTTGAACATTAATGTATTCATTTTACAAACATTTATTGAGCACCAATTGTGTGCCAAGCAGAGGTCTGGGCATTCTGGAATATGATCAGGGTACCGAGAAAACAATGATCCAAGCCCTGTTTTTCAGAAGGTATTGTGCTTTGTGTTTAACTCAAATCAGGGTTACCGCAAAAGTATATCTCTGTCCAAGGCACTGTGGGAAGTTATTGTTGGGATATCAAAGACACAAAAGGCCTGGTCCCTGTCGTAAAAGAAGAAGCCACCTAGCTGGAGATGTCAGATTTAGTGATCAGCATCCCTGCCCTCTTCATCCCAGCAAAGTTCTTTCTAAGGGACACTGTTGAGGATGGAGAAGGAAGCATGGAAAGACTCCACAGAGGCGCCTTCAGCCCCAGACTGTACAAATTCTTTATCCTCCTTGGTTTCCTAGCTGTAGCCTTTAACTGAACCCCTCACCCTGGTGTCTTCCATTCATGATTTTGCTTCATCTTCAGCTCTGATTTGACTCTTTTTGTCTGAACTTTGGAGTGTTTGTTAGCATCTCACTGGATGCTCTATAGATCATACCTATTTTCTGTTTTATTGGCCCCATACTCTCCTTTAGATGGTATTTATTTACACATATTTTCGTGTACTGTTTTAAAAGATAATAATGTGTGGGCCGGCGCCGTGGCTCAACAGGCTAATCCTCCGCCTTGCGGCACCGGCACACCAGGTTCTAGTCCCGGTCGGGGCGCCGGATTCTGTCCCGGTTGCCCCTCTTCCAGGCCAGCCCTCTGCTGTGGCCCAGGAGTGCAGTGGAGGATGGCCCAGGTGCTTGGGCCCTGCACCCCATGGGGAGACCAGGAAAAGCACCTGGCTCCTGGCTCCTGCCATCGGACGAGCGCGGTGCGCTGGCCGCAGCGCTCCGACCGCGGCGGCCATTGGAGGGTGAACCAACGGCAAAGGAAGACCTTTCTCTCTGTCTCTCTCTCTCACTGTCCACTCTGCCTGTAAAAAAAAAAAAAAAAGATAATAATGTGTGAACACTTGCGATGTGTAGGCACTTTATGGAGGCACTGGGGTTAGAATTACCTTGATGGATTGCAGAGAGAGCCAATAACTAAATTTCGTATTTGAAAGAGAAGAGGAGCACCTGCCGCTACTGGGCAGCTTCTTGAATGCAAGAGGACATCAGGCAGAGAAGCACAAGGTGGGTCAGGGCAAAGATATAAGCAGTCTCACCACTGGACAGATAACGATAACTGTCAGTGGATATTGTGTCTTCCCGCTCAGCTCACCTGCACTCTGTCAGCCTAATGTACTCTTTTCCCCAAAGGTTCTTTTCCATTTCTGGCCCTACCGATAAATGCCTTGGGCCAATTAGAAAGGAGGAAGAGAAGAGGTAGGGAGTGGAGAAGTGGGAAGAGAGGGCTTAACTAGTTTGCACACCTCAACAATAGTAAAAAATAATGATTATATAAGAAGCCACACTCCTCCCTCACCACTTCTCCCCGCTGCTGTTTTTTTTTTTTTTTTTTTTGACAGGCAGAGTGGACAGTGAGAGAGAGAGACATAGAGAAAGGTCTTCCTTTGCCATTGGTTCACCCTCCAATGGCTGCTGCAGCTGGCGTGCTGTGGCCGTGCACCGCGCTGATCCGAAGCCAGGAGTCAGGTGCTTCTCCTGGTCTCCCATGGGGTGCAGGGCCCAAGCACTTGGGGCATTCTCCACTGCACTCCCTGGCCACAGCAGAGAGCTGGCCTGGAAGAGGGGCAACCGGGACAGAATCCGGCACCCCGACCAGGACTAGAACCTGGTGTGCCGGCGCCACAAGGCGGAGGATTAGCCTACTGAGCCGTGGCGCTGGCCCCACTGCCTTTTGTCCCATGCATTAGCCAAGAAATCCTCTGTGATTTATCACCTGGAAGTTGGTTTTAGCCATCTGATCCTTCACAGAGAAGAAAGGGAACCTGCATAGGCTGGCTCATCTTGCTCAGTTTCCTGTCCAAATGTAGAGTTCCAGGCAAATGGTGATTCCTGAGCTAGCTTTAGTTTTCCGGAAAGCTTTATCTGAAAGCAAACTGTGCTGGGATAAGACAGAATAAACTCTCTGAGGGGCTACTTTCCTCTGCTTTTCCCTGGAATGATGAAAATGCTTACACTGGCATCCTGGTGAAGATGAGATGCATTGATTAGCCGTTTGTTCTCTGTCCAATTAAATTTTAAATGGAGAAATGTTCATTATTACTTAACAAAACCTAATAGAAAAATCTTTGACTATATGATATAAGCAGAGGAGAGAGAAATAATAATAATGAATAATAAAAATATTAATAATAATAATGAAAAGCGGGGTTTCCTTGTTTGTAAAAAGGTTGGAAAACACTAGCCAAGGAAGCACTGGGGTGCAGAACTTGGGCACAGGAGTGGACATTGATACTCCAGGCGTGTGATACGGCCAGAGCCCAGAGAAAAGGACCGTGTGATGCCAAGGTACAGATGCATCCTCTGAAACTGGGTCCTCCTGGAACAGCCAGGCAGAGGGCATGTTCCCTCTGGACCGCTCGCTTTGCATAATGCGCAGCAAAATAATTCGAGACTGGAAATGCTGCCACGTGTTGGATGACACTGGAAAAATAAAGCTTTATTTATCTCCCACTGCTGGCATAATAGAAATGAAGGTACGAATGGGAACTGGCTTGATCAGCTGTGAACTTATAATCACTAACACCCTTATAGTTAGTCCCAAGGGTGCGGCCAGATGACCTCCTGCAGGTGGCCCCTGCAAGACCCTTTCAGGAAAGAGTGGCTGAAGCACCTGTCTTTTGGGTCACTCATGCCCAGGGCCTTGTGGAGAAAGTGTTGGATGGAGCAGGTTTCTGCAGGCAGGGCAGGGGGGGAGAGAATAGCTCTTTGTTTCAGAGGTGCTTTCTGTTCCTATTACAGCTGAGCACTGGCTCAGGATGCACAGTAGAGCTGGCACTCTTTCTTCACCTATAAAAATCCAGGTGTGTTGCTAGTGATTGACATTAGGAAACTGACCCTCGGGTTAATACAGAGTAAACTGTTCTCTTTTAGCAGGGGCATTAACTCTTTCAGGTCTTCAGTCAGTGGTGTATGATCACCTGCATGGCTGTTAGAACTGCAGGGTTGGAAAGAATCTTAGAAAAACTTTAGGCCGGCGCTGTGGCTCACTAGGCTAATCCTCTGCCTGTGGCACCGGCACTCTGGGTTCTAGTCCCGGTCGGGGTGCCGGATTCTGTCTCAGTTGTTTCTCTTCCAGGCCAGCTCTCTGCTGTGGCCCAGAAGTGCAGTGGAGGATGGCCCAGGTCCTTGGGCCCTGCACCTGTATGGGAGACCAGGAGAAGCACCTGGCTCCTGGTTTCAGATTGGCACAGCGTGCTGGCCGCAATGTGCTGACCGTAGCGGCCACTTGGGGGATGAACCAATGGAAAAAGGAAGACCTTTTTCTCTCTGTCTCTCTCTCTCACTGTCTAACTCTGCCTGTCCAAAAAAAAAAAAAGAAAAGAAAAAGAAAGAAAAGCTGCATTCATGATGTGAAGAAGCCCAGAAAGGCAAAGTGACCTGCTGAGTATCACATATGTATTTTATGGTGGATTACTAATAATAAATTAATCTATTTATTTAAAAATGATTTCTTTATTTACTTGAAAGGCAGAGTTACAGAGAGACAGAAGGAGAGACAGAAAGTTAAATTTTCCATCCTTTGGTTCACTCCCCAAATGGCTGCAACAACCAGGGTTAGGCCAGGCTGAAGCCAGGACCCAGGAGCTTCTTCCAGGTCTCCATGTGAATGCAGGGCCACAAGCACTTGGGCCATCTTCCATTGCTTTCCCAGGCACATTAGCAGGGAGCTGGATTGGAAGCCGAGCAGCCACCTATTGAACAGACACCCATATGGGATGCCAGCGCCAGCCCCATAATAAATTAATCTTCCATGATGCTTCCAGGGAGCTCAAACATGAATAACACCACCAAGGCATCCTGAACATCACTGCTGCGTGGCTGGTCATTAGGAAATAACCCAAGGGGGATTTGCTCAGAACTTTTCCAAACCTCAACACCAACCAGCACAGTACGGGTGCAGATGCTCTTGCACCTGCTTTCTGGGAATTTTGTGTACTTTGTGCCCCTCCCTGATTGCCTTCCACAGAGAACCACATGGCACTGGGCTGCCTTGATCACTAGGCCTCTCTGTTGCTTCATATGGGGCACTGTGCAGTTCTGGGATCTCAGTAGGGAAAGCGGTCTAAGATATCTCCCGGGCCTGGTATTTCTCGAAGTATCATCCAACCACTGTCCATCCACACAGTGCTCATTAGAAATGTGTGATCTGAAATCTATCCAAGAGTTACTAAGCAAGGAGGACAGGAATATGGATGGTTAACAGAATCCCAAGATTTTGAAGCAGGCTTTTTTTAGAGAATTATTTATTTTATTTGACAGTCAGAGTTACATAGGGAGAGAAGGAGAGACAGAGACAGAGAGAGAGAGAGAGAGAGAGAGAGAGGTGAAGGAAGAGGGAGAGGGAGAGGGAAGGAGAGAGAGGTCTTTCATTTGCTGGTTCACTACCCAATTGGCTGCAACCACTGGAGCTGTGCCGATCCAGAGCCAGGAGCTTCTTTCAGGTCTCCCACGCTGCTGCAGGGGCCCAAGGACTTCGGCCATCTTCCACTGCTTTCCCAGGCCATAGCAGGGAGCTGGATCAGAAGTGGAGCAGCTGAGCTCAAACATATGGGGTGCTGGCACTGCAGGCAGCAGCTTGATCTGCTATGCCACAGCGCTGGCCCCTGAAGCAGGCTTTAAACTTGAAAATCACTGCCCTGTGCTGTCTGCATTTCATTCTTCTTCACCATTCTCATTCCTGGCAATGAGAGGATAGGGCCTTTGAATAGAAAGATGGATGGATGGATGGATGGATGGATAGATAGATAGAACTTATTACGCTTAAATAAAGCCCACCTACTCACTGAGGCAGCTTTTATTGAGGGAACCATAATGGAATTAATAAAAGTGGAGCACCCACCCTGTTCTCCACTAATTGCTTTTATGCTTTAACTCCTTTAATCTGTATCTGTTTGATAGTTACTGCTATTATATTCATTCAACAGAAACAAATCAAGGCCCAGAGAGGTTAAGAAAAATTTTTCAAGGTCACAGAGATTGTAAAGGGCACATGCAGTGTTTGAACCCAGATAGTATATAAACTGCAGGACCCACAGTCTTTCTTGTTTGTTGTTTAAAGATTTATTTATTTTTTTGAAAGGCAGAGTTACAGAGAGGCAAAGGCAGAGAGAGAGAGGTCTTCTATTCCCTGGTTCACTCCCAAATGGCTGCAATGACTGGAGCAGGGCCATTCTGAAGTCATGAACCAGGAGTGTCTTCTGGGTCTCCCACACAGGTGCGGGGGCTCAAGCACTTGGGTCATCCTCTCCTGTTTACTCAGGTCACAGCAGAGAGCTGGATCAGAAGTGGAGCAGCTGGACCCAATCCAACACCCACGTGGGATGCTGGCACTACAAACCGGGGCTTTAACCCTCTGTGCCACAGCGCCAGCCTCAGACCCACAGTCTTAACCACTGTGTTAAATAGCCCCTTTATAGAGAGGGAGACAACACAGTTCTTGCTGCACCCCTTCCAGCTCCATCCCCAGCCGAGTCACAATTCCAGGCTTCAGAGGTATACATGTGTAATTACATTGAGGTTTCTTACCTGCTAGAGTAATAGTGTGAACAGGATGCTGTGAAGAGTAAGAAGGAAATTCTTGACTGCCAAAGGTGTCAAGAAAGACTGCAAGGAGAATTCATAGCTGCAAGAGAACAGGGATTCTGTTTGGCTTTCCTGAGCACACTGTTTTACAAATATTACATGCTAAAAATAAATATGTTGAATGAGTGAATGAATTAGTGAATGGGGTGTTTGATTTCAGCTAGTATAGCTGGTATTCCAAAGAGATTTTTGTGATTTCTCAGAGGGTGGAGCGTGCACAGAACCTAGAGGGGGGTGAATGGCTAAAAATAATTCTGGGAACAGAGATTCAGTGTGACTGAGGCCTCGTGTGCCAGGAGGGGACGGGGTGGGAGTGAAGTCTGGGCAGCTGTCTTTGGGCAGGGGAGTGACCTTATCACATGTTCTTAACGAGGAGACCCCTCTGAAAGCCATTGTGAGGCACAGAGTGGAGTGAAGCGAAGGAGGTCCCTTAGCTGGAGGCCAGCTTGCGGGAGGGCTGTAGTCTGAGCAGATGCACCGGGGCCATGGGAGGAGAAAGGGAGGACCCGGTGGGGACACAGGTATGAGGCAGGTGAGGCAGCATCCGGGAGTCCAGTGAATACAGCTTTTCTAACAAACATAGCGATGCCGTTCACTGCAATCAGAAAGTGAGGAGGGGAAGTTTGAGATGAAGAGCATTAAAGAGCTTGGCTTTGAACAGGGGAGACTTGAATCACCCGGCCGGCCCTGCAGGGAAGATAAATTCCCCCGAAGACTTTGATGGAGCTGACGGGGCCAGCATGTGGTGAACGGACCATCAGCATCACGGGGTGGAAGCTGAGGGAGCAGAGAAGAGGACCAGGAACGTCTTTGCAAGACTTAGTGGTTGGAGGGAGAGCAGTCGCTGGGGCAGACCAAGATACTGTAATTTCCAATCAGGCTCGTCTAACAGCAGAATCAGCTTGTGTTATTCAGATGAATTTTAGGAAAATGAAGCTCTTTTCAAAAATACTGGTTCACTGCATCTCAGGCTGAACCTGAGCACAGACCGTGCCTTTGTGCTGGATGCTTTGGGCACAAACTCTCCTTCACCCGTCACCCGTGAAAATATATACGACACCTCCTCTTCCCCCTATGAGCGCCAAAAAACCCAAGAACGCAAAATCCTCCACCAAATCTGTTGTTTTTGGTGTTTAACCTGAAGGCTTCCCGGTTTGCAAGCTAGGAAATTTCAAAGACCAGCAGCTACTCCCTTGGTTTTTGGTGCTCTTTTCAGGCTTACACCCTGCAAGGGAGAACATCTATGAAGCGGGGGTGCACCCCTCCAGAGCAGACCAGCAAACAAGATGAAACCCTTTTTAGCTACAGGAAAATAACCACTTTCTTTTAAAATTAATAAACAAACATGATCACACTTACCCTTTAAATAAATTCAATTGGCTGTTTGCAGTAAAAACTGACTCACTCAATTCAGCTGGGAGTTTTTAAGCTAGCAGTGTGTTTTCACAGCCTTAGTGGGGGTTTCCCTGGGGCTCCCCATAGCCTGAAGGCCCTGGGGTGGAGAGGGAGAGGGACAAAGAGATAGGGAGGGAGATGAATGCTGGCATTGTTTGACGGTGCATGCTTCAGGTCCATTGGCTTATTGTAATGAGGATGGCGTGTGTCCTCATGGTCTTGTGCTTTGCATGATACCTGCACAAATATGCTGCTTTAGGCAGAACAGTTCACACTGTCTTGAACACTAGTGCCAGATACAGGGGGAAATGTTCAACCTCAATTGATGTCAAAGAAATATAAATCAAAGCAACAGTATGATAGTGCTTTTCTCCTTTCTAATTGGTAAAGCTGTCTTTAAAAATTGTAACCCTCTAGGTTATCAGAAAATGAGACCCTCATATTCTGCTCTGGGAATTACATTCAAGCTTAGAGGACTATTTGTCAATATGTACCCAAAATCTTAAAAATGTTCATCATCTTTGACCCAGTAAGTCTTTTTTAAAACAACAAAAAAGATTTATTTATTTATTTATTTGAAAGGCAAAATGACAGAGAAAGGGAAAAAGAGAAATGAGGGTGGGGGAAGAGAGGGAGAGAGAGGGAGAGGTCTTCCAACTGCTGGTTCTGGTTCACTCTTCAAATGGCCTCAACAGCCAGGTCTGGGACAGGATGAAACCAGGATCCACAAACCCCATCAGGGTCTCTCCCATGTGGGTGCAGGGGCCCAAGCACTTGGCCCATCTTCTCTGCCTTCCCAGGCACATTAGAAAGAAGCTGGTTTGGATAAAGAGCAGCCAAGACTGGAACCAGCACTACAATGTGGGATACAGGCATCGCTGCACCACAACCCTGGCCCAGCAATTCTTCATTTTAGAATGTATCCCAAAGAAATAATCAAAGAATTATATACTGAAATAGGCGAATTTTTATGGTATGTGAATAGCACCTCAATAAACCTCTCTTTAAAAAAGAAACAGAGCCAGCATTGTATAGCAGGTAAAGCCGCTGCTTGCTGACACCAGTATATCACATGGGCACCAGTTTGAGTCCCGGCTGCTCACTTCTCACCCAGCTCCCTGCTATGGCCTGGGAAAGCAGTGGAAGATGGCCCAAGTGCTTGGGCCCCTGCACCCACATGGGAGACCTAGGTGAGGCTCCTAGCTCCTGGCTTTGGCCCGGACCATCCTGGCTATTATGACCATCTGGGGAGTGAACCAGCGGATGGAAGACCTTTCCCTCTCCCTATCCCTCTCCCTCTCCCTCTCCCTCTCCCTCTCCCTCTCCCTCTCCCTCTCCCTCTCCCCCTCCCCCTCCCCCTCCCCCTCCCCCTCAGTCTCTCCTCTTCCCTTTTTTTGTAACTCTGCCTTTCAAGTAAATATGTAAAAAAGCATAAGATCTTTTTAACAAGGGGGGAGGGTGCCAGCACTGTGGTGCAGTGGGTTAAGCTGCTGTCTGAAGCCCTGGCATCCCATATGGATGCCAGTTCATGTACCCACTGCTCCACTTCTGATCCAGCTCCTTGCTCATGGTGCCTGGGCAAGCAGGGGAAGATGGCCCAAGTGCTTGGGCCCCTGCACCCACATGGGAGACCCGGAAGAAGCTCCTGGCTCCTAGCTTTGGCCTGACCCTGCCCTTGACATTGCAGCCATTTGAGGAATGAACCAGTGGATGCAAGATCTCTCTGTCTCTCCTCTCTCTGTGTCTGTAACTCTGCCTCTCAAATAAAATAAATCTTTATAAAAAAGCATAGAAACAATGATAGAAATATTATATACTATGTATGACAGTGAAAAACTGGGAAAAGTCTGTCATGTGCCACACCCACTCAAGAATACACCCATTTTCTAAAATTTATGTTATGATACAACAGTGGTTCTCAACGTGTGTTTCCCAGACCTACAGCATCAACACCTCCAGGAAACTTATTAGAAATGCAAAATGCGGCTCTCAATCCTACAGCTCTTACATCAGAAACTGGAACTGAGACTCTGCACTCGGCTTCCACAAGCCTTCCAGGGGGTTCTCACGCAAGCTAAAGTTTGCAGGAAAAAAACTGTTCCTGATAAAATGCAATGTGGATAAAAAGTATTACAAAACACTAAGAAAGGAAGGAGGAGGCAGATGGGCAGCATGGGTAGGAGAGAAGGTAGGGTGAAGAGTATCATTTTACTCCTCTCCTAGATCTGTGTATTTGAAATACATGAAATTTGTTCTCCTTATATAAATTTAAAAATTGTCCAAAAATATCCACAATGCGTAATGATGCCAAACCAACTTTTTTGAAAAATGTGCGTGTATGCATGCCTAGAAAAACCACTGGCTACACACACACACACACACACACACAGACACACACACACTTATTTATGGATAGTAGATGTGTTTTGTTTTTGTTTTCTTTTTGTCTTTATAATTTCTATATTTTCCAAATTTTATATAATGTGTATTCCTTTTATAAGAAGAGCAAGTTATTTTCAGTAATAAATTTTCACTGGAAGGTCTGAGCCCTTAGACATTTAGGGAAATATATTGCATGAGTTCAGGGAAGAGGAAAATAGAAAGCACAAGTAGGTTCCTCCCCTAACCAACGCAAAGGGAGCAGCTTCTTGCCTAAAGCTGAGTTTTTGCACTTTATGGAAGTGCCACAGTATCATTCCTAAGTATCATACATCAAAGAGTGTGTGATGAACAATGACCCTCAGATCTCTGACTCTACTTCTTTTGAAACCATAACAGGGTTTTTTTTCTTTTCCTGTGTTGTGTCCAGGGAGTTGTGTGTTCGTTTGTGGCCTCCTGCTGCAGGAGAGGTCAGTTTGGAGCTTTGTCACAATCTGCATCACTATAAAAAGAAATCAATAGCATCTTCTACTTTCTGGGGAATTTCTTATGAAGAGCTACTTAGTGAGTGTGCTGTTTGTAAAATACAGGGATGGAGGGTGCTTTCGGCCTTTGTCACGGGACCCTATGACATAGAGACAGCAGACAGGCCCAGGTCCCTTGCCACTAGTGCTATAGCCGTGGGCAAGTCTGCGCTATTCTCTGGGTCCTGTTTTCTTCACCTGTGTGCTGAAGGAGTTGACAAGATGATCTCTGAGGTTTCTGCCAGCTCTGGGGTGCTGTGCCTCTGTGACTAGATTCACAGAGAGAGAGTGACCCATAACCAGGAGGCAATTTAATGCGCTGTCAGCTGTTTCATGCAGCATGGCTTCATGAAAACCCATCACTTTTTCAGAAGCTAGGCCATCCTTTGACGGGCTTCTCTCTTGCCCTGGCACAAAAAATCTACTTGCCTGAGATATTACCTGGGTAATTTTGATGTTGAGAAGTAGCATTTAACATTCCAGACTCTTTCTGCCATGGCACCAAAGATTTGGACATTCTGCGGATAAAAAGTGGTTGCTTCTGAAGAAGCAGGTGTATGGTGTGGGTCACTGGAACTGTTTGTTAGAGAAGACACAGTTAAGGGGAGTGAATTCTAATCCTAGCTGCAACTCGCCTGGAGTACCTTATCTCTCTCAGGTTCAGGTACCCTCATTTGAGATATTTCTAGGTGAACTCCAAAATTGGTTTGTTTCTGAAAAATCAAAATTGGTGATTGAAAGAATGATATTGTGGGCATAAAGGTAGTCGCCATGCCTCAGAGAGCCCCCCAGGAAGTAGCAGAGTCGGCAGAGTTTGTAGCGTCACAAGGAGCCACCTCTGTGCTCCTCAGTTAATGCCTGGCTTTTTCTTGACGGGAAATGGGAGACAAGAGCGCACATTGTCTGCAGCTTGCCAACTTTTGCATGGAGTGAGGGAAGTGTATACTTACACTGCTGAGACAGTACCAGGTGTGGGGAAAGAGATTTCTGTTCATTCTTTTAAGCTACAGAACGTTTACAGTGTGCACTCCACTGTAAAGGAAGCCCGTGAAGTTTGCTTGGCGTACAAAGTGATATGAGTCATGAAGTCTTGGCTGCAGCCAACATTCTAAAGCTACGATTTTGCAAAAGTTGCAAATCCCCAGAGGAAATGCTGGAACACAGAGAGCCTGCATATCATGGATTACACTAATCCAGGCAGGAAGTGATAATGACATAGCCATACAAGCGGTGTTTTCATGGCTAATTGGGAAGGGTGGTCATTTAATTAAACTATGCCAGCCCTTGGGCTTTCTGTGTCTAGTTCATCCTAGGAGAGAACCCTTCCCAAGCACTGTTGCTCGAGGCAGTTAAGTTCCATTGTGAGTTCCATGAGGACAGGTTTTTATTTTTATTTTTTATTTACCTCCAATACCTAGTATATTTCCTGGACCACAGCATGTGCTAGTCGGGGATTAGAAGATTTCTTAGTATCTCCTTAGCCCTGTGAAGTGCTTTATTCTGTACCAAGTAGAGGTGCCAAGATTTGATTTTGTAGGTCTCTTGTGGGTGCAAAAATGTCAGACTTTATTCTGCTTTAAAGAACTGGAGATGTTGAAAGCAAAATTAAAAAAACACACAGATTGATAAAAAGCTGTTAGAAGAAAGCCTCCATGCATGACCTTGTGGACATACACTTTAATTTCTCTTTCTTCTCCCTTGGTAAGACAGAGAGCTAGGATCTGGGATGCAGAGCCGAAAGTGAAATATGATGGATCAGAATGGTGTAGAGAGGGTGGCCTGCCTGAGGCTCAGAAGAGTGGGATTTCAGTCCTCTCGTTGCTGGCACCAACTGCTTCAAGAGCCAACTTTCCTGTCTGCAAAATGAAGGGAATACATTGCAATTACTATATCTCCCAAATCAAAACTGATTTTCCAGTTTCTTGTGATTTAGGGGATAAGAGGCAACTAGGGTGATATAATTTGAATTAAATGTGGGAAAATGCTGACTACATTGATGCTGTATGAATAGCAGAATTGAACATGGGCACCATGCTTATTGAGTAAAATTCAAGACATACAGATGCTAAACATACAACACCACTACCTCCTATAAGATATAAAATAGACCTGTAGTCACATTTTTATTTCCCCAACTCCTCCTTCAGCCTGGAAGTAGACATGGCAGTAACTAGACAGTACCTGGGGAGTCAGCATCCCCCACCGGTTCTGGGTCTGAAGGCGCCCTGCTGGCAGCAGCCTAGTGTGCTAATTCCTAATCTGCTGGTTTCCTGGATTCCCGTGGTCATCCTTTGGTGTCAAAAATGAATCTATTAAGAGACTGAAAATACCCAGGCCGTTCTGCTGAAGGATTCTTACTAGGAGGGAATGAGACTTAGGAGATGAAGGAAGTGATGGAAATACAAACCGAGAAATGTACTCTAAAGGAACTTTTTCCTCAAATGTCTGTTTCCTCTGTGATTGATTTGTGTGGGGAAAGCTGAGGAAATTTAATTCCCTGGCCTTCCTCACCACGTTCCTGCTGTCTCAGGGTCTGAATGTTTCCAGCTTCGCTGCACAGGCATCTTCGCAGGGCCTGGCCCTCAGGGATGCTCCCATTTTCCTCAGCAAGGCAGATTCCAGAGGTTTCGTTCAGTGGCATCCCAACTTTCCACTGACTCTGGAGAGGTGGCATTCTAATGGAAGATTCACCCTCCGGCAGAAACTCGGGGTCACTGATATTCAGGAAAAGATACGGGGCCTCTCAGGTTATCCTGCAGCTGTTTTGTCAAACATTGAAGAGTGATTAATGGACAGGTGTGCACCATGGGCACTCCTCGGGGGCCACACTGTGTTAGCTCACCCAAATTTGCATTTACTGTAAAGCAGAGATAGTATACGAGAGCCTACGATGTGGAGAGCACAGGGTTATGCAAAGCATATTCATTATTTTATTGAACTTATCTGTAAATTAGGGAGTGTTCATCACTTCCTTAGAAATAAGAGAACTGAGATTTAAGTCAACCCATTTGCTAAAAATCATAAATTAGTAGGTACCACAGTTGGATTCAAATTCAGGACGTTTTGACTGAAAAAGTTGACTTATTGCCTACTAGGTTCAAATAACAAGAGAATCTTCACAGGGTAGAGAAGAGATAGAAGACAACCTGAAGGGTGCATTGAAGAAGAAAGGATCAGGGGCCCTTTCCCTAGGCCTGGTTGCAAGCAGCTCTGTGGGATTCTGTAAACACGAGCATCCCAGGCTTTGTGTGATCAGGAGACACTCATGTCTCTGCCTGATTTCCTGCTGATTTCACATACAAGTGCTTATTGATCTCCTTCTACAGGCACAAAGCACTAGGCTGGCAAGACAGGTGCAAAGCTTGTTCAAGGTAATCAACTTTGCAGAGCATGTAACTTAATACAATAGATTCAGAATGTGATGCTACTTTAATAAAGTGGATCTGGTATACAGAGTAGAGGCAGAGAGGCAGATTTTCAGTTGTGGTCTCCAGACCAGCAGCACCAGCGACACACCGCTGGGAAAACTTTGACAAAAGCAGGTTTTCAGGCCCCACTCTGGAGATGGGGCTGGCCCACTGTCTTGTGCTTTGACAAGCTGTCCTAGTGACTCAGATGCCCCCTGAAGTTGGAGAAACATTGTTTTAGGGACCTGGATAGTAACTGAACATGACTTCATAGGAGACGGGTAATTCAGGGCTGATAAAACATTGAACTTCTTTCTTGCTATGGAAACTTCATCCAACTGTGGATGGAAAGTCATTTGATAGGGTTTACATCTGAGAAAGGCCACTGCCGGGTAACAAGATTCAAGGGATCACGCAGTCTGACTCAGAGCTGACCACAGGAGTGGGCACTCTGGGGCATATTTAAGTCGCCACTTGGATTGTCTGAGTCTCCTATCAGAGTGCCTGGTTCAAGTCCTAGTTCTGCTTCCAATCCAGCTTCCCGTCACTGCGCACCCTGGAGGAAACAGATGATGGCTCAAGTACTTGAGTTCCTACCACCCGCATGGGAGACCTGGATGGAGTTCCTGGCTTCTGTCTTTGGTTTGGCCCAGCACTAGCTGCTGTGGGCATTTGGGGGAGTGAAGCAGAAGTGGGAAGGTAATCTCCCCTTCTTCTCTGTATTTTCAAAGGAAAGAAAATAAATCTTTTTAACAAACTGACCACAGATTTCTCTTTATCAAACTTCTGCTGTTCTTATGTTTCTGTCACAATAATTCTGATACAATTTGTACTTGTGAAAATCATATCAATTTCACTCAAACTTCAGCACTTCCTTACCAATAAGTCATTTTCAAATCTGTGCATCTCAAGAAATGGCAGCAGCCCTTTACCCACTGATTAATAGCACATGGAAGATGAGCTTTGCTCCCCTGTTAATTAGGAAGACTCAAAAGTGCACCCTTTGGGATTTTCACACTTTCTTTTCTACTCTTTACTATGTCATTCCCTCAATAAAGACTTCAGTCTCCAAACACAGATGATCCTATATCCTTTCCCAAAAGATAAGGCTAGGAAAATGAAACCTTACTCACATTTCTTACCTCACGCCATCTCTAGCTGGGCATTTGGATGATGGTTGTCCAGCAGAGGCTCTGACTCATTCTCTCACTTCTGACTGTTCCATCTAGAACCTGGTGATAGCCTCTCTATGAAATTAACAAGCAGAGTTCATGTATAAATTAGGACTCCCCAGTCCCCTCCTCCACTCACTGGAATTGTCTTGTCTCTCTTTTGTCAGAGTTCTCAAAGGCCTTGGGCATGAAGAGTGAGGCCATGACTGGACTCCCCTTAACAGCTCCTCATGGGCCAGGCTGTGAGAGGATCTATGATAACTTTGGACTTTTCTATGCTGTACAGGAAAAGCTGAACAGATGGTCAACCTGGGCAGTATCTGGTTTGCAGAGCCTGTCTCTGTGTGTGGCCCTGGTCACTTCAGAACCAACAAAATAAAGCTAGGGAGGGACAAATGGGTGGCCCACTGCATTAGGGAAGCCAACACCTGTCAATGGACTATCAGAATCAGGACCCTTTCCTCTGTAAATAACCTGGTTTTCCATCAAATCTTGAAGCAGATTAGACTCTGTAGTATCTATTATCCATGCAATTCATTCCAACAATACTCATATCCCTTCAAACACTTTTATTGTTCAGTTTTTTCTTCCCCAGAGGGTTCACAATACCTCAAGCACAGAAGCTGTGATTTGTATTTCTTTCAAATGCTAAAACCACATCTCTGGAAACACAGTAGATAGCTCTCCTCAAACTGAGTCAAACAGAATGGGGTACTCCTTGAAGCCCAAAATAGGAAGTTTTAGAATAAAAACTGAAAGGAAAGAAACGAAAAAATTTTGTATAAGCTTAAATGATTAGGTAGTGAATTTAAAGACGATGTCGCCACTGATGTAATATAAACCACAAGTTCTAAGCTTTTACTTTATTTAGATTCTGACTGTTGAAATATTTTGTGACGCCCCCAACAGTTGTGGTCTCCAGACCAGCAGCACCAACAATACATCGCTGGGAAAACTTTCACACAAGCTCTGTCTACTAATTTGTGTTGAGATTATATCTATGTATATTGATATAGAGGTAGATAGGTAGGTCGTAGATATATAGGAGTCATTATGTATAACCGTAGAACTGAAAAAACCAGTTATTTCTAAGGAGTTCATGCATACCACGTGAACACGCTCTCCTTGCCCGTTAACCAGCACGGCCATGTGGAGAGATGACATTTAGATCATGAGAAGACTAATGGTGTGTTTTGCCAAAGTCCCATGAAGTTTCACGATGAAAATGATTCTCCTACCGTAGCACATGCTGTTCCTTCACCAACCACAAGTGGTTTAGAAAGGCTGATAAACAGTGCTCCATATATTTTATGTGATTTCACAGGCAAAGCTCCGTGATGTCTGTCTGAGGATATTTGGAGAAGTCCTTAACTCTGGACCTTAGAACTTCAAGCACGATGGCCCCTTACCGCTGCAGGTGTTAACTTCCTGCTAGACCCGAAGCTTGCGCAACATGGATCCCGCCCATTCCTTCGTGCCTCTTGTGCAGTTTAGAAACGTCACTGCCTTCTCCAAACGCCAGCTTTAAGAGACCTACAAAACATAGAATGTTTGTCAATCTCTTCGGAAGTGTCTGGCTTTCTGGCACTTCTTCCTCTGCTGAATCCCGACAGCACTGCCAGGAAAACAATTTGTTGAGTCCCTCCCCAACTGACGGCTGTGGAGAATACAGCACACAGCGCCGCCTCTGCCTTGACTGCCCGGTTGAGACATGGCTGGGGACTTTTACAACCACTGTAATTACCAAGTCCACCCACCACTGCAAGCCAGACACAGGGCCAAAAGAACATCAAGTTTAAAATTCTGTTGTGTTTTGTTTTTATTGCCTCATGATACTGAAGTTCCAGCTCCGAGATGAAACATTATATAAAGAGACCTGGGTTTGCTTTCAGTGGTAATTTGCTTTTCAGTCCCAGCAAACTAGGTAGAGTTGTTGTCTCTGTTACTTCATCTTAGTACGTGTCGGGGATGAACAGTGACCATTCTTTACCTCCTATGGTCAAACTCTTAAGGTGGTTTTCAGAGATCGGTTAATATGTCCTCAGATCACCCCTGTGAGGAAGTTAAGTGTCCTTGTTTTTCCACTTGGAAAAACTGAAGCATGAAAATCTTGGGCAATGGCCCTATCCTGTCAGGGACTGAAGCATGAGCTGTCACTGGGGAACTGACTTCCTCCTGGGCGTCTTGGAGGGCACAGTGTGTGCTGTCCTGGGGCAGCCATACAGGCGGGCAGAGCCGGCCCCCCTCTTGAAGAGGCCGTGGTTCTGCAGCTACCCACAGGGATGCCTCTTCCCTGGCTGACAGTGGAAGCCAGTGACCTTCAGCTAAACCGTGGAAAGTCCAAATGACTAATTTAATGAACCTTTGGTGTGTGAGGGGTGGAGGAGGAGGAGGAGGCAGTCTGGGCCAGAGGCCAGCATGAGCCATCTCCAGTCCACGCAGGGGGTTGAGGGTGAGTGAGAGCAGAAGGGGTCAGAAGAAAACAGGCTCCTCTGTGCAGTTAGAGAAGAGAGTCTGCCCATGGACAGATGGAAGCCCTGGGTTACGGAGGCAAAGCATGTGAGCAGACCCAGAGCTTTTCCTGTGTGCAGACAGGCAGAGGGCCAATTCTTCAATGAGCTGGAAATAGGAACCGGTGGGGGGGTAGGGAGGTCAGTCAGCATACTTCTTTTCCTCTGTGGCTTTTACATAGTGAAGCGAAGGAGCTCGTTATGTCAGATCCTGGGAGCTTGTTTATGTGCTGTGTTTCCTTTTATGTTTCCTCTTGTAATACTTGATGGCACTCAATCCTCAGAGGCCACATTGCAGTTATGTTCCTGACATACATCAGCCCCAAGCCATTGTTTAGCTGCAATCATTTTGCCTAACGGTGTGGCTACAAATGTTGAGACCAAGGGTTAGTTCACTGGGGCTCTGCTTCTTGAAGGAGAGCAGGAGGGCCAGAAAGGGGCAGTTCTTTTTCTCCCTTGCTTTAAAGAAGTGACTATGTCCCTGGTAAATATTCTTTGCCAAGCAACTTAATAAGCACAAAACATTGTCCTTTGCAACACAGAGAGTAACAACTAAACTTTAGACCAGGGTGTTGTGGTTAGCCAGAGATTTCCCTTGTATTTTCTTCTTATTGAATCACAGCCCTGTAAGGTGGGTGGAATTGTTTAGAGGACAGTGGGACTCAGAGAAATGCATGCAGGCTCATAATAGAAAGTGATTCTCTGCTCTAAAAGATCAAGGTGTAGAACCAGTGAGAAGGACAAGTGGATGAAAGATTACTCCGGGCCCTGGCAGCACTCCCAGGACCACTCCCTTTGCTGGAGTCTAATGTCACCATCCAACTACATCCATTGGGTTTCTAAAGCACCCTGATCAAGAACATTTTTCTTGCTCTCCCAACTGCCAAATATATTAAGAAACATCACTGTTTCTCATAAAAAAGGACTAGGGTGGAAGAGGTAGCCAGGTGTCTGAACTCCGAAATTAGGCTGACGTATAAGCATATGGGAGACTTTGCTCAGTGAGACTTACCTGGTAGAGAAGCAGAGACCTGCTGTCTGTCACTAGCTGCTCCCAGTAAGGAAGGGAGGACCGGGAGCAAGCACACTGTGGCACAGTAAACCAAGGGGCCAAAAGACCCAAGTGTTACAGCGCTTGGGGCTTCACTGACCCTTGCCGGTAACTCTCAGGAGTAAAGAACAGTTGCTTCTCATGATGCTTATTCCAGGACCTCTTCCCTCCAGAACAGGTCAAGGAGCCTTCTGTGCTCCTCCACAGCACTCTGTGTATCACTGGCTTGTCGCATGTGAATTACAACATGATGTTCATGTGTCACTCTTCACCCAAGGACTTTGGGTTGAAGTCCTGGGTCCTGCTGTCTTATTCCCCACAGTGCCTCATACCTGGAGGGTGTTGGGGAGAGTCCTCTAGTGCTGGACTGCACTGAGATACCATATCTCCTTACCAACAAATACAGAGAGCACTTTGTTGTTGGGTGGTCTCAGACCTCTGCAAGGTTATTCAAACCATCCATTTACA
This sequence comes from Sylvilagus floridanus, assembly GCA_949820135.1. Lineage (NCBI taxonomy): Eukaryota > Metazoa > Chordata > Mammalia > Lagomorpha > Leporidae > Sylvilagus > Sylvilagus floridanus. The sequence goes on from OX463224.1 coordinate 42,435,682, forward strand.
AAGCCAGGATAAGCACTGATAAGACAGTGCTACAAGTTCTACAAGAAAAAAAAAACACCCTAAAAATGCAGATAAAAGCTGCAAGGGCGGTTGGCAGCAGAGCCTAGTTCTCAAAATGAACGTGTGCAGTGAAGTCTGAGGATGTTTGTATGAATGGCTATGTTTGGACTAAGTGTAGGTGCTGGTGATTGATCAGCTCCAAGATTTGACAGGAAGCCCCCCATGACATCCCTGCAGGTCAGAACTCCTCCAAGTTCGGTCCCCAGAGCACCAGCTGCACCTGGGAGATTAGTTAGAGAGGCCAAAGCTCAGACTCACTCCAGGTCTGCTGAATCAGGACTCATGGGGAGAGCTCCAGTAACCTGTGTTTAACAAGTCCTGGAGGTGGTTCTTGGTTAAAATTCTTAAATTTTGAGAAACACTGTTAGGAAATGTCTTCTCTAGTAAAGGAAGAATGGATTTGCAGTCAAAGAAAATAATAGTAAGAACTCATACGTTTTTCAGTGTCTTATTCTAAACACTATAAATTTATTTTCTCCTTTATTCTTTGCTACCATCTCATGACATTATTACAACTTTTCTTAGACACACAGCCAATGCCTCACTTGCCTTGGGTGAGAAATCCAAGAATAATAATAATTATTTAATAGTTTATTTAGATAATAGATTATTTAGATAGTAGATTAATAATAGTTGAATGTAATACTTTTTAAAAATTAAAATGAAGAGTAATAAATTCATGAAGACCAAAATGTGAAAAAAAGAGAGGATCCAACAGGAAGAATGATTACAGTAACTTACCAGGATGATGCGGTAAGAGTCAGAGTATGGACTTGAACCCACCTAAGTTGACCTGAGAGACCACATATGCACTGTCTTATTGTGAGCATCCTATCAGCTAACACCATGACAAGTTTTGACAGGACAAGAAAAGGTACAATCCTAGGAACGGCATCATTTGGGACTAACGCATGCCTTGTTCTGAACTCATTGGGATCACTTCCAAAAGGGGGAAAAAATCCTAGAACATAAGCAGAAAATCCAGATGGGGCCTAAGTTTCACAGCTTGGCTGTCTATGAATGTAAGGATGAAAAAGGAAGATTGCCCAAGCTTCTCCCAGTGTTCCTTCTGGCTGCCTCCTGCTGGGAGAATCAGTGAGTCAAACTAGCTTGCCTTCTGCCTATAGGAGTATGATCATTCAAATCATTTCATATCATGGCAGTACCCTCATGAGTCCCTCCACCTTTGGCAAGAGAGGTGGAGCATTTCCCCTGCTGACACCCAGTCTGTGAGACTCTGGTGGCAGGCAAGCTGCTTGCCTTCAGGGCTTGTCATTGAGAGCTGGTCACCTAGAATGCCCCTACATCTTTGAGCTGCATTGTAAAACGACATTGGTATTCTACAAGCAAAACTCCTCTCCTTCTCTTCCCAAATCAGCATTCTGGAACATGGTATTTCCTTGCCCGAAAACATGACAAATTTCTACTGTACCCACCGTGATTCCCCCTAGCTTTACACAAATTGACTCTAAGTAATGTTTCCAGTAAATGTGTTCATGTGTCAGGAGATTGAAGTAATTTGCACATGATACACTAATATATATATATATATATATATATCTTTCTACCCCTAACCTCCACCATGTTCCTCTCTTTAGTTGGGAGAGAGAAGAGAATGGTTTTTTTGTACCTTGAGTGCTTGTGGGCCATGCACTATATGATATTTAAGGCAGATGAGAATGGAAAACCTTAACACTTGAACAGTTGGATAGAACTTCAGCTGGCTGGTTGGTCTTCTCTGTCCCCTGTAGTGTTTGGTATCTGGGGCATTTGAGAGTGAATTGTTGCTCAGCTGTGTCATTGAAGCCCAGTGGTCATTTCTCGGGTGTTACTAAGTGAGTGCTGAATGAGTTTACATCCCTCTTGCTGTAGATAACTAGATAGCCTTACTCTATTTTTGCCTTTGGGACATTTTCAAAGATTGATGGTGTATCTATATCTATAGATAGATAGATGGAGACAGAGACAGAGAGACTTACACAGAGAGAGAGAAACTATTAACCAAGGTCATGCGGGACAATTAGAGTCTGCCCTTCAGCAGTGTTTAGACCACTAACAGGTTACCACTGAGAAGACATAATGGAGATACTTTGGATGCTCACAAATGGGAGAGCTAGACCATGGGAGAATCGTGGAGGAGGAAGCTGCATTTCAGCTGAGCCATACGGGGCAGGAGGAAGAAAACACGTGAGGGCAGAGGCCAGGGACCTGAGAGAGGACAGATGGAGCATGATCTGCAGAAGCAAAAAATGCATCCTATTCTGAGACTAGAAAGTGGAAATTAGACGAGGGAGTTTGGACTATCATCAGGAGACACCAGAGAGCCAGGGAAGGTTTTGTCTCAGCAGTGTTGGGACAAAAGTAGAGCTGTGCTTCACAGCAGTGCTTTCCAGACTTCAATATGCATTCAGGCCGTGGCAGGGGCATGTGAACCTGTGGGTTCAGACTTAGCAGGTCTCGGGAGGGGCCTGAGATTCCGCCGGTCTGAGCATCTCCCAGGTGCGGCTGATGCCACAGGGCTGCAGAACAACCTTTATGCGAGAGGCTTTAGAAATATGTTGTGACTGAAAGCAAAATAAACTGGGGTGGAAGATGCCTAGCAACTGAGGTAGGGATGACTACCGAGGCTTGACAAGTGTAATGGATAAACTAGGTTGTGCCAGAAGGACAGAGAACAGGAACATCTGGTGGCAGTCACATCTTCAGGGTTTGATGGCTTTCTATGGCAGGTGAGGGAGAATAGGGTGTAAGACTCCCCCAGGCTGTGGATGAGGTGCGGGTGTCATGGGCATGCTCTTTCCCAAACATTTAGTCATTGTGAACTATTTACAGATTCTCAAAGTCGCTAGGTTGTCTGTCTGGCTTTGTGTCGTGTTGCTGATTCTGCAAGAAATGCTAAGTCTTCTTACCAGATTAACTCATACACAATCTTTAGGGTTCAAGTCCAGTATTACCTGTTGCCAGAGCCTTTCCTGGTACCCTCACACATCCCCTTCCCAAGACTGAGTTAAATATCCTTCCTAATGCTCCTTTTTTTTTTTTAGATTTATTTATTTAAAAGTCAGAGAGAGTGATTGATTGATTGATTTTCTATTCACTGGTTCACTCCCCCAAATGGCCACAGCAGCCAGGAGTCAAGAACTTCATCCAGGTCTCCCACATGGGTGGTGATCACTCCAGTACCTGATCTATCCTCTGCTGCTTCTCAAGCACATAAGCAGGAATGCTGGATCAGAAGCAAAGTAGCCTGGACTGGAACCAGCACTCCCGTGTGGCATCACAGGCAGCCACTTAATGCTCTGAGCCAGAGCACCAGCCCTGCTCGTGGGGCATCTTGTATGGTCTCATATCAAAGCACTGTGTTGTATGACTGCAGACCTCCCAGTGACTCTGAGCTTGCAGGAAGCAGGGATTATCTTTCTCAGCTTTGTGACTCCACTGTCCTCACAAAGGAAAACTCCATAAATGCTGGCTGAATGAACTCATGAGTCAGGGGGGAGAGCAGACAAAGCACTCCTCGCCATGATGGCAGCGCCTTGTGTTTCTGCCATTGTTGACAAGCCGGAAAAGCAGAACGGAAGTTGTTTAGACATGGAATTGAATTTAGTCGGGTACATGGTAATTTTAATGTGTCAAATATGTAGGTGAGGATATCCACCAGCAGTTAGAAAGTTGGGAGTACAACAGCTAGGAAGACAATTCAGGCGTGATGGCAGTGACTCGGGAGTCGTATGCTATGTGACAGCGACGACCACAGCAGAGGAACAAACAAAGACAGAGAGCAGGATGGAGAGACTGGCAGACGCAAACAGACACAGATGGGAGCAACTCGGGCCTTTCATTGCGAAGGCCTCCGGGCTCTTCAGTCAGGCTCGTCGTGGAGTTCTGCGTCACAGCGTGGAGCAGCGCTACTCAGAGGGCCGCTGCAGCGCTCACCAGGGACAGCCTAAAGCAAAGAGGTTAGAGATGCCCAGCCTGAGAGTGAGGGCTGTCTGTGAGGGTAAGATCCCAACACTGGCTTCACAGCCACACACCACAGGCCTGTTTTAGGCCTTTCTAACTTCCTCCCAGGGCAGAATTCTAATCATAAACATGTAGGTGGACTTAAGACTTGGTCTCAACCCCTTAAACATGTGGTGAGAGAATCTATTCAATACTTAGACAACTATTGCTGCTACTACCACCACCACCAACGCCCCTATTGCTGCTGCTTTGTGCTGCCTTTTCCTACCAGTAACCTATGGGCCTTTCAAGATTGTGAGGCTTTTTAGGCCAGAAGAGCATTCCCCTGCCTCAGATCTGATGCTTACATTTAATGGAGAGTAGCACATAAGACAGAGAGAAACACACAACTGCAGGCTGGTAGGTACCCCTGGAGCATAGTATGACTTGGCACCTCCCGGGCTTTCAGAAAGAATGGTCAAATGCAGACTTTCCATTTTTGTCCCTTGTTGTCCAAAGCAGCATTTGGATGGACTGCTATTGTGTTTTCTTCATTCAGTTCACTACAAGGGTGATATCTGGCCCTCAACTTCATATGCATAGTTGCTCATAGAGATTTCCAGAGTCACGTTTCTGGCAAAATCAGACCTTCTGTTTGACCTAGAGCAACCCCTCCAAAGAAATTCACTGGATCTGAATTAGCAGAAGAATTCCTTATGCCCATGGGAGCCAGGCAGACAAAATCCCAGTAAAACTGGATAGAGAGACATGGCAATAATTTGTTTTTCATAATTACTTATTCAGAGTAGAAAGGAACAGGGGAAGAAGGTTCCTTTTGACATGCCTGGGCCTGGCAGATGAGGTGTGCTCGTCGTGTGTAAGCGGGAGGAGTGAATGCCCTGTGTCTTGTGAAAGGAGATGCTTCACATTCGACAGAGATGTGCTTGTATCTGGAACACTGGACATAAACACCCAGTGTTTTACTCCTCATTTTCATTATGTGCAAAGCCCCTCACTGTTCTTTCAGAGCAGCAGGTGATGTGACTAGCATGCATCAGACTCTTCTTTTCTATGTTCTGTGGCAAAAACAATTCCTCTTTCAAGGCACAAAATAGGGGTACCCCACACACATATTTTCCTCCTGACAATACCCCAAAATGTGTGCGTGATAGATTTGGAAATCATATTGCAGTACAAAAGCTACATTGTCTCTAAGTTCATTTTCCCTTCCTTGCATCCAGTTTTCTTTGGTGCAAAATTTGCTTAAGGATAGTTCTAGCCAGAAATCAAGGGAGGAAAAGGAAAAAAGAAAGCTTTAGCTAAATTTGTTTCTTCACTTAAATGGGAAGGTTAACCAAGCTTATTCTACCTAAAACACACAGCCTTTGCTCATGAGGAATTGAATCCAGAATATTCTGACTTGAGTTTTGGAAGTGATAAATGCAACCTGTGATTTAAAAAAAAAAAAAGCAACTAACAATACAATTTTTCACATATCTGATTAAAGGGAGGCTTAATGCATTCATGAATCATTTCCTACAACTATTAAGAACTCAAGGGCAAAGACTGAAAAAATGGTAAGTGCAGGAAGTATAAAAATAAGAGTTATGTCATAAACTTTTATGCCTCCGTGTTACAGCAGGTGAGGGCCTAGCTTGCATTGAAAGCCATGTAAATACTTAAAATTTAAACTTTGGGGTTTAAGGATACCTGGAAGATTGTAGTCCAAATCATTAATTTTATAGGAAAGGAAGTATTTTTATTTTAAATTTTATTTTTAATTGACAATAACAATATATTTAATATGGGGATGGGGAACGTCTGGCATTTGGGCCATATAAGGCCCACAAAATCATTTGGGCTGGTCTTCCAGGGCAACCACAGGCGGAACCTAAGATTCAATAAATCCATGCAGGCCAGCGTTTAATTTGATGATTTTGTATGGCCCATGAAGGATGTGAAAAATATCCAAATGGTCCTTTGCAGAAAAAAATAGTGTTCCCCACTGCCGCAATTTTAAAGAAGTGCAACGTTTGGGTTCTTTAACTTAATCTTTACTTATTTATTTGAGATAACATGTTTTGAATTCACATTCTAGTCAAAGGCTTAATGGCTCTACTAAGTAAAGAGTTTAACAAATAAAAAATAAAAAGACCAAAGTCCAGGAGGAAGATAGCAAAGGACTGTGAACGATAATCAAATGAAAAGAGGTTCAACTTCACTCAAGTAAAGTGAATCTTAAATAGTCACAAAATCATTAAAGCTACAGTAGTAAATAATTTCTATCAATTTTTTGACAGAGATTAAAAACAAAGTTTGGCGAAACACTGCATGTGCAGTAAACCTGATACAACAGCAGTAGTTCCACTGTCTAATGTACCATAGTATCATTTCTTCAGTAGTGCATGTACTTACTATAATTTTTTTAAATTTTACACCTACAATGATCCTTATACTGAGTCTGACACTGCATTACAGTGAGCTGAGTATTCTGTAACAGAATAAATAAACACTAATCCTGCCTGAAGTAACTCAAGGGTTACTTCAAGGCTCTCAGTCCCAGGAAGTCACACAATCTTTCCTTTTAAGCAAAGAAGTGTCAAAACAGGTTAGTTAGGCACCATCGGTCTTCAGGCGTCTGCAGTAAAAAGAGCTATCAATGGCGTCTTTTAACCTTTCAAGAATCTCAGGAGGAATAAATACCCAATATCCTTTCAAACATGGAACATTCTCTCTTCAAATCCAAACCCACAATTGTTGGTGGATAAGGACCCTTCATGTCTGGATGACAGTCCTGCGTTGCTGCAGCATCGGTAGAGTCTCTGTAAAGTCCTGATGCTACCATGCATGGAGTACCTACCTCACGGCAAGTACTTGTTCCAGGTACTCTGCACTTGTTTCTCATCAAATCCTCAAAATCACACCACAGTTTGGGGCTAACCACTTGTACATGCAGCGGCGCTCTGGCATAGCAGGTAAAGCTACCATCTGCGATGCCGGCATCCCACATGGCACATGGGTGCCACTTCTGATCCAGCTCCCTGCTAATGGCCTGGGAAAAGCAGCAAAAGATGTCCTATGTGTTTGAACCTCTGCCACCCACGTGGGAGACCTGGGTGAAGCTCCTGGCTTCAGCCCACCCAGCCCTGGCCACTGGGGCCATCTGGGGAGTAAACCAACAAATAGAAGATTCTCCCTCTCCCTTTCTTCCCCTCTCCCCCTCTCCCTTTCTCTAACTCTGACTTTCAAATAGATACATAAATTGTTTTAAAAGATTTATTTTTATTTATTTGAAAGAGTTACAGAGAGAGGTAGAGACACAGAGAGAGATCCTCTATCCACTGGTTCACTCCCCCAAAGGCTGCAAAGGCCAGAACGAAGCCAACCTGAAGCCAGGAGCCAGGAGCTTCTTCTGGGTCTCCCACGCATGCACAGGAGCCCAAGGACCTGAGCTATCTTCTACTGCTTTCCCAGGTCACAGCAGAGGGCTGGATCAGAAGAGAAGCAGCCAGGATTCGAAGCCACATGGGACGCCGGTGCTTCAGGCCAAGGCTTTAACCCACTGTGCCGCAGCGTGGGCCCCAATACATAAATCTTAAAAAACAAAAAACAAACAAACAAAAAAAGACCGACACTGAGGGTTAGAAAGAATCACATAACCGGCAGGTGAAACAACGTATATCTGAACTCACCCTATCCAACTCCTGACTCCATGATGTGTCTTCTAGGCTGCCTCCCAGATTCACTCCTAAGAATATTGTATACAAGTCTTTGAAAATCATTTAACTGCAACCAAGATTGAACTTGAGACTGGTTTCCCATATTCTTTCCTCAAAATCTTCCAAACCCATCGCCTGCCTGAGGATCTCAAGAAATGGAATGCCCTGGGGGAAACCTGCCTGGCTGCTTTCAAATATTTGTAGCTAAACTCCTGCTACCAATAATTTTAAAATTATAACCTGATGGTACTGCTATGCGAGGCAACACCATAGCACAGTGGTTTGAATACACAAACATCTTCTCTCATCCTAGACTTATGAGAGTGGGTTCAACGTAAACAGCGTATTTTTTGCAGTCATATTGCAGATCACCATGCCTGTGTGTGGCACTGTTGCCATTGCAAGCCTTCCCATTTATATATAAGTGTAGCGTTTTTAAAAGCCCTTTCACCTCTTTCGTATGAGAATAGTCCCTTTTATAGACTAGGAGACTGAGTGTTGGAGGGTTTAAAGCAGCACATGACAGATTATACAGCTAATAAACAGAGAGAGGGCCAGAACCCACATATCTCAATCCCCAAGACAAGTATTCCCTTCCACCACGCCAGGCGGTTGAAAATTCCCAGCCATATCGTGTCCTTCTTTTTTTCCCTAGAAAATCACAAGGCAGCATGATGTTATCTGTCTATCACTGTAAAATTTTAGCATTTCAATGAGGAGGAGGAGTAAAGAGAGAAAAATGTTTCTGTAGAGATTTCTGTAGAGATAAGGGAGTTCTTGGTCTCTATCCAGAGATCTTGAGCATTTAATGAGACTATTGTCCACAAGTCCGTGCAGGGTTTAGCAATGAGAAGGTAGCTGTTTGCCTACTCTCTGTCTCTCCTTCAAGGTCCCCAGGGGGAAAACAGGAAGCAGGACCTCGTCCTGAGAGAAGCTGAATGAAGCATGCCCCTCTATGAGTCTTAGTGTCAGCTTATTTAAAGTCAGGGAAATAATTCCTGTTTTTGCCCACCTCACAGACTTGTTTTTGAGAACCCAGTGAGGCAATATGTGCGAATTTCCCCTGCAAACCGTACATACTAAAAGGCACACAAATGTAGGGGATCATTATTTGTAGTGTTAATGGATCACAGAGATTCCATAGCACTGAGAAAGCAATGGAATTAAAAGAATGCGGTGCCCTGGAAGTTGGTCAGGGCAGCCTTCACTCTAAATTACATTCGACTTTTCCCCCAGTCATTCCCCTAGATCAAAAATGGACAAATAAGTTGTATTCCACGGGGCTTGTAGCAGAGTAAAATGGAATACCTGCGACAGAGGCAGAGTAGTACTTAATGTATGTCTGGGCCCTTTGCCCCAACCTCCAGGGATGACGAAGGCTGCCTCTAATCTGCGAGCCTGTCGGATGATCCCACACAGGTCGGCCAGGATTCTCACTACTTGTTACTATTTTGTTATTCTGCATTTACACCACCTCCTATCACTCCACAACCAAAATGGAGCTGTTCATCAGCTAATAAACCCAGTGCTGCTTCCCGACCAGTGCTGCTACATGGGGCTTGGAGCACAAACATCAGGAGAGTTACATAGTCATTTTGTGCCCGCAGTCTGTAGGATCCAGCTGATCAATTCTCCACGTACTATTGAACAGAACCCACTGTCACTGCTTACTGTCCTGGGCCTAACCTCTCTGCTTCTCACCCCCTCTTTCTGGGCCTCCTGGAAGACTTGCCTGTAACTCAACATGCAAACTAGCGCTAGATTATACACACTGATTCTCTTCTCTTCTATAGGCATTTTTCTTAGTCATTGTATGAAAAGTCTTCTCAAAATGCATAGATTTCTTTTTGTAGACTTTTCAGGACCCCAGTTAGCGTTTTCAGCTCAGTGTGTTCCAGTCACTGACCACTTCACCTGGTTAGTCTAAGGCATCAGCTGGGTGCAGAATGGAGAGGAAACCCCCTGCTCTGAGTTTGGAAAGCCTGTGGCTCATGAAATTATTAGACCCTTGTAAGTCTGTCATTTCCGTAGCTGTTCCCTGCCAGCCCTCTCCAGCAGCAACTCCAGGATGACATTTAGTACAATTGTGCTAACATCTTCAAACACTGCCGTTAGGTGTTCGAAATAAAATGTGTAATTATGGTGGTGGAAAGCTACATCTGATTCCAAACAAACCTCATGTTCCCCCGGCTATAATTAGAGAGCAAGGTTCGCAGCACAGATTTTCCCATGAAATCCAGTACAAGTGAGGCTTCTGTTCTTTCAAGGGGCTCCTGGAGGTGGAGATTGGGATTAAATAATTTGACATTAGCCCTCCTTTCCCGATTCTAAAGAGACTGTCCATGATCATTCTTGGAGTTCAAAAGCACAAAGTATGCACAGAGAATTAATGTGTGGTGCTTGGGATCATAACCTTCCAAATTATTTGTTTCTGAACAGGGACAAATTAGAGCAGGAAAGTTACAGATACCCACAAAAGAAAAAAAAAACCACAGAGCAACATGTGCAGAGGTAAAGGCTGCCTCTTCAATGTCTCCGGTGAAATTTATGGAAATGGGAAATCCCTGAAGTTTAGGACAAAACTAGGCATCATTTTGAATAATCTCACAGGTTCCTGCAAACTTAAAATCCATAATAGAAGAAGTAGGGGCGAGATGACCAAGAGTTCACAGATTTCCTGTTTTCTCTTTGAGGACTGTCCATCTGAATCTTCTCAGAACTGTGGATCTCGACAGCCCTTGCAGGGTTCTTGTAATTAGGCATATTTAGCTGTACCATGTTACACTGCTACAGGAAGAATCCCATTTGTCAGCAGTTTTAAACTTTGCCAAATAAAGGCTTATTGGCAAAAGGCAGTGAACACTCTGATAATGACCCAACTTTAGAAAACACACACCCTGCTGTGTTGTATTCAAGCCACAGTTCTATTGAAATAAAAAAAGAGAGACAATGCTTGCTTTCAGACACTGGAGATCCTTTGTATTCCAATAAAAGTCTAAATTAATGTTTTAAAAGGTTATTGCTATTTTTTCCCATTTAGCTGGCATCATTTATAAGTCTTATTTAGACAAGGTCCCACGTTATTTTACTATTTCTTTTTGCACAAAAGCTGGTATTGGATTGTGTTAGATCATCAGCTTCTGGTTTTCATTAGACAAACCTGAAATACCCTATTATTAAGATTAAACAAAAAAAAATAGTTGTTTTCTTATTCTGAAGCCTAATATTATTTCGAGACTCCTCTGACCAGAGGAAATCAGCTTTGCAAAACTTGACAGAGATACTTCAAGGGGAGCAACATAACCTCATCAAGGCCACTTCTAGGTTGCTTTTGTATATGCGGTCCTTTCCTTTCCTAGAACTGACAGAAGAAAAGAAGGAGAGGAGAATTTAATTCTTTGACATTTTCCTTCTTTATTATCAAAAGTATCAAATATTTTCTTTATTATCAAAGAACTTTTCAAACGGCACAACGTCTTGTTTGCCTATGTAATGCCAGCAACCCAGTGCAGTGCTCCACTGGCGCTACAATGACATAGCCCTTGGACCTGAGGGTTATAAGGTCTCCTGTTATTTTTGCTTAGCCTGATATTCACTCAGCATAGGTCTCTGCCTGAGCTACTAGCAAGTGGTAAGTGTATTTCCCAGCCACACTAGCCTTATAGGAAGAAGAGAGTGGAGAGAAGATTCACAAATCAGAAAACTTCCCTGATTGTCCCACCTTGTGAGTGGAAACTCTTCAGATTTCTCCCAAATAGATCAGAAATACTCTAGGGACACCTGGTAATGTTCTCTTTCCTGGTCCTTTGGACCTCGACTTAGAAATCTTGTCTCTAGGAAATCTACTCCAGCATTTTTAAGAGGAGTTAGGCACCCCTCCCAAGTGCTTGCAAATCATTCTATCCCTGATCACACCATATTATGATTGTCTCTGAATTGTCAGTTTCCCATAGTGAACTGTGAACAACATGCTGTTAGGGGCCAGGTCTTTTCACTGGAGTATTTGTCATACCCGAAACAGCACATACCAGGTGTTTAATAAATGCGGAGTATTTCCTCACAATAGACATCTTGATTTCCCTGTCATCTGCATTAGTTTCCTCTTGTCCCACCCCGGATTTCTGTGGTAATGGCTCCTGCTAGCACCCACAGGGTCAGTCCTGTTGGTGATGTTGGCTGCCACGACAGCACTGCCACTGATGCCAACTCACATCAGCATTGAGGCCACCCATGTTTCATGTTGATGGTGCTCCCCCACTGATCCAGAAAACCCCGGCGTTCCAAAAGTGCATGCTTTTTGCCTGCTTATTTTATTCCCTGAATCTTTGCGTTGCCACCCTTATTTCTAGGACTTGAGCATGACACTTAGGAGGTGAGAAGACAAACTGAAGGCCAGAGCTCTCCTCTGCTCAGAATCACCCCGCTCTCTATGACAACAGCTCAAACTCACATACCTTCGCTGTCATCCCTAAGCTTGCATTTATTCTTTGGGCTCTTCATGTAAAGGGACCTTGGTGGGATTTCCTTACCTGGTATGATGTCTCCAAATGTGCCCTTTTCTGAGGGTAAGCACGGTTGACACTGTAGCTGGAGCACCTCCTGTAGTACGAAGGTAAAGACCTGTCTGTCCATAGGTAAACTCTGGCTCCCTTGCATTACAGGAGAGACATTAAACCTCCTGCCCCAATAGATTTGAATACTTAACAAGCAACAATGAACACTTTTCAGTTTTTGTTAAGAGTCCCAAATATTGCATGAAATATACTTGTACTGAAGAAGTATTAGACTTCAGCCCAAAACTAAGACATGTTAGAGGTGATCCCATATCCTCCTTTATTTTAAACCTTTAAATTGGAATAACTAGTAGCATATGGTCAGTAGTATGGGAAGTCAGGTCAATGTTGTGTGAGACATACTTCTGCTAAAAAGTGATTCATTGTCTGAAATTCAAAGTTAACTGTATTAATTTGGTATTTCTATTTGCTAAAGCTGGGAACCCTAGTCATGAATCAAAAGTGCCAGACAGAGCTTGCGCCGTGGCTCAACAGGCTAATCCTCCGCCTTGCGGCACCAGCACACCGGGTTCTGGTCCCAGTCAGGGCACCAGATTCTGTCCCAGTTGCCCCTCTTCCAGGCCAGATCTCTGCTGTGGCCAGGGAGTGCAGTGGAGGATGGCCCAGGTGCTTGGGCCCTGCACCCCACGGGAGACCAGGAGAAGCACCTGGCTCCTGCCATCGGATCAGCGCAGTGCCAGCCGCAGTGCGCCGGCCGCGGTGGCCATTGGAGGGTGAACCAATGGCAAAGGAAGACCTTTCTCTCTGTCTCTCTCTCTCACTGTCCACTCTGCCTGTCAAAAAAAAAAAAAAAGTGCCAGACAGAGTCATTTGCATGTCAGGAACAGTGATGTTCCCAGTGTGTCCATGAGCTAACAGTCCCTAAGGTGGCCCTTGATAAAAGAGAAGGAGCCATTCGAGTATGTTTGGCCTCCGTAACCCATAGGCTTTTCCAGTCCAGACTGGCTTGTTGGCTCAGTGACAGGATGAGTACCTTGGTCGGCACATTCTGGACTCTGGATATGTCTATCATGTATATCTTGAAAGGAGAAAGTCTTTTGGGAAGTACTGTACCACAGAGAGAGAGAGAGAGCGCGCGAGCGAGCAAGCAGGGGAGGGACTATCTGTGGCAGAATTAATCCAGTTGGCATCAGTTGGAGAGGAGAGTACTTGTGCACAAAGGAGTTCTGGTTTAAGGTAAGAAAAACCCAGAGGGTAGCTTGTAAGTTTTTGCTCAAGGAAAACTCAGTATCTTGTCTGGTCTCCTGCTAGCCTTTCTGCCATTGGAATTGGCTTGGATTCATCTCAGCCTGCTCATGTGGGCAGAAATGCTGTCTTCTAACACACCAGAGACAATAACAGTGTTTTCATGCCATACTTTATTCCTCTTCTACCTGATTTTAAGCCCTTCAGGTTTGAATAACTAACAAGAGAAAAATAAAAATCTGCCAGCAGTATAATGAAATCAGGCCAAGGGAAGAATGCAAAAAGAATTGACATTAACAGGTAGGCTCTTCTTTTTCTTCCCTCAATCCTGGCTTTTGTGCTTACCACGAGTCTAATGGAGTCCCAGATGAACCTTGCCAGTGCCTGGGCACTTGTAACAAAACAAGAGGAGATAAAGCAGGATGAAATCATCCATGGAAGCAGGAAGCAATTAACCACATAAAGAAAGTGAGACATCATCAGTGATAAGTCTCAGCAGTAATTTGCTCAGGTTTGAGAACTTTTTGTGCTGAAGCATTTCAATGCGTTTTTTCTCATTTTCTGCAACTTCCTTCATTTAATGGATATTTTTTAAAGGCAGAATTATGCAGTCATTACTGCCCACATATCCAGGTTTTTATTGCATCACAGAGGGTAGATGTGGGTGGAAAGAGTGGGAATAGGCAACAGAGATGGAAATTTCAGAGGTCCTTAATGTTTGCCTTTGCTTGAGCGTTTTGAATTATTTTGGTCTTTGCCATCATCTGGTATTGCCCTGAGAAACTGAGATTCTGTACTTTCTGGAAAACAGTGGTTGCTGCTGGCCAAATTGATTAGGGCAGGTAGAGATAGAATGCCCCAAAGGTCAGATTTCTTGCCAGTAAATCACCTTTTTCTAGAGATCAAAAGATTCTTGGAATTCTTTTTTAAAAAGATGTATTTATTTATTTGAAAGGCAGAACTACAGAGAGGCAGAGGCAAAGAGAGAGAGAGGTCTTCCCTCTGTTGGTTCGTTCTCCAGATGGCTGCAAAGGCCAGAGCTGCGCTGATCCGAAACCAGGAGCCAGGAGCTTCCTCCAGGTCTTCCCATGTGAGTGCAGGGACCCAAGGGCTTGAGCCATCTTCTACTGCTTTCCCAGGCCATAGCAGAGAACTGAATTGGAAATGGAGCAGCTGGGAATTTAACCAGCACCCATATGGGATGCTGGCATTGCACCTTTTCCCACCACACCACAGTGCTGCCCCCCTTGGAATTCTGGATAAAAAAAAAAAAATTAACCTACTTGGAGATTTCTTATTCCCTAAGAAAAAGGAACAGTTATATAGCTGATATTTGGGATGACCATTGTGACATAAGCTGCCTTTTAACATGGGCAGTTGGTGCTAGGCCTAATATGTCTGACCACTGTACACTGTTGTCTTAGGAGGGCTGATTTGCTCCATAGGGCATTAGCACACAGTTTTGACCTATTTCCCTTGGAGGCATTGTAAGCATCAAGTGGTTTAAGCTAGGTAACAAAAGTTGCAGAATAATTAAATAACTATTTTCAAGAAAGTTACTTTATGAAAACATATAGGCAACTACTTTTCACATTTTTGAAGACTGCAGAAAAATTAAATTCTATAATAGGTTGTGAAATGTCTTAGCTGTATTTTATGGTAGAAGACAAAAGTCTGCCATTGAGTTTTTGAGAATAGGTCTATGTAAAGGAAGGGGTATTCAGCCAGTACCCAGGACAATCAACTGGAAGATTTCAGGAAAATTCCCAAGTTCTAAGGGCCATCACAATTTGCTGATCTCTAACTGGAAAACTTCTTGGACAATGGTTCAGAAGTTCTTCCAGTTCAGGCATTTCCAGACAAGGATGCATTATCAACCCCAACCCCTAGTGGTTCACCCAATGGTCATTATTCACCAACTCCCCCCATCTTTCTCACCCTCTCCTGAATGCTAGCTGACCACTTGGGGGTAAGGAAAACAGGAAGCAGCTATAAGATCTCCCATTAGCAGCCATTAGGAGCTCCACACTCATAGCTCAGCAGCCACTGCAATAGATTTTTCATAAATTTCCTGAGCAGCCTCATGGAACATAAGATAAAGAGCAGTCATTTTGCTCCCTCTTTTACAGATGGTATAAACAACTCTCCTTGACCACAAGACTTTAGAGTTAGGGACAGAACAAAGATCTCCTGGTCCAGGGACAGAAACATCAGCTCAGGGGGGCTGCCTGTGACTGAAGAATAGGTTTTAGGGATTCAGTGAGTTCAACATGGAATACAGAAAAGTATATTTTTCTTTCCCTTTTTTTTTTTTTTTGATGTTCCATTTTGCTTTACTTCACCATTTTTGGGTGTTCCATCTTTGATTACAAAAGGAGGATCTTAGGCATACAAAAAGAAGAACCATGTGTTTTTCTTTCCCTAGATATAGTAAAAACTTCCCTTGGCTGTAATAACTCCAAGTTGGATAACATTTCCCACAGCCATTTCCAAATCATTCTGTTCAAACTAGAAATGACAGAGCATAAAAAGCCTACAAGTTACAGACACGATTCTTTGATGAATATGGGGCTGCTATGGGGGAGAGAGTAGAAAGAGGTGATTATTTCATGGAAAGGGACTGCCTTTGGATAGAATTAGTTATTAAATAGACTGTTAAAATATAATTTAGGAACCAAATATTAAAGAATAATATATTTAGTAATTTTCAGATTTAACCCAAATCTACTTATCTAATTTGCTCATTATCCAGGTAATGAATGTTAGCCATAAACACACCTGTCCCTGCATGTGAGACACGTTCACAGAGCATATATGCAGTACATTAACATGGAGACTGAGTGATCAGTGAGTATGTAGACAATGCAATACTTGTTATTATTCTTCTTCCATCCAAGGCGCAAGAAACAAAGGAATTCCAAAGCTTAGAGCATGTGAGGGAAATCTTTCTGGCTCCCAACAAATGTGCCATCCACTTCTCAAAGCACACAGGCTAAAGTAAACTCAGACTCTTAATTCAGAGGCTTTGCGGAGAAGACAAAGGAATCAGGTTTTCCCTAAAGATTTTCCAAAGCTGGTCACATTGGCTTCTTTTGATCCAGACGTGTTAAGGACAGTAAGTGAAATTTAGTCTTGGGAATTACTATTTTAAACAAAGGCCCCAAAGAGTGCTATCTATTTTTAAAGCTTCCTCGTTCTTCTCCAGTAACCAAGTGCAAGGTAATTTGAATTCTGTTTCCAGTGAATAGGGCTAACGTGATTTCACTCCACGATTTAATAGTCTGTCTTTTATACCTAATTTCTATGACATTAAGTAGACACAACATTTCCTTTCATTTTAACCTGGTTTCCACTTAGTTTTCTGTGTATTTGAGATCTGTACTGTGGCCTGCCTGAACTCATGGAAAATTGACGACACTGAAAGAGAATTGTTGGAGTTAAGCTTCCCTGATGGCACTTTTTGAAAACAGCGGTGGAAAACAAATTAACAGGGTAGCAGTCAGATGCAGTGTTTGGCAGACACTTCACTCAAGCTGCTCAGGGCATCCCCAGAAATTATAAACCCTCAAAGGTGTTCAGGGCACGGTAAATAAAGCAAAATACAATTATTTTAATGTTCATCGGATTGATTCAATTCTCTTCTCTGCAAGTGTTAGTAACATGAATTTTGATCTGAGTGAAAGGTCAGCTTTGAAGTAAGTGTAAAGTTATTTACAGGAAATGAAGCAGAAAGTGGGCTTTCGTGCATTTTGAAATGTCTCTATTATTCCAGAGAAAGCGAACCGTGTGTCCTCAGTTAAAAGAAAAACAGATGCCTACCTTCTTATAGTAAAGTTAAATAAATACCTACCATACCAGAAGTATGCTATTAACTCTGAAAGTTGAATTTCACCCAGATCTGTTTTCCCCAACTTTGGAAGTGAAAGCAGGAAATAAACAACTGTGAATTAAAGCTCTAAGTAAATATGTAACAGTCGTGGTTTTGGGGGAGGGAGGAAGACTGCCAAGAGCAGATCATCCTGGTGGGTTTTCCTTTCCAATATGAGATGCTAACTAGACATTTGTGATAACTACATAATCAACAACATCTTTAAATATTTAATTTCTTGTCAGTTGTTATCTAAATTGACTTCAACTCATGTTTATGTAAGTGTGTGGGGATTACATATAGACATGTAACTACATCTGTCAGAGGGAAGTGGCAAATTGAGGCAATTATGTGACACATTATGCAAGGAATAAAGAGGAAGAGGAGGGGAAAAGATCACCAAGGAAAGTGTGACTTTCCCACCAAGGTTTGCATTCAGGTATACTTGGGCTTCCTCAATGATGCGTCCATCTGTAAGTCTCGGACTCCTTCCTTCTCCAGGTCAGAAAATTGATTCTTAGGAATATTTAGATGTCGCAGATAAGTGAGTTCATCAGATCCTGCATGCGAGGCCATGTTGGTTCTCCATGGG
Organism: Sylvilagus floridanus; assembly: GCA_949820135.1. Lineage (NCBI taxonomy): Eukaryota > Metazoa > Chordata > Mammalia > Lagomorpha > Leporidae > Sylvilagus > Sylvilagus floridanus. The sequence goes on from OX463224.1 coordinate 42,453,622, forward strand.
ATTGGTTACCAAAGTGTGGTTCAACAGTAATTCAGTTCAACAAAACTCTATCAAGGACCTAAATGTCCAAGGCTCTTCTCTAGGGGCAGTGAGTCCACAGTTCAATATAATCTTTAAGGCATCTTGTTGTTTTTAAAATGATCTCCCGATGGAATGCCCAGAAGTAATAGAAAGGTAGCAAAGCAATACAAGATCTCAGGCTTACATTCCCACTGCCTGAGACCCACTGGGGTGTCCTGACATCAGGTGAGCATGCAAAATTAATTTGGCCGAGACCAGAGGCAGGTGATTGTCCAAAGCCCTGTGGCAGAGGAAGCCAGGAAAATGCCGCTCGCATTCAAGTGCTGGGGTGGGAGAGACCTGAGTTACAAGGCGTGCATTCTTATTCATTCCTCCCCCAACCCTAGCACGTAGACACTGGAAGCAGAGAGTGATATTGCTCAAAGGATGGGTGCTCTGATTCAGAGATTCTTGTCAGTATCAGGAATTATGAGCACAGCCTTGAGAAAGGAGCCAGAAGAATCACTCCTCCAGAGTACAAAAGAACATGCCAATTTCTAGGAAAAAGCTGCATGATTTACAAGAAAAGCTACCCTTGAAGTATCCAGCTATCTTTCAATCTTTCTATCCCCAGCAAAAACACCATAAAATCATTACCACAATTTTTTTTTCAAAAAAGTTAAAAAGACCTGTGTTAGAATGTCTGTTTTGCCACCTACCAGCTGAGTGAACTCAAGAAAATTAGCATCTGTAGTTGTAAAAGTGTACTACTAGTAAGACCCAACTCATGGGGCTGGGCGTGAAAATGCAATGAGATAATGTCTATAAATCGCAATATCTGCCGTTGGGTAAGTGCCCACGTTTGCTGTCATTCCCCTTCTGGAATAGCCAGGAAACCTGATGAACTGCAACAGCTCTCAAGCTAATAATGCCTGAACATGCCTGAAATTCAACTTTTAGAAGAAATTCATGCTATTTCTTTTCCTCATACATGACAGAGTGGCAAATGAGCAAATAGCACTCAATGGTATTTGTGACTTTCCATGGTAACCATTTCTATTTACCCTTCTTAACGGGAGGAAATAAAGACAAAACTGGCTGGATTAGTAGGAACATGCCATTCACTTTTTACCACAATGTGGTAAGAAAAGGGAGTATCATAACATTTCTATGTGTCAAGTATTTGGACATGCCACATATAATTTGAGGGAAAGATGTATAGATTACATAAAGCAAAACTTCTTTGACTCATTTTTTATTTCAATAGGATATTTGGACAAGAGTTTGGCTGATTTCAAATATATAAGAAGTGTGATCTTCTTAAGCAAATAAATAATTTCAGAATCTTAAAGTTTTTGCTGCTGTAGTATAAAGAGAACACTAGAATCAGAGACGTTTGGTGCCGTGCCTTAATTCATTCAGCAAATATGTGTCAAGAATTTATTATATGCCAAGGAGTATATCAGACATTAGCGGTGCAGTGAGGAATAAGACAGATGTAGTTCTTGTTTACTTGGAACCTTTAACCTAGTAGCTAAGAAAGATAATAACAAGTAAACAAAACATTGAGTTTATGTTTTCTTTGTATTAAGGGAAACAATAGAACCTCATGTTTTGCCACTTAGTAGCTATATGATCCTCAGTAAGAATAAAAGAATTTGAAGGAGTGTTGGGGATCCCTGACAAAGGCCCTAGGAACTATAAAACACTAAGCAAATAAAAGTAATAAGTATCACCAATATCTATTCATAAACCTTTATTATCTGGGAGTATAAAGGTTTCTATTATGCATTCATATTCCTCATATGATATATAAATATATTCTTCAAGATCATAAAAATAATTTTATGAACGATCCTACATCCTGCAAGTGGACCATCTTAGAGATGGCTGAATGTTCATACAGGTCTTTATAGGGAAAAGAATCAAGGTGTGTGGATGTGTATGAACTTCTGCTCACAGCTATGGAGATATACAAATTGCTGAGACAACCCATCTCAGCACTTGTGAAAGTTTACAATTAAAAAAAAAAGATGTGATAAGTATTTTACCTTTTAAATAGCCCTCTAAAAAATGAGACTGGAACATATGTGTTTCATATTTACAGAACCATATCTTATGACAATTCTCTTATAATTTGTCCATGAGATCAAAGTTAAAATCAAAAGTACTTCCATTTGATATGAAATATTCCTTTAAATATATCCTTACCCTTTTTCATTTAAAATTCTGAATGTTGTATTAATGAATAATGTCTGTGAGACGTTTAAGTCTCTTGGATGAGAGTTCTAAAGAGATATCTTTATCTAGGAGAGCTCACTTGAGGATGTTTTCTCTTAGATATCCTGTATCCACACACCTGTTAGCAGAGTGTCATGTGTACTTTGTATAGAAGGTAATCACTGTATATTATTGAATGATAATTAGTCACATTTCAATTTTTACTTTAATATTTCTTCCATAAGTATCAGGGAGTAGCAATGTCTTGAGCGTGATCTTCATGATACAGGTTTTAATGTAAATTTTATCAGGCTTTCAGAACTAGCTCACACTACAAAATAAGACTAATGTATAAATATCAATTTGTATCTTTAGAATAAAATCTGTGACATGTAACTCATCAGAACATCTAAATTCACTGATGAATTCATCCTTTTCTGTATGTACAGAAGACAGGTTACAAGATTAGTTGCTTATTAGTTATGGAATCAGAGCTACCACATTTAGGAGGAACCTTTTCCTTGTGCATCTCCAACATTATAGTTTTATGTTTGCAAAATAGCTGATATCTCTCTATGGATAATACTAAGACACGTTGACAGATGCTATTTTGGAGCCCTCATTTTTGGTTGTTGTCATGCTGACCATCATGTTGTCAGTCACATACTCATATTGTTCTTTTAGAGTAGATAAAATCAAACGATTGTGCTATAAGTGCAAAAAATAACTATACTTGTCACCTTATACTCAACATCCAAGGTTGAAATGTTTGTCACCGAGGTAATTAGACTTGGTAAGGTGTACACTCTGGCACACTGCTGTCTGTCTTATTCACTGCTCAGTCCTCATTGTCTTGAAGGCCTGACACACAATAAGCCCTCAATAAATATTTGTTGAAATAATAAACGAAATGGCAAATTACTATGGCAAATCCCTGGTCTCATTCTGTATATTCATATTTTTCCTTAATTTCCTGCTCAGAGGCTAACTTTTTAGGCATCTTTTTCTGTACATGATATGGGTGAGAACAACATATGTGTATGCATGTGTCATGAAGGATGTATCCTATTTCTTTATAAGAAAGATAGGATTCTTGCCCATCAGGAATATTGAACCTTAAAGCATTTTCACATATTTTAAAAATTGTTCAACCATCAGCAGTAATTCCAAAAGATTTTGTATTACACTATGAAGAAATTCCATGTCCATTAGCAGAGACACCACTTAGCCCTCATCCCCTGGATTCTTATAACAACTAATCTACTTTCTGTATCTGTGGATTTGCTTGTTCTTGGAACCACTTATAAGTGGCATCGTACATACATAGTTTATCCTGGAGAACTTTCCACTTGCATGTGAGAAGAACGTGCATTTTGGTTGTTGGGGCATGCCCTATGTGTGTCAGTTAGGTCTGCTTGGCTCATCACATAACTCTTCTGTTCCCTTGATCTTATGTCTACTTATTCTGTCCATTGTTGAAAGTGAGGTATTGAAGTCTCGAACTATTCTTGTCAACGAGTCATTCTCCCTTCAATTATGTGAAGCTTTTCTTCATGTATTTTTAGGCTCTGTTTTCAGGCACATGTATGTTTATAATTATTATATATCTTCTAGATAGAGTAAGCCTTTTATCATTCTTTGCCTTTACAAATGCTGTTCTCCTTAAAAGGAGTGTCTGAAATATTTTTTTGTCTCTACTTTGCTGAAATTTTGTCCACTCTTCAAGACACATTAAAAGCTGACTAGTAGTTCTCAGTCTTTCTAGTAGATCTAATCACTCCTATTTTGTATATCTATATTTTGTTATCAATTTTATTGTTTTGTCTATATACCTATAATAAAGGGAATCGTTACATCTTTGTACTCCATTACATGCCTATGATGGTATTTAATAAATATTTCTAACATCCAAACAAGTTTAGTCTTATTTTGGGTGATTATAGATAAATGATGTAGGAAAATGGGTAGAAATTGAAAGGAAGTGTATTTCTTGTTTCATGTTAAAAAATAAAGACAAATTTAATTATTAAAAACACTCACCAAATCAGAAGAAATAGCTTGCACAGGTAGAATTCTTCCCTCCAGGTAGTTAATACAAAGACTAAATGACGATTTATAGAAAATAGACATTCTTTCTACTTAGAATTAATGACTCTTGATTTTTTTCCCATGTACATGAATCTCAAAACTTGAGTATAGGGATGGCATATGTTCAAATGATAGCAAATCATTCTTAAATTCATGCTATAGGTCTTCTTTCATGTCCCTGGATTGGATCCTTTCTCTAAGATTAAATCAGCAAGCCATGATACATATCATGGCTTGGCAAGCTGAGAGCATTTTGGAATAGTCTTATTTACCCATCTCTAACTCCCTGCCAACTGGAAGACTGTGATGAGGCAAAAGGAAGAGAAAGCTGTTCAGTGAGAAGGAGAAAGAAGTATCACATGTCCCTCTTGAGTTTCTGAACCATCTTATAATTTCACTAGAAAAGTGACATTTTTTTGGAAGTCCATTTGAAAGAAGGTTCTGTGGCTTAGTGATGTAGGTGGATCCTTCCTCTGGCTTAGCCTTCCATACATGAAGCCCTGCACGGGAGAACTGGCAACCTACCTCCTCCTATTTGGAGTCCAAGTTCCAAACATGCACACGCACACGCGCGCGCACACACACACACACACACACACATACACAGAGAGAGAGAGAGAGGATTATCTTCAAATTAGATATAACTACAATGTTCCACAGGCTTATATCTCCATAGCTATGGGACCTTTTGTCTGGACTTTATTTGGGCCAGTTATGCTTTCAGATTCATTATAATATATCTAGGCCAATATGAGCCTACAGTAATGATACTCCTTAGCTGGAAGAAGAAACCTTTTCCATGATCTCCAGTAATTCTTAGCCTTGACTGAACATTAGAGTTACCTGGCAAGTTTTCAAAATTAGTGATAGCTGGGTCCCATTCCCAGAGACTTGAAGTGTGTTCGACCTGCAACACAGGTGCCACATTTTACAAAAGCTCTCCCAGATGATTCTAATACGCAACTAAGGATGTGAAGGAATAACTTAGAACAATGGTTTTCAAAGTGTGATCCCTGAACCTGCACTTCAGCATCACCTGAAAGCTTGCTAGCAATGCAAATTCTCATGTTTACCCCAGATCTGAGTTGTGGGTAGGAATGGACATGGGCAGTAATCTGTGTTTAGAAAGCTTTCCAAGGCCGGCGCCTTGGCTCAACAGGCTAATCCTCCGCCTTGCGGCTCCGGCACACCGGGTTCTAGTCCCGGTTGGGGCACCGGATTCTGTCCCGGTTGCCCCTCTTCCAGGCCAGCCCTCTGCTGTGGCCCAGGAGTGCAGTGGAGGATGGCCCAAGTGCTTGGGCCCTGCACCCCATGGGAGGCCAGGATAAGCACCTAGCACCTGGCTCCTGCCATCGGATGAGCGCGGTGTGCCGGCCGCAGCGCGCTGTCCGCGGCAGCCATTGGAGGGTGAACCAACGGCAAAGGAAGACCTTTCTCTCTGTCTCTCTCTCTCACTGTCCACTCTGCCTGTCAAAAATAAAAAAAATAAATAAATAAAATTAAAAAAAGAAAGCTTTCCAGAGGACATATATGCACTCTAATGTTTGAAAACTACTGATCTAAAATGAAATACCTTTTTTATTCACTTTAAGAATGTTCTTTTGAGTAAGAAGAGGGAATTTGACCAATTATATATATATATATATATATATATATATATATATGTGTGTGTGTGTGTGTGTGTGTGTGTGTGCATATATATATGTTGGGTGGAGAGAGTCCATTTTACAGACTAATAGAGAGTAATATAAATCTGTAATTTTAATATAGTGGCTGCCCTATGCATTCTTTTCCCAAGTACAATGATTGAAAAATCATGAATTGGATATGATTCTATAGATCTGTCCCATATAGATGGTTAGTATAGTTAATACAGCACACCCATGCTTTAAGTAAACAATAATTTTGGACTTCACACATACTCTATACTTTTTGTCAATGCTACATGTCAGTGAAACACTAGCTTGCCTTGCATTTACTGATTTATTTTTTTAAGATTTATTTATTTATTTGATAGAGTTACAAACAGAATGAGATGTTCACTCCCCAAATGGCCACAAAGGCCAGAGCTGGGCTGATCTGAAGCCAGGAGCCAGGAGCTTCCTAGGCTCCCATGTGGGTGCAGGGGCACAAGCCACCTTCAGCTATTTCCTCAACACATTAGCAGGGAGCTAGATCAGAAGTGGAACAGCCCAGACTCTACCTGGTGCCATAGGGGATGCCGGTGCCACAGGTGGTGGTTTTTGTGCTATGCCACAGTGCCAGTCCCCACTGATTTACTTTTGACTTATGCTTCATCATTGTTACAGAGTAAAAATCCATCAAATGCTGTTCTGTTCACTAACTCCACATCTGAGTTATTTAGTCATATATGGAGCTATATACATTTGTAGTGTGATCCTTGTAAATTGAGCCCACAGTCCTTCAAAGGGTCCTAGGGAGCCCTTAAAGCACCATACCATGCTGTGTGATTCCTGAGTGTCAGCAGATTCTAACTCCTGTGTGAGCAGGACAGATTCTATGTATATCGAGCAACAACATGCTTTAGTGGCATTCTAAAGCTGATGTTTATGATGACAATGAAGCAGATTAGAGCCTTGCTATTCAAGATCTGGTCTATAAACCAGCAGCATTATTGATAACATCTGAGAGCTTTTTAGAAACAGACTCTCAGGCCCCACCCTGCACCTGCGGAATCAGTTTCTGCAGGTTAACAAGATTTTCAGGTGACTTGTATGCACATTAAGGTGTGAGAAGCCCTAAACTAAAGGTTACTTCATATAACAAAGTCTATTTTCTTCTTCTTGAACTATTGGAGTGGAACAGACTACTTATAAAGCAAGCAGCCTATAGTCCTCTCCATTCTGACATTTCCAATGGAAACAATAGAGCCAGCAGAATGAGAAGTCAGCAGGAACAGCTGACCAAGAAAGGAAGTTTAGGTTGAACAAAGGTTTGGTTCATTTTTATAGCCCCTAGAGGAAGAACAATACTATACAGAAGCTGTTAATGATGGGCTGGATTCGAAGGCGGTAACCTGTGCCAAAATCCAAATGTGTTTTTACTCTAAACTTCCCTCCAGATGTCGAGTTATACTGCAGAATTTCCAGCTGGTAAGAACCCCACAGCAATGACTGGTCACTTAAATATATTTAAATATAAAATAGATCCATATTAACCTTATTTTCAATTTCTTCTACTCTTTTAATAATTTCATTAACTTCCATTAGGCAGCAAATTATTTGGTGCTGATTGAAAATGTCTGGTTGACCTTGATAGAGAGATTTGAGCAGAGATTGTGCTCTGTTTAACAGTGCACACAGGTAACTATGGCAACTCTTCATTTCAGTTATGAACATGTCATACAAATCCTAAGTGAAAACAGCCTCAGCCTATCAGTCCTCTTTAATAAGTAATCCAACAATACTGGACCATTCAGTTCAGAGAAAAGACTTTGCTTTAACTGTGCTGTAATTGAAATGGCACCACGCAGGGAGAACCATGGTCTTAACATATTGGCCAACCTGTTAGCATGACTGCCTTGTTGGCTGTGCAGCAAATTACCCATCCACTTTAACCAGATAAAGAGAAACCACATGTAACTGCTCAGGTAATTTGGCCCATCAACACTCTGCACCTTTCAGGTCAAACTTTACAGAAGGTTTCAAGAAACAGTGAGTGTGGTTTCCCTAGTTTGCAGACGGAAACACTGAGTCAGCAAGAGATTAGGAGACCATGTGTTCTATGGCAGCCTGCAGGAACCGTGCCTGAAACTACTGTGCTGGTCATGCTGCTCGAACCTTTTTTCTTGTAGCCACCATCTGCTCTCCTGTGCCCTTACCCGCATGCACGGTCATCAACCTTTGTTGCCTGCTCAGAAACACTCAGGACCTCCCCACTGCCTTTAGTACAGTGTCCACATGGCTTTCAGGTCTGGTCTGCTCTCTGCCTACCTCGTCCCGTGGTGTAAGAACCACACTCTCTATAATCCAGTCTCACTGATCCTTACCTATGCCTGGCGCCTTTATTCCTGTATGATTGTCTTATGCCCATCCTTTGTCCTAAACTGCTCTTAGTCTAGTCTCCCATATTGGAGTCTTTCAGGCTTAGCTCAAATGATAGCTCTGCTGGGAAGTTCTTCCTAATCACCCTAATCAGAATGCTTGCCGGGGACTCAGAAGGTGTGACAGATGCCTGTCTCCTAGCACGGAGAAGGAGCTCATTCATAGTGCAGTGAAACTGTAGGAATCGTGTCTGTGCTGTGTTGTTCACTGCTACATCCTCAGGGTATAACAGAGTGCTCAGCTGTGAGGAGTACTCAACAGTATTTGCTGATGGAAGGAGTATATTGTTGGCTTTACACTGTATTCCAGCCAATCTAGAATAAAATGGTTGTCTTCCTCCCCACTTTCAAAGTACTTCCCGGTCTCCAGGGTCCAACTCAGCACAGTGTACTGCCTAAAGCCTTCTTTAATTTTCAGTCTAAAAATAGCAACACCCCTACCCCAACCCCCTGGAATCAGGCCCAATGCAGTGCATTGGTCATTGGTATCCATGGGGGGGGTTTTCGAGGACCCCCGCTCCTACAGATTCTAAAATCCACGGATAAGCACATCCCTTATGTAAAATGGCACAGTGTTTGCATGAAGTCATCTTTAGATTACTTATAGCTCCTAATACAATGCACATGCTATGTAAGTGAATTTTAGGCTATATTGTTAAGGGAAAATGACAAGTAAAGTCTGTACGTGTTCAGTGTAGACACAATTTGTTTTCTAATATTTTGCAACTGAGTGTGGTTGACTTCACGCATACAGAACCCACAGAGGGACGAGTTGACTTGCTGTCTCTGTCCTTTCAGCTGCTGTCCTTTTCTCTCCCCAAATCTTGCCTTTCTGTTTCTGTGTAGTTTACCTTTTCAACTAGCTCCCAAGTCCCAGGAGACCAGAGATGCTGTTCTGTAGCCTTCACAGCCACCAGCAAACCCCTTGCACATCCCAGATGTTTAGTACCTGGCTTTGGCTCATGAGTCAGCACGCCAACCGAAAGTGCTGCTGCTCCCAATGCTGTCTGGGTCCAGCTCTGCATGGGAAGCAGCTGTGCCTGCGGGGACCACTGTGCGCCGCTTTCCCACTCTGATTCTGCCCCAGTGCAGATACAAACAGAACTTGTGCCCTTAGCTCCCAGCAGGTAAGCATCCCTTAAGGAATACTTTGATCCTTTATTCTCTTCTTCAGCCTCAAGGCTGTATTCACATTATTCCCAGGTCTAACACAGCTCAGAAAGCAAGCCCTTCCGGATTATGACAAGGGAAGGGAAGAGGAGATGATCAAGGGCTTTGTTTTTGCTTCTTTCGCTGGAGGACCTTTCCTCATTGCCTTTCACTTCGCCATCAGTAACACATCCAGGGCTGCGGAGGATCGTAAATAACTCTTCATGACTTAGAGAATAGGCAGACAGTACGATGCACATGGGATTTCAAACTGCTAACCCAGAACACTCAATGGAGAATCTACCTCTTCCTTCCACAGACCCTGGAGAGACTGGACACATCCATGCCAGGGCCCACTTTTGTATAATGGACGTTGGCCCAGCTGGGGTCAAAGCCTTCCTCCAGCAGAGCCACCCCTCATGCTAGAGATTCTCTTCATGCCTTTTCTGCACCTTCCCCAACCACTCCCAGGAGGCTGAGACTTGGAGATGGCTAGCAGTATTTTTGAACCATCTCTGCTGTGCAGCCCGGGGACCTCCCTGCCTAAAGGTCACTCTGTGCGAGGCAAAGTGCTTCTTCTTGAATAACCATAAATAGTCTCTGTCCAGTGCCTGTTTCTTCCCTCTTTATTTGCTTCCCTGCCTCCATTGCTAGGAACCTGTACAGCAAGCAGACTTCTCCGGTCATTCACAGGTAACCCATTAACCCCTTTAGGAAAAGCTGGCAATGTCATTTCTTCCGAAGTGATTGCTTAATGGCCACAAGCTAAAAATGCTTTATCAAGAGGTAATACGAGGCTGGTGCCGTGGCTCAACAGGCTAATCCTCCGCCTTGCGGCACTGGCACACCGGGTTCTAGTCCTGGTCGGGGCACCAGATTCTGTCCTGGTTGCTCCTCTTCCAGTCCAGCTCTCTGCTGTGGCCCAGGAAGGCAGTGGAGGATGGCCCAAGTCCTTGGACCCTGCACCCCATGGGAGACCAGGAGAAGCACCTGGCACCTGCCATCAGATCAGCCCAGCAGCCATTGGAGGGTGAACCAACGGCAAAGGAAGACCTTTCTCTCTGTCTTTCTCTCTCTCACTGTCCACTCTGCCTGTCAAAAAAATTTTTTTAATTAAAAAAAGAGGTAATAAGAAAACAGGGCCTGTGTGATATATAATAAATATCCCAATTTAGGAGGCAGGAATCATTAATGTGGCTGACACCCTTTCTTACCAGTGGATGATAAAGGAGGAAATAGAAGAGCCAAAGAAGCCTACAACTGAAACAGTCTGAGAAGGCGGCATCAGACCTTAATACACAGCTTCTCCTAGGAAACCATGGAAGGCTTAGCGGTTGACTCCTGTTTCCAAGCTGACCCTTCTGCATAGTTCTGTGATCTGAGACCCTCCTTCCCTTTCTGCCTCATGCCCTTTTGCTAAGTGTATATACACATTACATGCATATGCAGTCTCTCTCTTTCTCTCTCTCTCTCTCTCTCTCTCTCTCTCTCACACACACACACACACATAATGGTGGTAAGAAGACCTCATAACTATAAATAGTTTTCCTATTTAAAACAACTAAACCATATTTGTTAGGTAATATAGATTATGATCAACATTTCATATGTGAGGAACCTGAGCTTTGCTTGCTGAAAATAATAAGCCAGGATTCAACTCTCTCTCCATGCTCCTTTGTAGGTGGTTCTCCGACCACGCCCCACAGAGCCTAACCCTGGCTGCAAGCACTCAAGGGCAGGAACAGGATGCATTCATGCTGCCTCCAGCTCCTTGCATAATGCTCCATATAGAGGAATCCCATATATGGAACGGAGGGAGAGAGGATGAATGCCTTCTGGAACATTGGCAGAAACATAATCTTAAGGGGACAAGGAAGGCCTCGGTGGCCCACAGAATTGTGACAACAATTTCTCAATCCTGACACCTCCTAGGGTGCCCCCAATCCCTTGGGAAGTCTACCTCATCCTTCCCTTTTCCCGACTCTGCACTGTGTTTCTCTGTATCCATGAGCCTCTTGTGCACAAACCCTGCCGTGGCTACTGCTTCCCTTGTTTGCTACTCCACCACCTAGAGATTCTAAAGAGAACCTTGGGTAATGGTGGCAAACCTTAGTATAGAGAAGACTCTACAACCATCACCACTTCTGAATTCAGTGTTTCCTCTGCAGGACAGAAGGACCCTAGTGTATCTGGGAGCACTGCATGTGGCCAGAAAACCAGATGCTTGTGGACTGTTAAGTATGTTAGGGGCCAATGGTTAATTGCCAGACTTTATCCAACAAGCATCATTGAGCTCTAAATAGCTGCCAGACTCTATGTGAGATGCTGGGGACTCTGAACAAACAGACAGCTCAGAAACCTGGAAGAGCTCAATCAAGTGCAGAGACAGGCAAATGTGAGTAACAGGAGAAAAAGGCTTCAAATGGCTCTCAAGTATCCCTTGCCCAGGTGAATTCTGACAAAATTCTTTGGGGATCTAAGAGTTCTTGTCGTTCATGGGGGCTACTTAGGAACTGGGTACAGTTGCAGTTAATGGCTCAGAGGAGTGGGAATTGAGAGAAGAAATGCTTCCAGTTGTGGGGGCAGTAAAAGGTTGTGAGACACAGATGGGCATCTCACCATACTGGTCCTCAAATCTTCTCTATTGTCCTGTGCACAAATGTAGCAAAGAGAAGAATGCTGGACCCTCAATAATGAATGATTTTGAATGGATGGATTTAGCCAGCCCGTGGGTCAACTCAGGTCCCCGAAATGGAATGACCTCATTCAGAAATTCTTGCTCATCACACCCATCAGGCAAGTGGATATGAGACCTACTGTTCCAGCACCCGCACCATAACGGATGCTCATAATGCAGGTCTGCAGCTTAGGTTTCCTCTGCCCTGGCCACGGCTGTGGCTCACGTTTCACTTACACGAGGCTTTCTGAGTACGAGACCGGGCATGTAAAGAATGGGATAATTGATCTTTTCCCTCTTGGCTGGAATCTGTGGTTGCATTCCCTCTAAACCACACAGAATTCCGATTTGCTGCCTTGGATTTTACAGGGTCCTCTGTGAGAAATAAAAGCCTACAGGTGTGATGGTTTACTGCAGCCTTGGAGACAGAATTTCTTATGACTGAATGGCTTATATTTTCTCTGGAAAAACAAAAAAAGCCTCATGCACACATGCATACCAGCCGAAGGTTTGCATTGGTCCTACTGCCATTTCTTATGCAATTGCCTCCTTTGTCTGGTTTCCTTTCCCTCCCTTTATGACTTGACACACAGAGCCTATATACAGAAGGGCACTTCAGTAGACTTGAAGACATTCTGCGTTTCAAGGAGAGAGCAGGAGAGTTTTGAGCAGCACCTTAGGTGGGGGATAGGGAACATGGATTTTCTTCTATTTCATTAGGAAATCCCATCTTAGAAATTCAGAGATAATCTGCAAGTTAGGCGGCTATTGCCTAGCTGTGTTTGTAGAAATGTCAGGCTGATGTGTATGTGCCCCAGGGCAGTCACTTACACACACACACACACACACACACACACACACACACGAGCAGTTTGTAGGACAATTAAAATCACTGCAGACAGAACTGTGGAATGGACACTGAGTTGGGGGGTGGAGGACTTAGTTTCCTTTCTCTCCTATGCAGGCTTCTCTCCTTTGTTCTTTTATGTTACCAAAAAACCATGGTTCACTGTGGTGGCTTGAAGGCTACCATGGCATTAACCCATTAATCACAATGACTGTAAGTTAATGCTGGATGAGTTGATTCTAATTAACAAGGAACAGTTTGGGAAGCTGAGATTTGGGCTTGATGAAAGACAAGATAATAATACCAATATAATTCACCTTTGGAGTACATTAATTGAGAGTTTTTGCATGCTACACCAAAGGGCATGTCTATTGAATTCTTTTTGGCATCAACTACTAATACACACCAGACAAATCCAAGTGCTTCCTATTAATAGGTAATCATGGCTACATGTGTTAATGGCCTCCCCCATAGCACAGGGTTCGGTTCATTATTGAACAAGTATTCAGTCTAACTCATGTATCCATGTAGACACAGTGTAACTAATCTCCTATGTCCTTGGAAGTCTGTTTACCTATGACCAAAGTCTGAGACTCTGGGGCTCCCTTCCATTTTCAGTAGAGGTAATTATCTCATGAGCTTGGAGCCTCTTGGAAAGCCAGGCTGTCCCAAGAGCCAAAGGTAGGATCTGGATTCTCTTCAAGGCCAGTACAAAGGAGTGGGGTCTACAGGGTCCAGCTTGAAACAGTGGGAATCTTTCTTGAAAGGCCAGAGACCTGGATGAGCAGCCTTCCCTTCCTTCTGACTCTGGCACCTCCAGAGTAGTACACACTCATTAATTATGAATCTGGCCACATCCCAGATGGTCTTCTCTTGGCATGATTTTCTCATCTTGTAGAATCAAAACCTCAGCACTTGCCCTGGAATTACTGAGGAGAGCAAAGCGGTATCCCCTGAGCAACTGAGAGACAAAACTAAGGAAACATGGGGATCTTTGAGATTTGTTTGACTACCTTCTTCAGCTTCCTCTTTGGTCTCTGCAGATCCTGATCCTTTGGGTCAGTGGTTTCAAAACCTCACTGATCATCCTTGTCACCCAGGGGCCCTTTTAAAGATGTGCACCGGGATCTCCACTTGGCTGAAATTCTAATTGAGAACAGTAGAGCGAGGAGGGGAAGGAGGACAAAGACAAGGAAGAGTAAGGAGCTGAAAATTGCTCACCCGGGCGTCTTGCTCCATAGCCCTCCGCAAACATGATTTATTTTTTATTATTCATTACAAAGAGTTAATGATATAATTACCCAAAAGCAATTAGATGCAGGGTGGAAACAAAGTGCTTAAGGGACCAGGAGACAAGCTTACTGAACAGGATAAGGGGGAAATAAAGTGGTTCCATAGAGTTATCTATCAGGATCCAAGCTTCTGGCTTCACACCTGTGATTGTGGAAGGGCCCTCTGCTGGGACCCTCGGGGACAGCAGCTGCCCATATGGTTGTACCCTCAACTTCCCCATCAAGCAGGTACATACAGATTATTCCTGACCCTTCAGCTCTGTGCTGGACATCGGGTTGTTATCTCAGTCTCTGTGGCTCTACTTACCATGGAGGATCCTCATAGCTTCAGGTATGACTCTTCCAACAAATACCTCCTGAGCACTTACTGTTTGCCAGGCACTATTGTAGTCATTGGGATTCAGTGATGAGCAAATTTAGGGCCTGTGTCTTTTCGTGGAGTTTGCATTCTGGTGGGAGGAGGGATACAACTATCATTCAACTAAATGAAATCATTACAAATTATAACAAGTGATTTGAAGGCAACAAACAAGGCACTGTGGTAGAGAAGAGGGTGTGTGTGAAAGAAAAGAGTAACAAGAGGAAATGTGTTATCTCCAAGAGACATAGCCAAGGGACAGATAAAGCCTTGTCTCCTTGGCTTCTAGACCTAACTCTGATTCACTGTGGCCCATGTGAGAATTTCAGCAAGTTGTGTTGACAAATCATCACAAACTCCCAAATGTGTACCATTACAGTCCCGGAGGTCAGAAGTCCAAAATGGGTCACCCTGAGCTAACATGAGTGCAATGACAGGGATGCCCTCTTCCTAGAAGCTCTAGGGGGGAATCTGTTCCCTGGACTCCCCTAGCTCCAGGGAGCCACCTGTATTTCTTGGCTTATGGCTGCCTTCCGTCTTTAAAGGCTTCTCACTCTAATTCTCCCGCCTCCCACTTCCACTTACCAGGCCCCTTGTGATTACATTGGGTCCTCCTGGGTAATCCAGGGTAATCATTTGATCTCAAGATGCTTAGCTGAGAATCACACCATTCAATCTCTTTTTTGCTGTGTGGGGTAAAATAAATTCAAAGATCCTAGTAATTGGGATATGAGCAACTTAGGGTGTTGGGAGAGCACCATTCTGTCCACCATGATGCTGCAGTTGCCTTTCTTTCTCTTTACAGTGGAAATACTGTTACTTTCTTGACCCACAGGGTTATTGGGAGAATCAGATATGGCAATGAACACAAAGAAATTTTTGAAAGTTGTAGGAGTCTATGATTCCTTTAGTATGGAGACATTAAGGGATTGTTCAGGGAAAAAGTGAAAACATAGATGGAACAATGGGAAGAAAGTACTAAACAGAAATAGTAAGGGAGGAAGTTTGACATGGAGGAAGTTAATCAAGTAAACATCTTTGTTGCCTTTGATTCTGTAGACATGGTATGGCAAAGATGCTCATCAGACACACTCAAGTCCACAGAGAGCAAACCAGAGGCAGGAGATTTTCTTGCATCGCTTAATTCTGTTCCTTCTCACCTTGCAAGACCTGAATCAGACCCAGAAGATTGTTGCTAACCTCACTATTTTGAATCTATCTCTCTGTAGTGTTTTGGTTTTTTTTTTTTTTTTAGCTTTTTGCTTGTCTTTCTCAGTTCAACAAACATTGTGAAATTTCTAGATGCCAGGCATTGTGCAAGACTCTCCAAGTTTAAAGTCTTTCTCCTCAAGAGGCTGATATATATTCTCCTGGAGCCCTTATCAATCATTGGCTTGATTTACACTCATTTCTGTGCATGCTTGCCTCCTGTACAAGAAGACAAACTTCCAGAATACAGGAACCATATATGGCTCACTTGTGCCTCTGCTGTGACACAGGCCTAGTATCTTAAGATTGTAGGTTTAACAGATAGTGGTTAAATTAAACAGAATGACATGGGCTGGTGCTGTTGCGTAGCAGGTAAAGCCACTGTCTGCAGTGCTGGCATCCCATATGGGCTCCAGTTTGAGACCTGGTTGCTCTGCTTCCAATCCAGCTTTCTGCTATGGCCTGGAAAAATGGTGGAGGATGGCCCAAGTTCTTGAGCCCCTGGACCCACGCGGGAGACCTGGAAGAAGCTCCTGGCTCCTGGCTTCAGATTGGCTCAGCTCTGTCCTTTGTGGCCATTTGGGGAGTGAAACAGTGGATAGAAGATTCTCTCTCTCTCTCTCTCTCTCTCTCTCTCTCTCTCTCTCTCTCTCCCCCCACCCTTGTGCCTGCCTCTGCCTCTCTGTAGCTCTTTCAAATAAATAAATAAATCTTTTTTAAAAATCAGAATGACAGGTTCTTGGCCATCCAAATTATTTCATGCCAGAATGAAGGAGATTATGGAAGTCTTTGACCTGGACATAGCTAAGAAGAAAATAGAAATGGTTTGGAGTCACCTGGTAAAAGGCAGAGGCCTGAATCACATTATTTTGTAGGTCCTTTCTAGACTTCTTCTTATCGCTCCCATTGTTCTATTTTTAAAAATGTTTATTTACTGATTTTCATCTGCTTGGAAGGCTGAGTAAGAGACAGAGAATGATATCTTCTATCTACTGAATCACTCCCCAGGTGCTAGCAACACCCAGGGCTGGACCAAGCTAAAGCCAGAGCCAAGACTCCATCCAGTCTCTCGTGCAGGTGTCAGAGGCCCGAGTGTTTGGAACATCATCCACTGCCTCCTAGAACACATAGCAGAATGCTGCATTGGGAGAGGAGTAGCAGGACTCCAACCAGCACTCTGATATGGGATGCAGGTGTTCCCAGCAGTGACTTAACCTACTGCTCCATGCCCGCCTCCTCTCCCTGGACTGTTCCTTGGTTGCAGAGTTTATTTATTTTTGATTAAATACATTTGTTAAGTACTGGGGTTGGTGGGTTTTCAGGAGGCTACAGACCATGTTTGTTCTAAGCCTTTTCTAGACAAGGCTAAGTAGAGGGTCATGTATTGTCATGGTAGTGTTGTGGTAGATGTTTCCATCTGCTTACTGTCACGTGCCATTCTTGGTGCCATATTCCACTACTCCTCAGCACAAGACCTTGCTGAGAATGCTTCAGCCCCATGATAGGTACCCAGTATATCAAGAATTCCAGAGCCGTGTCATCTTGGTGGGATAATCCAATGATAGAAATTTGCAAGGCTGGTCTTCTCCTATGCCTTGTCAATG
This sequence comes from Sylvilagus floridanus, assembly GCA_949820135.1. Lineage (NCBI taxonomy): Eukaryota > Metazoa > Chordata > Mammalia > Lagomorpha > Leporidae > Sylvilagus > Sylvilagus floridanus. The sequence continues at coordinate 42,471,129 of OX463224.1, forward strand.
TTGTATTTTTCTTTTCCCCTTCAGCCTACATTTGCTCCAGATTCATTTCCCTTGGAATTCCCCCCTCTCACAGCTCTGCTTATCCAAATTGTCTGCTGTCTTAAATTGTCCCTATTTAGTCCCATACAAAGAAGCTGGGCTTTAAGACTCTCAGGCCAATCCATTTCATTCAGATTTCGCAATTAAAGACTGTCATTTGAATTCAGCATTAGTTTTTAGTATTCACTAATTGTTGGCTCACATCTTTGCCTTTGTTCTCTAAAAAGGATGCTACATATAGCGCTTGCTTTATTGCTATTTTAATGTGCTGTGTATTTATTTCTCTGTATTTATCTGACTGGCTATATTGTACCTTGCCCTTGGCAGGTACTCAGTATATCCATCCTTGAGTGATTCCCTTGATAAACCGAAAATTGAAATCCCTATTCTCTCTGGCATACATGTGTGAATCAACACCCTATCCTGCTTAGGGGAGCACATTCAAGCTAGAAGACTCCTTTGTTCAGTAAAAGCCTTCTGGAAACCTGTTTTATTTTTCCACCTTCTTCTTCCCAATCCCACAAAGTTTCTGAGAGTTCAGCTCCATATGTCCCAGTGGCTGAACACCAGAAAGCTTAGCAGTTGAGCATAAAACCTGTCTCTAAATTATACACACAAGCCAGGACCTCCTACTTGCCATGTTGTCAGCCCAAAGCAGAGCACAGAAGAGGTACATTGTGCTACAAGCTGAGTCTGTTTGGGTCCCACTGCATAGAGGGGAGGCCAAATGAATCAGAATCCTTGGTGTCACAATGTGGTCCTTCTGCAGTTGGGTTTAGAAAGCCTGGATGGTGTCTTTGTCATCTGTAGCCTGTCACCCCCAGTGGTACTTACTGTACCTGAGCCTCCTAAGAATCCCACCCCAACCCCCAGTGGGAAGGGATTTGTGCCAATGATGGTGTACAGTTGGAGAATGCTGAGGAATAAAAACATGCAGAACTTGAGGCAGTGTGTTATGACTCTTACAACAGTGTAAAAGGAGGTTAAAAAAAATCACTGCCTGCCTCCAACTAAGAAAGCAGATGTTACTTACAGGAGCTTGGTGCCTCTCTGCTGTCTGTGTTGCTACATTAGAATCCCTGCGGGTATCTAGCTTCCTAGTCTCAGCCTTGTCAGGGTGGGAAAGCAAAGTCACTCTCCTTTAAGAAATCCTCTGAGCCCCAGGTCTGATTTGCACGGTTGTGCTGAGAGGGGCTCTTTGGGTTCATCAAAGCTGGGTTCTATGGGGTCTTATGAAAATGTTGCCAGAACAGGCACTAAGACTCAGGATCTGAATGCTTGGTTCATTCTACCCCTCAGTGCCTTTAGCTGAGAAGCTGGGACGTGGAAGTGTGAAGATCCCCTTTTCGTGCAGGCTTCTGCTCCAACATCCAAGCCTCCGAGCAGCCTTTCCTGACTAGCCTGTTAAACAGACCCCCCCCTCTTCCTTCGCTCTGCCATGTAGGAGTTCACTTTTGCACTTCCCGGTATTTCACATTTCCTCACCCATTGTCAGTCCTTCCCACGACACTCCAGGGACTCCTGGAAGACTATGCTGCCTGATTTTTCTCAATGAAATCTTGCATGTGTAGGACATAGCCTAACATGAGTCGTTGCCCAGACTTGACCCTGCAGGAGGTACTTACTGGCCAATTTAATTCATTTCTTAGCCAACAGTAGTTGGAGGTTTGATGAGCGGGGTTAAAAAAAAATCTACCTCTCACTACAGGATATTTAATACACAATCCCTGTGCCTTGTCCCCTCTTCTCTCTGTGCAAACCACAGCAACCCATGGACCCGCCAACTACCACGTTTTCTCCTGACTGTGTTCTCTGACTCAGAGCCCTGGCAGAAGCATCCCTCTGACCATGTGAGTTTCCAGCGGTGCTCCACAGTCGCTGTCTGCTCACTAGTGATCCTGATTGCTCTGCCTGTGACCCCAAACGATCCTCCCCTCCCCTCTCCTCCATCCCATGCTTGTTTCCTTTTCCTGTTGGGATCAGAGGCGCTGGCTCTATTCCTCCTTCCAGGTAAGCTTAGTCCACTCTATCAGCTCTACTGCTAACCAGAACCCCTGCCAAGGCCCTCAAACCAGCTCTTAGCAAAGTCCAGTAAGGAGAGAGACAGTCAGGACTTCTCTGCACTTCCCTCTCTGTTTGGTGAAACTTTAGATGCTACTTCTATATTTCCAAAACTATTTCGGGCTTTCCTGTCAACACAGCCCACAACAGACATCAGTAAGAGTGCAGTGAGTGTGTAAGCATACGAGATCACAAGCTACAGGAGCCAGAACACTGAGAGTTAGACTTGCAAAAGCAGAGGTTCTTGGGGTTGATCTGCATGAATTCACTTGAACTGAGGTTCTGAGTGGGAGGGAAGAGGGAGAAGGAACGGCAGTTGAGCGGGTTAAGATCAGATGATGACTCCAGGTGTCAGAGTCTGGTACCTCCCCACCGGCTCTTCACCCAAAAACTCGGTACATGTCTCAGCCAACAGTATCTTTTGTCTGTGGCAAAGTCAGCCATTTGGAAGGGTCTGGCTTGCCTTAGTACTCTTTCAAATCCTCCAACTGTGGGGATGGCATGCCAGGTTCCTAGAGCAGGACTTCATCAAATGCTTTCCTTTTATTTGTAATTTCTCCAGGAGGTGTTTCTAACCACACCCTCTATGAGTGGCTCCAAATACTTTCTCCCCACGAATGAATGAAGCATTGTGCGCTTCCTTGCACAACTGCTTTCTTTCGCTCTCAGTGCTTCCGGGGCCTCTGAAGAGCTTAAAAATGCACCGCACGGCATCCCCCTTTGGGAGCGTAGAGATGGGGAGAGAAAGAGGCTCTGCTCCCTGGGGACCCTGCACCCTGAATTTCAGCCTCTGCTTTTTTCTTTTCTCTGTCACTCGTAACCATTTCAAATGCAAAGCCCCGTGGAAGAACACGTACTCTTTTATTCAAGCAGTAGGGATGGGGAGACGTTCAGAGCAGAGTAAAAGCTGTTCAGCGTGCCTAGATGACTCAGTCTAAAATAGTATTATAGCTTGGCAGCAAACCCACTTCAGGGAAGCTGGTGGGAGACTAAAATAAAAGTTAAATTGAGGGGGTAAATCATTTTATCAGGCTTAGCATTTTTACTTGATGTAATGAAATTCTCAATGTAAAATGAGTTAATATGTCTGCCCAAGGGCGTAGATATTCAAAGAATTTGGAAAATACAGACTCAAAGTATCTAGTCTGAAATAAAACAATGCAAGGCAGTGAAATGCTCCTCATAAATGTTGGCACAATGTGTTTCCTTTTGAGCAGCATGATTGAATGTGAATATCCTTTGCTTGTCATTAAGAAGAAAACAACAACAACAACAAAAAAACTAGAAAGTGGTTTTTTCTTTTAAAGACTTTTCTATTGTATTCTATTTTCTTCCTCTTCTTCTTCCTTCTCATTTTTCTCCTAGGGAAAAAAAAAAAAACTATGCTTGTTTTTGCACTGCACAATACAAACTGAATTCAGATTGTTCATAAGATGAAGCCAAACGTATTTCTGCATTCTTGCCTAATGCTGTCTGGTTTTCCATGACTCAAATACAGAGTGGCCACGGTACAGAGGGTACAACTTTTGCTTAGCTGACGAACCCACAGAAGGAAATCACAGCATTTCTTCTCAGCAATCGACCCAGTGACTTGTATACTTTCTCTCTTGGTTTCCCTTTTCTGTTTCTCTCAAAGAACATTTTCGAGGTGGCCAAGTACAAATGTGTTTCAGAGAATTCACTGGGGGCAGGTTGGAGGGATGCTGTGTCACAGCAGGTTGGCCTGCCACTTGGGACACCTGCATCCCTATCAGAATGTCACTTCAAGAACCAGCTGATCCACTTCTGATCCAGCTTGCTGGTAATGTGTCCTGGGAGGCAGAGATGACGGCTCAGGTGCTTGGGCCTCTGCCACCCACGTGGGAGACAGATCAGGTTCCAGACTCCTGGCTTCAGCCTGGCCCAGCCCTGGCTGCTGCAAATGAACCAGATGGTAAATGGTATCGTTATCAGTCTCTCTCTCTCTCTCTCTCTCTCTGCCCCTGCTCTCTTCCTTTTGAGTAGATGAAAATATAAACATTTTTGAAAGTTGTGAAAAATAGAATTAAAAGGTAAGATTATTTTGGTGCCAGAAAGATTTTTAAATCCACGCATACAAGGAATCAAGAAGTCCATGGAAGATGTCTTACATAAAAATTACACATGGATTTCAATTTTTTGCACCAAAATAAGTTTATCTTTAAATTCCATTTTTCCACCAACTTTTTGAAATCCCCTCATATCACAAGCATTCAGTCAATCAAGTCTTGAGAGTGTTTTCACAACTATTCTCTCAAGTTAATTTCCATGGTGATTGTGGGCAGAGTGGAAGGTCAGAGGCGACCTCCCTACTTAGGACATGGAGTCAAAGGAGAGGGCAGTGTGTAAGAGCAGTCTCCTTTTGGTTCTATGTTGCCTTCCTGTATCCCATTAGCACTTCTTAGACTGTAAGGTCTCAGAACAAATGCTTCCCGTGACATTGAGGAAAGTCAAGGAGCACTCCCAATGGCTCAGGCTCTTAGGTCCTGTTGTCCCCAGGGGAACAGAGATGTTGTGCACATGGTCTTGAGCTACACCCTGCTTCCCTTCCAGTGCCAACAAGTGGCAGCCCCACAGCCACTGCCTTGAGACGGAGGCTGCTTCAGGTCCCGCTGTGCAGCTTGGCTGCTGAGTTCTCAGGAACCAGAGTGCTCATGCTCCCATCCATGCTGTCCTGAGCCCCACTTCCTCCCATTGTCTCCTAAAAGGACCTTGCAAGGCTGAACACCATGTGAGGTGTCCCATCTGAAGGCAACACGAGTACTTTTAAAAATTGTTTCTTCTGACCATTTAGCTAATATTTTTCCCACTGATATAGTGATGTGTCTTCTGTGGCATAGGGACCTGCTTGTTGAACAATCAACATTTATAAGTAGTGCAGTAAGAGCTCTATTGATAGGTGGTTGTTGCCATAGCAACTTTTTTTTTTTTAAGGAAAAAACTAACCTTGTGAATGGACACATAAGAGATCATAAGAAATAACACTTTCTCAGTACAGGGTGAGGCTGGAAGGCTAAAGTCTCCCTCTGCCTTGTGAAGAGATTTGTGTGAACAATTTCCATGCTCTGCATTGGGCAAAGCAAGCTGTGGGCTCTGAATTCCCAGAATAATGTTTTAATGTGAAAATGGAACACTTCTCCTTTTTTTTTTCAAAGCTTTTCTTTAATTAGGGAGGAGATGGCCAACATGTGGGACGGTGTCGCTGTCAAGCACCTACAGGTTATGTGTTTGCAACGTCTTACTCAAAAACCTACCATTCACTTCCTTTCATGTGCTCCACCAATAAAGATGTGCTATTTCCTTTGCAGAGCTGTGCTGTAGCAACTTGATGTCAGCTTTTTCAGCTTTCACAGCAGGGAAATTCAGGTGGATTCCAAACTGTGATTAGAAAGATCTGAGTGGAGTTAAAAGAAGTCAAACAATGGGAGAGACGAACACTCACACAGACACACACGCACACAGACCGGCTGTGTGCAAAGATAAATTGCATCTGCGTATGACTGTGTCGGCACTTGTCATAAAGCAATGAATTTGCTAGAAACAGGTAAAGGTCAGTAGGAGAGAAAGAGAGAGAGAGAAAAAACTCTCTCTTTCCACTGCCAAAAGTAATAAAGGGGAAGAAAAAGGCACCTGTGACACTAGATATCATGGAGCAAAAAAGAATGTTACTAAATGATATTGAAAGTTGAAAAATATGATGAGAGGCAGAGCAAAAAAGGAAACGATGCTGCTTGTTCGTGAACACAGAAAGCGAGGGATGATCTGAATTGATGCGCAGCCGGATCAAGGGTGGTCACATTGTTCTCTCCCTCCTGTTTCCCTTGGCCACCACCCCCCATGTTTTTTGACTTCTGACTCTATTTTCTTTGATGGGGAAAATGATAGGCTTGATAATGCATGATGACAGGCATCCAAAGATCAAACTTCATTACATCCTTCTTATTCAGTAGCGAAAAGCTGTGTGTTCTAAAGCAACTCCCATATATTACCTTAATTGTACAAGTGATTAGCCCCAATCCTGATGCTTTGAAATACCTTTGGTTATCAAGATCAAGTAGCAGATACTATTTTAAACAGACTTTTCGTGTTCTTACATTTCCTGAAAATCTATGCTACTGGAATTTTCATTGAAGTTACTCAATGCCCTCCATCTCTTTTTAAAGTCTCCCTTGGCCGGCACCGCGGCTCAATAGGCTAATCCTCTGCCTGAGGTGCCGGCACCCCGGGTTCTAGTCCCAGTTGGGGCACCGGATTCTGTCCTGGTTGCTCCTCTTCCAGTCCAGCTCTCTGCTTTGGTCTGGGAGTGCAGTGGAGGATGGCCCAAGTGCTTGGGCCCTGCACCCACATGGGAGACCAGGAGAAGCACCTGGCTCCTGGCTTCAGATCAGCGTGGTATGCTGGCTGTGGTACGCCAGTCACAGCGTGCCTGCCGCAGCGGCCATTGGGGGGTGAACCAACAGAAAAGGAAGACCTTTCTCTCTCTCTCTCTCTCTCTCACTGTCCACTCTGCCTGTCAAAAAAATTTAAAAATTAAAAATAAAAAAAAATCAAGTCTCCCTTGTTGGTAGATTTTTTGTTCCCTAAATGGAATGTTTTCCCATCTGTCCATACTCACTTGTAAATAAAGTCCACCCACAAGTCCACCTGGGTACTACACTGTTGCATTCTCAGTGATACCTGTGTTTCTTGTGCCCTGGCTTCCCTATGTAATTCCTCTGCTTCAAATGCATACTGAAGTCCCTATTATCCACCACCCGTTTATCTCACTGCAGAATAAACAAACAAACTTTATGCTTTGCCCCCATAGTTGAACAAGAAATTTCAGCCTCTCTGATATCCTTTGTGGGCATCACAAGAAGAGTTAAATGTGGAAGAAAATGGAGATAAAGTGAATTAAGCAGGATGACAGAATCCTCCATTCAAAAATATTTATGTACCTATAAAATGCAGAGTACTGTACTAGCTGCTGTGAAGGATATTAAAAAGGTGACAGTCTTCTACCCCCTCTCGCTGCTGCCCTCTCCTTTCTTCAGTCAATCTCCTAGAAAGAGTAAGCCTCCCGCCCCTGTTTCCCTTCTGTGAGCTCATGTTCTCTGCCCAACACATTGCAATTTGGCATCCCCCCCCCCCCCAGCAAATGCCAGATGCAATCGACAGAGCTCTGCCTGGTTACCCTCGACCTTGGCAGCATGTGCTGCGGGTGCCCACTGCCTCCTGGAAACTCTCTTTCCATCCTAACCTCTCAGCTGTCCACGTCCTTCCTCTTCCCCCCTCCTGCTCTCTCCTTCAAGCTTGATCTTCCCCCAGCACCATGGCTGTCCCTTCACTCTTTTCACTTCTCGTTCTCTATTTGGACACTCACAAGCACATTCATTTCTTCAAGTGATGCTTCTGAGCATTTCAACCACCAGTCTATATAAATAGCTTAAAGCTTTCTCCTAACCTCAACCTGAGTATCTAGCTAGCAAGGGGACATCTCCGCTTAACATGCCCCACAACCATTTCATAGTCAGCATGTCCAAACTTGAACCTGTTATTTGCCGCCCTGCCACCCCCATCATAACACATGCTCCTCCCCCTATATTCCTTTTCTCAGCAAATGACTCCATCATCTACCCACTCACTAATCTAGAAATCTGGATATGGTCCTGATTCCTCTCTTTCTCACACTTCCCACATGGAATTAATAATAAACTTTGTTTGGCTTCTGGTTTCCAAACTCTTTCCCATTGTCTCCTTTTCCCCTGCCACCACCCTAGCTCATGACTACTTCTCACTTTCTCATGAAGTACTGAGACACCCTGGATCTTCTGGTGTAACTATCCTATCTCCAACCCACCAACAGATGTTTGATTGTTGGGATTACTTTTCTAAAGTACTTTCCAGCAGTCATTCCCTGCTTGAAGTCTTTTGGTGCCTACCCATGGATTTCCTAATAAACCTGTGCTTCTCCACACAATGTCTAGGCCAGAAAAGACTTCTCCCGTATCTCACTGACCCCTGTTTCTCACTCATGCCTCATGGGCGAGCCTCTGGTTCAGCCTTTCCCCTGAGGTTCAGCTCCCCAAGAGCCTACTTATCACTATCCTGGTTGCGTGGAGTAACTCCTGAGCGTGAAATAGAAGTTTACTCCAGTGAATACAGTTTTTTTAAAGATTTATTTGTTTATTTTTATTTGAAAGGCAGAGCAACAGAGAGGATGGGAGAGGGAGAGACAGAGATCTTCCACGCACTGGTTTGCTCCCCAAATGTCTGCAACAGCCAGGGCAGAGACAAGCTGAAGCCAGAAGCCAGGAATTCCATCTGGGTCTCCCCCATGGGTGACAAGGACCCAAGTACTAGAGCCGTCTTCCTCTGCCTACCCAGGTGCATTGTCAGGAAGGTGGACTGGCAGCAGAGCTGCTGAGACTCTAACTGGCACTGTGGTATGAATGCCAATGTTGCAGGCAGTGTCGTAACTGGTTGTACCACACCACTGGCCCCTCTGTGAAAACATTTCATAAAGAGCATGCATTTGATCTTCCCCCAGTACCATTTCCAGTCAGGCATATCTGTTCAATTATTGATGGAGACCCTTAGTCAAGTTGCTTAAACTTTTGTAGTCTTGTTTTTCTCATCTATAAAACAAAATTCCTTATATTGACTGCACAAGGTTGCTGTACAGACTTACGAATAGTTATACCTGGTATTATGTGTCAGGAACTGTTTTAAGCACTGTTGATGTATACATTTAATCATTGCATTCAGCTTTATGAGTGTATTTTATAGATGAGAAAATCAAGGTGCAGAAGATAGATGACTTGCCCAAGGTCACACTGCTAAGAAGTGAGGGAGCTGAGACACAGTAAGATAATATCTGGGAAGTGCCTTCTATTGGGTTGTCACTCAGTAAATGCTGTTTGCTTCTCCTCTTCTTGCTAGGTACTGAACACTCATCCACATAATGTAGGACACTCAGGAGTCTAAATGAAAGTAATAACTGCCTAATAAAGGCAGGGAAACACAGTGTTTTTTTTTTCTTACACTCACCATGGAATACCTCTGATACCAGATGTGTCGGGTTTTCCACACACTCAGCAGACATTTCTTCTGCAGATTCCATAATTTAAGCATTTCCCATAATTGAACACAATTCTGATACAGTCTATCTCAAGACAGCATCAGACTCCACAGGCTAAGGACTCACTCTTCAAGACTGCCCCCAACTTCAGATAACAATCGCCTGTCCCAGGTCAGGACCTGTGCCTCTGACCTACTGACTATAAATCGGAGTCCCCCTGTCCCCCTCCTTGGGATTGATTACTTTCCTAGTGCACCTCTCAGAACCCAGGGAAGTGCTTGTGTGTGCCTGTTTATTGTAATGGATGTCTACAGGATGCAGCTGAGCAGCCAGATGGAAGAGACGCATGGGCAGGGCCTGTGGGAAGTGGTGTGGAGTTTCCATGGACTCTCTGGGCATCACCCTCCAGGAACCTCCATGTGCTCGGCAAGCTGGAGGCTCTCTGATCTGTTCTTTTGGGTTTCTGAGGAGGCTTCATTATACATAATTGGTTAAATCATGGTCCATTGGTTGTCAGCTCAACCTTTAGCCCCTCTCCTACCCTAAGAAATCTCAGAAATTGGGGGATGACACAAAGTTCCAACCCTCTACTCATATGGTTGATTCCCTCGGCAAGCAACAACCCTCCTGAGGAGTCCCCAGTTGTCAGTCATTTCCTGCCCATACCAAAAGACACTTAAAAGTTTAAGAATTCCAAGAGTTTTAGGAACTGTATCCAGGAACCAGGAACTGAGACCAAACATATGTTTGTTATATCACAACATCACACTGACATTTATTATGCTTTCCTTTCTTGCTACATTTTGAGCTACAGACATTCTATATATTATGTGGGCTTCACTGCAGCAACTGAGCTAGAATTGTCATCCCCATTGTACAGAGCAGGAAACTGAGGTTCAGAGAGATTAGATTACCCAAAGATTCCTGTCTCATAGAAAGCAGGGCAAGGGGTTTAAATTTAGATCCCTGGTTCCAAAGCATGGCATCTTAACCACTACAATTCATGAGTATAGCCTCAAAACACATTGCAAGACACAACATGGTGTTTGCTTTGGGGGGGACTGAAGAATCTTACTGGCAGCAAGGAGGTGGGGGGAGGGGGAGAGAAGACTTCAAAAGGCTGAAAGGCAGTTAACAGGTGAAAATATTAAATATAAGGAAAGCAAACTGCTGATAGATATCATGCTGACAGGGACACAAAATGCTAAAGTAGGTGGTTGAGGACAGTGGTGAAAACACAGTGGGCAAAGAGAAAGCAGACCATCTTGGAGGTTGCAATGGGCTTTATAGAGACATGACCAATGCAGAGAAGTGGCCATAGGAAAGCAAGCCTTCCATCCTCTAGAAGTCTAACTGTGGGTGCAAGCTTTAATGGTGGAGCAGGTCCAGGGAGCAAATGTGTATGTGGGGTGGGGACTACAATCCTAGTAGCATCAGTCCTGCTGCTGTGTTGGATTATAAGCAGTTTATGAGGTGGCAGTTGGGGAACTTTTCTCAGGCTAAATCTGTCCAGCATTGTTCCGGAAAGGCAAATGAGACAAACAGTAGCAATATTCTTGAGGATTAAGAGCTTCCCCGGTTAAGACTGTGCTTTCAATATTTCAGGCAGACTCTAGCAACAACATTCACAGTTTTCCTGAAGGAATGGTGCAGACTAAGCTCCTTTGTGCATTTGTTTGCCTCAGCCCCCTCAGAGTGGGGTAGGTAGCCTCTCCTCGGGGGTGGCCAACAGATACCCAGCAAGTTCTCTGTTCTCTATATCTTCTTTCCCTCTCCCTCCCTCCCTCCCTCCCTGCCCCCCCAAATATGAATTTATCATCAAATTTACAGAAAGCTGTCACATATCCTTGTTTAAATATAGGTTTCAATAAGAACATAAGCATATTCTGGGAAACAGGAGTTGTCATCTTATTGTAAAAAGCTGTCATCCCCACTTACTGCCTGGACACAGAGAATTACCATGGATTCATAACTGTGACTTGTTAAAAGTTATATTTTCCAGTATAGATGGGTTTTCTTTTCCTCTTCAAAGAATATGACCACACATGAAGAATGAGACTCTTTCAGGTAGAGAATTCATCTGTCAGATAATTACTGGGCTGAGTAAGCTGGATCAAAGTGAGGGCATTGTGTTCCGCTAGAGGACTTTTTTTTTTTTTTTCAAAAACTAGTTGAACTACAAACAATACAAGGGCATTATTTTGCCCTATATGATGTCATTTAAATACTAAAGAGACGTTTCCCATAAATGTATGACAAGTGGTAGGATTTTTAATGACCGGTTGCAAAGAATCAGCATTCAAACCTTCATGGAAAGCAAAGAAACTTGTCAGTCTGCGTGCTACATTCTCATTTCCGCTCATGAAAGCCTTAAATTGCCTGGAGTGTAAGTTTTGTTTTGTTTTTCAATTATAATCAACTATCTTTGTAAACCTCTTCATGTTTCATAGAGCTAGTTAGGCAATTTCCCCTTAGCTGTGTCTTTGATGTGAGAATAAACATATACCAGGGTGAAAGCAGAGGTGTTCCCTATTAGACTCTCTGTCTGGATGGTTCACAGTTGCTCCAGCGAATACTAGACCAGAGAAACCACACTTCAGTGTTCTATTCGGAACCTAGATACAGTTGCTATAAGAAAAATATTTCTTCAAAAGTTTCAAGAGTGATGACATCACTGCCAAGAACATCAAAGGAGCAGTTTGGTGCTCTCAGGGACTTTGCCAAAGTGCCGACTAAATGCTGCTTAACATTCCTTTGTAATAGAGTTGAAGATGAGCCTGAAATTGTAGGGACCTCTTAGAAAGTCTGTTCATACTGCCCGTCTCCAGGTGATTGCGTCCAACTGGCTAGCATGTGGCAGTCCTGGGTTGTCTAAACATGATTCCCATGCAAGTTTTATTCTCAGAGTGTTGTGCACTGAGGGGCGAATTTGTGAAGACATAATCTCTGGACCTCCCCTGGGTATGCCAGGTAGAGATTTGTGAAGACAATAGAATCCCTGTTGGAATTCTGCTGTCATGGAACAGCAGGTTTCATTCTTGATTCATAATGCTCTTCTTTCATAAACGCTATGGAAGGGCTGAGTTGATGGCCACACGTGGAAAGAGAAACCAAAGCAAGTGTGTGCATTTGACCTTTCTTCAGCTCTCCAATTTTAATCAACCCAGAGCAATATGCATCTAGCTCACGAAAACTTTAATTTGAATATAACCATTGACTTGATTACATCTTTGTTTTAGTTGGGAATTGTTTGTTGGGAGTTAACTGAAACCCCCCTGAAATATCTTGAGCAGTTAAAGAAAAAATAGAAGGAGACTGATCAAGGGTTACTGGGGTTTCATTATAGAAATATAATTGAATCCCCCAAAGTACTGGAACCAGAAATTGGAAGGCTTCAGGACCCTCTCTCTATCTCCCTTCCCCTCTCTCACCTTTCTCATCTCCGTTTCATTACAGTTCCTCATCCTGGTTTCTTCCTAAGCATCATTTTCATTCTATCTCTGTAGACTTGTGTTCTTTGTCTGAGTGAGCATGGCTAAAAATGACTCCATACAGGTGACTCTCATGTCTCTCATTTCAGTGCCCACAGATAATACTGAAAGATCTTGCTTGAGTTCTGGATTACTAGAAGTTTGAATCAAATGTCTACTTTGATCCAGTCTATTGAGAATGGAGGAAATGGGCTGTTCCAGATTAGGTACTCTCTACAATGAAATATGGAGTCAGATTCTCAGAATAGGGGGGTTAGCTTGGGAATACATATTAAACAGTGTATTTACTTCAATACTAATTATATAGGGAATATACTCATATATTAAAAATAGAAAAATCAGGAAACACAGGCATATGAGCAAAATTAAAAGGAAAAACCTTTCATCATCCCACCACCAGAAAGTACTTTAGTATCTCAACATGTTTTCCTCCAAACATTTTTATTTGTTTTACATGATTCAATTGATCTCATATTTGTTTAGATTATACAAAGAGTGAAATCCAGTGGTCAAAAGACTTGACTCCCTCTCTAGAGCTTATTGTATAACATGAGAGATAGTCTTTTAAAATTGTAATCAATTTATTTAAAATATTTGGAAATTGTAAAAAGTATTATAAAGGAAATAATCAAGAAATTGAAGTTGAAAACATTTAAATTGAGTGGTCACAAAAAAATCTCTGCTAGGGTCACAGGAAGGTGAGAATTAGGGGACAGAAGGAGCTCACTATGATACAAGTAGGAAGAATTAGAAGTAGCAAAGCATGTATGCAAAAGACCTGAAACTGAAACTAGTTTTTGTGTTCTTAGCATTAAAAAATAAAGTAATAGCTGAAGTTTGGGTATTAGAAAGAGATCCCTTATGTTGCTATCTGGGGAACACAGTGGAACAAAGACAGGAAAGATGTAGAGTCAGAGTCTCAGAATGTAGAGGATCGTCAGTAGCTCAGGGTTCTTAAAGCAGAATGTTCTATTCTTCTGAAGAAGAATAAAGAATGTGCTGTGAGAAAAAGAGACTAAGAAGGATGGGGTCCTTTCATACTTGTGTAAGTTGGGGTGGCCAGTGAAGATAGATGGAAAAATGTCATCAGGAAGTCAGGGTGGCTGTTTTCAAAAAGGGAGCTCTTTAGTAGCCATGTTCAAATCACAACACAATTCATAGACAACGCTGGGATGATGCTCTCCCTGCCTTTTGGACATTGCTGATATGCAAACTGACCAACATATTGGAATGGACCCAATTCCTACCACTATAAGAAAAGAGTAGAAACCTCTTGGAACATTAATGCTCTCTGTACCTCTCCAACACCTTTCGGCTCTGCACCTATGCCAGTTCTACAGTTAGAGAGAGTTGTTAAGAATCGGTCATGTGGTTTATAAGTGGGGTGTGGCTCATGGCCATTGGCTGAGGAGCACGGACACCCCGTAAACTGACTCAGCTAATGTTCTGAAACCACTGACTGCCCAAAAAGTCAAGTCATTAGTAGGTGCTTCCCTGGGCTACAGTTGGGCTTGGGCTAGTGTCTCTTCTGGGGACTGTTAGAATCATAGTGAAGTGAAAAACTCACAGACCTAAATCAATCACCAGGAATAATGTGAGACAGAATGTGCTAAAATAATTAAAGCAAGCAGAAAGAATATGAGGGAAAATAGACCAGACCTTGAACTAGGCCCTTTAGGGAAAGCTTTCCAAACTAGGCCCTCCAAGCTAAGGAGAAGAGAAGCTACTTGATTAATGGTACTTAATGCATTGTACATTCTGCTGAGGAGCACTTTTAGAGATTTCAAGAAATTTGCCAACATTTTAAACATAGCATTTACTTTGGATCCACTTCGATATATTTTGGGCAAAAATATATGAGTCATGGTTAAACTATTTCATGCACAAAGCAGCTAGGTTTTTCAAGCTTTCCTAGGAGATTCTGTTCAATTCTCTGTGAAACATGGAGGTCCACCTCTGAATGGCTCCTGCAGATTGCTGCCTTCTAACAACAGCAGCAGCTCATCAGGAGGACCAAGTTAGCCGGGTCATCCCACTGGTTATCCTTGAATGGATCTGCAAAGATGCTTAATTTTTAGACTATATGGGAAAATAATTCTATTTTTAACTTTTAAATTGAATTTGAACATTCCCCTCTTGTTGGATAAGTTTTGCTTACTTTGTCACCAGCAGAATTTCAGAATATGATGAAACATTATGTCCACATGAGTGCTTGAGGTCTCCTTCACTGTAAGTGGGTGAAAGTCTTTTCCTGGCTTTCCAAGGCAGAGTTCCTTCCCTGCTACAAGTGTGATCCATGCACCCCCGTCCCCGCAGAGTGATGACCACTTTGTATTGTCACTTTTGGCTTTGTTTCCAAACAGCCTGGTGAATGCCTTTCTGTTAGTTCTAACGTGTATTGAGAATGATATTTTAGGAACAATATTCTAGGCCCTTTCTAAGTTTAACCACTTGGTTCTGGTAACAACTGTGTGACCTTGTACCCTCATAGACTCCCTACATGGTGCCAAATAAGTATCTGATGAATGAATGAGTGGACAAAGTCTAATTGTACAGATGAGAGAGGGAAAAATCTCCTTTTCTTATCTCCATCTTGTTTTTTTCTGGTGCATGTCTGGCGCATGGATGGCCAGAATGACAAACTAAGGGTCAAGCTCTGCCCTTTTTACTGAGGAGTTCCCAGTGATGGAGCTCTGCTTTGAGCTTAGCATAGTGCGAGGTTTACATGCATCTTACTAATCCCCATTAGAACTCCAAGACAAAGGTGCTATTGTCTCCATTGTGTGCGTGAGGGAAGTGTTTGGTTTAGGCTTATACAGCAAATTGGAGGAGAGCAGCATCAGGAAACCAGGTTTGTTAGCTGCTGAATCTCATGCATTTTGTAGATGCAGAAGTCTCCCAGTTTCCTTGAGAAAATTGGATGTCTCTCTCTTTAAGGTAGCATTGCCCTGGTTCTCTTCACCTTGCCCTTGGTGAAGGTTTTGTTGGTTGATGATAAACATGGACCATTCTCTAAAGAGAAGTGATGGAAAAGTCCAAACTGAGAAAATGCTGTCATGGAATGCCCTTTCTTTGCCCTGTAATGACTGGTGTGCTTCTGAGGCAAATTCAAGTCTGTTAGTTATTCTTCCAGGAGCCAGTCATTAAGGCTAAGGAAAAGGGGAGAAGGGAAGATGCCAAAACATTTTTTAATGTGATAGAGAGATTGGAATTCAGTATCTTTAAAAGGACAACACATTGATGGGTTTCCTTGATATAGATCCCAAATTTGCAGTGTTGTTGGCTTCTATAACCAAACTCTGTCATGTGTTTCATAAAGAATGGCTATTTTATTGACTATGTAGCCACACTTGTTAGAGTGCAAGCCTTATGGAACACAGTTATGCAACACAATTCTCAAATCAATCCAACATTCATCCCTGACACCCTTCTACCAAAAACAGCAACAAGAAAGCCTCAAAAGAATAGTACACAGTGGCAAGTGTTTGACCTAGCAGTTAAACCATCAATTAGGATACCAGCGTCCCGAGTCAGAGGTGCTGGCTTTAAGTTCTGTCTCTCTTCTCATTCTATCTTCCTACTAATACAGACCCTAGGAGGCAGTAAGTGATGGTTCATATAGTTGGGTTCCTGCACTCATATGGGAGACCTGGGTTGAGTTCCTGGCTTTAGCCCAGCCTCATCCCACCCAGCCTTTGTGGTTATTTGGGATGTGAACCAGCATATGGGAGCTCTCTATCTGTCTCTGTGTTTTGCTCTAGCTCTTGTTGTCACTCTCTCTCTCTAAACACACACACACACACACACACACACACACCCCTTCATGTGTCTTTTGGTAATGGAGTAAAAATCACAAGTTCCTAAAATTAGCATGAGAAATAGCTGTGATTCCTCTACAACTCTAGTCCTTCTACCTAAATAAGGCATGGATTCAAGATGGGGCTTAGAACGGCACCCGAGCTTCAGAATCCCATCAGGTAGGTTAACACCTCCTTGAGTCCATCACAAAGCTTCACATACAGCTTCACTGTGGTTCACATAGATGATGACAAGTTTTCCCCACGGTTCCAGTGCTCAGGGCTTCACATTCCCTTGACATTGGGGTTTAGGAGGAAATGATCATTCGAAGCAAAACTCTTGTAGACTTGTACATTGGGTATTAAATGTTTCCACCAAGCCACAGCATTCTTTTCGCTGGCATTTTATGCTTAATGGTTACAAAGATCCAGCTTCCCATGTGCTGAGATCAGCAAGTTTTTGCTGGAAAACCTAGAATGTGTCAAGCACCATGGTAGGTCTGAAAGGAAGTCACAGTGCCATCCTCAGAGAGCTTCAATCTGGTTGTGTAAACCTGATTTTTACATGGATATAAAACAATATCTAGCAATAGAGAGAAGTTCAGACTATAGCCAAATAGTAAGTGGGGGCTGGTTGACATTTTCTGAAAAAGACTGGAAATACCATCGAATTTGGGGACCAGAGAACCGGCGAGGAATTGCTCTCACCTCCAACTACTGTGATTAGCCCGAATTTGCTATTCCAGGCTCACTAACATTTTTGAATCAAGTCAATAGTCCTGTCTCTTGGGTTGGTCTCTTTCTAATGCTGTGTATCCCTAAGCAGCCTGTCTTTAAGCAGCCATTAGTAAAATGACCTGAGAAATTTAACAGATGATGAGACCAAGATATTCATTTAAATATCTGGGCAGTGACAAATTCTGTTCTTGTGTTTGTGCCTGGTTGAGAGAGAGAGAAATCGACCTGTAGAAAAAAAAATGTGACCTATGGACTGAATTTTTACCTTTGTGTGGCACATGCCCTGTTTCTAGGGCAATGCAGGAGACAAAGAATGCATTTATTTTGTGTAACAGGATAGGGGGCAGGGGAAGAAACAGAAACCAGAGGATTGTGCAATAATGGCATTTTCAAATCTCTCCAGGAAGTTTATGTTTCGAATCCTTTGGAAGAATGCAGTGTAAATGTTTAAAAATGAACAATTTGCTAAGGGACCCCAGCCCTAGTTCTGCTGTGTTCTGGGTTTTCTTTGTAGGCATTCTTGGCTCCTCCATGCCTAGCCCTTGGGGCAGGCAGGCCCTGAGCCTATCTGTACCTTCCCCCTTGGCAGAGACCACAGGCCTCAGATAGCACAGAGGAGTTCAAATAGAAGAATGAAAACAAGGACAAGGGGGAGAAGAAACAGTTTTCTGGGTTTCAGCGAAGCAAAGCAGTGATTCCTGTGTTACAGACAAACCAGACTGGACTCACTGCAGCCCTTGTATGGTTAGACAAAGCATGCTATTAAATGCAGAATCTCACAAATGAAACCCCAAAATTGGGGGATGCAGATTTATCATACAAAACAAAACAGCTTCTCAGTCCACCCAAGTAATAAGAAAATGTAAATATTGGGGTGGAGTGCAGATTTGAAGTCTTTGCATTGTATCTCTAGCTTAATCATCTGCAATTTTCCCTTTATGCCAGGGATGATTTGTAGAGTATGGCTCAGAACTCTCTCTGGGCACTTAGTAAATCTTTTTGACTGGCAGAGTGACCTTCTATCTCTTCCCTTTCTTACACTGGAGCCTCAGGGGTGATGTCCTGAGCATTCCCCATCAGCCTCCAACCAATGATGTCACCTCCTCCCCACCCCCCCGCTGTCCATCCCTGAGAGTCCCATGTGCCCTTTCTCTGCATGTGCAGTGTATCTTCATTCTATTGTCCTTTCATCTTGGGTGTCCGTGCCCTCTGTGTCCAGAGCAGTGTCAGCATATGGCAAGAGGAAGGCGAAAAGGAATTCCGAAAGCAGAATGGTTAGTGATTAAAAATCAAGACTTGGAACTGGCACTGTGGCATAGAGGTAAAGCCACTACCTGCGATGCCAGCATCCCATCTGGGCACTGGTTCAAGTTCTGGCTGCTCCACTTCCAATCCAGCTCCCTGCTAATGTGCCTTGGAAAGCAGCAGAGGATGGCCAAAGTGCTTAGACCCCTGCACCCATGTGGGAGACCTGGAAGAAGCTCTTGACTTCAACCTGGCCCAGCCTTGGCTGTTGCTGCCTTTTGGGGAGTAAACCAGCAGATGTAAGATCTCTATCATCTCTCTGCAACTCTGACTTTTAAATAAATAAAAATAAATCTTTAAAAAAAATCAAGACTTTGGAATCAGGCCTCAGCTGGTATTCTGCTTCCGTATCACTCCTGTGTAATCTTAATGCCAGGAGCCTCGATTTCTTCACTTATAAAATGTGGATAAGAATGCATACCTCAGAGAGCTGTGAGAAGGTTCTCACAACACTATACCTGTGTAAAATAAGTATTAAATGCATAGCTATGAAGTGCAAGTCGTTGCTGGGCATTAAGCACTTCTGTATTGAGGGCTTCTCCCTCCTCAAAAACATAATTTAAATTGTATTTTGGATTGTGTTTGCATAAAGATAAATTGAAATTATGCATTAAGACATTTCTTTCATCTAAAAGCCCACTTTCTTCCTCTCTTTTCCAATAAATGAGTATATTATGTAGAGCCCTGAGGCGAGTATGGCCCCTAGCACTGTGTCTATGCTATAGTGCCTAATGGGGAAGCCAGCCCTGGGTGCAAAATATGATTGGCAGATCCCTCTCTGCCTTCTCAATGTTAGTCATTGCTCTCTGGAAGTTGTTGTCTCCCTCCTTCTCAGAACAGTCTCCCCACCTCCTCCCTTCTTCCCCAGCCACCCACACGCTCCACACTGTGGAGATCCCGGCTCAGCTAATACTGCACCCATGCCTCCTAGGCTACACCCATGCCTTCATTTCCCTACTTCTGGTGAAGTCTTATTCCCTTAGGGCTTTATTCTTGTTTTGGTAAACTACCATTGAATTTTCTGATAAACTATTTCTCTTTGAGTATCAACGACTCACTTCCTCATCTAAGGCTTTTACAGTATTTTACTTTGATTAGGAACTTTAAGAAACCCCATACCATAGCTCAAAACCAGGCAAGCAAATACTTCCAAGCAGAGATTTGAGAATCATTTAGATTGTATTGTGCCAGTAGCTTGGTGCCCACTGCATCTGTTCATTCAGTGGACCTTGTTGATGTAACTGTGATTAGAAGCTTCTAGAAGGTATGAAACAGCATACCCTCAAGTTTCTTTTTGTAAAGTGTTATGTTCAATAGGGTTCTAATGGGTTATTTTTTATTTTTGTAATGCTTTTTAACTTTTATTTAATAAATATAAATTTCAAAGTACAACTTTTGGATTATAGCAGTCCCCCCCCATAACCTCCCTCCCACCAGCAAACCATCCCCTAATGGGTTATTTTTAATGCTTATTTATTTTAATCCAGTTGAATGAGTAACAGAGAAAGAGAGAGATTTCATCTAATGGTTCACTTCCCAAATGCCCACAATAATCACGTCTGGCCCAGGTCAAAGTCGGGAGTCAAGAACTCCATCTGGGTCTTCCACATGGTTGGCAGAGACCCTAGCACTTGAGCCGTCTTCTGCTGCCTTCCAGGACACATTAGCAGCAAGTTGGATGAGAAGTGAAGCAGCTAGAGCTATAACCAACACTATGCTGACCTGCAAAGCCCAGCCCTTAAGGCATTTCTCTCTGTCTCTCTCTGTCTCTCTCTGTCTCTCTCTGTCTCTCTCTTTTTAAAAGATTTTATGTATTTAATTAAGAGGTAGAGTTACACTGAGAGAGAGAGACAGGTCTTCTATCTGCTGGTCACTCCCCAAATGGTCACAACAGCTGGCCTGAGCCAATCTGAAATCAGGAGCCAGGAGCTTCTTCCAGGTCTCCCATGCAGTACAGGGACCCAAGGGCTTGGCCCATCTTCTGCTGCTTTCCCAGGCCATAGCAGAGAGCTAGATTAGAAGAGGAGCAGCCAGGACTAGTACCTATGCCCATGTGGGATGCTGGCACCACAGGTGGAGGATTAACCCACTGCACCACAGTGCCGGCTGCGAGGCATCTCTTTGATACTGATGGAATCACACATCACTTCTGTTCCCCATCTCAAGCCCCTCTTCCATCTTTGTTTAGTGGTGACCTTGCATCATATATACAGTGTCCAAAGACAAACCTGACTCCCAGTGCAGTCACTTTCTGAGTTCAGAGACAATCATATTTCTAAAAGAGGGAATTATGATCCAGAGAAGGAGAATATCTTGCCTAAAGTGGCAAGGCAAGTTAACGGCAGAATCAGGACTAGATCCTAGGCCTGTCAGTACACAGATGATGAACATGTAATCCTCAGGGCCTATGGTACCACTTACTACACAGCTCAGGCTCTGCAGTGGGAAAAACTGGTTTCATTCCTGGCTTCTTTGCTTACAATGTGTGTGGCATTGAAAAGTTATTCAATCTCTAAACCTCAGTTTTCTCATCTGGAAATGAGAGGAGAGATTCTTAGAGTTGTGAAGGTTCTCAGAGTTGTGAGAAATAAATCAGAATTAAATGAGCTGTGGCACAGTGCCTAGCAAAAAGCTCTCAATAAATGACTTTGCCATCCTTACTATTATTGTTCCTATAGCTTTCCTAATTTTGTTCCTGCCTGTACAATCTTGGTGGCCTAAAGAAAGCCTTAGTGCTGCTCCCCAAAAGTGTGTGCCGCCCAGGCAGTGACCAGAGCAGTAGGGAGAATCTGGCAGAACAGGTTCTTTTCAAAGTGGTGGAAAATAAATCAAAGGCAATAACCCAAACCTGGAAAAAGAATGTAGTCCTTTGTTTGTTCTTCCTAGTTGTAAAAGAACCTTAAAAATGCAGCTAATGCTGAAGTAAATCAGAAGCAACATGGTGGACCCTCTAGTGTGTGTTAAGTACAGAGGGTGGCAGTGTTGAGTTCCTGCTGGATATAGCAATGGTCGGCAGTGTCCCGCAATCAATCAGTAGGCAAGATGAGGAGTCAGGGACTCAAGCAGAGAGCAGAGATTGAGGCGGTGGAGGCTTCACATACAGGGACAAAGGATGCCCTGTCTCTGGCTGCAAATTGTTCAGCACTGAATGTAAGTCTCAGGAAACTTGCTTAGACTTCTTGGTTAAAAGTCACAGGAGCACAGTTCATACTGGCTCAAGCAAAAAGGGGTACTTCATTATAATGATGTTACAGGGCACCGAAAGGAAGCAGAGATGCAGAGTTGACCTGGGACTGGAATCAGTCTCCAGATGGTATCAAAACAAGTGTCCTCCTCTGTGCTTCATCCTTTTCTCTGTACACAGACAAACCTCCTCCATGGCTCTGGTAAATGGACTAGAACAACAAGTTGTAAATTTTGTGAACCACTATACAGCTGCCTCAAAGAGAGCCAGGCCTCACTTCTCCAAGTCCAGAATTCTTATGGAAGGAACTGGCCCACCCTGGGCCAGATTCCTTTTTCTGATTAGCAACAGCAATGGTAAAGCATTAAAAGCCATTTTACCAGCATAGCATATCTACCATTACTGTAAACCACCTATAAAGTGGCAAAAACGCAGATAAAGAATGACTGATACATGCATTGATGATCTGAAAGACAAGGAAAAATGTTCACATTGGGCTGGATGTTGCATCTGGGCCGTTCACAGATCCCTCAGTGTCTTACCTGAGACCTAAGATGTCTCTGTGCTCCCTGTCCCTGAACCCTTCACATTAGGTGACCTATGGCTTTAAGAAGCTAATTCCAGCAGAATAGACTGGAAATGACACAGACTTTAGATCTTCAAGTCGAAGCTCATGTCCATCACTTACTAACTCTGTGACTCTGAGCAAGTTACTTAGCTTCTCTGAGCCTTGGTTTCCTTATCTAGAAAATAAGTGTAATAATACCTGTCTAATGGGATTGCTCTTAAGATTAAGGGAAATAAAATAACCCTATTTAAAATCATTGGCATACATTATATACTTAGTTATATTCATTTCCTTTTCTTAATTAGGCTACCTGGAATTCTTTCTGAAGGGTGAGGGAATGATGGGGAGAGGAAAGAAGAAATGATAGAATTTTCTACCTGGAAAATATCCTCTGCCTTAGATATTTACAATTATCCAGAGAAAACATTAAATAATTTAAGTGGAAAGCAACACTGGGAAAGCCACATTTTGATAGACGCAGTCTCCCATTTCAGGGACAAATTGACAAGAATCAGAGACTACCAATGAATGTTTCATGTTTCTTATTAACTTATTAGCCTGACTGTACAGCCTTAAACCTCTGCAATTTTTAAGCTTCATCAAGTACAATCTGATCGCTGTGAGAGTGAATGAAGTACTTTATTATTCATGGACTATAGATATGTTGCTGTGTTAGAGGTGTGCTCCCCTTTTAGAAGAAATAAGCCATGCATGTTTTATAAACTATAGTGTATTGAATTGTTATTACAGCAAGCCCTACACTTAACTTTTACATGCATTACCTCATTTCTACTGTGAGTTATGTGCTATTGTCCCCATTTTCCTGATTAGGAAATAGAGGCTAAGGTAAGTACAGTGCCAAGGTCATATAGCACTCAGAGACAGAATTACAATTTGAGATTGGCTCAGTATGTTTCTGAAGCCTGTGCTGGTAACATGGCCACAGAACCATCTCTTGGCCTCATAGTTTCGGTTATGAGACAGGCAACAAAGAAGGGAATCTCCAGGAGAGTGTGTATTTGGGATGTCTCATCTGATAAATGATAATCTCATGATGTGTTCTGTGTGTCCACACAACTTTGCTACAGGGACATGAAGGCAAAGCATTGAAATTATAGGAAGAAAAATAGATGGACAACAGACCATCTCCTTGAACATCAAAACTAGTCCTATTACTTACTTAGGGACAAAAGAGGTGAAGGGGTGAAAAAGGGAAGTGGAAACTCTTTCCCAGCTTTAGACTTGCTGGTGTTTCAAGTCTTGATCAAATTAGTGTGTGTTCTGATCATCGATTGCTGCATAGGGTTGCATGTGTGTGCATGTGGAGTATTTTAGTCTGTTCCAGAAAACAACAATGCTCTAGTGATTAATCCTAGGGTTTAAGAATAGCTCCTCATGATATTTAAAGATGTCTTCATCCATTGACTTATGTACTGATCATAGGAACCACTGTGATCTTTCACCTACTTAATCTGCTCTTCCAGAAACATTTGACCGTGTTCTGCTTATGCTGCTATAAGTTTCATTATAATACAGACTGGGCTTCATTTGTGCTTTTCTTTTTTACTGAACCTTGTTTGTAAATAGAAGAAACATTTACTATTGCATTATGTTTGATTAGAGTTAACTGGATTGATAGCTCATATTTCACTTTCTATTCCCTTCTGTCTTTTAGCTCCAAGGTTCCTTGAAAAGAAAGCAGGTAGTTAGCCTGTCTCCTGCCAACAGCAAGCTGCCCAATGGCTTTGTTGACAACTCATTCCTCGATATCAAAAGAATTCGTGTTGAGGAGAACCTCTCTGCAGGACAAGGTGGCCTCCAAGTAAATAATGGACAAAATCAGATTATGTCGGGGACCTTGCCTATGAGCCAGCAACCCCTGAGGAAGGCTAACACCCTGCCACCCCATACACATTCTCCTGGCAGTGGTATGTTTAACATGGGCTTAAAGGAGGTGAAGAAAGAGCCAGGAGAGACTCTGTCTTGCAGTAAGCACATGGATGGTCAAATGGCCCAGGAGAATATTTTTTCAAATAGATTTGGAGAAGACTCTGGAGAGCAGCTGATGGATCCTGAGCTGCAGGAACTGTTCAATGAACTCACCAACATCTCTGTGCCTCCCATGAGTGACCTTGAGCTGGAGAACATGATCAATGCCACCATAAAGCAGGATGACCCATTTAACATTGACTTGGGTCAGCAAAGCCAGAGGAGCACCCCCAGGCCCTCCTTGCCCATGGAGAAGATAGTGATCAAAAGTGAATACTCACCTGGCCTGACTCAGGGCCCCGCAGGCTCTCCACAGTTGAGGCCCCCATCAACTGGGCCTACATTCTCCATGGCCAATTCTGCTCTTTCCACATCATCTCCAGTCCCTTCAGTCTCTCAGAATCAGGTTCAGCCTCAGACAGCCTCAGGAGCCAGCCGGGCCCTGCCAAGTTGGCAGGAAGTATCCCATGCCCAACAGCTCAAACAGATAGCTGCCAACCGTCAACAGCATGCCCGGATGCAGCAGCACCAGCAGCAGCACCAGCCTACCAATTGGTCCAACCTGCCCTCTTCCACTGGACCATCCCCAGGTCCATTTGGGCAGGAGAAAATCCCCAGCCCTTCTTTTGTGCAGCAACCATTCAGCCCACAGAGCTCATCTATGCCTGGGGTGGCTGGCAGCAGCAACCAGTCAAAAGTAATGGCTAACTACATGTACAAGGCCAACCCCTCAGCTCAGGGTGGGCATCTGGATGTGCTCATGCAGCAAAAGCCTCAGGATCTCAGTCGAAGTTTTATGAACAACCCACATCCAGCCATGGAGCCCCGTCACGGCACCACCAAGCCTTTATTCCACTTTAACTCAGATCAAGCAAACCAGCAGATGCCTTCTGTTTTGCCTTCCCAGAACAAACCTTCTCTCCTACACTATACCCAACAGCAGCAGCAACAGCAACAGCAGCAGCAACAGCAGCAGCAGCAGCAGCAGCAGCAGCAGCAGAGCTCGCTTTCAGCTCAGCAGCAGCAGCAACAGCAACAACAACAACAACAGCAACAACAACAACAACAGCAACAACAACAACAACAGCAACAGCCAGCATCCCAGCCCACTCAGCCTTTATCAAGCCAGCCTTTGCTAAGGTCACCCTTGCCGCTTCAGCAGAAGATCCTGCTTCAGAAAATTCAGAATCAGCCCGTCACAGGACTGGGGTATCAAGTCACCCAACAGCACAGACAGGTAAGAGCCCGCCTCTTAAACACTTAAACACCAGTTAGCTTGATCATCATGCTTTGGGTACCATTACATTTGTGTTGGCACAGGGTCAAGACCAAAGATAGTAGTTGCGTTGATGGATTCAGGTGCAGACCTTATAAAGTCTAGGACTTTGGACTTAGGGAGTCCAGAGATAGAGGCTAATATTTTCTTTATAGCATTACTATCATTGGGATCTATAATGATCAAAGGTTCTCACTTACTAAGAGGGTTGCATTATTAAACAAAACAAAACAAAAGACTATTACATCATAACTCATGTCTTTAGTGATACATCCAGCTGTGAATCAATTTTTGACATGCCTGAAGTTCATTCACCCAACCAGTCCCTCAGTCATTAAGTCAGTCCACATCTACAGTTCCTGAGCACCTACTATATGCAAGATGCCATGATTATGCTCAGTTTTGGAATAAGGGAAGGCCAGAGGTGATGGAGAATTCAGTGACTGATCTACACCTACACCAACCTACTGCAGTTTCTAAATGACCAATCCATGATGACATATCTGCTCTGACTTCATGGGGTACCTGTGGACTATCATTCCTATTTTGGATGTGATCCCTGTCTCAAAGTCTGAAGAGGTGATACATACTTTAACAACTAGCATTTTAATAGCAGATAGAAAGAGTAATGGTATGAGAGCACAAGACTGGGCATCTTACCCAGCCAGGGGAAGTTAGGGAAGGATTCTGGAGAAAGCACTGCATGAGTTACAGTGTCTGTGTGTTAAAGGATGAAATCATCATGATAAACCTGTGGTTGCCTGATGTCCTTTGGTTAACATAAAACAAAGGTTTAGTTCAGCCCCAGATATGAACAGTACAAAGAGGTCACCCTGTTTCCCCAGAGCACATACTGGTGAGTAAGCCGGAAACCCCAGGGAACTTGAAAAAGGAAACTCTTCCTGGAAGAAAGGAAGGAAGGTTGAATTTTGCTCTGTGCATGTAATTTGACAAGTCTACATTATCAGTCCAAACACAAAGACAGCACATCAGCCCATTATGTGTCAAAACAGTATGTCAGGACAGTACTCATTAGACGGTGCAAAGCCTAATTCCAATAGCATTCCTAGAGTAGTTTTCATGGCTACTGCCCAGAAATGAATGCCACGAGCACCACAGACTGTGTCCAAGCTAACCTTTGCCCTAGATGTGGGCCAAGAGAAAACTAGACTCAACAAGGATTCTAAGGCTATGTACCAAGTAAAGCTTTCAGCTGTTACCCAATTTTAAGTTTTTTTTTAAATTGTAGATTATAGAGAATGGATTTGGAATAGAATCATATATTTTAACATGAACAATTTAAGAATCATTTAAAAACATTTTGGAACCACATTCTAATGCAAAAGGTAGGCATTTTGATTTGGATGATTGTAGGTTCAAATTCTTATTCAGACGTTCCAAGCTGTACAACCTTAAACAACTCACTGAATTTCTCCTAGGGTTCACTGAGTATGATATAATTCTCAGCCCAGAGTTTAGAATAAATTGGCTATTGTGATTGTCATAGAAAGAGCAATAAGTAATAAAAGTATTATTTTTATTTTTAAAATTATATTTATTTTCATTTTATTTGGAAGGCAGAAGGACAGAGAGGGTAATAGAGAGCTGCTACACATTGGTTCACTCCTCAGATGCTCACAATGGCCAGGCTACAGACAGAGCCAGGAACTCATTTCCATCTCTTACATGGTTAGCAGGAACCCATGTATCTAAGTTATCACCTCCTGCCTCCTAGGGTGACCATTAGCAGGAATCTGCATCAGATCAGAGCAGCCAGGACTTGAACCAGAAACTGTGAAATGGGATGAAGGTATCCCAAGCAGCAACCTAACTTGCGTGCCAAATGCCTGCCCCCAAAATATTTTTAAACAAACACTTCTGTTTTATAGGAGAAGCACTGGAACAATTCCAAATTCTAACATAAGCAGTATTAGGGAAGTAAAACAGAACTATTTCTAATTTTTCCAGTGTTCAATAGTATGGTAAGTGCATAGCAATTTACACTCCCTGGGCCAGGTCTTGTAATCACAAAAATGAAAATTAAAAATAATGAGATAGTAAGGAATTAGCCTTTATTGGGTGCCTACTGTATATTACTGGCATGACTGTCATCTCCCTTATTTTTGATATCTCTTTTCACCTATGTGAGGGAAATACCATTATTCCACTATTACAGGTATAAGAAATGAGGCACAGAGAAGTTCAATAATTTTCCCAAGGTTACACAGATAATAGGTAGCGGTTAGGATTCTGATGATCTACTCCGAAGCCTATGCTTTCAGCCACTAGGATACACAGCTCACACATAGGATGTATTGAAACATGAATAACCACTGGTGAATCATTGTGGGATTCTTATAAGCGGGATTTCTTCTATTATTGAGCCCTATGTACATAAGTTACATAGGACATTGAATCTCTAACCTTCAGAGCTGGTAAAGAAAGAGACATTTTAAAAAAAAATCTGTGTGATAGTTGACCTGAGGATAAACATCATGGAGCTAACCAAAGGAAATAATAACAGGGAATATAGGTAATATATAATCGTTGATGCCTCGTAGGCTCTTTGCAGGGAGGGGTTCCTTGACACCTCCAGCATGCTATGTCATGTCTCTGCATATCCCACTAATATCAGCAACCATGGCCAACTCCTGATCTCTTAGTCTATATTTGAGTTTCCAGGACCCAAGCACACAAATGGGTGCTGACAGCCAAATCAATCATCTTCCAATGCCTTAGGTAAATGTTTTATATTTCCCAATAAATATGACACTTATGATGACCAAGATCATGTTCATCTCTTCAAGAAGGCTCTTAAAGAGTCATGAAAGTGGTGGCAGCATATCAAAATAGCTCTTCTATAGAAGCAGAGAATGACTATCCCTGTAAAGCTTTGCCTCATGTTTTAGATTGAACCATATTGTCCCTTCCAGCCCAACGATCCAATTGGTATGATTTTATTTTATTTTATTTTATTTTATTTATTTTTTTTTTTTGACAGGCAGAGTGGACAGTGAGAGAGAGAGACAGACAGAAAGGTCTTCCGTTGCCGTTGGTTCACCCTCCAATGGCCGCCGCAGACGGCGCGCTGCGGCCAGCGCACCGTGCTCGTCCGATGGCAGGAGCCAGGAGCCAGGTGCTTTTTCCTGGTCTCCCCATGGGGTGCAGGGCCCAAGCACCTGGGCCATCCTCCACTGCACTCCCGGGCCACAGCAGAGGGCTGGCCTGGAAGAGGGGCAACCGGGACAGAATCCGGCGCCCCGACCGGGACTAGAACCCGGTGTGCCGGCGCCGCAAGGCGGAGGATTAGCCTGTTGAGCCACGGCGCCGGCTTTATTTTATTTTTAAAGATTATTGTTTATTTAATTGAAAGGCAGAGTTACAGGGGGGAAGAGAAAGAGAGAGAGATCTTCTGTTCACTGGTTCACTCCCCAAATGGGCCACAATGGCCAGGGCTGGGCAGGGCTGAAGCCAGGAGTCGGGAGCTTCTTCTAGGTCTCCCAGATGCGTGCAGGAGCCCAAGCACTTGGGCCATCCTCCACTGCTTTTCCAGATGTGTTAGCAGAGGGCTGGATGGGAAGTGGAACGGCCGACTCTCAAACTGGCACCCAAATGGGATGCCAGCACTGCAGGCAGAGGCTTAATCTGCTATACCACAGTGTCAGCCCCAAGGTATTCAGACACCCATGTGTCTGAGTCTTAAGCAAATATGCTAGAGCTCCACAGTCAAGTAAATATTTTTAAAAGGTGTATTTGTTTATTTATAATTCAGAATGAGAGAGAGAGAGAGACAGAGAGAGAGATCTTCATCCGCTGGTTCACTCCTCAAATGGCTGCAACTGCTGGGGCGGGGCCCAGCTGAAGCCAGGAGCCAGGAGCTTCTTCCTGGTCTGCCATGTAGGTGTGGGGGCCCAAGCACTTGGTCCATCCTCTGCTGCTTTATCAGGCACATTAACAGGAAATTGGATCCGAAGTGTAACAGCCGGGACTGGAATCAGTGTCTATGTGGGATGCTGGCACTGCAGGTGGTGGTTTAACCCACTGTACCACAGTGCTAGCCCCTGAGTATTACCCCCTTGAAAGCATTTACCTTAGGGGGTCGTACACATTCTGATAATGGTGCTATTGTTCAAGGCAACTATGGAATTTTCTTTGGGGATTGTCTTCAGAGCTTAGAGAACATTTAGTAGATTATTACCAACACACTAATGTTCACCCTGTCAGGGTGATTTTTGAAAAGACCAAGCTGGGTAGTGTTATTTTGGGTCAAAAATAAGGAATAATTATTATATGACAAAGATGCCTTTCAAGTGTGGTGTGTGAAGTTTCTTTGAAGGCAACAGAGAAAATAAATGAATTGCTTCTCAAATGGTAATTTCTAGAGACGATTTTACATTTTTTGTGTATTTTTCTAAAGTTTTTTCTGATTCTTATTTCCTCACCCAGTATTTAGGCAAGTATTCTCGACTCAGACAGAGTAGTTTCCACTCTGCCCTCCATAGCGGACAGGTTCAAATGTATATTCTCATGCCAGAACTGCTCAGTCTCCGTTGCTCATGACTGAAGTAGCGGGTAGGGGCAGGGATTAGGAAGTAAGCAATGTTTAAATTTATCAACCAAAGCATCCAAAATGAAAACACTGGCCATGTATTTTTTTCTGCTTGTCATACTCACTTTGTGTCAAACCTAGGAAGATTTACTATGGGATTTGCTAATTGGAGCCCTTTAGCCTTGGAAATGGTAGAAATCTTAGCTCTCTGCTACAAAATGGGAGACTGAATGTGTTCGTCCGTTGTCTGCCATTTACCCAAGAGATGTGCAAAGATGGCCTTTTTACCTTTCAGAACCCTGAACCCTGACAGCTCCACATGCTCAGGCAGAGACTGAATTTGGGGAATTCTTATGCCTATCTCCCTTTACTGTATACTCACCCTTGTTCTCCTAGATGTGAATGATGCCCAAGGGATGGCTGCAGCATAATTGAATTGTTGGATATGTTCTTATTGTTCCATGCCTGGGGTAGTTTTAATATTTTCTTCAGAGACTGGGAGAACAAATAGTATTTGGTGTTTTTCAAAATGTCTTCAGTGGACTCATTTCGCTAATATTTGAGGCTTGGCAAATGGAGATCCCTCTTGGCTATAATTTTCTTCTCTTCCTGTGAGGGTTATGGGAGAGGGCAGGAGAGGGATGCTGTAAATGCATTTCTGAGTTATCCACAAGTCACCAAACAGTTGTTAAGGTATGAAGGAGTTACTGGTCAACCAGGACTTATGTGGGTTCAATCCAAAAGTGCTTTCCTCTTGAACATTCTTTTTTAGAGTTAAATAATCTGTCACTTAAAAAGTATGATTTTCTTTTCTAACACTGGATCTGTATATTTGGATTCTATATTTGGTTAAGAATGCTCCCATCTCTGAAACTTCTAGGAGGGAAGGCAGCCAGTGAATGGATGGTTTGTTATGACTGAAACATAAATTTGTACATTTCCTCTTCAGTTTAAAGCCAAGTTCTTCAATCATATGTTGAAAACCTCACTGTACTCTCTCCACCTAGCCAAGCTTATCATTCACTAATCTGTGTCAATTCTTCATGCAAATCAGGCAAGTCTTGCAATGGCCTCCTCCACATTTCTTTAAGGTAATATAGATCATCTTAAAGATACATGCTCAGAATTTTGTTTCCAAATCGGTCTGGGTGGTAGTGGAGGAATTACAGTAGTTCTTATATAATTACAATAGTCATATCTCTAAATTTTTATAGTTGTCCAGGGGAAGTGTCAGAAAAGATAGGAACCTTGTATCAGCTGGGAATACCCTTTCTCATGGGAAGATCATCATGAATTCAATGTTTTACAATGGTATAACATCCTTTCCACCGCTTTCCTGGAGACTGGCACTTAGCTGAAGAGTCATCCAATTAAGCTAACGCCAAAGCCTGGGTTTAGAGGTTAGAACCCAGTTAGAAGAGGTCAGGAAAACGAAGGGCACCAAGCCAAAGTCTTAAAGAAGATGTAAAACAAAAGCATTCGGTAGATCGTATATTCAGCATCCAAGAATGAGACCAAAAGATTGTGACAAACTTGTGACTAGGGCTGAACAGAAATGACACAAAGCTTAGAGTGAAGATGGGATAGAGATACAAAAGTTGCTAGATGATCATACAAATCACCATGGACTGTTTGGTGACTTCTCTGACTTACCTTGGCTACATCTAGGCAAAAGAGAATGAGCCTGATACAGACATATTATGTGTTGTCAATGGAGAGATAGGAGCACTATTTTTATGTTGTCATTTTATCCATCATTTAAATTTACAAAGAAAACAAAAATTGTTTTTAATACTCTATGAAACTAGTGCTTAGACCAAGAAGTGAAGTGAATTTCCAGAGACATATAATTGGTACTAAGCAATCTTAATTGGAAAATTTAGAAAGAGGGATTTTGTGGAGATTTTTGCTCATCTGCTGTTGTTTTGCTTGTGGGTTGGTTGGTTTTAATGTTGGTACCTGCTCAGTACCATACACAAATAATACAAATGGCAGGTACTAGCCACTTTTTACAGATGAGGATGTGGAGACTCAGGAAGCCAAATCACTTACTGAGAATTGTAGTTAGTATTGACCTGTGAATGTAGGGCTGCCCAAAACCATGCTGCATAAGGTAAACATTTAAGGTTTGGGTTATGCTACCAGGGCCTTTCTTGTGGTTTGTATTTGAAATTTAACTTTTCTGTTCATTCTCAGGCAAAATCACTACCTGAGCTAGAATTTAAGTCAATTCTGAATGCAGGGAGGGATCTTCAGTCAGATTCACTGAACTTGACATGTCTGTATCCAGAAATCCCTAAGTTTCCTGATTTGCCCTACTGGGAACCATGAATGAGAGATTCCAGGCTAAATTGAGTACTGTATCATTCTTAATTCTGGCAACAGCTTCTATTCATTCATTCAAGAACTATTTGTCGAGAGCCTCTTATGTGCCAGGCACAAGTCTGTATATTTGTGCTACAACTGAGAACAAAGATGAAGTTGTAGTGCAAGAAGAGAAATATAAAATTTTTAAAGTACTTAAAAATTAAATAACCAGATTTTTTTTCAAACTGAGCTATTTTCAACATATCACAGGCTTCTTTTTGCTTCTGTTGCTAGGCTGATTTGCAACTGGGCTTTTTAGAACCTCTGATCCCAGCTAAAGATGGAAAAAAGACCAAGGAACTGGGTTTCCAATTTAATTTTTAAAGCAAAAGATTCTGAAGTTTTGTTAGATTATTTAAATGATAAAGAAAATTCATTCATTGTCTTTTTTCCTTAACAACATCCACTAGAATTTCAGAATCCTGAAAGTGTCTCAATAAGGTGAAGCTATATCTTGTTTTCACTGATTCATATGATGAAAATGTATTGACCTAAATGTGCTAGGAACTAGGGATTGAGGATTAAACAACTCCCTTTGCACCTAGTTGGTCTGAAAGATTAGGAAAACCTGGTCTATCCCCCAGTGATCTTTTGATTTGAAGGAAATATCTGTTCATACAACTTCTAGGTTTCCCATTGGATATATATGCTACTTTGTCCTAATCCTTTGCAAGAAGCACAGAAAAGCAGTCAATGGCTTCCCTCTATTATGCTTGACTCAATTTATTGCTTAGCTCTCTGTAATAACTGAGTAAAAATCATATGGGCATTTTCTCCTAAGTCAACCAGTTAAAGTTCAATTTTAAATATGCTCTTTTAACCTTTTGCAGAATAGAACTCTGTTTGCTAGATATTCTACTTTCTTTTTTATTTTGTTATCCTAGTATGCAGTGGATCAAAGCACAATGGAGTGAATCAGTGTAAATCAACAATCAACTCCTGTATCCCTCAATAAAGAAATAAACACAAGAAGAAGAACATGTTAGCCTGGGGATCATAATACATAGGGTTCAACTCCACGGTTAGGGAATGGCTTCTATTATTCTCATTCCAAGGTCTTTGTCTGTGTGTCACATCCATCAGTAAGAGCTGTGCATTTAAAGCATTAGTGGGTAATTTAGCCTGTTGAATACCAAGTTTCCAACCAGAGAAAGAAAGGGTATAGGGTTAAGAAATAGATTTGATCCTGAAGATGGAAATGCAAGAGGGTTAATGGAAAATCTGACAGATATGTAACTGTAATGTGCATTAATGTAGGTGACTCAAACAATCCCCTTTGCACCCATTCTAATTAGTTTTGTCTTTTCTAATCAGATGTCAGTTGCTATCAGTTTGGTAGAAAAGAATGGTGGTTTCTTTTTGTGAAATAGAAGTGAAGCAAAAAACTCCCTTATTTAGCCTGTGCACTAATCAGCAAATTTGCACATTAATGGTTAATTAAAATCAGGAACAAAGACTTGAGATTCAGAAGGTGTTTACTATAAGGAATTCAAGGTTTGAAACAAAAGACTGTACAAATGTTTAGACTACTAAGATCAGAGAGATGTAATGTGAGTGAATCATCTTACTCTTTTACATAGTGTTTCAAGCAGAGGAGACCCAATTTACACACACACACACATACACACACACGCTGCTTAGGCAGCTGTCGGGATACTAATTAAAAAAAAAACTCTGGCTATATATATGCATTTGATGCAATGAATTTGAACAATAAAGCAGTGCCTTATTGTCTAAGCAATAAATTGAGTCAAGCATAATAGAGGGAAGCCATTGACTGCTTTTCTGTGCTTCTTGCAAAATAAAGTTTTCAAGGTCCCTAAGAATGAAAAAATTGGTTGATCTGTTCCTCCTTCTTTCTACTGCTAATTCACTCCACCCAGAATCACTAGCATGTTCCACTTTGTTTTACACAGAAGCTGTAGTTCTCCACCTTTAGGATACAAGAACTTCATAAACAATGAGCTTTTTAGTCCCTACTGCTTGTATTTTGCAGGTCTGTGAGTGAGCACAGAAAAATGTGTGCCTCACTTTGAGTCTTTGGTTCACATTTCTACTGTGTCTCTAGAACTTTGTCTAATTTTGTCTTACTTTACCTGTACCCTGTCTCCATTCACTCTTCCTCTAGGCCAGTTATGAACCAACCTCTTTCCCCAGCCTTCTTAAGATCTGTTCCATGGCAGGTATTGGAATAAGGCAGGGGCCAGGACACACAGCCACTGGAGTCCTTACTGGTTACAACAGTTGAAGAGAACTTTCTGGAAAAGGAACCATATTGGGGATGATTCATGAAGCTAATGAGCTTGCAGGCCCATCAACATGGCCTACAATCTGCTTGCACAGACGAATGCACTCTTGAATGGACATATCTCTGGGTGGAACATATCCAGACCAGCTTTGACCATCATCTCTTCTTACTTCATGTGCTTGCTAACTGATTTGCTGTCTTCCAGTCTTGCCAATGTGCAACAAGAGTGAGCATTCTAAAATAAGAATTTGATCATGTCAGTCATCTGCTCAAAACTTTTAAAGGGTCTTCATTTGTCTTAGGATAAAGTCTAGCTCCTTATGTAGCTTATAAAGTGCTTCATGATTTGGTTCCTGCCAAACTCTTCTGATTTCTTGGCTTCCATTCCTAAACTTACTCTTCTGTCAAATCTCACCCATACACCCATCTTTGCCCCAAACTCATACACATTCTACATTCAGCTTTCTCTGTAACAAATGCCCTCCAATTCCTGAAAAGTATGATGTTTTCTCTCATCCACTGGTCTTCAAACCTGCTGTTCTTTCTGCTCTATTCTGCTGGCTAACTCACCTCTAAGCTTTCTTCAGTCTCAGCTAACACACTGTCTCCTCAAAAAGGTTTCCCTGGCTTCCCAATCCGGATTAGCTCTCCTTCTGTGTGTTCTGATAGCTCCCTCCTCTTCCTGTCTTCTAGTATTTGTCACCCTTCATACCTTGTTCTTCTGTGTCTCCTCCAACTGGACTGCAATCTAATTGAAGAGAGGGATTGTGATTCTCTTGTTCAATACTGTATTCTCAACCTTAACACATCTTCTCTAGGGATTTGGATCATGTTTGTTGAAATGAGCAAATGAATTGCACCACTGATTCACCATCCTTTCTTCTGTTCTGGGGATTTATGGATATAAATATATTAGCCTCTCTTCCTCAGAAGCTAAGAACATGAGCTAGCACTTCTACTTCCCCCCATACCATTCCTGCCTTTAAAAATACATGTTTATTTGAAAGGCAAAGAGGGAGACAGTCAGAGAGAGAGAGAGAGAGAGAGAGAGAATGAGAAAGAAAGATCTTCTATCTGCTGGTTCACTCCCCAAGTGGCTGCAATGCCTGGGGCAGGGCCAGGCTGAAGCCAGGAGCCTGGAACTCCATCCAGGTCTCTCATGTGGGTGTAAGGGCTCAACCACTTGGGTCATTTTCTGCTGCTTTCTCAGGTACATTAGTAGGCAGCAGAATTGGAAGTGGAGCAGCCAGGACTCAAACCAGCACTCATATAGGATCACAAGTGGTGGCTTAACTCACAAGTCATAGTGCTGGACCCCAGTTCTACCTTTCCCATGGATTTGCAGTCTTAGTCTTCCAGTTCTCCTTATCAGAGTGGTAAGCTAGAGAATTCCCTATTAGGTGACCCATAGATCAAGCTTGTGGGAGGAGATTCTGAAGAGGGAATTTGGATACAGGCTGAACTGACCTATATACAAGGTATTCTCTTCTACTATTCTAAAGGCAATGGAAATTATAGAGAACACACGGGAGAGGCCCAGCCTAGGACAGTAAGACCTTCGTTATATCTGTATACCAAAACCAGAGATTTTGATGTTCAGTTGCTGTGGTCCTCGGAAGTTCTTGCTAACCTCAGAATATCTCTGAGGAGTCACCCAACCTTGCCTTGTCTCCTTGCCCTCCACATCCCACTTCTCTAAGGCCAACATTGAACTTCAGCTATTACTCCAGAGGAATTGTTCCATTAATTATTGCCTTACATGTTTACTCTTTCCTTTCTGTGTATCTTAAAATATGTCAACCTCCAGCATCCTTCAAAAATTATCTTCCATCAATCTCATATTCCTTTGAACCAGACTGAGAACCTCTGCAGTCAGCATTGATCCCTCTCTCCCTTCCCTGGTGCTATGGCTGGCTCCATTACATGACCATACACACCCCTCCCTCTTCTCCATCTCCACTGCTATGGCTCATAACTCCCTTCATCCTCTTTGTTTCTGGCTACCTGTCCTTTCAGTTCATGGTTGGACAGTGTGTCTTTCTGCCTTGCTCCATATCGCTTGAGACTGAGGCCAAGTTTCCAGCTATCTGAGTTTCCAGCTATCTCTGTAGCTTCTACCAGGCCTTCTCCCTGGAATTACAGTTTTACACAAGATCCAGCTGCTCCTTGGAGTTCCACTTCACAGCATCAGCTCTCCTCCCTATAAATGCCTTTTCTGCAATCACTGCCTGATCCCACACTGGCTGGGGCATCCTGTTTACCATCTGAGATAGTTCTTCAGTTGTCTTGGAACCCAAGTCTGTTGCCCTCCTTTGAGTGTCCATGTCGCTGTGATCACCCCTTCTTGAGCTGTGGAACAGGCAAGTTAGTTTTTTCCTCTTCTAGTGTCCATAGCACAGTGCAAACACAAGAGAACAATTGTTAGCATACTGCATTATGATTTGTTTCCATCTCTGGTCTATTGAAATGTGAACTCCTTGAGTTGGAATAAGGAATTTCTCCTCTACCCACCCCAAACTCAGAAAATATTTGGCTTCCATTGCTTTCTACCTTGAATTGTCTTTAATCCCATTCCTTAATCACTGAACTACTTTAAAGTTCTTTAAAGTACTTTAAAGATCTGTATGTCATTCATCTTTGTCCCTCCAACAGCTAACAGAGTATCTTAAGAGAAAGTATCATCCCATGGGAAAAGAAAAAGGAGAAAATGGAAGGGTAAAGGAAAGAAGTGAAAGAAGTAATGATGTGTGTGTGTGTATGTGTGTGTTATAGGCTGTATCATTTTGAAATCAAATTAAATTAGTTTGAATAAATTCTGATCACAATCTAAGCATAAAATGCATATTATAAAGAATTTATGCATTACCTATTTCCTAAAATGTAAGCATCAAAGTGTTCATGTGACTTTGGCCAAGTTCCTTAAATTCCCCGAGACTAAGCTCTGTGATCTATAATGAGAATGACAATTCCTTTTTTTGCAGGACTGTTGAAAATTTTTCATGAAGTAATCCATGAGGTACCAGTAAGGACCTTTACCTTGTCAGCAATTCACAAATGTTAATTCACGTCTCTTTGCAAAACAAAAGCTCTCCAATAACACAATACAAATAAATGCTAGTAGATACCTGCAGTGGGTGATTTCAAAGCTAAATCCTCATTTCACTCAGAGTTTCCAGGCAACTAAAGCAAAAATAAACTATGTGAGGATATAGATCTTTTGTTTGTTTTTTAAAATATAAAAGCACACAAATTCATGAATGAAGGCATTTTTTTTCCTGGAAGTGGATTCAAAGGTATATTTATTAAGGGAGAAATTAGGTAAGACGGTGGACATCCTCCAATGGAACATTTCTGAAGACACCATGGGACTGTTTACTCCGATGTTTCTGTTATTAAGCAGCATTATAAAATCCAAGGCCAAAATATTTGACTAAATCAGTAAAAACTTTTCCCCAGGAAGCTGAGATGATGTGGTTACACGTATGTTTTCTGAAAATCGGTTTCAGTAGTTTGTATGCTTTGTGTTAGCAGGAACATTTCTTCCATTCTTTCTCCTCCAGCCTGACCTTTTCTGATTTGCCTGTGGCACCTCTCAGAAATGTTTAAGTTTCTTCCAGACCGAGTTTGCAAACCAAGTTTCTAACTTAACCCATGAATAGGGTGTATTGAACTTATAGGAATGCATAATTACAATGCCCATTAAATTATCTCTCATGTGTTTCTGAGGAACCCTTGCATTGCACAAAGTGGATTAGCTCTGAGGAATGTCTACGTCGGAATCAGATGTCAGGGAGAGCTCTCAGAAACCTTGTAATATGCTACAGTCTTCCACCTCCATAAAGAACAAAACCGTAAACTTCAGGTGTGACACCTCTGCTGTGTAGATGAAGTTCACTCAGATTCATGAGAAAGCCTGCAGTTGGTATAGTTATTTGTCACTGGACAATTATTGAAGCATGGACTGACTGCAGCAAACCATCCTAGCTGCTAATAAATGAGTCATGCCATGTGCTGGAGCAGCATGGGAACGAGACACAGCACATCAAGACCCAGGCTTGTTGCTAAGTATTTTAGCTTTAGTAATCAGGCCTTGCTTACTTCCTTTGTTAGAGTTGTATTCCGTAATTCTGAATTTTATCATTCTGAAATGTAATTACCGGCCTTATTTTTCAATATATTTTCACTTTCCTTAATGTAACACATGAACAAAATTTGAAAAGATAATGCTAAAATACAAAAGTACTTCCTCGGCCCCCTCTCCCCCCCATTCTTCTTAGTCTCTAGAGGAAACCATTTTCAACATGTTTATTTGCTTCTTCTGCTATATGCCAACAGATTTATTAATTCATCCTTATCTGATATCTCTTGATTTATTAAATATAGACAATATTTACTACTTCTTATTATAGCAAATGATTTTAGTTCTAATTCAATCTTTTCTCTGTCACCTGTTTCATCACAATAGAGTTAGATTGAAGATTTGGTTAAATCCATGTCAATGTTTTCAGAATTTATGAAGAAATAAATAATATTCATTGCCAAGATAAGCAGGAAACTGTAGTTATAATTCCTATCCATGATTTAACAGCCCTCTTGGATACATCTCCCCAGGAACCTACTATCCCCAGCAACAATCCTGATGGGTGTTCTGTAGGCCGTCCGATACAGCTGTCACCCTACGACTTCCTACCACCATCCTACCACTCCCTTTCTTTTCTCTTCCTTATTGGAGTCCCTTTACTGCATCCCTGTGGTTCTGTTTATTTGCACTCTCATTTTGCTGGACTGTATCTGCCAGTAGCTTTCTGACCATGGGGATTTGAAATGGAAAATCTTAAAACCTTCAGGTAATGATAACCCATTTGAGGTTATAATAAAAGAGAAGCATTCAAAATATCAATAAGAAATATTATTGAACATATAACATGTACTGATAATATGTTTGGTGCTACATGGTATTTAAAGAGCACCTACTGTATGCCAAGCATTTTTTCCATGACATTCTTAGGAAATAGGAATAATTATTGAGTTCAGAGTGGCTTGGTAATTTGCCTAAAGTCACACTTGGCAGGTAGCAGAACTGGAATTGAGATCCATGTATGTCTGAGTCTAGCCATACTCCACACTGCCTCTCCTAGCCAAAAAGCATAAATGCATAATCCTTGCCCTTGAGGAGTTTTCTCAATCATGTTTTTAATCCAGTGCAAGATAATTGCTATTTTCTGGCCCAGTTTGTTCCCTTTGTGTGGGTGTATGTGTGTTTGTGTGTGTGTGTGTGTGTGTGTGTGTGAGAGAGAGAGAGAGAGAGAGAGAGAAAGGTGAGAGAGAGAGAGAGAATATGCTTGTATGATTTAACTCTTGTTAATATGTCTATTTTCACAGTCCTATGTACATCAAATTTTTTATTATTATATTTTTCCATGAAATCCTGAAACAGAGTTATTTCCAGAGGAGATTTCAGTTCTTTATCCCCCTATTTATTAGGTGTTAGGCAGTTGCAGTCTGATCTGGTTACAGCTGAAAATATGTTACTGGTTTTGCCTGCTCCCTGGTGGATTTTGGTTTCTGTGCCAGTCAGTTCATTTACTGTCACTTATCATATTTAGCTCCTGCCTGAGGGACTTCCAGGGTTACTGATAGGGACGTAACTGAGTTTAAGGAATGATACCCACTTCTGGCTGTGAACTGAACCAGCAGGTAACTCCAGACTCTTGCTCCTTGAATTCTGAATTGATACTCTTTCTCAGAAGTAAAACCCAGGAGTAAATACAAGGGGTATAAACATACAGAAGAATTTTGAAATGAGTGAAAAGAGGTACAATGACTGTGCTGTTGTATTTAATGGATAAGTAACCCATAGGCCTAACGTGCAAGCAAACCAATACCACTGATGTGTTTCATTCATGGTATTCTTGCTGGCATGACTGAAGTTCTCCAACTGCCTTTTTCACCTGGCAGCCTTGATGTTGAGATGCCACCTCATTAAAAGAGGGAAGTGCTTGAGCTATAGCAAAGGGACAGAGCTCTCTGCATACTCCCAGCACTCTCCTCCAGCAGCAGCCTGGTTGCTCTTTGTATGAGTTAGCCTTTTGTTACAATAAAGTACCTAAGATGAGCAGCTTATGAAGGAAGGGGGCTTATTTTGGCACACAGTTTTGGAGGTTCACAGTCCAAGATCAGTCAAGACCTAATGGGTCATCCATCAGGTGAAGCTGGAGAATGACAGTAGCAGAGTACCTGTGGAGTGTCACATGGTATGCCCGGAAGACAGTGGCTAGGTCCATCTCAGCTTTTAAAACCAGCTTTCTCCCAAGAACTACCTTCCAAGGGCATACCTCAGTGACCTAAGGAGTCCCCAGTAGGCAGATTTCCTATACACCACAATTGGCTCAAACCTCTACCATTCTAGCCCCACCAACCTGAATGTCTGTATGAGTTTGGGAGCCAAATCCTGTTTAAGCCATTGCACTGTTCCAGTGTCATTGTTTTCAGAGACAGAAATCCTTTAATCTATTTAGAAATTAGAAGCAGGTACTAGCTCTCTAAACAGCTTTTGCTTTTGAAATTGTTAGGTTCCTGAAGTTCATTTTTATTTCCATTATTTGGCACTCTTGTGCATTTTTTAACACAGGAACAATTTAAACAACATTTATTAAGTCCTCAGGCTAGCCTACACAAAGTCTATTTGACTCACATGGACGTTGAGCTGTTAGGATAGTAACCATGACTTCCAGAACATTACACTGTTTCTTTGAAAAAAGATGTGTCCAGTGCCCGTTGATTGAGCCTGGCACAATGGTGAAATCAGGAAAACAATCTATTGAGTGAAAGGGAGAGTTACAGAATAAGAGAGAAGTGTGAGTCCCAGATGTGTACAGAGCACTTTGCTATGGAAACCACAGAAAATGGGCATCCAATTCAACCTGGCTCCAGGTTCTGAGTGGAGACTAGCAGCAATTTCAGCTACATCTTCATGGAAGAGGAAGCAAGCCACAAAATCAAGAGAAGGAGGAAAAGATTAGCCAGCGTAACACCAGTGACAGAGGACAGGGCTCTCCATTCTAGCAATCCTCTATAGCATGGACATCTACAGGTTGGCTACCGTCACAGTGCCTATGACTGCCTATGCACACTAGTGTTGAAGACTGGATTTTGTGTATTTCATTTAATTTTCTGTAGTAAGCCAGCAGGTCTATCTTAGTCTGTAGAGAGAGCACCAGGCAGTAAAGGGTTCACTTCCAAGGGTGCTGGATCCAGTGGCCTCACCAGGCTATACTCTGGACCCCACACCAGCACTGGGAGGAAGGACTTGGTCAATGAGACCGTGTCCACAAAACTATCTGCTTTTGAAAAGGCAACAGTAGTCTTGCAGCCAAGTGATTCCTAAAATAAGGATTTGACCCACATGTATGATGAAATTGAAATTGCCTAGAGGGTCAGAACAATGGGGTAGAAAGTAGGAAAGGGATCCCAAGGGAGAAATGAAAGGAAATTTAGGCCAAGAAGTTCATTTGTGTCATCTCTTCTGGTGTGTAAATATACTTTATAAGGCAATTTTAACTCTGATAAGTTGCCCATTTCTGTTTGCAAATACAAACGAAGTCAACTATTCTCATAAATCTCTCCATTAGTTTTTCCTCCTCCTGTTTCATTCGATTTGCAGGGAGGAGGAGGGGAGGATCTTATCTGGCTACTGTAAAATTCTTTCACATTTTTCAGAATACTTGAAATGGAGTGCATATAAGTGGATGAGAACTCAGCAAGGATCCCAAGGCATAAAGGTCAGACTCCACAAGGACCGTTTTGAAATGGAAAGAAAGCACTTCCAAGAGTCCTTTACACAGAAGTTTGAGCTGAGGTCTGGTGAAGAGTCACATAGAGCCCTTCTCCGCATGCTTAGAGCTACCCGTGGGTGTTAGTGAGCTGGGCACTGCTGGACACCCCTCCCCAGTCCACCTCGAGTGCTCATATTCTCCAAAGAAGACAGAGGCAAAGTGTGAGAACCTCGGAAGCTGTTCCTAGGCATGTGAGGACAGCCTGGATTTCCATGGGAATGGGAGTCCCAGCCAAATTCAGATGCCGAAGCTTCCCTCAGGGACCAGAGCCCATCCTGAGCAGAGGAAGTTGCTGTGAGAAGTTAAGCAAGCATCTCTAAGACTGGGCTCATGTCTTAGTGTGCGCACTTGTGTGTGTGTGTGTGTGTGAGAGAGAGAGAGAGAGAGAGAGTGAAAAGAGAGCAGCCTTGCACTGTTGCTCACATGATAGAACACATGAAGTCAATTTAAACTTCCATGGAGAGAAAACAGTACACAGAGGAAGAGGGGAGCTGCTGTATGTTTCCTTGGCTGGCGTATCTGCCTGTGCTTGCGTTACAAGACGCACACCATTCACACCTCCAGGTTTTGCATGGATTCCTCACAGCCCTGAACATCTCTGAGGCTCAGCCTGGTGGTATTTCAAATGTGAGGTGTGAGGGGGACACCTCTCAGCCACAGAGCCAAAGTAAATCTCAGTTGTAATTCTTTGAATATTAAGGGTTCCTCCCAGTGAGGCACTGTGCTGAGGGAGGAGGAAAAGGAATCCATGAACAAGTTGGTTCTGTAAATAAAGATAGGGGACCTACAGAGCGGGGCCTACGAAGGTTCAAGTTTAGGGAAACAGAAGACTGCAGAGCAAGGCCGCTGAGCTGACACAGATTAGCATATGACCAACTTGAAAGGTGCTATCTGAACACCAATTAGTAGGAGTAGAAATAGTTTTGGCCTTGACCATCGTAGCAGATGACACATTAATCAGCATGTTCTCAGCCACAAACCCCAGCAGCTTTTCCCGTAACCTGAAAAGACAAAGAAAAAGAGAACTTGGGGAAACTCCTATTCATCAGTCAGGTTTCCCCTTAAACATCACTTCCTATAGGAAGCCATTCAGACAAATCCACCCCCACCCAACTTCCCCTAGCTCAACTCTTGCTCTTTACACTATGCCTTCCAGAATTATCTGTCTTCCTCGACAGTCTTCACCCTTCAGTCAGCAGCACCCAGCACACTCCGTCACACTTCGTAGTCGTTGAAGTATGTGATGGAGGACTGGTGGAGTATAAGGGCTTGTCTTGGAGGGCAGGAAAATGAAGAAGACAGAACCTCTTTCCTGTCTGAGAGGGAGGCAGATCGTAATGAGACATCCTAGAATTTGCCACATTTTGCAATACATGTAAGCACAGCTACTGAAAAGGAGAACAGAGAGAGATTGAAGCTTTGAGCATTCCAGGACAAAATGGACAACTCTATTAGCTTCTTCTCTGATTCATGAATTTTACTGATAATACATACTCAATACAATCCTATTTCCTTACGTTTCATGTTTACTACTAGGAGAGCACAATCTCAATTCACTTGGGGGAATATAAAATCAGGAAGGAAACATAAAATATCATCAATATCATCTCAGGGAGATTTTGGTATTAACTTTGTGGTGTCTGACCTTGAATTTCTGAACTTCAGAACTGAAAGAGGATACATAATTGACTCTGAAGTGAAGCCTTAAAGAGTAAAATCGAGAGTTGTGCTTAAGTTTTCAGTTATAGATTTTATTGTTACATAGTCCTTTTGCTTCTCTGCCATCTAGTTCATTTTTTCAGAGGAATACTCGAATGGAAAATATGCCATGACATTCCTTGGCCTCCCCACTCCTTACAGCGGTATTTACTAAACACTCCTGGTGTGATTGGCCTAACAAACAACAGAAAGGAAGTGAAGGCTCTTCCCTGGGTTTTGCTGTTTTGATGAGAGAGAGCCATTTAGAAAGATAACTTGAAATCACAGACCCAGGAATCTAACTTATATGCCAGTATCCAAAAGGATTTGAATTTGTTTTCATATTGTTGGTCATTGTTTTCATTTGTTGGTCAGTCCAACTTCCATTCTTCTCACAGCATCCAATGGGGCTTTCCAT
Organism: Sylvilagus floridanus; assembly: GCA_949820135.1. Lineage (NCBI taxonomy): Eukaryota > Metazoa > Chordata > Mammalia > Lagomorpha > Leporidae > Sylvilagus > Sylvilagus floridanus. The sequence goes on from OX463224.1 coordinate 42,515,770, forward strand.
GCTTGATACCAGAGACAAACAAACAAAAAACCCCACAGAAGCAGATGCAAAGGCACATGACTCCAGGTGGACTTGAAGCCTCCAGTGTTGATCTACACAAGGAGACACAACCCCCAGACCATACTCCACATTTCCTCCAAGCGTAGTCTAGGGAAGAGCTGAGCCTTTTGTTACTGTTTTCCTCGGGTTTGGGATTTTCATTTTTATTTTTTTGAGAGAAATCACACTTTGCAAATGTCAGATGGAACTCCCATGTCAACAAAAAGGCAGCAAATTAGCATTTTATAAACAGAAAGCAGTGCAACAGCAGTTTCTAGGTAACTCTCTGAATCTGGTAGGCACAGCGTGTACTGTCCTTCATACACGGTTGTGTTTTGAGAATCTGAGCTTACTCACGCCATGGGTATTCAGTGCCGTTGACTAGCCAGGTGGCCACATGCAAACAGGTACCACTCTGCTTCAGTTTCTCCAGTTATATGATGAACTAGACCTGGGTCATCAGATGAGTGGGCTCCAGACATTTATGCAGATATTTTCTAACAGCGAAGCTGATAGACATTCAGTATTTTATCTTTCTGCATAAAGATATTAATATCAAAAAACTATTGCCTTGTATCATGATTATTTTGTGAAAAAATACATTTTCATATTAAAAATCTGAGCACATTGCCACGAAGTGATGGTCCTTGAAAGTGAGCAGATTTAACACTTTGGTAAAACTTATTTTTCCCAGTCATAGAAGAAATGAAAACTTCCTTGAAAAGGGATACAAGTCCACAGGACACAATTAGACTGTCCGATCTACATGGCTGCTTCTACTTGTACTGTTCTAAGCACAACCAGAGATCTAACACCTTCTAGTTTGCTACACCGGAGGTGTTACCACAATTTACAGTGTCCAGCAAACTAGCAAGTGAAAGGCAATGCCAACCACATTGTGTTACTCCCATCCAAGAGAGCAGATCTGTTTCACTCCATTAAATTGTCATTGTTTTCAGTTGCTGTGACTCTTCTAATTAAAAGTGAATCTAGCAACCAGAAATCAAATAATAAGAAATGGAGGAGATGTCAAAGTGACTGGAGAATATAAAAGCAAAACAAAAGCCTTTTCATGAGGCTAAATTGATGATTTTGCCCAAAACACAAAAGTAAAAGAAAAGATTTACAGCACAAAGAGTGTAATACAATTCAGTTAAATTATTCAACATTCTTACAGTATTAATGTGGCAGCCCCCAGTTTCATTGTGAAATTAAATACACAGTCTGTTCCCTAAGATTGTACTTGGTTTCCATAATAGTTTTTTTAAGTCCTCACAGATTGGAAATATAAATATGGAAATTTATGGTTATCAATATTTTGTGCCAAATCTTTAGAGAAGGGTTTGGACTAAGGTCTCTTTACTGAAATGTAGTCACCAAAAGAAAACTTTAGCCTTGGAGACACATGGAGAGGGTGACCAGTGGGTTTATCACATTGGGAGACTTTTTTGTGGATTTGTATTCTTGTTTCCTGTGGCAGTGCAGAACAAGAGGCTGGCATTGGCTTCATTGCTTTAAACACATATACACATTGGTGGGAGATGAGATCTCTGGTCCCATTCTGGATTCATTTTGCAGTAAATCTGTTTTTAAAGTAAAGCTTTTCCTTTAGAAAATGGTCCTCTCTTTGAGGTGATCTCTGCCCAGTTGAGACTCGGTCTCCTTCCTTTTACACCTTGTTGCATACAGCACCCTGGCTATGGAGTAAAAGTAGCTTGATTTATTTAAACTGTGTAAATGTGCCAACATAGGTTCTGAATTTCAGAGGTGGTATTAGTCTTAGAGGTGTTTCTAATAAAATCATTACTTCCTTTTTAGATATGTAAGAGAAAGTCACTGGTTTATTTAAGTTCATTCACTAGTTAGAACCCTGGTTAGAACTGTGATCTCCTGATTTCCAGATCAATACTGGACCCATTGTCATCCCCCAGGGCCTCTCTAGCATTTGAGTATTAGAAAGTAAACACAAAATACCATGCAAAAAGTATGCAACGCACCACTGTTCCATAGGCAGTCAGGGCATACCCTGCAGCAAAGTTTTAAGCACACAGAAATGTGGCTCTAATCCTCAAACAAGAGCTATCCTTAGTAAATGGACTAGGCAGGAGCACTACAAATCAGAAATGGTGAAACCTGCTGAAGAATCAGAGGAGTTCTGCAGCTATTTGAAATTCTCAACGTTTTTTATTTCTTAATTATTTCCAGGCTGAACTATTCAAATACATCTCTATGTGCTGCAAAATCCCACTTAACCTGGTTTTCTTTATCTTTTTAAATGCAAGATACATTTCTGCGGATTTCTGGTATATTTGCTTCAACATACAAGATAAATGAAGGCAGGACTTCTCCCTAGCAATGTGCTGGTACAATTAGTGAAGACTGCCTGGAGGGATGATTTTTCTATTGCTCTGATTAGACTGATCGACTGCATATGAAAACAGCCAATCTTCAAAGTGGCTGGTGGCAACATGTCATGGTGACCTCTTTTAATACATCTCTGTACATTAGGCATATACAAGACGGTCGTGGGTAGAAAAAAGGAAACACAGCCATTGGAGTAATGCAGATGGGGAAGATGAGATTTGGTAAATAGAGAATTAAAAGGATGGTCTAAAATCCAGTCCACTTAAGTATCTGTCTTTTCAGCCCATTGTTACAAATGAAGTTACATCAAAACTGGAATCTCACAAAGCTATAACCTACCCACTCCACTTTCTCACTTGAGAATTCCAATCCTGCGCGTAGTTACTCCTAGCCTTTGTCTACACCCCATGTACTTGAGAGTCCAAAGTAAGACTTGAACACACTCTCCTAAATCAGTAGAAGCAACTGTTCAGTGTTACCACTCCAGGATATGCTACGGACCCCACTGATCAGCACTGCCTTGAGCTACACATCACATCACCACTCGGGCTGTGGATCCCAGAGTCATTCTGCATTTAGAGTGACATCTCTCCCTTTCCACACAGACCTTTTCTTCCCTGGGTCACACACAGCCACAGTTGCCATGCTGGCAAAAGTACTCTCTCTGACTCTCTGGTCTCAGGGTTGAATCACCCTGTTTATATCAGACTCTACATTCTTCATAAAGAATTCATATTTTCTTCCCTCCCTCCCTCCCTCTCTCTATGTCTGTCTCTTCTCCCTCTGTAAATCTGCTTTTCAAATAAATACATAATTTTTTTAAAAAAGAAGATCAATGCTGTGGTATAGTGGATTAAGCAGCAACCTTCAGTGCCAGCATCCCATTTGGACACTGGTTCGAGTCCCAGCTGCTCCACTTCCTATCCAGCTCCCTTCTGGTGGCTTGGGAAAGCAGCAGAGGATAACCCAAGTCCCTGGGCCCCTGCCACCATGTGGGAGACTCTGAGGAAGCTCCTGGCTCCTTATTTCAGCCTGGCCCAGCCCCAGCCATTGAGACCTTTTTTGAAGTGAACCAGTGGATGGAAGATGTTTCTCTGTCTCCATTTCCCCTTCTCTTTCTGTAACTCTGCCTTTCAAGCAAATAAATTTAAAAAAATTTTTAAAACATAAAGAATTTTGACCGGCGCCGTGGCTCAACAGGCTAATCCTCCGCCTTGCGACGCCAGCACACCGGGTTCTAGTCCCGGTCGGGGCACCGGATTCTGTCCTGGTTGCCCCTCTTCCAGGTCAGCCCTCTGCTGTGGCCTGGGAGTGCAGTGGAGGATGGCCCAAGTGCTTGGGCCCTGCACCCCATGGGAGACCAGGAAAAAGCACCTAGCACCTGGCTCCTGCCATCGGATGAGCGCGGTGCGCCGGCCGCAGCGCGCCGTCCGCGGCAGCCATTGGAGGGTGAACCAACGGCAAAGGAAGACCTTTCTCTCTGTCTCTCTCTCTCACTGTCCACTCTGCCTGTCAAAAAAAAAAACAAAAAAAAAAAAACAAAGTATTTTGTCATGAGAAAGCTCTAATGCCTGACAACTTGGTTTCCATCAGACTCTTCTCTCATTCTGCATATATACATGCATAGCTGAGCATCAATTAAGGATAATGCACACCTCCACCTACCTCATCCCAGGAGATGCCTTAGCCTTCCTGTCAATACCTAAAGAAAAGGATAACCTGTTTCCACCCAGAAGGTCTATTCAGAACCTAGCTACAAGAGAAATGCTGAAGTAGCAACAAATTAATCAGTGACACAGAGGTAAACCAAGCCAAAGACTGTTAAATCAGGACCCCTGAGGTTAAAGCGAAATTTATCTGTTGGCTGCACTGAACATATAGTTGTGTGTCTTTTATGATTGCAAAATGAATTTGAAAATCTGAGTTCAGAAATCTGATACAAGAAGTAATTTTTCTCTAATTATTAGCTAAAGCATGATTTACCTGGAATTTTCTATGCTTGTCTTAATTAAATACTTCAAATAGATTGTCACTTTAGGTTATAAAGAAGGAAAAGAAAAGAAGGAGGGAAGAAAAAGAGAGGACAAAGAAAGGAAAGAAAGAGAGAGAATTATCTTACCTTTTTGGTCAAGAACTGACGCTGAAATACAAATCATTTTGAATGCCCAGGACCGACGAGGTCAGAATATCTATAGGTCTGGCCTAGCTTCAAATAGCCATATGTAGAGGGAACTGTAGATTGATTGATGGATCAATAGATAAGTTCCCCCAGGAAATCCTACTATAGCGAATCAAGAACCTGTTCTAGAGGGGAAACCAATAGGGGAAGGGCACAGACTTGCTTTGCCTCCATCTTTGAAAAGTCAGACTTCCTTATGGAATGTCCAAGAGAATCAACTCAGGTCAATCACGGAGGTAGAGAAAGTCATCAGGGGAATATTGTCTTCTTTCCAATTGGCTGAGTAAGGATTCTTGTAAAATAGCTAATGTAATTGAGAGCAAAGCATTTCTGAAATGAAGTGGCGTATGCATTATTATTATGACTCAGGACTGAGATAATTAAGTAGTAATACTTTTGTTGACATTTAACTATAGTAAGAAGAAAACTTGTTGAACCAGAGATGTCAGCGGGTGAGAGGTTTCTTAAAAACTAACTCTGGCAGACGTTTTCTGCAGAAAATCTGCCTTTTTCCTAGGAGAGAATTTTCAATTTATTTGGCCCTATTTGTAAGAATGTTTGATTCCATCATCACCCTCAGGCCAACAAAGCAGGGAAAAAATGTAAAACTTCTGTACAGAGGTCAAGAAGACCTTTAAATCAGCAGCTTGAAACCACAAGCTTGCAAAATATGGTATTTGGATTTGTTCTTTGGGAATGTATAAGTAATATGGGTTTGCAATGAAAACTAAAACAAGAGAGGCAGTGTGAATATGCATTTCCATGTCTCTATTCCAAATCCATATTAACATGAACTACCATATTCAGAGAACTCAGTAGACCCCAATAAATAATCATTTCTTCTCCTTGCTAGATTTCTTATAACATGCCTTTGAAGCATTGTTGATATTCTAAATCATGTTTACCAATGACAGATTTAAAAGGTGTTTTTTTTTTAAATGAAAAAACACTAAATGGAATATATTTTCCAGGAGAAATGTTTCCTGTGTTGGATACTGGCTTATCCTAAATAGAGTGAGAGCATCATGTGATAACTCTGTGTTTTAAAGGGTTGTTGCTGACATAATAGACTTACTTTCTGAAATAGAAACATTACTGTTATGAGGCTGTGCTGTTGGCTGCAAGAAACACATTTGCTTCGGTAGAAATGGTCCCTTGTTACTTCTCTAAATGCATGCTCTGTTGTGTGGAAGAAGGCACTTTGAAAGGCAGTCCGTGTCTTAAAGGGTTGTTTTTAAAATAGTGTCAGGCAATACTGGACAGACGAGCATTGATTCTGGAGATACTATGGCTTGAGAAAAAAAATGTACGCAGATGGAAGCTTACCAACCGAAGAAAGAGACTCCAGGACGAGGCCAATGTGACTGTTAGATGTTTGTGGCATGCCACAAGGAATTCTGGGAAGTCTGGCTAGGAGTTCTGTCCTGTCTCTCCCGTGCTGAGGGCCATCCTACTGCTTAGGAATGGCAAAGTCCTCACGTGGTCCTACAAGACCGAACTCCCCCCACCCAACACACATTACCCATCCTCCCTATCACAGCTTCCCACACTTTCTGTTTCTCTGTCCAGCCACACCTGCCTTCCCAGAATGCCACAAGTGCACATCCAGCCGATAGTCTTTGCAATTGCCATCCCTGCTGAACCTCTCTGTCCCCTTTACCTGGGTTTAGTTGTCCCTATAGCTCTTAATCACCTTTGGATTCGCTGTTCAGTTTGCTTGTGTTTGTGCTTCCACTGGAATTTAAGCAGGGGCCTTTTTTGTTTTGTTCACTCTTGTATTCGCAGAACCTCAAGCAGTGTCTGGTGCACAGTATATACTTCATTAGTACTCTCTGAACAAATAAATGACTTTCAGCCTACTTCTTATCTACCATAGTCCATTCTCTGATTTCTAGTCCGAGTGACGCAAATAGAATCTGCTCTCACGTTAGGTCAACCCTTACCCAAAGAAAACTTCATTAGATCCATCATCAAAAAAGAGCATGTGCTGAACGTCTAAAGATAGATGGCTCAAAGTTAAGTATAGCAAGTCTTGTCCTGTCCATCTCTAAAAGTAGAGTGTCTTCCTGTTTCCCTTCCGCTGCACACCGTGAGCCACTGTGTAGCTGAGATAACTCAGTGATTGTCATGTGGTGGGCAGAGAATCCTTTGAGTCTGAAGATGCTGATCCCTTCCGCTTCAGTAGCTACTATTCTTCCCTTGACAAAGACAGGTTCTGCCTTGTGCCCGCAGCATCGATGGGTACCAGCTCCAGTGACTCCTTCAGCTCACAGTAACACTGTGTATGTGCTCACTGTCACTGTTCCAGTGAGGATCCTGCACCCCTGATGTCCTAACAGCAAAATCTAGGCAGTGCTGGAAAGAGCCTCTCTTGGTCAAAAGCAGAGTAAGACACCTTCCTGCTCCCTGGAGGTGAGACTTCTCTAGAAACAGCACTGGTGTTGGTGCTAGCTGAGCTCCAGCTCTCTAACAGGGATTGCTTGTCATTGACACTTTGAGTGAGCTTTCAGTCTGCTTTTGAAAGAAGTTGGGGAGGGAACAGGAAGCAGACATAGGAGACTAGGTGAATTAAAGCCAAACTAGCCAATTTCCTTGTGCCTGGGCCAACAACAAAAGCAGGTAGAATGCTGGGAGGAAGCTGTATCACAACTATGCCACTTCTGCCTGCAGTGTGTCCCAATACAAGGCAGAAAAGGGCAGTTACTAACTGCATCAGCTTTGCAGGCAGACAGACTTGGATTCAGATCTGAGCATCATCAACCCCTGGCTGTGTTACTGTCATCTAAGTACCTCAATCCTCCGTGTTTTATCATCATGCCCACCATATGTGATTATTACAAGGACTAAGTGATATATTAAGTCATTACTACAGTTTCTGACACATTTAAAAAGGTCACAATGAATGGTACTTCCTCAGAATTGGATAATACCTGGATCATCTTTTGTAGAATGACTGGTGATTCTTCTTCCTAGAGTTTCTATGTTGTCATCCAGAGAACTTTGGGAAGCTACCAACTAGGCCAAGGTCCTTAGCTCTAGCTTCTTCCTTGTGTATATGTATGAGTGTGTACAGAGTGTGTACATGGGTGTGTGTGCACACTTGTAAAACAGATGAGAGAGACAGAGAAAACGCCACATCCCAGGCCTGACACAGGTGATTCAAATAAAAATGTGCTTTGCCCTACTGTACATGAGAATTAGTATCTATTACCATCCTGGATGCATTATAAGGACCTCTATTTATGTATATTTACTTCAGAATAAATAGCTGATAAAACCAGAGCAATTATATCAATAACTTTTCTGAGAACTTTGTTTTTTTTAAAAAAAAAGTGATTAAACATTTTTAAAATCTATTAGACATGTACATGTATTCCGAACATTCTCTAAATCATTTTTTTTAAATCAAATACTTTCAGTTTGGGAAATAAGCTATTTCCTGTCCACTTTAACATAAAAACATTCCTTCTGATTTGTTAAGAATATAGTCTCTTGTTGAGATGTTGACGTCTTGGGTTAAGGTGTGAATTCTAATCAGTTACAAATTTACAACCTGTATTCTACACTTAGATTTCAACCTAAAGGAAAAACAGTGATCAAAGTTAAAACTATGAAATGCCTAAATTAAAAGTGAAAAATCAATTGTTTTCATGATGATAATAACAATAATAACTCAAACCAATTGAAGATTTAATCTGTGCTGGACACTGTTTCCCAGCACTTTACAATTTTTTGAGTAAGATACTATTATGTGCCACATTTTATGACACACTGAGGTCCATGGGGTTAATTAAATTGCACCAAATCATGCAGTTGGTAAAGTATGTTTCACAGTTGGAATATATTGCCTTCCACAGGTACTGTTGTGAATTATTTTATTTACTATTTTTTTAAAAAACAAAAGTAAGGCTCATAGAAGCCAGAAATTTGCCCAAGGTACAGAGTTCTATGGACAGAGGAATGACTTGACCTTGGAAACAACTGAATTAATTGTGACAGGCCAGCAGAATAATTTAAATGAGCATTCTGTTAAATGTCCTTTCTCATAGGATTTGAAGGGACATTAGAAGCTCTTTATGTCTAAGCACCACTATCTGGAGCAGACCTGACCAGTGTGCACATCATTTTCTTGAGTAGACTTGACCAAAGGTAACCCAGCCTCTGCTTCCACCCTTCCGTCCAGGAACACAGATGGTCTGTTACTGAGTCACCCTTACAGGCTTGGAGTTTTCTTATATTGAGCTGCTGTGCTGTGACCTAGTTTTACATTTTTGTAATGGAGCAAATATTTACCCCATTAAGATCTTATCATTCTTAGAAGCCTTCGTGCTAGCCTGGCATCTTCAGGAAAAAATGAGTTCGATGTTGCTGTACACCACCATCTGCAGTTAGCCAGTCACGTGCTTGGAACCCAAAGGTAAAAGGTGTCCTGGCCACCTTGGCTGATGGTGCAGACGTGAGCTCATCACATTTCTAAGCACACAGGCAGCATCCGAGCAGAGCAGAGGCCCTTGGTTGAACTCTAGTCCTGCTGACATTGTATCAACAGACGAGAGAAAAGAAAGTTGGGACTGGATTTGGGTGTAGGATTTAGAGACTTTTACTGGAATTAGGAATAGTTTCTACTCCCTGAACTCAAAGCAAATGCAATTTCAGAGATTCTCAAAGATATTCCCAAGTTGTTACTTTTTTGTTTGTTCCGCTTTGTTTTGTAAAGAGCATTTTTAGGTAGCTACATGAGAAACTATAGCTCCACAAAAAAGCCATAGGCTTTGGAACAAGCAGTCTTTGGCTCAAATCCTAGCATTTTAAACAAAATAACCTGAGTTAGACAACTAACAAAGATTTTGTTTTCTCATCTATAACTAGGAATAATAATGTGTATTATAGGTGATAATGGGATCACTGTGAGGATTTAGTGGAATAATGTGCATCAGAGATCTGGCAGTCTCACTGGCCCATAGTTATTATTCAGTTCATGGTAGTTATTATTCACTTATTCAAAAAATAAAATTTATTGAATTCTCATATAGTAGAACCATATGTCTAAGCTTCATGCCCTAGGCTTACAGGTATAATGTTAAAAAGACAGTCACAGCCCCTAAATTCTCAGAACATGCAATCTAACTGAGAAAACTGATCCCAAGCAAGTAATAAAAATGAAGAATGAGTTATGAGAGGGGAAGCATAAGAAAGTATAGGGGTGCAAAATTTGGGGGTTAGGAAAGAGGTCACTGAAGATTATTAACCTTGAGGTTCATCAACAGATGAGAGAGAGGGATGAGTGACCAGCATGTTCCAGGGAACAGCAAGCACGTGTCCAAGAAGTGAGTGAGCAGGAATGATTTGGGAAAGGAAAGACGAGTGAAGTGCCAGGGAGATTGACAGGGGCAAGGGCGCAGCCCAGAAAGAAGTTGTTAAGGACTTTGTAGAAGCCAGAAGTGTTTATTCAGGTTTTATCCTAGAGTCAATGGGGAGCCATCGAAAGTCATTCATAATAAGTCATTCATAGTTGGCTTCAGTGTAATACAAATGAGCAAGGTAGGGTCCTGTTTGTTTTTTTATTTTTTAAGATTTCATTTATTCATTTGAGAGGCAGAGCCACAGATAGAGAGAGGGAGAGACAGAGAGAAAGGTCCTCCATCTGCTGGTTCACTCCCCGATTGGCCCAACAGCCAGAGCCAAGCAGATCCAAGGCCAGGAGCCAGGAGCCTCCTCCCAGCCTCCCACACAGGAGCAGGGGCCCAAGCACTTGGGCCAGCTTCCACTGCTCTCCCAAGTCACAAGCAGAGAGCTGGATTGGAAGAGGGGCAGCTGGGAAATGAACTGGCACCCATATGGGATGTTGGCACTGCCAGCGGAGGCTTAGCCTGCCATGCCACAGCACCTGGGCCCAAGACATGGTCCTATTAAAACACAGTTCTTTAATAGGAAGGAAAAGAATGCCAAGGTCAGTGCATAGTTCAAGAAGGCATAGGAAGGAAAATACTCTTAGGTGCAAAATTCTAGGTGAGATTATTTTTTTTTTAAAAAAGGAATGACCCACATGTAACTGATGGAGCGTTTATGACAGATCTTAAAAATGAGCACCTTTTGCATGAGGAGAGCTGGCAGTGGTGAGGGACAAGGGCCTTCCTGCATATGCTAAGAGGCAAAATTAGCCAGCAGACTCTTAAAGTGCTCCGGCTTATGTTAACTGGATTCTACATTTCCTTTCCTTCTACCACTCCATATTTCAGAATCCCTTTGAGAGAACACTCTGCCACCCTTATTGTAGCCCCTAAACTCCGCGTTCTGTAAATTCCAAATTATTACCATGTGTTGTACCCTCCTCCCGCCTCCCTCCTCCTGAGGTTGTTTCCAGCTGGATGCCTGTGTAAGCTTATAGCTGTGCAGAGAGCACTTCCTGTGCACCCTCCAGCCCTGAACTTTTTACCTGTGCTTCGCTTCAGCGTCTACATGCTTATTGAGAAGTTAAAACAGTACAGGAAATACTACATCATCCCACTGGCATTACCAGTTAAATCGCCTAGTGTCTGGGCAATATGAGGTTGAGCCATTTATTATAAATGCCACATCACAGTCGTAGCAACTTTGTTTCCTTTGAGTCACTCCATATAACCACCGAGCAAGGCAAGAAAGTGCCCTACTCTAGGGCGTCCCTAATTTTTTACTCTATCTTAAGTGATAATTTTACCAAAGAAGGAAAAACCAAAGCAGTGGAATTATTTTTAAAAACGATTGTTAAAATACTCACTTTGTAGCAATTAAAGTTTTCCCGTTAAATCATGCTACCAGTGGAACGTTTTTATCGGTGCGATGGACTTCCTATTTTGTTTGGAGGTTTCTGTTCAGTGAGGTTCCTGTGCTTTCATGTTCAACATCTGATTCACCTTACTTGAAACTCAGCTGGCTTTTGGTAAATGAGTCCCACACTGTTTTTGAAGAGTGCTGTGTTCCCCAAGGTTAAATAACCAGTCAGGTCACACTTTGCATTTGTTGCTTTTGGTTAGTGTGATTGTTACTATGTACAATCAGTTAGTCAATCAGTAAGTGTTCCTGCCGGCAATTATGAGATTCATATTGCTCTAAGCAACAGGAACACCGGGTAAACTTGGCTTTTTGAGAATTACTAGAAAAAGAAGGAGGGACTGGGTTCTTCTTCATTTTATTATATTTATAACAATGAGGTATATTTATATTAACTAGGATTCATTAGAGATACTTCCCCCTGACACAGAGGGGGAGAAGGAGGGGAGGGGGGAGGGGGCAGGAGGGAGTGAGGACGGGAGGAAGGAAAAAGAGAGAGGGAGTGAGGGAGGGAGAGAGGGAGAGAAAAAAAGGAAGAGAAGGGGGTAAGAAGGAAAAATAGAGAAAGGAAGGAAATTTTGCTTGAATTGGAAGTTTCTTCTCTGAAAATTTTTCTTTTAAAATTCTGAATTATAGGTTTTTATGCCTTTCACCTGGGGAGATGGTAACTTAGCTTATCCACTCTTGGTTCATGGCATATCCTGATGTCAAAATTGGGCTGGTGGTAGGCATTTATATTCCAAGGAAACAAATCTGGCTTCAGATTTTTCTGTCATTTTGAGCAACTGATATGCTTAGCAGCTAACTGTGTTTGTCTTTACAAACTTGATTTTTGCCTTTACCTTTTCTTGTCCTGAGACATTATTTAAAAAAAAAGAAAAAGGGAACCAGCATTGCCTGGCTGTCCTGCCACCAGCTCATTTAGAGCAGCATCTGGTCATCTCTGTCTGTCTGTCTGTCTGTCGGGAGAACTTTTGTTTTTCACCCACCTGTTGAAATCACAGCATCTATTCATCCAGAAAAAAAAAAAAGAGGGGAAAAAACTCCAGGCAGACAATTGCTTTTCATTGAAAGAATAGCTGTCGCTCTGCTTAAAACAAATTCAGAGGATTTCTAAATGAATCCCTTATGTGAATGCTTTCTTGGGACTTCAACAACCTGTAGGTAAGTTCCTTAAGGAGAAATCACAGAGTAAATACTTACTATTTGAAACCAGGTATACAGGGCACCAGTTCCTTTCATCTGCACATATGTATGTATATTTTTAATCTAGAAACCTTTTCTTTAAGGTACATAAACTTTTTGTATTTCATATATACAAATTTAGGAACATAGTGATTCTTCCCAAACTGCCCTCCCTTCGACCCACTCTCCCACCATTCTTCCTCCTCTCTCTCCTATTCCCATTTCTATTTTTTACTAAGATCTATTTTCAGTTAACCTTATACACATAAAGTTAACCCTTCACTAAGTAAAGAGTTCAATAAATAGTATGGAAAAAAAAAAAAAACCTGTTCCTTAACAGGAGAGACAAGGGCTATCATTCCTATTGATTACCTCTTGGGGCTCTATTAGTTACCACAGATCAGAGAGAACATATGATATTTGATTTTTGGGGACTGGCTTATTTCGCTAAGTTTGATGTTTTCCAGTTGCATCCATTTTGTTGCAGACTATTTCAGGGTGAGAATAACTTGCAGACCAAGAGAGCTGATTCTAGAGCCAACCTCTCATGGGACCCAGAAATTACCCAGCCTCTTGAGTCTTCAGCTTCTCCTTCTATGACACCACAGAACGCTACTATGAATGAATCTCATGAAAAAACAAATCACGTTCTTCACTGAGAAGAATTGTATTATACACTTGGTCACAGTTTTGAAAAGGATGACTCTTCTAGATCCAGCCAGTAAACTGAACCTTAGCAATGATCTTAAAGATGTGGTCTTATTGCCCAATAACCCCAATTTTCTCCTAGGGGAGAATAGCATTGAATATGGCACTTAGGTCTTCAAAAAGAGGTCCTCAGCTTCAACAAACTGGAGCAGAGTTATCCTCAGAGAAGAAAGTCAGGCCGGCGCCGCGGCTCAATAGGCTAATCCTCCACCTGCGGCCCCGGCACCCCGGGTTCTAGACCTGGTCAGGGCGCCAGATTCTGTCCCGGTTGCCCCTCTTCCAGTCCAGCTCTCTGCTGTGGCCTGGGAGTGCAGTGGAGGATGGCCCAAGTGTTTGGGCCCTGCACCCTCATGGGAGACCAGGAGAAGCACCTGACTCCTGGCTCCTGGCTTCGGATTGGCGCAACGCACTGGCTGCAGTGGCCATTGCGGGGTGAACCAATGGAAAAGGAAGACCTTTCTCTCTGTCTCTCTCACTGTCCACTCTGCCTGTCAAAAAATAAAAAAAAGAAATTCAATGCCATGTAATTTTCACTTAAATTCCTACTTTCTTCTCATTAGACATCTTCATTTAAATCTGAAGCCCGTATACATGTGTTAGTGTTTCCAGTTGAAAAATGATCACGTGAGTGATGTTGTGCTGGGCAATAATGTAATTAGTGATATTTTCTTTATTAAAAAATCCAGACATATGGCTTGAAAACTCCAGACCTGCTGACAGAGACACAGGATAAAAACTTGCAAAAGAAAAAAGTAGTGATAAATAACACAAGAATAGGTTCCAAATGGAGTGAATACTATTTGTTAGATCAGAAACATCACTGCTTTTCTATAGTGTAAAGTTTACTGTCTTTTTCCAGAAATTTCAACTGTATGCTTCATCTCTTTATAATTGTGCCAGAAAATTATCCATACATTTATTTAGCTACTGCATTTGTAAAAATGTTCGTTATATGATGGGATCATTTCACCAAGCTATTTTCAGCTTCAGCACATAAAGTTTCTGCTTCAGTTGACCATACCACACGCAAAGCTCTTTGAAGCCTGCCTGCTTTTGTTTGTGCTGCCGCTCAGCCTGAAGTTCTATCCCCTTTCCCTCCTGGTTTCAGTGGACCCCCCCCCAACCCCCCAGCTGAGGTCATTGCTAATTTTCTCCTTCTGCAAAGTAAAATGTTAGGCTCCCCTAGCACCTGTGCGCATATTGCTCTAGCCCTTAACACTTTGTCTAATTGTTTGCTGTCTCTCCCATGGGACTGTCAGATGCTTAAGGATAAGGACCACTTTGTGGCCTTGTTTAAGTCCTTGGTGACCAGGAGGATATCCATTCCATGGCCACCTCCCAGTAAACAGCCTTAGCATTCATGACACTGGACAGGCTTGGCTGTTTCCGTGTTGAGCTTTTTTCATCAGAAAGCGTACCCAGGGAATATGGAAGGGGGGAACAAAAAATCAGAATCAAGGTCTGCAAATGGACAAGGAAGGAGCCAGAGTCCAGATGATATTTTATTTTCTTCATGTTGTTTTTGGGTCTACTCATTGATAGCCAGGCAACTTTCATGTTAGAGCAAGGTGCTATTACCAACGTTATACTTGAAGCAATTAAGACATCCCATCATCTGTGTAGGTCAGAGTTTTGCAGAGTGAACATCTTGGGCTAGTGGATGTCTATGACAAAATAAAAGAGTCAAGCTAAGAGTCTCAGCTCCCTGTTTAGTGACTTCCCCTGGATGAACTGCCTAGCCTGTGTCTTCAGCTCCTCCTTTCAAATGGAATAGTGATGGCAGGCAGTTAAGTTGCTGCTTCAGCCCTCCACAGCCCATATCAGAGTACATGGCTTTGAGAGGCAACTGCCCTGCTTCTGATCCAGCTTCCTGCTAATGTGCACCCTGGGAGGCAGTAGGTGATGGCTTAAGTACTTGGTCCTTGTCACCCACGTAGGAGATCTGGATTGAGTTCTAGGCTCCTTGCTTTGGTCTGGCTCAACTCTGGGTGTTATGGGCATTTGAGGAGCAAACAAGCAGATGGAAAAATATTTTTTCCTCTCTCTCTCTCTCCCTGCCTTTCTGGCTTTCAAATGAGACAGCAATAAAAAACAAACAAATAAAAAGTAGTTTTAAATGGGTCAGTAGTACCTGCAGCTCCTTAGAGCTGTAGGGAATTCATGAATTCCTGTTGTGTGAAGGGCTTGGCACATGACTTAGCAATACTTTTTACTGGAAGTTGACATCATTGGACTCTAAGTGCACGGGAAGCAGACATTCCGGCAGGCAGATGAGCACAGATCTGACGGCTCCAGCAATGTGAAGACAGAGAGCTGGGCTGCACCTAAGCAAGGTCCTTTAAAGGTAAATCTCGCTCTTGTGGAAAACTGCTTGGACTTCACTGGCACCACAGTGCTCAGTTCTGGGGATAGGATGAACAGCTCAGGTCTGAGGCCCTGGTCCAAGGTTCCCCGTAGCCCCGGCCTGCTTGTCCAAAAGGCCTAGTGTCTCCAGCCCTCCCTACTTCACCCTAAGTTTGCAAGTCATCAGAACAAAATGATATGGAATTTTGTTCCACAAATCTACCCATTGAAGCCATGAACGTGATACCTCAGCCTCTCACTTGAAGCCTTCCTAACTCTGACGCAGATTTAAGATATAATTTTAATGACTTTCCTGATATGATGCTTGGCCCTAAAAGTTAGAAGAGTGACTATGAAAGGACTGCTGGAGGGAAACACAAGTGGCCGTGAAAAGTGTTGAGTGATATGAGAAGGAGACCTGGAAAATTAGACACAGAGCAGTATCACTGTCCAGTATAACAGATGTTCCTAAGAGCTTACTCTGGGTCATATTTTGTTAAAGGTAAAATTGTGTTCGATGTGTGCTTCTAAAGGCAGGGACTCGAAGGAAGATTTCTGCTCAGACGTTTTGGTTTCAGTGGTCTGCAGAGTTTACTTATGTGGAACACCTCGTTCTCTGCCAAAGACAAATAAATGAAGTATTGCTGTATTTAGAAAATAAGGAAAGTGGAACATTGTTGTAATAATGTGGATTTTTTTCAATACTTGTTAAGAACAGCTATAAAACTGGTATGCTTTTTAATGCAAAGAATTAATCAGGAGCAAACTCAACTATACTGTGAGTTTCCTTAGGAACAGGAGCATTTTATTTGGTTTAGATCAGGATTTGACACTCATAGGTTCTTTCTTTTTGGATGGTGGAATGTGTACAGCTTGGATGGATGAATGAGTGGATGGATAAATGGATGGATAGATGTTAGAGATGGATAGATGTACAGATGAGGTCATTTTGGCTTAACTTGCATTTAAGAAAAATTTAAAAGGTGGGTGAGAGGTATGCAAGGGATAACAATTTTTAAATTAAAAGTGAAATAGTTCCTGGAGAGCTAGCTTCAAAGAGAAAAATTAAGCATAAAAGACAGAGAACCAGAAATTATGCACAACAGTAGGCAAACCCTGGGGTCCATGGCCATGATGGTTGCATAACAGATTCTGGTGTGTAAGTCAAGGGAAACAGAAGCATCCAAGTTCTAGGCCTTCTTCAGCTGCTGACCATCTGGATGATTTGGGGCAAACCCTTTTACATTCGTGGGCTTCATTTCCCTCATGCGAAAACTGACGGCATAGAACTAGAAATATAGCTAGAACTGGAACTATAAAGTCCCTCTCAATTTCAGTAGCCTAAGATTTAATAGGGAAAAAGTCAGTGTGTTTTACGCATCTGGCATACAATTTAAAGTCTAAGTTAAAGATGTAGATCATACACTAACCAGAAAATTTCATTTCAAGGACATTGGTATTCTTGGAATATAGTTAGCATCCTTTTGGCTTTGTCTACAGCACATACTATGCAGTTAAAATGGCTTGTCCACATTTTTTTTTTTTTTTTTTGAATGAATGAAAAGATTTGTGCCTCCCACATGTAGGGCTTGGCGTATTGTGAATGGTAGCCTACACATACGCAAATGAGAACGGGGAAGATAATTAAATCTGAGGTGGAAGTGGAGTAGACTTGTGAATGAACAAAGGAAGTGTATTTCTCTAGAAGCCAAGATGTCAAAGATACATTTTATTGGTACTGTACACTTTCAGCTTCCATGTAAATCAGCGTTCAGCTGCTTCCAGTGTTCTCACTGTGCATTTCTGAAGGATGCATTGTGTATAGTAACAGGGAAGGAGACAGGAGATATCAGACATTTTAAAATTCCAAATTTAAAGCTCTACATGAAGGAGTGAAAGTGCACTTTATTTTTGAGTGAACGTTAAAACATATTCTTTTCTAAGACTTTGGCTTCCAAACCTGGGTTTCTATTTTTTTTCCTCAGAAAATAGCCATGGAGCTGAGAGGGAGAAATGCAACTCAAAGGATTCTAAAATGCTTCGGCACTGCAGACCATTGCAGCAGCTCTGTTTGGCCAGGATAGCTCCTGACCCTACGGCTCCCCAAGCTCCCACTGTCCTTCCTGATGGCTCACTCACACCGGGCTGGAAAGAGGCTGCCCTGTGGTCCAGAGACGCGCCAGCAGAGCAAACACATGCTGGAACTGAACTCAGCGTCATGGGGTTCGATCTCCTTGTATTACATAGATGGGAGCTCAGGTCCAGGGAGGTGAGGAGACGCACAGCGAGTCACACAAGTCTCTTGATTTCTAACCCATCACTCTTTTCATAGCCACCCCTGCCAAATTATATAAAACAGAGAAGAAAAATTGTCAGGCTCTTACTTTTTTTTTTTTCCAAATGAGCCATTTTTCACCTTTTTATTTTCTTGCTCTTGTCTTCTAGAAAGATGAACTTAACTGCATGGAAATTCAACTTGGCATTTTCCTTAGACAAAGTGATCTTTTAAACGGAGCCAACATTTCTTCTGGAGTATGACTCCATTTCACATAACACATCCTAAGATTGGTGTTTACTAACTTGGTTGTTTAAATCATGTTCAGCGCTTGGTTACAAGGGCTGTTTCTTTGTCTCTGTCTCTCCCTCTCTCTCCTTTTCCTTTGTGCTTGACACAAAAGGATGGGGACCCCAGGGTCATCTGGAAATGGATCAGTGTACTCATGTGTGAGCCTTACAACACACTGGAGCAGAGGTGTCGTTAACCATTAGAAGTCATTCAATCACACCCATCTCTTCAGACAAAGTGAAGAAGAAAAAGGCTCTGTGTGGAAACTGGCCACGAAGCTTTGTGCGTTCATTTGCCCCTCGCTTCCTGGAGGGGCTATCTCCCTCTTCTTGCCTCTCTCTCCCTCATGGGGGACGATGGAGAACAGCCTCATTTTTCTGAATCTGTCACTAGTACTCAGCTCTTCTGTAGTGCTGAAAGTAACTAAAGTAACAGATTTTTTAAAAGACATTCCAGATCTGATTCTGATTATGTTGCCTTTCCCATTACTGAGAATTTACTGAGGGTTCATAAGATAAGCATGATGGGAAAAGGGAGGACTCTTGACAAAAGGCGGAATCGTCTGCCTTAATAGGTTTCCAGCAGCCTCTTCTAGATATAAAATCTAGCAGTGAAGGAAGGGAGGTTTCGTTGTATAGCATCCTGTTTGTCCTGAAATGTAAATGGAATCTATGAGAGTTTTGAAACAGATGCCATCTGCTGGATACTTTAGATACTGTAACCAAAATTAATGTGAACCAAAAATGTATGCAACAGTATACTTAATGAACAGACTGCTAATTTGAGTAAATACTACTTCCAGGCCCCAGATAGAGTATGATCCCCCTAACTTATTGTCCATAGTCAAAATATTTATAATTTATGCCTAACCAGAATAAAGTCATCTTTTCCTATCATAAGCAATGCTAGGTCCCCTAACTCTTCATTTAGCTGACAATCATGAGAACAAGCACCAAATAAGTTGGCTCATCTGAGAAAGGATAATTTTTGCTAAGATGCATTTGGGAGCTCTAAAAATCAAAAACAGAGGTAATAGAAGAGAAAATGAAAGAGAGAGAGAGTGTGATAAAATAGGCTTATATCACAATAAGGAGAAAAATATAAAATTTAAACCATATGTAAGACATCAATACATGGTAAATGTCTATTTCTCTAAGGGACACTTTTAGCAATTGATGTCTCTGTAACACCTCCCTAACTCCCCACACTGCTTCCTCATTGGAGGAGCCCATGGCCCTAGGAGCCCCTCCTTTCACCTCTTCAGGGAGTGTAAGTTACAGTCGTATCCTAGATAACTCTGTGAGTGCTAGATCTCAGCTTTGGCTTTTCCTTTTGCTGTCTGACCAGGTTGTTTCACATTTCTCTGAACTCAGTTTCCTCATTTGTTAAAGATTCCTTAATGAATGTTACTCTAAAAATGTGATGTGCAAATTAGTAGTATACCCACAAATAGCAGCCCCCCAAAATATCTCCATCTAGAGTTACAACTTAGAATTAGAACACGGATAAACAAGAGTCTGTGAGGAGAATGGATGTCCATATAGGATAGGTGAAAAAATATCCTAAGAAATGAGAAGTTTCCAAATTCAGTCTGTATCTGACTAGGATGTCCTATGGGGATATTCCAGAGAGGAAGCAGTGACAGACCCATGCATTACTATCAGGGTGTTTCTTTTCTTCCTCCCCATAGAGTATAGAACACTAAAACAAACTCTAGACATTTCTTCTGTGAAGAGCTCTCCGAACAAGGACACCCAGGTTATAGGCCTCATCTCCATTTCTGACTCACAGATACACATGTATGGCTAAAAGGAGACATGGAGCAGACAAAATACCAAACAGATGAAGAGAGAAACAAAAGATGTTCCCAAACATATTAACTGTTCGCCCACATGCCTTGCTGGTATGTTAATGTCTCGCATCAGCCACTGCTAATGAGAATGTTGCCCCTTATTTCCCTTGTAGTATATAAATGGAGTAGCATTATGTAATCGCCCTAATGAGGTAATAGAAACATAAGTACACAGGAAAATTTGATAGGGTTTTCTCCTAATTCATCCTCTGCTGTGTTGGTCACCGCCCCCACCCCCATCCCATTAGCCCTCCCTCTCTCCCTTCAGACTCCACTAAAATTGGCTAAGTCTCCAGTCCCAAAGGACATATTGTTGGCTATTATTTATAATCAGTCTCTCTCCTCTTGGCAGGATATGGAACAGCTGCTGGTCTATTCTCTGCCACAAAGACCAACTTCCTTCTTTTGCCCTGAACGATTGGAAGAAAGTTGAGGAGGAGCGATTTATAGCTGTGTCCCAGCACCTCTGTTTTCTTTTATGTTTATTTATATTGCTGCCATTTCGGTCGGCGATTGGAGATAATCAAGATCACTCTAGTATAGAATTTTCATTCGGGGAGGCTCTAGTGGCATTTGACAGCATTTTTCTTCATTGAGTCAGATATTATAGGACTCCAGGCTAGAGGAAGTGGTGAACATTTCTTCTATGAGATTGTGAGAATCACTGCTCTTTTTTTTTTTTTTTAATGAACTGATGATTGTGTTCTATGTTACGTGAACAGTAAATGACTTTGAATTTCTCAGGGAAGACACCTTGTCTTCCAGAAACTTTTTTGGTTCTTAAGACTTAGCACAATACTTGGCTCAGTCAGTGTTTGGTGAATGAACTAAGTGGAGTGCAGAAAGGAGTTCAGTTTTTTTTTTTTCTGTTAGCTATCAAATATGCATTTCTTACCCCCAATCTGCAGGCCAATCAAGCCTCACTGTCTGTGGTGAGTCCTTCTTCTGAGATCTTTGGCTTTGGTTAGATTATTTTTGACTCTAGACTTTTTCCTGAGGCAAAGGAGCAAGGAACTCATTGTTCCACAATCTGACCTCCAGCAAAATAGTGAACAGGAGCTGGAGCTTCAGAGAGAGAGACCCAAACAGCTGAAAGCAGATGTGGAGAGTAATTCTCTGTTCTTCTAGGGCTCGAGGGAAACTTGCAAAGTGTAAAATTGGTCTAAGGCTCTAGACCCAGTTTTGACCCCAGGTCATCAATGTGACATGAGACAAGACAGTCTCTCATTGACAGTAAGGAGTCACAGTCCAACATTCATGTCTCTCACTCTGACAAGTGTTTGCAACCAAGATAGGCTGGCTGCTGGGCAAGGCCATCTTTAGTAAAGACTGGGCAGGAGCAGAATGGAGTAGTTAAGTGTAGTAAACAGGAGACTGACTCCTAACTCCCTTATGGATTTCTGTACTAGCCTATCTTGGAAAGCTTTAACAAGGGCTGATTTCCTTCATGGCTGACACAAATTCCTTCCTAAAGGAGTAAAAATTGGATATCTGACAGCTTCCAGGTGGTAAGTGCCACTTGCTAAGGATTCTTAAGGCATTTTCAAATTTCCAAGTTTGTGTTCCTAAATGTGTCAAACGTATCATGATGGATCCATCCCCTGTATTTCCCCTAATACTTCCATAGCCCACCCAGTGAGCACTTAACAAATGTTCATGACCAATACACAAAGAATGTATATGATTGAAAAGAATACCAGGGCCTAGAGCCACTAAGATCTCAGCTTTTCCAATAGTTTTCAGTATTTTGCAAGCTATGTGGGAAGAAAGAATAATAAGAGCTGTGGTTTATTGAGAGCTCATTGCATGGCAAGCACAGTTCTGGTCACTTTGAACACATTGTTTTATTTCATCTCAGAATCTGGTTTACTAAAAGGAATCACTGGAGATGTAAAATGCCACAGTCTCATTTCTGCCTACTTGTGAGTCAGGCCCGTCATCACTGGAAAAGGAAACTCATTGAGTTGGAGAGTAGCTCAAGTCTTCTCCAGGAAAGGAAAAGTACAGGACTGATATGCAGTTAGATGCAGGTAAACTTTGTTCTTTTTCTGCCCTTTGCCTAGCTCCCGGGTTCTACTGATACCTCTGGAGTAGTTGCTTGTTAACTCACTTTTTAACCGGTGGGCTTCCCAGCACTGAGGGAGATGGAAAAGTGGAGGCAGAAGTGTCTCTGTATAAATTGCTGAAAGAAGTTCTTGGAATGAATCTCTGTGAAGGCGCACGTCACGTTAAAGAGCATGAGATCTGGAACCAGACCGCTTGAGTTCAGTATCGTTTTGATGCAGTCCTGTGTCTCAATGTTATTGTCTGTAAGATGTGTAGATTAATGCTTAACTCATAGAACTATTGTTAAGGACATGTAACGTGCTTAACATAGTACCTAATATTTAATAAATATTGACAACTTTATTCATCATTGTGACACAGTGGGTTGAGCTGCCACTTGGGGTGCCCACATCCTGTATTGGAGTACCAATTTAAGTCCCAGCTACTTGGCTTCCAATCCAGTTTCCTGCTAATGCACCTGGGAAGGCAGCACATTATGGCCTAAAAACATGGGTCCCTGCCACCCATGTAGGCGACCTGGATGGAATTCCAGGTTCCTAAATTCAGCTGGCCCATCCTCAGTCATCACAGGTATTTGAGGGATGAACTAGCGAATGGAAGAATGAAAGATCTCCCCCTTTCTCTCTTTCAGTCTCTCTCTCTCTCTCTGTGTCTCTGTCTCTCCCTCTCTCTGACTCTCTCTCTCTACCTCTTTTCCCCCCTCCTTCTCTGTCCTTCCTTGTCTCTCTGTCACTCTTCCAAATAAATAAATAAATAAATAACTTTAAAAAAAAGAAATAGGGTACTTCTAGAAGTCCATGGAAAATGGAATTAGAAATATTTTTATTTGGGGGCAAAAATATCTTGAAATCCGTGTTTAGATTTTTCATAATGCACATTTTCAGTGAACATTTTAAGCAATACTGACATGCATGGCTATTATGATTCATTTCCATTCTCCATGGACTTTTGAAATTACCCTCATGCACAAGGTATTTCAGTGAGATTTTACATTCAGTCCAGCACAGCAGCCACTAAGGGTCCTTGGGGGTCTTCCTTACAGCGTTGTTGTGAAGCTACAATGAGGTCAAAGAAAGAACCATAGTAAAAATCTAAGGTAGCTTTATTTTTTTTTTAAAGATATTTATTTGAAAGGCAGAGTTACAGAGACGCAGAGGCCGAGAGAAAGAGAGAGAAAGAGAGAGGTCTTCCACCCACTGGTTCACTCCCCAGATGGCTGCAGTAGCCAGAGATGAGCCTCTTCCGGGTCTCCCATGTAGGTTCACAGGTCACAGCAGAGAGCTGGATCGGAAGTAGAGCAGCCGGTACTTGAACCAGCACCCATATACCCATGTGGGTTGCCAGCGCTGCAGGCAGTGGCTTCACTGGCTATGCCACAGCTCCGGCTCCAGTAGCTTTATTGTTTACAAAGACTATAAGCACATTCCAAGCGGTAGTATAGGGTCCAATCTACTTATGTGAGAAACACAGATAAGTTGTTACTTTCCTGATGTAAATTATTGGTGATAATAACTATGTTTAAATAGTTATGGAAACTTTTTGAAGGGGTTAGTTCAGGCATAATGTTAGTTCTAACCCTGTATTCTGTGTTCTGTGATAACACACTGGAGATGGCTTAAGAATTATGTATTATTGCACTATAAACAGATTTCCCAATATTTTTAGC
This sequence comes from Sylvilagus floridanus, assembly GCA_949820135.1. NCBI lineage: Eukaryota > Metazoa > Chordata > Mammalia > Lagomorpha > Leporidae > Sylvilagus > Sylvilagus floridanus. The sequence goes on from OX463224.1 coordinate 42,539,549, forward strand.
AAGTGCTTTTACCTCCTTTTGTCAAGAAAAAGCACATTATTAAAGGGAGAGTTAAGTTTAGATGAAAATATATGTGAGACAAAGGGAATATTTCATTTTGTTTGAATTTCTTTTTTCTCTTCTGTATTATTATCTTCTAAAATTGAGTTTATAATACAAATGATCAAAAAGGGCATAAAGTACAAAGAACAGTAAAGAAAGAGCATAGCCTGCAGGTCCTGAAGTCACCACTCCGGCTGATACTGTCACAGTTCTTTTAAAGGAAATAGTAATTAGAACTCATTATCTGCCATGAAGACATGCTCAATAACATAAGAATAGGTTCCAAATCAACAGAATCCTTTCTGAATATTAGAAGCATCACTGGTTCATTATCATGGAAAGTTTAACATCTCTTCCAAAAAATTCAGCTACATGTTTTGTCTACTTATAATGTACTTGAACATGTATTCCTGCCAAGAGGAAAAATTACACTAAATTCTTCCACTATGGCTAGCACTTCCCTACTTTGTTCTAATTAATTCATAGATCTGTGCCATGAAAGAATTTGAAATTGGCAAGCAGAATTCCAAATTAGGCAGTTTAATCATCAAACAAATTTTAAAACTTGAGTGAGGAGTGGGGAGAAATTTGGAAATGTAGACATGTCAGCACTGGGAACCTATAAATGGGTATTTTCTTATAGGTCATGCCAATCTAAGAGGAGACTTTAGTGCTGTCAGATAAAACCACTGTTTCTCTAGGAAACTTGAAGAAAAGCATTCAATCATAAAATTCTTCAATGAATGAATGTAATACAATTTTGTAATTCACTTTGTTACCCTCAACTATTAACACAGTCTCTGAGAAAATAACCCTTTAAATAAAATGACCTATTGTGTTAAAAATGTGTTATTTAAGGGCCAGCACCGTGGCTCACTTGGTTAATCCTCCACCTGCAGTGCCAGCATCCCATATGGGTGTCAGGTTCTAGTCCCGGTTGCTCCTCTTCCAGTCCAGCTCTCTGCTGTGGCCCGGGAGGGCAGTGGAAGATGGCCCAAGTGCTTGGGCCCTGCACCCACATGGGAGACCAGGAGGAGGCACCTGGCTCCTGGCTTCAGATTGGCGTAACGGAAGGAAGACCTTTCTCTCTGTCTCTCTCACTGTCTGTCAAAAAAAAAAAAAGTGTTATTTAAAATCAATTTATTCCTGCCTGAATTAGAGTACAAAACACTCATTTTCTAGGAAATAATAAACGTATTGCATCAGAATAGTTTTAACCTCCTAACTTTTGTTTATTTGGAACATCAAAGGAAAAGAGGGAATGAATATTTATCTGTTTACTTTGTTTTCCTCGATCATGTAATTGTATTGTGCATTTTTATTCTTCTATATTCTTAATGCTCAACCCAGATTTCATTGTTTCTTGTTAACATCTTCATTAAGTAAAGCAAAAGTATATTCATTGCAGTGTATGTAGGGTCAGAAATATTGCAAACAAAAGAGAGGCACCTTTTGGGGACAGCTGCTATAGAACGCTGGAGTAATGAGAGTGGTACTGATTATCCAAACAAGAGAACCCAGTCCTCATTCATACCTTAGCATGGGTTGTTTTGAGACTTACTGGAAATCATCACAAGCGTTTAAGACTGTTTAAGACTAACTGGAAATCATCAGAAGGGACTAATGGAAGAGGAGATAATCAGTATCTATTGGATGCTTATTATATGTCAAGAGGTGGGCAGGCATTTTATTGAAGTATTCTGTGTGTAAGTCAGCGATTAAATTCTCAAAGAAAATCTGTAAAGTCAGTTTTATTAATCCTGCTGAAAGGTAAGGAAACCGAGTCTCAGAGAATGAGGTGATTTGCCCAAGGCTTCTTACTATGCACCACCAGAACCAGTGATAAAACTGCTGGGTGCTTTGCTTGAGAGATGAGTTGACTGAGCAGCGAGACAGTGAATGGAAACTGAGAACAGAGATGTTTGGAGCAAAAGCATTGATTTATTTATTCAAATGATATTTGATTAGCCACTAAGTGCCAGCCTTATGCTAGGCACCAAGAGAAACGGGACTAAACGGTATCAACTTGGATGCTGTCTTCCTGTCACTTAGTGGACAACTGAGTATCCTGGAGCAACACACAAACAAAGGAGAGATTAGAGATTAGAGATTAGAGATTAGAGATTAGAGATTAGAGATTAGAGATTAGAGAGAGGGGGGCCAGCGCAGTGGCGTAGTAGGCTAAGCCTCTGCCTGCATCGTCCACATCCTGTATGGGCACAGATTCATGTCCTGGATGCTCCTCTTCTGATACAGATCTCTGCTTATGGCCTGGGAAGGCAGTGGAAAATGGCCCAAGTGCATGGGTCCCTGCACCCTTGTGGGAGACCTGGAAGAAGCTTCTGGCTCCTGGCTTCAGATCGGCCCAGCTCCGGCTGTTGCAGCCATTTGGGCAGTGAGCTAGTGGATGAAGACCTTTCTCTCTGTCTCTCCCTCTCTCTGTCTGTAACTTTCAAATAAATAAATAAAATCTTTAAAAAAAAATAGATAAAGAGAGAGAGAGAAAGTACTATTGGTCTCCATTTATTGAGAGCCTCAGCTTGAACATTCTGTCTTCCCATTGGAAGGTGTGACCTGGTCTTGGATTAAACCTTTTCCTAAGAGTAAAACTTAGCAAACTGATAGTTGGAGAGCAGGGCCTGTGATTCCATGGACTACACACTTAAAGAAAGCTCCAGCGTAGGCCTCTGACCCACAGCTTCCATAATGTCTCTGGCTGATCTGCAGGGCACAGGTGTTGGGGGTCATATCTGGTTTCCACGTCTTCATTTATCTTCTCACAAACTGGCGCTGGCACATAGAAGAATCTTTACAGATCATTTTGAGAGGGAGGAAAAGAAAAGCAAGGAGCAAGTCTGCCTGGACCTGGGCTCTCAGACTCTTCTTGTCCATCACAGGGGCCTCGGGAGTACATGGCGCTGTCTCTGCAAGTCCAGAGGCTGCGACTTTCCCGGATATTAAGAAAATGTTCCAGGTCACTGAGACCTGCCGTTATCTGAGTCTCTGCAGAGGCCTTAGTCCTCTGATTTGAAGACATGTTGCATGTCACAGAATTTGAGGTGACAAGGAAAGCATTTGTCTGGCAGAGGTAGTCCACCATTCATAAGTTTTGAAACTACAATATTTTGCTGACAAAGAGAAATGTGTTTCTAGTCCTGTGTTCTTTAGAAGAAAGAAAGGAAGAAAGCTTCCCCCCTAGTCCTCTAGCGAGGCTGTTTCTGCCAGCGCCTCAGCTATGAATACAACGCATTCTTGCAATTCATCACTTCGCTTGGATCAAGCCCGCCCTTAAAATGGTTGGTGGCATATGCTTCTCATTAGCTCTGCCTCCCCTCACCTGGGCTGATCAGACTCTCTCACCCCCTGCTTGCCCTGCTTCCCCCCCCCCCAACTCCAGAGCCCTACTCCTGCCACTTTCTCCTCCCACGCAGCTCTGCCTGCTGGCATGGCATGAGGCGGGCCAAGCAGGGGAGGGAAACACTTCAGTTCTTTCGAAAGTCGGTTGGGTTGAACAGCTTTTCGTTCAGAAATGAGACTTAGGAAAACAGAAATCCTAGGGCACAATCAAAAACAGTCATAGAAACGGGACAAGAAACAGCAGTTTGCTGACTGGGAGAAACAGAGAGGGGCAGCAAGAGGTTAAGAGGGGGAAATTCCCATCATTACATTACTTTGGCAGCCAAAAGTTTCTTTAGGTCACCAGTTTCTATCTTGATTTATCTTTCTAGTCTCCGAGGAAATTTTACCCATTTGAAGCACATTTGCTACTTAGTTATCTGAGTGACAAAATATTCCTTCCATGTGGCGAATTCTATCTGCTCTGTGACCTGGTGCATAAATTAAGAATTAGGCTAAATCAGAGTATTTTGATTCAGCCAAAAATATAGTTTGCATACACACCAGTTTTTCTCTTATGCAGTGACATTTTGATGAGTATTTGCAATCCTTAGATAACTCTGCAAGGTAACTGAAAAGTTGGGTTTTATCAGTGTATCTTTGCAATATAATTGGACAACTGTGACCTGCTTTATTCATACCTCAGGATTTAAGGGTGCAGGTTAGTGGCCATCTCTTTTGAAACTGGTTATTAATGGCAAGAAAGGAAGGTTAAAGGAGTAAATGTTTTAATCTTTAACAGGATTCCAAGAGAGTCATAGAAATGTGAGGTTGGTGGGGACCTCAGAGATCCCCTAAAGCACATTCTTCACCTCACGAATGAGGAAGCTGAGGCTGAGGGGTGACCTCCCCACTGTCACACAGGGAGGAAGGGACAGGAGTAGGATCCACGCAGGGTACAAGGCTGATGCGCTTGTCTCAAGCAAGAGCCCTCTCGTTATAGTGGATAAAGTCAAACAACAAAAAAGCAAGATAAATTCATCTTCAAGGACTTTGAGTGGCTTCCCCCTTCCCCAACTCTCATTTCCAAAGAACAGAGCTAAATCAGTGCTGCACAAAATTGTCCAGTCAGACAGACTGTCAGGGGGCCTCTTTTTCTCCTGATTCTCCACTTCCGGCAGTCAGATGCCCAGACGTCCTCCTAGTTATCTGTGCTGACACCCTCTCCTGGCTTGCAGTCACAATCCTTTCTAAGATGTTAGCTAATATTGGCCTCATGTGTTCATTCAAAATGTATTTATTGAGAACTCATTATGAAGCAAGATTAAGACTTTTCCTAGTCTGTTTATGTTTTAGTAGGACTTCCTAAGCTTAGCACAATGCCCAGGACAGAATGTCACTGAATAACCTCAAGGAGTCTTCAAAATGTTCATGGAAAATGTGCACTATGAAAACACCATGGATGGATTTACCATCGTTTTGCACCAAAATAAACATCTTTTAATTCCATTTCTTCCATGAACTCTTTGAAATCCCCTCACATATAAAGAAGTGGAGAAAAGGAGAGGATGAGAGATATTTCTTACCCAAACAATGGTGATATTCAAAAAGTAGACAGGGGAGGAAAAAACTGGAGGCAAGGAACCCTTATAATTAGCCTCCATGTCATGGCAAATATGCTGTAAACGCCCAGTTCCATCTTCTGCAAAATGCGAAGGGTGTCAGTGCAGCCTTGTGCAAAGGCTGCTGGGCACCTATCTCCCACCTCTGAAATCCCTCCAGGCACACCGCCTTCTTGCCCAGCCAGAGACTGGCACTCTGAAGCCTAACATTTTATGGAGACTGTTCTGGCCCTACAGCTCGATTTCTGTTCTATATCTACCCCTTGATTAGCAACACAGTCTTGGGTTTCTACCTTAGCTCTGGTCTCCTACTCCTGCAAGGTGTGATTTCTTGTTTTTCCATCTGGCTCCATGCACACCTGCCTTTCCCTCCAAGCCCCCATGTCTGGTCCATCACTCACCTGACTGATACAGATGATTTCCTACGTCAACTTAATTTAGGTCTACAACAGGGAGATTCAGTAGTTAACTAAAAGTGCTTAAAGAACCCTTTCCTGGAGTGTCTGTTGAAAGTCTTCTCAATTTTCTTCCTACTAGGTCCTTTGCTGTGTGTTTTCTATTCTTTTCAACTTGGAGTCCCTAGAAAGAAAACACCTTGCCTTAGTCACCTCTGCAGCATCACTTTTGCATCTCACAGTACTTTGTACACAATAACTGTATACAAATAATAATATAATATAATACAGATAATATAAAATAATTGCCCCCTTGAAATATATTTATATTGTCCATTTACTTTTTGTTGTTGTTTTAACCAGAGGAAATTAACATGGATTTCGTACTGACTTTGCTCTTTGATGGGAAAATTTTTAAATTAAATGCAAATTACTTTGCCATCTGTGTGTAGCCTGTTCCGGAATCCTTTCCCTTCATATGAGACCAGGTTTCCCACCAATGACCATTAAAGTACACTTGGCAGCCCTTGCAGCTCTTTTTCCACAGCCCAGATGGCCATGCTTTCTTCTCCTTTCCGTTTGAGGGTTTTTATAAGGCTTCTTTATGTTCCTCCTTCTTTTGAAGCACTTTTCTGTTCCTTGACAGAGAGGTTGGGACCTTCAGCGTGGACCTCCCTGTCTGTACTCTCTAATTATTGTGCTGATTCTGCAAGAGAATGCAAGGTTTGCTAATTAGAACCCAAATCCACTTGCTACTGTGTCTATCTTTGTGTTCCTCATTGTAAAATTCTATCAGTATCATTTGTTGCTGCTTCTTTCCCTAGTAGATATGAAAGTGAAGTAGTAAGTTATGACCTAAGAAAGAGGTGGTGTTCTTTGTGTGTTTTCCGGAAGACCCACTCCTATGTTAGGGGCTGTACCTGGACTACTGAATGTTAAGAATTGCCTGGTAATGAGCATTGTAGGAGCAAGAGCTTAACTGAGCATTGTGACATTGGGTAAGGAAGGGATATGGAAAAAAAGGCTTCACAGAGTAGTAGTAAGCCTGACTTAAATTGGAGCCAGTGGTGAAGAACTTTGAATTTTCGGCCAAAAGTTTTGGACTTCACACTGTAGCACACTGGCACTGTTGCCTGTGCCACAGTGGAGTGGCAGGATTACCTATAGGTTTGAGAAAGTGGTTCTTGTAAGGCCACCACAAAACACACCAAACACCAGAGTGAGGGAAAAGGTTTATTGGTGGGGAAACCCAACAGACTGGAGGGAAGGGGCAAAGAGGGGAGAGAGAGAGGAGAGCATAAGAGAGAGAGATCAAGACATAGCAAGAGAGAGAGTGAGGGAGAGAGTGAGAAAGCAAGGGAGAGCGAGCCCTGTGTTCAGGAACAGGTCCTCTTAAAACTTTGCTGGGGATGGGGGGCAGGCGGGCAGGGAAATATGAGCAGTGAATTCCACTGTGGTAGGGGCGGAGCTGACACCAGTGGTTGGGCCATGGGGCTTAGGACCAAAGCCTGCAGGTCAGTGCCTAAGATGGTGAGTTAGGCATAGATGGCGCCACATAGATTGTGCCATTTTACTAACAGTTCTGACCTCAGTGCAGAAGACCAGTGGGGCTCCAGAATCAATTTAGTAGGCTAATACCCTTGCAAAAGAGTCCTTGGGAGAAACGAGAAGGGGCCCAGATTAAGGTAGGTGATGGAAACCGGAAGGAAAAAAGATGGATTTGATAGACATTTCAGACAAAAATTCACTCACTCCAGCTACTGTGGCTTACTCCGTCTTTCTCACGTACCAGACATGCTCTCACTTCAGGAATGTCCCCACTAATTGGAATGCTCCTCCTCCCAATTACCATGGCTCATCTCCTTTTATCTGCAAGTCTTTGCTTGAATATCACCCTCTTAACAGGCCCTTCCCTGACCAATCTATTTAAAAATCCACAGCTTCAGTGATGTTTATAGTAGCCAACAACTAGAAAACACTCAAGTACCCATCAAAACTTGAAACAAGGGTAAATAAATCTTGGTATAGTGACACACTGGAATATATTAAACAATTTGCATGAATGATGGACCTACAACTACATGCAATGACGTGAAGGATTCTTGTAAACATAATGTTGGAGAAAAAAACAGCCTGATAAAACATATATAATATGCAATTGCCTACTGAAATGTAAGTTCCACGAATGCAGAGATTTTCATGTTTTGCCCACTGTTGTATCTATATCATCTTGAAGTGTACCTGGCACATAATAGATAATGGAATGAATAAATGAATCACTGAACCAGAAAACTATGAATAGTGGGGCAGGTGTTTGGTGCAGTAGTTAAGATATTGCTTGAGTGCCAGGGTTCAGGTAAGTTAGTCTGATATTAAACTAAGAAATAAATACTTACATGAAATTATCTTGGGAGCTTCAACAATGCTTAACCAAGGCACAGAGTTAGAATGATGAAGGTGCTGTTCTGAATAAGTTGTGAAAGGGAATCTTCTCTGTGTGGGCAGCATGATGAGGAGAGACCCTAATGAAGTGAGAACTGTGAGGAACAGCTTCCAGGCAGAAGGGAGAGTAAAGGAAAATGCCTTGCAGTGAGAACCTGGTAATGAGTCTTGTGTGGGAACTCCTTGGGTTAGGGCTGAAGTGCCAAAATCGTTGTTTTAGATGAAGAAAGTTATGAATGACGGAATAACTGAACTTACTTAATTGCCAGGTTATTGGTTAGTATTAATTATTATTAATTGATTCAAGATTTAATCTTATTTTTTCATCCATTTTGCATGTTTCCTTAGATCTGCATTTCTTAATACACCTCAAACTAAATTATGCAAAATCTAGTTATACCACACATACACATGCACATAAATGGTTCTGTGGTCAAATAAGCATAAGAAACAATGAAGAGATGTATATCAATATAGCAAAACTGGGCCGGCACTGTGGTGCAGTGGGTAAAGCCACCTGCAGTGCTGGTATCCCATATGGGTGCGGGTTTGAGTCTCGGCTGCTCCACTGCCAATCCAGCTCTCTACTATGGCCTGGAAAAGCAGTGGAAGATGGCCCAAGTCCTTAGGCCCCTGCACCCACGTAGGAGACCAGGAAGAAACTCCTGGCTCCTGGTTTTGGGTGGGCCCAGCTCCAGCAGTTGTGACCATCTGGGGAGTGAATCAGCAGGTGGAAGACCTCTCTCTCTCTGCCTCTGCCTCTCTGTAACTCTACCTTTCAAATAAATATATAAATCTTTAAAAATATATTAAAAAGCTATTGCTAAGTCACACATTAACACAAAGATGCAAAAAAAAAAATGTCTGACTCATTGTTTTTTAGCCACAATCTCCTTTTTCCTAAGGGACCCACATCACTAATGTTCAAGACAACAGAATTCCATAGAATTCAATTTGGAATATGTTACTCAGATTCATTCATTTTAATATTAAGTATATATATTAAAATTTCTTTTTTAAAAGATTTATTTATTTATTTGAAAGTTAGAGTTACACAGAGAGAGGAGATGCAGAGAGAGAGAGAGAGAGGTCTTCCATCTGATGGTTCACTCCTCAATTGGCCGCAATGGCCAGAGCTGTGCCGATCCGAAACCAGGCGCCAGGAGCTTCCTCCGTGTCCCCCCCACAGGTGCCAGGGCCCAAAGACTTGGGCCATCTTCCACTGCTTTCCCAGGCCATAGCAGAGAGCTGGATCAGAAGAGGAGCAGCCGGGACTCGAACTGGGGCCCATATAGAGTGCCAGCGCTTCAGGCCAGGGCATTAACCTGCTGTGCCACAGCACTGGCCCCTATATATTAAATTTCTAATATTTACTGTCTCTTTTTCATAATCATATAAATGAAATATAGGTACCATATGTTATAGTGTTTTTCTAATTTTCTGATACAAGAACATGAATTTTCAACATTCTCATCAGTAACTTCATTTAATACATACTTTCACAGCCCCACCCTGTCTAATTTTAATCTATATCTGGTGATCTTCTTTGTACTGTTTATCATGCTGTCTCTTGGAATATTTTGTCACTATTAAGATTGAGAGTTAAAATGTCAAGGGATAAATTTGTAAGCCTTGGACTAAACAGCAGGCAAGGAAACCAAAACAAGCTGCGAGTGCTAAGTGAGAACTCCTGGATGGTAGCAGCTCTCCACGCAGGCTCTGCGCACCAACTGCCCTGTAACACTTCTCCTCTGAGAATAGAAAATTCCACAGTAAACCCAGTGGATTACCACTTCGCACTCTTTCTATTTTTGGTGGCTTCCTCATTGCATATCCTCTGTGGATGGTCCTGCACGATATTGCTTTAAAACCCAAAAGTTGTAGTATCAACCTATGTTTCTTTCCTCCCTGATTGGAGGCCGCTTGACATATTTATTGGTTGTTCCATGGTCACCTGCCAGATGCAGATATATGTTTCAGGAGCAAGGCTAAATTTGCAAGCAGTTATCAAATAAAGTGGTAGGTGTCTCCCAACTGTGCTTAAGCGTGTTTATCTTGATATGCCTGTGTGGATATGAGACAGCAAGAGAACACCTGGACTTTCAGACTTTCAGCCAAAGATCTTGGAGCCACTGGTGAGTCTTAAAAAGAGAAAAGAGCACTTCTCCTTGTTTTATTGTGAGTGTGTCATTTAACTTTACAGGTTTTTTTAGGCAGCAGGCAAACTGCAAAGCCAGAGTTTTTTCTGAGACATTAGTTGCCGTGAAGAAAAATAAGCTAAATTTTTGCTTGTGGGCAGAAACATCCCAGAATGCACCTGGAGATTGGGCAACAAGCTGGTACTGGCTAGAGTCCAGGTGCACTGGCTTCCAGCTACAGCGCAGGAACAACCTAGGCCATGTTCAAAGACTCTGATTGAATTTCCAAGATGGATCAGGTTCAAAACTATCTGCTCAGCTTTCACGGATCTATGATGGTGCTCCAAGTCCAGGATTACAGTCCCCTGAACTCAGAGTGGGGGCCGCAGGGAGGAAACCTCTGGTGTTTGTAAACACCACAAAAGGTGTGTTACCTTGTTTAAATCGGCTGTGATGCACCTACCTGTTACTGTCATTCCTGGAGAACTCAGGACAGTAAAGAGTTGGGGTTAACAGTTCTCAGGGATTTGTATAATGGCATTTTGGCCCTAGAGTTATGTTTACTGTGGAATTTTTGGATAGGTCTCTAGTATTAAATAGTTACATGATTCAACATATTCTTCGATCTTGAGATTTAATTTCCCTACACATTAGGCAAATAAGAAAGAGATCGAGTTCATGTAGGAATCATGGTGTATCCCTATTTACCATCCGAGTGAGAGCACCTCAATCTTACCTTCTACACTTAATGTTTTATCACCAGCAGCTACAACTGGAACTGTGCTGGTGACTATAACAGTCCCAGAACCCCTGAGTCCCTGATGGCTAGTGTGGGTTGTTTACCTTTGTACCTTTGTATCCTGTACAGAATAGTGCTACGAGTGTTTAAGATGAATAATGGCCAATCACTCCTAGTTGAGAGAGGAAACAAGCCCTCCAGAGTCAACTTGAAATGCAGCTCTACTCTCATTTAAAACCCCAGGCATACTCGAGGCCCCATGTACTATACCTTTACTGCAGATTTTTGTTTGTCTAAGTGTGTATGTTATTGGTGGGCTGAAGCTTCTCTTCGGATGAGAGATTTTCTGTGTGTCATCTGCCTACTTTATTATAGAACTACAAGTGCAACACCTCAAGGAAGCAGCTACATTTTCCACAAAATTCTTTAATTAAATATTCTGATAGTAAAGCAGAAAGTTACTATCCTCAATCATTATTTTATTCAGTTATTCCATTTTTTGAGGGTTTTGCTGTGTGCTAGGCATACTTTCAGACCTTGTTCATATCTAATCCAAATAGCTGATCTAAGAAATGCATATTATTCTTCTTAGTTCACAAACCTACAGATAAAGGGCTTATGGGGTGGGGCTGGCGCCATGGCACAGTAGGTTAATCCTCCGTCTGTGGTGCCAGCATCCTATATGGGCACCAGTTCTAGTCCCGGCTGCTTCTCTTCCAATCCAGCTCTTTGTTTTGGGCTGGGAAAACAGTAGAAGATGGCCCAAGTCCTTGGGCCCCTGCACCCTCATGGGAGACTGGGAAGAAACACCTGGCTCCTGGCTTCGGATTGGTGCAGCTCCTGCCATTGTGGCCATTTGGGGAGTGAACCAGCAGATGGAAGACCTCTCTGTCTCTCCCTCTCACTGTCTGTAACTCTACCTCTCAAATAAATAAATAAAATCTTTAAAAGAAAAAAAAAGGGCTTATGGTGCTTATATAACTTGCCCATATTCACATGGTTAGAGCCAGGGCTGGAACCCAGGTGTGTTAGCCCTTTGTTATTGCAATGAAATACCCAAAACAAGCTATTTGTGAAGGGAGTAAGTTTATTTTAATGCATTGCTTTATACAGTCTAGGTTTAGGCAGCCCCATTGGTTTGGCTCTTGGTGATGGTATTCTCACTGGCAGAATCCCTAAGGCAGCACAGGGCATCATATGACAAGAGGGGGCACACACTATCAATGTCTCAACTTATAAAGCCACCATAATTTGACCATGGGAGGCTGCACCTGAAGAGCCTAATCCAATTTGATCACTTCCCAAGGTCCTATCTTTTTTAAAAAAAAAGTTTTTTGTTTTATTATTTTACAGGCAGAGAGAGAGAAGGAGAGATAGAGACCGATCTTCCATTTCCTAGTTCATTCCCCAAATGGATACAATGGTTGGGACTGGTCCAAGCCAAAGCCAGGAGCCAGGAACTCCATCTGCATCTCCCACATGAGTGGCAGGGGCCTAAGTACTTGGCCTATCTTCTGCTGCTTTCCCAGGCACGTCAGCAAGGAGCTGGATCAGAAGCACAGCAGCCAAGCACCCACCAGCATTCTTATGGCATAGCAAGTGGCAGCTTAACCCACTATGTCACAATGCCAGCCCCAGCTAACCATTTGACCTTTAAATAACAAAATGAGGTGGTTAGCCTAGAAAGTAAGATGCTGGTTAAGACATCTGTGTCCTATATCAGAATGCCCTCGTCTGATTCCCGACCTCAGCTCCTGATTCCAGCTTGCAGCTAACACAGACTCTGGGAGGGAGTCAATGGTTCAAGTAACTGAGTTGCTGACACCCACAGGGAAACTGAGATTGCATTTCTAGTTACCGACCCTGGGCCCAGCCCAGCCCTGGTTGTTGCGGGCAGTCAGGAAGTAATTAGTGGATGAGAGCACTGTCTCTCTTTGTCTCTCTTTCTCCCTCTTGATAAATAAATGAAATGAAAGCGCATAAATATAAACACTATAATTGGGTATTCGGTTCACTTAGTGCCATTACTTAAGACCTTGGGACCTTTAGCACCAGATCTCTGATTCCCAGTTTGTCTCCCTGTCATCTCTGGGTAGGTGAGGCAGTGCCAGATTTCAAGGCACAGAGAGATCCTCAGCCTCAATGAATAAAGGGAGATTTTCTGATGGAAGTGTAGTGTCTTGGGGAACTCACTGTTGGGAGAATGCTGAGATTCAAGATGGAAATGTTACAGCTCTGTCTCTGTGTCTCTCTTTGAGATCATGATCGTTTGTTCTCTACTCCCTGGCATTTTCTTTTCAAGGATCCAGCAGTTTCTTTTGTCTGGTAACATTAGCATGCACAAAGCTTTGGGTTGCTACCTGACAGATTTGGCCTCCCGTCTTCCATTGAATCTGCACTCAAAAAAAAAAAAAAAAAAAAGGCAGGGGGAAGGGGGTCGGGGGCGGGGGATTTGATTGACCTAGGCAGATCAGATTCTTCCAAAGGAGAGTTTTGTGAGAAAATAATGATTATACCCAAAGCACTCACCAAATTTTTTAAATAACTAGCACTGAAACAGTATTTTACACTTTGTGTTTCTGTGTGGGTGCAAGCTGATGAAATCTTTACTTAGTATATACTGAATCAATCTTCTGTATGTAGATAATTAAAAATGAAAAATCTTGGTGTGACATTCCATTTCAAATTTTAAAATCTGAATTATTTATGTTGGGTTTCAAATAGCTTTCTTCCAATCTAGGTCTGACTTTTCCACATTCCTCCCACTGATACGGTGGGTGAGCCTACCCTTTCTGGACCTATCTCACGCTTACCTTGATTGCCTGCTTACAGGCTAACACACAATACTGAAATACTAATATTTTCTCTTTGTGGTCATTATACAAATTCTGTTTATTCTTCAGGAGTTAAATTCCAATCCCACTTCCTCAAGGTAGCTTTCCATTTTACCCAGTAATGACTCAAATCTGTCCTTCATTCTAACTACTTTGTCTATTAGGACAGTTCAAATACTTCACAAAAGGAGAAGATCATTTTAATTTTCTAAACCAAGGCTTTTATTGAAATCCATGTGCTTAGAAAGATTAGGGTCAAGGACACAATAGAGTGGCCCTATCATCAAACCAGTAACTGTGATTCCTTGATATGCTAATTGGACAAAATTTGAACTCTGATGGCTGGCATTGTGCCATAGCAGGTAAATCTGCCCTCTGTGGTGCCAGCACCCCATATGGACACTGGTTCAAGTTCTGGCTGCTCCACTTGCTATCCGGCTTCCTGCTAATGTCCCTGGAAAAGCAGCAGAAGATGACCCAATTTCTTAAGCCCCTGCACCTTTGCGAGAGACCCGGAAGAATCTCCTGGCTCCTGGCTTCAGTCTCGCCCAGCCCTGGCCATTGGGACATTTGGGGAGTAAACTAGCAGATGGAAGATCTCGATCTCGATCTCTCTCTCTCTCTCTCTCTCTGTAACTCAGACTTTCAAACAAATAAAAATAAATCTTAAAAAAATTCGACCTCAATTTCACAGTGGGAAGTCTAAAACCAGTGCTGAGAAATACCACCTATTTTCACCTTGAAATGTATGTTTACAATTTCTCATTATAGTTGAAGTGTTTTGAATACTCAACCAAGGGTCAAAAATAATTTTGGTATAAGGAATTTCAGACAGAACTTAAAAAGTTTTGCATAAATGAGAAGGAAGTTTATAGAAAGCTGATGAAATCACTTTTAATTAAATGGCTTAATAAATAACAAATGTTTTATCAAAGTTTTAAAACAGACGAAATCACACACACACACACACACATCAAATCATCTGACTGATAGTGTTGTTTTAGAAGCAATGAAGTGGGGCCAGCGCTGTGGCGTAGTGGGTAAAGCTGCTGCCTGCAGTGCTGGCATCCCAGATGGGTACCAGTTCAAGTCCTGGCTGCTCCTCTTCCCATGCTCCCTGCCAATGTGCCTGGGAAAGCAGTGGAAGATGCCTCAAGTCCTTGGGTCCCTGTACCCATGTGGGAAGCCCAGAAGAAGCTCTAGGCTCTTGGTTTCTGATTGGCCTAGCTCTGGCCTTTGTGGCCATTTGGGGAATGAACCAGCAGATGGAAGACCTCTCTCTCTCTCTCTCTCTTTCTCTCTCTCTCTCTCTCTCTCTCTCTCTGTGCCTCTGCCTCTCTATAACTCTGCCTCTCAAACAGATAAATAGATCTTAAAAAAAAAAAAAGGAAAGAAAAATAAAGAAGCAATGAAAGGACATACAGGGAGATTAGGAGCAGATTCTGTGCTTCCTAGATCCAGGGTGCCAATAAGCAGAAGCAAAGAGTAGAAAACCTTTACTTTATAAGTGATCATTATATTATTATATATCCTAGTGGGTCTTCCCTTTAGGTCACCTCAAGTACTAGTATGATTGGGTTGTTAACTATTTAACTGTAATTATTATAATTAAAACCTTATAAAATACATCAAATAAAACTGAGTCAATGTTTCCACTTAGTCTGGTTTAAGAAAAATAGTTTTAAGGAACATTGCTCTTTCCCAAAAGAAATTAAAACTCAAAGATTGGCAACAGTAGGGAGTAGGGGACTAAGAATAATAGGGAAGAAACAGTTTTCCTTAAATCTCTTTGTAAAGTGTTTTTATTTTTAATTTTCCTACTTAACAAATGAAGCCTTCATCATGTTTGCTTCTGGGAACGATTTCAAGCCTAAGCAACACAACTGGAAAGCTGCCCTGTTGCAGCCCATTCCCTGCTAGTAATTTCAAGTGGATCCGCATCAAGTATCTGCCTTCCAAGAGCTCTCTGAAAAAACACTCATGATCCGAGGTGAAACCTGGCCAGCACAACCTGAGGCCTGTGCATTTACCCTCTGTCACCAGGTTTTCCAAGAAGTAGCCCGGGATGTATTCTCACTGTTAGTGAGCTGTCTCACCAGACCACAGCTCTGCCCCTGATACTCCATCCATGCACCATCCTAAACAAAAATAGCCAAAACCAGGGTCCGGTGGAGTCCATTTATTTAATACTTATTCAAAAATTTTCTCTAGCAATTATGGTATAGCAAGTCCACCTCGACATTGCATATACTCAATCCTTGTCTTCAAGGAACGCACATGCTTTGAAGGACTCCTAGACTAAAAGCTATTGCCTAAGAATAGATCAATTTGTTTGTGCGCTGCTGCCAGGCATTTTAATAGACAACGTGGTAGATACCATCGGGCAAGGTTCTTTATTGTCTAGAAATTAACAATCTAGAGAGGATAAGACATGGAGAAAGAACTGCAATTTTATGGCAGTGTTTGGTAGGTATTGTGGAACAGGTAGGAGATTCAATTGTCCCCAGGGCAGGTGGAGGTTTGGAAATCACTTGGATGTAAGATAAAGCCCTGCAGTGTGAGGAGAAGGAATTTGAATGAAATATGAACTGCAGCCAATTTTAGGAGGCTGCATATTCCTTGCTATTTAAGAAAATAACAGGTATTAATTTTTTGTCTTTAGAAATAAAATATGAGCTTACAGGTAATTTTGAGGAGCAGGTTCCACTATTTTAAAAATTATAATTAACATACTAAAAAGTCACCTTTTGCATGAATATTTTTCACCACCCTAAGAAATTCTGCTGTGTCCCTTTATAATCAGTCTCTTCCTCCACTTTTACTTCCGGCAACTTGTTTTCGACCCCTATGTCATTACTATGTAGACTTTTGCATTAATGGACTCAGACAGTATGTGGCCTTTTGCGGTTGACTCCTTTCACTTAGCATAGTGCCTTTGCAATTCATCCATGGGGTTGTGTGTATCTACTGAGTTCAGTAGTGTCACTGGCACCCTTGACTTTAGAGTGTTGATGTATCCTGGGTTTTCTGCTTGCTCTGAGCAGTCTAGAAGTAGTGAAATTGCCCTGAAGTTTTCTGATTGCTTGGCTGACTTTAAGTGGAGACCTGGCAGTTCTCCATCAGGTCGATGGCCCTCACCTTCCTCTGGAACTGGGCCGTTGTGGAGCACTCCACAAAACTTGGATGATCTCCACCATCAATACAGCTTGCGTTTGAGTTGTTTTTCCAAGGTGTTGATGGAAATTCAACTGTAATTCTATGTAGGGGTATGGCATAATGTAGAGATGAAATTGTTTTTCCCATTTGGAAGGGCAGTTGTCACAGAAACATTTATTAAAGATTCCATTTTTTCTCATAGATTTGTAATATCCTTATTCTCACATAACAATTTTCCCTATATTTGTGAGGCTATTTCTAGATGCTCTGTTCTGTTTTGTTTGCCTGTTCATCTTTTCCAAAGGCAAATCACATTGTTTAAATCAAAATGGTCAAGTCATCATATATCAAGTACATTATTCCCCCATCTTATATTTTTTCAGAAATATATTAGCTATTTTTTAACTTGTATCCTTTCCTATGAATTTTAGAATGCATGAAAGAAAAAAATAGCAGCAGAATTTTTTTTTCAAAAATATTTTGAGGTCTGCCAATACACAAAATTAAAATGCATACTGTCCTTGACCTGAGATGAGGTCTCTGGATGTGACCTTTAAGCCCCTGAAAATTTTCATTTCCCAAAGCCCCACCACTAAAATCTAAGGTTTCACTGAATGTAGAAAAATCTACCCTTTCAGCCAATAAGTGACTAATAGTGGACGTTTCCAGCCCACAGAGAGAACAAGACCAAAGACGAAGACAGGAGGCCAAATACGGGCAATACATGTTAGCTCGGCCCGTTTTTGAGAGTTTCCTTCTGGTACCATCCCTGACATGTGCTAACAATTGGAAAACTACGTTCCCCAACTGTCCTCTGATAAGTTTGCTCATAAGAAAGAATAGTTTAATTATGGCTCATTTTAGAAACTAGAAAAATTTGTTCTCCCATATAGGTAAAGAATTCCTCTGAAATGGCAAAACAATTAAAAACTTGGATATTGCCCTTGGAAGACAGACTAGTGAATTTTTACATTGCAAAAAATCTCCTAGATCACTGTCCATTCCTATCAGGGGAATATTACTGCACGAACAAGATGAGCACCAGTTAAAAGGTGATTTCCTGAAATAGCCTCAAGTGGAACAAATTGAAAATCCACAGTCCTTCAACAACGAATTTTTTTTTCATTACATGATCTTTAAAAAAATTGTTTTACTCTTCACTTCCCTAGCAGATGTTACAAATTTCAGAAACAGATAGGGACCTTTGCATTGAAACAAAAAATTGATCCTCCTAAAAATGTAAAATTCAGTTCAAACTGTTTAGAAGATAATAAGTGGTGCCTGCAAAGAGTGTACCTTTGACTTTGAGGATTTCCTTTGTATGTTATTCAGATGCCACAAACCTGGCAAAGAATGATATTGCCTGAGTGTGTTGAGTAACATTTTTATAACGTTTTTCTTTTTTTTAACAGAATGGCTCGTATGTTAGGAATATATGACAACAAGATGCTAGTACTGATAAGATCTGGTAAAAGACTGTGTGTTTAAGGAAGTCCTGGGGTACAATAAAGGATGCAGCAATTCTATATGAGGATGCTTCAAAAAGTTCATGGAAATGGGATTAAAAGATAAGTATATTTTGTTGTTCAAAAGTTGGAAATTGGTGCATATGGTTGTCTTTTAAAAATTCATGGAGATTACATATATTATGGAAAACTAAGGGTGGGTTTCAAACATTTTTTGCACCAAAATAAATTTATCTTTTAATTCCATTTCTGCATGAACTTTTTGAAGTATCCTCATACATATGTCATAGTTTGCCTTTTTTCCAAACTTGCAATTCTTTCCTTATTCCTCCTTTCTTCACTGTAATAACAGATTTTGCTAGGAATTTAATTTGTCTTTCCAAGAAGAAAAAAAGCTTACCAAATAAACACTCATTTATTCATTCTACCGATATTTATTGAATGCCCATTGTGTGCCAGACACTTTGGTGGCCACTGAGGTTGCAGGAATAAAAAGATAAATCTAGGGGCCAATGCTGTGGCATAGTGGGCTGAGCCTCTGCCTGCAGCGCTGGCATCCCATTGCAGTGCCAGCTTGTATCTCGGCTGCTCCTCTTCTGATCCAACTCTCTGCTTGTTGCCTGGGAAAGCAGCTGAAGTTGGCCCAAGTGCTTGGACCCCTGCACCCGCATGGGAGACCCGGAAGAAGCTCTTGGCTCCTGGTTTGCAATCGGCCCATTTCTGGCTGCTGTGGCCTTTTGGGGAGGGACCCAACAGATGGAAGACCTCTCTGTCTCTCCCTTGCTCTGTTTGTATCTCTACCTCTCAAATAAATAAATAAATCTTTAAAATATATATAAATAGATTCACCTAGGCTTTCAGGGAACCTAACACTTACAGGGGTGATAAACAAGGAAGTAAGTAGGGAAAGTGTGATGGCTAGCGTGATCGGAGGAAGTCTGGACACATTACCAGTAGACCTCACCTAGCCTAACCCAAAGAGGGCATCCTACAGGAAGCGACGTTTAAACTAAACCCTGAAGAATAAGCGGGAGTTAGCCAAGTGCAGAAAAGGGAATAATAAGGTAAAATGTTTATAGGAAAGGAAGGGACTTTCTGAAACGAAATAGCAAGAGCAGAGGTTCTGTGGCAGTTGGGAGCCTACATGTTTTGAGGGAACAGA
Source organism: Sylvilagus floridanus (assembly GCA_949820135.1). Taxonomy (NCBI): domain Eukaryota; kingdom Metazoa; phylum Chordata; class Mammalia; order Lagomorpha; family Leporidae; genus Sylvilagus; species Sylvilagus floridanus. The sequence goes on from OX463224.1 coordinate 42,558,881, forward strand.
TATATGAGTAAAAATCTTATTTTTAAAACTTCCAAGGTCCAAAGACAAATATTAAATACCTACCTCAACATCTGTACTCCGCTGTGGAATGGTTTCCCCTACGTTGGTTCAAATAATAAAAAGGAAGATTTGAAGACAGCGAGGCAGGGTGGGGACCCTGTTTACATGGAGGAATCCACTCATACAGAACGAAGATCAGTGACTGAGAATGCACTCTGCCCCCTCACTGCTGTGTCTCAGTCCTCCTTCAGGACTCTCAGAACCGCATTTGCTCAGAAAGTATTCCCTCCTTCATCCTTTCTCCCAGAGCTGAGTCAGATGCCTGGCTCTGCAGCGCCCACCCACCCGCTCCTCACCTCTGCCAGGCACTTTCCTGCTGTGTTGGTTTTCCAGATCATCCCTGTGCTCATGCGGGGTTCCTTAAGGACAGAGGGCGAGGGTCAGAAAGGGCTCTGGAGTCAGAGTCCGAAGATGGAATCAGCTCAGACAGGTACGGTGGGCTTGAGAATTTACTTAGTTATTGTAAGACTTAGCCTCCTTGTCTCTAAAATTGCTATTACTAATAGCAAAAAAAAAAAAGAGGGGATACTTTGTAGAATTTTGAGAATTAGAGAATATTGCATTTGAACTACTTAGCCCAGTGCCTAGATTAAATAGAACCCCATACAATTTTGCTAAAGAGTGAGAAAGTGAATGAATAACTGAGCAAGAAAATGGGAGGTTCATTCATAGGTTGGTTTATTCAGAGCTGTCTTTAGATTGTTGTTAGTTTGATCAAAGTTCCATCGCCTCAATCCTGGATATTGTCAGCCTAGCCAGAAACTCCAGAGGCACAGGTAGTCCCTTAAATGGGCACTTGTGGAAACAGCCTCAGAGGCTACCTGAAGCGCCTGTCTCCCTACTCTACTCCATTTAAGGTCCGAATCCAGACTTTCAGCTTCCTGTGCTCCTGTAAGTAGAAGATTAAAGTTCCTACAATGCTGTCCATTCATTGGTACATTTATTCATCCATTCCTGAAACTTTTTTATTTTATTATTTTTAGAAAATATTCATTTATTTATTTATTTGAAAGAGTTACACAGAGAGGAGAGGCAGAGAGAGAGAAAGAGAAAGAGAGGGAGAGAGAGAATCTTCCATCAGCTGGTTCACTCCCCAAATGACCGCAACAGTTGGAGCTGTACCAGCCCGAAGCCAGGATCCAGGAGCTTCTTCCAAGTCTCTCACGTGGGTGTAGGGGCCCAAGGACTTGGGCCATCTTCTACTGCTTTCCTAGGCCACAGCAGAGAGCTGTATCGGAAGTAGAGCAGCTGGGACTCAAACCAGTGCCCATATGTGATGCTGGCACTGTGCTGGCCCCAAAACATTTATTAACTCTGTGCCAGGGATTATGATAAGTGTTAGTGATACAATGATACTTTGGTGAGATGATTTATTTGCGCACCACGATGTTGAACTAATCTATATATGTGATATCTTTTTTACCCGTGACCACTTGGTACCAGCTCACTCCTACCTCGTGTTGTAGCTATTGTGCTCCTACAGCATCCCTCCTATCTTTCTCCATCCACTTGATACAATTATAAAAGTATTCCAGAACATCCTGTTCAAGTTTAGTCCTGTGTGCTGAACCTGGGCATGCCAAAAAGAAAACTTTTGACAACCTCATTAAAGCAGAATTCCATGGACAAAGTCACAAAAAGACTAGAGAAAGGTGTAGAGCTTGCTACTTTACTTGTATGCTGTTGACTTTGTGCATCACCCCTGAAGGAAGGGAGGGTTAGGTCTCTCACTAACAGATGCATCATCTCTCCACGTGAGAAGCTGATGCCCTGTGTGGTACTGCTAACAGGATGAGAGACAGACAAAATAATGACTAAGGATCCAAGTCAAACCTAGCTTTTGTCATTCTTGGTGGTTCCTATGACTTCAATTTCCACAGGGTATTGATACTTTAGGATTGTTTTAGGAGCATAGCTTATGCTTTTAATCAAAATGAAAACTCACATATCTGTTCATGGAGCAAAACATTCGTTGAGGGACTGCATGGACTCTGCTGACTAAAGTATGATTCCTCTTCTTTGGACAGTCTTGGCCAAATGATAGAGGAGGAGACAGATAGATAAACAAATCCTAACAGTGCAGTTAAGGTGATGATTAAATAAAACCAGTTAGTTGCTCACTTACAGTCTACCTGAAGCTAGTTACTCAACCTTTCTGAGTCTGTCTTCACATTTGTAAAAACCATAACTAAGGGTGTTCCCTTAGTGAACCCCTTATTGAAGATACAATAATATCATCTCATGGTGTCTGCATCATTGTAAGCCCTCAGGAAATGTCTGAGGTTGGTTTGTTCTTTGTTTTCATGGTGGTTATTATCAGAGGCTGGAGCAGAGCCTTGAAACAGAATGCTATGGAACACGGAAAGGTTGTGCCCAACTGACCAAGGCAAAGGCTTCCCAAGGAGATGCCACAGTGCTGAGTGCTGAGGGCTGATTGGAGATGAGAAGGAAGGGAAGCAGAGGAAAATCATCTTTGCTTCCAGAGCAGCAGGTGCAAAGTCACAGGGTCATGAAAATACTGGAACAATTCAGAGAATTAACTATTTATGGAGGCTTAATGTGGTGAATGGGTGAGAGCTAAAACATTATCCTTAGACACAGAGCTGAGGAGACATACCCAGAGAAAATGATTGGAGATGTACTCAGTGGTCAAGAGGAAGCCAGAGGAGACAGGTGAAGAAGGGCTTCCAACTTCCCTTGTAGCTCTCCCTAACGCCAACCTACTCAACAGACAGATGTGGCTGTCAGCAACATGGATACTTCTGTGCACACCTAGAAGGCATTAAAAAAAGACTGTAGAAAAGTACAGAAATTCTATGGTAATGCTAACCATTCTTGTAGCTATCTGGTTATAACATCTAAATTGTTATGAATAGCATTTGTACATTTGTGTGTGTGGCAAATGTGATAAATCAGGCATGCTTATGTCAAACTCTCAAGGTCAGACTGTGATGTCCTTCAAGACCTCACTAATTATTTGATGCCCAACAAAAATAGAAGACACGGGGAAAAAAATTACAGCGTTTCATATACAAGAGCTGTGTTAAACCTTATACTATGCCTGTGATTTGGCCTCAGAAGCTCTCCATTTCAGATAAAGGAAGTTCATATAAAGCAACTGTTGAAGGTCATACAAGTAGGAGGTAGTATAGTTGGAAATGAAAATACATCTTCTTATTCTAAGGTTCTGGCATTTTAGAGAAATAATCTCTCTTGCAACTCTATCAACCTCACTTTTTTTTTCCTAGTGAAAAATTCTTAATCATCCATTAAAAAATATATTTTCCCGTCATTGTTTTACTTCTCTAAAATACTGCTAAAATCTCCCTTAACCAGCGTTTCCCTGTTCTTTGCCTCAGCTGTTTTGTGCCTTTGATATCCAGAGTTTCCATTTTTATGATCATCCTATATCTTAACTTTCTCCAGCTCAAGACAACGGAGTTTGCAGTTTAATTAATCTGTCACTTTACTGCAGGGGACTTATCCATTTTAATGGTGATTCTGGCCTTACTCAGCAAACCTTCCTTCTTGTGCTCTACCTCTTGATAGAAGTACCTCATCTTAATAACTCAACATTTCCCCATCTCCCCCACTTCTCCCTGCGTTTGAATCTCTTCTGCTTTACTCAGAGTTCCTCAGTCACATTCTGTGTCCTCTAAACCTGAAAATGTTGGAGGTCTGACCAAGTTGTATAGGGAGACAACACCAGGTGCAAAGGCCTTGTCCTAAATGGCCACCCGCTGGGATTCCAGGGCCACTTGTGAGGACTCAGGGAGTCTGCCTGCTTTTCTCCGAGACCCACATGGATTCCATTCCCACAGATGGGGCATCCCAGGGAGTGTGGTCTTTTGCCTACCTTCACCATTGGTCATCCAACTAGCTGGGTGGTCCTGACTCCATTCTGGGGAGTCTTGCCAACTGCTTGTGCCTGGCTACTGGACACTGGCAAAGCTTCGACCTGTGTGGGAGCTCTGCAGAAAAGATGAGGAGGTAGGGCTGCGCTCAGTGAATGGATGCCTTGGGAATTAATATAAGAACAAGGAGGTCCAAGAAAACCTCAAAATTACCCAGCCACAAAATATGCAAACAGTGACGCCATCATATGGCAGCAATGCCATCTGTAGCTTATCCCTTTGTACATCTGCCCATCTTAACCACAAATCCGGAGGAGAGGCAGTGGGGTTGCACTTAGCTGATGAATGAGCAGCAGCACCGTTAGCTGCACGTGTGGGGCTGCTGCACTGTGACCCACCTTCTGTGGAGGTGCTCCGTCCTATTCTCACTGCCTCCCTCACCTAGCCTTGCTCAGCTCAGCTCACCCCCAGTCTCAAGGAACCCCTGCAGCCTTTGCCTTCTTCAGACCCAGTGCCTTTAGTGCCTTTTCAATAATGTCACAATTACCTGGCTCTGCTTAAACCAAAGGTGCCGTCATCACTCATGTTTAAGGTGAAGCCTGATGCCTCGTGGCCTAGTGCATCTGCCCATCAATTCCAAACATCCTTATTGCCGTAAATGACATTACTTTAATAAAACCCTGTATAATAGGCTGAGCACATCCTTAAATGTTCTTTAATCATCAGATCCTTTGCAACCCAGACAGCCCCATTGTGGGTAACATTACATACATATTATTAGTCTCATTTGACACCTGAACAAATAGACTCAGAGAGGTTAATTAATCTGTTCAGGATCACACAGCTACTAAGCAGCAGAGCTGGCACTCGAACCTGTGTTTTCTGGACTCTTACTCTGGTGCTCTTTCCCACCCAGATATTTAGGTGAACAGACGGGACAAGCAAGGGCAAAGTCAACCCAACAACTGCCACATATGCTTATGGAGCCAAGTGACCCTTTTAAAATCAGTTCCCCAGTGTCCTCCTCTACCCTCCCCACTAGACGAAAGACTAATCCTTCTAAAAGCCCTCTGCTCTCTGTTTGCTACCTTAATCCCCAAGTTCCCATCTGTTATGTCTCTGGACACAGATACACATGGCCCATTTATCTGCGGTGATTCAGGGCAGAATGAAAAAGGCAGGAAACTGGAACAAAATTCCCTGATTATAATAGGGCAGGCACTGGAGTTTCATCCAGATTCAGTTCAGGGGCTAGCACTGAAGGCTCTGAGGCAGACAACTAGCAACAGATAATCAGTGGGAAAACAGTTATGTGGTTACAAAACCCAATTTAACATTTTCTTCAGGATGCCCTGAGCCCTAGATGCATCACATGGATGGAGAAACTGGGCCAGTGGTAGAGACCCATGCAAACAGAAAGGAATCAGCCCCCAGCAAGTTGCACTGCAAATGAGAGGGCTCAGGGGCACAGACTTGACCCCTGGACTGGCGAGAGCAAGGCAGTTCCTCCCATCCTAAGGGCCTAACCCACAGAGACTGGAACTTTGTCACCAACACGTGACAGGGACCCTCCAACCAGAACCACATTTCAGTCGTGAACTTAGTTTCAGGAACAAAGGCAAAGCCTTGCTTTCACAACTATAGACTGGGTCCAGGGCCATACCTGCAGCAAACGACGTTAGTAAGTATAACTAGTGAAGTTAACAGTGCCAGTGATATTCTTTGGCTATCAGTCCTGATTGTAGCAATAATTTTGAACGTAACATCTCTGAGGTGCAGTCTCTACTACCTTGCAACAGGAACATATTAGCTCCAATTTGGGGTCTTCTGGGTAAAAATGCCTGCTGAATGTGCTCCAAAACTCACAGACAAGTTTTTGAATCAAGTACAGTTAGAGCCATATTATGGAAAAATGTTATAGAAAGAATAAGCCATTCACTCACTTAAGATATAACTACTGGCATATCAGATTTTATTTGGGCTAAGTTAACCCAACTTTCTGAGTCCTATAAATATAAACTGAAAGTGCCAGTTACAGCTCCCTCAGCAGCCCAGAGGCTCATAATAGCAATAATAAACATACAGACCAAACACCTGGCCGTGAATAGCGGATTGACAAGCTCCTGGAAGCAGTCTAGCTGGAAAGACACATCACATTTAGAAGACCGTACTATTGGAAGGATATGCTCGCACATGACAGCTCATGTTAAGCAGTAAAACTTTTGTGCATTTAAAATTTCAGCTATTAGACTATGAATTTCTCTCATACTCAAGATTCCCAAGTGCGCACTTCAGTTGTCCCTCTGAGTGTCCTAGCTCAGCAGTCGGTGCTCTTCAGCTGGTAGGTGCGGTTTAAGGAGGCTGTGGGAGCTTTACAGGCAATAGATCCATGCTCTCTGAGTAGCCAGTGTTGGAGATACAAGTCAGCAAAGGCGGAGTGCAAGCAGAAAAAACAGCTTTGCCCTCGCAGATTTAGAATAGAAAAGGCACAGGCACTGGGGAGCACTCTCCTAGATCTAAGTTCCAACAAAGGTCTACACAGATTCCCGAGACCCGTCCCCAAGCAAAACCATGTCAAAGATGAAAAGGTATCTTCAAAACTCTTTTCTGCTATCTCTTGTTCCTCCGCTTCTAGCAGATTCTCCTTCCTTTTTCTTAACTCTTCTGCACAGGGATCTGTAGCTGCTACTGTTTGCTTCTGAAGTCTCACCCATTCTTGGCCCACCCCATCCCCTACTTAGGACTGCATGACTCATTTACCAAAAAAAAAAAGTCTATCTTATAGCCAATTTCTCTTGTGCTCAGATAGGTCAGTACTTTTCAAACTTTAATGTGCATATGAATCATGTTGGGATCTTTTTAAAAGCGGAGTCTTATTCTGTAGGTGCTGGGGGAAGGGGTGGCGGGGCACTGAGTTTCTGAATTCCTCACAAGCTCCTGAGTGATTCTGCTGCTTCTGGTCCAGAGACCACACGTGGAGCAATGAGATGTTGGTGACTGACACTAAATGGATGGACTACAGCGAACTGTGGTGGGAGGGAATTACTGTACACCTGCCTTCAGATAACGTTTGTCCTTTTACAGGTGTAGTTCTCATGTTAACCAGAAAAGTGGATGGAACAGGACTTTGAGGTCTCAGCAGCAGAGGTTGAGGGAGAAAATGTTTGTCAGAATGTGAGAGAGAGAGGGGCGGTTACTCCCTTTCCACTTGAATTACCTACAAGACACCAGAAGTCTAGGGGTCAATTTTAATGGTTGAAACAGAACCTCCTCTGGAAGTCTGATCTCAAAATAATAGGGATAACCACGCTCTGCAGACGAAGAGGTCTAGGTGATAGACCCGGTGCTAGGGATTACTGATGTATTTCCATATTGTGTGTGTGTGTGTATGGGGGGATGTTTATGTGTGGATTTTATGTCATTGTGGAAGCCTTCCTTAAACTCATCTCCCCACCTCTCCGCCTCGCTCAGCTGCCTCTCATATGTGCTTCTGTAGAACCCAGGCTTCTCCTGATTGAAGCTTTTATCAAACCACACAGTGTGAGTCTCTCCTTTAGACTGTGAGCTCGTTGAAGGAAGGACTGTACGTGTTTCACCATTGTATCCATGACCATCAGCATGGCTTCACACATAGCAGTGCCCAATAAATATTGGTTAAATGAGTGGAAAATCTGTTTTTCAGATTTCTGATTTGATTCCTTTAGTTCTCCCACCAAAACTGAAGCTAACAATCCATCCTGAGCCCAATACACAAAGCCTTCATGTGGGCAACCTCCCAAATGTGTGCAGTTCTGTGGCTATTGGGCGCATGGCAGGACTGTGCTTCCTGGCTTCCTTGTGGGAAGCTGGGGACTTATGATTAGATCTAGACAGAGTTGTAAGCCAAAGTGACATGTGTCTCTCTCTGTCCAAGAATTTATTTGTTAATATGGAGCCTTTGGGGACTCTTTTTCTGTCTCTGGTATAGGAGCTGGCTATGCTGGGGTGGTGGCTGTTCCATCCCTCTCAGTCCATGAGTACCTCGCTCAGCACAACTCCTGCCTCCACTGTGGACATGGGGCATGTGCACATGCTGCGGTCCTCAAAAAGTTTATGAAAATACGTTCTATTTTAATTCTATTCTTCCATAAACTTGGTGAACCCCCCTCATATATGTATATATATATATATATATATATATATATATATATAAATGAAACAAATACATCATATTGTATACATTATAAAGCAGATAAAATAAAGCTAAAATTTTACATTACAAAGGCATTTGTAATTTCTCATTTAAAATATTCTTATGAGAATGAAAACTACTGTCTTATAAAAGCAAACAAACAAAAAAACCCTCTGCATTCTCATTAGCTACCATAACATTTTTCTGCTTTTCTTTTTAGAAATACCTTTTGGATAAAGGATTCTCCAAAATTCCTACCCCTCCCACTTCCATTCTTCCCATTGTGTCTCAGTCCTATTCAAATCATGCTTTTTTTCTCTAGATTTCCAATGAAACAGCTCTTGTCAGAGCCATTAGTTACAACCACTTTGTGATTCCTAAGCTTGATTCTCACCTCTCATCTTCCTTGACCTATTAGCAGCCCTGAGGTTGTAAATCCATCTCTTCTCCATGATCCACTTTCTGTGTTTGGCTTTTAGGCCACTATCTTGTCATGGTTTGTGGTTTCCCTTGCTGGTTTCTTCTCCGTCTGCCAGATTTTTAAACAGGAGGTCAGTCCTGGACTTCTCCTTTTCATCACGTACACTCACTACCTGGATGATGTCATCCCAAGTCATAGCTTTAAACATCGTCTCCGTGTTGACAACTCCAAAATTTATATTTTTAGCCTAGATATCTCTCCTGGGATGAGACTCATATATCAGGTTCTCTGCCCAACTTGTATGAGCAATAAGCACATCAACCTTGACCTAGCCCCTGTGAAATTCCTTATTTCCAGCCCTACCACCAACCTCCCCCTCAAAAATATAAACAAAGAAAAGTTGTCTCACAATAATCCTTATCTCAGAAAAACTCTGTATGTCCCTATGCTCAGGTGAAAAATATCATTTTTGCCTTTGATGTCTTTTTCTTTTTTACCCCGCATCCAATCGTTTAGCTAATTTCACTGGATGTGGCTTCTGAGTTTATATAGAATCAGCCATTTCCCATTGCTACTGCTCTTGTCCAAACCACAACCCTTCTCTCCCCTGAATTACTTTGTAGCTTCCTCACTGACCCTCCTTTCCCATACATACTATTCACCACATGGCTGACATATGATTATTTAAAGCATAATCAAATATCACTGCTCAAAACCCACTAACAGCGTGTGTCCTTGTGATTCAAAGTGGAGGCTGGAGTTCTGACAGTTGTCTCCAGTGCCTTACGGATCATGCCTTTCTTGCTCGCTCACAATTCCATGCTGACCATCAGTCTTCCCTCTTCTGCACCTGCTAGGTCATCTCACATGGCACACGTCAGGCGGATCAAACATCCCCCATCTCAGGACCTTGGGAGTTCCAGGAATTGCAGTGCCTCTAGATAAGCACCTGCTCTCCCTGTGCTTTTCCGAGGTCTTCTCAGATCACCCCTTCCTTTCAACCCGTATCACCAGCAGAGCCTAGCCGTGTGTTTTTCCTTACAGCACTTATCATCGTGAGCTCTATTAGTTGTTAATACTCCCATGTCTATTATCTGCCTTCTTCACTAAAATATTGGCTTCATCGGGGCCTGGGTGCTGTTTATTCACTTACCCAGTTACTGTTGTAGGCACACTGGGAACTTACCCTGTGTTTGTTGTAGGGAAAGAAAGAGGGAGGGAGGGATGGAGGTGAGAGAAGGCAGGCTGATCTAATTTCATGACCTTAGAGTGTACTTTAGTTTTTAAGATTTCATGTAGATGTAATTTTTTTTTCAGAAATCAGGGTTTATATAACCAGATTTAAATGTATCACTTACTAGGGAACATTGTACAATTTATTTGATTTCTCTAAGCATCGTTTTCCTCACTTATGAAATGGGGAGAATAGTTAGATCTACCTCAAAAAGGAGCATTGGTAAAGCTAAACAGAATAGTACCTTTAGATTGTTGAGTAACATGCCTCATACATAGCAAGTGCTTGATGTATGTTGACTATTAATGTTACTACTGGGTACTCCTCATGTATTTAATCTTCCTGAATTCCTTTTAACATTACTACAGCTCAGTGTTATCCTCAGAAGTTAGAATTTATGTAGTTCCCGTATATCACAAAAAAAAGATTATTGGAAATATCTGATGTGTTCTTCTTCTCCTTTTTATTAGCCATTTAAGCAAATAATTTTTAGAAAGGTTTTGTTTCGCTTCTTCCTAAATTCAAAAAAATCTTAGTTTCCTACTCTGAAGGCACTCTAAGTGAAAAGCGTAGTCTTTAGGATACCAATAGAGTATGGTATATGTTGCTTTGTTTTACCTTCTTACAGCCCACAATTCCATGCACATGCAACCAAGAGGGCATTCTGGCTATTTGTCTCGAAATGAATGTCAGAAGCCCTCTGTTTATTTCAAAAAGCTCTTGTAAATTATTATCACAGTTAACTAGCTTCCATCCCCACAGTAAATGTTCCTCCCAGCTGCTGAATAGCTCTGCTAGACAGAGTGGTGCATGTTACCCTCAAACCTGGAAGGGGTGGGGGACTTCGAAACAGCAAGAGGAGTAGGAGTAAAAGGCATGATGGAGCGATGGTGTGTGTGCTGAGCATCCAGAGGCTGGTAATGTGGTCATCAGACCCCAGAGACCTGCCTGCCACTGCCAGAAGCAGAGTGATCTTTGATCTCCGCCTTTCATCTTCTAGTCTTTCTCTCCCCGCCGTTTCATTTTTTTGTTCTCTGCTCCCTCCCAACATACATAATCAGTCCCAAAGCAGTTCCAAATTCATGTAATAAATTGAGCCACACTTCATTGACTCAAACAATCTATCCACACAGACAGGGACTCAATCTGAACTACTCATATGATCTAATCATGAAGGCCAATCAATTAAATGAAGATTAAGTTTTGAACAAAAGGACTGGAATTAACTTGATGGTTTACTTAGAGACAGCCCCAAATATGGTTTTATGTGTATTCCCTAGGGGCTAACAAAGCACTAAAATCCTAGAAGACATACTTGTGTGGTCTCTGATATATACCTCCCCTGAAATTATATTCTTAAAATTGTAATGACCTAATAAGCTAAATAATTATTGTTATTATTATAATAGATACCATATTTACTGAGCCTTGTTGACGTGAAACACTCAGTATGCATTATCTCCTTTAATCCCTACACTCGCAGTCTCCATTTCACTAATGAGAAAAATCAGGACTTTTCCATCCAGGTCTAAGTGTAAGGTCTACATTCTTAACAAGTTGCCATAATACCTGCAGAAACACACTTATTTTTCAGATCACTTGGTTTCTCTGTTCCCACATGCTGTAAAGAATCTCCTGCATGCTTTTGCATATAGCCGTCATCACTAATGCGTCTCCAGGAACTGCCTTTTCTTTTGCCTTCTTAGCACTTTCATTTTATTGTTCTTTGCTCGTCCACATTTATTGGATTGGCCTAATAGAAAACATGTCAGCAACTTCATGCTTTTATTTTTCACATTAAACCATAATGAACAGCTCACTAGAGTACCGTGTTTACAAACTACTTTTTACAGATATCTCAATTAAAACTCACTACTACCCTGGGGATTCAGCATCTTACCACTTGTGCAGCTGAGGAAACTGGGGTTCAGAAGAATGAAGCAGTTTACCGAAGTCAATTACCCTGTCAAATGCAGGCCCTCTATCACCAGATTGTATTTTGTGCAGTAGGTTGCATTGCAGGGTATTTCCATATCATATGCCAATACTATAGGACTCTGGCTGAGTTAGTTTTGTATTACTTCTTTTCCAATATTGTACCCGGGCTCTGAAGTCAGATTCCCTCAGGTAGAATTCTGCCTTGGTTGTTTACTAGCTAGATAAATTATCTAACTTTCTAAATGTCTGTTTTCTCATATGTAAAATGGGGACTCTAATAGGGCTAATCACAGACAGTTATTACACCTATGAAATGTGCTAGTTCATGAAATGTGTCATGTAGTGCCTGATATGTAGCAAATTGACAACACATGGTGGGTATTATTATTTATGGGTTAGTGACTCAAACATTTGTTTGAATTTCTTCGAGATTTGCATATCCCATGATTTCAAAACTAATGTTCCGTGTCATTCTCACATAGTTTTAGAGTTCCTAAACTTACTTATAATTGATGTAGGTCTTTGTTCCAATACTTTAACATAAGCCCCCCAGTTGTTACAGCTTAGCTAATTGGAAAAAGAGTGAGGATAAGCAGATCACTTCAAGCCAAATATTTGTGTGTGAGGTGAAGTCAATGTACTCTCCCTACAGAGATACATAGAACCAATTTGAGCATATCACTCTGGGTAGAATTGAGTCCACATTACCAGATTTGTTGGTTTGCAAGAGTACAGTCTGAGACCCTCTCACACCCCGGCAACTTTCCTCCTACTGTTCCTCAGGCTCCCTGCTCAGTTCACAGTTCACTGGTGTTAGTTTTAATGTGGATCCCAGGAGGCTCTGGTTAAAAGATGATCGTTTTCTGAATGGGGTCTCCTACCAGGCTGCTTTGATCTTCAGGAGAGTCAGCCACCATTCTGTCATCCTGTCACATACATTTGTGTGAAGAGCTTAGTTGCCATAAGAAGGTGGTCTTTCTGTTTATGCAATGTCATCGTCCTCTCCCTCTCCTCAGCGAATATAACTCAGTTTGAAGGAATTACAGCTCCACACTAAAATGCTGAGTACATATTTTATACTTGATGATGCAGATTTCATGCTTCAGCTTTCATCTTGTCGACACAGTGGTTACAATCTACCATTTGATCTACTGCAGATCTAACATTGCTTAATTCTGATTAGTTTGGGGAGAGATGATAATAGGTACAGAGAATCCTTTGAGTTACCTCATTTTTTTTATTGTTGAATGTGATATTTGTTATTGGAAAAACAATATGCTGTTACATAACCAGCTTTCCTTGGTAATTTTTGGTTACTTTTATTTCCATTAACCCTTGCCCCCTGCCTCCCAGAAATCTATGCCTCCTAATTATTCTTCATTGACCTTCCAGTCCCAGGCAAAGGGGGCTTCATCAATGATATTTGCCTAGTGAAAGACAGGGGAAAAGGAACCCCCAAGTCAGTATGTGAAGATGAACCCATATTCCATTGCATGACCACAGAGGGTAGATAAATAAGGTCTAGAATGAAACACACACAAGAAAAGAGAGCATCGAATAAAATGATGTACTTAACATTCCAACTCTGTTGCCTAAAGAAACCAAATTATTTGAAAGAGGATTTCTGCAAAAGTTTTTATTGGTTTTCAAAGCATTGTGCTTTGTCCACACAGAGGATATTTTGATCTGGAAACAGTAGTGAAGGTATCCTATGTCCACTACACTACTAAATTATAACAACTTATTGTGTTGTTTAAGGATTTCAAAAGTTTATTTGGAAAACAGTGTTTAATCAATTTCTAATATCATCCATGCACATAATCTAGTAAGCAGATGTGGAGTTAACGGCTTATTATGTTCACACTCCCTGTATCCATTCAGAGTCTGCCAGACTCAGAATAAAAGTCAAGACATGTGCACATAGAAACTCTGTAGATGTTTGCAGCATTTGAAATTAAAATAGTGAGAAGGCTGCCTGGGCGTCCCTTCAGACATGGCACAGTGGAGCACAGAGACAGGAAACACGCCAGACTGCCTCTGTAGGAGGCTGCCGAGAGCACGTGCAGCCAGGAACAAGGAACCGCTTAATGATTAATCACTGTCAACCTTTGTTCTCGTTAAAGACTTGATTGTTGGACAAGGCTTGTAATGAGGGACTGTTTTGGTGTCTGTTGCTATGAGATTGTGTTCGCTGATCCTCAGTGGATGTAAGCGCTGTTCTCTTTTTGCTCAAGTACAATGAACTTGAATGAAAATGCTCTAACAGTGCCTGCTAGTGGTGCTTTAAGAAGAGATTCTGGACTCTCTGTTCAGCAAATGTTACTCCAGCCCAAAATAGAGAACAGATAACCAAGAGTTTGGCTTGGCTGAGTTTTGGCATAGAATATTTTAGCAAAAAAAAAAAAAAAAAGATTTTTAAGTTTGAAACAGAAAAAATAGGTAGAAGTAGATTTTATGGGAGTGATGAAATAAAGACCCTCCCCCAACACACACTCACACAAACACCCATATACTTTTCTTTTGGCAAGCACAGATGTTCAAAAATGAAAACTCAAAGGTATGTTACCATATCTCTTGCTTTCTAAGAATACAATATTGGATTGTGTTTTTCAAATCAAATTCTTAACCACCAAATCATGTGAAAGGCTGGAATGTATCCTGGCATTTTCTTAAAGGCAAAGAAAAAAATAATCCCATTTCTTCTGTCATTGATTAGTTGACTTATGTCTGGGCTTTTGTGTATTTGAATCATCCTTTTTTTTTTTTTTAATTGCAATAGAAGATCAATGGAACATTTTAATGAAGAGAAAAACAGAATTTGCTGGCTGGCGCCGTGGCTCAACAGGCTAATCCTCCGCCTTGTGGCGCCGGCACACCGGGTTCTAGTCCCAGTCCGGGCGCCGGATTCTGTCCCGGTTGCCCCTCTTCCAGGCCAGCCCTCTGCTGTGGCCCAGGAGTGCAATGGAGGATGGCCCAAGTGCTTGGGCCCTGCACCCCATGGGAGACCAGGAAAAAGCACCTAGCACCTGGCTCCTGCCATCGGATGAGCGCAGTGCGCCGGCCGCAGCGCGCCATCCGCGGCAGCCATTGGAGGGTGAACCAACGGCAAAGGAAGACCTTTTTCTCTGTCTCTCTCATTGTCCACTCTGCCTGTCCAACAACAACAAAAAAAAATTTTAAAAAAACAGAATTTGCAATTTAAATAAAGTATTTTTCTGGGTTGAAATGACCTCTTTATAAGATTCTAAAGTCCTGAATATATCACTGCATCATTATCATGAGATTACATTTAAAATATATACTTATATGAACGTACTATCATAGACTAACTAAAACTTTTGATGATATTCTCAAATTATGCCTACTGCCAGCCAAAATACCTGCCTCCCTCCACCAATATAAGCTTCTGAAGATTTGGAAATGTCTGTATGAAGCAACTTTTCTTGTGTTTTATATTCATATATAATTATTTGGCTCAAAATATGTTTTGTCCCTATTATTCCCTTTTTTATTCCACTTAACTCATCCACATTGTACTCAGGGAAATTGAAGGGGGACTGTTTTAACCTGGAGCAGCCTAAAAGGTGGCAATTGTCGGCATCCTCCACACCTACCTTATGAGTGGTCCTTTAGATATCACAGGGGATGCTGCCTAACCCAGAGACCTGCCTCTCTCAGAACTTCCCCTACACATAAAGGGCAGAAGAGAGCTGGGAAAGGCCTGTTGATTTTCCCCTACATCTCCCAGGACAGATGCTCTCCATCCCCCCCAACAGGAAAATCAGCTTTTCATTTAAATCTCTAAATACAAATCCAGTTGTCTTGGGAAAATATTCACAATGTATAACCTATGAATGCATCAGTTATCTTAATCTCACTGCTATGTGTAAGAATCTACATGTAATCAAAGACATAGAGACTAAGTTTTCTCTGACCTCAGTTATCTATCTTGATAGACAGTGGGGTAATATAATTACAACACAAACCAGAAGGTTTACAATGCTAATGACAGTTAAAATTGATTTGGTCATTTAAGACATATTACAGTTTATAGTAAGTAGATCATCCCCGAAGCTACAAATTGTTTCCGACCCATCTCGTGGAACTACAGCCCTCTAAGGAACATCTTTCAATAACTCATGCTTTATAAATCTTGGTAGGCCTGATTGTATTTTTATCCTTGACCATGGATATTTATGTAAAGGAGTACTCAACCATTTTGTAAAATTGGTCCTTGAACAGATGTCCTTGGACAATATTTCTAGTAGCTAGCCTAAAATCCTAAGGGAAAGCCACATAAAATAAATCACTGTGCACAACATTGTGAATTATTATTTGCATTTATATGGAAACACTGCAGCCTTCCTTTACTATAATAAATGTTTACAGATAAATTACCATACTTCTCCAGGCTTCCCTCGGAAGTGAGGGTATACATCAATCCCCATATTGTTTTCCTCTACTCTCTGAAGACCAGTATGGTGGTTCTGCTGATGTAAAATTTGATTGAAAGTTAGTCACCACTCTGATTTTTATGAATAACAACTGAGTTAAATCTGGGAAATCAGCTCTTTTATCTGGCTCTTTGCGATTTTCTTTTATTGATTTATTGACTTATTTTATTTGAAAGAGTGACACACAGAGAGAGAGAGAGAGAGATATCTTGCATGTACTGATTTTCTCCCCAGATGCCCACCATGGCCAAGAGTGGGAAAGTGAAAGCCAAAAGCCAGGAACTCCATTCAGATCTCCTCTGTGAGTGGCAGGGGCCCAAGTACTTGAGTCATCATCTGCTGCCCCACCACACACAGCAGCAGGAAGCTGGATAGTTGAATCAGAAGTGCAATAGCAGAGATTTAAAACAGGCATTTTGATATGAAAGTGAGCATTCCAAGCAGCAACTTAAACTGCTGTGCCACAACACCTGCCCTAATTTTCTTATTAAAAATAGTGACATGGCACATACCCCTATGACCAGGACTGGGTTAAATGCAAAGGTTAACACCTTCGGTATGACTAGCTATAGCTGGGTATATGGATGAATAGCATACTGCCTGCGAGAAAATCATCAACTCAGGGGCCTGCGCTGTGACGTAGCAGATAAAGCCACCTCCTGCAGCCCAGCATCCCTCATCCCATATGGGCACTGACTGATGTTCCAGCTGCCTCACTTCTGATCAACCTCTCTGCTATGGCCTGGAAAGCAGCAGAAGATGGCCAAAGTACTTGTGCCCCTGCACCCACATGGGAGAACCAGAAGAAGCTCCTGGCTCCTGGCTCCTGGCTTCGGATCAACTCAGCTCCGGCCATTGTGGCCATTTGGGGAGTGAACCAGCAGATGGAAGATCTTTCTCTCTGTTTCTCCCTCTTTGTGTCTGCAAGTCTTAATAAATACTAAAAAGAAAGAAAAAGGAAGGGAGGGAGGAAGGGGGGGAGGGAGGGAGGGAGGGAGGGAGGGAGGAAGGAAGGAAGGAAGGAAGGAAGGAAGGAAGGAAGGAAGGAAGGAAGGAGAAATCATTAAGCCAGTTGTCAGAAAAAATGATTAAGGTAGAGCAAATAAAATGTGTGAGAAAACATTCAGATTTAATTGAGAAGTAAAGAGAAAGTTACAGTACTAAGGTACAAAAGGACTGCTGCCCATGGAGGTGGCCATCCTGAGCAGTAAGTGTTATGTATTTGTTTTAAAGGAACTGGATTGTCGTTTCTTCCTTATGATCCATTTGTTCAGTAAGCTGTACATTAACATGACACTGAACAATGTTATTTTGTCGCCAGATGGCTTAAAATACTTTGAGTCTTCAACATATTTATTAAACATAACACATTCATAAAATGGAGTACTGATTCTTTTCCAATACCTTGAAGAAAGAAACTTTGAAATGTTGTGCTAGAATCTCAGGAGTATCAAAACTGTGCCTGGGCCGGTGTTGTGGCATGACATGTAAAGCCACTGCCTACAACCGCAGCATCCCATGTGGGTGCTCGTTTGAGTCCCAGCTGCTTCACTTCCAATCCAGCTCCCTGATAATACCCTGGGAAAGCAACAGAAGATGGCCCAAGTACTTGGGCCTCTGCCAGCCACATGGGAGACCCCAGGATGAAGCTTCTGGCTCCTGATGCTGGCATGGCCCAGACCTGGCTTTTGCGGCCATCTGGAGAGTGAACTAGCAGATAGAAAGATCTCTGTTTCTCTCTCTCTCTCTCTTCCTCTCTCTCTCTCTCTTTTCCTCTCTCTCTCCCCCTCCCTCTCTCTTCCCCTCCCTCTCTCTGTAACTCTCTGACTTCACATAAATAAATTTTTTAAAAAATGTGTCTGCAAGAAGAAAATTGAAGTAAATACCAGAGAAGGTTTAGATAAACATGATGAACTTCAACTAAAATGCTTATAAGGTAGATGAGTTCCTAGAATAAAGTAATCAGACTGTGCCTTATTCACACCTAAACCATTGCAGTAGTCGATCAGGTTAATTCAGTTAAATAATTTTTTCAAGCCAGTTATTTGGTAATATGTATGCACAGCAAATAGTTGATTGACTTTTGTTAAGTTTCTGTGATATTCAGTGATGTGGCATTTCTTGTGTTTGGCTCAAGTTCTGCAAAATTTATAGACTAGCAGTTTTTAAAATAAAATTTGTTCTTGTTTTCTTCTGAGCATGGTTGGATAACAATATTTTTGAATTCCAAAGTGGATCCAATTGGCTCAAATTTAGTCACAGTTTTGATTAAAATATTCAGAAATGCTTAGATATATACTAAATGACCTGTTATGTGGATCCAGCCAGCAGCTGAAGAGTTGTTGCAGTCCCAGATGTATATCCTTTTAAAAAGTACCACATGGATCTGGGAAGCACAAAACAATGTAAACACTGGTAACTGCACCATATATCAGTCTCTCTTTGTGCATTCTCTCCTGATCAGCAGTTAGGAACGTAAGCCACAAATGTTTACCAAATTGAAAAATCACTGGACAGTTATGTTCAAATCAAGGATCTGTTTCCAGTTACAAGTAACAGAATCCAATACAACCAACTACCCAAATTGCTGAGGAAAAAAAGGTTGAGAGTTCACGTGAATCTGTACATGCTGAATAAGTTCAAGGTTTTAATCATGAGTGAAAAGATTTATGCAGTGTCTTTAACTGACAAATAATGATAATTATTCCTTGGTATGGCATTTTATATGATATTTGTCATTTCACTGAAGGTTTTTGATATATATGTTACTCCCTTAGTAATACCTAAATAATTATAAATCATGTTATAAACAAATTTATTTGATTTTCAAATAGTAGTTATTTATTTAACAAAATATTACTGAATATCTGCTTTATGTCAGTTTGAATGTGCTTGTAGGAATGTATAGATGAATAAAACAGTCCATGTTCTGAAATTAACCATAGTGTAGTAAGAGAAAACAACAGGAAAATAAAATAATTGATACATTCTAATAAATACGAGAAGTAATAGGGATTAAAGCAATACTAGTCACCTATGTTGGAAATGTACCTAGATACTACCTACCTTATTTTGAATTTTCTATTTAGATGAATTATATATAGAGTAAAATTGGTGAACCAAATGATACACCAGAAATCTAATCAGTGAAAAATGCCTTAAAAATGGTTAATATCTAAAAATGATTTAGGTTCTCTATTCTACCTGGTAATCCCAAAGAGAAACAAAGAAGCTAAAATTCCTCTGTGTTTGTGTTTGTGTGTGTGTGTGTGTGTGTGTGTAACACTTCCTTAATTTGATTACTCATCAGAATTAGTAAAAATTCTTGGTGCTTTTCTAGATTCATAGCCATAGAGTTACAGCAGATCTGCAGTAGCTGTACAGCTAATTTGATTAATGTAGACAGGCAAAATAATCAGACCAAAAAAAGTTGACCTTCCCCACAGTAGACTTTTCATATAAGGTTATCATTTTTCTGAAACACTATTTTGGTATTCTGCAGATCAAAATGTGTTTGTATAGTTTGCATAAATAAGATTTGGTAAATAACCTGATTTTCTGGGAATTGATCCAAGTGAAACCTCTAGTCTTTTGAAGTTCATCCCTTAGTGATTCTTAGGGAGAACTCAGCTTTTTTTGAAGTCCCACTGAAGTATTTAGTGGCTTGCTTAGCTAATCCAAGGGAGACTTTGGGGCTACATTTAACAGAGAACAGATGGCTCTTTCTCTAATGTCCTTTGTGGTCATTATAATAATACATTCAAAAATAGCTAATCATGTCACATTAGAGTAGATGGATATATCTGAGGATATTGACCACCATCACTAAACTTTATTAGCGCATGTAAATCTCCATGTCTGTTAGATAAGCTGCAATAGCCAAGACATTTCTCCTAAGAGGAGATAGATCTGAATCTGTAAGGCTACTTTGCTGGTTAGTACATTTTGTATATTTTAATGTGAAATGAAGATGAAAAGCACAAAAATTATCTCTAACAAAATATTTTATAGATTTTTTTTTACAAGGTCAGGGAAAAATACAGACCTTTTTATAGAACAAGTTGAGAAAAGATAAAAGTTAAGCTATATAGTTGTACATTGAGCCATCTCCATTTCTATGTATGAACATGTTCAGAATTTTGTCTAATATATTTACTACACATTTCCATTTCCTAGTCCCAGTTAATTTACTTCAATTACTTCTGAAGGAGACAACTGGTTTAATTCCCCATTTCCTATCCTCAACTGGCTCCATCTATTATTTCTTCATTTCAAAGGCTAAATCTTTGTATGTCATAATGTTGGGTTGTATTTCAGACACAGTGGGAAAAAAAGAGTAAATTTATTTCATCAAGTGGTGTTTACTGATTGCTAGAGTAGATAAAAATGGAATTTCAACTATTGTAGCACAAGAATAGAATTTAGAGATTATAATCTAACCTTTGTATTCTAATGCTACAGAAAGTAAGGCCTAAAGAGATTATAAGTGAAAACTTCAAAATTAGCAAGGTTCACAAGTCGCATGAAACAGATTCCTAGAATAATCAGTTAAATGTCACAGAGGATAAGTAAAAACTGTCAGGGCTTTTCACAGTTAAAAATAAATGCCAACTTCTCGTGAGTAACTTAGTCCATTTGTGCTACTGTAACGAAAATACCACAAACTGAGTAATTCACGAAGAATGAAAATGTGTTTCTCATAGTTCTACAGGCTGGAAAGCCCAAGATCAAGATGGTAGCGCTAGTATCTGGTTAGGGCCTGTTCCACCAACAGCTGCTTCTCCAGTGGCATGCTGACCTGGCAGAAGGTAGAAGGCAAAAAGGGGCTGAACTCAGGACTCCCTTTTGAAGCCATTTTACCCGGGCACCTAATCTCATTCATGAAGTTGTAACTTTCACAGATTAACCACCTCTCCAAAAGTCCCACCTCTTAAGAATGCTACAATAGGGACAAAGTTTCCACATGAAGTTCGGAGGGGCACAGCAAATCCTTCCTATGATCCAGTGACTGTGCAACACGTTTGTACCTCTATCATCTTATTTAAGCCATACAACGATTATGTGAGAAAGGAACTATTATATAACAATTAATAGATAAGAAATACACACTGGGCCCAAAACAAATAATTAGTAGGTTATTGAAGAAATATTTGAATCCAGGCATTCTGACTAGAGAGGATATGTTTTTATCATCATTACAATATATTGCAATGAGATTTGTGAAAATTTCCTTAGATTTTTCCCTTTTTTCTCTTAAAGACATAATAAAAATGTTTAAGTGGCCTATACAATTGTCACCAAGGTGAAATTCCAGAGTCAAGATTACTTACTCATTGTTTGTTTCAGTTTTGTTTTCTTCGCAAAGGAAAAAATCTTAAGTTCTTCACAAGAAGTCACCTTAGGAAATCAACTTTTTTTTTTAATTCCACATTTGTTTCATATATAATTTGGCCATCATTTTGATTTAAGAAACAGCCCTTTAAAAGTTTTTTCCTTCTTTATGAACTGTGATATCATCTATCCCTTCTTCATTCTCAGTCACGACTTGTTTACTGAGCTGCCTTCACTTTTAATGAGCTCAGAAAACATTGATAACTGATCCCACCCAAAACCTTAATACCTTCCAAACGTTTCCCAAGGAACAGACAACTTTAGGCTATAAAACTTGTTCTTAATGTATATCCATTTGAAATGAATGAGTTTGTAAAGAGGAGTTATATACCAAAGAAAAAAGAATAAGGGATTAATGTAAATACAATTTATAGAATGAATTCAACAAAAGATAAAATTATTCTTGAAAACAATTTCCTAATCCTGTTTTAGTTGATGGAGGTAGTGGTGGTAATACTTTGCTATTACTAAGTTCCAGTCACTGAAGACATCTCTGAATAATTATTTCTTCTTGGTTTATGACTGATATTATTGTAAGTAACATCCCAGCATTCTTTGAAGTACTTTGCTTTGTAAAGTCATACATTTAATTGTTTAAAAACAAATGAATGTCTTAACTTTTATCTCTTCATCTTCAATTTTTCTAGGATTTATTTATTTATTTGAAATATCAGAGTGACAGAGAGAGAGGGAGGGAGGGAGAGAGGGAGAAAGAAGGAGAGAGAGGGGGATAAAGAGAGAGAGAGAGAGAATCTTCGGTCTGCTGTTTCACTCCCCAAAAGGCCACAACAGCCACCGCTGGGCCAGGCTGAAGCCAGGAGCCAGGTGCTTCATCAGGGTCTCTCACATGGGGCAGGGGCCCAGACACTTGGGCCATCTTCTGCTCCTTTCCCAGGTGCCTTCTCCGAGAGCTGGATTGGAAATAGAGCAGTCGGGCCTCAAACTGTTCATATGGGATGTTCATGTGAGATGCTGGCATCACACAGGTAGTGGCTTAACCCACTGCACCACAACACTGGTCTCACTCATCTTTACATTTTTAATTATTTCAGAGAAAGAAAGAGAGACAGAGAGATCCATCTTCCATCTGCTGTTTCACTTCTCAGATACAACCA
Organism: Sylvilagus floridanus; assembly: GCA_949820135.1. Taxonomy (NCBI): domain Eukaryota; kingdom Metazoa; phylum Chordata; class Mammalia; order Lagomorpha; family Leporidae; genus Sylvilagus; species Sylvilagus floridanus. Next base: position 42,581,519 of record OX463224.1, read on the forward strand.
GGGCTGGGCCAGGCCAAAGCTAGGAGCCCGGAACTTCATCTAGGTCTCCCATATAGATGAAAGAGACCCAAGTACTTGAGCCATCGTCTGCTGTCTTCTAGGGTGCACATGGACAGGAAGCTGGATCAGAAGCAGAGGAGCCAGGACTCAGACCAAACAGCCTGATATGGAATGTGATCATCCCAAGGGGTGACTGAAGCACTGTGCCAAACACCAGCCCCTCTCCTCTTCTGTTTTTAAAGATTTATTTCGGGGCCAACACTGTGGCACAGTGGCACAGTGGGTTGAAGCCCTGGCCTGCAGTGCCAGTATCCCTATGGGCACCAGTTTGAGTCCCAGCTGCTCCACTTCTGATCCAGCTCCTGGTAATGTGCCTGGAAAAGCAGCAGAGGATGGTCCAAGTGCCTGGGCCTCTGCACCCACATGGTAGACTTGGCAGAAACTCCTGACTCCTTGCTTCAGATAGGCTCAGCTTTGCCCATTGCAGCCGTTTGGAGTGAGCCAGCGGATATAGAGAGCAAGGGAGAGAGAGCGAGAGAGAGCGCGAGAGAGCGCGAGAGAGCGCAAGAGCAAGCACACGTGAGAGTGAGCTGAATCCAGCAGCCCAGAACTCCATCACACAGGTAGGGCTGAATCATGGGTCGCAGGGATCCAACTACTCGGGCTGGACCATCTGCTGCTGCTTTCCCAGTGAGCCGCATCAAGGTGGAACATCCAGGACTCAAACCAGCCATCATGGGCTATTGGTGTACAGGCTGTGGGTTCACCCACTGAGCCATGATGCTGGTGTCCCTCTTCTCATTTTAAAATGTGAACAAATCAAAACAAAGTTTTCATGTGGTTGTGTGGTTTAAATGAGATAATACTTGCAAATGACAACCCCTCAACCCACGACTTTCCACATAGCTTTCAAAAAGTGATGACTATTAGCAGAAAATGTACTCTACTACTGTTCTTTCTTCCTCCCTTCCACACACACATATCCTCATCATTGTCATCATCATTGTCATCGTCATTGTCATCATCATCATGATCTCCATTATCACTTACCACAAACTCTTCCTGCATAAAACATCACTTCTACCAAGGGCCCTTCTAAGGAAGCTCACCCATAAAAATAACACTGGATTTAACACTTTTGCCTTTCTCTACTAGTTTGGCTTTCCAGTGGCCTTTGAATACAACTGGCATTTTCACCCTATGTGTCTCAAAAGAGGAAGTTCTGTCCCATTTTCTACTTCACACTGCTCTTTCATTCCTTCACATTTTTTTTACTCAAAAAAATGTGTGGAGCATCTGATCTCACCTGGGAATATCACTGTGAACATGTTCAAGCCCTTTGAGCATTTGTGAGAGTGATATAAGCAAACAAGCACTCTTGGAACAGAGTGACAAATGCAGGCTAATGGACAAGGACCAGGTGTTATGCAAGCACAGAAGAGTGATTCACTCCCAGCTTTGGAAGGTAGAAGAAGACTTCCTGGACAAATGAGATTTGAGCTGAGCACAGAAAGAATGGGTGCCCACCTGGTAGGGAGAGGCAGAGGAAGAGTACTGTGGGCTGAGAAGATAGGAACATATATATATTTTAAGAAGCATAATATTCTGTGAGCATGGAGCATTGCAGGAACTTAATATCACTCATGGATAAAGTAAGGAACTGATGTATTAAGAGATGATACTGGAGAAAGAAGCAGATGTCAGGTCATAAAGGACCTTGTACTGTTCTCAGAAATGAGCACTCAATTTCAAAGACAATGAAGAGCCATGGTGTATGTTTTAAGCTGGGAGGACAGAGTGGAGGATGTGTCTAAGGGAAAATAATTTCAGCACTTTCATAAACATTTACTCTAGGGAGTGAAGAGTCAAGTTTTCAACCTGAGGACTATGGATGACCTACTGATGTTTAGAGAATTCATAAACTCTTTGAAATTGCAGATAAAAATGTTAGTCGTGTGTGTGTTTGGGAGGATGGGAAGAGACACAGAAATCAGTAGCTTTGTGAAATCCTTGAAAGATTTTTACTGTGATACAAAGAAAAGTTTGAGACCACTGCTCAAGGAGCAGAAACCTAAAAACCAACTTATAGAACAGAAATTTCAAATCTGCCACAAAGAACCCTTCTAAAGTTAAAGAATTTCTCTTTTAAGAAAAATTTCTCATTCCTTCCTCGGAGTTACCAAACTCTTCCCACTCCACCCTGACCCACTGACGTTTTGTTCCTGGCTGCTCTCCCACCCAAATGCTGCTTCCTCACTCATGGAACTGATCCCTGTGCCAACCCATAATAAGTGTCCACCCCAGAAGCTAAGAATAGCCGCCGTGTCCTGGTGACTTGAAAATGAGGTAATATCTGAAGGATGAGTTCTATAGTGACCAGAAAACTCATTCTAATAATTTGAACCAAACAGATGATAAGCACAGATCAGGGTTCCCTGATGAGCAAGTGAAGAAAAATGCCCTATTAAATGGAAGGAAAAAGCAGCTCATTGTTGTAATTGTTAAGGACAAAGAAAAATACTAAACCAGATTCATTCCTCTCTGTTTTCAAACTCTGCCTTTCAACATCACCACCCCACCCGCGCTCCCAAAAGCCAGTTCTATCAGACAAGCTACAGTTCTTCCAATTTAATAGATTTTGCTCCACTTACTTTTCCTTAATATATTGTTTTGGATTTGGAAATGTATTCATCTTTCAACTGTTTGTGTGACTTTGTGCAAGTCAGTTCCTAACCTTATAGGCAGTGCCTTCATCCATTAGGTGAAGTTAGATGAAGGATCTGTAAGTTGCTTTTCAGTTTCCACTATTTGTAGCTAGAGTAGAGGACTATCATAAACAGGTGTCATGATATCATGATATGTATTTCTTATTCTCAATTTTCCAGTGACTTCCAAGAATTTCTTGGTACTTTCTCTAAGGTATTTTCAATTTAATGTCAAAGACCAAACTGCCTAACGTTACTTGGCCAAGACATCCAAATAGGGCAAAGGTAAGCAAACGTTTTTTCATAAAGGACCAGATACTAAATCTTTTAGGCTTCATGGGCCATACGTTCTCTGTCTCAACTATTCAACTCTGTTACTGTGCTGTGGAAGTGGCCATGGAAAATATGCATATGAACATGTATAGCTTTGTTCCAATAAAGTTTTCTTTTTCAAAAAAAGATGGCAGCATTGGGGCTGGCATTATGACACAGTAGATTAATCTAACACATGCAATGCCAGCATCCCAAAGGGCACAAGTTTGAGTCCCAGTTGCTCTACTTACAGTCCAGTTCTTGAGAAAGCAGCGGATGAAGGCCCAAGCACTTGGGCCCCTGCCGCCCGCGTGAGAGACCTGGATGAAATTCTAGGCTCCTGGCTTCAGCCTGGCCCAGCCGTGGCCAGTACAGCCATTTGTGAAAATGAACCAGCATAGAGAAGATTCTCTCTCCCTCTCTCTCTCTCTCTCCCTCTCTTCCTCTCCCTTTCTCCCCCTCCCTTTCTCTCCCCCCTTCCTCTCTCCCTCCCTCTCCCTCTCCCCTCCTGCAGCTCACCTTTCAAATCAGTAAATAAATCTATTAATTAGAAAAACGTGCCACCCTGGATTGGACCTACCACGTCATGGTTGGCTGACCCTTGAAATAGAAGACACAACCTATGACAAAGGAGTAATTTATCCCTTCAATTTTTCTGTTTATACTCTGTTTCCTGGAAGACTTTTCGATCATTGTTTTCTTGTCATCATTGTTGCCATTATTGTGCATCAAATAAGAGCTATTCAATTATCATAGGTACCTACAGCCCCCTCACTATCCATGTCCCAAATAAACAAAGTGAAGAAAGTGGGCTAGTGGGCTTGTAGGGAACCTGAAACAGTTAAGGCACAGCTTGTTTCTCAGGCACAGAGATAACGAAATAGTTTCATCAGTAGATAGTTCAGAAGATGAATAGCCTGCAGGAACAGTTGAGCAGTGAGTTCACTGAGACAGTGAAAGAAGGGGAGAAAAGAGAGAGAAAGAGTGCGAAAAGAAAGATTGATTGAATAGCAATCCAGTTTGTGAGATCTACTGTACAGAGTTGCCCAGCTGCGGACTTTATCTTGAATTCGTTTTGCAAATTGCAGATGCCTAGTGCTGGAAGCCAAGAAAAAGAAAGAGCAATCATTCCACGCCAAAATCCTCCCATGGATCTCATTTGGTCAGGGGAAATCATTATATATCTCCATTCCAAAATTACAGGGACAGAGAGCCATTTTACTCAGATGCCTGGAACAAGACTAATATTTTTTAGGGTTTTTTTTTTTTTCAGTATTAAGAGAACAATGCCTGCCCGATAAGTTTGCCTGCTCTGTGAGAGTTACCATGTTGCTGCTCCACCCACAAAAGTGATTAACAGTAGAAATAATTGTAGGCAAGGGATCAATATTGTAATACGCTTTAATGAAACCAGGGATATTTTTGTTTGCTGCTTTAGGATCTGTCCAGTTGGACTCCATTCTGCCTTTCACTGAAATCTGTCCTCCCTGACAGAACCCTTACATTGCCTTAAAATCAAAGGAAGGTAATGCTGGCATTTCTATTAGTTAACATCGTTTTTAAAGATCTCCCACATATGACCATGATTTACAGAGCTATTTTAAAAAAACTAAGACCCAGTGACCAAGCCCATCCTCTACTGTTTGTCACTGGGATTTACGAGACTTTCTTCCTGCATACTGTTCCTTTAAATATTTACTCCAGAAATTTTAAAAAGCGCATCGGTGAATTCACTGGTGGGGCCAGGAACGTGGAGTTTGTTCTTAATTTTTTAAGTGTTCACACTGCCTTCAAATGAAACACAGTTAGTAACAGGGAGTACAGGTAATTTTTCCTCTAAGGAAGAGGGATGCTATTTTAAAAAGTTCAAATGTTCCCTTCATTTTCTATCAGGTTTGTAGCACTGCGGTAGTGCTTCCCAAGGTGAACCATGGACAAGATATTAGACCAATGGAGCAAGAAATTTGGGGAAACATTCTTTTACTAGATTTTCCATACATTAAAACATGCATCCAGCTTCCTAGAAATGTAAACCAACCATGACATGTTTTGATTTTCTCCAGCTAAAAGGCTTGCTCACCATATACTTGATTTACCAAATGGTCTCCTAACATCCTCGACATGGCTCTGGAAAATATACTGCCCCTTAGTATTACAGAAGAGAACTGAAACTCTAGACAAGCAGCAGGATTTTCCAGCAGGCTCCATAGACTTTGTTTTCTAAGTTTGGCATTGGCCATGTCTAAGGTTTGATAATTTCTCTTTGGAAGTGCAGGCCTTGGAGCAGAAACTGTGTCCCAATTACTAAACCAATTTTAAAGTCAAAACTTTAAAAAATCAATAAGGCAGATGTTGTGATGCAGCAGGTTAAGCCCACACTTGGATTGTCCACATCCCTGTCAGAGTGCTGGTTCGATTCCTGACACCTCTGCTTCCAATCCAGCTTCCTACTAGTGCATCCTGGGAAGTGAATGATGCCTGCAGTACTTGGGTCCCTATCATCCATTTGGGAGGTCAGAATGGAGTTTGGGGCTCCTGGCTTCAGCCTGGCCATGCCTCGATTGTCGCAGGCATTTGGGGAGTGAACCAGCAGATTGAAGATCTCTCCTCCCCCACCCCGTCCCAAGCAGTTTTGCTATATAATGAATCTTGTCTGTATAGAGTTTGAATCTAATTCTTTAGAGTATAGAAGTTCCATCTAGAGTATCCAAACTGTTCTTTTTTCAAAAAAAGATTTGTTTGTTTGTTTGTTTACTTATTTGAAAGAGCTACAGAGAAAGATCGGGATACAGAAAGAGATCTTCTATCTACTGGTTCACTTTCCAAGTGGCCTCAACAACCAGGGTTAGGCCAGGCCAAAGTCAGAAACCAGAAACTTCAAGCAGGTCTCCACGTGGGTGTCAGGGGCCCAAGCTCTTGGACTGTCCTCTGCTGCCTTTCCCAGGCCTGTATCAGAAGCAGAGCAGCTGGAACACAAACCATTGCTCATATGGGTACTGGCATCATAGGCAGTGGCTCTACCTGCTACTCTCAACACCAGCCCCCCAGCCAAGTGACAGACTGGGAAGGAAACATCTTTAGACTATACAAATGAATTTATTATGAGATCTTCACTACTGACTTGAGATAAAGAATATTCTTAAGGTAGAAAGGGGATGACTGAGTACTAGTAGTGGTTAGAGACCCAACAGTGAAATTCCGGTGAGAGAGCCAAAGTCTTAGAGGAAGAAGATGCTCAAAAGCGGGTGACAATGTAAGCTCAGGACCACTTTATACAGCCTGACAAGTGTTGAAACCAAGATCTCAAGCCCCTTTTGATTGAGATGGCATTATTGGAAAAAAGATTTATCCCATTAAGAGTTTCTGATTTGAAGACTCATACAAATTGTGTTTTAAGTTTCATGAGATCTTTTTACTGCTTGCTTCCTAAGGTGTGGAAGAATACATGATGCTTAGTAGATGCTCAAAAATTATTTGTTGAATGAATAAGAATAAAGATAATAATTCTAGATATAAGTTGATTTTTGGTAGAATTTTATTAAAAAATATAGATTGCTTTCATCAGGTTAACCCTCTTGTGCTGATTAAAACAAGGCTCAAGATTATTTAACCGGGGGCTGGCGCCATGGCTCACTTGGTTAACCCTCTGCCTGTGGTGCCGGCATCCCATATGGGTGCTGGGTTCTAGTCCCGGTTTCTCCTCTTCCAGTCCCGCTCTCTTCTGTGGCCTGGGAGGGCAGTGGAGGATGGACCAAGTTCTTGGACCTCTGCACCCGCATAGGAGACCAGGAAGAGGCACCTGGCTCCTGGCTTCGGATCATCGCAGCTCTGGCTGTAGCGGCCATTTGGGGAGTGAACCAACAGAAGGAAGACCTTTCTCTCTGTCTCTCTCTCTCTCACTGTCTATAACTCTACCTGTCAAATAAGTAATATATATATATATATATATATAAATATATATTATTTAACCATATTTTAAAATGCACTGGCATACTACCCTATCTCAGTAACTTAATTAACAGCTTAAGAGGAATTTAAAATCTCAAATACATACACACACTCACCAACATGTGGAAAGCAATGAGAAAATATTAAATGTAAATCAACATCAGAAACCTATTTGTAGGTAAGGTTACACACACACACACACACACACAAATGAAAGATCATTCAAGTGCACTATTTGAACAAGTCATGTGGCTATTACTGCCAAATCACTTTTTAGCCAGGTTTCTCAACACATAAAATACTATGTTGGAGTGGATATTTGGCTTAGCAGCTAAAACCGCTACATCCTACACCTGGGTGCCTGGGTTTTATTCTTGTCTCTGACTCCTGACCCCAGCTTCCAGTTAATGCAGACTTTGGGAGGCAGATGTGATAGTTCAAGTAATTGGATCCCTGTCAACTACCTGGGGGGCCTGGATTGAGGTCAATGCTGATGTCTTCAGCCCCAGTCTAACTCCAGCCTAGCCCCAGCCCAGCCCCAGCCTAGCCCCAGCCTTGCCCCAGCTATTGTAGGCACTTGGGAAGTAAATCAACAGATGGGAGTGAGTTCTCTCTCTCTCCCTCCCTCCCTCCCACCTACCCTCCCACACCTCCAAACTGATCAAAAACTTTTTACTTTTCAAAAAAATTTTATAGATTACATCAATGGAAAGAATCTAATTCATTCATATTCAGACATGTGCTGTCACACAATACATACGCATTATCATCTCACGGGCTGAGGATATGCCATTTTTAATGTGGTGTTTAAGTGCTCCTAAGAGAAAAAAAAAATGAGTGTCACGGGGGAAACAGATGATTTCTATTAAGTCACTTTAAGGCAAAGAGTGACGCTGAATATGGAAATCAAAGCCAATGCACTGGAGCATATTTTTCTTTCAAAATATTTTATGTACTAAAGTTTGCACAACATCTTGGCAATGACAGCAAGCCTGTGTAAGGAGGTGTTTTATGTTTCACAGCTAACATAAGGGCAAAAATATGCGGCAGCAGCCAAATATTACTTCAATCATGAATTGGAAGAATGTGTATAGTAGAGTACAGGGTAAGGCCCTTGGACTAGAAGTTGCAAAGTTTCAAAATCTTTTACAAAATTCCAAAAGAGAGCTTATCTCCTATTCTTTGCTCCAAACCAGTGAACCTCTCTCCACCCCAGCATGAGATTCAGATTTGGACAGTCCTTTGGACTCCAGGGAAAATGGTCCTAGAATATCTTCTGGTGCTGTGAAGGAACGAAACTAAATTTAGCACAGTCCATCTGCTTGATTAGAAAGAGAAAGAGACAGTTATGTTTTCTTAGAACTTATATCTTTTTAAAGTCTTACAGAAGACTTGTTTTTCATATTTTTTTGGAAATCATTTTAAAGTTCACTAGATCTGACAACATGGAGCACTCTCCACCTCTTCTCTTTCTCTTCATTTGTTCCAATTTCTAAATTCATCTTTAGTCTCCAGAAAATAGAAAACTGCATAGCACATAATAGGAAAATTTATTAAGTGCATCAATGGGTTGATGGATACATGGAAAACTAGACTGGGTATTAGGTGATCTTAGTTTCAATCCTAAGGCACCTACTGGCAATTAGAATGCATTGATTTTTACTGTCCTAACTTTGAGTGTGTATGTTGGGCACATGGCATGTATATCTTCTCTTCACAGATAAACCATAACACAGCAATTTCTAACTGAAATGTCTGCCTGGTCCAGGCTAATTGAAGGAAATGGGTGGGTCTAAGAGAATAAGAAGTAGTGGAGATGGTGGGCAACTGGAGAGTGCAGCGATCAACCTATGTGACTAGTCTTCAAACAGTACTTTATACTTTGTCTGTCTGGTGTGGGTGCAATCTGTTGAAATCTTTGCTTAGTACATACTAAGTTGATCTTATTTAATTATAAAGATAATTAAAAATGAATCTTAATGAAGAATGGGATGGGAGAGGGAGTAGGAGATGGGATGGTTTGTGGGTAGGAGGGTGGTTATGGGGGGGAACCGCTATAATCCAAAAGTTGTACTTTCTAAATTTGTATTTATTAAATAAAAGTTTAAAAAAATAAAGAAACCTGATATGAGACAAAACCCACAACCGCAGTACAAGTACATTTACCATGTGGGCTCCTCACAAGAAAGACTGTACCCAAAACATCCCTAACATATTTTTTAAAAATAAGCAAATGAGACAATATTAATAGTTAAAATTTGTCAAACACCAAGACCAAGGCACTGTTCTAAATTTCACATGATCTGATTTTATGTCATTAATGTAATTACCTTCATTTTACAAAGATGGGAACAAAGGCATAGTACTTAGCAAATGTATGCTGGTTGCTCTATGAATGCATATTTGGATGTTTGAAGAAAGACAGCATACCAAAAAAACAAAGTATCTGAGCTCGTAACCAAAAGGAAAGAAACACACTCCCAAAAAACAGCCCATCAGAAAATGACACCTGGCCCACCTTCTGGCATCTCCAAGGAGAAAGAAAGAAGGAAGGCGGTTTCCTGAGACCATAGGTGACTCATAACTTGCACTGTAACTGAGACTGCTACCTACATGTCTGATAAAGTTGATGTACAACAGCGTTGTGCAATCTGCAAGACAGGTCTCCAAAAAAACAGACATTGCTCCTATGTGTTGAAATCACTTGAGCAATCATGAGTGGATGTCATTTATTAAGTTTTTATTATTATGATATGGTAGGCATTAGATTATGACTTCTAATTCTTTTTAAATTTTTCTTTTTAAAGATTTTTATTTATTTATTTGAAAGATAGAATTATAGACAGTGAGAGAGAGAGAGACAGAGAGAAAGGTCTTCCTTCCCATTGGTTCACTCCCCAAATGGCCGCAAAAGCTGGAGCTGCACTGATCCAAAGCCAGGAGCCAGGTGTTTCTTTCCAGTCTCCCACAAGGGTACAGGGGCCCAAACACTTGGGCCATCTTCTGCTTTCCCAGGCCACAGCAGAGAACTGGATTGGAAAAGGAGCAGCTGGGACTAGAACAGGTGCCCATATGAGATGCCAACGCCACAGATGGAGGATTAACCTACTGTGGCACTGCGCTGGCCCCCTAAATTTTTTTTATTAATATAAAGAGAACAGATTTAGTAAATTCCATAGGTACAGTTCCAAGAAGACAACCACCTTTCCCCTACTTCTCTGTTCCTCCTCTCCCTCTCCTCTCTTCATCATCTTTTCAAAGACAGGATTTTATTCTACTCTATTCACAGACTTCATTCATCACTAATCATAATATTCAACAAGTAAAAAGCAGGAAGACCACAATTCTGAAGGGGTATAAACAAAGGCTAAAAATGACAATCAGATTTCAAAATGTCTATTTCATTCCTATATATTTTTTGATATTCTGTTTTAGCTGCCATATATCAGAGAAAACATGATATTTGTCTTTTTGGGACTGGCTTATTTCACTAAGCATAATAGTTTCCAGTTGTATCCATTGTGTTGCAAAAGACAGGATTTCATTTTTTTACAGCTAAGTAGTACTCCATAGTGTTTATATACCATAACTTCTTTATCCATTCAACAGTTGATGAACATCTGAGTTGATTCCATATTGTAATAATTGTTAATTATGCTGCAATGAATGTGGAGGTACAGATAACTCTTTTGTATGCTGATTTGTTTTAGTTGGGTAAATTCCAATGAGTGGGATGGCTGGATCATGTGGTAGGTCTATATTCAGATTTCTGAGGTATCTCCACTCTGTCTTCTACAGTGGCCGTACCAATTTACATTCCCAGCAATGGTGGATTAGGGTAACTTTTTCCACTACATCCTCTCCAGCATTTGTTTGTTGATTTCTGTATAAGAACCATTCTAACTGGGGTGAGGTAAAATCTCATTGTGGTTTTGATTTGCATTTCCCTGACAACTAGTGATCCTGAGCATTTTTCAAGTGTCTATTGGCCATTTGAATTTCTTCTCTTGAAGAATGCCTGTTCAAATCCTTTGTGAATTTCTTAACTGGATTGTTTGTTTTGTTGTTATTGATCTTGAGCTCTTTATAGATCTTGAATATTAATCCTTTATCAGTTGCATAGTTTGCAAATATTTTCTCACATTCTGTCAGTTACTTCTTTGTTGAATGTTTTCTTCGTAGGCCTCTTAAGTTGATATAATCCCATTTGTCTATTTTTGTCTTTATTGCTTGTGTGCTTTTGGGGTCTTTTCCAAGTCTTCACTTAGCCAATGTCTTGCCAGAGTTTCTCTGATGTTTTCCTCTAGTAATTTGATGGTATCAGATCATAGATTTAGATCCTTGATCCATTTTGAGTTGATTTTTGTATAAGGTGTAAGGTAGGGGTCTTATTTCATACTTCTGCACATGTAGATCCCGCTTTTCCAGCACCATTTGCTGAACAGACTGGCCTTTCTCCATGGATTGATTTTAGCTCCCCTGTCAAAGATTAGCTGGTTGTAGACACATGGAATAATTTCTGGGGTTTCTATTCTGTTCCATTGGTCTACATGTCTATTTTTGTGTACTTCTGATTCTTACAGGAATCCTATGACATCAACACTTCTATTGTTCCCATCTTACAGATATAAAATGAAGGCTTACAAGGTGAACTAGCTTCTTCCAGGTCATATGACTACTAAGTGCCTGCATTGGAATCTGGATCCATGTGGGCCAGTCTGCAAAGCTCACACCCATGTCCACTGTATGCCGTGTCAGGAAAATTTAAAAGAAAAGCACATTGAATTCTTCTTCCTGTTTGTCAACCATTTCATAAAAAAAAATGTGAAATTAAAAATTCTTACACAGAAAAAGGTAGACTGATTCTGTTTGCTACAGGGAGGGGAGGCCATCCACTGCCTCCAGTGTATTTTCTGACACCACCCTTTCCAGGGTTTGTTTTTGTTTGTTTGTTTGTTTGTTTTGACAGTCAGAGTGGACAGTGAGAGAGAGAGACAGAGGGAAAGGTTGGTTCACCCTCCAATGGCCACCGCGGCCGGCGCACTGCAGCCGGCACATTGCGCTGATCTGAAAGCAGGAGTCAGGTGCTTCTCCTGGCCTCCCATTGGGGTGCAGGGCCCAAGCACTTGGGCCATCCTCCACTGCACTTCCTGGCCACAGCAGAGAGCTGGCCTGGAAGAGGGGCAACCGGGACAGAATCCGGCGCCCCGACCGGGACTAGAATCTGGTGTGCCGGCGCCTCAAGGCGGAGGAATAGCACCGGCCCTTTCCAGTGGTCTCTATATTTCTCTGACTCTGCCCCTTTCTCTAGGCTCTACCCTCTGCTTCGTCTAGGCAGACTCAAAGCCTCAACCCTCAGTACTTGCTCCTCCACTCCTTTAAGACACGCAATTCTGCAGATCTCTAGTATCGATCTTGAAAATAAATGTCTCTCAGGTGCTTGTCCCCAGCTCCATATTCCTGGTGGCCTGTGGGACACATGGAGTGAAATCTTTTCCAAGGTCTGTGATGGGTGTAAAAAAACTGACTGGTCATTTGTGTAGAAATGTATTAGAAGATGATTCCTTTACCTTGCTCAGAGGAGATACCTCAGAGATAGCTCCAATTGCTTCTAACTACTTGGTGAGAGGATCTCCCCACCTTGTCCCGACTTCCCTGCTTGTCCCCAAGTCATTTCCTTCCACCTGTTGGACCTGAGGGTGCTCAGCCCTGAGGGGATTGTTACATGAACAGATTGCTGGCACAGGTTTCCTATACAAGGATTGTTCATCGCAAAGCTTCCTGCCCCAACTGAGAGGCAATAGGTTATAATGATTGAGAACTAGAGTTTTGGAATCAGGTAGACTTGATTTCAAATCCTTCTTGACTACTTACAGCTGTGATCTCTCTGAGAGACTCAGACTTCTCATCTGCATATTGAGATAATAATACAAAGTCTGACTCATTTTTTGTTGGAAAGTTTGAATGACATAAATCACGTAAGACAGGAGTACAATGACTAGCCTGTGACAAACCTTAGTGGATGGTCATCTTTAGGATTATCTTTTATCCCTTTACTTTTGAGACAACTAGTAGCTCTGCAGCCTAGGGATTACTGAAGCAAGGTCAACTTTCTTATATCCCCAAGATCTGGACTGGTAGCTTTTTTTTTTTTTTTTTTTTTTTGACTGTTCAGCACATAGCTAAAGGAAGATAAAGGGATAAAGGGAAGAGAATTTTCAGAAATGGTGTTCCTAATACTACTCATCAGGCACCATCACAGTTGCCTTATCTTTTTAAAAAAAAAAAAATCAAAAGGCAGAGCCACAGAGATAGATTTCCATTTGCAAGTGCACTCCCCAAATGTCTGCAACAGCAACGCCAGGGGCATTCTGGTCTCCCACATGGGCCATCATCCAGGATATTCCCAGCTTTATTAGCAGGAAGCTGCATGGAAAGTGGAGTAGCTGGGACTTGAATGGCATTCACTGACTTCCACGTGGGAGACCAGGAAGATGCTCCTGGCTCCTGGCTCCTGGCTCCTCGCTTCTGATGGGCACAGCTCTGGCCGTTGCCGCCATCTGGTTAGTGAACCAGCAGATAGAAGACCTCTCTCTCTCTCTCTCTCTCTCTCTCTCTGCCTTTCTGTAATTCCACCTTTCAAATAAGTAAATAAATAAATCTTTTTTTTAAAAAATGTGAGTTTTTAGTAAACACTTTCATTATTTGTGTGTTGTGTTTTCTATTGATTAGTGCTCTGAGATTCCCAAATCATTGACCAGGGATCACAATTAACAAGGGCATGAGAAATACAGTCCCTTCCAAGTGTCAGAGTGTTTGTGAAACAGAAACTAACAGGCTCTCCTGCCTTCATATCACTGAAAGCCAAGTGAGGCAAAATGCCCTCTGTGCAAAATAGTTATGCAATCGTTAAGTACATGAACTGCACAGTATTTTTCGCAAGGTCTGCAATAAGGAAAAAGGAAGGACTTGTTACTCTGATGTGTTGGTGTGGCTGAGAACTTGAGAGGTTTGCTGTATGTTTTTACGGTCATTTTCTTTGAGATTCTATAAACACCTTCTGGAATGTGAGGTTCCACCATCAGAGTCATATGGGAGCTTTTCTAGTGCACTAAGGTCATTGACCCAGCTGCATTGGTTGCTGTGATATGCAATTATTTCTTCTACATTTAAAAAGTGATTCTCTGATCTCCAGCCCATGAACCATGTTTGATCTCCAACAAGATAAAAAAAAAAAAAAACAACTTGGAATCTAAGCTTGTGATCTGTGCTACGTTTTTCTTCTTTTAATTCACAGTAGCTTTTCTCCCCTTTCTCTTCTTTAGGATCAACACTCTGTGGTAGGCCAGAGCACAGGCCCCAGTCCAAGTCCCAACCCCTGCTCAAATCCAAACACTGAAAGTGGTTTCATGAACTCCCAGCAATCACTGTTGAATCAGCAATTGATGGGGAAGAAACAGACTCTTCAGAGGCAGATCATGGAGCAGAAGCAGCAGCTTCTTCTGCAGCAGCAGATGCTGGTTGATACGGTAAAGCGTTCCCCAGGTTTCTCCTGCACATACTGTTGGCCCAACAGAGGGAGTTCATTCTTTTCCGGTTCTACTTACTGCCCTTCTTTTTGTGCCTACTTAGATGACAGCAGCAAGGGTATCAAGGCTGTCAGAGAGGCTATTTCCATGCCTTTAAAATGTTGCAGAAAAAAAACCAAACTTGATTTACCAGCTGCTGGATGCTTGGTATGCACCGGCACCTCAGCTCACTAGCACTGCCCAGCCCAGGAATGTCTAGAATGGCCTCTGTGGGCATTTGAATCAAGCACAAGAAACCAGTGTTGCTCCCCAGACCCCACGGGCAGAAATGGAGAACAGTGCTTTAATCAACTCAAATCCACACTGATTGTAGAGATAAACGCATTTTGAAAGCCAACATGGAGTTTCAGATCTAAGATTTGGCTTCCAAAATGAAACATTTCAGAATGGGGAATTTTTTTAGAGAAAATTGAAAATATATTCCCACTTTCACCATATTTATGTGACCTTTTAAGAAAGATGGAGTAGTGTTTCTCACATAATACCAATGCACTAACTCTGCTTCAATATTTATCTGTTCTTACCTTCTGTATTTTCAATGTACTCATGTACTCAACAGCTGATCCACATGCTTTTTGCCTCCTAAGACCCTGATCCCATCACAAGTAGTTTCAATCTCTGCTTTCAAATTATTTGGCCAAATGAAATAAAAAAGGGGCAAAGTGGATCATCTGCAGGTTAATAGAGCTGAGATATACAGACTAGAGAAAAACAAAGGAAAGTAACTTTTTAAAGATATTATTTATTTATTTATTTATTTGAGAGGCAGAATCATAGACTGAGGGGGTAGGGAGAGAGAGAGAAGAGAGGAGAAAGAGACAGAGAGAGGTCTTCCATCCACTGGTTTACTCCCCAAATAGCAATAATGGCTGAAGCTGGGCTGATCCAAAGCTATGAGCCAGGTGCTTTTTCCAGGTCTCCCACATGGGTGCAGGGGCCCAAGAATGGGCCATCTTCTAAAACTGATTTCCCAGGCACATTAGCAGCGAGCTGGATTGGAAGTAAAGCAGCCAGAACACAAATTGGCACCCACGTGGGGTGCCAGCACAACAGGCAGAAGTTTAACCTACTATACCACAGCGCCAGCCCCTAGAAAATAATTTGATATTTATGGAGTAAGAGTTAGAAATTCAGGGTGTTATAATTATTAAAATATTCAGCAAATATTGATTTTCAGTGGGGATACAACTATCAGTAAGACAGACCCTCTTCTGCTCTAAAGGTTTCTAGATCCTACTGAGGATGTAAAAAAATAAATAAATAAAAAAACCAGGCAATTGTAATGCATGAGATTAACCGCTGAGCTGTGGGAACTACTAGAAATGGTTTCAGAAAGTAAGTTGTAGCCACCAAAGATCTGCAGGTGAAGGAGAAGATGGCAGGGAGAACAGGAGCTGGTTCTATTGAAGCATCACATTCAAAAGTATAAAGATAAGAGAGCATACTGCCTATTGCATAGAATGTGCACAAAGATGGGTGAAGAGGCCGGAGATAAGAGTTGGAAGATAGAATTTCAAAGACCAGGATTTGCAGTCTGAAAACAAGAGAGAGGATTTTAGGGATTTAAAATAAGGAAGTAGTAGTTTCAGATCTGTATTATAGTAAAGGTATAAGAATAATAAGATAAAATATATTGGAAAGAAAGATTAAATTCATCCTGGAAATATTGAAGAGAGTCTCCTAGAAGTGGTAAAATTTGATTTGTATTTGAAAGGACTATAGAATTCTGAGCAAAAGTATTGGTGGAGTCCCATGTTCTAGGCTGAGGGTGGAACAGAGAACCAAATGTGCATCCTGGCTATGTATTTTTTGGTTAGTGATTATACTTTTATTATGAAATACTTAGTGCATAATGACAAGTATAGATAGTAATATAACAATCATACATATTTTTAAAGGAATGACAAATGGAATAATTTAGGAATCCAAAGTATATGAAAAGAAACAGTAAAAAATAAATTTACTTGACCTTAAATAGCAAGAAAGAGAAATTAGTTTACAGATGTCCTTGAGCACTGCCCTAATGTGTAAGGTATAGGGGAGCCATGGCCTGAATCACAAAGTGACACACTGGTATCTTTCACAGGGCATCATTTTGAGAACTCCAGTCCTCTCACCTGTTGCTTCATCTCCTTTTTTATTATCATTATCCTTTCGATCTAAATAACTCAGAAACAAAAGTAATCAAAGATTAACTTACTGTATTTTTATTACTCTCAATAATGATACTAATTTGATAAATGACAACATGCAGAGGTTGAATTTTTGGATTTTTTAGCTCTGATTAAAAGGCAAGCAAGTGCTGATACACACATTGCTGCAGGGTCCTATTCTGCATTGGTCCAACTCCCACTGAGCTCCAGCTGAGTCACCACTGGGACAGGTGCAAAGGGCAGTGGCATAGGCTGTGAGAAATGAATAAGAATGAGGCTGCTGGTTTTTGTGATTTTTATAAAACGACTCACATTTCTCTTTGTTTGGACACCATTGAGGGTTCCTGGGCTTCTTAGCATATCCAGGAAGAAACAGTCTTGGATACCACTTTACATTAGCATAAGCTTTGTAGTTGTTTGCAGTCAGTTGGCAAGGCCACATAGGCGTCTAAATTGAGACGGATTTCTCCTGAAAGTTTCTTATGTTTACTTTCTATTATCTTCCCACCAATGAAACACAAAGCAGAGAGAAGAGTAGTAATTATTTACCAACATGTATTGTGCAGCTACTCTGTGCCAAGCACCATGCTAAGATTTTACAGAATTAAAGGATTAAGCGTACAATAGGGTGGCAGTCTTATAATTACCCACATCCCACATGTTTGCAAATAGGGCAATTGAAGCAGGATAGATATGTACCATATTAGATGATTTTGTCAGATCCAAGAGGTTGGAATATCATAATGGCTTTAGTAGAAAAATGATATTTCATATTGCACCCAAGTAATTTCAGAGGCATCCTTTGAGTTTACAATTGTGTATGATGGTAATGTCATTCTCTGGCAAAATATACCTGCCTCTGTTTAATGTTTGAGCCTTGTTTTGCCATTCTTCTGCACGAAGTGGCAGTTGTAGGTGATGTCCAGATTTGAGGACATTAGATCTATTTGGGAACAAGAAGTTTAAGAAACTCAAGTTTCCAGAGATATATTCATTAGCTCTTGGCACAACAACTTAACCCTCAAAGCGATTACAAGAGAAAGTAAAGAATTAGATTGAAGCTATATACCTGCAAATCCACACTTAAAACCAGTCTAAGAAGGGGAATCAAGACCTAGTAAATCTCTCACTCTACCTCATTCTTTCTCTTCCTCTTTCTGTCACACACACACACACACACACATCTTGTCATCTTCAATAGAAAGAATCAAAACACGTAATTATATAAGAAAAAATAACAGATGCTTTTTGGAAGATTCCAAAAAGTCTCATGTTTGGCATAGAATCCAAAATTGTCAGTTTACACAGTAGTTTACAACAGGGAGGGCTGCACATCTCCTCATTTGGGTTCATGGAACATCTCAAGCTGTTTCTTAAACATTTTAAAGTTTGGGCAGAACCAAAAAAGAGTTTCAACAACCACTTTTTCCCTTAATTTGTAAACCCATGTTTAAAAGAAATGCAATCCATATGTTTTTGATTCATTTACACTTAGCTCATCAAAATTGTGCTTTGTATGAACGTTTTGATGTCCAAAAAATTCTGAGTCTCTCAAGTTTTTGTTTCTTAGAAACAAGAATTTGAGTTTGTTTTGTTATTGCTTTAAGGCCCTTTTTGCTCTTTATAGAGGATTTACTCTGCCTAGAAACTTTGGAATTTGATGGGAAACTGAAACACGTGACTTAAGTGAGTTTTACATTAGGCAATGAACATTTGGCTTATAGGTAATTTACTTACCTGTGCATTACAAAGATATATATTCTATTAATTGAGTTTTCTACAATTATAATGTCCTTTCTACCTATGCCAATTAATATCTTTGAAATTGGAACTGCTTCAAGATGCATACAAAATTGCAGTAAAGCAATACTAAAAACTTCCTGATCTATATTGAGAAAGAAAAAAAAAAGCAGTCCTTGATGTCCAGAATTGATATGATACAGGCAAGCTATTTTGTTCTCTGTTGGACGTAACAATCTTACAAAATATCAACCTCAGACAGGCTTACTCTGGGCCCATGATGAAGTAAGACAAAATAAGTCCCCATCATAATTTTGTCTGAAACCATACATAAACAAGGTCATTATGCAGCCCCTAAAATACTAGACATCTCCCTTTCTTGTTAAATGAGTAATAACTACTTTTTTACTGAAACATAGAATCAACTTCACTTTCTTATGGCTTCAAACATAGAGCAAATCCATACTTTGTTAGGTCCTACCTGAAACAGCCAAAGTCCAAATCCTAAGAGTGGCTCTTTCTACCTGTGCCTACTGAGATATCCCATGACCCACATTATCTGTGTTCTCCATTGCTAATCAATATAGTCCTGGAAGTTTTATCCCAAGCCATTAGGTAAGAAAAAGAAACCAAAGGGATGCAAATTGGGAAGAAAAAATCAAACTATCCCTATTTGCAGATGACATGAATCTATATATAGGGAATCCAAGAGACACCACTAAAGGACTATTGGAACTCATAAAAGAGTTTGGTAAAGTGGCAAGATATAAAATCAACACACAAAAATCAGTAGCCTTTGTATACACAGAAAATTCCACAGCTGAGAAAGAACTCCTAAGATCAATTCGATTTACAATAGCTATGAAAAAGATCAGATGCCTTGGAGTAAATTTAACCAAGGACATTAAATATCTCTATGATAAGAATTGCAAAACACTAAAGAAAGAAATAGAAGACACACAAAAAATGGAAAAATCTTCCATGTTCATGGATTCACATAATCAATATCATCAAAACTTCCATACTACTGATAACAATTTACAGATTCAGTGCAATCCCAATCAAAATACCAATGACATGCTTTGCAGATTTGGAAAAAATGATGCTTAAATCCGTATGCAAACACAAGAAATCCTGAATAGCTAAAGCAATCTTAGACAACAAAAAGCCAGAGGCATCAAAATAACAGATTTCAAGACATACTACAGGGCAGTTATAATCAAAACAGCCTGGTACTGGTACAGAAACAGATGGATAGACCAATAGAACGGAACAGAAACTCCAGAAATCAACCTGTGTATCTACAACTACTTTATCTTTGACAAAGGAGATAAAATCAATCTCTAGACAAGTCTCTTAAACAAATGGTGCTGGAAAAACTGGATCTCCATATGCAGAAGTTTGAAACAAGACTCCTACCTTCTAGCTTACACAAAAATCCACTCAAAATGAATTAAAGACTTAAATCTATGACCTGATACCATTAAATTATTAGAGAATATTGGGGAAACCCTGCAAGACATTAGCATAGACAAAGACTTCTTGTAAAAGATGACAGAAGCACAGGCAATCAATGCCAAAACTGACAAAGAATATTACATCAAAGTGAGGAGCTTCTATCCTGCAAAAGAAACACTCAGCAAAGTGAAGAGACAACTGACAGAAGGGAGAAATTATTTGCAAGCTATGCAACTGATAAAGGATTAATAACCAGAATCTATAAAGAGCTTAATAAATTCAACAAAAACAAAATAATCCAGTTAAGTAATGGGCAAACGACATAAACATTTTTAAAAAGAGAAAATCCAAATGGCTAACAGACACATGAAAAAATGCTCTGGATCAGTAGCCATCAAGGAAATTCAAATCACTCCCATTGAAACGGTTTTCATACAGAAATCAACAAACAACAAATGCTGGAGAGCATGTGGGGGAAAAAAGGTCCCCTAATTCACTGTTGATGGGAATGTAAACTGGTGCAGCCACTGTGGAAGATAGTATGAAAATACCTCAGAAATCTGAGTATAGACATACCACTTGATCCAGCCATCCCACTCCTGGGAATTTACACAAGGGAAATGAAATCAGCATATGAAAGAGTTATCTTTTATTGCAGCTCAAGTCACAGTAGCTAAGATATGGAATCAACCCAAATGTCCATCAACTGAAGACTGAATAAAGAAATTATGGGATATGTACACCATGGAATACTACACAGTGGAAAAAAAAATCCTGTCATTTGTGACAAAATGGATGAAACTGGAGAACATGATAATTAGTGCAATAAGCTAGTCCCAAAAGGACAAATGTCATATGTTCTCCCTGACCTGTGATAACTAATAGAGCACTTAAAAGGGATTCTATGCAGAAAATTGACACTTTGAGATGCAATGACTTTGGATAGCCCTTGACTTGACTGTTGAGGAACAGATTTTTTTTTATACTATTTTGAACTCTTTACTTAATATAGAATTAATCTTATGTGTATAAAGTTAACTTAGTAAAAAATAAGAATGAGAATAGAAGAGGAAGGAGAAAGAAGGGTAGGAGCATGCCTACGGTGGGAAGAATCATTATGTTCCTAAAATATTTATCAAATGCATGATGTTTGCAT
This sequence comes from Sylvilagus floridanus, assembly GCA_949820135.1. Lineage (NCBI taxonomy): Eukaryota > Metazoa > Chordata > Mammalia > Lagomorpha > Leporidae > Sylvilagus > Sylvilagus floridanus. The sequence goes on from OX463224.1 coordinate 42,602,580, forward strand.
ACCTTAAATAAAAGAATGCTGGGGAAAAAAAGAATATTTCTATTTCCCCCCTAAGCTCCCAACTCATATATTCTAAAGATGAAAATGCAGCTGATTCTGGAAGGATAGGAAGAAAGAAACCTGGGAAACTGCTGTGCTTTCAGAATGGGACATGGGAAAACAGAGAGGCAAAGGACCACTGAACTGTGTGGCAGGGAAAAGCCTGAGTTTTGAGTCAGGATGTGGGCTCTGTTCCACCACAGTATGACCTTGACCAAGTTTCTTAGCCTAAACATGCTTCCATTTTGTCATTTTTTTGATTGATTGATTTGAGAGCATTGTGGAGGGTTGGGGAGGGAGATCTTCCATCTTCTGTTTCACTCCTCAGATAGGTGCAACAGTCATGGGTGGGACAGGCTGAAGCCAGGAACCAGTATCTTCTTCTGGGTCTCCCACATGGGCCGCAGGGTCCCAAACACTTGGGCCATCTTCTTCTGCGTTCACAGGCACATTAGCAGGGAGCTGGATTGGAAGTGGAGCAGCCAGGACATGAACCAGCATTCATATCAGATTATGGGTGTTACAGATAGTGGCTTTACCCACTACGCCAGAAGAGCTGCCCCCCATTTCATCATCTTTCAAGGAGGAATAGTCATACCTACCTTACAGGGTTTGTTATGGGGGGGGGGGTAAAAAAGGGGTAAACATGCACATAGTGCCTATACCTGATTGGCTATCTCTTGAATTCTCCTTCTATCGAGGGTTGCCACATTTAACAAATTAAAATTCATAATACTCAGGTAGTCTGTATTTCCTCTGGCAACATTATTCATATGTTATCCATTTTCTGTGAATCTAGAATCATAAACGTGTATGGGTACCAAAGTAGATCAGGTATGCTACAATGTAAAGCTAGAAATGCCATCTCAAAAATCCAAGAAATTTAGTTCTCATTGAAGTGTAATCATAAAGTAAGGGAAATAAGGAGAGCCACTAGACCCAACACACATGTTGAATGCTATGGAGAAGACATTGATTTCTGTGTTTGAAATTGAAGAGATTTATCTCTGAATTAGGACCACTAAAAGAAATGATCTGAAATCTGACTGCAAAATCATTCTTATATTCTCTTTGGAGTAATAGTGCATAAGTTATTATAAGTGTAAATTTAATGATGAAATCTACTACATATTCCTTTGTGTTTTCCAGGAGAAAATTGCTCCACAAGATCAGATAAACCGACATTTGACAAGGCCACCCCCAGACTATAAAGACCAAAGAAGAAATGTGGGCAATATGCAACCGAATGCTCAGTATTCTGGTAAGTTTTCTTAAAAACAATAAAAGTCATAAATGTGAAAAGAAAAAGGTATTTAATTCTCAATACTGCCTCCTTTCCCTATACTATATCTGATTGTAACATCTTAGAATCTTTCTCTAATTTAGCTTTCATTTCAAGACCACACCTAAATATTTTTCACTTCATTCATTAAGTCTTCTTGCTTAATCTTGCCCAGTAGTCACAAATTTTACTGCTATCTGCACTACCTTTGAAAATTCAGAAAACCTAAATTTTTTGTTTGTTTGTTTATTTGTTTTTTGACAGGCAGAGTGGACAGTGAGAGAGAGAGACAGAGAGAAAGGTCTTCCTTTGCCGTTGGTTCACCCTCCAATGGCTGCCGCGGACTGCGCGCTGCGGCCGGCGCACCGCGCTGATCCGATGGCAGGAGCCAGGTACTAGGTCTCCCATGGGGTGCAGGGCCCAAGCACTTGGGCCATCCTCCACTGCACTCCGGGCCACAGCGGAGGGCTGGCCTGGAAGAGGGGCAACCGGGACAGAATCCGGCGCCCCAACCAGGACTAGAACCCGGGTGTGCCGGCACCGCAAGGCGGAGGATTAGCCTGTTGAGCCACGGCGCCGGCCAAATCTAAATGTTTTCTAGCTGTGAGTGTTAACCATTCTCTCTCCAACAATAGTATAAGATTTCAGACATCTCTCTTCCTTGGACTGTCACACATGTAACTTGCATAAAGCTTAATCTTTTTGTCTCCACATTTGAGCTCATCTCCCCAAGTTTTCTCCTTTATAGACGAATAGTTCTGCCATTAAGGAATTTGAGAAAGGAAAAAAAAATAAAGAAAATTGAGTATTTATGAGTCTCTCAAAAACACCAAAGGTAAATTTCATTTAAATTATAAAACAAGGCCGGCACCGCAGCTTACTAGGCTAATCCTCCACCTGCGGCGCTGGTACTCTGGGTTCTAGTCCCGGTTGGGGCGCCGGTTCTGTCCCAGTTGCTCCTCTTCCAGTCCAGCTCTCTGCTGTGGCCCAGGAGTGCAGTGGAGGACAGCCTAAGTGCTTGGGCCCTGCACCCACATGGGAGACCAGGAGGAAGCACCTGGCTCCTGGCTTCGGATCGGCTCAGCGTGCTGGCCATAGTGGCCATTTGGGGGGTGAACCAACGGATGGAAGACTTTTCTCTCTGTCTCTCTCACTGTCTAACTCTGCCTATTAAAAATAAAAAATTAAAAAATTATAAGACAAAACTTCTTTGTAGTGTGCTGGCTCACTCTGCCCCTGCCCATCTTTATCTCTCATTATGCAGTGAGGGGAGGAGGGGATCAGTTGACCTCATGGTTAAGATGCTGTTCAAACTGCCCCTATCCTGATTCAGAGTGCCTGGCTTCAATTCCCAGCTGACTCCTGACTCCAATTTTCTTGGGAGGCAGTAGTGATGGCTCAGATAATTGAGTTTCTGAAACCCAGGTGAGAGACCTGGATTTGAAATCAGAGAAGACCCACTAAAATTGACCCTTTAAAATTGGCCCCCTAAAATTGGCCCCTTAAGTTTTCCAGAGTGCTATCTGGGGTGCCACATGTGCTACCGGAATTTGGGGTTCCATACAATTTCACCATGAACTTATTAATAAATATTATTAATAAGCCCGAGAGGGTTCTTGCCCAATATTTGGAGAAGGATTCTAAATACCAGCACAGATAAATGAGGCAGCATGGTACATTCTAGGCTTTTATTTAGTGAGAAAGATGCATAGGAGGGTGAGAGCTTTATTTAAGAGAGAGAGAGGTGAATAGGGGTTCATACCGAGCGCCAGGAATCGGCCACATGGAAGAGCATCTAGGCCTGTATCTGGGCCAGGAAGCCTAGGGCCACACCATGTCCCCGCTTTTAACCTACTTCCAAAGGGGAGTGGTTAATTAACCTGATTGGCTGGTGAGCCCCCATGTGTGGCCAGGTAGGGGGATGAGGTCACACAGGGGCGTGGTGAAGGCATGGTTGTGAACATTTCTATTTATTATTATTTTCTAGTTCTGTTAAGTGTAGTTTTTAAATACATGTGCCCTAATTTGTTTAAACTCCTTCAAATACATCAAATTGTCTCTTGCCACTAAACTTAGGAATAGAATTCATGTATTCCATGCTCTACTGCTTTTCCTCATGGAATAAACAGAATTCTCTGTTTGTCCTCAAGGAGAGGGAAATACAACAAAGGGTTTATTTGGAATAAGGTATCTTACACTGTGGCCCATGAATGGACTTTGAGGAATCTGGGAACCCTTTCAAATACTAATACAAAATTAAAAGTTTAGGACTTTCTGTGTCCATTGTACAGAATAGTTCCAGGTATAGTCTATGGTGGTTTGGTGGCTCTGCAGTATTGTCAGGAATCCAGGATTCCTTTGTCTTTCTGCTCCCATCTGCTTGGGCATATGGTTTCTATTCTAAGAGCTGCCTTGTGGTCACCCATCACCAATCTTCATATAGGTAGGAAGATGACTGAGCAGGGTAAAATGGTCTCCAAAATATATCAGATTTCCACCCTCCTTTTAAGTTTGGAAGATGGGAACTGCTCCACCTTCACCTCCCAAATACCTACAACAGCCATGGCAGGCTGAAACAGTAGTCAGAAACCTAATCTAGAACTCCCATGTGGTGACAGAGACCCAAGTATTTGAACCATCCTCTGCTGCCAACCAACAAGAGTCTGCATTAGCAGGAAGCTACAATGGGGATCCTGAACCAAGACTCAAACCCAGGCATTCCAATACAAACACAAGCATCCTAACCACTAGGGCAAATATACACCCCAGATGCCCTTTTTAAAGTAGCTTTGCTTTTTTGTTTGTTTTGATTTATTCATATTTATTCATTTATTTGAAAGGCAGAGTTTCAGAAAGAGAGAAGGAGAGAGAGAGAAGAAGGTGGGGCGGGGGGAGAGAACTTCTCTTCACTGGTTCACTCCCAAAATGGCCACACGGAAAGGGCTGGGCCAGGCCAAAGCCAGGAGACTAGAATTCCTTCTGGGTCTTTCACGTGGGTGGCCAAGGACTTGTGCCACCTTCCTCTGCTTTCCCAGCTGCCTTTGCAGGGAGCTGGATCTTAAGTGGAACAACCAGGACTTGAACCAGTGCCCATATGGGATACCGGCATCACAGGTGGCAGCTTAATCTGTACCACAAAGCTGGCCCCTGAAGTGTGTTTTTAAAGGGGTTTTCCCCGACTATCTTCTACCTTTAGCCAGGATTTACTCATCTGGGCCCCCAATCAGTCAGGAAGTTTGGGAAATGAGGTATTTCAGTTGAGCTAATGGTTACAAAAATCAAGCTTCTATTTCTAAGAAAGTTAGGGAAGTTGGATATTGGGTAGGCATGTAGCAGTCTCTTCTATCATGCACTAGGGCATTTTTCTAAGGGAGGAGTCCTTAGCATTCAACTGCTGATCTCCAAATGGATAAGAATCACTGCTCTAGTGTTTTGTACTTCTCATTCTTCTGAGAATGAAATAAGCAACAAAACAAAGCACATACTCTTACCATTTTTATTATAATGCCCTCTTTCTCAGATGTTAATGTTAAAAATGAAGTATGAACAGCACATCGAACCATCTCTATCATAAATTAGGAGTTTCCTAATGTTTACTGTTATTACTGTATGAATCCTTGGAAATTCTCTCTATTCTGGTTATTTGAACAGGCCACTCTCCTTACAAACTTTCTCAGGGCATATTATTAAAATAGAGGAAAAAATAAACTTTTTCCATAACATTTTCATATTGTAAATTCCTTTGCATGAACTTGCATATTCCAAGAGGATGAAGCATAGCTTATTAATATTTTGTATACTCTCAGTTGTTATTCAAGTATTTCTTGTATGCAAGGAGAAAAGATCCAAGAGGCTGCCCATACCTTCATAGGGTCTGTAGTCTAGTTGCAGGCATATTTTCAAATGAATAACAAAAGTTGTGTGTTCATTCGACCTTCAGTCTTCCAGGTTATCTACCATACTAGGAATTCTCAGGCAGCAGGGGCTATCCTTGGATTACAAGTGCAGACACATTCTCCTATGATGACATTCTGATGCACATATGTGTGTGTAGCTCTGTTGCTCAGCATCCCTCATTCTCTGGGGTCCCTGGCCTCTCTTCCAGGAAGTTTCATAATAGCATTTTACTCCAAATTTTGTATTTGCTTCAATCTCTTAACCATTCATTCAAATACTGTCAATTGAATACCTACTTTGTACCATCTAATAGACTTGTTGACTATGACCATGAACAAAACAGACAAAAATTCCTCTGCTCATGGAACTTATATAATAGGCCCTCTTTTTTCTCCTTCTGGTGCTGCATTATTGTAACTCAAGCTGTTTTCCCATCATGATTTCACTTCCTTGAGTCAGGAAGATTTCAGTAGGTTGATTAATCTCTATTTGTTTTATGGAGTCTTCCTATTCAGCAACCTGTGACTTGGGTACTGGTTCCACATTCAATCAGTTATTAACAGACATTAGTTTAGTTGGCATGGGTTTTGAGGCTCTATGGATTGTCCAATATAAAATCTAAGTGCTTAATGAAATATTCCAAGGGCAAATGCTACCCAACAGAGCAGTCTAGAATATAGGAGAAAGCTTAATGAAGGAGCTTGAGACTTGACTTGAACCTTGAATTAAAAATAGGGCTCAACGAAAGGCATATATGCATGAGCAAAAGTGGCTCAAAGTGTATTGGATAATAATGCATTAGGAACAATGTTTCCTAGAGCAGAAGACTTTCCATTTGAAAATTATCACTAGAGCATGAATTGCATTGAGTTCCAGGTGGTTAAAAGAGATACAAATTGATGCTTTAACACTTGTGGCAGTTTCTTGAATGGGTATAATTCAGGTGAAGAATGGGACATAACTTTTAAGGCCCCCAGGTAGGAATCTTGATCTAGCAGTTGTATATTACAATTTACCCACTCTTTTTTTATTTGGACCCAGGGATAATCATTTTATGACAATTGGCTAATTAAAGTTGTCTTTGGACTTGGAACATAGTAAAGATAATTCAAAATGAATGATTGACTATCACATGCTGCCAGTGACTCAGAAGAGGAATAATAATGTGAAATCTGTGAAACAGAGTCATCTATTTTAGTCTTTTTTTCTGTATCATGTAAACTCTTGACCAAGGAGAGATATAGGGTGATACTTCCCCTACCCCAGGACTTCATAATTTCTTTTACATAATATATTTAATGATTGTTTGTCTTAAATTATTCTTATACCTGAAGCCAGTTTAAAAATTGATTCTATTGTAAATTGCTGTGAAAGAGTAGATACTGTATTATTGCGAACTGATATAATTCTCTTCCTTTTCTTAGGTGGCTCATCAACAGTGAATTTAAACTCTAACCAGCCTTTGGCAAACCCAGTTTCCACACACACCATTTTAACTCCAAATTCCAGCATCATGTCTACTTCCCATGGGACAAGAATGCCATCATTACCCACAACAGTTCAGAACCTCGGGATGTATGCAAATCTTCCTTGTAATCAACCTGGCACATACAGCGTCACTTCAGGAATGAATCAACTGACCCAACAGAGAAATCCAAATCAATTGATAGCAAATCAAAACAACCCTCTGATGCCCCGGCCACCCACCTTAGGGCCAAGTAATAATAACAATGTGGCCTCTTTTGGAGCTGGATCTGTTGGCAATTCACAACAACTGAGACCAAATCTAACCCATAGCATGGCAAGCATGCCAGCACAGAGAACATCAAATGTCATGATCACATCCAACACAACAGCACCAAACTGGGCCTCTCAAGAAGCAACAGCCAAACAGCAGGAAGCCCTTAAGTCCACAGGAATCCGCTTCTCCACAGGTACACCTGCATCCTATACCCCAAACCAGTCGTTGCAACAGGCAGTAGGTAGCCAGCAGTTTTCCCAGAGGGCAGTGGCTCCTCCTAACCAGTTAACACCAGCAGTGCAAATGAGACCCATGAACCAAATGAGCCAAACATTAAATGGACAAGCTATGGGTCCACTCAGGGGTTTGAGTCTCAGACCTACTCCGCTAAGTACGCAGATTTTGCCTAATATGAACCAGTCAGGAACAGGGTTGAACCAGACGAGGACAGGCATAAGCCAACCACCATCCCTGACACCGAGCAATTTCCCTTCACCCAACCAAAGTTCCAGGGCTTTTCAAGGAACTGATCATAGCAATGACTTAACTTTTGACTTCCTCAGTCAACAGACTGACAACATGGGCCCTGCCCTAAACAGTGATGCTGATTTCATTGATTCCTTACTGAAGACAGAACCTGGTAATGATGACTGGATGAAAGACATCAATCTTGATGAAATCCTGGGGAACAACAATTCCTGAAGGAGAAAAGAGAAAACTTGCAAACTCCAAGCACTAGAAGACAGTATTTTAGAAAGACTCTGTAGAGGCTAAATGTTGACTTCCAGGTGGACTACATGGAGACAGCATGGCTTATGAATGAAAAGGAGAAAGTAACTGTGTTGGTGAATGATTTGGTCCAACTTCTTGTTTTAAATCTCAAACCTGAAAGAGAAATATTAGGATAACTTTTCCCATCTAAACTCCAGGACACTGTATCCAATTTATCCAAAAAGAACTGTGATGTTGATGTGTAATTAATTGTGTAAAATAGTCTCTCCAACCTCCTTTTATCCCTGAAAGAAAAGTAATAGAATCTGTAGCTTGTTTAAATTCCAAATCATGAGGAGGTACTTGTTCCAAGCAACAAGCAACCAATTTTTTCTAGCAGCTGTATGTGGCTTAATTTTTCCACTCTATACTTAGACTTAATTTCCCTAAAACTTGCAGGATAGATTGATGTATTAGAGGTTTGTTTGAAATAACCAAATTGTGTCCTAAGTAAAGGACAGCAATAGAATCTAGAAAACATCCAGTGAATTGCAAATTTTCTCATCACTTTTGCAGTTTTCCTACATATACTCTTCTTCAGCGGAATGTTGTGTCTACTGACGAAACAAGAATGTAGAGCTGTGAACCTTGACTTTGGCATTCACAATCAATTCCAAATCTAGTCTTAACCAAGTTTAAGTAACCAAGGCTGTTCTAATTGTACGGAAATATTGATGCACACCTGTGTGCATCAGATTTCACTCAAGTATATTGGACATTGCTATAAAGGAGATGTATCTGACCACAAATAACCTGGGGTGTTACTTATTGTGGTTGATAACCACTGGTTTGTTCCAAGTCTCAGTGAAATTGATCCTTTTCCTCCCTATTCATATTGATGACCAATGACTAGTTTCTAAGAGAAGGCAGTTTGGAAACTAAAAGTAAGATTAGAAGAAAGCACGTTTTGGTTGAAAATAAGAACTAGGTTTGGCAGTTACCAGTAGGTAAAAATGTGATAGGGTTAAAGGAATGCCTAAGTGAGAGAGAAAAATCTGCTCTTTGGACATATTTGGGTCTTGTTAAGGGTTACATAAAAAGTGGTCGGCTCATAGAGATCTATTATTTCTCTTGTCCCTGTGTGATGTATCATAACCGCATGCGAGAGGAACCCTCCATATTCAGGTTTTCTCCCTCAGGGCTGAGCCACGGTATCAAAGAGTTTTTGTTGACTCATTTAACCTGAGTTCCCACATACAGATCAGCCATTAAAGGAATAAGGGGTGCAGATTTTGGATGGATGCAAGACAGCACTATCATTTCCTTAATTACAGAAGAGGAAAGGTTATCTTCAGCCCTTTTAGTGATACACTCACATATTCAAATATCAAATGTCATTTAACTGAAGTAGTTTAAAAACAAAGTCTTTAAATATCTAGTCAAAACAGAACACATATTTTGAAAGTTTGGCAAAGCTCTCTCTTACTCTTTAAAATGCCTAGAGGCACTCTCCTTTTACACAATACCAACATCACTGGCCCAGAATCTTTTCTGTGCTGGTTTGTAAATAGAAATAAATGACTTGTTTTGTAAACTTTTGTAAAGAATATTTTGGTAGAAATACTTAAAACATATTCTTTGGGTTATATTTATACATATGTGAAATAAATATACTATCAAAAGGTTATATTTTATACAAAAAGTAAATTGTTACCTTTTGTATGCTAATATACGAAGTTTTGTATAATATGATGGTTTATTTTTAGCTCTACACTTAAACCATAGGTGGTTGAGTGGGAACTTTGGAAAACTATCAAGAAGCTTGTTAGACAGATTTATATTCTGAAACCTCAATAAGAAGGCATTCCAGGTTTCAATCCTTTCTTTTTTTTTTTTTCCCTGCTTCCAAATTCTTTTTTAAACTCATGGTTCTTGTGTCTTATTTGATTATTCTGCTGTGCATATTGTATTGGTCCTTGTTGCATGTGGTCTACTGTGTGTTTTCCCATTTTATAAAACAGTGTTTCTCCATACAAAAAAGAAAGGAAAAAAATGATGTATATATAAACAGTTTTATTTTATGGCTCCTCCATGTTAATGTATATATCTGCCAGCACTTCCCAGTTACACTCCTGTGATTCAGCTTATTTTTATCTTAACATAAATAGTATGTTTTGTCATAGTTATCAAATTTAAGAGATAAAGCAATCAGAATGTTTGGATTTTCTTCTATCTTAATGTGAATTTCATAATTAATGTCTATTTATTCAGCTATTCATTAAAATGCAGGATTCTTTGGAAAAATGGTGTAGTCCATAGTTTCTGTTTCTTGGTAGCCTATTACCAAAGATGATGTAATTTTCCTGAAAGCTGAGATAATAACAATTTCATAGATGTGTTTAGCCAAAACCTTAGGAGTTACAATTTAAGAACTATTGGAATACAATCTCCCATTTATAGAAATACTAGACTACTTAACTGTTGGCATTGTTTATTACCCTGACTTGTTATACAGAAGGTAGAAGTAATTTTTCTTTTTTTTTTAAATGCAAAGTCTAGAAAGCAATTTAAGCAAATAACTCATTCTTGGCTTGATGTTAAGCCCAATGAAGATAAATGACTGCTCTAAGTGAATGCACTAATATTACCTGCATTACTGTACCTGTACCCTTAACTGTAAAGATTTCAATTTGTAAAACAAGTATTTTGTATTATGTGTAATTCTATGTGTAAAAAAATAGTTTTAAAAAATTCAGAAGTGGTTTTCTTGCATGGAATCATATTTTCAGTCACCAGTGATGACATTGCTGCTGTATCACAGAAAGATCTGAGAGCTGGTAATAGTAATGAATATTCAATAGGAAGCTTCAACTACTGCAAAATGCCACCTTGTCTCATTTCAGTGTTTTGTGGTGCATTTAGAAAGTTTGTACTGAAATTATGTGTGCATAGCACTCACTCAATGCGTGGGGAGCACTGCCTACTGCTCAGACACTGTAGGTATTTGTGCACCCTGCTGTGTGACATTTGGTCAGCTCAGCTCTGTGAATCCAGGGCCAGGTAAACACAGTCTGGCTGAGAGTAGTTATACAGCGTTTCTTGAGAGTCAAGGGGTAAGACTTTGTAGTAGGCAAGGGACCATTGCAGATCCTTCTGCCCCACAATCTACTGGCTCTTTCCCTTCTGTCAACAAAAATGTATAGAACATTCTCTTTTTTATTAACATTATTAATAGAGCAATAATAAAATTGACATTTTATATAGTTTTTTTTTTTACAAATGAAGTTGGAAAGTTGGATGGTAAACAGAAGACCAACATCGGTAAAAATAAATGATACACAAATTAAGAGAAAAAATATGTAATTCCAAAATTATCTATGAATCCCAGGGTGTAGCAATGGAAATTTATTTCAGAGAGAAAATGGGAAAGTCAACAAGAGTACAAAAGCGACAACAGCCAAGCTTCTTCCCACACTGAAGTTGCCAAAGAAAGTTCAAATTCTTATTTTCTTTATCCATAATTTCTATATTTCTGTAACTCTTTCACCACCCACAAAAAGAAGCTTTGAGCCTGAAATATATCTACATTCTTTTCCAATTCTGTGCTTGATTATTTTTCAAAACTGTTAAAAATTAACCAAAAAACCTCAATCATATCTTTTTTAAAATAAAGAAATCAATAGTCACTCAATAGTTTGAAAATTTCCAGATTGTCATTAACCCCATTTAACAAAGCAACCCTCTCCTTTAACAGTAGATGACATGAAAGGAAGATTTCTTTGTCCTAAGTGAGCCATAATGGACTGTAGACAGTTAGGAAGACTGTGTAATATAGATGCCCACTGACTATAAATCAAGCCCTAGAGATCAATGGGTGTGATGTGATATAAAATGCTTATTTTCTTATGAAATCATGGAATCTCATGAAGAAAATATTTGCCTAGTAGGGAGGAGAAAACCATTACTTTGAGTAGTAAATGCCACTGAGTATATGTTAATGAAATTTTGTGAGTTGTGAATGGCAGTGTAACATCTTTTAAATATCCTTCTTCATTTCTTAAAATCCATAGGATGGATTTCATTGGCAATGTACCCCAGGAATGAGGAAAATATATTGATCATCGATTTTTTAAACCAAATGCTGTTATTTTTGAACTGTGTGCAGTAATATTAACAGAGGGCTTGTGTATGGGTAGAAAAATAGCATTTAAATTCCTTTTTATCAAATTTAAGACATCTTTAGCTCCAGAATGTGCATGGATATACGTAGGCATTTTATAACAATTCTTTCAGCAAAATGGAAGGTGGGATGCAGGGAGAGGGAGAAAGAAAAAGTTAAAAAACTGCATAAACTGTAGATGTTTATAGGGTTCTTTCAGAAAAAGAAAGGAAGGGGCTAAGGAGATGGAAGAAAGGAAAGAAAGTATACCTTGAATAGGCTCAGAGAGAAAAATTTACCAGTTAATGTAACGAAAACTTCTAGGGGATAAATCTGGAATTATGCATAACTGAAATCAGCAGCCCAAAGGTGCCATTGACAGCTTTGATGCCTCTCACCTCTGCTTCCCTGTGTCTTGGCTCACCATCAGACATATGCTTCTCTTGTGGTGACAAAGTGGCTGCTAGAGATTTCACATGTTCATCCCCACACCTCCAAGTCCAGCACTGACAGCAGTGAATCCTTCCCTTTCAAAAGATCTGACTTTGCCTCTCTGATATTTTAACCAGGGCATGTGTTCTTACCGGAACATTCCCACTGGCCAGGCAGGTGCAGAGTTCTGGGTGACCAAGCCTGAGTCAAGCACCATTCCTGCAGGCACAGGTTGTAGTAATACCACACAAGCCATAACATCTGAGAATGAGAAAGGAATGATTTCCCTTAGGAAAATCAGGTTGTTATTGTCAAAAATATATAAATAAAACCACAAATGTCTGCTACATTTTCTGGCTGCCCTGTCTCCAAACACAGTTTTTCATATATCTTCAACTCCAAAATATCATTAAAAATCCAAACAAATCCATTCATTTCTCCTGCTATATTCCCATCTCTCTGGCTTAATGTGCAATAATTTTAGCTTAAGACTGAAAATTCTATTTTTCAAAAAGTGTCAACTGCCATCACATCTTGAGTGTATGTATCAAATTATTACACTGTATCCCATTACTATGTAGAATGAAAATAAAATTTTCAAAAATTATTAGACTGCTTTCTAATCAGGGAAAGAAAAACTACCTCAAATATTCCAAGGATCAAGAAGGTTTTATACAAGGAATTGGTTTCATGGGTGATGAACAAGCTGAGAAGCCAAATGGGGGATGATGAGGGGCATCCAGAGATGAACAAAAACAGGAAGCTACTTCCACTCCTAGATGACAGGACCAAAAAACAATAAATAAATAAATAAATAAGAGGCCAGGGTAAAGAACACCATGCAATTGCTGCAATATTGGTTAGCCCTTTTGACAGGAGCTGGATCCAGTGTGGCGTTGCAGCTCCTAACGGAGACGTCAGTGATGACAAAAAAGGAGCAGACGGAACACAGTCCCCTACCGCCATCTTCATCCACTGTCCCGGCAAAGCATTTCATCTGCTGTAATCAGGTGGAACATGGTCTGAGGGAGTGTATTACAGAGCAGAGTAAGAAAAAGGCGAGGAATAAAGCTGCCAATAAGCGGGCCAAGGTCTGACATAACAAGCCTGTAGATTACCAAACGCTCAGCTACCTGGATTGCAGATCTGAAGCAAAACTCAGCTTTCTTGGCAAAGCCTGAATTTCCTCCTCCTCTGCTTTCATATACATTAACTTAATCTAAATTTGTTGCAAAAAGATAGCAACTAGGAAACTGTTCCCCTGCAAAGCAAGCGAAATTCCAAATAATGGTGGTTTAAAAAGAGAAAGGATGTTAACTATTTCATTGACTCTGAGAAACATCTTTGATATGTCATTGCCTATAAAATTAGGTCACCATTCACAATTAATGGAGAGAAACCATTATATTATTGTATGACGGTTCCGATTTTTTTTTTCATTCTTAGTTGTATTTAGAATAATAATGTGCCTTACAATCAGTGGCAGATTTGATAAAATGAAGCATTTATCTCCTGCATCAAGGAGACAAGGTGTGTCGTCCTGCTCTGGCACAGATCAGGTACCTAGGCGATTTTCACCTTTTGTCTTTGCCATGAAGATTTCATGGAGGTTTTCTTCCTCATTCTGTTGCCTTATGGGGACAAGATGGTTACCTCAGCCTCATGTTGATGCTCCAAGCTAGAAAAATAGAAAGGAAAAAAATTACAAAGGGCAAAAACATGTCTATAGCTAGTCTTCACCTTTTCATTTGGGAAAGGTCACTCAGTGCAGAGACTTGTCATTGTACTTCTGTAGCCTTGACTATGTTTTATGGCCTTTCAGATCTTCAAGAGGCTGGGGAGCAAATATTTTCAGTTACAGACTCTGCAGTAGAGGGACAAGGGAACAGGTGGTTACAAGTGACCGTAAAATGTGAAGTTGTGCATGGAAATAAAAAAATTCTCAACATGTTGATTATCTCTGAGAAACTACAGAGAAATGTGATTGGCAAAGTATACACAGGGGGCTTAATTACAATTGCATTATTATTTTGAAGCTGGGTAGAGACTAAATGGTTGTTATATTGTTTTTTATATTTTTATATCTGAAATAGATTAGAAGTGAAAAAAGAAATTATTTTAAATTTCATTAATGAATAAAAAAGCGATTGATTTGGAGTTAAGGAAGTATGTAGATGAGATACACTGGAAGGACTTCATATTTAAAATGCTGGATTTAAAAATAAAAAAATGAATTTCAAAACTTACTAAAACCTAAAGAAATACACATTATGTAGGACTGGCACTACTATAAACATGAAGATCCATGGATAAAATTGGGAGTCCAAAAATAAACTCTCATGTTTATGGTCAGTTGATTTTCAACAAGATGCCAAGACCAACTCAAAAGGGGAACAATCTTTTCAAATACAGTGCTGGGTCAATTGAATATTCAAATGTAAAGGAAGAAGCTGGACCTCTACCTCACACTATGTACATGTAAACTCAAAATAGTTCATAGACCTTAATTAAGAACTAAAATTATAATGCTTTTAGAAGGAAACAGTTGTACATCTTCATGACCCTGAATTAGGCAATGGTTTCTTAGACATGCCAATAAAAACACAAGTAGCAAAAAATAAAAATAGATAAGAAATTAATCTCATAGAAGAAGACAGTAGAACAGTAGGCACTACAGGCTTGGAAGGATGGGAAGAAGGGGCAGAAAAAGGTTAGATAAATGGCATCAAAATATACTTAGGAGGGATTCATTCAGGTGCTCTAACGCAACGATTGACAACAAGTATGATATATCCCAAAATATCTAGAAAAGTATCCAAATCCACAGACTTATAAATTGTTGATATATGGAAAAACTAATTTCCCAGATTTTAGCATTACACATTTTATATCAAATTACCAAACTGTACCCCATTTATATGTACAAATGCATGTCAGTACAAAAGTAGATAAATTGGACTTCATCAAAACTGAAAATGTTGTGATCCAAAGTCAGTTATCAAGAAAATAAAAAGGGGCTGGAGCCATGGCTCACTTGGTTAATCCTTGGCCTGTGGCACCGGCATCCCATATGGGTGCCGGGTTCTAGTCCCAGTTGCTCCTCTTCCAGTCCAGCTCTCTGCTGTGGCCCAGGAGGGCAGTGGAGGATGGCCCAGGTGCTTGGGCCCTACATCCACATGGGAGACCAGGAGGAAGCACCTGGCTCCTGGCTTCGGATCGGAGCAGCGCACTGGCCGAAGCGCGCTGGCCATAGCAGCCATTTGGGAGTGAATCAATGGAAAAGGAAGACCTTTCTCTCTCTGTCTCTCTCTCTCACTGTCTAACTCTGCCAGCCAGAAAAAAAAAAAAATAATAACAAGTGTTTCGAAAAATTCATTCACTGCTGGTGGGAATGTAAAACATATTGGAAAAAGTTGTGGAAGTTCCTTATATATAATTATCATGTAACTCAGTAACTCTGAAGTATATGCCCAAGCAAATAAAAATATATGTCCACTTGAAAACTTGTACATAAATGTTCATAACAACATTATTCAGAATAGCAAAAAGTGGAAGCTATCCAATGCCAACTAATCAATGAATGAGTAAACAAAATATAGATTATTCTTACAGGGGAGTACTATTTGGCAATAAAAATGAATGAAATACTGATACATGCTGTAACATGGAAGAACCTTGAAAACATTATTCTCAATGAAAACATAGGATTAGAAAACACCAAATATATGATTGCGTTTATAGCAAATGTCCAGAATAGGTAAATCCAAGGAGGTAGAAAGTAAATTAGTGATTATCTAGGGCTGGAGAATGGAGTAGAAAATGGTTACTAAGGGGTACCAGTTTCTCTTTGGATAAAGAAAAATGTCCAAAAAATGGATATTAGTAATAATTGTAGAACTCTGAAAAATACTAAAAAACACTAAACTGTATTTTTAAAAGGTAAATTTTATAGTGTGTTAATTATATCTTAATAAAGCTATTTCAAAAAGAAATAAAGAATAAATTTTAAAAATGTCTCAGAGGATCACTACCAGAGTAACCAATATGCAAATCCCAGACAAGGAAAAAAATCAAGAATCCCCAGATACAAGCAAGTGTCAATGATAGCACCAGCATAAGCCACAGACAGCCAAAGAACACCCACAAAAGCCTCAGAAATTAAAAATAACATCTATTTGAAAGCCATGTTTAATAATTTTTTTTTAAAAAAGAGTGAGCATTTGGTGCAGTGATTAAGTTGCAGTTTGGGATGCCAGCATTCTCTATCTGGGTGCCTGTTTCAAGTTCCGTTGCTCTGCTTCCAAGTCAGCTTCCTGCTAATGCACACCCTGGGAGGCAGCAGGTGATGGCTCCAGCACTTGCACCCCCGCCACCCGTGTGGACTGAGTTCCAGGCTCCTGGCTTCAGTCTGGCGCAGCCTTGGTTGTTGCAGGCACCTGGGGAGCGATGCAGTGAAGGGAAGCTCACTCACTCTCCCTCTCTCTCCTTAGCCATGTGCATTTCACACTGTCGTTCAGACTCCCCGCAGGAAGGGGCCTCAGTTGCTTCCAGTGGTAAGACTGGATGGGCTTTTTTCACTTTCCAGGTTTCATTTCCTGGCTCCCTCACAGAGCTTCCTGTGATACCACCCAAATAAGCTCCTTGTAGACAAATCTTTGTCTTAGGATCTACTTTGTGGGGAGCAAACTTGAACACTGTCCATATATAAAGTGGAATGGGTAAATTGGGATATCATAAAATGGAGTGCTCTGCTGCAATACCAGCATAATGAGTAGAAACAGCCAGTCACATCAAAACAACCACAGCTTGATTCCATAAAATATTTAAAAGGCAAAGCTAAACAAGATATGGCTTAGGGATACCTTCAGGACAGCAAAATTGCCAAGAAAAGCAAGTAATGATAATTACAAAAATCAGCCTAATAGTTGCCTCTCGGATGTGGTACAAAATGGGACTTTTAAAGTAATGATAAAGTTCTTTCTGTTTCTTAACGTGGTTGTGTGTACACTTAAATTATTATTTCTTAAATTATACATATAATTTTTCAAATATTTTCTTTATGTGTTGTGTAGTTGTCATTTTTCATAATAAAACATTTCAGATGCTGTCAAATTAGGTATGTTAGAAATAGATGGGCGATTGTAATCAATCAACTAATCAATCATTAAGTACAAAGACTTCACACTCAAACTGCTTTGCAAAGTGTCTTTAAGTTTTCATCCTATTTAAATGAAAACAGAAATTGAAATAATAGAAAACTCATTATGTATGTGATTCATGCAAGAAAGACTTCAGAGGCTAAAACCTTATGAAAAAAAAAGGTCTCAGCCTTCACATCAAAAGATTTGTGGCTTTTTTTTTTAAAGATTTATTTTTATTTATTTGAAAGACAGAGTTACAGAGAGGTAGAGACAGAGAGAGAAGTCGTCCATCTGCTGGTCCACTCCCCAGATGGCCACAATGGCTGGAACTGTGCTGGTCCAAAGCCAGGAGCCAGGAGCTCCTCCAAGTCTCCTACATGGGTGCAGGGGCCCAAGGACTTGGGCCATCTTCTGCTGCTCTCCCAGGCCATAGCAGAGAGCTGGATTGGAAGTGGAGCAGCCGGGACTCAAACCGGTGCCCATATGAGATGCTGGTGCTTCAGGTCAGGGCTTTAACCTGCTGCGCCACAGCACCAGCCCCAATTGTAGTTAATACTAAAAACTGATACCATGCACAACTTGATACAGCAACAAAGAAGATGTATGCAGGTGACCATCTTTTTTTAAGGTCTTCAGAAAAACAAAACTGTCTCATAATGGTATCAGGCTACCTTGGAAAGAGCAAGGTTTTAAGATTAAAAGGTCCAGTAAGACCTTATGCTGTATCAACTGTTGATATAGGGAGAAACTTGTTTTAAACAATCCTGACACGTATACCTTTTGATCTGAGCTGTTCAGCCCCCCCACCCCACCCCGAGACTTACTTAGACAGTGGACTCATCTAGATTCCAGAGAGAAACACTGACAATATTCGAGTTCTCATCTCTGCCAGCCCCACTGTGGAGGTCCTCCTTGTCTCTGAAGGTACATGCAGCAGCATCCACAAAGGGCATGCTCACCTCCCAGAAGTCACCTCAGGATTTGGACAGTAACTCCTGGGAGGACCTTGAGACACACAAACTGAAGCAAATGACAAGCAGGAAAGAGAGCTACTTAGTTTTTTGTTTGTTAGTATATGTAAATTTAGAATACACCTATTCCATCATTAGCAAAGGCTTTGCTTTGGCTGATAATGGATTCTGATGCGCTTTGATGATTTAGGTTTTCTTGGAAATTAAAGACCAAAATATTAATAATTTAGGCAAATATACTATTCAATTTATTGTTCTGATTTTGTGAAAACAAATTATTATCATAGATGAAGTATTAGAATCGATTATAGGTTATAACAAAAAACCTCATGTTCTTTATAGATTATATCTAATTAGATTATATCTAGTGTTCCTACCAGGTAAATTATTATGTTCAACATTTTGAAAATTGAATAGAAGTATTTTTAAGACCTGATACTAAAAACATTTCTCTGTATTTATCATTTTGTGTTATGTATATATAATTCTAATAAGATATTGTTTGTTCCAGTTAAAAAAAAGATTTGTGGCTGACAACATTGTGTAAGCTTTAAATTAAACATTTTTAAATACATGCTTTAAGTTAAAAATTTTAATTTATGTATATTTGTATGTATGTAATTTATATATAATTTTGTGTTTAATCCAATTTTATTTTTTCTTTCTTTAACCAACTACCAGTTCTATTCACATCATGTAATAGTTCATCCATTCTATGAAACATCAAATAATGAACTAAAGATAGCAAGAGGCTTTGTTTGAAGATTAATGGAAGGTAAGGATAGAATGGTACCAAGGTTATGTATTTTTAAAAATAAGCTTGATCCTTCACATTTATTCCTGAAAATCTGAAACTTATATATTAAAAAATCTCCAGTATGAATGAATATAACATTAAATAACCTTCAAAGTAGTTTTGATTCATTACTCATTCATATACTAACCTGACAACAACGTGTCACTTTTCAAAGCACTGAAGAGAAAGTTAAATATATGTGAATAGTGAGAGAGACACAGAGAGTGAGATAATCTGTGTCTCTATTTGTATAATTCTGCCTTTCAACACTAACTGGAAAAATAGAAGATTATTCTACATCTGGTCTTTTGGTTAAAGTTAGCAGGGCATTTTTTTTCATCTTTGGAGTGATCGAAAGGCTTGGAGGATGACTTAATCCTGTTCTGTGTCAATGTAGATGCCTTTGTTCACTTCACAAAACCAAATGACAGTGGTGTTGTGAGGATTAGATTTTTGACAATTCAATTCAGATAATTACTTTATTATGAAAAAATATTATTCATCCTTTATCTAATCCAAAAAGTATATTAAAAGAGAAAGAACTATGGTTGCATGATAATACAGTTGCAAATATCAAAATTAGAAGGTGTAAGAAGAAACACAGTTGATAAAGGGCAGTGACTGAGTGAATGCATTTGAGTGTTACATATCTGTGATGATATGGATTATTCAAGACTTTTTTCCCAAAAAAAACTCATTTCAAAGGTTCTCACTTTAGCATTTCAAAGGTAATGGATAATATTTGAAAAATAAAAGGTTTTACTTTTTTAAAATAGGATAATCATAGGGTTTTAAAGCTAAATATGCAAAGGCTTATAAAATAAAGTATACCAGGGAGCTCTGAATGTCAATTGTGTGCACAGATGTCTCAGTTGGGGCATGAAATAACTGTCAGTTTTTCTTTCCTAAAGAAGCTCTTTTACACTTGTGCACTGACATGAGCTCTTTATGCAGTATGAACTGATACTCTCCAAAAAATGAATAAATATTCAGATCTCCAGATTTAACTGGCTCTGGCAGAGTGTGTATTTGTTTCCGTTTACTTCAAAGGTTTAACACGTTAAGGTACATTTCACCTCAGAGAAAGAGTTCAAAGTATTTCAAGTTTTGAAGTTAAAACATATGGTCCTCCATTCAGAAAATTGAAGTTTGAAAAGAAAGTACATCTAACTCCTTCCTTTTTTTTAAAGAGACATCATCACTTCTCTGATCAATGCAATGTAAAATCAGAGACTGCTTTATGAGTTTTTCCTATTGGTCATTTAGCAACACGGTTTGATTTGGACATTGTGAAGAATTCATTACAGAATTAGACATTGCATCTGTCTGTGTAAGTCTTTCCCTAAAACTGTGCTTCCCGAAGTGTGTCCCATGAAATAGGAGCACCAGTTCCAGGATATGCAACATACACACAGAGATTCTATTTTCAAGCTGATATGGAAAGTATTAGAGCCTGTTCTTAGAGATGCATAAGAGAAATTTTCCCTAGCAAATAAAACTAACATTTTAAAACTGAAATTTCCCAAGTATGCTTGACCTTTATCACATAACCTTAGTTGGTCCCCTATGATGTATTTAGACAAAGACTGTCCTGTGTAATTCAACCTAAGAGTATATTCTGTCTGAACTCCTGAGGAATATCAACTTCTAAAAAAAGTAAACATGACATATTTGTATTTACAAAGAAGTGCTTTGTACATAATAGTTAAGAAATTGTTTTTACTGATTTTTGTCTTCAAAGTCACAACCAGTTTTTTGTTATTTTTGTTTCTTTCCTTTACTTGACTTAAGAAGTACAGAGAACAAAGAAATTTGAGTGACATTGCCTCATACAACCTGGGATACTTTTCGGGTAATTATGATACCAAGAAAGTTGACTTCTGGAGGAGCTGTGGCTCAGTAGATTAAGTCACTACTTGCAAAGTCCATGTCCTGTATCTGAGTGCCAGCTCGAGCCCTGGATTCTCTGCTCATGGTCCAGTTTCCTGCTATTGTGCCTGGAAAGCAGCGGATGATGGCTCATGTTTGAGTCCCTGCCAGCCACACAAGAGACCCAGATGAATTCCTGGCTTGTGGTTTCAACCTGTTCCAGTGCTAGCTATCAGCCCTTTGAAGATTAAACCAGCAGATAAAAAATCAATCTCTCTCTCTCTCTCACTCAGTTTCTCTCTCTCGCTTTCACTTTCCCTGCTTCCCTTGGTCCCTCTTTCTCTGTCACTTTGCCTTTCAAATCAATCAATCATTTTTTTGTTTGTTTTTTGTTTTTTGTTTTTAACTTTAATGAATATAAATTTCCAAAGTACAGCTTATGGATTACAATGGCTTCCCCCCATTACTTCCCTCCCACCCGCAACCCTCCCCTTTTCCGCTCCCTCTCCCCTTCCATTCACATCAAGATTCATTTTCAATTCTCTTTATATACAGGATATCAGTTTAGTATATATTAAGTAAGGATTTCAACAGTTTGCACCCACATAGAAACACAAAGTGGAAAATACTGTTTGAGTACTAGTTATAGCATTAAATCACAATATACAGCACATTAAGGACAGAGACCCTACATTATAAGTAAGTGCACAGTGACTCCTATTGTTGACTTAACAAATTGACACTCTTATTTATGGCATCAGTAATCTCCCTAGGCTCTTGTCATGAGTTGCAAAGGCTATTGAAGCCTTTTGAGTTCACCGACTCTGATCATATTTAGACAAGGTCATAGTCAAAGTGGAAGTTCTCTCCTCCCTTCAGAGAAAGGTACCTCCTTCTTTGATGACCTGTTCTTTCTTTCCACTGGGATCTCACTCGCAGAGACCTTTCATTTAGGTCTTTTTTTTTTTTTGACAGAGTGTCTTGGCTTTCCATGCCTGAAATACTCTCATGGGCTTTTCAGCCAGATCTGAATGCCTAACGTTTTAAAACACAAGAGCCAGAGTGAGGAAACCGCTTGACATTTTGGTGTTTTAGGAGAAAGAACTCTGGGGGCCAGTGCTGTGGTGCAGTAGCATAATCCTCTGCCTGAAGGACTGGCATCCTATATGTACACTGGTTCTAGTCCCAGGTGCTCCTCTTCTGATCTGCGGTTGCTATGGCCTGGGAAAGCAATGGAGGATGGCCCAAGAGCCTGGGCCACTGAACCCACAGGGAAAACCTGGAAGAAGCTCCTGGCTCCTGGCTTCATATTGGCCTAGCTCTGGCTGTTGTGGCCATTTGGGGAGTGAACCAGCAGGTGGAAGGCCTTTCTCTCTGTCTCTCTCTTTCACTGTAATGCTACCTCTCAAGTAAATAAATAAAATCTTAAAAAAGAACTTGAAGCAACATACTTTTTTTAAAAAAAATATTTATTTGAAAGGCAGAGTAACAGAAAGGCAGAGGCAGAGAGAGAGAGAAAGAAAGTCTTCAATATACTGTTTCACTCCCCAAATGGCTGCAATGACTGGAGCTGAGCTGATCTGAAGCCAGCAGCCAGGAGCTTCTTCCGGGTCTCCCATGTGGGTGCAGGGGTCCAAGGACTTGGGCTATCTTCTACTGATTTCCCAGGCCACAGCAGAGAGCTGGATCAGAAAAAGAGAAGCTGGGTCTTGAACCGGTGCTCATATGGGATGCCGGCACTTCAGGCCAAGGCATTAGCTTGCTGCGCCATAGCGCCGGCCCTGGCCCCACAAATATATTAAGAAAACCTGTCTCCAATTGTAGGGTTCAGGCAAGGACAATTGAGTTCAGCCTTTTCTGTTGAAATCGTGCCCCCTGTATGGGACCTGATTCTATTATTGCAGAAAGGCTAACGATGGCATCTCCTGGCTTCCAAACTTCCCCTTTCAGGTAGCTGCTTGCCATCTGTGAACCAAACAGCCTCAGTGCTGGCAAGGGGTATATCTTGGAGAGCCGGCCTCCCACGGCAGTCAGGTCTAGGGTTTCTAGGCAAGAGAACTGAGTAAGTTTCTGGGTTTAAATCTGGTGATAAGATTGCAGGGTTGAGAACACCTGGCATAGCTTGGTGTTCAGCTTAGGATTTGTAAAAGAAGGATCTGGTATTTATTAATTCTACTATTTGAGACCCAGTGGAAAGCCTTGAAGTTTAAGATGTCCATTACTTGGTGGAGCAAGTAAACAGTCATTGCTTGACCCAGGGGCAGCCACAGATATCAGTACTCAAAGGAGGGAGGTCATCCTTGTGCCACTGAGTTGGGATTTTTGGAAAGTATGTAGCTGAGGACTGGGAGGGTGCCAGAGCCTGAGTCAAGACTCCAAGGGTGATGCCCTTTCTTACATGACATACAAATAAAGAGGTTTTCTTACGTCTGGCAAGACTAAAGCAGGAGCTGTGAGAGCCTGTTTGAGGACTTTAAGAGCCTTTTCCATTTCCAGACTCCATTTTAAAGGATCTTCTTCAGGTCCCTGTAAAGCTTCTTGGAAGGGTTTGACTGTAAGTCAAGATTGGGGTATCCAAGTTTGACAAAAATCTGCATGCCTAAGAGGGAGTGCAGTGGCTGTTTTGTTGATGCAGCTCCCTGATGGAACTGTTCCATGAGTATGAGTCCCAGGAACATGACCCTTAAGGAGGAAATCTGAACCTTAGAGGGAAAGACACTGGACCCACAAAAAGCCAAATTTGAAAGCCATAATGGTCCTTTTATCAACTTACTTCCAAATAGCTATCTGATTGACGTTGGTTCAACACAGAACAAAAAGTAGACATATAAATATGTAATTATTAATCCTGATATGTTTATAATCCACAACCTCTAAATTCTATTTTGCTTCCCACAGTCATTATACCACTGTGTCAAAGCAGCTGGAACACTGATGGCAATTTAGGAAGGCAGGTAGCCTTTATTTATACCCCAACTATCAACCTGAAATCCTCATGTCATCATCTATCCTAATGAATCAAACATAATGTGACAGTTCTATCTATTTCTTTTGCTGATCCTCATGGGCTAGAAGTGGAACTAAACTACCTACTCATGCTTTCTTTATTCTGGAAATCATCTTCATTAGAGTCAGATATCAAAGATAAGGACAATTGACCTAGAAGATTTCCCTAAATAATTATTCCTCTAGAGTCATGGAATGGAAGAGAAAAAGAGGATGATGGTTTCAGTCCAATCACATTAAGAAGTCTCCTTATTTCCTACAGCTGATGCTCTAATTCCCCATAAATGACCCCAGTTTGCATTCTTTTAAGGACTTCACCCATTATTGTTTTCATTTTGTTTTGTTTATATTTTAGGAATGTTGCCAGGATTTGAGGGGGCAACTGTGAGCGTATTACATGGGTTAAACTTTGTGACTTACAGGTGGTTTTCCTTGATTTCCATATTTTCTCATTGGAACCAAACTAAATTTAGGTTGAGACAGGATTATTCAATTGAACTTTTTAGAATACTAGTGAATACATCTTTTACTCAATCACTCATATTTGTTAGAAACCAAAATCGCATACGGTTGTAATATCATAATACCATAAAAGCTAATTGTTGATACGCTATTCACTATGCTTGACATGCCCTTCCTGCTTTCTTTGTCCAGCTAATTTATACAGCTTAAGTTCATGTACCATCATCTCCAGGAAACTTACCCTAGACTACCAATTTGAACTAATTTTCCCTGTTAATTACTATTCAATAGACTTACTCCTGGTTTTTCTTATTCTTTAGTTTTTACTTTTTAAACAATTATAAGAAATAGTCATGTAAGATAAGCTGCTGCATTTGTTACAAAATTGCTGTTGAGAATCATTTTATGCATTATTTTATTATATATAAAATTTCAGTGAGAAGTTTCTTGAATTACTCTGCTATAAACATCCTTTATTTCTTCTAGAAAATTCATTTGAATCCTCTCTTTTTAAAAATATTTATTCTATATATGACTGCCAGGAAGCTCAGTGCCAAATTTTTTAACAATGGCATACTTGTATATTTTTTTTTCTTAATCCATTTTTGTGGGGTTTGTTATAGTTTCATGTATTTTTTTTGTTGTAAGTTACCTCAAAACCTTTATGGAAAAGACAGTTTCAAAAATATTTACAAAATAACATGCAGATGCAGAGGGCAACTATCCAGTGAAGTCCTTCATTCTAAAGCCAACCTGGGTTAAGTCAAAATCTTTGGTTTGTTTCTCAGTTTTATTTCAGGTTCTTTGTTTCTGAAGTCAGTAGCATTAGTTCAGAATTGTTTGACTATTGTTAATGAAGCCACACTCCGTTAGGGATAAATTTATTAAAATTCAAGATTTATTCTAAGGGGTTAATGAAACAAACTTGGCCTTGTAGAACTACTGAAAACAAAACTTCAAAATCAACCTCCTTCTATATCTTTTTATACCTCAGTTTCCTTATGCAAATTTCCTTTATGTAAATCTTGCAAACCTTGTAACACATTCATGAATTCTGTATATTTGGAAACTGCAGCCCTGTGGTGGGTGTGGGGAGCATTTTTGGTTGATATTTCTTCTCTACCATTACATTTCTGCTAAGCATACTGCTATCGTTTGAAATTGCCTCTTAATTTGCTTCTCTCTCTTTTTTTATTAAGTACTTAATTTGCTTTAAGACAGCATTGTGACTTTAGGGTCCAGGCTTTGAACTTTAAACACAGACATCTGAAGATTTCTGTTAAATAGAGATCTTAATATTTTTATTCTAGTAATGCAGAGAGTGTTGCTAATTTTTCATCTTTGTCCTACTGCACAGATACTGTATTTGGAACTATTAGGGGACTATAAACTATGAACATTATGAAAGCATCACAAAGAAACTAAACCTAGGCATGCACAGATTCCCTGAAAGGCAAAAAAAAAATAGTATGAATGTATTCTACCAAGAGGATATATATATATACACACACACACACACACACACATATATTTTATTTGACAGAGTTAAAGAGAGAGAGAGAGAGAGAGAGAGAGAGAGAAAGGTCTTCCATCCATTGGTTCACCCCCCAAATGGCCACTACTGCCAGCACTGAGCCAATCCTAAGCCAAGAGCCAGGTGCTTCCTCTTGGTCTCCCACATGGGTGCAGGGGCCCAAGCACTTGGGCCATACTCCACTGCCTTCCCAGGCCACAGCAGAGAGCTGGATTGAAGAGGAGCAGCCAGGACTTGAACCGGTGCCCATATGGGATGCCAGTGCCGCAGGCAGAGGATTAACCAAATAAGCCACGGCGCTGGCCCCAAGAGGATATATTTTTAGGAAGTCGTTACTCACTCTGTAAACATAGTCTGTATGAATATTGTTCTCCCTTGGGATTAGGTGGTGTTTTTCATGAGTGTTATCAAACCTGTTCAAGAATTTTCTTGGAGGTATCTACAAAACATACTCACCCACTCATTTGTTGAAATACATAGTTATCGAATCCCTACGTTGTGTCAAGCTATCTTTTAGATGCTTGGGACATATTAGTGGGCAAAGCTGACAAGGATACCTTTTTGGAGTTTACAAACTAAGGATCACAACAATAAATAATAGGCATAATAAATAAATAATAAGCAGAAAGTGATGAGTGGTATGAAAAAAGATTATTAGCGGGGGCTAAAGAAATATGAGTTCTGAGGTATATGAAAATTTTATATATAAATTTTTAAATGTTTTTGGGCCCTGGCCTGAAGTGCTGGCATCCCATATGGGAGCCGGTTCTAGTCCCAGCTGCTCCTCTCCTGATCCAGCTCTCTGCTATGGCCTGGGAAAGCAGTAGAAAATGGCCCAAATCCTTGGGCCCCTGCACCCATGTGGGAGACCCAGAAGAAGCTCCTGGCTCCTGGCTTCGGATTTGCACAGCTCCAGCCATTGTGGCCAATCGGGGAGTGAACCATCAGATGGAAGACCTTTCTCTCTCTACCTCTCCTTTCTCTGTGTAATTCTGACTTTAAAATAAACCTTTAAAAAATCTAAATGTTTTTTAAATTATGTATTCATTTATTTGAAAAGTGGAAAGGGAGAGAGAGAGAGAAGAGAAAAATGTGCCCATTCACTGAAGACTCCCCAGGTGCCCACAAGGGCCAGGCTGGTTACATGGAATCCAATTCAGGTCTCCTATGTGGGCGGGAGGAACCCATGACACTTGACTATCACCTGCTGCCTCCCAGGGTGTGCATTAGCTGGAAACTGGAATTACGAGCAAAGCTGGGACTTACAACTTACACCCAGGTACTCCAATACAGATGTTGGCATCACAAGCCGTATCCTAACCACAATACCAAATGCTTTCCCCTAAAATGTTAAATAGGATTTTCAAGTAACCCTGTAGAAGGAAACATTTCAGCAAAGATTTGATGGAAGTGTGAGTGCATGAACATTTGCAAGGGGAAGTTGTTGGCCGGTACCGTCGCTCAATAGGCTAATCCTCTGCCTTCGGCGCCGGCACCGCGGGTTCTAGTCCCGGTTGGGGCACCGGATTCTGTCCCAGTTGCCCCTCTTCTAGGACAGCTCTCTGCTATGGCCCGGGAGTGCAGTGGAGGATGGCCCAAGTCCTTGGGCCCTGCACCCCATGGGAGACCAGGAAAAGCACCTGGCTCCTGTTTTGAGATCAGCGCGGTGCGCCGGCCTCAGCGTGCCGGCTGCGGCAGCCATTGGAGGGTGAACCAACGGCAAAAAGGAAGACCTTTCTTTCTGTCTCTCTCTCTCTCACTGTCCACTCTGCCTGTCAAAAAAAAAAGTGGGGGGGGGGGGGCGGGGGAGTTGTTATCAAAGACAAGTCAAAAATCACCCAGCTATTACATGAGAGAAAGAAGCAAAAGGAAGCTTTAAGTCATTTTTTACTTTTTTTTTTTTTTTTTACCAAGTCTGAAGGTTTCAAAGTGATTGCAACCCTAACTGAAGACATGTATGTTTTTTATTAGTTAACATCCCAAAACACAAACTTCATCTAAGGTCAAGGGAAGGTGGTTTGCTCAAATATTCACTTTAGTTGTCATGAATTGGTGTACAAATGCAGTAGTTGACCTTCAAACTATAGGCAACTCATATCACATGAATGTGATATACATTAGATACCCAACATTAGGCACTGAAAACAGGTACAAAAACCTGACAGTTCATTCAACACTTTCCAGGGGATTCAATAACAATATATCAAGATGTAATCTCTTCCAGGACAAACTCATCCTTGCCAAGATGCTAGAAATCTTTTATCTACTTCTCAATGCTCAAAGTCATTTATCAAGCAGTCATGAAAATGCCATGAATGTGAAAGTAATTTTAATGAATCAAAGAAGAAAGAAAACTTGTCCACAGCTATATAGTTTAGGGATTATGATCAAACTGAGACAAAGTAACTTATTCACAATGCATAGGTGACTGTTTCTGAATTGCATCACAACCATAGGGATTATATGATTCAGAAAGATGAAATTAAAAGGTTTAAACATATATACAGTTTTTGTCAAAAAGAAATGTATTTCAAATAATTCTGTCTGTTGCTATTTTTTAATGTGTCCCTGAGATCTCTAAAAAAAAAAGCAGGTACTGGGGTCTTTAATTACCACAAAATGGGCCCCTTAACTACTGTCTTGATCATTAGGCAAAACACTTGTCCCTATTTATTTTGATTGACACCAACAAAAGTCCTCCAAATAAGGCTGTACCAAATTATATATCCTCAAACAGTACATGAGCATCTTTTATTAGACTTTTGCAAGCACTTGTTATATTAATATGCCAATTGTGTTATTGAATGAACATCTATAGATTTTGGTATCCACAATATGTTCTGAAACCAGTCCTTCACAGAAACAAAGACAAAAAAACGTACAAGTTTTGATGGCTTCATGCCTCTGTCAAATAATCATAATAGCACATTGTAGATTATGGGACAATTGAGTGCTTGTCCAGGAAATTCCAACTTACACATTTTTATTTTATATTTAAATTTTTATTTATGTAAATGGAACAAATTTCATGTATCTCATACATATGACTTTAAGAACATAATGACACTTGCCACCCCATCCTCCCTCCCTTTCTCAATCTCATCATTTTCCCTACTTCCTTTCTTTTCTTTTAATTTTGTGATAATATACTCTTTTTTTTCTTTGAGAACAAGTTTCATCATTAATTGAAGGAGCACTAATGGAAATGAGAAATGGAGTTGGGCACTTATGATTATCTAAAACTTATGAGATGTAAGAATATCCTCCACTTACTACACTAAAATAAAGTAAATATTTGAGAACAACTTTTACTATTAACTCTCATTATACAACTCTTTGGTGACAGAGGTCCTGCATAAGAATTTAGTGCACAGTGACTCCTGTTGTTAATTTTTTTTAAACTTTTATTTAATGAATATAAATTTCCAAAGTACAGCTTATGAATTACAATGGCTTCCCCCCCATAACTTCCCTCCCACCCACAACCCTCCCCTTTCCCGCTCCCTCTCCCCTTCCATTCACATCAAGATTCATTTTCAATTCTCTTTATATACAGAAGATCAGTTTAGTATATATTAAGTAAAGATTTCAACAGTTTGCCCCCACATAGCAACACAAAATGAAAAATACTGTTTGAGTACTAGTTATAGCATTAAATCACAATGTACAGCACATTAAGGACAGAGATCCTACATGATATTTTTTTTAAATTGATTAATTTTCTCTGCAATTTCCAATTTAATTTAACACCAAGTTTTTTTTTTCATTTTCAATTATCTTTATACACAGAAGATCGATTCAGTATATGCTAAGTAAAGATTTCATCAGTTTGCACCCACACAGAAACACAAAGTGTAAAATTACTGTTTCAGTACTAGTTATAGCATTACTTCACATTGGACAACACATTAAGGACAGAGGTCCTACATGGGGAGCAAGTGCACAGTGACTCCTGTTGTTAATTTAACAATTTGACACTCTTGTTTATGGCATCAGTAATCTCCCTAGGCTCTAGTCATGAGTTGCCGAGGCTATGGAAGCCTTTTGAGTTCACCAACTCCAATCTTATTTAGACAAGGTCATAGTCAAAGTGGAAGTTCTCTCCTCCCTTCAGAGAAAGGTACCTCCTTCTTTGATGGCCCCGTTCTTTCCACTGGGATCTCACTCGCAGAGATCTTTCATATTTAGGTCTTCTTTTTTTTTTTTTCCAGAGTGTCTTGGCTTTCCATGCCTAAAATACTCTCATGGGCTCTTGAGCCAGATCCAAATGCCTTAAGGGCTGATTCTGAGGCCAGAGTGCTATTTAGGACATCTGTCATTCTATGAGTCTGCTGTGTAACCTGCTTCCCATGTTGGATCATTCTCTCCCTTTTTGATTCTATCAGTTAGTATTAGCAGACACTAGTCTTGTTTGTGTGATCCCTTTGACTCTTAGACCTATCAGTGTGATCAGTTGTTTACTGAAGATGATCACTTGGACTAGTGAGATGGCACTGGTACATGCCACCTTGGTGGGATTGTATTGGAATCCCCTGGCACGTTTCTAACTCCATCATTTGGGGCAAGTCCGATAGAGCATGTGCAAAACTGTACATCTCCTCCCTCTCTTATTCCCACTCTTATATTTCACAGGGATCACTTTTCAGTTAAAATTTAAACACCTAAGAATAATTGTTTGTTATTTACAGAGTTCAACCACTAGAACAAACCTGGGAAATTTTCTGCTAGTATCCCACTAAAAAGGCCTTCTAATCCTTTCTCCCTCTCCATGCCTTCAGGAACTCCTAGAACCCGAATGTTGGGTTTTTTAATAGTATCCTGTAAATTCCCGACGATATTTTTTAGATTTCTAATTTCCTCTTCTTGTCTTTGGTTTGACTGTTTCCTCTCCTGTTCTCTGTCTTCTAGGTCCAATATTCTCTCTTCTGCTTCACCCATTCTGGTTTTAAGGCTCTCAAGAGTGCTTGTCAATTGATCTATTGAATTCTTCAATTCATTAAGATTTTTCGTCACTATCGTAGCTTCTTGTTCTACTAGTTGTTTCATTTCATTTTGATTCCTCCTTAATATTTCATTTTCGTGAGAGAGATTTTCTATCTTGTCCATTAAGGATTTCTGTAGTTCAAGAATTTGTTTTTGAGTACTTCTTAGTGTTCTTATCAATTTTTTGAGATCTGCTTCTTGCATTTCTTCTATCTCATCATCTTCATAATCTTGAATTGGGGCATCTTTTTCATTTGGGGGCATCATAGTGTCTTCCTTGCTCTTGTTACCTCGGTTTCTACGTTTGTTTGGTGTATTTGGTTCCTTCATTGTGGTACTTTTTCTGGTAATACTATGACTCTAGATTAAGTGGACTGTCTGCTTTTGATGGATCCTTAGAGGCTGTGATGGGTGTGGCCAGAGAGCTCTGTTTGGTTCTTCAGGGTTAAGGCTGTGCCAAATGTGTCTCACCCAGATTGTTCTCTCGCTCTCTCTCTCTCTTTTTTTTTTGACTCAGTTGGGAAGTAATTCCGCACAGCTGAATGGAATTGAGGGTAGTTGATGTATGAAATCTGGCCTCTGTGGGTATTCATCTGCTTACCCCTGGGACCACACAAAGAGTTTATTCAGCCCTCAGTGTGGTCTTAAATTTCTCCGCAGTCTCTCACCAGGTTGCCAAGGTTGCTGAGTTTGTGTACTTGGTGAGTTCTCTTGCCCCCCCCCCCCCAGATTTTCACAGTCTCAGTAAGTTAGCTCCACACACTTTCACTAGATCCTAACCTCCTGTTATTTCTCCCCACCAGAGTCAGGTATTTCTGCTTGGCTATTTACGTATGTAAAATGGCGCCTGCTCTTTGTCTTGCTCGGCTTTGTAAGGTGAGTGGAGAGAGAGGCTAGTGTCCGTGCCAGTTACCCTTATTTATTCATTTTTTTTCTCTCCTCCAGTCATCCTGGTGCACTTTCCCCAGTGTGGCCTCAGGCCTCGATCTGCTTTTCTCTGCCAATGTCTCTGGTTACTGAGGTTTTTGTCTCACCTCCCTTTCCAGCACTGGTGCGCAGATTCTGTGGCTGGGCTTCTGCAACTGTGCCCCCACAGCTCGGCTTCCATGCAGTGGGTGACCTTGCTCACCCCATAGGTCCTCTGTGTCACATCCACTAGATCTGGAAGAGTTTCCTCTGCAGTTTTTTCCTGAGTCTTTTCCTGAGGCTACAGCAACTCCACTTTTATTAAACTATCTTTTCCCAGACTATTGGTGTACACCCTCACTATTCCACCATCTTGGCTCCACCCCTTGGAATCTCCTCCTGTTGTTAATTTAACAATCAACACTCTTATGTATGACTTTAGTGATCAACCTAGGCACTTGTCATGGGATTCCTAGGCTGTGAAAGTCTTACGAATCCACAAACTCCTTCAGTAATTAGACATAAGCTAATTGGACGTTCTCTCCTCTCTTCAGATAAAAGTACATCCTTCTTTGATGACCACTTCTTTCCAATGGGTATCATCCACAGAGGTCCCTCATAGAGGACACTTTTTACCACAGTGTCTTGGCTTTCCATATCTTAAATGCTCTTGTGGGCTTTTCAGCCAGACCAGGATGACTTAAGGGCTGATCCTGAGGTCAGAGTGCTAATTTAAGAAAGTGTTTTTCTATGAGTCAGCTATATGGAATGCTTCCCATGTTGTAGCATTCACTCCCTTATAATTCTATCCATTATTGTTACCAAAAACTTAATCCTATTTGTATGATTGCTTTAACACTCTTTCCTGTCTATATGATCACTTTAACACTTAATCTAATCCATATGATAACTGTAACACTTAAAATATTTTTTTTACCACCCTGCTTATGGGTATTTGGTGTCTTATGGCAATTTTAAACTGCATGCTTAGAAGCAAGTCCATAGGGTTGTATGCAGAACTATACAGCTTTATAGTTATAAGATTCATACATTTCATAATTACAACTTTAGGAACATATGATTATTCCCACCATTTCCACCTTCCAATACACATACCCACCCCCCTTCCTCCTCCCTCTTTATTCCCATTCTTATTTTTTACTAAGATCTATTTTCAATTAACTTCATACACATATGATTAACTATGTTAAGAGTTCAACAAATAGTATGAAAAAAATGCTCCTCAACAGTTGGGACAAAGGCTGTTAAAAGTCATTGCTTCAAAAAGTGTCAATTTTCCTTCCACAGGCTGCCTTTTAAGTGCTCTATTAGCTATCAAAATTTTTAAAAATTATTTATTTATTTATTTGTTTGAAAGTCAGAGTTACACAGAGAAAGGAGAGGTGGAGAGAGAGAGAGGTCGGTCTTCCATCCAATGGTTCACTCCCCAATTGGCCGCAACAGCTGGAGCTGCGCCAATCCAAAGCCAGGAGCCAGGAGCTTCTTCTGGGTTTCCCACGTGGGTGCAGGGGCCCAAAGACTTGGGCCATCTTCTACTGCTTTCCCAGGCCATAGCAGAGAGCTGGATGGGAAATGAAGCAGCCAAGTCTTGAACTGGTGTCCATATGGGATGCTGTCACTTCAGGCCAGGGCATTAACTTGCTGTGCCACAGCTCCAGTCCATGGATTTCATTTTATGAACCACTGTGTAGTATTCCATGGTGTCCATAGCCCATAATTTCTTTATCCAGTCTTCAGTTGACTGAAATTTGGGTTGATTTCATGTCTTAGCAACTGTGAAATTCAGCTGCATAAACATGAGGGTGCAGATAACACTTTAATATGGTGATTTCATTTTCCTTGGGTAACTTCCCAGCAATGAGATGGCTAGATCATATTATAGGTCTATATTCAGATTTCTGATAAATCCATACTGTCTTCCATAATGGCTTTGCCAGTTACATTCCCACCAATAATGTATTTAGGGTACCTTTCCTTCTCATCCTTGCCAGCATTTGTTGTTTGTTGATTTCTGTATGAAAGACATTCTAACTGGGGTGCTGATATCTTGCAGGTATTCCCCAATGTTCTCTAATAATTTGATGGTATCCAGCCATACATTTAGGTCTTTAAGCCATTTTGAGAGGATTTTTGTATAAGGTAGAAGTAGGGGGTCTTGCTTCATACTTCTGCATGTGGAGCTCAGGTTTTTCCAGCACTATTTGATGAAGAGATTTTCTTTGCTCCAAGAATTGATTTTAGCTCCTTTTCAAGGATAAATTGGTCGTAGATGTGTGGGTTGATTTCTGGAGTTTCTATTCTGTTCCATTGGTCTGTCCATCTGTTGTTACGTCATTACCAGTCTGTTTTGATTATAACTGCCCTGTAGTATGTCCTGAAATTTTGTTTTATGATGCTTCTGGCTTTGCTTTTGTAGTATAATATTGCTTTAGCTATTCATGATCTCTTGTGTTTCCATAAAATTTCAGCATCATTTTTTCTATATCTGAGAAAAATGCCCTTGAAATTTGCTGTTGCATTGAACCTGTAAATTGCTTTCAGTAATGTGGAAATTTTGATGATATTGATTCTTCCAAACCATGAGCATGGAAGATTTTTCCATTTTTTGTGTCTTCTCCTATTTTGTTCTTCAGTGTTTATAATTCTCATCACAGAGATCTTTGATGTCCTTGGTTAAATTTATTCCAAGGTATCTGATATTTTTGTAGCTATTGTGAATAGGCTTGATGTTAGGAGTTCTTTCTCAGCTGTGAAATTTTCTGTGTATACAAAGGCTACTGATTTTTGTGTGTTGATTTTATATCTTGCTGCTTTACCAAACTCTTTTATGAGTTTCAACAGTCTCTTAGTGGAGTCTTTTAGATTTCCTATATATAGGATCATGTCATCTGCAAATATGCATAGTTTGACTTCTTCCTTCCCAATTTGCATCCCTTTGATTTCTTTTTCTTCCCTAATGGCTTTGGCTAAAACTTCCAGACTATATTGAATAGCAGTGGTGAGACTGGGCATCCTTGTCTGGTTCTGGATCTGAATGGTAGTGCTTCCAACTTTTCCCCATTCAATAGATGCTGGCAATGAATTTGTCATAAATTGCCTTGATTGTGTTGAGGAATGTTCCTTCTATACCTGATTTGCTTAAAGTTTTCATCATGAAAGGATTATATATTTTATCAAATGCTTTCTCTGAATCTATTGAGATAATTATATGATTTTTGATCTTCAGTTTGTTAATATAATGTTTCACATTGATTTGGCAATGTTGAGGCATCCATGCATACCAGGGATAAATCCCACTTGGTCAGGTGAATGATCTTTCTGATGTGTTGTTGGATTCAATTGGCTAGTATTATGTTATGTTGAGGATTTTGTGTCTATGTTTATCAGGAAAAATGTTCTCTTTGTTGCATCTTTTTCAGTTTTAGGATTTAAGGTGATGCTGACTTCATAGAAAGTATTTGGGAGGATTCCTTCCCTTTCAATAGTTTTGAATAGCTTGAGAAGAATTGTAATTCATTCTTCTTTAAGTGTCTGCTAGAATTCAGAAGTGACTCCATCCGGTCCTGGGCTTTTCTTTATTGGGAGGGTCTTTATTACTAATTCAGTTTCCATTGTGGTTATAGGTCTGTGTAGGTTTCCTGTTTTCATGGTTCAATTTTGGTAGGTCCAGGAATCTGTCCATTTGTTCTAGGTTTCCTGGTTTATTGGGATACAGCTCTTTGTAGTAATTTCTGATGACTCTATTTCTCAGGTGTCTGTTACATTTTCTTTTTCATCTCTAATTTTAACGATTTGGGACTTCTCCTTCCTTTTTTATTGGTTACTTGTTCCAATGGTGTATCAATTTTGTTAGTTTTTAAAAACAGCAGCTTTTTATTTCACTGACTTTTTTGGTAATTTTGTTGCACATTTTTTAATTCTTCTCTAATTTTAATTATTTATTTCCTCCTACTGATTTTGAGTTTGGTTTTTTGTTGATATTCTAGGTCCTTGAGATGCAATCATAGTTCATTTATTTGGTACCTTTCCAGTTTATTCATGTAGGCACTGATTGTTATGAACTTTCCTCTCAACTCTGCTTTTGTGTATCCCATAGATTTTGGTTTGATGTATTGTCATCTTCATTTCCAGAAATTTTTTATGTCTCTTTTGATTTCTTCTATGACCCAGTGTTCATTCAGGAGTGTGTTGTTCAGTCTCCATGTGCTTATGTATTTTCTAGATTTTTGAATTGTTGATTTCCAGCTTTATTCTGTTGTGGTCAGAGAAGGTACATGGAATTATTTCAATTTTTTTGAATTTGCTGAGACTTGCTTTGTTGCTAGCACATGATCCATCCTAGAACAAGTTCCATGTACTGATGAGAAGAATGTGTATTCTGCCACTGTGGGGTAAAAATTCTGTAGCTATCCTTTAGCTCCATTTGGTCTGTAGTATGGTTAACTTTGTTTCCTTGCTGGTTTTCTGTCTGGTTGATCTGTCCATTGCTGAGAGTGGGATATTGAAGTCCCCTGTTACTCTGAATTTGAGTCTATGTCTCCCTTTACATCTATTAACATTTTGTAAGTGGCCAAGCACCCTTAAATTGGATGCATATATGTTTATTATAATCATATTTTCCTGTTGAATTGATCCCTTAATCATTACATAGTGCCCTTCTTTGTCTCTTTTAACAGTTGCTATGTTAAAGTCTATTTTGTTTGATATTAGGATGGCAACACCAGCTCTTTTTTGGTTTCTGTGAACATGGACTATCTTTTTCCAACCGTTCACTTTTAGTCTGTGTGTTTTTTTGTTGGTGAGATGTGCTTTTTGTAAGCAGCAAAAAGATGGGTATTATTTTTCAATCCATTCAGCAATCTATGTATTTTAACTGGAGAATTGAGGTCATTTACATTCAAGGTGGCTATTGATAAGTAATGACTTGGCCCTGCCATTTTTCTATAATTATTCCTATTGTTTACTTTAAATTTCTTTTGTATTTCTATTGGTGTTTTTTCTGCCTTCTATGATGGCTATCTTTTTGTGTTTCTGTGTATAGCACATCCTTAAGCATCTTCTGTAGGGCTAGACGAGTGTCAACAAATTCTTTAAATTTCTATTCGTTATGAAAGTTCTTTATTTCACCTTAATTA
Organism: Sylvilagus floridanus; assembly: GCA_949820135.1. Lineage (NCBI taxonomy): Eukaryota > Metazoa > Chordata > Mammalia > Lagomorpha > Leporidae > Sylvilagus > Sylvilagus floridanus. Next base: position 42,639,665 of record OX463224.1, read on the forward strand.
ATAAATGCAACCTTTGCAGGGTACAGTTTCTGGGTTGACAGTTTCTTTTTATTTTAAGACTTGGACTGTATCTCACCATTCTCTTCTAGCTGGTAGGGTTTCTGATGAGAAGTTAGCTATGTGTCTAACTGACAATGCTCTGAAAGTAATGTGGCATTTTTCTCATGTCCATTTAAAACCTTTTCTTCATGTTTTATTGTAGAGAGTTCTATTGTAATATGTTATGGTGAAGATTTTTTCTGGCCACATCTGTTAGGAGTTCTATGTGTTTCCTCTATTTAAATATCTCTGTCTTTCTACAAAGCGGGGAAATTTTTGATAATTATTTCGCTAAATAATTTCACTTCTCTCTTTCCACTCCTTCAGGCACTCCTAATACCCATATGTTTGGTCATTTGATAGTATCCCATAGGTCTCCAACACTGTTTTTAAATTTTCTATTTTCTTCTTGTTTTTTTTGTTTGTTTTTGTCTAGTGGGTTTATTTATTTATGTATTTATTTTATCTGACTGTAAGATTTCCAAAGATTTGTCTTCTAGTTTAGATATTCTTTCTTCTGCCTCATCAAGTGATGTTGTCAGAGTTTTCACTGCATTTTTTATTTGATCCATTGAATTCTTCATTTCTAAAATTTCATTTTCATTTCTCTTCATAATCTCAATTTCCTGGGGAAAATTTTCATTCATGTCTCGTATAGTTTTCTTTAGTTCATGGATTTTCTTCTGCTTTTTTCTTTAATAATCCTATGATTGATTTTCTAAGTTCCATTTCTGCTATTTCCTTGATTTCTTCATCTCTGCATTTTAATATTGAAATGTTGTGTTCCTCTGTGGGGTTCATGGTGACTTCTTTATTCTTGTTATCAGTATTTCAATTCTTATTTTTCAGCATTTTTGGAGTTTATTTTTAATTTTCTGCTGCTGACTTTCATTTTTGTGGCTATGCTTCTAAGGCTTCCTGGAATGTCTGCCTTTTCAGTGACTACCAGGAAGTATGTAGTGGGTGTGGCCTGGGGACTCTGATCAATGCTCTAGGGTGGGGCGAGTTTACAGGGTAATGATTCCCAGCTCTGCCCTGCAGGTTTTCCTGTAGCCACCTAAGCCCCAAGGTCTCAGCACCTAATGTGCCCCCAGATGCTATTGGCACGGGTACCCCTCTATTTCTGGTAGTTGCCCAGCTACTTCCCAGTTGATTGCTGAAACAGTGGGGGCTTAGGCTGTTCCCTCCATTCCTAGCTCTGGATCACATGCTATAGTCACTAGCTTAAGGCCTGCCTATCACTGCTGCCAGTGCTGCATTAAGGCGCCCTGTCTCAATAGGCTCTTTTGTGCACACCTGCAGAATTCCCTGGTTATAGTCCTGATTTAAAATGGCTGGCGCCGCGGCTCAATAGGCTAATCCTCCGCCTTGCAGCGCCAGCACACCAGATTCTAGTCCCAGTCGGGGCACTGGATTCTGTCCCAGTTGCCCCTCTTCCAGGCCAGCTCTCTGCTATGGCCCAGGAGTGCAGTGGAGGATGGCCCAAGTGCTTGGGCCCTGCACCCCATGGGAGACCAGGAGAAGCACCTGGCTCCTGCCATCGGATCAGCGCGGTGTGCCGGCCACAGTGCACCAGTCATGGCGGCCATTGGATGGTGAACCAACGGCAAAGGAAGACCTTTCTCTCTCTCTCTCTCTCTCTCTCTCTCTCTCACTGTCCACTCTGCCTGTCCAAAAAAAAAAAAAATGGCATCCACCCTCTTTCAGCTGGGTTACAGGTTTTGTTTGGGAGAGATTGGTTTGAATTGGCTGCCTCTCTCCACTTCCACTTGGACCTCAGGTGACTGCCAGCAACCACTGGCTCCCCATGTTCTCAACTGGACCCACACTACATTCTTGCCAGTTCCATAGCCATGGATTACTGCCATCCATTCTGTCCCCCTCCCCCTCTTCTCAAAAAAGCCACTGGCTCTGGCTGTCTGTGGCTCCAGTTTTCCAAGCTCTCTAGGTTCCACCAACACACAGCACACCAGTTCAAGCTGGTTCTCCTTCTCCCATGGGGCTTCCCCAGGCAGTTTTCTCTCCTAATCTCCCTCGAGTATATACATTCCATGCTTCTCCTCACAGTTTCTCCCTAGCCCTGCAAAGTATGCCAGTCCTGAATCCGCCATTTTATCCTCCCAATTTATCTATTTCAAAAGAGATTCATTTATTTATTTGAAAGGCAGAGTTAGAGAGAGAGAGGGAGATGGACTAGAATCCAAAAGCATCTGGATCAGTATTTCAAAAATTTTTTTCTTAAATTTATTTTATTTATTTGAAAGGTCGAGCTTCAGAGAGGGGAGAGAGAGAGAGAGAGAGAGAGAGAGAGAGAGAGAGAGAGAGAGAATGTACTTCCATCTACTAGTTCATGCCCAAGTGGCTAGGGTTGGGCCAAACTGAAGCCAGGAGTCAGGAGCTTCTTCCAGGTCTCCCCATATGGATGCCTGGGGCCCAGATACTAAGGCTGTATTTTACTGCTTTCCCAGACTGTTAGCAGGGAGCAGGGTCAGAAGTGGAGCAGCTGGGACACAAACTGGTACCCATATGGGATACAGGCATCTCAAGCAACAATTTTTTAATTAATTTTTTAAATTTATTTTTTAAGGAGCATAAATTTCAAAAATGCAACTTTAGAAATATTCTTCCCACCATACCTCATCCTCCTCATTCCCACCCCTCATCCTCCTCCCTCTCCCCTTCCCAGTCCCATTCTCCATTAAGATTCATTTTCAATTAACTTTGTACACAGAAGACTAACTCTATACTAAGTAAAGGTTTCAACAATTTACATATGTACGTGCGCATACACACACACAAACTGTTTGAGAACTAGTTTTACAGTTAATTCTCATAATACAACTCATTGAGGACTGAGGTTTTGCATGGGGAGTTAGTACACAGTGAATCCTCTGTTAATTTAATAATTAACACTCTTATGTATGACGTCAGTGACCAACTGAGGCTCTTGACATGAGCTGCCTAGGCTATGGAATCCTTTTGAGTCCACAAACTCCAGCAGTATTTGGACAAGACCACAAGCAAAGTGGAATTTGTCTCCTCCTTTCAGAGAAAAGTGCATCCTTCTTTGATGGCTGCTTCTTTCTGCTGGGGTCTCACTTACAGAGATCCTTCATGTAGAATGTTTTTTGCCACAGTGTCAGGCAACAACTTAACCTGCTATGCCATAGTGTCAGAACCCAAAGATTCCAATTTTTATAGTTATTTTCCTGTTTATGTATGGCTATGCAATGCCTTCCCAAATTTAGTGATGTGAAATAACTACTCAGGGCCCATGCTGAGGCGCAGTGGGTTAAAGCCCTGGCCTGGGGCACCAGCATTTCATATGAGCACTGGTTCTAGTCCTGGCTGCTCCTCTCCTGATCCAGCTCTCTGCTATGGCCTGGGAAAGCAGCAGAAGATGGCTCAAAGTCGTTGGGCCCCTGCACCCACATGGGAGACCCAGAAGAAGCTCCTGGCTGCTGGCTTTGGACCGGTGTTGTGGCCATCTGGAGAATGAACCAGCAGATGGAAGACCTCTCTCTCTGTCTCTACCTCTCTCTGTAACTCTCTTTCAAATAAAAAAAAATCTTTTTTTTTAAAGAAATAACTAACTAATGTGCTCATATACTTTGAAAAAAGCACAAAGGGCATATTTCTCTGCTCCACTATATCTGGGGCCTACTTGGATAGCTCAAAGACAAAGGTGACTACTTCATAAAATGTCACTTCTTTGATAGTTATAGACTCACCTAGATTTAAGAATAGAGAATGTAGATCTTAACTCTTGAGAAGTTGTCAACAACACATATCATAAAAGGAAGCAGAATAAGGTGTTTTGTGTGGTGATGTCTAAAAATATAATCTGCCATATTTACCAGTGTGTTTTTCAATTTGTGTTTCAAATACAACCAAATTTGTGTTTCAAATCAAATTTTTGCTGTTTTGGCTGATTTTGCAGAATTATTCATGTTAATAGATTCACTTGCTCTGAAAGTGTATAAATTCATGCTGTACATTTGTACCTCAGCTTTATTTATTTTTTGTGATATTATTCTGAACTATCCTATTATTTTTTCCTCTATATGCAAAATAATACTAAACAACATTCAGATGATATTTTAGTTTCTGCACTAGTGAGATCTCTTGTTGTTTGCTATTTGTGTGGAAATGTTGTCAGAATTTCAATTCTATACCAACTTATGGCCAGTCCCAATTTGTCCAAAGGAAATGAAAGAAATCAACCTGGAGGACTTGTGAAGGGGAAATGTGAGAAAAAATCGACCTATTGTGAGAAATGTGTGTTCCATATGAAAGCACACTGAATGGGTACCCACAAGAGAAGAGGCTCTTAGCAGTATGATGACAAGGTGACTGTTTTGTGGATTTCAGTGAACTTATTTTTCCAGCCACCCTTGAATTTGCTCAGTGAGCTGATAGACAAAGTGGCTCTGATGCCAAGATAGAGGCTAAAGATAGACTGGAGAATATGGGCTTTCAACAAAGCTTATCCTACTACCTCCGTTAGTAAATATCTGGCCTGCAAATAACAAACTAATGCTGAGTTTTCAGTATGGCACCCTATCTACCCTAGTGCAGTAGAGTGATTACATTAATCTCTGTCATTATGAAGTGGCAGTAATTTGTCCTCAGAGAAATGGACACTTGTGCTAGATGCGATCTTTTTTGTTTTTTTTTAAAGATTTATTTTATTTATTTGACAGTCCAGAGAGAGAGTAGAGAGAGATCTCCCATCCATTGGTTCACTCCCAGATGGCTGCAATGGCTGGAGTTGAGCTGATCCAAAACCAGGAGCCAGGAGCTTCTTCCAGGTTTCCCACCTGAGTGCAGGGACCAAAGGACTTGGGCCATCTTCTACTGCTTTCCCAGGCTACAGCAAAGAGCTAGATTGGAAGTGGAGTAGCCAGGACTTGAACTGGTACCCATATGGGATGCCAAGGCTTTAACCCTCTGTACCACACTGCAGGCCCTTAGATGCAATCTTATCTTCTGTGTCTGACATGCTTTCACTATCCACCAAATTCCTTGGATTGACCAAATGCTTTATTTATTGCCATGACATCTCACACAAAACTGCATTTGAAAAAGGTAAAGTGAGACAATGGAAACTGTCTGCTGGATTCATTGGCTTTACCATGTGCCCTACCACCCAAAAAGAAATTGATATTGTAGACAAGCGAATGGCTTAATGAAGATTCACCTGCTGAGACAATGACTAGAGGACCAGGAGTGTTCTTCCCTATAAAATATAACACATACTCTGAGACACAATAAATGGTGCCGTCTCCTCCAGAGACAAAATGCGGATCTGTACCTCAAATGTGGAAATGGGAGTGAGTTTACTCCCTATTGTACCTAAAGAGCTACTTTAAAAATGTTTGTTTCCATCTCCCATTTTCTCTGTGCTGGATTGAAGGTACCAATATTCAAGTAATGGTCAATTTCATGAGGAAAAACAGTGATCTTATCAAAGTAGAAGTTACGACTTCAAACAGACCGTTTTGAGATCCTACTGTTACTGAAATAATATGTAAAAAAGAAGTTACCACATCAGACGTGACTGACCATTGTTGCCAAAGGAAAATAGAGTTGTTGCTGTACATGGGACAAGAAGGAATGAATTTAAAACCTAATGGAAGGCTCAGGTATTTTTATGGTTGAACTGACAGTTGGAACACTTGCATACCCATTACAACTTCTTGCGAATGTGCACCCTGGAAAGCAGTGGTAATGGCTCAAATTAGTGGGTCCCTGCTATCCACGTGGGAGACCTGGATTGAATTCCTGGCCTCCAGCTTCAGCCTATCTCAGTCCCTACCATTGCAAGCATTTGGGGAGTAGGTCAATAGATGGGAGCTCTGTCTGTCTTTGTCTCTCATTCATTTTGCCTCTTAATCTTTCTAAATTAATAAAATTAATTAATGAGAAATGATAGAAAAACCATGGGGATCTGGAAGTGCCTCCTTTACCTGCTGTATCCAATGATTAAAAAAATACTGAAACACTACAGCAGCACAGTACAGGCAAGAGCTTCATGTGTTCACTTCTATCAGTTACTGAGATTTGCATCAGTTAAACAAAAACAAGGTAAAGAGCCCCGGCTACCTGGGACACTGAAGGGGAGAAAGTGAACATGGAAGAAAATCTGGAAGAAAGGATTAGAATTATCAACCAGAAATAAGGACTGTAAATGCAATCATGTTTTCTTCCTTGTTCTGCTATATCCGTATTTTCATTTTTCATTCATCTTAGTTCCTCTATTATCTTATATAGTATGAGTGGCTAATTATATTATTCAAAAAAACGAAGGTACATCAAAAGTTTCATGAAAATAGAGTTAAAATGTATCTATTTGGGAGCAAAAAATTTTAAATTCATGCATATATTTTTCTTTTTTAAAAAGACTTACATGAAAGAGAGAGAGAGAGAGAGAGAGAGAGAGAGAGAGAGAGAGAGAAAGGAGGAGAGATGGAGAGAAATCATCCATCTGCTGGTTCACTGCCCAAATGGCCACAATGGATGGAGCTGGGCCAGTCTGAAGCCAGGAGCCAGGAACCTCCTCTGGTTCTCACACAGATACAGGGGCCCAAGAACTTGGGCCATCTTCTGTTGCTTTCCTGGGTGCATTAGCAGGGAGTTGGATAGGAAGTGCAGCAGCTGGGACTCAAGCCTGCACAGATAAGGGATGCTGGCATTGCAGTCAGCAGCTTAATCATATGGATTGACCCACTAGGCCACAGTGCTGACCCCAATATTTTTCATACATATTTTCCATTAGTTTTTTTTTTTAAAGCATTACTTATTTAAAGCAGTGGAAGGGAAAGACAAAGAGTGAGTAAAAGTCAGAGAGAGAGAGATCTTCCATTTGTTGGTTCACCCCCCAAATGCACACAACAGGCAAGAGTTGGCAAGGTAGGCCAAACTCCATCTAGTTCTCCCACATAAATTATAGGAATTTATGTGGGCCATCATCTGTTACTTCCCACGCTCATTAGCAGGAAACTGGATTGGAAACAGAGGTGGGATTCTATCCCAGGCAATCCAATATAGGGTGCAATGTCCTATCTCAACTGGATATTCCACAACACCTACTGCAGTTTTCCAGGTATTGTTATTCAATCTCACAACATATTTTCACTATTGGATATTATATTGCAGTTGTGATTTAAGTAGACGAGGGAGTAAATATCACTAAGAAACTGAATCAGACTGACATGGTTTTGTACATTTTTTATCTGTATAAAGAGGCTAGTTTGATTATGACTGGAAGCATGTTTTGCTGTAATTGTTATTTGGAATTTTAAGTATCAATAGAACGATGAATATGAAATTAGAAGAGCCAAATGGCTGAATTTTAGTAGGTACAATGGAAAGCATCAGCATTTTACACACTCTTTTTTAGTGTGCTTTCTAAAACTGCAGAGTCTAAAAAGCTACAAAATACATGTTTTTTCAGACTTCCTTATATATAGGGTTTTTGGTTATCACTTCAGTTTTGTCAGTTAGATAATTCATAAAAGACTTTGAATATGGAAAGGGGACAGAGAACTTCTATTTGCTTTTGGGCTGAATATGAGAGTTGAAGATCTCTGTTTCTTGATCTCTGCACTGTAGCTGTTATATAGTAATTGCATCAGCGCCAATGGCAATATCCCAAATTCTCATTTTACTGACTTCAGCACATGTTACTGAAGTCTGTTTCCTTGGAAAGCCTGTTGAGCTGTCATTCTGAGAATCATTCATGAAGGCCATACCTAGAGTCTACTCCTTTATTCCTTTCCCAATTTTATAGACATCTAGTTCTATTTTAAGTTCTTTTCTGTTTAAAGTAGCCAGTGGAGCACTGAGGCCAGTAAAGATGAGTTATTCTGATAGAAATCTGTGTCTGTGGTTTGTATGGACACAACTGATTACACACATGGACTAGATAAGTTTTCAGGGAACACTATTGGCAATGAAGCACAAGTCTATTCTACAACACCCTGTGACTTTTTTTGACTACTAAAGAAATCTGAAGGCCAGCAAACCTGCATCAGGAAGATGGCTGCAAAAGATGTGAAGCATTTAACAATGAGTTAAATATTGTGTGTGAGAGAGCAAAATGGGCAAGGAAAAACTTTCCAGCAAGAGGCCTCAAAGGATCAGGAACAAAGGCATTCCAGCCAGAAAATTGAAATGTGTGATACCAAATGAGCTAACCAAGCAGTTCACTCTGTTGTTGAGCAAGGAGTCTTTACCATTCCTGCCCATCAAGATTGCATGATTTCTCTATATCAGGAGCTACTTCTCATTTCTTCCTTCTTTTGAATATGAACTTTTATTGTGGTTACCCTGTCTCTGATCAACCATCATATAATATGTATGTATTAATGTGAAGGTGCATAAATTTTTTAAAATTTTTAATAGTTTACCATAGCACAGGAATAAAAACCTGTACATGATAAAAAGGATTGCATATCACCCAGAAATACTGGACCTTACACTGTACGGAATTAGTAATGACATTTATAGGTTTTACCCTTAAGAATAAATAAGTGGGGCCGGTGCTGTGGCGTACTGGATAAAGCTTGCTGCCTGCAGTGCCTCATATGGGCACGAGTTCAAGTCCTGCCCACTCTACCTCTGATCCAGCTCTCTGCTGTGGCCTGGGAAAGCAGTGGCGGATGGCCCAGTGCTTGGGCTCCTGTGCCCATGTGGGAGACCCAGAAGCAGCTCAGCTCCGGCCCTTGGGGCCATCTTGGGAGTGAACCAGCAGATGGAAGACTCTTCCTTTCCTTCTCCCTCTTCCTCTACCACCCCTACTCTCCTCTCTCTCCCTCTCCGCCTCTCCCTCTCCCTCTGCCTCTCCCCCTCTCCCTCTCTCTCTGCCTCTGCCCCTTCCTCTCCTTCTCCTCCTCTGCTTCTGCCTCTCCCCCTCTACCTCTCCCTCTCCCTCTGCCTCTTCCTTTCCCTCTCTGCCTCTCTGTAGCTCTGCCTTTCAAATAAAATAAATAAATCTTTTTTTAAAAAATGAATAATCGAGCCGGCGCCGTGGCTCAACAGGCTAATCCTCCGCCTTGCGGCGCCGGCACACCGAGTTCTAGTCCCGGTCGGGGCACCGGATTCTGTCCCGGTTGCCCCTCTTCCAGGCCAGCCCTCTGCTGTGGCCCAGGAGTGCAGTGGAGGATGGCCCAGGTGCTTGGGCCCTGCACCCCATGGGGAGACTAGGAAAAGCACCTGGCTCCTGGCTCCTGCCATCGGACGAGCGCGGTGCGCCGGCCGCAGCGCGCCGACCGCGGCGGCCATTGGAGGGTGAACCAACGGCAAAGGAAGACCTTTCTCTCTGTCTCTCTCTCTCACTGTCCACTCTGCCTGTAAAAAAAAAAAAAAAAAAAAAAAAAAAAAAAAATGAATAATCATATTCTTAGTGTTAATTTTAAAGGGCGCACAGGCAATCCCAGGCCCTGGTAACTGCTATTCTATTCTCTACTTATTTGAGATGCTTTTTTTAGTTTCTATATAGAGGTGAGACCATAAAGTATTTTCCTTTCTGTGTCTAACATTCTATCCATGTTGCTGAATTTCATTCTTTTTTGTAACTGAATAATATTCCATTGTATGCACATACCACATTTTCTTCATTCATTCATCCACTGATGGATACATAGATTTGTTTCATATCTTGACTGTTGTGAATAGTACTGCAATAAACATGTGAGTGCACACATCTCTTCAGAATACTGATTTCAATTCTTTGGATGTATGGTCAGCAGTGGGATTGCTAGATCATATGGTAGTCTTACTTCTACGTTTTTGAAGAACCTCCATAGTATTTTCCATATTAGCTGTTCTAATTTACATTCCTACCAACAGTGTGTGAGAGTATATGGGAGTCCCCCTTTCTATGATTTCACTACTTTTTTTTATAGTAGCCACTTAACTGGAGTGAGATGATAGCACATTCCCTAGATGATACTGAACATTTTTCATATTGTTGCTGACCATTTGTATATATTTGTATATTTTGAGAAAGGTTCGTTCAGGTAATTTTTGTATTTTCCTCAGCTGTATTACTTGTTATTTTGCTGGTGAGTTCGAGTTCTTTATATTCTCTGGAAATTAATCCCTGGTCCTCTTCAATTTCTTTCACCAATGTTTTCTAATTTTCATTATAGATCATTCACTTCCTCAGTTAAATTTATTTCTAGGTATTTTTTGTAGCTACTATGAAAGCTAGGGGATTGCTTTCATAATTTCTTCATCAGAAATTTTATTGTTCTATAAAAAAGTTATTGATTTTTCTGTGTTTATTTTGTATCCTGCAACCTTATTAAATTTGTATTTCATTTCAGTTTTTTTTTTGGTAGAGTCTTCAGATTTTTCTATACATCTATAAATCACATCAACCACAAATAGGAATAATTTAACCTCTTCCTGTTTGAATCCTCTTTATTTCTTTCTCTTCCTTTATTGATCTGGCTAACAATTTCAATAATATATTGAATATGAGTTTTAAAAGTAGACATCCTTGTCTTATTCCTAATCTTAAGAAAAATTATTTCAGCTTTTACAATTAATTATGGCTTAGCTAAGGGTTTATCATATACCACCTTTATTGTGTTAAGGTACATTCCCTCTGCACCTAATTTTTTGAGGGTATTTTTCATGAAAGAATGTTGAGTTATATTGATTTTTTTTCCTAGATTTAATCCATTGTTGTGAAGGAAGTTGCATACTATGATTTCAATTGTATTGAATTTACTAAGACTTGTGATCTAATTTTGTTCTGAAGAATACTTTATGTGTTAATTAGAACATATGTTCTTTAGTCATTGGATGAAAGTTTCTATAAATGTTAGGTTAATTTGGCCTATGACATAGTTTAACTTTTCCAATTTTTTGTATGGATGCTCTGTTCAATGATAAAAATAGGGTATTGAAGTCCTCAAGTATTATTGTATTAGATCCAATTTATCCTCTAAATCTAATAATACTTACTTTACACAATTGAGTGTTCCAGTGTTGGTTGCATATCTATCTATGTATCTATCCATCTACAATTGCTATCTTCTATTGTTCAATTGAACTATTTATCATTATATAGTTACCTTCTTTGTTTCTTTTTACAATTTCCAACTTAAAGGGATTTAGACACTTTCTCTCTCAAAGGACTTCTGGTTTTAACTTCTCAGCTCCAACAATCTCCTCCCAGCTTCTACATAATTCCAAGGCTGAGATGGGGGAGGAAGACACAGCCCATATTAGTTCATAATATCGTTAGGAATTGGAAATCCTGACCTTTTAAATTATTTTGTGGTAAAAATGATTGGATTTGACAGTATCTAATCACTAAGTTCATGGAGGGGGTTAATACACAACCCTCACTGTTCTTTACACTCATTAATATGTAATGAATAAGAATGCTTATATTTCTTACATAATTCTATAAGCATGAATTTAGGGAATGTATACTTGGGAAAATGCACACATTTGTACATTATAGCAATAGTTCCTATGTGATCTGGTATAAATTGAAAATTTTTTTAAAGATTTATTTATTTATTTGAAAGAGTTACACAGAGAGAGGTAGAGACAGGAAGGTCTTCCCTCCAGTGGTTCACTTCCCAGATGGCCGCAATGGATGGATCTGCGCTGATCCGAAGCCAGGAGCCAGGAGCTTCTTCCAGGTCCCCCGCCATGGGTGCAGGGGCCCAACGACTTTGGCTGTCTTCTACTGCAATCCCAGGCCATAGCAGAGAACAGGATTGGAAGAGGAGCAGCTGGTAGTAGAACCGGCACCCATATGGGATGCCAGTGCTTCAGGCCAGGGCATTAACTTGCTGTGCCACATCGCTGCCCCCCCCTTTAAAGATTTGTTTATTTATTTGAGATATCGATAGAGTTACAAAGAGAGGGAAAGACACAAAGAGAGGTTTTCCATCCACTGGTTCACTCCCTAAATGGCTGTAACAGCCATCTGAAGCCAGGAGCCAGGAGCTTATTCCAGGTCTCCTGTGTAGCTACAGGGGCCCAAGCATTTGGGCCATCTGCCACTGCTTCCCCAGGCCATTATCTGGGAACTAGATGGGAAATGGAGAAGTCAAGATTTGACCAAGGCCCATATGGGATGCTGGTGCTGCAGGCAGAGGCTTAACTTACTTTGCCACAGCACCCGCCGCAATTGAAATATTTTTAAGATATGAAAACTGAGGTGTACATAAAGTCCTAATCAGATTGGTTTCTCATGAGTACATGACATAGGAGCCAACGTATCAGAAAAATAATTCAGTAGTAACTTAACTTTCAACAGACATTAACGTATTGTTTGCTTTTTAACCCCCCCCCCCCCACTCTGAATAGTTTCACCATTCAGGTTGGAAGTAAAGCACCAAATTCAGCGGGAAAACAAATAATAGTAATAGATCGATTTACCAGTAGCCTACTATGCAACTGCTTCTGTGAGGAAAAAAAATCAACCTACTCTGTAGGTAGTATGAGATACATACTATGTATGTAGATGAGAAACAGCTTGATTACAATATAGACCAAGTTTGGTGATAAAAACAGGATTCCAGTGCAGATTTACCTGGTTCCAAACTCTATAAACTACACTGTTTTTATTACTAACAAGGTGGACCATACACAAAGTATTGCACTACTAGGCAAACGGTTTTAAGTACTCTACTAATTAACACAATGCCAGAAATGAACAGAGTAGGAGGACGTATGTGGCACTCACTCAAGGGCTCATCAATCTTCACTAAGTTTGGGAAATCTAAGTCAAATGGCATCAGGTGACAATGAGTCAACATTTGGCTAGGGAAGCAGTAAATTCCTATGAATCAATGTAGATACTGAGCTTTTTAATACTTACAGAAATATAAACAATTGGCTGCTATTTGTCCTTGTCAAGCTGGAGAACAGATTTTGTACTTAAACACACATCGATTCATTAATAACTACTAACTCACCCTAAACGTAACAAAAGTAGGTTGTTCTTCAGGAGAATGTACTAGCAAGTTAAGATCTTACTGCTCCTATACTTTAAGAATTTCCTAAAAACAAAGATTGCAGAGTAGAATTCAAATTTAATTTAAATCAGTATAATCCTATTTATCTTAGCAAGGAATTTTTTAAAAAAGATTTAGTGTAGTATTTTACAGAAATAATCTTTGCATAACTTTACATCCCATATATGATGTGACTGGAATTCCTTTTCAATCAGAATTCTTTTCTGTTGTCCTGTCTTTCCTGTGTTCTGTGTAAAGGAAAATTACTAGCACAAGCATTTCCCTTTTACCCAGTTCCTGTTCTCTTATCATAGCTCTATCCCTCCACACTCCCTTCCTGCTCTGCAGTGGAATGTGAAACAGCAGGAAAAGTTTGTCCTTTATTAAACACCAAGGTTTTGTGTATATTTATTAGTTCTCTCCCCATTCTCCCTTCCGCAATTCTTTCTGGGGACAGCAGATTGATGTCAAAGTGCTTTTCCTGGACACACTTTTGGACACTCTACAAATCCACTCAATCCAAGTCACGGTCGGCCTCCAATTTCAGCTCCTTTCCCAGTGCCCTCTCCTTGACGCTGGGCCAGGTGAGGAAGAGGAACTGAGAGATCAACACTGTTTTTTCGCTACCAATGGTATGCTCTCCCCATTACCTCCAGCAACCTTGCTTCTGTGCTATCCTTCCTTCATCTTCTCATAACGGCTCCCATTTATTGAATTTATGCTAGAAACGTTCTATGTATTAGTCCAATCTATTCGCTACAGCTTAGGTAGAAGGTCTGCTTATTCTCTGCCCTACATCGTTTTAAGCACTTTACACTTAAACATTCATCCTATCGGAGGTTGTTCTTCCATTTTTAAAGATAAGCCGAGTTTCAAGGCTGTGCATTACATGCACGAGGCTGGCAAAGCCTGAATTTGAACCCTGTGTGCGCGGCTCTACCCCATAACCACTGCAGCCCCTCATCCATCTTTCTCTCTGGTCTCCTCATCCCTTAAGCACACCCATTTTCTCGTACTCCCCGCCTACCGACCCCCGTGTTCCTTCTGCCCCTCCATCCCAGGGCCCGCCCACTTCTCACGACCCTGTCCTCTCATTTTCCTTGACCCCACACATTCCTGTCTCAGTCATCTCCGCGCTTTCAGAGCCTCGCCTTCCCTCTAAGACCCTCGGTCCTTTCCCAGCACTCATTCTCGAATTTTCCCTGCCTCTCCAGCATCCTCGCCTCTCTTCGCTTCACTGGTTCCTCTCACCCCAGGAGTCGCCCTCCTAGCCCGAGCCCAGGGGCGGCCCGGACGCTCCCGCCGAGCGCGTCGGGGCCGGCGTCTGAGGGGCGCCACGGGGTCCTCCCTCTCCCCGGCAGCCCCCGGGCGCGGTGCAGTCTGGGGGAACATGGCCGCTTCCGGTCTCCCTCCCGGACCGGCGCTGGCCTAACCGCGGCCCTAGCCCGGCGCACTCCGCCCTCCGCTCCTCCCGCCCGGCCGCCGCGGAGGTCTTTTTAGTCCTTCCCTCCTGCTACCGCCGCCGCGCCATGGAGAAGAGCTCGAGCTGCGAGAGCCTCGGCTCCCAGCGGGCGGTAGCCCGGCCGCCCAGCGTGGACTCCCTATCCAGGTAACCGGGACGCGCAGGGCCCCGCCCAGCGTCCTAGAGGGATGGACAGGGGCCGGGACCCGCTGGATGGAGCCCCAGCTCGCGCGTTCTGGCTCCCGGAGCCTCTGCGGAATTCCTTCCCTGGGACTTGGGAAGCACTTCTTCCTTCCTCTCTGGGGCGTAGAGGCTGAGGAAGAGGAGGTTAAAACTCGCTGCTGCTTCATCGGTCCCGCTGCCTCTTGAACCCCGATCTCGTTTTCTCCGCGGTCGGGGAAGCCCCAGCTTATTTCTTTCTCCCTCTCAAATCCTCCCCCCCCTTTTTTGGATAGTCCTTCTCCCGCTACCCCAACCCCCCATTTCCTGCCTTTTTCTTTACCTCTGTCCAAAACCTCCTCCATTCTTTCTTTCTTCCATTCTTGAAGTCTGTGGTTTTTGAGTTCTTGTTTAACTTTTTCCTTTTCATCACTTCATAGTCTTAACTCTGTTATGCTTTCCCCTACACTTCGATTTTTCTGCCCACCTCCAGTTTTGCTTAAATATGTAGATAAAAACATCCCCTCTGCTTTTCTCAGCGTTCCAGCTGGAGAAATCTGAGTAGTCTTTATCCTCAGTGATTGGTTTAAGGAAGCAAAATGAGTGGTGGTTTTCTTTCTTGTCATTTCTCTTGTAACAGATGGGAATTTTGTCCTGGAATTTTTGAGGACGTTAGTTTATGAGCTTCGTGGAGAGCCGTTGTATATACTAATTAGAAATGTTTTCATACAGTCTTTTTCTTTAGTTTTAAAATAGTAATTTAAAATGTTATTACGAAATAGCAGAAGACCTGTATTATGAGATAGGCATAATGAAGTCAGTTTCTTTGACCCTGAAAAGTAGTGTAATTGTTACTAGAGAATTAGTAGATACCAAACTGCTGTGTGAAAACAGTTTTCATTTTGCCCTTGAATAAATTGAAGTTACTCTGTTAAGTTTATTTTGGACACTGCTAAACATGAATAGAACTGCCATTTTGTCCTGTTGGTATTCAGTACCTCATTGGCCAGTCACTGACTTATCCTGTCATTCAAAATTAGATTTTTTTCCCCATATGCATCCATAGCTCCCTGCCTACTCCTTTTTCAGAGTCCTTAACAACCACACTGTAGTTGTTGGTTTGTCTTTACTACTAGATTGTAGGCTATTTGAAAGCTAGTAGCCTACCTTAATCATCTCCTAACACTCAGTACTGACCGTGGACTGTGCATGTAACAGGTACTAAGTGGTTTTTAAATTTGTATATTGGAGTATCTAGGACAAAGACTTTTTCTGTGCAGTTGATTATGTTTATTTCCACCATTTTTTGAATTCTGTGTCACTGTGAAATTCAGAAAGCTGAGGATTTACATGCTCAGCTGTAAAATCATTTAGAAAACAGGTTGGAAAATTACAATCACATGGGAGAGTTATACATGACAACTGTGGTTTAAAATAGAATATAAAGAAAACAAATAAGGCGACCAGAACTCTAATCCAAAGGAGAGGAATTAGAACCACTGGTGGCATCACAGTAGATTAGAAAGAAATAAGTTACTAGAAGTTAGGAGGCTCCTGTGTGAAAGTCTCTGGCTAGCTAGCTATTAAGCCTGTCAGTTAACTTTCTAGTCTTTAGTTGTCTCTTTTAACATAAGGAAGTTGGTCTAAAACATCTATAAGAGCCCATGGAATTCTAAACTTCTATAATTTTTTATCTTAATACTAAAATGAATGTTTTTTGTCAATTACTTATATTCTCCTTACAAATAATCTTTGTTCTGGATTTTCAAATTATATTAAATAAATTGTTGATTATTATAAACTAATTTACCTTACTGTCAGTTTGACACATTAAATTTGCTGAGATTTCTCTTTTTTTAGAAAGTTAATGTTATATATGTATTATAGCTAATAAAAGAAGTTACGTTAATGATTTATGAATTTGAGAAAATTAACTCCCCAAAAGAATTTGACTATAAATAGATTAGCTGTCCTATCTGGACAAATATGACTTTGAATTTCCAACAAGAGAGTGTCAGCTTTCATTCTTCACCTTTGGAAGGTACAAAACCAATTATTGAATGTCTGCTACATAAAGGTTACCCTGCTAAATTCTTTCATGTTTTTTATTTCAGTTGTTATCATACTTGTTTGTGGCACTCCCTTTTAGTATAAAATTAGCTACATTATAAGCACTTGTTAGAAAGCTTAATTTAAAACATTTTAGGCCACCCAGGTAGTCACAGGTGATTCTAATACACAGCCATTCTGGGCTACCATAATTCTAATAGCTTTGGTAAGTTTATTTGTAGATTGTTTTTGTTTTTGCCTTGGTAGCTCATGACAAAGGAAAATACCATATTTGGGATATATTATCTCAGTCTTTTACAGAAATGTCAGCCTTAAAACTGTGGTTTATTTTTATGCTTTCTGCTTATGTTTTTGTACAAAGACTCAATTAGAAAATTGCCTTATGAATTTTTTTTTGATGTTGCATGTAAAGTAGTAGGTAATAATAGTATTCAGTGTGTTGGAGCATGTCTTTTACACAATAGGTTGACATAAATTTCTACTTAGTTTGGATTCATGGAAAATTGCTTATGCAAAAAATTATGTATGCTTTTTGTGAGATAGAAAATGGAAACTTTATAATTGCATCTTTATCTTCAGGTTACCAAAATTTCAAATTTATGGCTGAAGTTAGTAATCCAGATATATATTCCCATCTCTGGCCTCTTCAAGTTCTTTTAGCTTTTATTTATTTATTTGAAAGTCAGAGTTACACAGTGACAGACGGAGAGGCAGAGAGAGAAAGAAGGAGAGGTCTTCATCTGATGGTTCACTCCCCTAATTGGCCTCATTGGCCCAAGCTGTGCTGATCCGAAGCCAGGAGCCAGGAGCTTCTTCCAGGTCTCCCACGTGGGAGCAGAGTCTCAAGGATTTGGGCCATCTTCTGCTTTCCCAGGCCATAGCAGAAGCTATGGGAGTGGAGCAGCCAGGACTCGAACCGGCGCCCATATGGGATGCTGGCACTGGAGGCAGCGGCTTTACCTGCTATGCCATAGCACCGGCCCCTTCAAGTATTTTATTACATGAACTCAACTTAAATATTATGTGTTGTGTTTAAATATATAAATACCTGGGAAGTAGGAAGAATATAAATTTGAAATATAATACATTAGCCCATCTGGTTGCCCACTGAATTTTGAGAATTAGTCTGTTGAAGTTGGGTGAAAGAGGTGTGCACAGTCTAGCTCACATTAAGCATGTGTTGATTCTTGATATGTGTCTGTAGTTATTTCAGAGTTGCTGTTGCTTCTAAATCATCATGAACTTGATGCCTTTGGTCATAAAAGAACAGTTGCATTCTTTAGATGCTGTTTAGATAGTAGTTTCCTAATAAGCTATTGTTCTGTCAGCCTGAATCCTTATAAAATGCCAAAAAGTAGTTTGAGTCCTGCTTGATGCTGCCATACTTCAACAAACCTTTCAATTGTTACATATCTTGCCTTTGAAACTCCTGCATATTCTGTTATTGACCATTCTTCACATGTGTCCAGCCCCACAGAAAGTTGTGAAAAAGTTCGCCAGAGTATACTGATATCTATGTATCTGTAGTCCATAATTTTATTCTCACTAGTCTTGCTCTGATTCTTGATAGAAATATGGCTACTATATGACATGAATAAAATAATATCATGGGCTATATTTGATAGCTAGGGTGGGGTCTGAGACTTAGAATTGCAATAATATATACAGTAGAATTTAACATTAGGTCCAAAAAAGCTCACAGAAGATGTGCCTCATCTTTTCATCTTCCAGGAAGGTTTTGAAGTGCCCTCACACTGTTAATCTTCTGCCGTTCTAGTCTGGTGTTGTGTTTGTCAGTTTATACACTATTATGAAAGTGCTGCCTGAGTAGTTTTCTTTGATTACTTTTTCTACACATGAGTAAATGATACAATATCTAGTGCCAGGTAGGTGCTCTGAATACAAGAATACTGACTATTCAGTTCTGGTCTTATTTCTCGTTCCTATTCAAGGTATTAAAAAGAATTTTCTTGGGCCGACGCCGTGGCTCAACAGGCTAATCCTCCGCCTTGCGGCGCCGGCACACCGGGTTCTAGTCCCGGTCGGGGCGCCGGATTCTGTCCCGGTTGCCCCTCTTCCAGGCCAGCCCTCTGCTGTGGCCCAGGAGTGCAGTGGAGGATGGCCCAGGTGCTTGGGCCCTGCACCCCATGGGAGACCAGGAAAAGCACCTGGCTCCTGGCTCCTGCCATCGGAGGAGCGCGGTGCGCCGGCCGCAGCGCGCTGTCCGCGGCAGCCATTGGAGGGTGAACCAACGGCAAAAGGAAGACCTTTCTGTCTGTCTCTCTCTCTCTCACTGTCCACTCTGCCTGTCAAAAATAAAAAAAAAAAAAAAAAAAAAAAAGAATTTTCTTTTGTTGAATTTGGCCTGATCAGGTAAACTTCAGGTTCAAGTTCAAGTTGTTTTCCTATGTCTCCTCTTGACATTCAGAGCTGCTTTTACTGGCTGCATTATCTTTTCTGTGTCTAGTCTCATATAAATTGAGATTTACTATGTTCCCTTCTTCCATCTCTTTTTCTAACTGCTACTCTTGATTACTTTGGCTTCTTTAACTTGTCATTCATTTAATGTGTATGTATTTCCTCTTTTGTAAATCTTAATGCTGTAGTTATTGTTTGAGCTTTTGTTTGAGATTTTTTATTTGGTTTCTAGATAGTTTCATTAACATTTATGAGCTTGTGATATTTACATTTAACATTAAAAAAAGAGGAAGCACACAGGCACAAGTAGTCAGAGTAGTCTCTGACTAATTATTTAAATTAGAAATTTTATTTGTAAGTCAGGGGGAGGGGGTAGAGAATACATTTCCATCTGTTGGTTCATTCCCCAGTGCCCACAACTGGGAGGTCTAGGCTAGGCTGAAGCCAGGAGTGTGGAACTCCATCAATGTATGCATGTCAGGGACCCTGGTATTTGAGCCGTCATCTGCTGCTCTCCATGGTATGAATTAGAGGAAAGTGATTCTGAAACAGAGGAGCATGAGACCCTCAGGCACTCTGATGTGGGATGTAGGCATCCTTAGCTGTGTCTTTTTTTTTTTTTTTTAAGATTTATTTATCTGAAAGGCAGAATTACAGAGACAGGAAGGGAGAGAGAGAGATCTTCCATCCACTGATTTCACTCCCAAAATGGCTGCAATGGCTGAAACTGAGCCAGCCTCAAACCAGGAGCCAGGAACTCTTACAGGTCACCCACATGAGTGCAGGATCCAAGCACTTGGCCATCCTCTGTTACTTTCCTAGGTGTATTAGCATGGATCTGTATTGGAAGTGGAGCAGTCAGGACTTGAACTGGTTGCTCATACTGGATGTTGGCATTGTGGGTGGTGGCTTAACCAGCTGCGCCACAATGTAGCCCCCTTATCTGTGTCTTAAATTCTGTGCTAAATGGGTGCACTTAATTACATTTTGAAATTGTCTTCTTTGAAATTATTTCTTGAAAACAGCAAATCCTGAGTTTTTGTTTCTTTGTCTTGTACTTAAAACCTGAAGAAGTGGAAGAATTTCCAACATTTCTAACATTTTGTTGTAAGGTTTTACCTTCAATTTCATCCTTAAAGTCATTGAAAAGTGATATTCTGGTAGGAAATGTGCTTCTGGGTTGTTTTCCCAGTCTGGTGATATTTTTGTATAATCACATATTCTTACCCACTCCCCTTGTGATTCTCGGCGCACCTCCTGAGGCAGCTGGACTGAATCAGTGACAGGAACTACAGCTGCAGAACAAAGTGCAGCCACCAGGTTGAAACTATAACCTTGGCATAGTTAGTAGTGCCTTGCATCAGACGTTAAGAATACTGGTAGGTTAATAATTCCTTATTTTGAACTTCATTATTCCAGAGATCTAAAGGATCCAATATTGTGAACTAATCAGTAACTATTCTCCATATTTTTTTTAAAAAGGCCATTTAATTACTAATCAAAAAGGAGCAGGTTAGTAGTGAAGCTGAATTTGGCTACTGTATACTTTTTCTTCTTTCCTTGTATGTTGTCATCCATAATTTTCTTTAGATCAGTAAGTAGTTTGCGAATTGTGATTCCAGACCAGTAGCATCCACATCCTCTGAGTATTTATTAAAAATGCAAATTTTTGGGCCAAGTCTTAAACTTAATTGAACCAAAAACTTGGGGGGAGGGGTGAGCAAGGTCCAGCAGTTTCAGTTTTACCAAACCTTTCCAGAGGATCTTGATGCGTATTAAGAAGTTTGAAGACTTCTTCCTTGGATCTTTGCCTAATTGCCACCTCCTGTCTCCATTAACATTAGATGAAACAGTTAAGCCCTATGTTAGAGGTACTATAAACCTATTACTTGAAGTCATTTTTGTGAAAATGTAGACTGAAGTAGTGGAAAATACAAGTCATCTCATTGCTTTATTATATCTGATTTTTTAGGAAATTTCCTGTGATATTTTCTTTCCAGCCATGAGTAACACAAATCAAAAATATATGTGATTAGGCTTCTCAAAAATAGAGCCTTTATCAGCTATGTTAGTGGTGACAAATATTTGAAAAAAGTTTATAAAGAAGAAATTTTAGGAGGCCATCAGTGAACCATAGAACCTGGATTATACCCAAGGGAAGGACATAACCTGGATGCAGATGTCCAGAAAGCATTGAGTTTATTTTGGAAAGCTGCCAAGTTAATGCTATTGTATTTGAAACCACCAAGGCCAAAGATCACATGTGATTCAGGATTTGAGTAGTGGAAATTTTCTAGATTTAAGTGTGGAATATTTTCCTTTTTAAATGAAAATGATTTTAAATATGCAAGGGCTTAAAATCCTTGTGTCTGGGATATGATTTAATTAAATCGCAGTTGATAGTATTGAGAATTCTTAAGGAGGAGGACAGTCAAAGACAGGGAGTGATTTTCTAATCCTGCTATCCACAGGAAATAAGGTTAAAAATGGAACTCAACTAAAAGCTAAGATTGGTGTAAGGTTGTTGAAATGTTGAAGATACTTTCATAATGAAAATAATGTCAATTCCTTAAAGTTTTATTTCACAGAACTAACTGTGCTTCTTTCTCCTGATGTGTTTCTTTATATGTACTTACGTTTCATTGCTCTAGACCATTAAAGAACAAGCTTGATAATTCTTCTTCATCCAAGTACATAGGACCAATGGCAGTAATCACTATTGTTTTAAATACAATAAAAGTTAACTTTTAAAATATTTATATATATATTTAAAAATTATTTGGAAAATTCTTCCTTTGTTTTTGAGTAACAGAAAATCCAAACTAATAATGACTTAAAACGAGATATTTTTATGCTTTTTCCCCACATAAAAACCTAGAGATAGTATGTATTTGGTATAGTGGATCTGAAGTATTAGTCATTGCATTTTCAGGAGAAAGGGGAGAAGGCACACTCCTCCTAAAGGATACTTTTTGGCAGTCACATGTAGTTTTAGGTTATGTCCAGTTGCCAGAACATCATGGAACTCTGAACTCCTGAGTTCAGCTTTCTTATTTTCTGTGATTATCTCTTTTTTTAACTTTAAGCTTTATTAATATGAAAGGCAGAGTGACAGAGATTTTCCATCTGCTGGTACACTCCCAAAATGCTTGTGAGAGCCAGAGCTGGGAGCTCCATCCAAGTATCCTGTGTGGCTGCTAGGAACCCAAGTACTTGGGCCATCATCCACTGTCTTTCCAGGTGCATTAAATGCAGGAGGCTTGATTGGAAGTGTGGAGTAGCTGGGACTGGAACCAGGCAACAGTTTAACCCACTGCCCCCACAGTGCCCACTTGTGCTCATTATATAGAGCCAGGTTTTTATAATCCAAAATCTAAAACTACAAAAGTGATACTTTTAATAATTGCCAGGTCATTAAATGACAGGGAAATAGAAATCAAAGAATAGTTTGAATAGTTGAAGGATTTGCAAGGTAAAATGGTAGTGATAAGGTTGATGTCCTGTTCTGTTTAACTTCTTGAGTTTGGCTTCCAATTCTAAGCCATGCATCCATGTCTCTCCCTAGAATATTAAATCAAATTCTATTTAGATACTTTGTTTCATTTGAATTACAAGATTGTGGTCTCCATAAAGGACACATAATTGGCCACTTCAACTGGTGTTTATGTATGCTTTTGCCAATATTGTGGTTTTTTTTTATGTTCTTGAACTGAGGTTTTATTGAAAATCCAGAGAAATTGATGTCTTACGTATTCTTATGTCACCTAAATTAAATATTAATATTTTATGCATGAAATTCCAAACGTAAGGAATGAGTAGAAAAAGGTAGATAATTTTCCTCTGGATTGATAAAACATTTATTCATCAGGCTTAGAAAGTTTAATAGGCCTAAGTCACAAGACTTTCTGTCTCGCTTCTCAGCATCATTGTTTTTCTTGATAGAAGTATATGAACAGTTGTTCAAGTGGGGTTTTGTCAGGAGGTTGTGCTGTGGCAAAGGGAAAATAATTGGTTAATGATGGGCCAGTGATTATACATCTTAATTTTCTTGAGCTCATATGCCTAGCAAAGGTCAAAAACAAAATTTTGTATGAGATAGATATCCTTTGTTACCAATATTAGGGAACTTTCTTTATTATCAAAGGCAGCTCATAGAAATAGCATCACTTAAGATACACTTTGTTTTTCCAAGAAGTAGGCAGTTGTGGTAATAAGCTAATAATAGTATTAGTATTAATAAAGCACAACTATAAATAATAGCTTTTAACACTTATCGTGTGCTCACTGTGGTAAATGTGTTTGATGTAGCTTCTCATTGGATCTTTAGAACCATGTAAAGTAGATTGTATAATGTTGCAGATAAGAGAACTGAAGATTAGAGAGAGCAGCTTGACTTTTGAATCCAGGTCTGTTTGGCTTTAGGATCTCAGTACCTTAAAGAATGGATCATTCCTGAACATCTTGGTCCCCGGGTCTAGGCCAAAGCTTTGTGGTTAGAGCGCAGTCCTGCTTCAGGCTGATTGGGAAGTCGTGACAAGGACATGAGTTTCCTTGATCCTTTGCCTTGCAGGAAAAGGATAAAGGTGCACAACACATTAGCCAACTAAGGGAGTCCATGTGTGGAGACAGTATTTCTCTAGCTTTGAATGTTTCTTCTTCCAAAGGAAAGGAAAGCTGTTTTTTTGTTTGTTGGTTTGTTTTTGCTTGATGAGTAAGAGGACATCATTTTATCAAATGAATAGTTTTACATTTTGAAGACCAAATAAAAGATGAAGCAAGTAAACACAATGCCAGAGCCTTATCCCTGTCTCTGTTTCCCTCCTAAACTTTACACAGTAAGTTAGAATACTTTAGGGCTCCTTAAGTATCTGAATTCCCCTAAGTTCCTTTGTGTTTGTTTACAGTTAATGTGTTAAGAGCCATTGACATTTGAAGATCATCAGAAGTGAAGATAAAACACCTCAAAAATTATAATGTAAGTGAATGGGAATAAAAATGCGAATAAAAATGGACAAAAGTTAATGCTGTCAGTAATGTTTCTGGACTCCATTATATCCCAAATGAAGTTTCCGCATATAAGTAACCAGTAACTTCAAACCTCAGTCCCTCAGTCCTTACAATTCTGTCTTGTCTTCTACCTGAGTAAAACAGTCACTCAGTTTAGTCATCCAGTAATTTTCCAGTAGAATATTTTTGGCTCTGTGTACTGTTTTCTTTCTTTTCCTCCTTAGTACTTTGTAATTTGACTTGAGAAGAGGATGGCAAGAGTTGATACATGTAAAATTGTATTTGTGCAGAGGCTTCAGAGTTTGTTTTATGGCTGCTGATGTATGTTGTGTCTTTTATCCAAGTTTAATTGTACTATTGTCTTGTATGTTTCTTAGCAAAAAATATAACCAGTTAGCTAGCAAGCCTTTTCCCCTTCTTTACCTGCGCCTTCCCTCCCACCCTTTTCCCCCTCTTCCGTTCCCTTTAAATATTTGTTTAGTATGTATGATGTCCTGCACAATGTGCTAGATGCTGAATTCCTAAGAGCTTGATGCTGTGACAAGCTGTATCATCTTTTCATACTGTTAGGAGCATTGGAGATCATTTAATTAGTGTTCATCAAGTGTGGCTGAGGACTATTTGCATATTTCAGTCCTTTGCGAATATTTAACTTCCTGGATTCCAGCCCAGTCATTCTGAATCATTGGGAGTGGGCTCAGGAATTGGCACTTAAAAGTTTGAGAATTGGGACCGAGCATTGTGGCATAGCGGGTAGAGCCACTGCATGCAGCACCAGCATCTCATATGGGCGCCAGTTCAAGCCCTGGCTGTTCCACTTCAATCTAGTTCCTTGCTAATGTTCCTGGGAAAACAGCACAATATGTCCAAGTCCTTGGGCCCCTGCACTTTCATGAGACTCAGGAGAAGCTCCTGGCTTCAAACTGGCCTAACCCTGGACATCGTGCCATGAACAAGTAGATGGAAGATCTCTCTATACCTCTCTCTTCTCTTCTTCTCTCTTTCTCCTCTTGTAACTTTACCTATCAAATAAATAAAATAAATCTTAAAAAAAATTTTTGAAAACTACTGATCCAGTTGTTTATTGGATTCCAGTTCCTCTCCATAAGTTTGCAGATTGAGAACTAGATCTAAGGAAATTTAATAATTTACTCAAAGGCACAATAAATGTTGGAAAGATGAGAAAGGTTGATGTTTTTTTGCTCCAAAATTAACAGCTGGTGAGGCTCACAGATAGTTACCTGAATGCTAGATTTTTAACAGGCCATATTGGGATTTTTGTTAGGCCAGACAGTTTCACTGTGTTTGCTGTTTATTGGACCCTCCTTTTATACCATATCTAAGATCATAAAGCAATCTACCACTGTAATTGAAAAAAAAAACTGAAAGCATGTATAGGTTGTATACATGAAAAAAATATGTTCTGTTTCTTTATCTTTAGTCAAATTTGTGACCAATTCTCATTGGGTGGTAGTCTTGGTGGAGGAAAAACATGTTGTATTTTTTCCCTCAGGATTTACCATTTATTTGAAAGGCAGAAATAGAGGAAGAGAGAGGGAGAGGGAGAGAGAGAGAAAATCCTCCATCCATTCGCTCACTCCCTAATGTCTGCAACAACCAGAATTGGGCCAGGCTGAAGCTAGGAGTCCGGAACTCCATCCTGGACTCCCACGTGGATGGCAGGGACCTAAGTGCTTGAGCCATCTCCTGCTGCCTTCCCAGGACATTAGCAGGGATTTGGTTTGGAAGCTGAGCAGCCAGAACAGTACTTGGTGCTCAATATGGGAGCATTGTTGCAGGTGGCTGCTTACTATGTTGGCCCCCCATTCCTCTCCACTTTCTTTTCTTTTCTTTTTTTTAAAGATTTATTATTTACTTTAAAGGAAGAGTTGGGGAAGGAAGATTTCTTTTTTGTATTTATGCCATTATTTCTACCAGGACTTTAAGTTTTCTGCTTATGAAAAGTAGGATAGGATTTCATTTTTGTATGAAATAGTAGGCACAAGTTTCGTGCTTGCTTTTTTAAGTAGTAGGAGCTTGGTGAACTGTACTGTGAATAGTTTATTGTTTAATTTTTTTTTCCTTTGGGTTATGTGAAACACTATTAAGAATGGTTTTGTTTGTACAGAATCTGATGCTTCATAGACCTTAAATAATTATAATTATTTTGTTTTTTTAATATTGTTGTTGTTGAAAATCTCAATATATCTGAGGCAGCTTTTTTTAGTTTTTGAGCAATAAGGGTTTGGATTAATTTTAGTGTTCTTTATGTTTTCTATTATATTATGAATAGTATTTCAATAGTTATTGAATTATAACCTTAGTAAATGTATCCTATTTGGGGAGAAATATTCTGTAGTGCTTGAACTACTATAAGATACCATTACCCAAATATTCCCAGTATTTTGGGAGATGTTTTAATTATATGATTTTAAATGGTATTTTAAAACAGTATATTCATTTCTACTAAGATTATTATACTTGGCAATTATAAACTTTCTATTATATTTTTTCCTTTTCTAACCATGAAATCTAAAAATGAACTTTGTACATTATGTACTTGAAAAATAGTACTTAAGGAGGAGAGAGGGAGAGAGAGAGAGAACACACTCCTATCTGTGCACTCCTTAGATGCCCTTAACAGCTGTTTGGGGTAGGCTGCAGCGGAAGGCTGGGAATTCAGTCCTGGTTCTCATGTGAGTGGTAGGGACCCAAACACTTGAGCAAACACATGCTTCCTTCCAGGGTCTGCCTTAGCAGGAAGCTGGATATAAGATACTGAACCCAAGGACTCTGACATGGGATGTGGGCTTCCCAACCAGCATCTTAAAAGCTATGCCAAATGCTTGCCCCTAACTCCTCCTCCTCCTTTTTTTTAATCTTAGACACTAAAGTTAAGGGACTTGCCCAGGAATGGAAGTTTTATGCATGTTAAAGTATTCTTGTGAACAAACCGATGACATTCATTGTATTTCTATGATGATATGTATGAAATATTTGAAAACTGTAGAGTGTCATACAAAGGTAGTATGATTACTCCTACAATGCTAGTCTGTTCAGTTTCCTTGGAATTTAATTGAAAGTGTTTACTATTGTTTAAAGTCAGAAAGAAAAATGCATTTGCTTGCTGCTTTGCTGTCTTGTTTTTTGTTGTCAGATTTCATTGTGTGTTCTTTAAGCGCATTCTATTAGAATAGGTACTGTGCAGATGACATAAATTTCTCTTTCATTGTGATTAATCCAGATTGTCACTTTAAATAATTTTGCAAAATCTCAGGATAATACCTCTACATTCTAGGACTTATGTCAGTAATTTTCTGTGGAAGAATATGGTGACTGAATTAATATTCAGTGTTGTTTCTCAGTATAATCAAAGTAATAACAGCATATTTTGATGTAGTTCTTACAGTTACAAAGCTGTATCGACTACATAATCTTTCAAAAAAAAAAAGACTATGTAATCTCAGTTATTTCTCCCAACAGTGTAGTGAACTAGGTTCTAATTTGACAATCAATTGAGGTATAAGAAGTGACTTGATTATCTGTTGTCTCTGTTTATAAGAGATAGAACTGGAATTTAAATTTTGACTCTGAATGCCACATTGTTTCTATTTTCAAAATAAATCGTGTATAACATGGAAGTGGGGAAGTTTCATAGGGTATACATTTTGCTGTTTAAAAGAAATTATAAATACTGGAGACTTTTGATCATGAGTTCACCTTGTCCAGACAACCCGATTTTATTTATTGCAAACTTCTCTTTAGAAGTCTTGAGTCAGTTCTCCTACTCTTCACTGAAAAGAAATCAAGTATCTTAGATAAAAGAGTCATTCTCAGCTTGGCTGTGAGCATGTTCTGGCTAAAACTAATTGATTGTTTAAACATTTAGAAGAGTAGTGATTAGGGTCTTTAGAAGTAAAATTCAACCATGTCAACTTGAAAAATGTACTGTCTAATGTGATACAATACAAGATATGTGAAAAGTCTTGGTCCTTTCTTAGTTCTGGATTTTTTGGTTCTGATTCTACTTTTCATAATTTTTTGTTTATTAGAAAGGGAGAGAAAGAAATCTCTCACCCGCTGGTTCACTCCTTAAATGCCTGCAACAGCTGGGGCTGGGCCAGGCCTAAGCCAGGAGCTGGGAACTCTGTGTGGGTCTCCCACTTGGGTGACAGACATCCAGCTATTTGAACCATCACCTGGTGCCTGTCAGTGCACATTGGAAGGAGGCTAGAGCTGGAAGGAGAGCTGGTACTTGAACATAAGCTCTCTGGTATGGGATGTGGGCATCCCAAAAGGTGTCTTAACCACTGTGCCAAAAACCTGCTCCAAATCTGCTTTTTAACTGTGATGCTGGTTGAATTACTTGATTTCACTGAGCTTTGATTATCATCTGGACAAAGAGCGAAGTGATGATCATCTGTCTACCTTTAGAAGATCATTGTGAGACCGCAGTAAGATGATTAGTGGTAATGATAATGAAATAAAATTAATAATCAACACTTATATGGGATGTGGCATGTTCTGATAAGTATTTTACATGTATTTAATCTTCATAGTATTCTGTGAGGTATAAGAATTATCATTAACCTCACTTTATAGATGAGAAAATTGAGGCTCAGAGAGGCTAAGTAACTTCTTCCAGGTCACACAAAGTAGCAGAACCAGAATTCAGTACTGGAAATCTAGTCCCAGAGTTGGTAGTATGTGTGGAAGATATTGTCTGTGAGAACTTTGATACTTGTAAAATATCTGTGAATAAGATCAATAATAGTAAAATAATAAAAGCTGTGATAATGTGAAATATTGCTTTATTTATTTTTTTTTTTACAGGCAGAGTGGATAGTGAGAGAGAGAGAGAGAGAAAGGTCTTCCTTTGCCGTTGGTTCACCCTCCAATGGCCACCGCGGCCGGCGCGCTGCGGCCAGCGCACCATGCTGATCCCTAGCCAGGAGCCAGGTGCTTCTCCTGGTCTCCCATGGGGTGCAGGGCCCAAGCACTTGGGCCATCCTCCACTGCACTCCTGGGCCACAGCAGAGAGCTGGCCTGGAAGAGAGACAACCGGGACAGAATCCGGTGCCCTGACCGGGACTAGAACCTGGTGTGCCGGCGCCGCAAGGCGGAGGATTAGCCTAGTGAGCTGGGGCGCTGGCTGAAATACTGCTTTAGAACATTTTAAAAGATGAACATTTTTCTTATCCTTTTCATACAGATATAGAAAATTTATAAAAGTAAGTAAATAATAAGAAGTCTTTTTTTTTTAACCTATTGTTTCTAACAACCAATAGGAAACAATATTCAGAATTATAGAACGAAGTCCTTGGTCAGAATCACTGACTAATGCCAAACTTAAATTTTTAGTTTGACTCTTTTGGGGTAGAGGAGGAAGAGACACTGAATGTTCTTCTTTTTCTGCTTAATATTTTTAAGTTAATAACTGAAAGTAAAAATGTGTTAACTACATTTATAATTTTTTAAAGTTGTTTAGAGAAGTTTTATCTTATTACCTTGAAAGGTTGATAGTAATTAACAGCTTTGCTTGTCTTGGAAAAACAAAAAAATATCTATTTGAATAGCCTGAAGAATGGATGTATGACTCATTTTAGCAATGAATACAGATTTGTGTGGTTGGGTGCAAAAATTACAGGAGAGATCATTTATGAAGGGGTAAATGCCCGTGTGTTTTCTAGACTCATCTGGGGAAAAGTGTTGAGTAAGTGTTTATCCAATCAACTCCTGTCTTTTTGTATTTCTACCCTTACATTTCTATTTGGTATAGCAATGTTTGTTACAGAGTATTTTGCTTTGCACTCTGATACTCTGACCGATTTTCAGTATAATAGATGTTTCTCTTAGCGAATGATATGTACAGAACTCTCCCTCTCCCTCTAAGCTACTTGTGATTCCATGTAAGTTTTAATTCAAGCTTTCATCTGTATTTGAATCAGAAATTTAAAATATGTATATTCATTTGAAGAGGAGAGAGAGACACTGAGAGCAAGAGCTCCTGTTCTCAGGTCTCCCATGTGGTTGGCAGGAGCCCAGTGCCTTGAGCGTCCATCACTGTCGCCCTGGGGTTTGCAGTAGTAGGAAGCTAGTCAGGAACTGGGGGTGGGAATGATACACAAGTACTCCACAATGGGATGCAGGTGCCTTCAGTGACTTCTTAACTGCTAGGCTAAATGCTTTGAATTCAATATTTTTAGAGTCTTGGGCTGCTTTGGCTGTTGAATTGGTGTTAGGTGTCAAGGTCTCTACTGCTCCCCAGTCTTCATGGCCAACTTCCATGAACTTACTCATTTTGACTAGAATACCTTTGCTTATACCCATTTTATTTATTTAAATTTCCAGATAAAATATTTGAATAAATAACATTTTGGAAAATAAAAAAGATGAATAAAATGTTTTCTATACAAACTGGTTGTGCAGACTTGCTGCTGGCATTATCAAATAATGTGCTTTGATTTTTAGTGTGGGAAATACAATTGATAGACCTGGAAATAAAATGGTACGTATTTAACTGTATCCTGGGCCACATGTACCCTGGAAGATTGGGGTTTTCTGAACTAAATGCCAACCTGCACACATTTGAAGTATGTTCAAGCACTGAAATCCCCTTTGTTTCTCTGAAGAATACAAAATGTGTTCCCTCATTTTTCAGTCAGATGTCATTAGATAAGGCCATTCCTGCCCTCTCTTTTATTCTATATATAGATGGGTTAAATTAAAAAATCTGAGTTCAGGAGTAGCATTTTAAAAAGTAAGTGAAAACTATGTTGATTTGTTTTTTTTATTTTTTTTGGAGGAGGAGGGTGGTTTTTCTATTTGGAGGATCCTGCAAATATTCTCACAATAAGTCTTTTATGTCTCCACTGTTTTATACACACTGCAGGCCTTTTATTTTCTTTTTAAATAAAAATTTCTGCAGGATGACTAATAGAACATGAACAGTGCCTGTTGACACTATAGCCCATTGTGTAAATATTGAGAACAAAATTTGCATTCCTAGAAAAGCTTGTTCACAATCAGAATATAGAAGACATTCTTTACCATTGTCAGGCAAACATGCTCTGTGCGTGCTCAGGACATTACTTACGATAAAATGCTTTTGAAAAATAATATTTTCATGGAATTCTGGAAGCTTGAATTGCCAGTAAGAGCCACGTGGTTTAAGGCAAGTGGTTTAGATCTTTTTGTAATGACTATGGTCAGTAGTGACTGGAAACAAAAGAAAGGCTACTACCTCTTCTGCATTCTCGGAGGCATTTGTCTGCTAGGATATATGAAAAGACAGGTGACCCGGGACTTCTTTCCACCTTTCTAGGTTGTTCTGAATTAAGAATGTATAATGCTAATGTGTGTATCTGCATCTCTAGTTTTTAGAATTTTTTTTTTTTTTTTACTTTTACAAGGAATGTTTTTGTTGAATTTTGAAATACTAGTTTAGGAGAAAAGGAATATATTTTTATGGCATATATTAGTGCTTGGGTTGTATTTTCTATTCAGTATTGTGGAATGCTTTCAAATGTTGCTGTGACTGACAGTGAAGTGGTGATAATTCCATTACCATCCTAGCAAACCAGTAGAGTCACAGAGGTTTTACTCAATACTTTGCTAATGGCTGTATTGAAAATTACTGGTGATGGACTTGGCTTTGTGATTACAGCTTTGGTTCAGTCTTCTGCTTGAATATATCGAAAGTTATGTAGGGTGTGTGTGTCTGTTGTGTATTTAAAAAGTTTCCTTCGAATATTTGTGCTTTGCCTTAGTGATTAATCAGTTAAGTGAAGCTTTGAAGTTTAAAAGCTTGTGTTTTCAAATTTCCTAGTGTGTGATGACTTTTTAGTATAGATTAACTGAAAAATACTTTGCTTCATTTTAATTAGTAAATTCCTTCCTAAAATAAGATCTTTCCTTCTAATTTTATCCTATTTTTCCCTTCCAGTGAAACTGCTCTTGTAATTCTGCAGTGGTACTTGTTGAATCCTTTGTGCCAGTTCAGGATTTAGCACTTAGTACTTTCTTTAGATCATGTTTTTTTTTTTTAATTCTTATTATAATTTTATAATATATCATCTTAATTTATAGTTGAAGAATTTAAATTAAGCAACTGATTTAAAGCTCACTTTTACCGTAAATACTTGTATGTCTGTGTTCTCATTGTATTATTTAAATCTCTTCATTCCTACAGTGTACTGTTTTTTAAAGATTTATTTATTTGAAAGTCAGAGTTACACAGAGAGAGAGGCAGAGGCAGAGAGAGAGAAAGGAGTCTTCTAGAGAGAGAGAGGGAGAGAAAGAAAGGGGTCTTCTATCTGCTGGTTTACTCCCCTATTAGCCGCAATGGTTGGAGCTGTGCCAATCCAAAGCCAGGAACCAGGAGCTTCTTCTGGGTCTCCCGTGCAGGTGCAGCGGCCCAAGGGCTTAGGCCATCTTGTACTGCTTTCCCAGGCCATAACAGAGACCTGGATAGGAAATGGAGTAGCCAGGACTCAAGTTAGTGCCCATATGAGATGCTGGCACTGCAGACGGCAGCTTTACCCTCTGTGCCACAGTGCTGGCTCCAACTGTACTGTTAGAAGATACTTACATATCCAGCACCTTGGTGGACTGTAAGTCTCTTAAGATAATGAATCTGTTTTCAGCTCCTCACCCCAGTGTATATAGTACATTGATTATGTAAATGTTTGTGGATGGGTGGGAAGGATAAGAAATAGAAAGGAAATTTAGGAGTTTCCCGTTTCCTAAATGGAAGGGATGAGTAGGGGAGAGCAGAGGGAAGATGGCTGAGTCCTTTAGCTGCTGGTGGAAGTCTTTAGTCTGTTCCTCCAAGGAAGTTGAAAGGGTGGATTGAGGTGTGGGACTGTTTGGAGGTGGTAAGTGAACTTCTGCTATCTAGAGATAGATTTGTCTGTTTTTGCAGTATTAACAGGGATGCTTGTAAGTCCAGTAGTACTGAGTCAGAGTATTGCTGTAATAGATACTAATATTCATTTGTTTAGATGTGTTTTTCTTCATCTGCAAGGTTATTTTTTTACCCTGATTAATAACCAGCAATATGTGTAATGAAAAAAATCTTAAGTAAAAAAAAAGAAAAACGGAAAATGTTTTAACTCTTTAAATTTTTGAAAAGCACACAAAGTAGTTCCTCTCCCCATACCAATAATTAGTTTATATAACTTGGTTCATGTAAATGCTACAGTTTCAAATAGTAGAGCTTTTGAGGCCGAAGGATGGAGCTTTGAGGAATAGTTTACCAAGGGAAAGGGACATTCTGTTATATTAACAGCAGACCAGTGAATGTGTGGGAATGACTAAGAGTCAGATGATGGGATTTCTGTTTGGATCTTGTGGTGGAAAGAAACTGTGTCACTCTGGTTGAGATAGTGGCAGAGCTATTAGAAAACAAAGAATGACTAGTTCTGTACTATATTATGCCTCTCTCATTATAAACCTAAGTTTTGTTCTCATAGATGTACATGTATAGAAACTTAGTTATATTACAGAGCCAGAAGTTAGCATTTAAGTATTTGGATCATGAATCATGTGTCTTGGTTGGTTTGTTTTTTTGTTTGCTCAAATTCTAATTAGGCTTTTTAAAATAATGACATGTGATGCTTTTTTTTTTTTTTCCTTTTTGTAAGTTTTCCACCATTCTTATTTTTTCTAATGGTAGATTTGACCTCTCAAATGTTCCTTTAAAGTTTTCCACTTAATCAATTATCAATTAAAATTTTTCACTGTAAATCAGTTATCCCTTTATTTTAGTGTAAGTCATTCTAGCATACTGTTTTTTAATTGCTGTCATCTTAAAAATTATTTATTTATTTGAAAGACAGACCAACAGAGAGAGGGAGAGACAAAAGAGAAATCTTGTATCTGCTGTTTTATTCCCCAAATGACAAAAGGCTAGGACTGGGCCAAGCCACAGCCAGGAGCCTGGAACTCCATTTGCGTCCCACATAGGTTGCAGGTATCCAAGTATTTGGTACATCTTCCACTGCTTTCCCAAGATTATTAGCCTGGAGCTGGATTAGAAGAGGAGCATTCAAGATTCCAACATGGCTTCGTAGGCAGTGGTTTAACCTGCTGCATCATGATGCCAGCCCCAAGTTGTAAGCATTTTTTAAAATAAATTTTTAAAAAGATTTATTTATTTATTTGAAAGTCAAAGGTACACAGAGGGAGAGACAGAGGCAGACACACACATACACATACACATATACACATACACACACGGGGGAGAGGGAGAGGGCAGGGCAGAGACAGATCTTCTATCCCATGGCTTCTATCCCATGGCTCGCTCCCTAAGTAGCCCAATGGCCAGTGCTGGTCTAGGCTGAAACCAGGAGCCCAGAGCTTCTTCCAGGTCTCCCATGTGGATGCAGGGGCCCAGGCACTTTAACCATCTTCCACTGCTTTCCTAGGTGCATTAGCAAGGAGCTGGATTGGAAGTGGAACAACTGGGATAGGAAATGGCGCCCATATGGGATGCTGGCATTGCAGGCGGAGACTATACCTGCTGTGCCACAATGCCTGCCCCAGTTTTAAGCATTTTAACAGTAACTTCATTTTCTACATTTTAGCACCATGGTTAGTTGCAGGATTCTTACTCCATGGCCTGCCAAGTAATACTTTTTTGTTTGGTTAGCAGTGATACACACAAAAATATGTTACAGTTTAGACAGCACTTTTATGTCATTTTTTCTTGATCTTTTTAACTGTCCAGTGAAATAAATAGAGTAG
The DNA here is from genome assembly GCA_949820135.1 of Sylvilagus floridanus. Taxonomy (NCBI): domain Eukaryota; kingdom Metazoa; phylum Chordata; class Mammalia; order Lagomorpha; family Leporidae; genus Sylvilagus; species Sylvilagus floridanus. The sequence continues at coordinate 42,674,555 of OX463224.1, forward strand.
GTTTTTAAAAAAATTGTTACTTTTAGTTCTTAACAGATTCAACATAGTTCATAGATACAATTCTGTGAATATAACGATATTCCCTTTCTCCCCTCTTTCCTTTACCCTTCGTCCCTCTTCCAAGTGCTGGTATTTTTATCCCTACTTTGCAATATGAAATTGAAATTCTGAGAAGCTAAATGACTATCCATGATTTATGAGGCCTCATTTTTCTTTGTTTTCATGTAGCTTAACCTTAGACATCCTGGTTGAGACAGAAAGTTGTTTATGTGTTGGCATTTGCCAAAGTATCATATGCTGCATACTGTAAGATGCTTTTTATTATGGTTACATTTAATAGCTTACTATTAAACATGTAATTATATACATCCTTTCATTATCATGAAATAAAATAGTTTGCAGCATTTGGCATAAAGCAGAAAGGATCTGTGTTTCTAACAATTAATTAATAATTGAAACTGGTTGCTAAATGGTGAAGATGAAATTTCTTTTTGCTACAGATTATTTTAATATAAATTTCATTTTTATATATAAATATTTTTAAAGATTTTATTTATTTGAGAGGTAGAGTTACAGAGAGAGAAAAAGGTCTTCCATCTGCTGGTTCATCCCCCAAATGGCCACAATGGTTGGAGCTAGATTGATCCAAAGCCAGGAGTCAGGAGCTTCTTCCAGGTCTCCCACGTAGATGGAGGGGCCCAAGCACTTGGGCCTTCTTCCGCTGCTTTCCTAGGCCATTAGCAGAGAGCTGGATCAGAAGAGGAGCAGCTGGGATTCATACCGGCATCCATTTGGGATGCCAGTGCTGCAAGCAGAGGCTTATCCCACTATGCCACAACATCAGCCCCTATAAATTTTTTTTTTAACTTTTCTCTGTAAGAGACCTTCTGGTTATAGATAACTCTTTGCTTCTTTAAGGATGAAATTGTTAGGGTCTCCTTCATTCTAGTCCTCAAATCCTGTGTTCAACTTGAGCTCCCTGATGGGAGTAGTTGGTATCAATTCTAGGCTTTATTAGATAAAAGAATAATTGCTTGCATTGTTTTGCTGCTTCTCATCATCAAATAATGTGCTATACTCTGTGCATTATTTTATTCCATCTTTATAATTATGTGAACAGTTTCTAGCATTTGTAAGCACTCAGTAAATACTAACTCATTCAGTAAATCTCAGTCAAATTCAATTTGAGTTTCTGCTAATGTCAAGCATTAGTCACGATGTGGACCAATGTTTCTCAAGCTTTTTTTTTGAAATTATTGCTGTCTGGCCGGCGCCGTGGCTCAACAGGCTAATCCTCCGCCTTGCGGCGCCGGCACACCGGGTTCTAGTCCCGGTCGGGGCGCTGGATTCTGTCCCGGTTGCCCCTCTTCCAGGCCAGCCCTCTGCTGTGGCCCGGAGTGCAGTGGAGGATGGCCCAGTGCTTGGGCCCTGCACCCCATGGGAGACCAGGAAAAGCACCTGGCACCTGGCTCCTGCCATCGGATGAGCGCGGTGCGCCGGCCGCAGCGCGCTGTCCGCGGCAGCCATTGGAGGGTGAACCAACGGCAAAGGAAGACCTTTCTCTCTGTCTCTCTCTCTCACTGTCCACTCTGCCTGTCAAAAAAAAAAAAATTATTGCTGTCTCAAGTAACATTTTTAGAGATTTGCCCCATTGTCGTCTGAATCCATGAAAATCAGTTTCACTATGCATCATTTTATGGACTAAGTGTGTAGCTATGCTTTACACATAGAATGAGATTTATTATCATCTCTACCTTTTAAAGAATCACTTTCTTGCCCCTTTAGGTACAATAATCCTCCTGCTGGTAATGCATGATCTAAACACTGGGGATGCTGTAGTGAACAAAACAGACAACACTTCGAACCCTCAAAACGCTTACATTTTATTAAAGAGTTTGAGTTTGGAGGGACTGTGAGAGACAGGAAATAAGTGTTAAAAAAGAAAGTCAGATAGTAATGGGCAGTTTGGAAAACATAAAGCAGGGAAGGGGATAGAGACCTAGTGGGTAAATTTGTAGTACTTTGCATTTTAAATAACAAGGCAGAGAGTATCTCACCAAGAAGGCAGTATTTGAGCAAAAGTATTGATGGAGGTAAAAGGAAAAATGGGAATATTTGGGAGAAGAGAATTGTCAGTTGAGATAACAAAAATATGAGGTGGGAGCTTGCCTTGTTCATTTGCAATGCAAGGGAGCAAAAAGAATAGTAGAAAATGAGGACAGGGAGATGTGAGTACAGGCAGATTGGGAAAGGCCTCATGGGCCATTTTAAGAACTTTTATTCAGTGTGAAATGGGAAGGTGCTGGAAGATTTTAGAGGAGTGACAATGTTTCAGATTTTGTTTTAAAAAATTCTGATGGCTCTGTTAATAAACTGGAGTACAGAAGTAAGGAGAGTGGTTTATAGCAAATTGAGATCATGCAAGGTGGAGACAACCTGCTAGCAGAAAAGATGAGTAGAAATGACTTGGTGCTGGATGTGTTTTGAAGGTGCAGCCAACAGAATTTCCCGACTGATGTAATGTAGAGTATAGCTGAGAGAAGAGTGAAAAATAATTCCAGAGTTCTTGGCCCAAGAAAGCAGAGGGATTGAGTTAACCTACTAAGAAATGGAAGGTTGTTGTAGCTAGTATTGAGGGGGAAAAGCAGGAGTTTGGTATGGGGTGCATTAAGTGTCTCCTTGGAGATGATTAAATAGATCAGTTATTGGAATATGGATTTCAAGATTAAGTCTGGAATAGAGCTATAAATTTGGGCTCTTCAATTCAGACATGTGAAACTTGTGAGACTAGATGAGGTTACTAAGGAGGGGAGGTATACATAAGTGAACGTAACAGGATTAATGGCTGAGAATTCTGGGGTATTCCAGTGCTATGAGATTAAGGAAGTGAGAAGGAACCATTACCGGAGAGCTGAGAGACTGGCTAGAGAAATAGGGGAAGAACCTCAAGAATTTGGTGTTCTGGAAGCCTCGTGTTTCAAGGAGGCAAAGTTACAGAAAGAGGGAGAGGGAGAGAGAGAAAGAAAGTGAACAAGTGAGGGAGCTTCCATCCTCTGGTTCACCCTCCATACGGCTGCAATAGCCAGGGCTGGGTCAGGCTGAAGTCAAGAGCCTGGAACTCCATCAGGGTCTCCTATGTAGATGTAGGGGCTCAAGGACTTGGGCCATGTTCTGCTGGTTTCCCAGGCACCAAGGAGCTGGATTGGAAGTGGAGCAACTGTGACATGAACCAGTGCCCATGGGGAATGCTGGTGTCACAGGCAATGGCTTAACCTGCTATGCCACAATGGCGGCCTCCATTTATTTCTTTGGGCTGCACTTTATTTGTAAATGTGTTTCACTAAAACGATCTCAGAGATCCTTTACAGTTCTAATATTGTATAACTAACTTGTGTGTTGTCAGCATACATGGCTAAGTGATGCCTATACTTGAATGTAAAAGGAGCAATTAATATAATTCTAGCTCCTGTACAGCTTAATGTCATAGGATGAGGCAATAGCAAAGCTGGATTAGAGTGAGAAGTAAAGCTTGACCGAGAGAGTGGCATCAGACTTTGATTAGTAGTAGGTTTCTGTGGATATGGGACTGAGAGGACTAGGGAAATACATTTATAAATGATTTGCACAGAGATGGTAACTGAAGTTGTGAGAATCCATGATGGGACACTGAGTACGGAGAACAGAGGCAAGGTCAGAGTTTCCCAGAGAATCTGTATGTAGGGGACAACTGGAGGAAAACAGCATAGATAAAGAGAGTGAAAGAAAGCCAGTAAATTTTAATGACTGTGGAAGCTAAGAATTCTAAGAGGGAAGCAGTGACAGTAGTATCAAATGTAGCAGAGAGGTCAAGGAAAGTGAGAACTGAAAGAAACAAGCATTTTAGATTGATTCCTGAGATCGTTAATGATATCTAGAAAGCAGTGCCTGTAGGGTAGTGCTGAATATACTGGAGTGAAAGCTCACTAAATGCAAACCTGGCATACTTATCTCTGTATCTCTAGGATTCTGTAAAAGAGTAGTATGTCAAATATGGTAGATGCTCAAAAGTGTTAGACATAGGATAGCCAAAACAATATGTTAGTTAAGGGAGATGAGAAGTTATAGAATCAGAACTGAGAAAAGACTTTTTTTTTTTTTTTTTTTTTTTTAACAATGAGGTCATTGGGAATTTTAGGAAGGGCCATTTTAGGGAGTTGGTTGTTAGGAGCAGAAGCTAGATTGCAAAGAATTAAGGAGTCATTGTGTACACAGACAGTGGAGATAGTAAGGATAGAAATTTTGCTGAAATGCAGAAGGTGGCTGAGCCCTAAGGCATAGAATATGGAGTGCAGATGTGGAAAGAGACTTGTGAAGGAAAATCTCATGTGGAGTTTGAAAGAAGAATGAATGCGCTGTCAGAAATGCAAGTACTGAGATTACTCCAAGTCATACATTTCCATTTTTTATCTTGGCAGAAAAGTGTTCCAAATGAGTCAGGCCACTGAAGCTAATAACCAGCTCCAGTGTGCTGAGGTTACAAGGTTGGAGTAAGAGTGCATATCACAGAATAAAAAGCCTTGTAAACATAACACTGCTGGGCACTGGCAAGGGTGATGTCCTAGAATTAGTTGAGTTTATATTGCTGTGTTCCAGATCTGTCCGATTAAATTATTGATTGATTTATTTTTTTTAGAAGATTTATCCGTTTCTTTGAAAGTCAGAGTTACACAGAGAGAGGAGAGGCAGAGAGAGAGAGAGAGGTCTTCCATCTGCCGGTTCACTCCCCAGATGGCCGCAACGGCTGGAGCTGTGCCAATTCAAAGACCAGAGCCAGGAGCCTCTTCCGGGTCTCCCACAAGGGTGCAGGGGCGCAAGGACTTGGGCCATTTTGTACTGCTTTCCCAGGCCATAGCAGAGAGCTGGATTGGAAGTGGAGCAGCTGGGTCTCGAAGCGGCGTCCATGTGGGATGCTGGGCTTTAACCCGCTGCGCCATAGCACCGGCCCCCAATTAAATTATTTAGAGAAGAAATATGAGCTAACCATGTATTTATTTTTCAGAAATTTATTGATTTATTGTAGTTATATATGAAATGAGATGTATTTTGAAATTGCAAGCACATTTGAGATATAATCACTTTACTAAATTACAGTGTTTTTCAAATATATTTTGAAAGGTGAGTATAATTTCTGGTACAGTCAGTATAAGCATTGAAAATATTTAAGGAAATTGTGCCTTTTTTATAGGATGTCAGTTCTCATTATATTTAAGAAAAGTTATTACATTTACACAGTGATAGCACAGAACTCCTGAAATAAATGTCTCTATTAGATTCTTTCCTTTTACTCTGAGATACATAAATGTTCTCTTAAACACTTTAATGTAAGAAACATTGTGTTGAAATATATTTAGTATGTGGCTTAACTTGATACTTTAAACTAAGAATGTAATTATATAATTAAAATATTTTAAAAATTTATTTGAGGGGGCCAGCGCTGTGGCGTAGTGGGTAAAGCTGCCACCTGCACTGCCAGCATCCCATATGGGCACCGGTTGGAGTCCCGGCTGCTCCAATTCCAATCCAGCTCTTTGCTATGGCCTGGGAAAGCAGTAGAAGATGGTCACCTGTGTGGGTGACCTGGAAGAAACTCCTGGCTCCTGGCTTCAGATTGGCACAGTTCTGGCCATTGCAGCCATTTGGGGAGTGAACCAGCGGATGGAAGATCTCTCTCTTTCTCTCTCTGCCTCTCCTTCTCTCTCTGTGTAACTCTGACTTTCAAATAAATCTTTAAAAAAATTTTATTTGAAAGGCAGACAGAGGGAGGGAGACAGAAAATCCATCAACTATTTCACTCCCAAATACCCGTAACAGCTGGTTATGGCAAGAGACTGGTTTGCCTAGCCGCAATGAAATGTAGGCTTGAGCTAGAGTTAGATACGATGTATCATTAGTGGAGACTGACACTCTGAAAGCTGTGATTATGAGGTGTGAATTGATTCTGAGGCATTTGGGTGGCAGTGTAATAATTTTCATCATAATGAATATAGATGTTAAGGAATTTTTAGAGTGATGCTTGAAAAACATTCTTCTTGTAATTTGAATGTTACCAGGAACTGACGTTGATAGCCTTGGGTGAATGTACGTATAAGCTGATTTTGACTGTACTCACCCAAGGCTTAGTGATCTAGAGAGAGATGAGTTAGGCATGAAAATGGGAAAGAAAACTCATATTCAATGTGCAAGAAAAGAGGAAAAAAAGAAGATGCATTGCTTCAGGGGAATTAGCTTGTGTAGTAGGAGAGTGTGTCAAATTAGGGTAAATAGTTTTGTAAAATGTAGTTCTATAGATAATACGAATAATGTGCATTTCCATTTATATTCATATTTTCTTAGAGACAGAGGTTGTTTATTATTGATGACATAAGTATAACCCTTCTTCCAATGAGACTGTCTTGTTCTTTTTAATACTGTTTTAGATTTTAGAGGTTTATTTGTATAGAAAGATAATCATGTTTGGGCCAATGCTGTGGTGTAGCGGGTAAAGCTGCCACCTGCAGTGCTGGCATCCCATATGGGCATTGGTTTGAGTTCTGGCTGCTCCACTTCTGATCCAGCTTTTTCCTGTGACCTGGGAAAGCAATAGAAAATGGCCTAAGTCCTTGGGCCCCTGTACCCACATGGGAGTCCTGGAAGAAGCTCCTGGCTCCTGGCTTTGGATTGGCCCAGCTCCAGCCATTGTGGCCATTTGGGGAGTGAACCAGCAAATGGAAGATTTCTCTCTCTCTCTGTTTCTGTCTCTGCCTCTCTGTAGCTCTGCTTTTCAAATAAATAAATAAAATCTTAAAATAAGAAAATAATGTTAAGCCATCAATTTCAGGTTGGAAATTGTTCACCTGAAAATTTCAGAAAAAATTCTTTTGATAGCTTCCATTTTCTACGTAATGTATCATTTTTAAATTGTATTCATGCTTCAGTAGTAGGAGAAATGTTCATTGTTCTAGTACTAATAGCAATACTGTTTAACAGATAAAATTTTTTACTTTATAAACATCAGGCCTTTAATTGTAGTTCTTGCCTCCTTGCTTTTGTCGTTAATTTTATTTATGAAACAAATTTGATTTGTGGTGTAATGTGAGTGGAATAACTCAGCTACCACAAATAGTAATATGTACCAAGTATTCTTTTTTGAACGTTTTACATGTTTTATTGTGAAGAGGTGAGAGAATAGTCTTCTGGAATAAACAATCTTGGAATAGTAAATAATAAGAAAAATATGTGAGAATAGGAATTTGTAGATAACTAAATGCAGTAAACTATTGCAGTAATTATGATAAAAAATGTATAGTGTGCAGTAAAGAAGTTGTGTTCATCAGTTGGTTGGGACGAAGAGAGCATGGAAGACTATGAAGGCTATCACAGGCAGAGAGAGTAGGATTATCAAAGGTACAGGGGCATGTAATGGCCAGAGAACAGAGGGAGTCTGCAAACTATTCGTAGTGGCACAAGAGGAGTAAATATTCCAGATGAGTGTGTAGAATAAGGGCTAATTCCTGGAAAACTTCATGTGTTATGCTTGGGAATTTGAGCCAGATTCTGTAGGCAATGAGGAATCTGAAGATTTAAGCAGGGGAGAGATACAATCACAACTGCACTTTTGAAAGATCACTTTATGATTGGTTTGGGATGTAATACAGAATGAGTAGGTGACAGAAGACAAGTGATTTGCAGGAGTCCATTGAAGGAGTTGTTTTGAGTTAAGACAGTAAAACTTAGCATGGAGAGGAGATCTATCCAAGAGAATATAGAGAAATAGACTTATAGGCATTTGGATTGATTAGATGTGATGGGTTTGGGGAGAAAATGGTAATGGTTACAAACAATGTTACTTGGTAAGTGGGAGAGTCGCTTTGCATTGCTTTGCATCTGATGTCTGTAATCCGGAGTCTTCTGTGACCCCAGTTTGGATGTAGTAGCAAAGCTTTAGTTTGGGAGATGGTAAATGGTTAATTGGATCCAAATTTAGGGATTAGCCAGGTAGTTGTGGCCAGTAGATAGGAGGGTTTGCCAAGAGAGTATAATATCTTACACACTGTATTCCAGGTTAAATGGGAAGGGAAATGAAGTGATGAGACAGAGCAATGAATCCTGAAGAACAATTACAAATGGAGGAGTTGAGGATCTGATTGTCTCCTTTAGGTTAAAGATTAGGGAAAAGAAAGTTAAGAAAGTGAGATATTTGGAAAGATAAGCATCTGTGGTTAGGGAGTGAGCTTCTCGAGTTTAAGATTATGGAGGCAGAGTAGTTCCCAAAAATGATAAAGTGCAGGGTGTGACTACAGATTCAGTGTTAAAATGGGAACATGAATGAGGGAATGTAGGAATTGAGGAATTTTGAGTGCAGCCAATTATACTGACCCTAAGGACAGTAAAATTCTCAAAATTATGCCAACTTTGGACTACAAATAAATAGTGGAGAAAAAAGTGAGCCAGATGAGAAAGTTCTTGGTGAGGAGTGATCAAAAGGTGGGAAGATGAGAGTAACAAGGAGGTTGTATACCTTAAAACCATGAACCTCACAAGAAGCCTTTTATACAAGAAGATGAAAAAGTACTAGTGTAGAAGCATGGGAGTTGAGCTGGGGGAAGTGTCATTGTCACCTTTGAGCTTTGTTAGATGTGTGAAAAGAGAAGTCTCCTGTATAAAGGCTGCAGGCAAGTGGATTCCTAGGAGATGTTGGTTGAGTCCAAAAGGGAACATTGTGTCAGAATCTCAGGCAGTTTAACCACTATAGAATAAAGATTCTAGTATTATTTAGGAGGTGAGTTAGTTGTTGAAGTAATACTTGGACAGAGAAAGTGGATGGAGGGAACTTATAGTAGTATGGTCATGAACATATGTGATAGAGAGTTGATGAGAAAGTTTGACATTTTGAAGAGAGGCTGAAGATGATAAGAATAACAGGAATGTTTGGATTGACAGTAGTGAAGTCTGAGGGCCTAGGAAATTTGAGGGCCAAATGGTTTTGGTGACTTAATGAGGTTAGCAGATTTCAGTCTTTACTTCAAGTTCAAACCCTTTGCTAATTACAGGATTCTTACTCTCTAGCAGTTTATAATTTAAAAAAGAAGCCATGTAATTAACATTTCTGTAGTCTAATATGGAAAGTATTAAGTGCAGTCCTAGACAAAAGTTCCTAAAAATGTAGAGACTAAGAGTTTAGTTCCAGCTGGAAAACCTTGGGGAAACGTCTTGGAAAAGCCAGCCTGTGTCTTAAAGGGTAGGTAGGATGTTAATAAATAGATTGGGGTGAAGGAGCCTTCTGTTTTAGAATGACATGAGCAAGGGCATGAATTTTGGGAAATACAGAACTTGTTTGTGGAATGGTTCATAAAAGGTAAACAGAGAAATGGAAAAAAGCAGTGGAAACTAGAGTGTATTTTACTGGTAGCCATGGCAATCAGAAACATGCACAGAGCCAGTATGACAGAAGAAAACAAATAGCTACTGAGAATAGAGCTCTGCATTCTTGTGTGCCTGTGGCTGCTTTCAGTCTGAGTAGCCACTAAGGGCAGTACTTCACCTTGATATCAGAAGTTTTCACAGCTCTGCTGTGTGTTTGTGTGTGTATTTCTACCCTAATATCAAGGACAGTACTGTGATAGATTGCAGCTCATTTCCTCATCAGCTCCTCGGTGTTTTCCTGGGGTCTGGAACCTTTTGTCAACTGGTTATGTACACACACGCGCGCGTGCGCGCACACACACACACACACACACACATATACATGTATGGATCAGTATTTACCCATATTTGTGTATGGCATTTTATGTATGTCTGAAAAGAGATGCTAATAATTAAAGGTGGTTTACCACACTTTGCCTGAAAGACTGATTCATTGAATCTTAGCAAAGTGTAGGTTGCAGCATTTGGTTTTATTATATTTATGTTAGATTTGCTTACCTCATACCTTGGCTCTAAAGAGCTATTTAGTTTCTTGGTGCTACCTGGTATGATATTCTCTATCAAAATTACTTTTTAAAATAGTGTACTACTTATACCTATGATGTTAATTGTGTTTTATTGCCTGTAAGAGCTTTCCTTGTTTTTTTTTTTAAGCTCATATGCATATAAAGTAGTATTATACACTTGAACTTGCCCAAGATGGACTTTATGACATGTTGATTACCATATTAGAATTGTGTTTGATTATATACAACACTCTGTTACAATGATTTTGAAAATTCAAGTTCATTTGTTTTACATGACAAGTCTCAGAAGGAGAAAGTTGGTGTGGATGCACTTGCTCAGTGATGTTGTAAGGACCTGTGCTCCTCTTGTCCCTAGCAGGCTGGCATGGTGCCCATGTTTACATGACGGCTACTCTATTTCTCAGGTTTACATATTTATTCTGGGGAAGAGAAAGTGGGAAAAGATGAAAACTGTCCTCATGTTTCTACTCTCCTTTATTAAGAAGATAAATGGTTTCCATAACCATTATCAGACTTCTCATTAAATTTCATTGACCAAAATTTTGTCATATGGTTCTCCCAGCTGCAAGGATGCCGAAAGCAAGCCTGTCATCTTGGACTATGCACAGCCTACCCTGATCAAAGGTCAGGGAGGTGAAAAGAATCTGTAGAGAGTAGGAAGCCAGCAATATCGGTGTACTGTGACTGAAGTGTAATTATTTACCTGCTACTTTGAGGCAGTTGTCATTTAATCAGTCAGAAGTTCAGTAGAAATAAAGGAAAATACTCTCAGCCTATCCGTTTTTCTTTCTATACAATGTAAAGTAGATAATCCAGTTTCTTGTGGCTGCTTCTTGTATAATGTAGATTCTTAGTTATGAACAAATAACCACATCATTCTTTGAAATAGTAAATGAAATAAATAGATGCTTGCATTTGAAAAAATATTATTGAATTTCCCACTGGAATGGCATTTTTCATCCATTTAACTTAAGTGACTATTTTTGGAGAAGATGGTTTTCACATTGTGTAAATTTGCTTTTTGTTATGAACAAGTTTATTATAGATGTTTTTAAAGTAAAAACTAAAACATTGTTCTTAAATATCATGAATCCAAGATGAATAATTACATCAAATCTAATGAAAAAAATTTGACCTTTGGTATAAGGAAAACTTCTAATGTGTTAGGAAAGAGATTTAGAAAAATACCTGTTTTAATCTGAATGTTAAACCTCAATTCAGTGTCAGGTTTTTCCATCATTGGTTTTTCTTACCTTAAATAATTTTGATTTCCTTTTACAGAGAAAAGGAAATGATATCAGTTACGCAGTTTGTAGCAGTTTAACAAACAGCACTTGTTAGCAGCGTATATACTCACTAAAATAGATGTTACAGAAAACAAAAAAGTAAATATTATAATCCTTGCCCTGGGGGCATGCAAAATTTAATTGATGACACAAAATATATATATTTGAAATCAATAAGTAATAAAAAGCAGTATGTGATCAGGTATTACAAGTTCTGTAGGAATTTAAGAAAATGAAGCTATAGAATGTGACTACTTAGTATAATGACAAAAGGACATACCCAAGGCCGGCTTGTTAAAAGTGTAGAATTTATGTTTCTCTGTATAACTTACTTCAATTAACGTGATGTACTCCAGTCTCATCTTGCTGCAAATGAGAGGATATAATCATTTTTTATAAGATGTCATTTATTTATTTGAGGGACACAGACAGGAAACCCAACTTCTGGCTCACTCCCCAAATGCCTGCAACAGCTAGAGCTGGACCAGCCCAAAAGAGCAGGGAGCCTAACCAGGTCTACCACATGGGTAGCATGGATCCATCTATCACCTTTGTAGGAAGATGGAATTGGGAACAGAGCAGGGACTTGAACTCAGCCACTCTGGCCTAGGATATTGGCAGCTTAATCAGTAGGCCAAATGCATATCCCCATTGTTTTTCAAACAGATGACGACAAATACCCATGTTCTGTCTCATATGTGGAATCTCAAAAAAAAAATTCGATGAATATAGATGTGATTTCTAGAGCTTGGGAAGGTGGAGTGAATTGAGCTGTATTGGACAACAGATACCAAAATACAGTTAAATGGGGAAGGAATTTTTTCTAGTGCTCTGTAGCATAACGAAGGGACTATAGTTTGTGATGACTTATAATATATGTTTATGAATAGCTGGGAAGGAGTATTTCAAATACTTTAAACATTGGGTGGTAATGGCAAGATGGAAATGTGATTTTCTTGATTGATCAGTACATATTGTATACTGGTATATGTATTGGAATGTCACATTATATCCCAGAGAATGCACAATTTCTGCATGCTAATTAAAAAGGTAAAAAATAAGTAGAGAATTTGATGTGGAAAGTTATGAGTTACAAAGATAGGTTTGTCTTTCCATCCTCATCTTCTGCTCTTTTGCATATCCAGCCTTGTTGAAATATTTATAGCTTCTCAAATATTCTACACACCTTAATACTTGTACATTTTTGCAGAGATTTTTGTTTTTGGAATTCTTTTGTTTGTTTGCAGCCTGATAATTTCTTGTCTTTTAAGATTCAGCTCAGATATTAGCTCCTGTGTGATGTTCTCTGAACTTGCTTTTCTATTAAACTCCCATAGCTATAAATGAGGTGAGTGTATGTGTGTTCGTTACCACATTGCGCCATTTATTTACTTGCATGTCTCTGCAAGAAGAATCTAATAAGCGTGATTGAACATGAGGAGTCTTCTTATATTTATCCCTAAATCATAGTGCCTGGTGTATTGGTTTTGCATATTAGGCTACTTTGTGAATATTTTTTGGATGAATGAATAGATGGGTGAGTAACAAGAAGAAATTAGCCTAAGACTGTTCATGAGTCTAGGAGAGTCTGTTCAGAGGGAACTTGGGTGGTAAAAATACTTAACCCTTCAGCGATAGGGATTTTGACATTCATCAGTATTTGGAGAATAAATGGAAGTTTCAGTAAACAATGGAGTTAGAAATAAAGTATCTGATTGGCACAGCACCAGCCGTGGTGGCCATTTGGGGGATGAATCAACGGAAGGAAGACGTTTCTCTCTGTCTCTCTTTCTCACTGTCTGTAACTCTACCTGTCAGATAGACAAAGAAAAGAAAAAAGAAATGAAGTATCCGAAATTGGTCTTTACAGATCCGTGTTTTCAAACATACTGTGCTTTTGTATTTTGCAGTGCCTCTACTTCTCAGTCAGAGAATTCAGTGCATACAAAATCGGCTTCTGTTGTATCATCAGATTCCATTTCAACTTCTGCAGAAAACTTCTCTCCTGATTTGAAGGTATGTATCTTGTTTGTAAGTTCTGATGAAGTACTTTCTGTTAGGTATTTGTAGCCCACATGAAATATTAATAGAATATTCTCAAAGACCTTAGTTTTTATGATATGTCCCAGAACAGACCAGCAAATTTGGAATACATACTTAATTGTAAAAGAGAAACCTGTACTTCTTTTTTAAGATTGGTCATTTTTAAGTGCTTTGCCAAAAGGTAATTAATGAATTTCTTTGTAGAATAAATAATTTTCTTGATTACTCCAATAATAGTGGTGATTAATAGCTGGCATTTATTGGGTAGTTTCTGTGTCCCAAGCCTTGTTCTAAGTACTGCATGAGTTATCCCTTGGAATCCTCCCTACAAAGTAGAAGTAATTCAATTAGAGGATTAGTAATGTATCCAGGATCTCATAGGTAATACATTTTTTATGTGTTCCAGTCCATGCAGTTTAGCTCTGGAGCAAAATAACTTACACACTGTGTGATAGTACTTATATGTCTCATTATAATTTGTAAATCTTCCTCTGTTTATAAAGGCCTATTTCTGTAAGATTAACCACATCAGCAGTGTTTTCTGTAGTACTTTGTATGTTTCTGGATTCACTTGCTTTTCTACAACTATTATGAAGTAGTGGAGTAAATAAATTTCATGTGTGCTATTAACCTTTGAATTTACTTCATAATTTTTTTTAAGCAATGAACATTCATTTTCATGGTTCTGGAAACTGGGAAGTTCAGGATCAAGTGCTGGCAGATCTGGTGTCTGTTGAAGAGTCACTTTCTGATTCAAAGAGAGCTGTCCTCTTGTATACTCATATAGAAGAGAGTGCCTAAGAATCGTTTTTCCCCTCATGAAGTGACTACTTTCTCAGTAGTTATAATTAGCCAGTTTTAACTAAAACACTGTTATCTTTGATGAGATAATTTTTACTGAGCATATATCAAGAAAGCATATTTTTTCATCTATTTCGAAACAATTCAAAAAATCTAAGCTGTAAGGGCTTCTGCATATTTATCATTATCTTTTATAGTATTTTATAAAATACTAGATTGAGTATAGCATGATATTAAATATCACTAAAAGTTACAAAGCCTTTTGTTCATAATGTGAATATATGATATGCTAATTATGAAGACTATAATATTGTTAGTTATTATCCTGAAACATGACATAGATTTAGTGCAAGGTTCATTGTTAGTAGTGGATATAAATTCATTGTTGCCGCTCCTTAATTTGTTACTACATAAAAACATACATTTCATGTATATATAATTTTTGGTTAATTACATTGATTAAAAATCCATTAATGATCTATAGGCTTTGCTATGGTTTAAATAGGATTTGCCTACCAAATTAATGCAGGCATTTAAATCCCAAAGTTGTAGGTTGGTGGTGCTAGGAAGCTAGAGACTTAATCCGGTTACAGTGTTTGGGAAGTGGCCTAAGGGGAGGTCCTGAGCTCATTAAGGGTGTGCATTTAGAAAGTAGTTCTCAGAAGAGGTTGGTTGTAAAAGCTGAGTTGGGTCTGGTAGCTACTCTGTCTTGTTCCTGACTTGCTGTTTGGTCATTGCTCTGCATATGCTCAGCCATCGCCATCGCATGGTCTCACCAGGATGCTGGAATGATGGAGTCCTGATCTTGCATTTAAACTCGCAAAACCATAAGCTGAAATAAGCCCCTTCCTTCTTAGGTACCCAATGTTAGGTATTTCATTATAGTAATGAAAAGCTGAAAATGAAATTTTTGTGGGCTTGCTTTTGGTCAAATCTTATTAAAAACATAATTGTTTCTATCCTCATAATGATTGATAAAGAATTCACACTGAGAATGAAGAAATACCACTTTGCTGATTGTCTGTGCTTACATTGTTAATACTGTATTCTGCCTGCTGTTTGTTATCTGAAGTTTCTTAAGCCATTTGTGTAATCTTACAAAGAGAAGTTTACACTGCTTACTTGGACACTTGTTAACTGCAGTATACTGCAGGATGCTGAAAGTGGGTGGATGAAAGAGAGCTGCAATGTAATTTCCTCAGGACACTGTATTTCTCACAAATAATGAGCAGCTGGCTTAGGTTTCCCACACAAAATGAGCACTGTAATAGTAATCTGATTGTAAAATTTTGTAATTTATTTCTTATTTTCATTAGAGAAGCTTTTTATTTTGGAGCACTTTTGGATTTATAGAAAAGTCATAGAGTTTCTATATGCTTGCCTTTGTGTCTGGTTTTCCCTAATGTTAACATCTTGATTAGAATGGTATGTTTATTACATATAATAGACTAATATTGAAACATTATTAGTAACTAAACTCCACAATTTTTGCAGATATCCATTTTTACCTAATATCCTTCTTGTTCCCAGATTTAATCCTTACTACCTTATGTTTGGTTGTTATGTCTCCATAGGCTCCTCTCGGCTGTGTCAATTTCTTAGACATGTGTTGTTTTTGATGACCCTGTCAGGTCTGAGGATTAGTGTGGTGAGGCATCTTTTAGACTCCTCAGGGCTTTATCCATTATTAAACTGGGGTTATGTGTTTTGGGGAGGAAGATTGAAGTGAAAAAGTGCCATTTTCGTAACATACCAAAGGTGCATACTGTCAACATCATTTATCATTGTAGATTTTAACATAGACCACTTGGTTGAGAAGTATTAGGTTTTCTCACTGTGAAATAGTTTTTCTCCTCTTCTTTTTCTATGCTATCTGGAAAGAAATTGCTATGCACAGTCTATACTAAAGGAGTAGAGAATTGTGCTTTTCTTCCTCTAAGGTGAAATATCTGTATACATTTTTCAGAATTCCTCTGCATTGGAGATTTGTTTATCCTCGTTTATTGATCTGTTCCATCACTTATTTCATTAAGTACTTGTGCATATTAACTTCACACTTTTTGTTACAATTCAGAACTACTTTATTCAAACTGTGCTAAATCCAAATTGGGAGTTCTTTCATTAAGATCTTGTGTCCCTTTGAAATATTGCCACCATTATGTTTTCTGAATACCTTGCTTTCTGGTACTACAAGATGCACCAAGCTCATCCTCTGTATTTCCTGTCCCAAATCTAGAAGCATCCTCCATTTTTTTCCAGGAGCCCTTGTCCCTTTTATGCAAAATGGTACTAGAAACTGAGATCTGGGCACTAGGTGGTATCCTTTTGTTTTTATTTTTTTGTTTTTGGTAAACAAAATGATAAAAAATCATTACAAAGTACTTTCATTTTCCTTCTGAATTGTCAAATCATCTTCTTCTTCTTCTTTTTTTTTTTTTTTTTTGTGGAAGGCAGAGTTAGAGACACACACACACACACACACACACACACACAGAAAGGTCTTCCTTTTTCCGGTGGTTTACCGCCCATGTGGCCACGTGGCTGATCCGAAGCCAGGAGCCAGGTGCTTCTTCTGGTCTCCCATGCGGGTGCAGGGCCCAAGGACCTGGGCCATCCTCCACTGCACTCTCGGGCCACAGCAGAGAGCTGGACTGGAAGGGAAGCAACCAGGACAGAATCCGGTGCCCTGACTGGGACTAGAACCCAGGGTGACGGCGCCGCAGGCAGAGGATTAGCCTAGTGAGCCACGGCGCCAGCCATTAGTGCCTTACTAATACCGCATCTTTCACAACTGACCAAGGTTTTTGGAGAGTTTTTGTTAAACTGAATGGACAAATGGGAAATGTTAAATTAAGAAGATGATTTTAGGTAACAAAGGTTGACTATCTTTCCATTGTATAGTGCAAAAAGGAGCAGCAAAATAAAAAGGAAACTCAAATATTTAGGCTGCCTTTTACCCTGTTTTCTCATTTTTTAAGAAATCTTAATTGTTAGATACAGCTTCATTTGAATTAGTCTTTACCTTTGAGAAGGAGCTCAGTGAGTAACATTACTACACTAAATGTTAGTATCACTTCAGAAATGAATCCCAATTTCAAATGTATGTGATTTTTTTCCTTTTTTTTTTTTTTTTTTTTTTTTTTTGAGGGGATGGGGCTTGTGGAAGGATTTGCTTGAAGTGACTGAAAAATATTTGGCCTACGAGCTGGCACCGTGGCTCAATAGGCTAATCCTCCGCCTTGCTGCACCGGCACACCAGGTTCTAGTCCCGGTCAGGGCACCGGATTCTGTCCCGGTTGCCCCTCTTCCAGGCCAGCTCTCTGCTGTGGCCCGGGAGTGCAGTGGAGGATGGCCCAAATGCTTGGGCCCTGCACCCCATGGGAGACCAGGAGAAGCACCTGGCTCCTGGCTTCGGATCAGCGCAATGCGCCGGCTGCAGCGCACCAGCCGCGGCGGCCATTGGAGGGTGAACCAACGGCAAAAGGAAGGAAGACCTTTCTCTCCATCCCTCTCTCTCACTGTCTACTCTGCCTGTCAAAAAAAAAAAAATTTGGCCTACTACTGTGATACACATTTTTACATGCCTCATCTCTTTGATAACTTTTGTTATAGTTATGAGACAGATTTATTATTGACATTTGATAAATGAGAAGGCTAATACTCAGAACTGAAATACATTATGTACTTAAAAGCATACAGCTACATATTGCCCTTATTTTTTTTCAGGTCAATCATATTCCTCTTTAGCACAGGAGAGTTTGTCCTCCCTGATTTTGCTGCTAAGCTTTTTCAATGCTAAGCGAGATAGTCTTCATCAATAAGGAATATATTTTAAGTATTTTTTTGAGGTGGAAATAGTGAATTTGAATAATTCTTTCTTGTTGAATGATTATTAATTTTTTAGTAGTCATAGATTTTTATAATAAAATTTGATTCCCTCTTTCAGTTTTGCTGATTGATGTTGTTTTACTTTTATTATATACACCATCAACCATAAAGTGATAGTGTTTTAGTTAATTATAAGTGAAACTAACTGCAGACAGCTCTGTGTTGCTTTTCCACTGTCTGTAGTTTGGCCCTGCTTGTGGGATGAGGGTAGTTTTGAAAATGATCATTCATAGATAATAATTGTGTCCTCCATGTAGTCTCATTGTTTATTCCTGTCTTGAGCCTTAACATTTTATAGATCCTTTAGGAACAGTTTCAGATAGAAGGGTAGAGAATGCAAAACAGTAAAAAGCTAATCCAATTTCATTAAAAATATTAAATGAAATTGCACAGGTTTCTTGCAACAGGTACTATACAATGGCACTTTCCTGAAATGAGGGCATTTTAGCCGATTAACAGTTAATGTAAAGTCTTTTCTACTAAGGCTTTTGTATTCAAACAAGATTTGTTGCCTCTGCATCAGCAAGGCAGATTGGAAAATTGGCTGGGGTTGGAACTAGTCTGGGTATCTTGAACTTTTATTTATTCAGGAGGAATTATATTTGTGTTATGTTTGTTAGCCTTGTTCATTATGAAATAAAAGTCTTATTTAAATATAATCCAAAGAAAAATAAAAAGAAAATATAATTTGGTAGATGTGTTTCTGAAAAGTTGAACACAAATTTAGGCTTTTTTGTAAATTGAATTATACTTTTCTCAGTGACTGATTGTGGAGTATTTTTTTTATCTTTTTTTTCATTTGTTCTGCACTTGTAGTAAAGCTTATTTTATTTTAAAAACTTTTATATAGAATTTTTAATAATGTAAATTAAATTAATTTGTAATTTTTAAAATTGGCCTTTCTTTCACAAGAATGTATTTTTGAAGCTTGCCACTGAGTGAAATTAAGAATCTGAGAAACTTATTTGTGATTTATTTGCTCATTGCTATGGTTTGAATGTGGTTTGTGCTCCTAAACATATCTAAGAGTTTTACTCCTCAGAGTCATATGTTAATACTGTTAAGAGGGTGGAAACGTCATTTGATTATGGTGTTTAGAGATGGGGCCTTTTGGAAATGATTAAGACTAGATAAGGCCCGTGGATAGAGCAGTCATGACTGAATCCTGGTAGCTTTAAAAAAGATGGGAGAGAGACCAGGCACGTAGGCACATGAGCTCCCTGTGTCTGCCAGGTGTTGCTATGTGATGCCTTGGGATTTTGCCAACAAGAGTTAGCACTGGTTAAGTCCCTTGCACCTCCAACCAACAGAAACCTTTTCTCTTTATAAAATAGCCTGCCCCCAAGGGGCCGGCATCATGGCTCACTTGGTTAATCCTCTGCCTGTGGCACGGCATCCCACATGGGTGTCGGCTTCTAGTCCCAGCTGCTCCTCTTCCAATCCAGCTCTCTGCTGTGGCCCAAGAGGGCAGTGGAGGATGGCCCAAGTGCTTGGGCCCTGCACCCACATGGGATCCCAGGAGGAATCAGCTGGCTCCTGGCTTCGGATCAGTGTGGTGTGGTGCTGTCGGTAGCAGCCATTTGGGGAGTGAACCAACAGAAGGAAGACCTTTCTCTCTCTCTCTCTCTCTCTCTCTCTCTCTCTCTCTCACTGTCTGTAACTCTACCTGTCAAAAATAAAAAAGAAATGAAGAACTGACAGACTTACTAAAAAAATAAATCTCATGTCACTATTTATATGTTAGAATTTATAATTTGTTGGCTTTAATTAAAGTAGATTCCTTAAGTAGTGGTGATTAAAAAATAAAAGTCAGACTATGGGGGTGGAATTGAAGCATAGTGGTTAAAGTCTCTGTCTGCAACATTGGCATTCCAAATGGGCACCTGTTCCTGTCACAGCTGCTCTGCTTTCAATCCAGATCCCTGCTAATGGCCTGAGAAAAGCAGAGGAAGCTGCTCAAGTGTTTGGGCACTTGCCATCCACCTGCAAGATGTGGATGAAGCTCCTCCATTCTGGCTTCAGCTAGGCCTAGTCCTGGCTGTAGTGGCCATCTGGGGAGTGAACCAGTGGATGAAAGATCTCTCCCTCTCTCCCTCTCTTCCTCTCTCCCTCTTTCCTTCCCTTCCTCCCTCCTTCTCTCCCTTCTTCCCTCCCTCTCTCCCTCCATCCCCCTTCCTCCCTCTCCCTCTCCCTCTCCTTTCTTTCCTCTCCCTCTCCCTCCTCCTGTAACTCTTTCAAATAAATAAATCAAAAGTCAAACTGTGTAACATTTACTTTTCTTTATGAAAAGCTTGTTATATGGCACTCAAACCAATGTTTTGTCTACAATTCAGAATTAAATATTAAAATGGAATTGTAGTCTATATCTTAGTTTTTTTTCCCCTTTATTTTACTTGAAAGATAGTGACCTTTTTTTTTTTAACTTTTATTTAGAATATAAATTTCCAAGGTACGACTTAAGGATTACAATGGCTTTCCCCCCATACTTTCCCTCTCCCCCCGCAACCCTCCCCCCTTGCCCGCTCTCTCCACCCTTTCGTTCACATCCAGATTCATTTTCAATTCTCTTTGTATACAGGAGATCAATTTAGCATGTGTTAAGTAAAGAATTCATCCATTTGCCCTCATATAGTAACACAAAGTGAAATATACTATTTGAGTACTCGTTATAGCATTGAATCACATTGTACAGCACATTAAGGACAGAGATCCTACATGAAATATATATATATATATATTTTTGAAACTGATTAATTTTTTGATGCAATTTCCAACGTAACACTGAGTTTTTTTTTTTCATTTTCGATTATCTTTATATAGAGAAGATCAGTTCAGTATGTGTTAAGTAAAAATTTTCATCAGTTTGCATCTACACAGAAACACAAAGTGTAAAAATACTGTTTCAGCACTAGTTACAGCGTTACTTCACATTAGATAACAAATATTAAGGACAGATCCCACATGGGATATAGGTACACAGTGACTCCTGGTGTTGATTTAACAATTTGACACTCTTATTTATGGCGTCAGGAATCTCCCTAGGCTCTAGTCATGAGTTGCTGAGGCTATGGAAGCCTTTAGGGTTCGCCGACTTTGATCCTATTCCGACAGGGCCACAGTCAAAGTGGAGGTCCTTTCCTCCCTTCGGAGAAAGGTACCTTCTTCTTTGGTAGCCCCGTTCCTTCCACTGGGATCTCAGTCGCTGAGGTCTTCCCTTTAGGTCTTCTTTTTTTCCTTTTGCAGAGTGTCTTGGCTTTCCATGCCTAAAATACTCTTATGGGCTCTTGAGCCAGATCTGAATGCCTTAAGGGCTGATTCTGAGGCCAGAGTGTTATTTAGGACATCTGTCATTCTATGAGTCTTCTGTGACTCTTCTTCCCATGTTGGATCATTCTCTCCCTTTCTGGTCCTATCTGTTTGTATTGGTAGAAACTAGTCTTGTTTGTGTGTTCCCTTTGACTCTTAGACCTTTCAGTGTGATCAATTGTGAACTAAAATTGTTCACTTGGGCCGTTGAGATGGCATTGGTATATGCCATCTTGATGGGGTTGTATTGGGGTCCCCTGGCATGTTTCTAATTCAGTTATTCTTAGGTGTTTAAAGTTAACTGAAAAGTGATCCCTGTTAAATATAAGAGTGGGAATAAGAGAAGGAGGAGATGTACAATTTGGGACATGCTCAATTGAATTTGCCTCCAATGGTAGAGTTAGAAACGTGCCAGGGAATTCTAATTCAATCCCATCAAGGTGGCATGTACCAGTGCCATCTCACTAGCCAAAGTGATCAGTTTCAGTTCACAATTGGTCATAATGATAGCATTAAGAGTCTAGGGATCACATAAACAAGACTAATGTCTGCTAATACTAACTGACAGAATTAAAAAGGAGAGTACTATCCAAAATGGGAGCGGAATACAGAGCAGACTCATAGAATGGCAGATGTCCTAAATTTTTTAAAAAAAATTGGTTTCCAACTTCACACAAAAATTTAATTCATTAGATTACTAGAATTGAAAATCAAAATTTTAGAAGAAAGTGTCACATCTTTATAATATTAAATTAGCAACAATATTTTAAGACTCCACAGCATTAACTATAAAAGAATAGTATTTTTATTGTTTGGAGACTTATTGACTTTATGTATTACAAACCTCCTATGTGAAGTATCTGAAAAAAGAAAACTACATTTTGGAAAAATAGACATGCAAAGAGTACATGTAAATTGGTAAAGGATTAGTATCCAAAATATATTAAAAAAGAACTCTGCAAGTTAATAAAGCAACCTATGTTGGAAGCGGGATACACAGCAGACTCATAGAATGGCAGATATCCTAAATAACACTCTGGCCTCAGAATCAGCCCTTAAGGCATTCAGATCTGGCTCAAGAGCCCATGAGAATATTTTAGGCGTGGAAAGCTAAGACACTCTGAAAAACAAAAAAAAGAAGACCTAAATGAAAGATCTCTGGGAGTGAGATCCCAGTGGAAAGAACGGGGCCATCAAAGAAGAAGGTACCTTTCTCTGAAGAGAGGAGAGAACTTCCACTTTGACTATGACCCTGTCGGAATAAGATCGAAGTCGGCGAACCCTAAAGGCTTCCATACCCTCGGCAACTCATGACTAGAGCCTAGGGAGATTACTGACGCCATAAACAAGAGTGTCAAATTGTTAAATCAACTTCAGGAGTCACTGTGTACTTACTCCTCATGTGGGATCTGTCCTTAATGTGTTATCCAATGTGAAATAATGCTATAACTAGTACTGAAACAGTATTTTTACACTTTGTGTTTCTGTGTGGGTCCAAACTGATGAAATCTTTACTTAGTATATACTGAATCGATCTTCTGTATATAAAGATAATTGAAAATGATTAAAAAATCTTGGTGTTAAATTGGAAATTGCATAGATAATTAATTTTTTAAAAAAAATCATGTAGGATCTCTGTCCTTAATGTGCTGTACATTGTGAATTAATACTATAACTAGTACTCCAACAGTATTTTCACTTTGTGTCTCTATGTGAGGGCAAACTGTTGAAATCTTTACGTAATATGTACTAAACTGATCTTCTGTGTATAAAGAGAATTGAAAATGAATCTTGATGTGAATGGAAGGGGAGAGGGAGTGGGAAAGGGGAGGGTAGCGAGAGGGAGGGAAGTTGTGTGGGGGGGAGCCATTGTAATCCATAAGCTGTACTTTGGAAATTTATATTCTTTAAATAAAAGCTTTATATAAAAAAAATAATAAAGCAACCTAGTAGAAAGCTGAGAAAAGCTATAAACTAGAGATTTAAAGATGAATATACAGAAATTATTAATATGTTAAAATGTTAAACCAATATAATTGGGGATATATTTACTTTTTAAAGTGACAGAGAGACATTATTTGACATCTTAGATGAGTAAAAATATTTAAAAGTATGGTAATAGCAAATATTGTTTAAGGGGAAAAAGGGAACTCCCATATAGTGGTGATGGTAGTATGAATCAATATAGTCATATTAGAGAGAAATATGACAATATTTACCAAAAATAACTCTTTGCAGTTCTAGTTTTACTTGTTTAGAAACTCTCACTTTTATTCAAGTAGATTTAGATGAAGATCTTCACAATGTCATTTGTGTACATGATAAGCATCCATCAGCTGAGAAATTAATAAATGAATGAAATGTTATCTATGTAAAGTATAATACATAACATAATATATACTGACTATGGACATAGAAATTTCTTCATAAAGTTTGCGGGGAAATGATATTAACAGATAATACACATTTTCCACAAATCTTTTGAATGTGTGTATGTGTGTTTGTTTCTTGTCCCAATATACTACTATTTTCTATCATTCTTCTCCACCTCCCCTCCCCCAGGAAAAAGATAAAGTAAGACCTTCTCAAATACTTCCAGTGTAGGCCGGCGCCACGGCTCACTTGGCTAATCCTCCACCTGTGTCACTGGCACCCTGGGTTCTAGTCCCAGTTGGGGCCCCGGGTTCTGTCCTAGCTGCTCCTCTTCCAGTCCAGCTCTCTGCTGTGGCCCAGGAAGGCAGTGGAGGATGGCCCAAGTCCTTGGGCCCTGCACCTGCATGGGAGACCAGGAGGAAACACCTGGCTCCTGGCTTCGGATCAGCGCAGCACCAGCCATAGCAGCTATTTGTGGGGTGAACCAACGGAAAAAGGAAGACCTTTCTCTCTGTCTCTCTCTCTGTCAAAAAAAAAAAAAAAATGCTTCCAGTGTAATTACATAGTAGCTTTTAAGTAATTTTCAATGTGTCTTGATTTCGTGGTAGTTTGTGTCAAAATAACATTCTTGAACATGTCAGTAATAAATGCTAAGCTTATGGAGTAGCTGAACTTGAACTGAGGGGCCCTGTGCAGCTCATCTGTGAACAACAGTTTTAGTCCCTTTTACATGGGAAGTTTATTCCACTTTAATTTTTCAGTTTGAATTGTGTAAGCAGAACCTATTGAGATGTCTGTAGTGCTGGTTGTTGTTTCTGCTGCTAGTCATCAGTTCTTTTTTCGTTGGAAATTAATGGATATAGTCTGCCAATGTAAGCGTCTGTCTTTAACATTGTCTGATTCCTTCTTAAAGCAAGTTATCTTTGTAAGTTGCTGATTTCTTTGGGAGCATTGTCCCGATGAACTTTTTGTAATACTTAATCGTGTCATCATTCTTCACTCACTCTTCACCATAAATTTGATACTTGTTCTTGTTTTAGTTGAATTCATGTTGCTGTGACAGGCCTTATTTCTAAACTGTTGTCATATCCTTTTAGTGCCTTGAAGATGAATTTAATTTGGTACTAAAATTGTTTTAAAGATTTATTGTAATTTATAAGTCAAAACTACAGTGAGGGGGGAGAGAGGGAGAAAGGGAGCGAGGGAAAGGGAGAGAAATACCTTCCATCAGTGGTTCACTCTGCAAATGGCTGCAACTGCTGAGGCTGTGCCAGGCCAAAGCCAAGAGCCAGGAGCTTCTTCTGGGTGTCTCACTTGAGTGCAGGGGCCCAAGCACTTGGATCATCTGCTGCTGCTTTCTCAGGTGCATTAGCAGTGAGCTGGATCAAAAGTGGAGCAGCTGGGACTCAAACCAGCGTTCATAGGGGATGCCAGTGCTGCAGACAGAAGCTTAACCAACTATACCACAGTGCCAGTCCTATTACTAAAATTTTTAAATTCATACATAGAGTATTCATTACATACATTTTCCACAAACTTTTTGAAGACCTTCAAGACCCTCATGACATCTGTTTGTCATGAAATACATAGTACTGTAATATCAATGACACCAGAAAAAGCTTGGCCTAGCCTTGGCTGTTGTGGCCATTTAGGGCATGAACCAGTGGATGGAAGACTCCTTGCTCTGTGCCTCTGCCTCTCCCTCTCTAATTCTGCCTTTCAAATATTTTTAAAAAATCTTTATAAAAAAGAGCAAGTGCATTAATTCACCATGGATTCTCCCCTTGACGTGTTGACCATAGAAACACTAAAATGAGCCTCTGTTATCCTGAGACTCTGAGTGACGACTCCTATAAGTGAATTCTCTACTTCCCTGTGCTGGTTATTGGATATGTAATGTGGATGAGAATCCTTTATATTTTCTTTTTTAGATTTATTCATTTATTTGAAAGGCAGAGTCACATAGCGAGAGACAGAACTTTAATCCTTTGATTCACTCCCCAAATGGTCACAACAGCTGGGTTGGACCAGGTTGAAACGGAGCCAGGAGCTTCATCCAGTTCTCCAACATGCATGCAGGGCACTAGAACATGGGCCATTCTGTGCTGCTTTCCTAGATTCATTAGCGTGGAGCTGGGTTAGAAGTAGAACAGCCATGACATGAACTGCTTTGCCCATATTTGATGCTGGCTTCTTTGACAGTGGCTGGCTTAACCTGCTATGCCACAACACCAGCCCCATGTCAGAATCATTCTTGTCTAAAGGCCTTTGTATCTGCTTACCCTGTACTTATTTGCTCTTCACGAAATTGGCTTTATTATTATTCAGCTCAAAAAGTATCTTTATTATATATATTTATTATATACATTTATATATTATATATAAATATTATTATATTATTCAGCTCAAAAAGTATCTTCTGGGGCATCGTGCTGGTACAGTGGGTTAAGCTACCGCCTGTGATGCTAGCCTCCCATATTGGAATGCCATTCCAAGTCCTGGTTGCTCTGCTTTCGATTCAGCTTCCTGCTAATGCACCTGGGAAAGCAGTGGAGATTGGCCCAAGTATGTGGGCCCCTGCCACCCACATAGGAGACCAGAATGGAGTTCCTGGCTCCTGCCTTTGACCTGGCCTAACCACAGCCATTGCTGCCATTTGGGGAGTGAACCAACAAATGCAATATTTCTTTGTCTCTCCCTCTCTCTAATTCTGCCTTTCGAATAAATAAATACAAATCTTGAAAAAAAATCTTCTGATCGAGGAGGCCTTTCTTGATGTTTAAAATAGTTTCCCCAATCACTCTGATATGGTACTGTGATTTATTTTCTCTCACAATTTGTCATTATTCTGTTATTTATAGCATATGCCTCCTGATATACCACTTGTACCTCTTATTCTCTTCCCTGTTCAAAAATGGCAGGGACCTTTTCTTGTATTTTTGATTACCGTTCATCTATCATCTCTCACATTAAGCTATGTAGGGGCAGAAATTCTGGCCGTGTCCCTAGGACACATTATTGTGCCTGAATGAGTATGACCTGAAAACTATTTTATACTTGTGTCCAGTTGATGCTCAAGCTCCATTGGGTATGGGGAGCATTATGTCTTCCCATTGGTTTTATTAGTTGGTGGAAAAGTTTAAGGAGCACTCCTAATGAGTGAAATTTCAAACTGTCTGCCACATGTGGCATTCTCAAGGAAGAAATTTTGTATTTTACTCATAGTTCCAGATAAAATCTGTGCATTTATTCAGTAACTCACCACCCTGTTGAAATTTCCTGGGTGTCCTGGGGAAGAAGCATCCTATAGAACATAGTCTCACCGGTGTGAAACTTAAGACTTACATAATGGAAACAGAGGTAAGCAGATTAGTGAATACTTCATGGTAGCTATATGATGAACTTATTACTAAGGAACAGACAGGGCAGAACACTATGGAGTGGTCTACATCATGTTAATGAGATACTCTGCTACTATATTGAAAAATATGTACAAGATATTTACAAAAACAAAGATTTAAGGAAAAACGAGGCCCAAGATAAGTGTATCTTGTTCCTTGTTATATCTTTAGTGCTCAGTATCTGGAATGTAGAAAGTTCTCAGGAAAGTACAGAATCAGGGAAAGAGTAAGAACTACTAAGTTATTGTCCCCTTTGTCAAAATCTAACACCCTTTAAAAGTGCTCATTTTCACCTTTACATTTCATTCTTAGTAGTCTTCTAGTTCTTATGTCTAGTAAGCTGGCCTCTTAGTTCAGATAATGCATTTTTTAAAAGATTTAATTATTTATTTGCAAGACAGAATTACAGAGACGGATAAGGTGTGTGTGTGTGGGAGAGAGAGAGAGAGAGAGAGAGAGAGAGAGAGAGAGAGAGAGAGAAATCTTCCATTTGCTGGTTTACCCCACTGATGAGTTAGTGAGAGAGAGAAAGACAGAAAGAAAGGTCTTTCTTCTGTTGGTTCACCCCCCAAATGGCTGCTACAGCGGGTGCTGTGCCGGTCAGGAGCCAGGCGCCAGGTGCTTCCTCCTAGTCTCCCATGCAGGTGCAGGAGCCCAAGCACTTGGGCCATCCTCCACTGCCCTCCTGGGCCACAGCAGAGAGCTGGACTGGTAGAGGAGGCACCAGGACTAGAACCCGGCACCCATATGGGATGCCGGCGCCGCAGGTGTAGGATTAACCAAGTGAGCCACGGTGCCGGCCCTAGCAGTGATATCTTTTAAGGTTCCTCAGTATGATTTTGTGGCTTAATAGCTCATTTCTTTTTGTCACTGAATAATATTTTTGGTATTGACATGTCATTGTTGGTTTATCCATTTTACATACTAAAGGACATTTTCCTTAAAATTGGAATTTTTTTCTTGGTATTAAGCATATTAGTTTCCTATGGCTGCTGTTAATAGAATACCACAAAATGAGTGACTTAAAACAATGTAAATGTACCTTCTCACAGCTCTGGAGGCTAGACATCTGAAATGAAGGTGTTGGCAGGGTTGGTTCCTGCTACCCCAGAGGGCTGTGAGAATCTGTCCCATGTCTCCCGGTTGCTGGTGAAGAACTACAGCCCTCTGTGTTCCTTGGATTCTTGATTTGTTAGTCCATCTCTGCTTCTTTCTTCACACGGCCTGAACCTGTCTTCAATGTGGCGATCTTCATGTTAGGACACACATAGTGCTGAATTAGGGGTGCACCCTGCTCCAGCATAACCTCATCTTAACTAGATCTATTTGTAACAACCTTCTTTCCCAAACAGGTCACATTGTGATTTACTGCTGGTTAGGACTGCATCATATCTTTATTACATAGTGCAACCCATGGCTTGAAATGGTGCTTCCAGACTGTTCTTTAGATATTCATGCTTTTTTGGTTGTTGAGTCATCGACGATGATGTAATGTTGCTTAGCTGTTAGCAATTGTGGTTTTAGCTGAAAACCAAATTGTCTTTGACTATGTTATAAAAAGAAAGGGCTTCCCTGTGCTAGAATTTAGATGTACTTTTCAAATGTATGACCAATAAATTCATCACACATACCAGTCTGTAGCTCTGCCCTGTTAAGATTTTCATTTGGTTCATCTGCCTGCTTTATGGTTTATCAGTGAAGTTGTATAAAAAATAGAATAAAATGAAATAAAACTTTTTCTTTAGAATTATCCAATAAAATCAAGTTGATCATTTTTATTCTCCTGGGTTTTAGTGTGTTTAGAAAATGTGGAGGATAGTTTATAACTTTTTTAGGCTCTTTTTTCCCTCTTTCAAGTGATTGTTACTTAGTGTTTTGCAGATTTCAGAAAAATTCTTTCCTGTTTTCTCTCATCTGACCATTCCATGTGAAACTGACTCATAAATTTATCAATTTCCAGATCAAGGTTTCTAAATTTCCCTTACAGTGATTTCTTAATTGTGTGTGTTGTGTGTGTGTGTGTCTGTCTGTCTGTCTGTCTGGCGGGATAGGTGGATGAAGGAGAAAGAGAGGGAAGAGGGAGGTTAAAGTCACCTGGAAAATTACTGAGCAGTTTGAAAATAATTTGGTGAAGAGGGCATGGAAGAAAATCGGCATTGCAGAGAGATCAAAACCATACTGGCTATGTATTAGAAATTAAAAAAGAATTAAATTTGAACCTATAGTTTCTTATGTGTAAGATTTTAATAAAGTTAATAGACTTCTTGATCATAATAAAAAGATTAGATACTGTATTCAGTGCTGTGAAAGAGCATGTCTTGTGTAATATTACCTATTATGACAAGAATCTGATGCATCTGATAGGAAATAACTATCATAGCCAGTTGGCACCATTATTTTGCCCTAGTAAAAGCAAAGGGATTTTTCCAGGAGCAAATTTCTCTCCACTCAGGGTTATGTAACTTATTCTGTTCTAAAGCTATGTCATGTACTAAAGCTATATACTAAAGCCATGCTGAAAAATCCATGAGTCAGTTTGGCTTTGTTTTCTTAGTTCTCCCATCTCCATATTAGCAAGGTTGGCCCCTAGAGTTTTTGAGTTGCATGTTTTGTTTTGAATTCATTTTGTTTCTTCATTGAATCTTTTTTCTTCAATAAGTGACATATCTGAGATGCAATTCCTTCCAAGTAAATATCCTCAAGTATTATTTATATAACTGCCTCTGTCTTTTTTATAATCCTAAGGTAAAATTTGGTCACTTTTACCAGTTTATTATATTCTTCATTTCTACTACCACAGACTATTGCAGGATTTTGCATTTCTCTCCAAGATTATCATTTTATCTTTGCTTGCTCAAATCTATTAATTTCCTTGACTATGCCATCTGCCTCCTTCAGAAAGCTATAGTAATTTACTTTACATGACTGGTCATATTATAATTCTTACCACTCCCCTAGTATTTTATTATAAAAATCTCCACAAAGTTTGCAGGGAACTCCCTATGTCTACCAGTTGCAGTGAGTTAAGCTGAAGCTTGCAATGCCAGCCTTTCATATCAGAGTGCTGACTGAATTTGGCTACTCTGTTCCCCAGCCAGCTTCCTGCTAATACTCCTTGGATGGTAGTGGAAGACAGCCCAAGTACTTGTGTCTCTGCCACCCATGTCGGAGACCAGGATTAAGTTCCTGGCTCCTGGTTTCTGCCAGGCCCAACTCTTACTGTTGTGGCATGAACCAGGGGATTGAAGATACTTCTGTCCCTCTCTTTCTGCCACTGACCCCCCCCCACCTCTTTTTTTGAAGACCTGTATGAAGATAGACTTTAACTCCATTTTAGTTTTTAAGCTTTCTCCTTTCTTCTCTCAAGTTGCTTTCTCCTTTCTCTTAATTTTCCCAAGTTGTCCCATACTCTTAGAATATTCCTGTTATCTTCTCAGCCCACAGAAATATTAAAAGGAAAATATTTGCTCATTTCTTTAGGATAGTCAGATACTTGTTATGTCTAGAATTTAGTAATTTGCCTTGAGGGGAAGGGACAGAAAGATTGATTAATGGTTCTATATATGAAATGCTGTCTCAAATATTAATCCCTTATGTGATTTAGAGTGGAAGAGTGAGGCGCCGTGTGAACAGGCCATGTGAGAAAAGATAGTGAAAGCTCTGTTGATGCTGCTGTCGCTGAATAATAGTATCTTAGACTTTATAGTACTTTGTAGATCCCTTTATGTCACAGCTATTTTATTTAATGGTTGCAAACCTATAAGATGGGAAATAATATCTTAAATAAAATAATTGAATAATGATGAAGCTGAGGCAGGTTATTACTATGAGGATAATGAATTAGGATTTTTTTTCTTTTGTAGAGGAGGGAAATAGAATCTTCACCATGCCTAACAAATTCCTTATATAAATTTAATTTTCCCCCCTTTTCAGTGAGATATAGCTTCAGGTAATATTTTCCCTTTATTTCAAAAAATGAGTCTTCTGGGTTATATTTTCCAAGACCTGGCATATCTGAGAGTGACTTCCTATTGCCATTAGACACACTGCAGAAGCATTTTCCTTCACAGCTCTGTTAGTAACATTTTGTCAGTGTCTTCTAGAGTATATTATAGACAAATCTGAAGCTAACCTGATTTTGCTTCCTTTGAAGGTAATTTCTCTCTATTTTTTTCTACCCATTTTCTTTGTAGTTCAAAAAGATTTGCCAAGAGGTACCTAGATATGTCTCTGGGGTTTGTTGATTTTGTTTGGAATATGATAAACAGTTTTGATCAATATACTTAAGAATGGTTACTGAGTCCAAGGCACATCTTTATTTACTCATTGTCTTGATATTTTCCCTTAGAAAATAGAAAGCATACCTTGATTTTCATTTTCCTTCATGATTTTATCTTTGTTCATTTCCTTCAAATTCTTAGAGTACTTTTTATGTTTTCCCTCAACATTAATGCTGGTTTTCTGAATAATTGTGTCAATTCTTTACTAACATCATATGTATTTTATTTTCATATTACAGTTTTTTCAAAAATTTTTTTCAAACAAAGAAATGCTTTAAACTTTAGTCACAACACATGGGTCCAAGTTAACAGCCAAGAACAAAAGATAGGAATTCCATAGATTTCTCACAGTTATAGGTTTCTACATAGCAGCAATGAGAATAAATTAAAAGCAGTATTCAGTTTTCATTTTTATTCAAAGGATAAATACAAAATTGAGAGATAAAATTCAAAGCAAATATGCTCAATATTCCAAAACAATTGTACATACAAAAGCCAAGAGTAGAAAAAACAAAAGCCCCTATAAATCACACTGGCTAGACATAGTCAAGTCCAACAGCAAGGGATTAGAATTGAATGCATTACTATTTCTCTTGCCTATAAACAAGACTTTATTATCTCAGACAATAATTCCCGCATCCCATATCTTATTTGAAGACATTGGATCAAGGCTTCTAGGGAGTTAATCTCACATTTGACTTGCCATTGAAACCACCAGTGACTGATGCACTGATTGTTTACAAGCTCCATTTCTGGTTCTCTATTTTCAATTCACTTCCATGCCTCATATTCAAAATCTCTTAGAAATATGACTCTATGACAGCTCTCTCTGGGAGGAATAGCTAAGTGAGCCTTGGAATCTGAGTTACTGAATCATGTTACTGTAGTGCTCACAAATGTCACCTCCAACCTTGGAGGTACTCTGGTGTGGACACACTGACTTGTTTCCTTATAGTGATTTATCAACTTACCCTTTTGTCTTCTCTCCATGTGTGTCTCTTATGCCTTTCTGTTCCTTTTTCATAGCAAATATGGCTAATGTTCTTTTAGGTATGCCTACTATCTTTTAACTATTTCTGCTTATACCTATAGTGAATTATTTTTAGAAGCTTCCTTTTATTTATTTTTTTAATGAGTATCAGGCTGATCTTTGCTTTTCTTAGATAATCTTTTATCTGGTCCCTGTTTTTTTTCCTCTTTCGTTTGATTAAGGATAAAGTTGTCTAGAACTGGTGTTTATTAGTGAACAAATGGTCTGGATTGTCCTTGTCTCTGCCTGCTCTGTTCACTTGAGGGCTAGTTTGAGTTCCTTTTCATATCTTCAGCTATAGAGCGAGTTGTTTATGTGTAACCTCTAATGTAGTCCTGTTGTGCAGCTCCCTTCCTCCTCCTTTCCCTTTTTAAAAGTTATTTTATTTTATTTATTTTAATTTATTTGAAAGGCAGAGTTACAGAGAGAGGTAGAGACAGAGAGAGAGGTCTTCCATCCACTAGTTTATGCCCCAGATGGCCACAACGGCCAGAGTTGTGCCCATCCAAAGCCAAGAGCCAGGAGCTTCTTCCAGGTCTCCCAGTGGGGGCAGGGGCCCAAGGACTTGGGCCATCTTCCACTGCTTTCCCAGGCCGTACTAGAGAGCTGGATTATGACTATGTGAAAGACCCTGTCAGAAACTTCAACTAAACTAGATAGCATTCATTAAAGATGACACTTTTTGACTTTTAGAATATTTGCACACATAAAAACACACACAATACACACAAAATACACACAAGCACACACACATATGCATATACTCTGCTGTATATAATGCATTGAAGTTACTTAATAAACAAATTTTTAAGCCTTCAAAAAAATGAATTTGTTTAGATTGAAGATTTATGGAACAGAATTTGTTCTTACACAAGTCTCATTTATGGGCCTTAGGTGAGCTTTGGACTGAGACAATACTGTTTAACCCTTTTGTTTAATCCAGAAAGATTAAATTCATTTTATTTGTATTGCATAATATAGGAGCCACTAGACATATCATGACTGAGCACTTGAAATGTGGCTGGTCTTTGAGATGTCATAAGTATAAAATATACTCTGGATATTTGAAGGCATAGTTTGAATTAAAAAGAATATCAAATATGTCTTCACTAGTTTAAAAATAGGGGCCTGCGTCATGGTGAAGCGAGTTAAGCTGCCACCTGCAATGCCGGTATCCCATGAACTGGTTCACGTCCTAGATACTCCGTTTCCAGTCCAGCTAATGTTCTTGGGAAAGCAGCAGAAGATGGCCCAAGTTCTAGGGCCCCCTCACCCACATGGGAGACTTCTGGTTCCTGACTTCAGCCTGTCCCAGTGCAGCTGTTGAGGCCAGTGGGATGTGAACTAGTGGATGGAAGATCTCCTCTTTCTGCTCTCCCCCCGACTCTGTAACTCTTCCTCTCAAATACAATAAATATATCTTTAGAAACATTTTTTACTTGATAAAATGGGAATAGCTTCAATACATTGGATTAAAGAATATATATTATTAGATCTTTTTTTCATTTCTTTTTATTTTATTTGTGATTAAGAAGCAGGGGGAGGAAAATAGGCAGAGGCAGAGAGAGCAAATGAACTGCTATCCATTTGTTTATTCCTCAAATGCCCACAGAAGCTGGGGTCAGTCTGGGACTAGAGCTAGAAACTGGGAACCCAATTCTCCCCCCATGGGTGGCAGGAATCCATTTCCTGAGCCATCACTAGTACCTCCCAGGATCTGCATTGGCAGGAAACTGAAATTCAGGAGCCAAAGCTGAGACTCTGACCCAGGCACTCTGATGTGGGATACAGGTGCCCTAACTGCTAGACTAAACGCCCATTCCCTCTTTTTACTTTTTAAAATGTGGCTACTCGATGATTTAAATAAATATGTGGTTCATGTTGTATTGGTTGTGAGTATTCAGAAGTGTGCGTGATATGGCATCCCTATACTTGGTCTAGTATGCAGAGAAGAGACCCAGCTGGCAGTTAGAGTAGTATGGTAAGTACAAGGCAGGAACTCATGCGAAGGAGATATCTCAGCCGTTTCTGAAGGCTTGCAAAAGGTGACTTTTAAGGTCATAATACCTTGCCTTTCCCACTTCCTTCTTACCTTCTTTTGAGGACTTTAAGTCTTCTATGTAAATGGAAGGAAATAGAGTCAAAAGCTAATTAAAATTTTTACGAAATTGGGGGTGGGTAGAGGTATTGGTTTTCAGTGTAATGAAGCAAACCAAGATTGAAGAAAGTGGCTTGAATCTGCTCATAGATGTTGCTGCTCTTTGCTCTTTCCTTAAGTACTGGCTTAGAAAACTGAATGGTCGATATTGCCATTTGCTAAGTATGGAACACAGACAAGTTGTAGGGTTAATGAGTTCAAGGCATCTATGGTACATCCAGGTGGGAATTAAGATCCGGCAGTTAAATGTATGGAAATAGAACCTAAGATACATCTTTGCAGGCAATATAGATTGAAGTTAGTTTAAGTACTTGGTAGGCATGAGATCCTTAGGAGTTGAGTAAAGTAAGAAATGAGACTAGGACGAACTTGCAAGGAGGAGGGAAGGAAGAAAAGGAATATGAAGGCCACTGGTAAAGAATGGTCAGGGAGGGGCGGCACTGTGGCGTGTGGGTAAAGCCACTGCCTGCAGTGCAGGCATCTCATATAGGCGCCGGTTCGAGACCCGGCTGCGCCACTTCCAATCCAGCTCTCTGCTCTGGCCTGGGAAAGCAGTGGAAGATGGACCAAGTCCTTGGGCCCCTGCACCCACATGGGAGACCTGGAGGAAGCTCCTGGCTACAGATAGGTGTGGCTCTAGCCATTGTGGCCAATTGGGGAGTGAACCAGCAGATGGAAGACCTCTCTCTCTCTCTCTTTTTAAAGATTTATTTATTTATTTGTGAGATAGAGTTACAGACAGTGAGAGGGAGAGACAGAGAGAAAGGTCTTCCTTTGTTCACTCCCCAATGGCCGCAACGGCCAGAGCTGCGCCAATCCAGAGCCAGGTGCCAGGTGCTTCCTCCTGGTCTCCCATGTGGGTGCAGGGGCCCAAGGACTTGGGCCATCCTCCACTGCCCTCCCAGGCCACAGCAGAGCTGGATTGGAAGAGGAGCAGCTGGGACTAGAACCGGCGCCCATATGGGATGCCAGCGCCACAGGCAGAGGATTAACTTACTGTGCCACGGCGCTGGCTCCTCTCCTTCTCTCTTTGTGTAACTCTTTCAAAGTAAATAAATAAATCTTAAACAAGAATGGTAGGGGTGGGAGTTAGCCAAGATGGTATGCTTTCAATAAGTACTAAGTGTAGTCAGTGTCAAATGTAGCTAAGGGGTAAAAATAGGTGAAGAAATGTTCGTTGTCTTTAAAATTAAGAAAATTACTGGGGAGAGAGCAGGTTCCTTGCAAAGAGTGTGGGATTCGGTAGCAAAGGCAGATTGCAGACTGTTGGGAATTAAAGAGAGGTGAAGAATTAGAGACAGACTTACTGTTTGGCAGTGAAAGTGGTGGATGGAGAAGGGAATGATTTTGGTAGCCAAAAGAGGATATCATATTTAGCTTTTGACATGTGCTGGGTGGGGTATGTGTGTGCATTTTTTAGGTTCTAGCTCCCTTGGAAAACTATCAACTTTCTTTGAATTTAGTGTAGCACTCTAAACAAAATAACTACTCAGTAACAATTGTTCATCCTGATTTTAATTAACACTTGTTGGTCAACAAGGTTCTTTGTTGATATCATTTCCAAATTCCCTGAATATTAATTCTACATAAGAGCCTCATTTTATTTAAGCTTAAATGCAATGTGACTTAATGGAAAGGGAATACACCTTGTAGTTCATCACAACTATAATTCAGATCCAGACTCTGGCATTTTAGCTATGTGATCTTGATTAATTAATTAATTAAATTAATTACCATGTTGTCCTCTTTTCCCTCTTCCATGAAATGAGAATATAACACCTCCTTTACTGTTAGGTTGTTGTAGGATTTGATATGAAAACAAAATTTTTTTTGTGTATAAATGTCAAGTGTGTTGGCATAAATTAAGTACTTAGTAAATACTTTCTAGGAAAGCGGAGAGTTCACGTTATGCATAACAACACAAGTTTTGTAATTAGACTTAAAGTAGTGTGTGTGGTGTAATAAAGCTTTAAATAAGAGCAAGCATACTCAGTTGAAATTTGAGTGAAAAATTAGGTTTTGAATAAAAAATGTTTTTTTTCTTGCCACCCTCCCTGCCCCCATCCAGGTCCTGAGGGAGTCTAACAAATTAGCAGAAATGGAAGAACCACCCTTGCTTCCAGGAGAAAATATTAAAGACATGGGTCTGTAATGGTATTTGTTCCCTTTTTCTTTCTGACTGTGCAGCTAGTTGGTACTTTCAGTGTGCAGAAAGTAAATAAACGCTAGAGACAGCACCCATTCCTTGTCGCCTTGCCTGCATGCTGGTGTTCTGTAAGTGCAGGCCTGGCCCTCTTGGTGCTGTTCCTGTTCAGACTACTGGGAGACAGGCACATTGCGTTATACTCCGCCTCTTCCTTACTTTGTTTTAATTTCTTTGTAAGTGACCTTATTTTTTTTTTTTAACTTTTTGTGTGAAAGAAAATACAAAACATTGAATTATCACATTATGCAAGTAACTTTTCCTTAAAGAAATTCTTGTTTGCTTCTTTTATGATCTTCTTCTGTGCATAAACTTAGGTCAAATTTTGGATGATAATAATTCATCTTTGTTACAAAACAAGCCTTTACATGTAGGTGCCTTTCTCCATGCAGCCTGAATGTGGACTAGAAATTGAAAATGAACATGTAAACTGTGGTTTTGTTCTCATGCTTTTGCTTTGTTTCATCTGTGTGATAATGTACCAAATATTCAGATTGTGGGTTTTCAATTAGAAATGCGCAACTGATAAGCTGTCCAAATATTTCAATATCTAATATCTGAAATACATCTGGCCTTAAGCATTTCCTAAAATACTCAGCCTGTAAATGGTTTCTTAGCCAAAGTAAATACTGTCTTGTTTACTTCCTCTTATTTTCAATCATTTTGACAAAAGGACTTAATACTCATAAATGGTTAATTTTCCCTAAATATCATAAAAATAAGCAAGCTAAAGGAAAGAACCTGTTTCCTAAGTGGATTGTTATTACCTCCTAAGTTTTCTTTTTCTTGACTCGTGATTAAAAAACTCCCTCAATCTTTCTCCCCCACTAAGCCTTACACAAAACTAAGCTCTTGATCTGATAAACTGCTCATTGAGTTAGATATTATCAGCACTGGATAATATAATATAGATATAATATAGATGTTATGTATCTATAATAATAGAATAATAAATTACCATTATTGAGTGCTTACTCTCTCATATATTCCTCCTCAGTCATATTCTGAGAAAGAATAACTCCATTTTTGTGGAAGACACGAAGGCATGGGAGATTCCCTAGCTATTCAAGTTACAGCGAGCATTGTGACAGTTTCTTCTTTCCTATTCTGAATCTAGTGTCCATGCTGCTTCCCCCGTGGTATTTGGCATTACAAAATGTTTGCAAATTACCGTTCATATCTATTGTTGGTTCTTCTTTCTTTAATATCAGTACTCCCTAAGATTTCATCCTTGACTCATTTCTCTTTTCCCCATATAGTCTTTTTGATCATATGTAAATTAGTAAGTTTACCTACTGTGTATGGTTAATTACTCCAAAATTTGTATTTCCAATTTGAACCTCTGTTTTAATGCATGTAAACAAATGCTTCTGTCTTAGGTACATGATTTTGGGTACCCCATAGGACCTTATGACTAACATTTCCAAAACTAAAATCATTACCATTAGCCCTCAACTCACTTTTTATTGCATTTTCTTTTTCAGCTAACATCAATGCCATTTGTCCATTCGCTCAGGTCAGAAATCTTGCTATCAACCAGATTACCCACCCCCCACTTTTTTTTTTCCTGAGCTAATCTTAACTTCCAGCCACTTAACAGATTTGGAGAGTCAATCACTAAAATTTTCTTGAATTTATTTTCTTCTTTCCATTTTCATGAGCCGTTGATATAATATCTATGCATATTGAATTTCAGGTACCTATGGGAAACTTCTAGTGCAAATATCTAATAAGCAGAAACAGGAACTTAGAAGAGAGCTATCGGCTTGATGTCTATATTTGGTAATCATTAGCACAGAGATCTTAGTTGGAAATGGGAGGAGGAAAATAAGAGAATAAATAGAGTGAGCAGAGGGTGAAGAACATAGCCATCATAAACACTAATACTTTACAATGTGTGGAATAAAAACAATGAGGGAGGGAAATTGAATGGAGAGAGGGTGGTACAAGATAAATTGGAGAGAGCCAGACCAGGCTCCTGCTTTGTTTTGGATATGTACTGTACTTTCTCACCCTGTACCTTTGGTTAGTGCTATCTTTTACATTGAGTACTTTCTCACCATCTCTGTCCACCTGGAGGATACCTGCCATGAGGAATGACTCCTATAGCTGAATGGGCTATACCTTCTTCATATTGTGTAGCGTGTTTTATTGTGTTTTTTTTTTTATTATTATTAGACTGCATGCTCTCATGTACTACATTTATTTGGATATATGTATTATCCTCCTCATGGATGCATATTCTCAGGATACTTTTGGTATACCT
Organism: Sylvilagus floridanus; assembly: GCA_949820135.1. Taxonomy (NCBI): domain Eukaryota; kingdom Metazoa; phylum Chordata; class Mammalia; order Lagomorpha; family Leporidae; genus Sylvilagus; species Sylvilagus floridanus. The sequence continues at coordinate 42,713,558 of OX463224.1, forward strand.
CATAGAAACAATGGATTCTTCCTCTGGGATCTCAGTGTAAATTTGAGATTAGTAAATCGAAATTGTTTTTCTGCCATGATTGTGAATCTTAGAACACTAAATGTAATTTTAAACATTTTAATTTATAATCATCTATATCGACTTGATTATTGTACAAAAAATTAATGGAAAAAGTCTAAGTTTTCATGTAAAAAAAAGGCCTTAAATTTCTAGTTGGATTAATACAAATTTCTAGTTTATAGGTTTTTTTCAAAAGTTAAAGCAATGTTAGCAATAGCAGTAGCATGCCTTAGGGCAGTAATAGTCTCAGAGTATTGTGGCTTGGTCACATCAGGAGTGGAGGTATCCCCACACTACAGGAATTCAGTCTTGAACAAAGGAGGCAAGTGTGAAACACACTGTGCTTAGTTGGTGGCTGAGCTTTGTGAAAAGAGAAGAAGCATGATGTGCTGGAGAGAGCTTTAAGTTTTAGAGCAACTGAGTACAAAGCTCAATCATAGCAGTTAGTGATTCTGAAACATCAGGCAATTTATTCCACATTTCTGAGCCCTGATAGTCTCATGTAAAACTATTTTTAAGGTCAAGAATGTTAAATGGGTGCTCAGGTGAAAAGTGCTCTATAAACGCTACAAAGAGGGAGGTCATCAGTGCTGGTTGTGATTGTCCTTTGCTCTCAGACTGACTGAGCTTGAGGGAACAATACAGGGACAGAACAAAGCAAAGACTAACGATGGTAGTGGTAGCATAGACTAACCCATATGTTCCAGTAGTACTCTCAGTCTTAGAAACATTCTCGTGATTGTAGAATAGAGGGGAAAGTGTAACCAAAAACACTGAACTAAAAGGGGCATGTCCTATGCGGGTGACAGAATAATAAGACTGATATTTCTGACTTGAGTAAGATAACTCTCTCTGGAAGGAATCCAGAAAAGTTTTAGTAACATTGAGTAAAGCTTTCCTACTTGAGGAAAAAATTCATAAAGGCAAAAAAAAAAAAAAAGTACAAGGCAAGTTAGTGTATCATTGTAAAATGACTTTTTTTATATTAAAAGGTCCCCTCTCAATGAAACATGCATTGGAAATAGTGATTTAAACAATGTAGTTCCTAAGGGAACTATTTTGAAGATTAAAAGTGATTGATAAAAGATCAGTCTCATTTCAGATTCCATACAAAGCAGTCAGTCCTTCAAAATGATGAATAGGAAGCCAAGTCAAGTTGCTGTACCTTATTAAACATATTTCGTGGCCCTGAGATTTCCCAGAGCCACTTGAAAGGTTCTCAGAAAGTTTTTATTCCACAAAATTGTGCATAATTTTGTAAATATTTTAGGATTAAAAACCTTGTATTGAGCATTGGGGATTCTCCTTTTAAGGTAATATTTTTAATCTAGTTTTGCGAGTTATGCCTACTTCATACATGTTTTAAAAATGTATCATTTATTATCTAGTAAAACATTGATTATTTCTCTACAAAGTTGGACATTACTGGCTTGGTCAGGAACATAAGATCCTCATAATTTTTCTAAAAAAATGATATTCATACACATTTCACCTACAATATATTCACCAGATATATAATCAAATCAGGAATTTCTGGTATTTCATGAAGGGACTTCAAAGAATTCATGGGCAGTGGCATTAAAAGTCTATTTTGGTGTGAAAGAAATTTTGAAATCCATGAATACAATGATTGTGTTCTGTGTTTACAAAGTAGTATTGACCAGCTGGACTATGGCCAGAGGAAGAGCAGGAAATAGGTCAGGAAGTTTAGAAATCATGATGAAAATGAACAGGGGCTGCCTTGAAGTGTTTACTGTTGTTACTACCATTATTAGTGCACCTCTTTGTCCAACAGGCATGGTAGCCGTCTTTGTTCTTTCTGTTTCTGCTCATGGAGAGAGATACCATTCCAGTTTTAGTCCTATCTAGTTATTCTACATTCCTTCCCCAGATTAGTACAAGATTGGAAGCTTGGACTCGATTTCTGAGATCACTTGGAATCATTGATTCTCTGATTTTTGAGTGTGAATTAGACTAGCAGAAAAAGTTTATGTGAAGATTATAATAGCACAGAGTATATAGTAAACTGTGGACATTTTTGCCTTTTCAGCCAAAGATGTAACCTATATATGTCCATTCACTGGTGCTGTACGAGGAACTCTGACTGTCACAAATTATAGATTATATTTCAAAAGCATGGAACGGGTAAGATTTGCACATTAGATTGTTGTATGTGTAGTGTATGTATGTTGTTTGCAGCCAACTTTGTTCACTTTTGATTGTTTCTAATTAAAAGATTTCTGATTAAGATCTTCATCAGCCCCAGTTATACAGTACTGATTGCTTAGTTTTGTCTTTTCTTTTCTTCTTTTAGGATCCCCCATTTGTTTTAGATGCTTCTCTTGGTGTGATAAATAGAGTAGAAAAAATTGGTGGTGCTTCTAGTCGAGGTGAAAATTCTTATGGACTAGAAACTGTGTGCAAGGTAAATATTATTATGTATGTGATTTTATTTGACTTGGAAATCTGTCTAATAAATAGTCTCTCCCTCCCTCCCTCCCTTCCTTTTTTTTCTTCTGTGCAGTAGTCCATGGTGTACATACCCCACAATTTCTTTATCCAGTCTTCAGTTGATGGACATTTGGGTTAATTCCATATCTTAGCTATTGTGAATTAAGCTGCAATAAACATAGGGGTACAGATAACTTTCATATGCTGATTTCATTTCCCTTATGTAAATCCCCAGGAGTGGAATGGCTGGGTCATATGTGGTAGGTCAGTATTCAGATTTCTGAAGTATCACCATACTGTCTTCCACAGTGAGTACACCAGTTTACATTCCCACCAACAGTGGATTAAGTTATCTTTTCTCCCACATCCTCACCAGTATTTGTTGCTTGTTGATTTCTCTATGAAAGCCATTTTAATGGGGGTGAGGTGAAACCTCACTGTGGCAATTATTCTTATTCCCCATTGTTTTCCAAGTGCTGCTAAGATACCATTGAACCAGAACATGAATATTTACATTAATAGAATGCTGCTTGAGGACCAACAATAAAAGGGAGTTCCTTAGACCTGACTGTGGGGCCTAGATGGTGTCGCTGAAGACTATTCAGAGTTTTTTTTACCAGATGGTAGAAGTGGGATAGGAATGGAAGGAATGGAAGGATAGGAATGTAGGAAGACCTTTAGGCACATTGGTTTACTCGTCTAGCAGTGGGGGATTAGGAAGAGACTGTCCAGAGGAAAGAATAGTAAGTAGGACGATAACACCAGACATGACTGAAGTATAAGAACAACGGATCGGATTTTTATAGGGAAGTTCATGACAAAAGTGGGCTTACACAGCATGTTTATCTCTAATCTCTGAGGCCTACTGCAGTTGCTGCCTCCTGCATTTGCCTGATGAGATTATAAGCATTTGTACATTTTCTACTATCTGAAAATTGCCTTGCATCAGAATGCTTTGTGTTCCTTTTTTCTCCCAATAAATCATTATAATTTCCCTGCTTCTAGGAGCTGTTTTTGATTTTTCTTTTTCTTTTGTCATCCCACATTTACAAATTCTAACATTTTACAAGATAGTTTCAAGTATCCTTTTTTATTCATTTGATAAAAAAGTCAGTATTCGATGATTAACTTGGATCTTAAATCTTTTCTAGGATATTAGGAATTTACGATTTGCTCATAAACCTGAGGGGCGAACAAGAAGATCAATATTTGAGAATCTAATGAAATATGCATTTCCTGTCTCTAATAACCTGGTAAACTGTTTCTTCTCTGTGAAAAAAAATCTGTGGTGTAATTATTGGTGTAAAGAAACTTGTCTATGCAGAGTCTGTACATTTATGTTTATCCTTGTATAGCTTACATTTAATCTAATTTCTTGGACCAGTTTCTTTAGGTATGAAGTGAGGATGCTGGACTAGCTGATCTCTAAGGTCCATTCCAGAGCTATCATTCTATAACTACCTGATCTTTCTATCCAAGTTGTTTCCATGATGAAAAAGCTAGATGAAGTCTTCAACAGGATTTGAAATCCCTTTTTAAATTGAGAGCTGGCAGTTAAGGCTGCAGTTTTGGAGGGAGATTCCTGCTAGGTGCCTGCTACAGTTAGGATCCCTCATTTGTTATTTCACTTCCACAGTATCCCTGTTGTGGTTAATATTAATTATCCTTATTTTAGAGTTGAAGCTAGGACCAGGTAAGCAATTAGTCAAGGACCCAACTAGTACAGGGTAGAATTTAGAATTAACATGGTTCTTTTGACTGTAGTTTCATTTTTTTATCTCTGCCTATTTTGGAAGCAGAGATACACACACCTACAGGCACACATGCCTGTGAGATTGGTTTGGACCAGAGCCTGGAGCTGGGAATGCAATCTTTGTCTTCCACATGTGAGACAGAGACCCAACTGTACTGGAACCATTACTGCTGTCTGCCAGGGCCTGCATTAGCAGTAAGGTGGATTCAGGAGCCAGAGCCAGGAATCTGACCCAGGCACTATGATGTGGGATGCAGCTGTCTTAACCCTCTAGGCAAATGCCCTTGCCCCATTTTTTTCCTTATTATTGTTTCTGCCTCAATGTCTATAAAGTGGTTAAAAAAAAAAGATTTATTTATTTATTTGAAAGACAGAGGGAGGGGGGAGACAGAAAGAAATCGCCCATCTGCTGGTTCACTCTCCAAATGGCTACAACAGCCAGAGCTGGACCTGTCTGAAGCTGCAAACCAGGAGCTTCTTCCAGGTCTCCCATGTGGGTACAGGCGCCCAAGGACTTGAGCCATCTTCCACTTCTTTCTCAGGCACATTAGTAGGGAGCTGGATTGGAAGTAGAGCAGCAGGGACTCAAACAGGCACCCCTATGGGATGCTGGCATTGCAGGCGGTGGCATTACCCATTATGCCACAGTAAATTATTTTTGGTGCACAAATTACATGCCAAAAATAAAAATCTTTTTCAAATTTTTTAGAAAAGGTAGCAAAAACTTCATAGCTGCTTAACTGCTGCTGCCTGTGATGTCAGACTCGTTAATTAAGATGCAATTTTTAAAATATAACTTTTTAATATGTGGAATTAAGTTTACATAAGCTACCAAAGCTGCTGGTAAGTTAACATTTGATCAATTTGTTTGGTGGGTCCCTGTGAGTTTCTATATTTTTTAATAATATATTTAATAATATTTCAAAATTATAAAACAAAAATGAAACAGTACAAAAAAAGGATGCCAATACAAAATATTCTTGCAGATAAGTAAATAAAATCTTTGGGGGGACTGGTGTTGGAGTTCCAGCTTAAGTCCCAACTACTATGCTTTCAATCTAGCTTTCTAGTAATGTGACTGGGAAGGAAGCAGAAGTGTCCAGGTATTGAGATCCCTGCCACTCACGTGAGAGAGCAGGATGGGGATCCTGGATTCTACTTGACCCAGATCTGGTTATTGTGGCCTTTGGAGAGTGAACCAGCGAATGGAAGGTCGATTTCCCTCCTTCCCTTCCTCCCTCCTCATTCTGTCTTTGAAATCACTCAGTCAGTCAATCACTCTTAAGAAAAAGAAAAGTGCTTTGGGTATGATAAGGATATATTTCTGACTTATTAACTTCTTAAATGTCTTTCTTACCTATTAACTCTGCTTACTTTGTTGTAGCCTCTTTTTGCTTTTGAATACAAAGAAATGTTCCCTGAAAATGGATGGAAACTGTATGACCCACTTTTAGAATATAGAAGGCAGGTATGTCCTTTTTTTTTTTTCTTCCAGTTTCAGTTTTCTATATTCTTTTCATTACAAACAAAACTTATGGGTACATATGAACTTTTTAGGATTTGTTTCTGTGTTTTAACTGAAATGTAATCCTGAGTGTTTGGCTACCTTTCCTTTTGTTTTCTTTCCAGAATATGCAGGTGATCTTTTGTGAATCTTGATTAAAAGTTTATATTACTTTATTTTAAAATGTTTAATAATTTTATAGCTAAAAATAAGATGCTTACATTTTCATATTCGTATATGCCATTCAGCATTATTCACTCACTTTTCTTTATTTTATAATTTAATTTTGAAAAAAAATTCGTAGTACTTCTGTTGCCCATAGCTTAGCGCCACATAGAATTATGAAAGACTGTCATCTTTACAGAGGACACACATCCTGTTATAGCGTTGTAAGGATAGCATGGGTTTACTTTGATCCGTAACTGTATTAGGAATCATCCGTCTACATTTTGTATGAATTATTCATTTTATATATAAAACAAAACTCCTATTGGTACCTTTATCAAGTGTTTTCTAGCCTACCTTGATTCAGTTTATTTAACAAATACTTACTAATGCTTGTTACCCTTTTATTTTTTCTACTGAGACATTTGCTTTCTAATTCTTCCTCAGTATTACTTGCTTTGGGAGAGATCTCTTTCCTATTTTTTTGACATTTTTCATGTTCCGTGAGGGTAGGAACTATTATCTGTTTTCTTATTGCTTTATCTTTGGGCTATAGCTCAGGGCCTGGCATATAGAAGACAATAAATATCTGGTAATTAGTGAATGCATGAATGATGCTTATGAGAGTGTTCTCATAGTGCATGCCTGTAAATACTCATCAACTAACAGGTCTCGTCAATGTATTGGCTTTATTTACTAAACCACATAAAATACAAATATATGTCAAGCTTTTTCTTGCTCATTTTAAAAGTATTTGGTCTTTTTTTTTTAAGATTTATTTATATGAAAGAGTTACAGAGAGGCAGAGTGAGAGAGAGGGAAGAAGGGAGGGAGAGAAGGAGAGTAAGAGAGAAAGAGAAGGAGGAAGGGGGAGAGAGAAAGAGAGAGAGGTCTTCCATCGCTGGTTCACTCCTCAAATGGCCACAGTGGCAGGAGTTGGGCTGATCTGAAGCCAGGAGCTAGGAGTAGCTTCTGGGTCTCACATGCGGGTGCAGGGGCCAAAGGACTTGGGCCATCTTCCACTGCTTTCCCAGGCCATAGCAGAGAGCAAGATTGGAAAGTGGAGCAGCTGGTACTTGAACTGGCTCCCATAAAGGATACCAGCACTGCAGGCAGCAGCTTTGCCCAGTGTGCCTCAGTGCTGGCCCAAGTATTTGGTCTTGATAATAATACTGTGAGGGGGCCGGCGCTGTGGCTCACTTGGTTAATTCTCCGCCTGCGGTGCTGGCATCCCATATGGTCGCTGGGTTCTAGTCCTCGTTGCTTCTCTTCCAGTCCAACTCTCTGATGTGGCCTGGGAAGGCAGTGGAGGATGGCCCAAGTGCTTGGGCCCCTGCACCTGCATGGGAGACCAGGAGGAAGCACCTGGCTCCTGGCTTTGGATCGGCACAGCATCGGCCATAGCAGCCATTTGGGAAGTGAACTAAGGGAAGGAAGACCTTTCCCTCTGTCTCCCTCTCTCACTGTCTATAACTACCTGTCCAAAAAAAAAAAAAAAAAGTACTGTGAGGCAAGTTCTAGTAATGTCTGCACAACATATGCAGTGACCTGAGTCTCAGGAGCACTGAATTGTATGTAACTACTAAATGTGGGATCTAAGAAATCTGGCCCTAGACCCATGCTTTACATCATTCCGCTGTAGATTTTTTTCTAATATCAAACTTGTTTTAAACAGTAATTGTTTCTGCTGCTGATAGTCTATAATTTCTTACAGACAAAATTGTCTATAGTACCTTATAATAAAGATTTCAGGTGTTACTGAAAAATAGGTATATTCATATTAATCAGGTAACTGAGAGAATACAATTTAAAAATTCTCTGTAGTTGTAACTAAGAAGGCCACTGTAAGACTAAGGGTAACCTCCAGAAATCATGCTTACATTTCATGTGTTTCTATCCTGTGGGGATAGTTTGGAATGTGTCTTATTGATAGTAATGTTGATAATCCATTGATTTTTGGGGGTCTAAGGAAGCAAGGAGGATAGAAACAAAAGGCTAGGTTCTTCTGGGTTAGGGTATCTGATAATTAAGGTTAGATCCCAAAATGTTGGGATTTTTAGGGTAAGAATAATAAAATCTAGATTTGTGTTTCTTGGATTCTCTGGTAAACTCAAGGAGAGTGTACATATGCATGAATTTACAGGCATACCTGAGATATTACAGGTTCTGCTCCAGAACCCTGAGTCACATTTTTTGTCTCTCAGTGCATATAAAAATTCTATATACTATAGTCTATAAAGTGTATAGTTGCATTAAGTTTAAAAACTTATAAACACCATAATTGAAAAATAGTTTATTGCTAAGTCACCAGAGACTTCATCAAGTCATAACCTTTTGCTGGTGAGCTTTGCCTCAGTGTTGATGCCTGCTGACTGATTAGGGCAGCAGTTGTTGAAGGTTTGGGTGGCTCTAGCAACTTCTTTTCTTTTACAGATTTATTTATTTATTTGAAAGAGCAGCATTGGGTGGGGAGGGTCGTGGTAGAGGGAGAGAGAGATGTTTTCCATCTGTTAGTTCGCTACACAAATGGCCTCAATGGTCAGAGCTGGGCTGTTCTGAAGCCAGGATCCCTCAGCTGCTTCCTGGTCTCCCACATGGATGCAAGGGCCCAAGTACTTGGGCTATCCTCCACTACTTTCTAAGGTACATTAACAGGGAGCTGGAACAGAAGTGGAGCGTCCAGGACTTGAACTGGCACCTATATTGGATGCCGGCATCATGGCGTAGATTTACCTGCTATACTACAATGCTGGCCCCAGCAAATTCTTAAAATAAGATAACAATTATGTTGGCCATATCAAGTGACTATTCCTTTTGTGAAAGAGTTCTCTGCAGCATCATTTTACTCACATAAAACTTCCCTAAAGGCTTCCATAGCCTCGGCAACTCATGACTAGAGCCTAGGGAGATTACTGATGCCATAAACAAGAGTGTCAAATTGTTAAATCAACATCAAGAGTCACTGTGTACTTACGTCTCATGAGGGATCTGTCCTTAATGTGTTATCCAATGTGAAGTAATGCTATAACTAGTACTGAAACAGTATTTTAACACTTTGTGTTTCTGTGTGGGTGCAAACTGATGAAATCTTTACTTAGTATATACTGAATCGATCTTCTGTATATAAAGATGATTGAAAATGATTAAAAAATCTTGGTGTTAAATTGGAAATTGCATAGATAATTAATTCTTTAAAAAAAATCATGTAGGATCTCTGTCCTTAATGTGCTGTACATTGTGAATTAATACTATAACTAGTACTCCAACAGTATTTTCACTTTGTGTCTCTATGTGAGGGCAAACTGTTGAAATCTTTACGTAATATGTACCAAACTGATCTTCTGTGTATAAAGAGAATTGAAAATGAATCTTGATGTGAATGCAAGGGGAGAGGGAGTGGGAAAGGGGAGGGTAGCGGGTGGGAGGGAAGTTTTGGGGGGGAGCCATTGTAATCCATAAGCTGTACTTTGGAAATTTATATTCTTTAAATAAAAGCTTTATAAAAAAAAAACTTTCAAAATTGAAGTCAGTCCTCCTAAACCCTGCTGCTGCTGTATCAACTAACTTTATGTAACATTTTAAAGCCTTCATTTCAACATTCTTTACAGCATCTTCATCAGGAATAGATTCCATCCCAAGAAACCATTTCTTTGCTCATTAGTAAAAAATAGCTCCTCATCTGTTCTAGTTTTATTGTGAAATTGCAGCAATTCCTTCACATCATGAGACTCCCCTGCTGTTTCTACCACTTCTTCAGTTGCTTCCTCACCTGATCTTGAGCCCTTCAAGTCATCCATGAGGGTTGGAGTCCACTGCTCCCAAACTCCTGTTAATATTGATGTTTTTATCTTCTATGAATTGTGAATTTCTTAATGGCATCTCTAAATGACACATCCTTTCCTTGAGGTTTTCAGTTTTCTTTGCCTAGATGCATCAGAGCAATCATTATTTGTGGCAACTTGAGCCATAGGAAGTTAATTTCATATATAAAAAGACTTGAAGATCAAAAAAACTCTTTTATGGGCTGGCATTTTGGTGCATCAGGTTAAGCCACTATCTGTGATGCTGGGATCCCAAGAGTGCTGGTTCAAGTCCTGGCTGCTCCATTTCCTTTCCAGCTCTCTTGCCAATTAATGTGTGGTAAAGCTGTGGAAGATGGCCCAAGTGCTTGGGCTCCTGCACCCAGGTGGGAGATCCTGATGGAGTTTCAGGATTCTGGCTTTGGCCTGGCCCAGCCCTGGCTTTTGTGGCCATCTGGGGAGTGAACCAGCAGATGGAAGATCTGTAATTCTCTCTCTCTCTCTCTCTTACTGTTTTTCTCTCTCTACCTCTCCCGAACTCTTTCAAATAAATAAATAAATCTTAAAACAAAACAAAACAAAAACTGGATGCACAGGCTGCATCACTGTGGATATTTTTAGCAGGCATGAGAACAACATTAATCTCATTGTACATCTCCATCAGAGCTCTTAGGTGACCAGGTACACTGCATTGTCAATGAGCAGTAATATTTTGAAAGGAATATTTTTGTTGCTGTTGTTGTTGTTCTTCAGAGCAGTGGCTGTCAACAGTGAGCTCAAAATATGTAGTAAACCATGTTATAAACACATGTGCTCTCTTCTAAGCTTTTTGTTGTTTTATTAGAGCACAGGAGTTGAATTAGTATGATTCCTAAGGGCCCTAGGATTTTTGGAATGGTAATTGAGCATTATCACCTTGAAGTCAGCAAGTGTATTAGCCCCTGCCAAGGGAGTCAGCCTGTCCTTTGAAGCCAGCCTGTCCTTTCTCCCTCGCTAGCCAGTCACTTGGTGGCAATCATCTTGCAATATGAAGTTATTTTGTTTCCCTTGAAAAATCTGTGTTTTAGTGTCACCATCTTCATAAATTATCTTAGCTAGGTCTTCCAGATAACTTACTGCAACCTCTACATTAGCACTTGCTGCTTCACCTTGCACTTTTGTGTTATGGAGATGCCTTTGTTCCTTAAATATCATGAACCAGCCTCTGCTAGCTTCAGACTTTTTCTACAGCTTCCTCACCTCTCTCAGTCTAGAACTAAGAAGAGTTAGACTTTGGCTTAACCTTTAAGTCCCAAGTTTTCAATACTGCAAATATTTCAATAACATACTTTATTTCAAAATTATCATAAGTGGTATATTTATTGCTCAATCTAAATTCTTATAGATATCCTATTTTTAGGACAATGGGCCATAATGCGTTAAAAGCAGTGTTTTGGTTAGCTTGATCTTCTGTCTTGCCACTAAAACTTTCCATATTAGAAGTAAGGTTGTTGTGGCTGGTGTGGTACAGCAGGTAAAGCCGCTCTAGTATGGGCACTGGTTCCTGTCCTGGCTGCTCCACTTCTGATCCAGTTCCCTGCTAATAGCCTGGGAAAAGTAGTGGAGGATGATCCAAATGCTTGGGCTCCTGCCACCCACATGGGTGCTTTTCTAATATGTTTTAGATAAGTAACATTCTATTAGCACTATAATACAGGATTGAAACTTCACTGTATTGATGTAAATGATAACTACATGTATAGCATTCTTGTGGGTACTTGGTGCTTGTCTTCTGAAATGTCTTTGTTTAGGTGAGTGGCAGGATTGTCAGTTTTCCAATCAAACTGAATGAAACTGTGTTTTCTTTTAAATTAGGAGACATTGTAGTCTTACTCTTTGCTTCTTTCTCTCTGGATATGCTTAGCCCAGACTTTCACTCTCCTAATATTTAACAAATTAACATAATATTCGGTACCAAAGTGAACACAGATCCTGCATTAGAATATTTAACCCAAAAGCCTAGTCAGCATTGATAGACAGTATCTGTTCCAACACTTTAAGAGATGGATAGTGGACATAAGAGACTGAATAAGTTGGCCTTTTAATATTTTAGGTAGCTAATAGTGAGTATTGTGTTTTATTTCACATGTAGGGAATTCCAAATGAAAGCTGGAGAGTAACAAAAGTAAATGAACGATATGAACTTTGTGATACGTACCCTGCTCTCTTGGTTGTGCCAGCAAATATTCCTGATGAAGAATTAAAGAGAGTGGCATCTTTCAGGTCAAGGGGCCGGATCCCAGTAAGTATAAAGCATTGATGAGATGTTGGCAAAGTGTTTTTTTCACTCCATTCAGTGCTGAGGTTAGTGAATGGGAGAATGGATGCAGGAAAAAAATAGCTTCAGCAGCAGGTCTTTTAGAGAGATATTGGCAATTGAGTTATTTAGTAAAATTAAAACTGGTTAAAAATCTTTATACATTTAAACATAAAACAGAATTGCATGGCTCTTAACTGGAAAATAAATTTTCCCTCTGCTTTATTCACTATATCTTATATAGTTATACATAGTTTTAGGCATGATGGTAAATACAAATTATTGATCAATAACTAGATCCTAAAAGATCAACTCAAATATTTGAAGTACAAAATTCTCAGATTCTGATGCATTTGGAGTTGGGTGGTTGTAGTGATACAGTAGTAAAACTTTTTTTTTTTTGACAGGCAGAGTGGACAGTGAGAGAAAGAGACAAAGGTCTTCCTTTTGCCGTTAGTTCACCCTCCAATGGCCGCTGCACTGCGGCTGGTGCACCGCGCTGATCCGAAGCCAGGAGCCAGGTGCTTCTCCTGGTCCCCCATGGGGTGCAGGGCCCAAGCACTTGGGCCATCCTCCACTGCACTCCTGGGCCACAGCAGAGAGCTGGCCTGGAAGAGGGGCAACTGGGACAGAATCCGGTGCCCCGACCGGGACTAGAACCTGGTGTGCCGGTGCCGCAAGGCGGAGGAGGATTAGCCTGTTGAGCCACGGCGCTGGCAGTTATAAAACTTTAAAAGTAGGAGATACTTATGCTTGTAGTTTTTCTAGAGACCACACTTCCCAATAATCAGTGGCTTTCATAATTTATTGTCTGACTAAAGAATTATGCCATGTTTTCTGTTTGCCAAAGTTGGCTTTAAGAAAGGTGATTTTTTTTTTTTTTTCTAGCAACCTCAGATTTTCTTTCCTGGCCAGGCTTTGAATCTAGTTAGGAAGAAGAGCTTTCTGTAGTCCTGTTTTGGGTATTTTATCATTTTTCCTTCATGAAGGTTTTATCATGGATTCATCCGGAAAGTCAAGCCACAATCACTCGATGTAGTCAGCCCATGGTAGGAGTGAGTGGGAAGAGAAGCAAAGAAGATGAAAAATACCTTCAAGCCATCATGGATTCCAATGCTCAGTCTCACAAAATCTTTATATTTGATGCCCGGCCAAGTGTTAATGCTGTTGCCAATAAGGTGAGGTTGTCTTCCTGTAATTCCGATTGTAATTGTAGTTTCATGAGTCAGCTGAATTTGCCAGGGGCCACAATGTAGCAGAAGAGCTCAGGCTATGTAGTGGTAAAGATGCAGAGTCTGTCCACGGCCATATCACTCTGAACGTGCCCGACCTCGTCTGATCTTGGAAGATGTAGGTTCTAATCCTGGCCCTTCTCCATGGTGTGATTTTTAGTTGTTTAATCTTTTTACCAATGAGCACATTGAGATCTTAAAGTGAGAATAATAGCAATAGCAAAAGTTTTTTAGAAGCAAAAAGCATCTAATCAAATCTAGTGCATAATTCTGTGCTTACTTCCATAATAAATAGAGGTTCAGTAATTCTTCATTTTTTCTCTCCTCCAAATCTGACAGCTGAGCTCTGACTGAAGTTTCTGTACAGTAATGTAAGAATAATGAAGCCGTGTTCTGAGTAACCACTGGAGCCGTCTTCTGACTGCCCTCTACCCAGACATACTATTCTGACCCTGAAGAACTTGCAGTTAGCTGTAGAATAAACATTAACATTGTGGAAACAGAAATTCTGGCTCAGTTGACAAAGTCTACCATAGAGGAAGGAAGGAGAGAGAGGAGAGGTACTGCTTAGCTTTAAGAAATTATTTTTTTCACTCACAAGAATTGATGAGTATATAGAAAAGTTAGTTAATGCAGATAAGCAAAATAAGAGGATGTTTGAAAAAAACCCAAACCCTGTGACTAAAGAGATAAACACCAAACCTTAGTTACACCTCCAGACCTAAGTGTCCAAAGGGGCTTTGAAACTTTTAAAAATGCACATGGAAAATGTGCATTATCTTTTAATTTCAATTTTTCATCAACTTCTTGAAGCCCCTACATAAGCTACATATACATAAATTTGAAACAAAACAAGGTAAATATAAATCGCTTGCTTTAAATTGACACTGTATATTTTTTTCTTCCTTTAAAAAAAATTGAGAGAGAGACAGAGATAGACAGCTCCCATCTACTGGTTCATTCCTCAGAGGCACTGCAGCAGCTGGGACGAGAGCCAGGAGGTGGAAACAGTCCACATCTCCCACTTATGTGGCAGGAACACAATTACCAGAGCCATCACCACTAGCTCCCAGGGTCTCCGTTGGTGGGATGATGAAGTCAGGAGCCAGAGCCAGGGATTCCAGTGGGAAACTAGGCAGCTTACCTGTTCATACACTTTGTATTTCAGTGTCACTCAACATTTATGTGTTAATATCATTTTAATGGCATAACTAATGATACCACCTATAGTTGGATATTTAGGTTACTTCTGTTATTTTCCTATCATAAATAATGTTTGCCTGATTATCATTTTAATTAAACTGTGGAGGATGTACTTACTTAATTTCATCTCATTTAGCTGCTTGAGGGCATCAGGAGTTCCAGGCATTCTCCATTAAACTGTAAATATTCCATCATAAAGGACAAAGGAAAGGCCTGGCATCCCAAACTGTTATCCCTTAATCTTTAGTAATAGGGCATAAAGATAAAAGGACTGGCATATATTCTTATATATATATATTCATATATAAGGACTGGCATATATTCTTCTTATCTTTAGTCAGAAGGAGTCTTTTCAGGTTATATCCTGAATTGTTTTGAGATAACCATAGTAATCTTTGCTGTCTGGTATGACAGGATATATCAGAGTCATCAGGAAATCTGTATTTTCTGCCTCAGACTAGATAACCATTACTCTTAAGTTTTTAATGGTAATAAATGATATTTCAGACCATAATCTAGGTGCTCAGGATACTCATTTCCTACTGGCTTGGTTTTGCTTCTAGTGGAGTTAGGATAATATATATATATATTTTAAGTACTCCGTGAGTTGTTCATGATACTGTCAATATAAAGTCAGTACTAAATAATTTTTACATAACTTCTTCAGTATTATATCTATATCATTTATGTCAACAGCAAGAATCATAGTTTTTAAGGACATAAGAGATGATGAAATTCTCATGTCCCATAGTTACCCATTTCCTTTATCACACACCAGCCTCAGAAGAACATTAATACTGCCATCACAGTGTGATTACTGAAAGGTTAATTTCTTTGTGCATTCACTCTCCTGATTTGTCTCCATTTTTGTATTATACCTACATTGCCAGATCATATAGCAATTAGGTATTCTCCCATTTACCCGTATATTCTCCTTTCTTCTCTTCCTTCTATAAGTAGCTATATATTTTGTACTCATGACCAGTGCAGCCATTTGTTACATAAATGTTCTTTAGTCACTTTTTTTAAATTTAGAGAGAAAATTCTCCTATCTACAAGCTCACTCCCCGGATGCTCATAACAGTTGGGGTTGGGCTAGGCTAGACCCTGGGACTAGGAGTCAGAACATCAATCTGGGTTCTCCACTTGGGTGGCAAAGACTCAGGTACTTGAGCCATCATCTGCTGCCTCAAAGCATGCTCATGATCAGGAAGGTGGGATTGGGGGTGGAGCTGGGACTCGAATCCAAGCATGCTGATACGGGGTAGAGGCATTCCGAATGGCATCTTAACTGCTATGTGAAAAGATCACCCTTCCATTCCTTTTTTTTTCCAATGGAAGTTGTCCCCTAGTAAATATTTCAGCAATGGCTCATGATAACAGTTTCTGAATATTTGCATGCTGACAGCAGAATATACGCTGTATCTTTGAAAGTCAGTTTTGCTAGATACAAAGTCCTTACCTCATATTTGCTTTTGAGAATCTTAAACGCATTATTCATTTTGGCATTGTTCCAAAAGTGTGGTAAATGACATATCCTTTTTTTCCTGTCCATTTTTTTCTCCTGGCTGTCCAAAGGATTTCATTTTTCAGTCCAGTTATTTTGCTAGAATTTATCTTCATGTAGGTGTACCAGATCGTTTTGGTGGTTTTTTTTTGCAGGTGTGCTATTTCAGTTTGTAATTTTCAAGTTTTTAAATAACTTTCATGAACATCTTTAGTTACAGTTCTTAGTATTTGTTATACTTCCATGCTTTGGCTTTCATCTTTAGGGATTCATGTTATTCATGCTGGCTCTTCTTTACCTGTTACTCTCTTGTTCTTTTTTATGCCCTTGTAGTATCTTTAATACTTTTTCTCACTATCTATTTTAAAAAAATTTTTATATTAATTTTGCTCTTGTAGTTCTGCTAATTTGGTCTTCATTTCTGAAGTGGTTATTTTCATTTTATTTATAATTCACAAATTCTATCACTTCATTAATAAGTTTTTCTGATTCTGCATTCATGTTTGTCTTTAGCTTGCTTGAAGTTAGAAGCTTTCAGTTTTGCCACTTATTCCCTTTTTAGGATGACTTGTATGGGATTCGACATTGCTCCTCTTCTCTTACTCATTTTAGGTGAAATTAGTTTTAGGATTCATGATTTAGTTATAAGGCATGAAATAAAGGTGTTAGGCATACTCAAAAGTAGAAGACCAAACTTCCCTGGGATTCCTTTTGTTTTCATGTAGCATTTTAAAATGTGAGAGCTTATTTTGTGCTATTTCCGGACTCTCCCATGCTACACCCATACCCACAGCTGTATGTACCTTAACTGTAATCCCCCATGTCCTGCCACATTTGTTTATCTGCACCTTCTTTTCCATGATCTCGGTGTCTCTGTCCTGTTCTGCTCAATATTGAGTATGCTCATAGCAGATGGGACCCAGACTCCTAGTTGATCAGCAAGGAGACTCTGTAAACGTTTAGGCTATGTTAGCTCCTTTCTAAGTTCTGCTGGCCCTTTATACTTATCTACTCTTTGAATGGACAGAGAAGCTCCCAGTTTCAGCAGCACACCTTAGATTGATCTGTTGCGCTTTCTTATGATTCATAACGAAGTCAACACAATATAAAGCAGAACAAAATGTGAAAATTACAAAATGCTTACTTTTTTTTTTTTATTTGACAGGTAGAGTCATAGACAGTGAGAGGGAGAGACAGAGAGAAAGGTCTTCCTTCTGTTGGTTCACTCCCCAAATGGCCACAACAGCCTGTGCTGCACTGATCTGAATCCAGGAGCCAGGAGCTTCTTCCTGGTCTCCCATGCGGGTGCAGGGCCCAAGCACTTGGGCCATCCTCCATTGCCCTCCAGGGCCACAGCAGAGAGCTGGACTGGAAGAGGAGCACCCAGGACTAGAACCCGGCATCCATATGGGATGCCAGTGCTGCAGGCATTTGTCACTAGTTATGAGTTATTGGTATTATTGTTCTCAAAGGTATGCATCATATGACCACTTAATTTTATATAACCCCTGTGACTGCTCCAGGATTTTACCAATTTGTTTTTGTTAGACCTTTAAGAAATGTGATTTTAAACATGAGTTAGGTAGAAGATGGAATATTTCATTCATGAAATATAAAAATGTTCAGAAAAATTAGCTTCTCTTCTCCAGCCATAAGTCATTGCTTATTTTAAATATTTTCTCATTCTGTTCTGCAGCTGAAAATTTAGATCTTTGAGGGTAGTGATGATAGCACTCTTTACTTTTATGTTACTTAAAAACAATTGTATATGTTTAAAATAGAAGTCATTGTGACTTTGAAGAATTTTTTTAGTAAATGTTAAGATTAAAATGAGGTGAATAGGCTGCGAGTTGAAGAAACATGGGTGAACCAGACATCGTGGTCCCTACACATGGCAGAGTTTGGTGCTTTTAGTGAGTTGAAGGGGAAGTCTTAGAAATTATTGGCTAGGATTCAAAACATGGGCAAGGAAAATTAGTATTTTAAAGTACTTAAATGCCTTCATTTAGCTTTTATAATGGCTGTAAAAGGTCAGAGTATATTCCTGTTTATAAAGAGCATATGATAGAGTGTTGTAGTAAATTGCCCTGCCATCCACATGTTCCAAGTTTCCCTATTCACCAGTAATATGTCATTTTTCATGCTATTACGTTTTTTATGACACTTTTTCATGAATGTCCACATACAGTGGAAATGTTCATTTATGATTTTCAATAACATTGGACTCTTTTCAGGCCAAGGGTGGAGGTTATGAAAGTGAAGACGCCTATCAAAGTGCAGAACTAGTTTTTCTGGATATCCACAATATTCACGTGATGAGAGAGTCATTACGAAAACTTAAGGAGATTGTGTACCCAAACATTGAGG
The DNA here is from genome assembly GCA_949820135.1 of Sylvilagus floridanus. Taxonomy (NCBI): domain Eukaryota; kingdom Metazoa; phylum Chordata; class Mammalia; order Lagomorpha; family Leporidae; genus Sylvilagus; species Sylvilagus floridanus. The sequence continues at coordinate 42,731,896 of OX463224.1, forward strand.
AAACTCACTGGTTGTCTAACTTAGAATCCACTCACTGGCTAGAACATATTAAGGTGGGTATATGGTTCTCTAATCCCTGTCTATAGTGGCTCTTTTCTTAGAACTGAAGTCAATAAATATGAATATATCTTTCTAAACAGTGAAAAGTTGATAAATATTTTGATAATCCAAACCACACCTAAATTTTGATATTTGAATTAGTTTCCTTATATTGTGATTGGATCTGCTGTACTTCTTTCTTTTCCCTCTCTTTCCCATCCTGTGCCCATCCTTCACATTCCCCAGTTTGTATTTCTTCAATTGAGTCTTCTCAGCTTTCAACCATTTCCTTTTTTTCTGAACTTCTCACTTTACCTTTTCTTTCCATTTAATCAGGTACTATATTGTTCCTCATTTATTTATTTATTTTTTGTATGTCACTCAACATATATTACGAACTCATGAAGAGCAGGATTGGATAAATTTTTTTTGTCCCCTCAGGAGGTAGGGCACCAGTATCTCTGTTAGGTTCCTAATAAATACATGTAGCATGATTTGTGAACTTTAAACTACTCTGGTCAGGGAAGTTTTATACATACACACACACACATACAAAAGATATGGTCATATATTCACATGTGTTCTAAAACCTTAGCAAAATTCAATTTGTGGCATATTATATATAACCATATATATGTTAATATTGTAAAATAATGGAAAGTAGTATTTTTTCATATTAAGAATGAGCAGACTTACATGGTAAAAATCTCTAAAATTCAGACAAAATTGAAGAGATGGCCAAACTGAACTAATGAGAATTATAACTATAAATTATTTTTACAATCTTTTTTAAATTTGGTGAAGTAAGCATTGTTTTGAATAAAGATGCATTATTTTTATTTAGATAGATGGTGGAATATTTGATGATTCTTAGATTTTTCTAAGAAAAATCTTACAATGCTTTGTTAGCAGACACAGTACCTTTCATTTAGGTATTTCATTATGCAAATAGTATACATTTATGAGATTTTCTAGTTTTGCAAATTTTTAAGATTAAAGAGAACTGATTTCATGTATTTATTTCATATATTTAGTGTTAAGCCCATAATGGTACCTCCTACCCTCTCCTTAACCCTCCCTCCTTCCTTTTTTTTTCAATTTTTACAATATAGGTTCAACTTAGGGTGACAGGTTAATTCTTCATTAAATAAAGAATTCAACAAGTAGAGAGTAGAAAGACCATTATTTCAACAGAGTGTAGACAAGGGCCCTAAATAATAAATCTCAAGATGACAATTTCAGTCATATACATTACATCTTTTTAGTACTCCATATAGTACCTACATTTCAAAGAAAACATGACATTTGTCTTTTTGGGATTGGTTTATTTGTTGTTATGGTTGAGTACTATTCCATCATGTATATGTATCCAGTCATCAGTTGATGGATATCTGAGTTGAATGTGTATCTTAGCTATTATGTGTTGAGTTGCTATAAACATGGGGCTACAGATAATCTTTCATATTCTGATTTCATTTCCTTTGGGTAAATTCCCAGTAGCTACAAAAAATGTAAATACCTTAGAATAAATTTAACCAAGGATATGAAAATCACAAAACATTAAGGAAGGAAATAGAAGACACAAGACCATACCTTACAAAAATTTTTTCTGGAAAGAGAAAGATGATGTTCTCCCCATCTTACTGAGGCAGTCTTCCGTAAGAAAAAGATACTAGCATATTTTGAAGAAACCAAGTGTTTATTTTAAAAACTCATTTTAATAAAATGCCTTTTCCAGCTTATTCTTGCAGGGGCCCTAAGGATTGCTGACAAGGTGGAGTCAGGGAAGACTTCTGTTGTAGTGCATTGCAGTGATGGTTGGGACCGCACAGCTCAGCTAACTTCCCTAGCCATGCTCATGTTGGATGGTTACTATCGAACCATACGAGGATTTGAAGTCCTTGTGGAGAAAGAATGGCTAAGTTTTGGACATCGATTTCAACTAGTAAGTAAAGAATCTTGATGTATATCATATGCATCTCAATGTCAGGCATGTGTAAATGATTTTTTTTATCCATAAGAGGTTCATCTAAAATTAATTACTTGTCCTGAAGGGTAAACTTCTCAGGAAAGTTTTTTTTTTTTTGTTCTGGATGCCATTTGGAGATCATAAAGTGACTGGAGCCAGGGCTAATTTCCGGCTAGTGGCCCAGTCTGTTCTGTGATCTCTATCAGAAAACATTACACATTATTCAGCTATCTCCATGAATGGATGTGTTCACCTCCAAGTGACTGTTCCACATCAGTATTACTGGTTATGGAATTACAAGATGACACTTGAGCTTCTCGTACAGACTTAGAAAGAGGATGGTTTAAATATTGTTTAATGTGGCTGTACAAAGTAGCATTGCAAACAGGTTTAGGATGGAAATAATGAAGTAAAAATAGAAATTTAACTGAATTGAGAATAAGATGCAGCTTTTTTTTAAGGTGCTAAAACTATAATGACTATTTGTATGGAGTGTGTTGCAGATAGTTTTATGGAAGTGACAAATTTTTGAGACTTCTGTTTGGTTCAGAGTGTGACTGAGATTCCATAATCAGCATAGTGAAGGCATTTATTGTTACTTGAATATCTCTGGTGGTATTCCTATCAAATGACTTAAACACCTCCAGAAATAAGCAGTACATGCCTTCCTGAGGCTATACAGTTTCAATAATTCTATCAGTACTAGCAGACACTAGTCTTGTTTATGTGATCTCTTTGACACTTAATCCTATCATTATGATCAATTATGAACTGAAACTGATCACTTTGACTAGTGCGATGGCATTGGTACATGCCACCTTGATGGGATTGAATTGGAATCCCCTGGCACATTTCTAACTCTACCATTAGGGGTAAGTCCAAATGCTTTGCTCATAATTTTCTACAGCTACAAGGTCATAGTCAGAACTAATGGCAATTCCTTAAATGGAGAAGTTGGGTTATGATGCCCCATACTACACTTTTGTCTTTGCTTTGTTATATATCAAACTTTGAGATTTTAAATGCCTAAATGGTTTTCAGTAGTGCTTCTTATAAGATTTGGAATCAAAAAAACATGGGAACAGTACCCTTCTGGGCCTTGGGCTTCTGATAGTGTTCCAAATTAGTTAGTTGCGATTGTAGAATTTAGAAAGAGGGGCAAAAGTAGAGATAGAGAGTGCCAGAGTCTAGAGGGGAATGTGTGATGCGTGTGGCTGGGAGGAAGGGAAGGTGTTGGAGAATCATGCAGAGAAGTGGATTATGGGAGGCCTCCAAGGTACTGAAAACTTGTTTTAAAGACTTTCTGGGGAGGGATAGGCATGGTGATATAGCGGGGTAAGCTACTAATTGGGATGCCCACATGTGGCACTTTGTGTATCAAAATGTTCAATTTCTGCTTGGTAGGATTGAATACTTTTTATTATTTCCTTTGCTATGCTCTTTAAAAAGATCTTCTGAAAAATTTAAAAACAGCGATTATTTTTATTAAAAAATACATTTCCATTAAAAATGGAAGATCTCACAAAGCTCACAGTTTTCACTCTGTTTGCTTCAGCGAGTTGGCCATGGAGACAAGAACCATGCAGATGCAGACAGATCTCCTGTTTTTCTTCAGTTTATCGACTGTGTCTGGCAAATGACAAGACAGGTAACTAATCTGGGATATCTATTCTTACATATATTCTTTCAGCTCAGTCAAGAGTTAGGTGCTTTGGTCACTGATTCTATAGCTCATGGAAAATGGAATTTCTTGTAAAGGTTCCAAGTGGTAAAGCTGTACTTTGTAATAAGATTGTGAACTAAGTTAAAGGTTATGACTTATTAACATTTCAGCATGTGGCACTAATAACCCAGGTGATTTCCTCCTTGTTTTGAACGAGGTGAACAAAGAAGAATTAAGCTAGGAAACTCAAACTAAATAAAATCCTATTTTACTTAAGGAAAAAATGTGTTTAGATGGAAATTATAGGAAGGGAAGTATGGACTAGATGGAGTTTTGTTTGTAGGCATTGAGAGAATTATGCTTTTTAAACCTTCTAACAACTTCTTTTGGAAGGATATCAGAAGACTGAAAGACAACTGAGTAACTGGGTAATCATTTCACTAAAGAGGCAAGGGGTCACTGTCAAGTAGGGCAATTGCTGGTTCTGCTTGGGTTTATAATTGTACTTTAGCTTCAATAACAAAATACTATTTATTTCACTAAAAGGTGAATAGTAATCCTCAGGTGATACTAACCAAATACATAATAGTTTGTTTCCTCCCATAAACATTTCAGTTTGGGTGGATTATTTTGAAACTTGCAGAGTTAAATGAAGCATTGTTGTAGATACAGCTCCAGTCTGATGAGGATGGTATTTAAATATATGTACTGAAAATGTGTAGTTTTTTTATTTTGGGAGGAAGGAACAATGCTACATACTTAGTATTTACTGTTTCTTGGTGTAGGCTTCAACTTTTCCTTTAGAATTTTCTTTCCTTTAAAATATTTCATTGAAAGACAAGAAAGAGTGACAAAGGGGGATTAAGAATACTTCTAATCACTGGTTCACTCTCCAAATGCCTGCAGTAGTCAAGAGTGGGCCAGGCTTTAGGGGTATGTGATTCTTCTCCCATACTGAGGACATCTAGTCATGTCCTTGACCTGGGTTAGATGGTGAGGTTTTGGTTGGAAAGATGCCATAGTAGTGGTTTCCAGAGGACTTTCTTCAAGGACATGCTGCTTGGAAAAGTTAAATAGGCTGCCTTGTAAATCTGATCATCTGCTTTGCATAATTATCTGTAATGTTTTTGGGAGCCACTGTTAATATCTTTTGTGTTCTTAATTACTAAAAATTTTACTGAAACTTTAAAGGAAAATCTTACATGAGGTTAATGATACAGCAAATCTGTGGTCAGCACATTAGATTCTGGCAGAAATCACCTAAGAAAAGTAAAAGTGACTGAACAGAAAGGCATGCAGATGCTATAAATGGCTAACAAACAGTTTTGAATTTTATTATAAATACTATTGGAAATACCTTCTCATGACAAATACGGACATCCTTGAAAAAACTTTAATTTTGTGTGTTTCTGGTATTCAATTTGCAGTTTCCTACCGCATTTGAATTCAATGAGTATTTTCTTATTACCATTTTGGACCACCTCTACAGCTGTTTATTTGGAACATTCCTCTGCAACAGTGAACAGCAGAGAGTAAAAGAGGTAAAATGTGAGCTGTAACCCTATCCATCCCCACATTCACTCTACATTTCGACTCGACACTCTTTTGAGTGACACGTTGGGTCATATTTTCTCTTACATGCTGTAATTTGATTACTTCCTTTCAAATATCTGACCTGAACTGTGTTGAAGTGCCTCTGTCACAGGGCTGGAAGTATTCACTACTGTCTGACTCGATGCATGGAGTGTTGTCTGCTAAAGAGAAGTAGAATAAGTGGTGATCTGTTACTTTATGCAGGATGGAAATCCTTGAAAGCAGGTGCAGAAAGTATGTTTAGCAGAAGCTATACACTTGAATGGGCAGCTCAAATCTGAAGATATAGTCTGCATTAAATGAGACATTTTATTTCTTACAAATGACTCAAGCTTAGCACTGAAATGACATGTAGAAAATTTTTTCAGTATCCCATTTCCCCAGAGATATCACTGTTAAGGAATCAGTATACTCTCACTTTTCTATAAAGTGTAAGCACTGCTTGCCACTATGCTTAAGTCCAGATATTGAGCTGCACTCTTAAATTTGTCACTAAATAACCCTGGGTGAGTAAATTTTTACTTCTATAAAATAAGGCTAATAGTATTTACTGTTGCAAAGACTAAATAAAGGAAAGCTTATTAAGTGCTTTCTAAATTTTAAGTTCCTTTAATGGCAGGTCTCAAAATTTTAAACTTTTTCAGTGTCTGACATGCAGTAACTGTTTCCATAGTATGAACTCTGAAAAAATAAGATACTTTCATCTTTTAACAGTCTTGTTTTAATTAAAAGTGGTATCTGTAAAGCTGTGCAAAGAAGCCTATACCTGTTAGTTATTCCTAATCTCCCAGCTATTGACAAAACATTAACCCTTTTTTGAAAATTTCCTAAAAATATGATCATTCACCATGTGATTTTAGTGTCTGGCTCCTTGCACTTACAGTGTTTCAAGGCTCACCCATATTACAGTCCATATCCTTTTAAAAATAATTATTTCATTGCATAGATTAGTTGATAGACTAGTGTTGCTTCCACTTCTGGGCTTTCATGAATGATGCTGCTTTCAACATCTGTGACAAAAGCTCTCATACCAGCATACATCTTAGGTTTGCTGGGTCATATGGTAACTGTTAACTCTCAAGAGTGGGCAGATGGTTTTCTACTACTGTGTTTTAATATAAGTGGGTTTATCAGTGAAACGTCCAAGTCTGTTCCCTCCAAAGAGATGAAGGACCACAAAATGTTAAAATTTCATCTATAATGTAAGTAGCTTGTGTGGTAGAAAATCCTTACCCGTTTTTGCTTTTTACAGAATCTTCCTAGAAGGACTGTGTCACTGTGGTCTTACATAAATAGCCAGCTGGAAGACTTCACTAATCCGCTCTACGGGAGCTATTCCAATCACGTCCTTTATCCAGTAGCCAGCATGCGCCACCTAGAGCTCTGGGTGGGATACTACATAAGGTGGAATCCACGGATGAAACCACAGGTATGCAAACACCCTATCCTATGCATGGGAACTTTCATCCATGCAGTTCAACTTCTTTAGATTTGAGCCTTTTTAAACCAACTGGAAAAATTATCTGTAGATATTTACAGCTTTCCTTTCTACCCATTAAATGTTGGAATTGTATTAGATAACCTGTAGGGGGTCTTATTTCAACAAGATGAAGCAGACAGGGTTAGGAAAATTGAATACCTAATAACATTTTAGTCCTTGTGAAATGTTTACAAACTGCTGAGACTAAAAGTAGGCAACTACAGGGAATTCTGAACATTGTCTCACAATCATTGTATTTGGTATAGTACCAGGTTCAAGAGCAACTTAGACAGTTGGGTATTGTCTGGGAATACTTGGGCACACTGGGAAAGCTACCAGCAATAGTCCTGGAATCTAATGTCTGCTGATGGATTGCAAAGGTGAGGGAGGGTGGTCCAGAATGATCTATAGGATTTGCTCAGGATTGACTCACTGAAATCATCTTGTTCTTTTAGGAACCTATTCACAACAGATATAAAGAACTTCTTGCTAAACGAGCAGAACTTCAGAAAAAAGTAGAGGAACTACAGAGAGAAATTTCCAACCGATCAACCTCATCATCAGAGAGAGCCAGCTCTCCTGCACAGTGTGTCACTCCTGTTCAAACTGTTGTGTGAAAGGACTGTTAAGTTGGGGGGGGGGGATCACTGCTACAAACTTACGACAGTGGCAGCTTTATGAGATTGTCTTCCATATTTAAGACCTATCTATGAGATAGTTTTGTTGCTTTTATTTATTTTAAATATCTTTAGGGTGAGTTTAGACCTGTAGCAGCACAGGTGGCTTACGTGCAATTACACAGGACACTAATATTAAAAATTAAGATTTCAATCCTGCAAATTTTAAAAGATTCTGTCTTAATAAAAGTCACTTTAGAAAATACCTCTTGATGGGTGAGAGCTCACTGTTCATATAGATTGGGCCTCAAAATCCTGATAGCCCTTTCTCTATCATAGGTTTATTCTTTTTGGTAGTAACTGAAACATTTTGATGATGGCCTTTCAACTGCCATTCACATTCTTTGTATAGTGCAAGGCAAACCTTCAGGATATTATGGATAGTTAGTTTAAAATTATTGCTTATACTGTTTGTATATTTACTTAAAAATGTACTAGAAAGCTATTGCAAAATGATGCCTTATGGATGTGTTTGGGGTTGGGGTGGGCAGAGGGATAAAGGAAAAAAGGTTCACACTCTTCAATTACCAGAAATAACACAGAATATATTTTAATTTTTTGTGTGTAAACAACAGAAGTGAAGTGGTAGGTTTCTGGACACTATTTAAAAAATGTAAAAGGATTGACTAAGGTAAGTACTGTGCTCAAATTTTACATGAAATATTTTAGTACTTTTTTATTTGCAAATAATGTAAATCCAATAAATGATTAATTTACCAAAGAACATATTGCCAGAATAAAGATGTATTACAATCTCAACAACAGTAAAGGAAATCTTGCTTTGCAGTTTGCCTGCTACAAGAGTTTCTGACTCCTTTTGACAGTTCTTTGCCTTAAGATATTACATATATTATGTCTTTGGCAGAAATGTTCAAGTTGAACCCATTTTGCCACTCATACTCACATAACAAAAACATGTATTTTCGAGAGGGCACGATGGCATACCTGGTTAGGCCACAACTCTTCCCATATTGCAGTGTGGGTCAAGTCCTGGCACTCATCCAGCTTCTGGCTAATATATCCTGGGAGGAAGCAGATGATAACTCAAGTACATGTAACCTTGCCACCCATGTGGGAGACCCTGGCTTCAGCCTGGCCTACTCCTGTTGTGGACATTTGGGGAGTGAACCTTGCCCTGCTCTTGTTAAATGAGGGAACAGTTTGTTAGTACATAATTATTATAATTATTACCAAAATGATTTGGTTGCTGTGTGAAATCTATTGTAAGGAAAATTTTGGTCACTTGATTATTGTGTTAAATATCCATCACAACATAAAAGAATGTAGATTTCAAGCTTTTTCTCATAGTACACTTACATCCACTTTAAATTCCACTCAAAAACTAGAGGAAAACTAAGTGCAAACCTATCATTTCACTGTTCAAAACCTTACCATGGTTTCTCTCACCTTATGCAGGGAATTGTCATGAACTGGAGCATTTAAGATGACTCATGGCTTTATGCATAGGAGGAGAGAAGGAACTCTAGAACTTTTGTATAAATAAAATATTGCACAACTTCATGTGTATCTCTGAACTGGTAGTGCAGACGTACCTTTCCCAGGGACGAAATTTAGAGATGAGTATCAAATTGAAGCTCCTTAATCCTCCTGAGACCTAATCTCTGCCTTCCCCTACCCCCTCACCTTTCTCACCAATAGTGCTCTGCTATTCACCAATACCCCATGTAAACTCCAGCTTCCTGACTCCCTTATGACTGATTCCTGGTCTCTAGATCAGGGATAGGGAATGTCCAACCTTATCATTTGCTCGGACTCCACCAAGGTAACTGCAGGTGGACTCACAATTCAATAGATCTAGCAGGCTAATTTTTAAGTTGGTAATTTTGTATGGTCTCTATCAACCAAATGGCCCCCAGCAGAAAAAAGGTTCCCTACCCATTCTAGATGTTAGGTTCCCAGAGGATGAAGTTATACCTGTCTGACTCCTAATTCCTCTGCAAATTCTACTGTCTGTGCCTCAACAGCGCAGTGTACAGGACTATCAGCACTGCAATGAATGTACTATACTGACAAACAATACAGATGTCTTCCACTAGCCTGTAAACATACTGTACTGTGGCATTTTTCACACAGAAGATAAATTTGAAATACACTGCAATAAAGCTCTGATACAACGTAAGTGGTCAGACTACAACATATTCATTTAAACTCTTAAATAAAATGGTAGCAGGTTTCTTGTTTTCAGTTCTCACCTCAAGAGCATCAAAAGTGGGGCTGGTGCTGTGGCGTAGTGGGCTATAAGCTTGCACCTGAGGCAACAGCATCCCATTTGGGCACCAGTTGTGTCCCAGCTGCTCCTCTTCAGATCCGGCTCTCTGCTTATGGCCTGGGAAGGCAGTGGCAGATGGTCCAAGTGTTTAAGGCCCCTGCACCCGCGTGGGAGACCTGGAAGAAGCTCCTGGCGCCTGGCTTCAGACTGGCTCAGCTCCAGTTGTTGTGGCCATTTGGGGAGTGAACCAGTGGATGGAAGACCTTTATGTCTCTCCCTCTCTGTGCAACTACTTTTCAAATAAAATCTTATAAAAATAAAAGCTAGAATGGTTATTTCAGTTTTAATTCTAGTTGAGAAATGAGGTATTTTGCACCATTCAATTACTTTTCTAATTAGAACTTTGAGCCATTACAATTCAAATGACTTTTAGACAATTTAATGACCTGAAATTCAAACAAGGAGATGACAAAAGCTTAACAGCTGAAAACAGGAGAAATCTTTACCAGGTCACCAGAGTAGTGATTCTCACCTTCGGACTCCTGTTGTGGATGTGGTGAAGCTGCAAACCTGCTCATCAGAAAATCATACACACAGGCAAAGTTTATGTGTAATTTCAGGAAATTCACAAATCCTGCCAAATCAGGATGCTAAGTTAACAGCTCTAACCCTAGAAAATAGAACAAGAGTATTACAGTGCCCAAGAAGTCACACAGCTCATGCTTGTCATCTTAAAACTTCATCTCAACAAACTGCAGCAAAAGCGTATAAGAATTTCTTTACTGTGGCTAATGTTTTCATTAGCATAGCACCCCACCATACAAGGATGAGATAATTCAATTTTGTTGGTGATAAACTTACATGTAAACATAAGAATGGCAAATAAATCGTGTATATTCTTACTGTTTCTCAGTCAACATGATGCTGTCCCAGTTAGAGATGCACTTTTCAAAGTTTACAATAAATGAAGCCTTTATTAACAGATTCACAGATCGTTAAGGAAAGTTTGTTTCCTTAGAAAAGCTGTCTCATTGACTTCAGTGGCAATCTTATAAAATGTTAAATCTGAAAATTACTTAAAATTATGACTTACATGAACATAATTGTGTGTACAGTTTATATTGCACTCTTTCTATGAAAAAAAGATATTCAAGAGGTTCTCTAAGTTACAAGGTTAAAAACCACAATACCTTGACTAAATAACATGATTACAAAGTTACTAAACACAGCATATGAGTATGTTTCACATCTCCTTTCTCTCTCCCATTCTCACTTTATTCTAAAATTTCATTCACAGTTTACATTATTAATAAGGCTTTTACTAATTTTTACAGGTAACTGACTACACTTTAAAAAATTTAAACAATTAAAAAGCAATACAAATGCATTTAATGTTGATCAATGTTTGATCACAATGGATCAAATGAAGTGCCAAAAGCAAACCAAAATAATTCTATTAAATATATAAATATTTAAATATAAGAATTGTCATCAAATAGTTAAAAGCATACTAATGGTTCTAGAGGAAAGAGGAAGTGGGCAATTTCTGTCAGAGAAAGATTAAAAAATGAAAATTTTTAAGCAAACACTGCCTTTGATACAGCCACTTGTTTTTAAAAAGTTCAACCCAATTTTATTTATATATAAAAACTAATTTTAAAAATCACACCCACAAGTAAAAAACTGGTAATGTGTTTACAAAGTACAATGTATCAGTACAGCAAAAGAAACAGTCTGTGTGGCTTCTCAAACTTTAAAATTCCATTGGCTTCCACGGAAATGATTAACATTTAGTGAGGCTGCAAAAAACACAAAGTCTATGTAACGAAGCATGAGCCTCTTAACACTTGCTATTAACTAATTTCAACATAAGATTGTATGTGACCTGGAAAATTAATTGTCAACATCTGATTGAGGAGGTACGTATTATCCGAATAAAATTTATGACCTGATAGTCAGTAATCCCAACACAAATCACCACTTTGTAATGAACTCTGTATGGTTTGCATGTCCTTCAATAACTGAAGATTTTTTCTGCTTTTTTCTCCAGGTCTCAATTTGGTATTATCCTTCTTATTTGTGTTCCCTGTGATTCCAGAACGGTTGCTACTGCTTCCTTCTTCTTCAAGGGTCTTCTTTGTGGCTCTTAATTCCTTCTTTTGCTTCTCTGTCTTCTGTTTCTCCAGCTACAAATAAAAATGCAAGGAAAAAAAAAGGAGAACATTTTCTTCTAACAATTAGGAAAACATTTTCTTACAGTCAGTACCTTTTTAGAAAATAACTCTCATAATGACCTGAAACACAACTAATATATTCTAGGTTTACTTTTTTAAAGATTCAAAAATCTGTAAACACCAGTCATTTAACATTCTACCCTCAAATACACAACAATATACACACAAGTAAACAGTTTTATGATACAGCCAGCATCAAAATTAAAATAGTGTTGTCAAATGCAGAATTGATTGAAAAGCAAGACAAGGTATGACTTGGGAGATGATTCATGGAAGTAGCAAAAAAAAAAAAAATCAGACATGGAAAAACATACAGGAAGAATTCTGACAGGAAGGTGAGGAGAAAGGCATGGTAGAAACTAAGTCTTGAGTCTGAGCAGGCAAATTCCAGATGAAGAAATACAGTGGTAATTACTATTAAAATTTTTACTCAATCCATTTACTAAAGAGTAACTAAGTAAGAAAATATTTTTACTTTAGCTCAACTGCTCCTAGCAGTTGGTGTTCCATTTGAGAAAATAAAACTAAGTCTAATGTACAAGAACAGGTCAGACCGTTACTCCCTACAGAAATATTCCTGTATTTCTTTCTTGAACATGAACTATGGAAAAACTACTTAAAAATCCAAGTTTCAGGGTTTGGCGTGGTGTAGGGGCTAAGGTTGCTGCCTGTGACAGTAGCATCCCACGTGGGCACTGGGTTGAATCCCCACTGCTCTGCTTTTTAAAAATTAATTTTTTAAGGAATACAAATGTTCTAAGTACAACTTAGGGAATATAGTGATTCTACCACTCCCACTCCTCCTCCCTTTCCCCTTCTCCATTAAGATTCATTTTCAATTAACTTTGTACATGGAAAAACTCTATGCAAAGATTTCAGCAATTTGCACAAATACATGCACACACACAAAAACTGAACTAGTTTTACAGTTAACTCTCATAATACAACTCATGGAGGACAGAAGTCCTGCATGGGGAGTTAGTGCACAGTGATTCCTTTTGTAAATTAACACTCAATATATGACATCAGTGACCACCTGAGGCTCTTGACATGAGCTGCCTACGCTATGGTAGGGAGTTAGTGCACAGTGATTCCTGCTGTAAATTAACACTCAATATATGACACCAGTGACCACCTGAGGCTCTTGACATGAGCTGCCTACGCTATGGAAGCCTTCTGAATCCAAAAACCCAGTCGGTATTTCCATCCAGCTCCCTGCTAATGCCCCTGGGAAAGCACTGGAAAATGGCCCAACTTGTTGGACCCCTGCACCCATATGGGAAACCTAGAAGCAGCTCCTGGCTCTGGCCTGACCCAGCCATGGTCATTGCAGCAATTTGGGGAGTATCTAGCTCTACCAAAGCTCTACAAGTGAGCTTAGTATGTCCTTGATCAAGTTACCTCACTGAGAATATATACCCTCTTCCCAGAAAATCTGACCCTGTCTTCCTCATCTACAAATGAGATAACACACCCAATTCACAAACTTCTCATTTAAAATGAAACAAGAGATACTCAAAGCACTCAACCTTATACCTATCATATGGCTATTCATGAATAAATGGCAGTTGTGTTTGTTCAGTTAGTGATAGTAATTCCTCTCCTTATTCTACAATATATCTAGCAGCAAATAGCCTTGATACTCCTCCTTCCAAAACACACCTCAAATCTCTCTATATTCATCAAATGTGTCTATCTTACAATGTTTTGGCCCAATGACAACCACCCCTGGTAAGCCTAACAGTCTAGCTGGTCTCTCAGCCTCGCAACCTTGACCCCAATCCATTACCCTCAGCAATAACAGTACTGTCATCTTGGCTGGAAAGCCTGGAGTGACTTCACTACTGCACTTGTAGTCACCAAATAAATGGCAGTTTAATGGGTAACTAATACAATTAAGAATTTTTTCACTTATGTACATTGCTGTCCTATGGAAATTCAGAGTTTCTATGAATTCCAAAGATTTAATGTGGATAAACTCAGAACCACTGAAATTCATCTCATTAATTCATGAAGACTTGAATATATTCAGTGCAAAGGTCTTTAAAAAGTTTTTGGAAAACCGAATTAAAAGATAATTCTTTTTGGTGAAGAATAATTTTGAAATTCATGCATAGTAATTTCAAAATATTCATTTTCCATGAAGCTTTTGAACATCCTATAGATGCACAGATTTATATTGTTTTCCGCACCAAAACAAATATTTTAATTGTTTTTCCAAGAAATCAAGTGGTCTTGTATTTAAAAAATGTATCTTAGATAAAATCGGTGACTAACACCAGTTAATACCAATTATTATATATATATATATATGTTTTAAATATTTATGTATACAGGGAGGCAGAACAGGAGTAGGAGCTATCTTCCATCTGCTGATTCACTGTCCAAATGGCTGCAAAGGCCAGAGTTGAGCAGATCCAAAGCCAGGAGCTGCTCTCTGAGCCCATTAGCAAGGAGCTGTATCTGAAGTGGAGCAGCCAGGACTCGAATCCCAGTTGGTGCCCATATGTGATGCTGCCATTGCAGGTGGTGGCTTTTACCTGCTACGCCACAGCACCGGCCCCTTTTACACCAGTTCTTAACCATGAACTCAGTAAATACCTTCCACAATCAAATACCTCATCATTTTTACTCTCAGCATTAAATATTTGAAAAAATGTGCTTTCCCCTCCTTCAATCATTAGAAACTTGAGCAAAGGAACACTGAGTTACCTGGGCTTGGTATTTTCGAACTTTGGTTATTTGGTTTGCTTTTGCCTCCATCCTTCCCACTAATGCTTCTAGTTCACACTCTAAGTTTTCTTTTAGCTCAACGGTTGGCGACTCCTGGATGAGTTTTGCAAGTTGCTGGTGATCACTGTATATAAAGCAAAAGTAGGATTTGGTTAAATTTCCTTTGTCTCACTGCTACGTCTATCCTATCTCAACACAGGTCACTGCTCTGAATTAAAAGTGTGAGGCAAGAGTTCTTAATTTCAAAGAGTTAACTACACATGTACTCTCAATTTCCCCTACAAAAGTATTTCTGTAGAAAGGAAAGTCTAGAATAGTAGAATAGTATCCTGTTTTTTTTTTTTTTTGACAGGCAGAGTGGACAGTGAGAGAGAGAGAGAAAGGTATTTCTGTTGGTTCACCCTCCAATGGCCGCTGTGGCTGGCGCACCATGCTATCTGAAGCCAGGAACCAGGTGCTGCTCCTGGTCTCCCATGCGTGTGCAGGGCCCAAGATTTTGGGCCATCCTCCATTGCCTTTCTGGGCCACAGCAGAGCTGGACTGGAAGAGGAGCAACCAGGCAGAATCTGGAGCCCCAACCAGGACTAGAACCCGGTGTGCTGGCGCCGAAGGCGGAGGATTAGCCTATTGAGCCACGGCAACGGTCCTTGTTCTTAAGCTGCATCATAAATTACAAGTTAGGTGAAATTAATTATTTTATGCATGGTCTTCAAAAGTTATTGTAAAATAAATGCATGTTATGAAAACTATACATGGCCCATAAAATTTTCCTGCACAAAATAAACTTACCTTTTAATTCAATTTTCCATGAACTTTTTTGTCTATCAAAAGGAAAAAACCTCAAGTACAAATCTTAATCTTCAAAACATTTACCAGTATCAGAAAAGGGAGACAAGGGACTTTTTTTTTTTTTTTTTTTTTAAGGGAAACGGTTTATTGGTGGGGGAAACTGGACAGACAGGAGGAAAGGAGTGAAGAAGGAAAAGCAAGGAGAGCATTAAAGAGAGAGAGAGATCAAGATAAAGAGCAAGCCACACGTTCAGGAACAGGTCTTGTTAAACCTTTGCCCTGGGGGCAGGGAAGTAGGAGCAGTGAACTCCTTTAGGGTGGGAGTAGAGCTGACATCAGTGGTTGAGCCATGTGGTCACCTGGCTTCCAGCAATGGCAGTGGGAGTAGCGGTAGTTAGAGCCTAGGATGGTGTCGGGTGTAGACTGTGCCATACATAAGACTGCACCATTTTACTAACATCTCCCAGTGTGTTTTTATAAAACAAAAACAAGAGTTGTATGGGATTACATTAGACCCAAAAGTCAGGATGGGTGGAGGGACGATTATCTGAGCTATTTCCTGCTGACATGGGGGGCGATCAGTTACTTTCTGCTGGCATCTACTGGCAAGGGGTGGTGAAAGGGACAGATTTTATCCCTAACAATTACATCTGTTAAAGTCCAGGAGGGAGGCTGGAACAAGGATTGTGCTCATGGGCATTTGTTGAGTAAACAGAGTAGGGATAATAGAAGAAGCTAAAAGAACAAAAAAGTTTCAGAACTAAAAGTAATTTAAGAATAAAAAACTCACAAGCTCATTTGCCCAAATTCATCCTGTAAAGTCTGTAAGACTTCTGACAACTCTTCATTAATGCTGGAGGAGGGAGGGGTTACTGACTTCTTACTTTTACTGCTTCTTGATGATACTTGTTTTGCCAAAGGAACACTGTTGACTACTCGATCATTGCACAGAACTTTACTGTGTTGCTTCATTAGATGCAGGACGTGCTGAACATTGGCGACCACGGCATGGCTAGGACTAGTTGACTGAAGAAAGAAAGATACTGTAATGAAGCTGTGTCTTCTATACCCGCTTTCTTTTTACTCCCTAACCTGAGCTAAAAATAAGTGCCCCCAAACCTGTGAAATAAATCTCCAAGTCTACAGTACATCACTTAACAGTCCAGTAGAGTCAACCTCTGAAATATCTCTACCTACTGTTATTCACTTGATTTATGCATTCACCTACATAGTACAGAATTAAAGAATCTGTTGTGTTCCTGCTCCCAGTCTAAGTGCACAGTGCTGTCAGTTATTGCCCTAAAATACTGTTTTGATATTATTTGAAGTCCGCTGATGTAAAATCCAAACTATAATGTCCCAAATTTTCACCCTGGGAATAAGGCCCTACATCACTGAGCTGCAATTTACACTCCTTGATCTCACATTTCAAACTCCAAATTTCTCTCCACTCTGCACAGATATTTGTAGACAACATTTACTTAGCGTAGTTTGTGTGGAAGTTTTGTATCATTCTTTAAAATCTAGTTCAAATGCATCATTTAAGTCTTTTTAAAAACTGCTGGATAAACAACTGGTTCATTCTCACATCACCTGTAACACTTGAAATCTTTTATAGCATTTATTGAAATATACTGTGATATTATCCATCTTACCTGTTACAGTGTACTTCCAAGTAGGAGAGACTACTATTGTACTCATGAGTAGTATGAAGTACTAAGTATATGTCACATTAACAAAAAGAGTAATCTGGTAGTCTCAAAAATTTTGTTTTGGCTTGAGGACAACCTCTACATGCTATTCCAGTTTAAAACAGAAGCTGCCTTACTTGGCTCCACAAGCACATTAGACAACCTGTTTAAAATGCAGATTCACAGGCAACACTCCAAATGACTCCACATGGGGTCATGGTTTGGAAATTTTTAAGTCTGCTAGTTGATTCTGACCAGTTAAATTCAAAAACCATCACACTAGGAGGAACAGATGTTCTTATTTTAGTTTCTATTTGCAAATTAAATACAGCAAAAAATGAAAATAATTATACACATTGTTAGGAAAATGGTGCAGTCTTATCTATGGCGCGATCTACACCCTGATTTACATCCTATGCCCCGGTTCCCGCTGCTGCCATTGCTGAAAGCCAGGTAGCCACATGGCCCAACAACCTGTGCCAAGCTCCACCCCCATCCTCATGGGATTTGTTGCTCCTGCTTCCCTGCCAGCCCTCCGGCAAAGCTTTAAAAGGGCCTGTTCCTGAACACGTGGCTCTCTTGGCTCCTCTCCACTTTCTTCTCTCCTTACTCTTTCTTGCCCACTCTCTCTAGCCTCCTCTTCTCTCTCACTTCCCTCTCTCCGCTTTCTCTCTTACTCTCCTTTTCCCTCTTTGCCCCTTCCCTCTGGTCTGCTGGGTTTTCCCCAATAAACCCTTTCCCTTACTCTGGTGTTCGGTGTGTTTTGTGATGGGCTAACACACATCAAAGTAGAAGTTATTTGAGGAGTTCAATGCTGACCCAACATCTCAGAATGAATTAATCAAAATTTTGCTTACAAATGAGTATTCACCATACTAAGTGCCTATATGTAAACTTTCCTTTTCCTATCATTTTTCTATTATTGTAATTTTATATCTGTTGAATTTAACAAAAAGCAACTGGGGGACAGGAGTTTGGCTTGGCAGTTAAAATACTTGTGTCCCATGTTGGAGTGCCTGGGTTCAATGCCCAGTTGCACTCAATCCCAGGTTCCTGCTAAAGCAAAGTGCTGATGCCTGAAGTGACTGGGTTCTTGCTACCTGGATTCAAAGCAGAGACTGGAAATAAGCTCCTGGCTCTGAACCCAACCAGAGCCCATTACAGACATCTGGGGAGTGAAGTAGCAATGGGAGCTTTTCTCTATTAAAATAACATTCAGAGGCAGGCATTTGGTGCAACTTGACATGTACATATCTCATATTGGCATGATTCCAGCTTCCTGCTAATGTACAGTCTGGCAGGCAGATGACTGCTCAGGCACTTGGGTCCCTGCCATCCATGTAGGCAACCTGGATTGAGTTCCTAGTTCCTGGCTTCAATCGAGCCCAGACTTCCCTGGCTGTTGCAATTATTTCTGGAGTGAATCAGTGGAACAAATTCTCTCTGTCCCTCACTGTCTCTCAAATTAAAAAACATTTTAAAATTTAAATTTGTATGTCTATTATATTTCCTAGTAATTCATTTTAATTACATTTTACAGATACACTGGTTTATAACAGTATGTAATGAAAAATGAAAATTGATCCTTCATGACACTTTGAGAAACATTCATCTAAGTGCCCATTAAGTTATTAGAATAAAAATACATTTTCATAAAAATACAAATTGTGGTGGAATGAGAAGGTGAAAAGGTCATGCCAAGATGGCCACCGAGGTGAGAAGGTCATGCCAAGATGGCCGCTGACAACAGAAACTGCCTGGCAACAGGCTGTGATTGGATGGCTTCAGAAACCATATGACAACAGAGCCTGACTAACAACAGTCAGTTGGTTAGGGCATAGACTGCCCCTTGACCAGATTGGCTGCCTTGGCTATATAAGCAGCTGTAGCAACTGAAATTAAGTCTGTGGGCTGCTCGCCTCTGGCCCACTTTCACCCGACACTCGGGGTCTGTGTGGTGACTCCACGCCTCTTGCCCCCACCACACTCCTCCTTGCAGAAGAAATCAACAGCAACAACAAATAACTTCAAAAGGAGAGCTCAGGTTGAAAATTCCTAGGTTTGATTTTGTTTTATTCAATCTCTTATAAATGACTTCATTGGGAATTACCAGTTAGGCAATCACATTTGGAGAAAACACACAAAATGGAAACCTGAGCTACGCTTTATGAATCAAGTCCGGGAGAACTTTATTTGATTAAAAAAATCTGTTTATAAAAACCAACTCCCCAAGTAGAGTACCTACAGAGAATTCAAAGGAGAGTCTTCAGGGAAAGGCCTACTCAAATGACTCTAGAATCACTGAGTGAAAGGGATGATGATGTACTCTTCCCCATGAAAATGCAATGTCAGGCTGAATTAGCTGACAGTTTAGTATAAGCCAGAGATTCCATTATGTGCTAGGAAGGCGCATTTACAATTCTATATCAGTTTAGGAAGGGAGTGATGAGGTGAAAAGAAATTCAAGAAAGGACCACATTTAATATGAACAGCTAAAGAAAAAGGAAATATTTATTTATAATCTAGAGGAAGAAATTAAGAAAAATAAGGTTCTGTTCCAAAATAATTTTCCTGTAGGGTTGATTTGTTCTGTGGGTTCCTAAGAGCAAAGATGATGAGTAGAATTTATAAAGTGAAAGGCTTCAACTTACTTGAAGGAAGAACTTTCAAATAAAGATGTCTAGAAATGTGATGATTTGAGGTATCAAGAGATCTCATCAGCAGAAATATTCAAAGGCAAAGTAAACGACCATCAGTGAATTTTATGAATGAAAACAATGAACAGGGAACTGTTCTAAGCGAGTCCCAAATTTAAGTGAACATCAGACTGGGACTGGAAAACAAAAGTAATTTTTAGACCCCACACCCAGGTAAGTCTGAATTAATAGAATTGTTGTAGGGCTTCATAATCTGATTTTTCAGAAAGCATGCTCAGTGATTTGGATTATAGTTAATTAGCTCTTTAAAAATACGAAGACTCTATGGTGAAAAAAGGAAAAAGAAGAAAGAGCTCATTAGGAGTACAAACTTAAAAAAAAAAAAAGGTCAAAAGATGGCTTATAATTTAACACAAGATTAAATTTTGGGGGGAAATGACATCAATGGCACCAATTATTGGTAAGTGATTTGCACCTAACACATCTACAAAGTACAAACAGAAAAGTGTGGAAACTGTTCATTCCTCAAGCTTTCCCCGAGGATTAAAATTAAAAACAAACAAAAACCATAAAAATCTTTAACAAAGCTAAAATTCAAAGAACATTCATTTCTCATACCACTGACAATTTAGTTAGGTATCCAAACAGCTAAACATGAAACAACCAGCAACACACACAGTTCACAAAAATACTATAAACAGTAGAAACTTCTAAGAAGTATGTGTTTCTTTTCTTAGCAATCATTCAGCACGAGCTGTTATCTGACAAAAATACTATCTCTACATTCTAAGGAAGAAAGGACTGATGTCCATGTGTGACACTTTAAGAGTATCAGTCCTAGGTATGATCAGGAGGGGAGGACATCTATCCACACAACTATCCATTTGTAAATATAAATCAACAGAGATGAAATTAAAAACCCAATGCTACAAATTTCCATTAAGCCCTATGGTATCCTCATCAAACCAGGGTTTTTGTGATTTTCTACTTACTCTCAACACGTACTCTGTCCCCCCATTTCCTCCCTGTTCCCCCAATTCCATACAATTTTCCCCCATCTCATTCTCATTGTTATATCTGCATGATCCACACTGGTATGGGAGAAAACAAACGTTTCCACCACTTATAGTTATACAGGCAAAAATCTGCATTTAATTAGAAGATGTATTAAGTTGTACAAAAAATATCAAGTTAAATGAACTCACCTTTCCAGCTACAAATGGCATATCACCCAAGCATAATCTATAGTGCGGCTGTGTACCAAAGCAGTTCCTAGAGCCTTTCTGAATGGAAAGAAAACAGGAATTTTATTTTATTTACAGGATGATAAAAACTGATACTCAATAAGTCAACTCACAGCTTACTACTGGTCTATTACTTCCATTACTGATACTGGCATTGTCTAGAGGGAGTTCCTAGTAGTTAATTAATACTTATCAATGTATATCCGAGCATAGGAAAGGTAAGGGGGTGGTAGGGAAATATTACCTGATAAAGCAGCAATTACATTCTAAATAAACAGTATACAACTAAAACATTTTTAAAAGCACAAGATTAATTAAAGTATCATTGGACACTAATGCTAGTATTTGTACCACTCTTCTGTAGTTACAAATGTTTTCATTTTATCATTTCAATATTAGGGGACAAACTCAGGAGTAGATACTACTATTCCCATCTTCCAAATGAAAAAAAAAAAATTGAGAGAAAGATTTACTCTGCTAGGGTTATAGTACTAGATGGTTTATGACTGTTTACACAAAACTAAAGCAAAGAATCAGCCGCTCTGCCTCACTGGTTTTGATTTCATACCTTTTCCGGAGGTTTTGACTTCTTTTTTTTAATTCTTCTAGCACTAGGAACATATGGAGTTGTCTTATCTTCCAAGATAAGTCTATTTGTTTCTAGACCAGTTTGCAACTAGAAAAACATGATTGCCTCAAGTTAATGCTGTTGAAATAAAAACTATGATTCAAATTTGAGATGTGTCATTAAAATCCTGTAAAAACCAGTAAGAATAACCTTCTGAAAACAGTATATAATGCCAAACGGATGCTTTACTATTCTTTAATAATCTTGCTTTTTAAAAACTGGCATCCCCTACGGTGCTAGGTTCAAATCTTTCAATGAAGAGTGTAAAATTTCTTCCTCTTGAGAATGCATATAATTACGATGCAAAAATCAGAAATTTATGCCCAAAAGTACTGAATTATTTCAGCATGTTCTCAGCCTCTTTTTTCTGGAAGTTTACTAACTACATTAAAATTAATACACAATTTTTAATTGTACAAATTCCACATTTTCAAAGGATTTCAAAAAAAAAAAAAACTTTTTCATAAGTCAACTTTCAATCTCCCATAAAAAAAATCCTCAAAATTATCTGCAGCATACTGTGAAGAATTCAGGTTGTTGGACTACTCTCTAAACTTTTTGATTTTTCCAGGTTGGGAAATTTTTAAAAAGATTTATTTATTTGAAAATCAGAGTTACACAGAGAGAGGAGAGGTAGAGAGAAAGAGAGGTCTTCCATCTGATGGTTCACTCCCCAGAAGGCTGCAATGGCCGGAGCTGCGCCTGTCCAAAGCCAGGAGCTTCTTTCGGGTCTCCCACATGGGTGCAAGGGCCCAAGGACTTGAGCCATCTTCTACTGCTTTCCTAGGCCATAGCAGAGAACTGGATTGGAAGAGGAGTAGCGGGGACTTTAGAACCCGCGCTCATATGGGATGCCGGCACTTCAGGCCAGGGCGTTAACCAGCTGTGCCACAGCGCCAGCCCTGGGAAAAATTTTTTTAAAGAAGTATTCCAAGAGAAACTGTGATGGAGTTCAAACAAACGCTCAGAGCCAATGGTTTAAGTTTAGACTGTTACCAATTCTTCCCATAATGACTGCACTGACAAAGGGATACATCTCTCTAGCTTCCAGAGTGTCTATATACTCTCACACATCCAACAATGCTAATTGATTCAGAGTAAACTGACGAGATCCAAATAATAGGTCTGGAAGACTTATGATGCCAGTGAGTATAAAGAGCACACAAGAAAACAACTGCTCTTCCAACTTAATTATTTCTTCACAACAGTTGTCTTATATTTGTATTTCAGAGTGCTAAATTTTACAGTGCTTTCACGGTCTTTTATCTCTTTTGATTTCCTCATGCTAAGATGATGTGACATGAAGATCACATTATTAGTGAGCAGTAAAATCCAGGCTGTGATTGGTTAACTTGCCCAAGACTGTAACTACAATTAGCTAGACTTGGCATTACATATCTCCAGCCACTGTTGATCGACCAATAACATCCACCATCAGAACTTAACACCTTTACTGATAATGTAACACCAGCAATATGGGTTTTGCTTCTATTTCTTGTCAGCTAAATGAAAGATGAATAATAAATGAATTTGAAAAATTCACAATATAATACCCTGTTAAATTTTGTATTTTACATATAGAAGAATTTCAGAAAGTTCATTGAAAATGGAATTAAAAATTAAATTTCATATGCTGAAAACATTTTTGTAACCCAAGCATACATAGAACGGGTCTTCAGAAAACTGCATAGAAAAAAACTATGCATGGATTAAAAAAAATTTTGGTGCCACAACAAACTTTATGTTTTAATTCCATTTTCCATGAACTTTACAAACATTTCTATGCTCTTGTACATATATAAAGCACAACCTGCAAGCTTGCATATTCCAAGTGAGGAAATGGCAAGATAAACTGGCCTACCATAATGTAAACAAGCCAAAAATGACCTAATGGTGGTCAGAAACAAAAAAGACTACATAACTCAAAAAGCAAGCTGATAGGAAAAAATATATACATTTATACATTCATAAGGTAAATACTTAGAACAGTGTGTCAGGTTTAACAGAATATATTACGTCAATGAATTCACAGAAGTACTTGAAGAAACAGATAATATGAGATGATAAAATGTTTATATTCTTGCAATTACACATATGATGTGAACCCAGGACACTGAAAGTATCTAGCCAAAGAGTGAACTGCAATGCTCCACTGATAATTATTTTGTAATCGGGAACCCCTTCTTGCATGAATGAGAAAATATATATATGTAAATGTTATAAAATTTAAAGACCCTAGAAAGGCAAAGGAGTATTTGGGAGTTATTTGAACAAATAAATGCACAAGGCCTGGTTGGGAACGTTTTTTCTGCCAAGGACCATTAGGACATTTACGTCACTTGCAGGTCATATAAAATTATCAATTTAAAAATTAACAGCCTGCGATATAGATTTGGTGAATTTCACGACCTCCCTATGATTGCCTTCACAAGGCCAGAACAAATGATTGTCTGCAGTCCTTATATGGCCCCCTGGCCACAGGGCAGAGACTTGTTAAAATCAGTTAAAAACAAACAAAAAAACCCACAAAAATTGTATTCTTTTGAGTTTGTAGGTCATTACTTAACCTCTGTTCTGGTTTTTGGAGGCCATCAGAGAAAAGAAGCCCCTATATGCAGGTTATTTTATGAAGGCTTTCGAATATCAGTTAGTGACCCATGGTAAGAAGTTTTACATGATTACTATGCATAGAGTCTCTGTTTTTCAGTCTATTAGTTTATTTCTTTTAAAAAATTAATTTATTTGAAAGGCATAAATACAGAGAAAGAAAAAGAGATCTTCCATTGCTGGTTCATTCCCCAAATGGCTGCCATGGCCAGGGCAGAAGCCAGGAGCCACTTCTAGGTCTCCCACGTAGGCAGCAGGGGCCCAAGACATGGGGCCCAAGACCTTGGGCCATCCCCCACTCCTTCCCCAGGCCACAGCAGAGAGTTGAACTGGAAGTGGGGAAGCTGGGACTTGAACTGGAGCCCATATCGTATGTGGGCACTGCACGCGGAGGCTTAACCTTCTAAGACACAGAACTGCTTCCTCCAGCCCCAGGCTTTTAGTTTCCAAAATGCTGATGCAAACTGTTCAAATTTTATTCTTGTCTGTAAACATGTAATTTCCAAAATTAAATTTATATTTGAGAATGTATATATTGGAGTATTCTAAAATACAAGTAGTCCAAGATGCCCAACTGTAAGTGCTTGTTATAATGGAGAAGTGGTAAATATACCCACTCAAATTTCAACTTACCTCAGCTGCTTGGGCTTGCATACGTTTTCTTTCCTGTTCTTCTTCATGGAGTTTCGCTTCCAACTCTTGCATTTTTTTCTAGTGTTCAAAAAAGGGATAACAGTCAAAGTCTTAGGCATGTTTTTGTAAAATTTTAATACAGTAACAGCAACCTTATAAATCTGGGTAAAATTTAAGTTTTTTTAGTTCACTCTAGTAATGGCACCATGCTTAACAACATCCATAACACTTTCCTGGGTGATTAGTATTACTCATTTGTAAAGGCACAAGAACAGGATTATGGGTAAAGTCTACATCATCAAAGAATATGTTTACATATAAAGGTAGATAGGTTACATGGAGGTTTAATCTGGAACTTTACTCCACAGAATTGAAAACCTCCTCCAAGTGAAACAAACTAAAATTAGTTCTGAGAACAACATAAACCAAGTGCCAAGTGATACAAACCTTAATGATATTCTAAATGTGAACCTTCTCATCAAATTTGTTCTTTTCAAAAACTCCTACTCATATCTTTGTAATAAGGTCATGTTTACTGCTATTTTCGGTGACATAAAATAATATTAAAATCATTATTAAGCATAAATGAGTAAACTATTATTCACTCACTTCTGCAAGGGCCTGCATTGTAGTAAGTTTGTTATACTCCTGTTCAAGAAGATCCAATTTCTCCAGTTGGCTCTGAACATGTGTTTGATCATGTTGTCGTTCTCTTTCTAGGGAAACCTGGAAATAATATTGAATACAAGTATAAAAATCTGACAATCAAAATAGCGAAAAACAAGTAACAGTGTATTTTAGAATATACTGTATGCTATCTGTCCGGCCTTATATAGAACTTAAATACAGAGAGAAATTCTAGAAAATCGATACTAAAATGAAACCATGGAGGCATTACTAAATGATTTAAGTGGATTACTGGTCTTATCATATAGCATTTTATATAAGGTATGGTTTTACATGGCAAGTTATCTTTATGCCGTGGGATGGCAGACACTTACTGGACATACAGGCTGTTCACACACACATTTTCTATTTGTCTGGTCCTCTTAAGTATTTAATCTCTTCATCAGGGCAAAAGTTACTGGTTTTATCATTTCCTTTGATTTCTATGTAAACAAAATTACTTTTACACTTTTTCCCTCCATGTTTGCCAAAGATATGAAAAATGACAGCCTTCTATATTGACTTAAGGCTTGACAATCATATGATAAGCCAGTAAGCTAGTAGAAACACACTAATGTAGAATATAAGAAACTGAAGTCTTCTGGTAAAAAGCCAAAATACTAAGTATCTGAACTGACAGTGTATGCTCCAATTTAAGTCTATACTATCTACTTTAGGTTTCACACTATAAGAAATATGAATATGACAAAGCAACAGAAAGCAATAACTTTATCATGAATTTTTGTAAACTAATTCTCTTCTATCTACCTTAATGGATATTTGTAATTTTTAAAGACTACATTAGCTTAATAAATGGCACATACCATGATCTGAGTATAGAAGCCATTTTTATCAAACTATGATTAGTAAAGGTTCTACTTTACTGATGAGCTGCTTGTGCTTGAGTTGGGTTAAGCCATTGTCTGTAATGGTGACATCTCACCACAAGTGTCCTGACTAGCCACTGAACCACAATGCTGCTCCAATTTTCCATAAATTTTTCAAAGTATCCTCATGAGACAGACAGGAAATGATATAAAAACCCAGGCAGATGGATTCCAAGATGGGTCAAGAGGAAAAGACATGCTGCTTTTGACCAGAGGAAAAGAGCAGAAGAAAACTGGAGAAATGCATTCCCAGGGAGAGAGTTGGAGAGCAGTTTGCAGTAGAAACTTTTTGAAGAGGAACCTGTGGAACAGCATGGCAGGTGCAGAAGCGCAGCAGCAAGCAGGGACACACCAGCATCTCAGACTGACGGGCAGCAGACTACAGTGGCCACTGGTGATACTACCTGAGGGAATACTTCGTAGACGACACTGACTTTGATTCAGGCCTCCAGGGGTTAGGGTACACAGCTAATCCAGTGAAAGAAATGCATATTTCTTTCCCCTCATCCTCCCACTAAAGTGCCCAGCAACTGGCAGGAGAAAGCACCCTTTTGATGTCAGTAGAGGCTATGGCAGCTTAATGGTCTTCTGTGAGTAAGTGATTTTACCAGAGGGATAAAGCCACATTCCCCCCTGACTTTGAGTCTACTGGGAGGGTTGGCTGAGGGCTGTGCACCCATGCAGGACTATGAGGTACCCCTACCTTCTCAACATATCATAGCTCACAGTGCCAAAGTAGAGCACCCGCAAGCAGCTGGCTCTAAGAATGTCTCTAGTCTCTGTGGATGGGGCAGGCTCACAGAGCTGAGTGGATCCTCTGCACCCCATGACTATGGCAACCTTGAGTGCTGAGACGGTGGCAACTCTGTGACTGAATGACAGGGTGCAGGGTGTAAATGGGTCTCTGGGCAATCTGGACAACCAGAGGCTCAGGACTCCCTGACTGCATGGGGTGGGTCACAGCAGAGGGTTTCTTGCTCTGAGGACCACACAGTTCCTTTTTGTGCATGGATGTGGGTTGTACATACTGTGGGCTAACCCCAGTCATTGATTACCTTGGAAGAGAGGAGGTGAGGTTGTGATTACACCAATAAGAGTAATCATACTCTTTCCCTTGCTGACAACAGACATCTACCATGGCCAATGTGGGTGTCACCCTGGATTCTCACCCACACCCAGCACATACTTCAGGGGAATTCACTGAAGGAATAGAACTCCACTAAGCCACAGAGGCACCGTTCAAAAATATAATCCATCAGTGAAGAAAACCAACAAATATTTCCACAAATGCATAAAAATAAATTGAGAAACACAAGAAAACGGAAGGCAGCATGACTCCCCCAAAACAATCAAACACTTGACTATTAGAATCTGAATATGAAGATAATGATAAAATGCCTGAAAAGAAATTTCAAAAGAATGATCCTGGGATTACGCAGAAGCAGTTAAGAAGTGAATCTATGAGTTATCCATACATAACATGAATGGAAAATTCTCCTGTGAGAGAGATTTGAAGAGAAATCAAACTCAAATACTAGAAATGAAGAATTGAATTTGTCAAGTAAAAAATACAGTAGAAAGCCTTAATTACAGATTTAGTGATGCAGAGGAAGTATCTGAGCTACAAGACAAATCTTTGGAAATATCTCAGTCAGTCCAAAAAAAAGGGAAGAAATTAGAAAAATATAAAAAAAAGTGTGGGAGATTTATAGGATACACCAAACAACCCAACATACAGGTCTTAGGAGTTCCTAAAGGTGTGGAAAGAGAATAGATTAGAAGGCCTGTCAGTGAAATAACAAAGCTTCCCTAATTTGCAGAAAGATGGGGAGATCCAAACAGGAAGCATACAGAACTCCTAATAGGCATGACAGAAAAGATCTTCACCATGACACACTTTAGTCAAACTTTCAACAGTAAAACATAAAGAGAAGATTCTAAAATGTGAACTAGAGAAATACCAGATTACCTTCACAGAATTCCCAATTATAAATCCCCAGCTGATTTCTCATCAGAAATCCTACAGGCTAGGAGAGAATAGACAGTCCAAGTCTTAAAAAAAAAAAAAAAGACTTGTCAACCCAGAATTTTATACGCCACAAAACTCTCATTTATGAATGAAGGTGAAATTAAGATGCCCCACAAAAAATGGAAATTGAAAGAATTTGTCACCACTATTCCAGCATTACAAACAATGCTTAAGGATGTGCTACTCACAGAAACACATAAAGATAGCCATCTTCATGAAAGAATGGGAAGGCAGAAAATCTAGTAAAAGTAGAAAGGAAATCCAAAGCAAACAACAGGAATATTTACAGAACAATGGCAGGGCAATGTATTTTCTTATCAATAACAACCCTGAATGTAAATGGTCTAAATTCTCCAATTAAAAGGAACAGACTAGCTGAATGAATTAAAAAGGAACCATCTATTTACAGCCTGTAAGAAACATACCTCACCAAAAGATATACACATAGCAAAAGTCAAAGGATGGAAAAAAATACTCCATGTTAATTAATCCAAAGCCAAAAGAATGAGTTGCTACCCTGATTAGACAAAATAAACTTTAACACAAAGCTGTTAAGAGACAAAGAAGGGCATTATGTAATGATGAAAGATCAATTCAATGGGAAGATGTGACTATCAAAAATGTACCCAATGTACCAAATGCCAGGGCACCTGACTGTTTAAAACAAATGTTAGAGGTCAGCACTGTGGTGTACTGGGCTAGGCCTCTGCCTGCTGTGCCAACATCCCATTTAGGCTCTGGTTCATGTCCTGGATGCTCCTCTTCTGACCCAGCTCTCTGCTTATGGCCTTGAAAAACAGTAGAATATATCCCAAGTGCTTGGGCTCCTGCACCCACATAAAGAGACCTGGAAGAAGCTCCTGGTTCCTGGCTTTGCATCGACTGAACTCTGGATGTTGCAGCCGTTTGGGGAGTGAACCAGCACAGAAGGAAAATCTGTCTGTTTCTCCCTCTCTGTAACTTTACCTCTGAAATAAATAAATAAAACCTTTGAAACAACTGTTAATGGACCTAAAGAGAGGCATAAGCTGCAATACCAATAGTAACGTGGGACTTCAATACCCTACTTTCTTTCTTTTTAAAGATTTAATTTATTTATTTGAAAGACAGAGTTACAGAGAGGCAGAGGCAGAGAGAGAGAGAGAGAGAGATCTTCCATCCACAAGTTTATTTCCCAAATGGTCAAACTGTCCAGAGATGGGCTGATCAGCAGCCAGGAGCCAGGAGCTTCTCCCAGGTCTCCTATATGGGTGCAGGTTCTCAAGGAATTGGGCCATCCTCTACTGCTTTCCCAGGCCACAGCAGAGAGCTAGATCAGAAATGGAGCAGTGGGACACAAACCAGCGCCTACACAGGATGTTGGCATTGCAGGCAGTTGCTTTACCTGCTGTACTACAGCGCCAGCCACTCAACATCCCACTTTCATCAATGGACAGATCAATTATACAGAAAATCAACAAACAGACCTAATCTACACTATGGACCAAATGGACCTAACTGATATCTACAGAATATTTCATTCCACAGTTTAAAAATACACATTCTTTTCATCAGTGTAACTTTGTCTAGGATAGAACATATGCTAGACCATAAAGCAAGTCAGCAAATTTAAAAAAACTGAAATCATACCATCTATCTTTTCCGGCCACCATGGAATGAAGCTGGAAATGAACAATCTAAGAAACTCTAGAAAATATGCAAAAACCAGCAAACTGAACAACATGCTCCTTAATTAACAGTGGGTCATTAGTAAACCATTGAAGATGACAATACAGCATATCAAAACTTAAAGAATATCGAAAAAGCAGTATTAAGAGGGAAATTTATAGCAGTAAGAGTCCAAATCAAGAAATTGGAAAGGTAAATTTAAATGAGCTATCAATGCATTGTAAAGACAGAAAAAAAAAACCAACAAATCAAACAAAAAATTAGGAGGAGGAAAGAAAATATTTAAAATTAGAGAAGAAATAAAGAAAACTGGAACAATAACAACAAAATAATACAAAAGATCAATAAAATGAAGAACTGGTTTTACAAAAGAATAAAATTGATACAACATTGGCCCAACAACAACAAAAAACATGGAAAAGACCCAAATCTATAAAATTGGAGATGAAAAAGATATAACAACAGATATCAGAAATTAAAAAAAAAAATCCTCAGGAATAACTACAGCTATTCATCAACAAATTGGAAAAGCTAGAAGAAATGGATAGATTCCTGGACACATGCAATCCATGTGTCCATGCCAAAACTGAAGCATGAAGAGAATAGAGAACCTCAACAGTTCAATAACATGGTG
Organism: Sylvilagus floridanus; assembly: GCA_949820135.1. NCBI lineage: Eukaryota > Metazoa > Chordata > Mammalia > Lagomorpha > Leporidae > Sylvilagus > Sylvilagus floridanus. Next base: position 42,762,647 of record OX463224.1, read on the forward strand.
GAAATAGAATCAATAATAAAGACCCTTCCAACAAAGAAAAGTCCAACACCAGAAGGCTTCCCTGCTGAACTGTATCAGACTTTAAAAGAACTAATTATGATTCTTCTCAAATTATTCAAAACAATTGAAAGGAAGGGATCCTCTAAAACTCCTTCTATAAGTCATCACCTTAATCCCAACCAGAAAGAGACACAAGAGAGAGAACTATAAACCAGTATCACTGATGAACACAGATGCAAAAGTCCTCAACAAAATACTAGTTAACTGAAGCCAACAAACAACAGAAGGATCATACCTGGACCAAGTAGGATTTAGCTCTGCTGTGCAGGGATGGTTCAAAATATGCAAATCAGTAAATGTGATGCATCACAGTAACAAACTGAAGAAAAACCACATGATTATTTCTACAGATGCAGAGAAAGCATTTAATAAAATAAAATATCCTTTCATAATAAAAACCTTAAGCAAATTGGGTATACAAGGAACATTCCTCAACACAATCAAGGCAATATAAGACAAACCCACTGCCACCATCAAATGAATGGGGAAAAGTTGGAAGCATTTCTACTAAGATCCATATAAAAACAAGGATTCCCACTTTCACTATTATTATTTTTATTTATTTATTTGAAATGCAGAGCTACAGAGAGGCAGAGGCAGAGGCAGAGAGAGATCTTCCATCTGCTGGTACTGTCCACAGATGGCTAAAATGGCTGGAGCTGTGCCAATCCAAAGCCAGGAGGTGGGAGCTTCCTCTGGGTCTCCCATGTGGGTGTAGGGGCCCAAGGACTTGGGCCATTTTACAGTGCTTTCCAAGGCCATAGCAGAGAACTAGATGGGAAGTGGAGCAGCTGGGACTTGAGCTGGCGTCCACAGGGGATACTGGCACTGCAGGCGGCAGATTTAACCCTCTACCACAGCACAGGCCCCCCCTATTACTATTCAATATAGTCCTGGAAGTTTTAGCCAGAGCCAGTAGGTAAGAAAAAGAAACCAAAGGGATACAAATTGGAAAGCAGGAAGCCAAGTTATTCCTGTTTGCAGATGACACAATTCTACAACTAGGGGAAATAAAGGAATACACTAAGAGACTAAAAAAAAAAAAATTTAAATAAATTTAACCGAGGTCAAAGTGCTATACAATGAAAGTTACAAAGCTTTGGAAAAAAACCCAAAGACACGAAAAATGAAAAATCTTCCATATTCATGGACTAGAATTGATATCATCAAAATGTCCCTACTACCAAAAGTACTTATAGATTCCATGTGATACCAGTCAAAATACTAGCGATATTCTTCACAGATCTACAAAAAACAATGCTAAAATTCATATGGAACCACAAAAGAACCTCAACAGCTAAAGCAATCTTATACAACAAAAACAAAGAGGCATCACAATACCAGATTTCAAAACATACTACAAGGCAGTTATAGATCAGAACAGCCTGGCATTGGCACAATATAGACATATAGACTAATGGAACAGAATAGACTCCCCCAGAATTCAATACACCTGCAACAAACTAAAGTTTGACAATGGAGCTATTGTGAATGGGACTGATCTCAGAAGTTCTTTCTCAGTTAAGGCTTCGTCTATGTATACAAAGGCTACTGATTTTGCAACTTTACCAAATTCTCATTGGAAGAAATAATGAATAATTAAAACGTGTATATGGGTGAAATGATTTTTCCATTCAATTATTGTTTATAGTCATTGTATTTCCACTAAACTAGGGTCATTTTGCTTTTTACTTGTTAAACTTCCTATTTGGTGAAGTATTAACCCTTTCTTTTTTTCTTTTTTTCTTTTTTTTTTGGACAGGCAGAGTGGACAGTGAGAGACAGACAGAGAGAAAGGTCTTCCTTTTCTGTTGGTTCACCCCTCAATGGCCGCTGTGGCTGGCACACCGTGCTGATCCGAAGCCAGGAGCCAGGTGCTTCTCCTGGTCTATGTGGGTGCAGGGCCCAAGCACTTGGGCCATCTTCCACTGTACTCCTGGGACACTGTTAATTTAAAATATTATCTCAAAAACTAAGAAAAAGAAAGATAGAAGGAATGAAGGTGGGAGGGAGGGAGTATCATTATGTTCCTAGACTTGTATCTATAAAACATAATGAATTTGTTACAATTTAATTACAATTAAATAAAAATGAAAAACCACCAAAGCACTGTATAATCCACAATGACATAATACCAACCAAATATATAAAACCTAGAACTGAACTAGAACCAGTGAAACCCATCAAACTTCAGCAAAAGCAAATCCACAACCACCTTTTAAGACTGAACACACATTTTAGAACATACGGAATTTCCAAGACAAAACAACTCTAAAGAATAAGTTCACAATTAAAAATAAATTCCCATGAAGAAACAAACTGCCATAAGGGAGAATTAGTAGATCAACACTTTGAAAACCTTAATTATCCTTTAAAAAAATTGAGAATTTTTTATAGTCATGAAAGAGATAAAAGGTATAAAAAAACTTATGAGTAATGATACACTAAAAATAATAAAAACAAGTGGGCAGAAAAAGAACCAACTGAAAACAAACATATAGTAACTGAAATAAATTCAATGGCACGATGCAGAGAATCTGTAATATGTGAGGCAATCACTGAGATATCCTCTCAGATATTCTTGCATGATTGGCTAATTATTTTTTAAAACTAATCTCTCTAACCAGCACTGAAAACTGACCGAAGGTAGGAAGCATAACATTTCTCTTTAACACTGCAGGACACTTAGCATAATAATATCAAGGAAACAAACATTCACATTTTACATAAAAAGTTAATACGTCCAGAAACTGTACTTATGATGGATTCAAATTCTTAGCAGGAAAAGGAGGGATACTTTAAAAAGTACATTCAAAACTGCTATTGTGAATGACCTCTCGCAAATGTGCAGCTTACTTAACTGCAAAGAAATCTGGTATAACCAAGCAGAAAAATACTTTGATAAAGCAAGTTATCAAGTTTTACAAAGTAAAAAGAGCTATCAAATCTGCTACTCTTAAAAAAATGTAAGAGGTAAATAGGTGTATGATTGTTTATACTTTTTCTTTAAAAGATGTTATTTATTTATTTGACAGGGAGAGTTACAGACAGAGAGACAGAGAGAAAGGTCTTCCTTCCGTTGGTTCACTCCCCAAATGGCCGCAACGGCTGGAGCTGTGCCAATCCAAAGCCAGGAGACAGGTACTTCTTCCTGGTCTCCCATGCGGGTGCAGGGGCCCAAGGACTTGGGCCATCCTCCACTGCCCTCCCAGGCCACAGCAGAGAGCTAGATGGGAAGAGGAGCAACCAGGACCGGATCCGGCACCCATATGGGATGCCAGCGCCACAGGCGGAGGATTAACCTAGTGCACCACAGCCCCAGTCCCTGTTTATACTTTTTATAAGGTAGACTCAAAGAAGTGAATTTGACTTCAAAATAGCCCACAACTAAGTGTGTGTTTTCCCAATTTAATTAAATCTATCAAATATAATGATGAAGGAAAGCCAATCATCAAACCCTCAGATACCATAATCGATCTCAGAAGTTTCAGTCCTCAGCTATTAAAATAGCATCATTAGGGGCCGGCGCCGTGGCTCACTTGGCTAATCCTCCACCTGCGGCGCCGGCATCCCATGTGGGCCCCGGGTTCTAGTCCCGGCTGCTCCTCTTCCAGTCCAGCTCTCTGCTGTGGCCTGGGAGGGCAGTGGAGGATGGCCCAAGTGCTTGTGCCCTGCACCCGCATGGGAGGCCAGGAAGAAGCACCTGGCTCCTGACTTTGGATCAGCGCAGCTCAGGCCATTTCGGGAGTGAACCAATGGAAGGAAGACCTTTCTCTCTGTCTCTCTCTCTCTCTCTCTCTCACTGTCTTTAACTCTACCTGTCCAAAAAAAAAAAGCATTGTTACCCCCGAGAAAAATCTAATTCTTCATATTTAACCACAATCTGTGAGATAACATACCTGTTTCTCTAAGACAGATGTCCTCTCCATTTCTGCATGTTTTATCATATTTCGCATGTATTCCAATTGCTTTTCCAAAAGATTACATTTATTTTCCGCAGCTAACAACTGAGATGTCAGTTCTAAAAACAGAAAAGTAGCAATCAACTCATGTGTACAATAGTTTAAAAAAGCTGTTGAGATAAATGTACTGTGTATCAATACACTTTCTAGAAGTCTTTTCAGATTACCTAATCATTCTTTCTACATGCTAGTCAATTCTACCTTGTTTCCAGTCAGCAAACATGCATGGCATCAGAACTTGATCTTCAAAAGGCATACAAATAAAATTCAATTTTGCAGCGCCCAGAGATACTGGTCATTATAAAACACTCACATGGGATTTTAGAATTTTGATAGTACTTATTTGATAGAATTCAATTTCCTTTGTAATTAATCAAACCTTGATTGTGCTTTGATTCCTCATTCTTTGAATTCTCCCTTTCCTGTATCTGTTCATCCAATACTTTCTTGTACTCAATTGTTTCTTGAGACAAGGTTTTCACACTTTCTTCTGCCTGAAGCCTTTCCAGTTCCAAACGTCGAATCTTATCTTGTAGATTCTTCAGAGCAGAAAATATGGCTGCCAGATATAAGCGTAATTACTATAAGATAACAATACATATGGAGAAAGTTCACTGAAAAAGAAATCAATCAAAACATAAAAATAAAATATGATGAGTAGGTGTCCAGAGAAGGATCACTTTTTGGGAAGAATAAAATATTACCTCATAATTTTTTAAAGAATATACTTCAAAACATCTTTTGAATCTCTGAAACGTAGTACTCATTCAAGTAAAAAACCCATTACTATGATAAAAACTGTAAATGAAAAAATTAGCCAAGCACATAAAATTCATGTATCTGTCCAAAAATAAATATTAATTTTTTTGTTTCATTTATAGCATTACATGTAGAATTCAATTATAGAGTTTAACACAGGCAAGTGCTTAAAAGGGACTGTCTTTTTATTCATGTTTTTCATAGTTCAGGAAAAAACTACTTATACTCTAAACTAGCCTACTCCAAAGCTATTAATAATAAATATGATGTTTACTACAGAAAATGTAGAAGACACAGGAAAATACAGTAACTAGTAATTCTACCACCCAGAAATGACTATCATTTTTGATTCTTTCAATCGTTTCCTAAAGGTGTAAAAGAAATGAAAGTCAAAATATATGTTTTGTTTTCACTTTAACATTGTTAAACAATGTATTCTCTTTTATAATCATGTTGTTTAAAATATTTCTTTGGATTAATAATTTAAAACTTATTGCAAAGCCTCTGCTATTCTGAGAAAACACATCACCTCTGATTATTTTGCAATTCTATTAAATTTTGAAAGTATTTTTGTATGTATTAGTCAATTTTCTCTTTCATGAATTTCCTCTGCCTATTTTCCTATGGGAAAAAAAATGCCTATTTTTATTATCTGCCTTCAATTCTAGTAGTGGTGTTGACAAATGAAACTTCATGTACATTATGCAATAGGTAGGAAGAGTTGTCATCTTTTAAGAATCAATTCCATTCACTGAACACAAGCCCCATTTTTCCATTTATTAATGCAATGTATTCAGTTCCTAAAATTTTCAGTGCCCTAGCATCAACAGGCTCACAATAGGAAGAACAGGAAAGGAGTTTAGATATAAGAAGTATCTGAAGTAACCATTCTCTATATAAGTACAATATTCAAATAACAAATATAATCAGAAAAGAGAAAATTAACAAAGTAACAAATGTCCCTTATTCTTGAAGTCAGGTATATTTATTAAAATAAGACCATAGTGTTTGCTTTGGCATCACCTATACTAACACTGTAACACTACAGTGATGATTAGTATAGCCCAAATTCATGAAGCATTCCATGTTTCTATATATACAAGGAAAATTAAATCAGTCTGTCCAAGAAACGGAATCAGCATTCCCATATTTACTGCTATACTATCCACAACAGCCACAAAAATGTGAACAATTTAAGCATCTATCAATTAATAGATGGTTAAAAAATGTGGTACATACATAAATGGATTATCATTCAGCCATAAAAAGGATAAAACTCTGTCACGTGCAACAATATGGATGGAACTGGAGATAAGTGAAGTAGCCAAACACAGAAAGACAAGTACAACATAATTTCATTAATGTGCAGAATCTCAGAAAGTTAATCCCACAAAAGTTGAGAGAATAGTGGTTACCTGAGGCTGAGGAGAGTACATGAGAGAATGATGGGGTAGTTAACTAATAGGTCCTAAGTTATAGTTTGAAAGTAGTTCTGGTATTCTAATACATGTAAGGTGTCAACAATGATAATGTACTTTATTTTTCTCCAAAAAAAAAAAGAAAGAAAAAACTAGAAGAAAGGATTACAGTTGTTTTAACATAAGAAAATCATTAATGTTCGAGTAGATATGTTGATCCTAATTGGATATTACACATTACACCAGGTATGCATGTATCAAAATATAACAACTTTTGTTAGCAAATGGTGCAGTCTTATCTATGGCACAATCTACACCCTGATACTATCCTAGGCTCTAGCCTCCCCACCCCACCTGCTAGAAATGTAAATCAAGGACACTGGCAGATGGAAAACATCACCAAGTATAGAAATGTGCGCTTAGTAAGAAAGGTTAAGAAGGAAAGAGTGTTCTTGGTAAGTAAGGTTAAGACAAGTGTTCTTTTAAATAAAGGACATGGTTTGTAAGAATGACTTCATTCTCATCCTAATGGCTAGAGTGGAATGGTAATGATGGAATGTTCCGAATAACTTGAAGGGTAACATTGATAGGTTGCGTAGTTTGGATCATGAAACCCACATGAGAAACCTGACAGGCTAATCCTCCGCCTTGTGGCGCCGGCACACCGGGTTCTAGTCCCGGTCGGGGTGCCGGATTCTGTCCCGGTTGCCCCTCTTCCAGGCCAGCCCTCTGCTGTGGCCAGGGAGTGCAGTGGAGGATGGCCCAGGTGCTTGGGCCCTGCACCCCATGGGAGACCAGGAGAAGCACCTGGCACCTGGCTCCTGCCTTCAAAACAGCGCGGTGCACTGGCCACGGCGGCCATTGGAGGGCGAACCAACAGCAAAGGAAGACCTTTCTGTCTGTCTGTCCACTCTGCCTGTCAAAAAAAAAAAAAAAGTGCTATCATAGAAATCATCTGCTCAAAATAAGACTTCATAATTTAATATATATTTGAGGGTTCACTGAACTGGGGATTAAGCAGGAAGAGAAGATGGTTTTGATACTGAATATATTATTCATCTCTGAGATGTCCTTTAACTGTAAATTTTAAATATATCTGCCTTATACTTTTTTGATGAATAAAAAAATGAAACATTTGTTTTATTTGGAATGCTGTTTTTAATTTTTTAAGCTGTGTTTTTATGTGTCAATGATTCTCTAGATAAAATACATTATATTAATAGCTACAACATAGGCTAAGCAATCAGTGTTAAGTTAATTTAGGAACTTATTAATTTCAGCTGGGCAATGCATTGTAAGTAACTTAAACATTTATCTCAGAACGAAACTATCTGGTAAATTGTGGAATGACTGACTAGTAAAATATCAAGCAGATCACAATATCCAAGTATTGTTAGTCCCACAATGGGGGGGTCATAGGTGTTTGCAGAAATAAATTTAACCTGTAGCCTGGTGGTCATTTAAGACTTTCAAAACTTGACGCTCACTAGAAACTCTATTTATAAAATCTCTCTATTTATAAGATGCTTTTGCTTCCAGAATAAAGAAAAAAAACTGATTTAATGGTTAAACAATTGATAAAGCACTATACATCAGAATATAGCAAAGACTGGCTATTAAAAATAAGTTTATGACACAAAGAATGCAAGTTAAAAAACAATAAATGAAGCCTAAAAAGCAGCAAAGTTCTGTAGTTTTATTTATAACTTTTGGAAAAATAAGCTCAAAATAAAACAGAAAGTTCTTACTCTGTTAAGAACAGCGGGTTAAAGCCCTGGCCTATAGCACACTATCTTATATGGGCACCAGCTGGAGTCCTGGCTGTTCCACTTCTGATCTAGCTCTCTGCTAATGTGCCTGGGAAAGCAGTGGAGGATGGCCCAAATGTTTGGGCTCCTGCTACCCACAAGGGAGATTGGCAAGAAGCTCCTGGCCCTTGCCTCTGAATAGGCTCAGCTCTGGCAGCTGTAGCCACTGAGGAATGAACCAGCAGATGGAAGACTGACTTCTTTGTCTTTACCTCTCTTTCAAATACATCTTTAAAAAAAAAAGTCTAAAAAATATAATAGTGTACCTAGTTCTGATCTTTACATCAATGAAAAGAATTTTTTATTTTTTATTTTTTTTTATTTTTTTGACAGGCAGAGTGGACAGTGAGAGAGAGAGACAGAGAGAAAGGTCTTCCTTTGCTGTTGGTTCACCCTCCAATGGCTACCGCGGCCGGCGCGGCCGGCGCACCGTGCTCATCCGATGGCAGGAGCCAGGTGCTAGGTGCTTTTTCCTGGTCTCCCATGGGGTGCAGGGCCCAAGCACATGGGCCATCCTCCACTGCACTCCCGGGCCACAGCAGAGGGCTGGCCTGGAAGAGGGGCAACCGGGACAGAATCCGGTGCCCTGACCGGGACTAGAACCCGGTGTGCCGGCGCCGCAAGGCAATGCAAATTTTTTTAAAAATCAAGAAAGGCAAGTTATTAAATAATTTAAAAATAAAATAATCATTGACAGTCATTACAGTTGGTACCCAATATATGAAGGGGATTGGTTCCATGACTTCCCTTCCAGAAAATTCCTTATATAAAATGTTGTATTTGCATATAATCTAGGCAGATCCTCTAATATTCTTTCAATCACCTCTACATTACTTATAATACCAAATACAATGTAAATGTTATGTAAATAGTTGTTTCACTGTATTATTTAGAGAACAATGACATTTTGTTTTCCTCAAATATTTTTAATCTGCAATTAGCTAACTTCCAGGACGAAGAGCCCATGGCTATGGTGGGCCAAATGCCACTTTACAGTTTTTTTTTTAAAGATTATTTTTTGAAAGGCAAAGTGAGAGAATGAGAGAGATGCCCATCTCCCATCCGCTGGTTCACCCCTAAATGGCCACAATGGCCAGGCTGAAGTCAGGACCCAGACTCCATCAAGGTTTCCTGTAGGGGTTGGGGTAAAGGCCCAAGTACTTGAACCATCTTCTACTGCTCTCTCTGCTGCATTATCAGGGAGCTGGATGGGAAGTGCAACAGCAGACTTGAATGAGCACTCCCATACAGGATGCCAGCATCACAGGCAATAGCTTAACCCACTGTGTACACTGCCAGCCCCTTCAATGTTTTTTAAACTAATCCAACAATACTCACTTTCAAATGGGCAGGACAGACATAGAAACTACCATCCCCTTCTCACCCACAAAATACAGAAAAACATGAATAAAGGACAAAGAGAATTCAGAAAAGACATTTGGGGATGGTAGTGGATAGAAACACTTCTTACAGGAAATAATATACAATCTGGGTTTTAAAGAATATTTTCTAGAAGAAAATTCTATTAAGAGCATAACGTGCAAAGTTTGTAAAGTTGACAAGGTTGATGTGATAGATAAAATGCACTAATCCCTAGAACCTCTGAACCCCTTATGTTATACAACAAAAATGACTTCAGGAGATATTAAGGTTATAAGATTATTTCTGAATACCTGGGTGGACTCAATCTAAAGACATGAGCAGAAACATATTCTCTGGCTGTGGTTAGAGAAATGCACCAGCAGATGCCAGGAGATATTTGTAGAATAAAAGAGATATGACCAACTGATACTATAAAGGACCACAAGGGAAAAAAAAAGACGGAACAAAGGCAGTCTCTAGGAGCAAAGACTGGCCAAGACTGACAGCTAGGCAACAGAACTTCAGTCCTGAAACTAGTACAAGGAATTGAATTTAGCTAAGACTCCGAATGCGCTTCACAAATCTTCTGCCAGAGCCTCCAGTATACAGCATAGCTCCAGCCAACACCTTGATTTCAACCTTCTAAGACTCAAGGACTTAGATGAACCTATTCAATTTTCTGACCTAAAAAAAAAAAAAAAAAAAAAAAAAAAAAAGACTGAGGTAATAAATTTGTCATTTAAAACTGCTAAATGTGTGGTGATTTGTAAAGGTAGCAAGAAAACTAACACAGATGGCATGTTCCAGAAACAAGTACATTTAAATGGCTTAAGTCAAGGATGTGTTGGTAAGAAAGAACACAAGAGAGGCCATGGATGAAGTCAGGAAGGCATACAGAGTGAACATGATTATTATTACTATGCCAGCCGTGGAGATGTCCTAAAACTTATGAACATATAAGCAATAGGTAATGTGGCTCCAAACCAAAGTGGTAAGAATGAAAGGAGACAGAGCCAATAGGCTTTTGGAATATCCTCAACAGAAACACTCTGTCAGTGTCTGACTATGTTAGAGATCACAAGGCAGCTACAGATAACTCAAACTATTTTAGTTCTGGTGACTTGGTGGATAATGGTATTTCACAAACAAACATTGGAGGAGCACTGTATTTTGAGGAAGCTAAAAACACTGAGGTAGGAATATATTTTCTTTTAGTTTAGTAATAACGGAGTACGAAATTACAAATGTTAAACTGGTGAGTAAAAATAAACAAAAACAAAAACCACTTATTTTGTTGGGCTCTTACCTCGACTGTTGCTTTCTGGATAGGCAAGTGTAGGCTTGTTTGGAGAGCGCCGTAGATCACTATTAAGGAAAGGCTTGTCTGTTGGGTATACTACATATGGAGATGAAGAATGGCGAACCATACTTCCATTAGACCTTGATGGTTCAGTTAAGATGTTCTGGAAAATAAACACCAAGAAATTACTTTTCAAAAATTTGAACCACAAATAACACACTGGAACTGCAAATATTAATGACTAAGAACTGTATTATCCATGTTCCACTTGATAGAGCTAACAAAAAATAGTGCTCACTAAATACAATAGAATTTAACCATTATTTTAACAAAATCTAATTTTAAAGTGTTTTACATTTGTTTAAATATAGACATATGCCAGACAGTATAAAAAACAATGGTCATACAACTTGAATGTAAATGCTGCACAGAAATAAATATACTGTATCTTAAAATACACCCTGTGAGACACACACTCAGAAAAGTCAGTAGTTTTTACATTAGGATTGGAGAATGTATGGCCAGTGTCAAAACCATTTGTTCCGGCCCTGCTAAGGCAACAGCAGGCAAGACTCAAATTCAATAAATCTATAGCAGGCTAATTTGGAGTTGATAATTTTATATGGCGCATGGATGATGTTATAAATATCCAAATGGCCCTTGGCAGAAAACAGCTTCTCCCAGATGTTTTACAAGATCAGAAACTGTTATAAAATGACTACATACTATCACCAATCAACAAAATATTTACTGAATATGTCAAAAACTCTACAAAGACAGTAAGGTACTGAGTCTTGCCTTGAAGAATTTATATTTTGTTAGGAAAAAGGACAAGTAGAAAACATTAAGGCTTATGTTACACTCATTTACTTTCATGCATATACCATTCTATAATGAAATTCTATTCCACATGAATATATAAAAATTATATCACAGAATGCCAAGGGTGGAGTTTTGTTTGTTGTAGATGATTTCTACCTGATAGATGGACCCTGACTAGAGGATATAAAGGAGAAACTAAGGGCTGGCTAACGTGGAAGATATGATTGCCAGATACTCAAAATTCTTTTTCCTTCAAACAGCCACAGCAAACTACTTTTAACTCTTATCTTTGAAGAACTATATTTATAAATTACACAGAACAGTGAGGGGCTGCCACTGTGCCATAGCGGGTTAAATCACTATATGCAGCATCAACATTCCATACGAGTGTTAGTGTCTGTTCAAGTCCTGGCTGTTCCACTTCCGATCTAGTTCTCTGCTAACATGCTTGGAAAAGAAGTATAATATGGCCAAGTCCTTGGGCCCCACCAACTGTGTAGGAGACCCTGAAGAACCTCCTGGCTCCCGGCTTTTGATCAGCCCAGCTCCAGCCGTTGCAGCCATTTGGGGAGTAAACCAATGGGTGGAGAATCTCTATCTTTCAAATAAATAAATCTTTTAGTTCCATGTTGAAAACTGTGGATTTAACAGCAGAATGTTGCCAGCAGAAGCCCAAGTCAGTCAGGTTACTGTTAGCACTGGAACATGTTCTGCAGCTAATTCCAGATAACAGGATTTTTCAACAAACTCTAACCATTACCAAACATCTATTTTACCTAAAAAAAGGAGGGAACTTTACATCTTATGGCTTTCTTTTTTTTTGACAGGCAGAGTGGACAGTGAGAGGGAGAGAGAGAGAGAAAGGTCTTCCTTTTGCCTTTGGTTCACCCTCCAATGGCCGCCGCAGCCGGCGCACCAAGCTGATTCGATGGCAGGAGCCAGGTGCTTATGGCTTTTAAGAAGACTGATTAATGACGCCACTGTTTGCCTCTCCTTGCAAATAGAAAATATCCACTGTGGGAATATAATGTACACCTCTTTAATCAATAATCAAGTCTGTTAACTATTATCAGGCATTGTTTGATTTTAATGTGCTTGATAACCACAAATACATCTGCATTGTTTAAACTAGATTCAGGATATGCACTCACCCTGTAAGAAAAGTATAAAACAGTAATCAAACTCAGCTTGCAGAACGACCAAGTTGGATAACTGACTGGTTTTCTGGGTTGAAATTCTCAGTTTGACTAGTTGAATGAACTTGAACTTTAATTTTCCAACAAGACTGATTCTTTAAGTCGACAAAGCCATGCAAATTTCCAGCTGAATTACAAAAGCATAAAAAATATACTGTAGTTGTGAAAATGAAAAAGGTGGCTAAAGAGTTTAGGAAGCCTGGACCAGAGCTTTGGTGTAGCAGGTAAAGCATCCCATTTGGGCGCCGGTTCAAGTCCTGGCTACCCCACTTTCGATCCAGCTCTCTGCTATGGCTTCGGAAAGCAGAAGATGACCCAAGTCCTTGGGCTCCTGCACCCACATGGCAGACGTGGAATAAGCTCCTGGCTTCTGGCTTCGGATGGGTGCAGTTCTGGCCATTTTGGCCAACTGGGGAGTGAACCACCAGATGAAGACCTCTCTCTCTCTCTCTGCCTCTCCTCTCTCTGTGTAACTCTGCCTAAGTACTTGGGCCTTCTTCTGCTTTCCCAGGAACATTAGCAGATAGCAGAAAGCCTTAGAGCGGGAATCATAATCACCAAATATTAGAAGATTAACAAATTTTGGGTGGCAGAGTGGGGCAGCAGGGTTAAGCCACTGCCTGCAGTAAAGGTATCCCATATGGATGCCAGTTCAAGCCCCGGCTGCTCCACTTCCCATCCTGCTAATGGGCCTGGGAAAGCAGCAGCAGATGGACCAAATGCTTGGGCCCCTGCCTGTACGTGGGAGATTCAGATGAAGCTCCTGGCTTTGGTCTGGCTCAGCCCTGGCTTTTGTGGACATTTGGGGAGTGAACCAATGGATCAAAGAATTTTCTCCCTTTGCTTCTCCATCTTTCAAATAAATAAATATTAATTAAAAAGTAACAAATTTTGCTATAGTACATTAAGAACTTTTATTAGTCAAAAGATATCAAAAACAAGCCAAAGTATATTTGGAAGTTATAAGACTGGGGATTAAAATCCAAAATAAATGACTATGTCAGCAAGAAAAAACTCCTTTGAAAAAGACATTAACTGACATTTCAGAGGAGAAAAAAATTTAAAAGAAATAAATCTTTAAAAAAAAAAATTAAAGAATAATAAAGACCAAAAAAGGTGCATCCCCAGCAAGGACTGCAGAAACAAATCAGAAAATAGGATACCATTTTACACTACACCTTTACCAAAAATGTACTAATGGGACAATATCATTCATTAAATAGCATATAAAGAGAATTGTTGGGGCCAGCATTGTGGTGTAGGTGTAAAGCCACCACCTGCTATGCCAGCATCCCATATGAGTATCAGTTCATGTCCCAGTTGCTCTATTTCTGATCCAGCTCTGTTAATGGCTCTTGTCACTCATGTGGGAGACCTGGCTTCGGCCTTGCACGGCAGTGGCTTTTGCAGCCATCTTGAGGATGAACCAACAGATGGAAGATATCTGCCTCTTCCCTCTCTGTAACTCTGACTTTCCAAATAAATATATCTTTAAAAAAAATGTTAGGGTAGTGGGGGCGGAGCCAAGATGGCGGAATAGTGAGGACGCGCACTAGCAGTCCGCAAAAAGATAGTTTAATAAAAACAGAGTTACTGTAGCCTCAGGAAAAATCTCACGGAAAAAAATGCAGTGGAAATTCTTCCGGACCCAGTGAATGAGACGCAGAGGACCTAGGGGAAAGTAAGTTTGCGAACGGCAAATCGTGCCTTAGTGGCACGGGAGCTGCCGGGAGGGACGGGAACCGGACGGAACACAGTCGCCATTGGATTCAAGCGCTTAAACGGGAGCCGATACAGGGATCCCGAGACACTGGCGGGGGGAAGCAGACGCCAGGGGGGAAACAGCACAATTGAGGCGAGCCCACACGGACACTAGCCTCTTTCGTTGCCCACCCTGCTAATTCTAGCTGGACTGAACGCAGTGGGACGCGCGCGCCCGCCGGCTGAACCGGAAGCCGGGCGGAACACAGTCGCCATTGGAACTGAGCGCTTGAACGGGGGCCGATACAGGGATCCCGAGACACTGGCGGGGGGAAGCAGACGCCACGGGGGAAACAGCACAATTGAGGCGAGCCCACACGGACTCTAGCCTCTTTCGTTGCCCACCCTGCTCACTCGAGCTAGACTGAACACAGTGGGACGGCGTGCGCCCGCCGGCTGAACCGGAAGCCAGGCGGAACACAGTCACCATTTGAACTGAGCGCTTGAACGGGGGCCGATACAGGGATCCCGAGACACTGGCGGGGGGAAGCAGACCCCCCACGGGGGAAACAGCACAATTGAGGCGAGCCTGCACAGACACTAGTCTCTCTCGTCACCCACCCTGCTAATTCGAGCTAGATTAAACGCA
This sequence comes from Sylvilagus floridanus, assembly GCA_949820135.1. Taxonomy (NCBI): domain Eukaryota; kingdom Metazoa; phylum Chordata; class Mammalia; order Lagomorpha; family Leporidae; genus Sylvilagus; species Sylvilagus floridanus. The sequence continues at coordinate 42,777,684 of OX463224.1, forward strand.
GTGGGACAAGGCGCGCCCACCCGCCCGCCCGCCCGCCCATCACTGAGGCAGACGGAACCAAAAACCCGAGGCTGTAGAAACCTGAAGGGGATCCAAAAACTGGGAACACACCGCGCACACAAACTCCGTTACCTTGACAACCCAGAGAAAGAGTGTGGGGAAAAAAAAAAATGCCAAACAAAAACAGATTCCGAGGGAGCAAGATCAAGGAAGACGCTATGATGACCCCAAACGGAAAAGACACCCCAAGTCAGGATTGTGAAGATAATGAGATAGAAGAAATGCAAGAAGCAGATCTCAAAGAATTGATAAGAACATTAAGAAGTTCTCAAAAACAAATTCTTGAACTACAGAAATCTTTAATGGATAAGATAGAAAATCTCTCTCGCGAGAATGAAGCACTACGGAGAAATCAAAACGAAATGAAACAACTAGTAGAACAAGAAGCTACGAGAGTGACAAAAAATCTTAATGAATTGAAGAACTCAATAGATCAAGTGACAAGCAATCTTGAGGGCCTTAAAACCAGAATGGGTGAAGCAGAGGAGAGAATATCGGACCTAGAAGACAGTGAACAGGAGAGGAAACAGTCAAACCAAAGACAAGAAGAGGAAATTAGAAAACTAAAAGATATCGTCGGGAATTTACAGGATACTATTAAAAAACCCAACATTCGGGTTCTAGGTGTTCCTGAAGGTATGGAGAGGGAGAAAGGATTAGAAGGCCTTTTTAGGGAGATACTAGCAGAAAACTTTCCAGGCTTGGAGAAAGACAGAGAAATCCTAATCCAGGAAGCTCATAGAACCCCTAATAAACATGACCAAAAGAGATCCTCTGCACGACATATTGTAATTAAACTCACCACAGTGAAGCAAAAAGAAAAGATCCTAAAATGTGCAAGAGAGAAACGTCAGATTACTCTCAGAGGATCTCCAATTAGACTTACAGCTGACTTCTCAACAGAAACCCTACAAGCTAGAAGGGAATGGCGAGACATAGCCCAGGTACTTAGAGAGAAAAACTGCCAGCCCAGAATATTATACCCTGCAAAGCTCTCGTTTGTGAATGAAGGTGAAATAAAGACCTTTCATAACAAACAAAAATTGAAAGAATTTGTTGCCACTCGTCCAGCCCTGCAAAAGATACTTAAAGACGTGTTACACACAGAAACACAGAAACACGACCATCAACATGAAAGAAGGTAAACGAAGGGAACCTCACGGCAAAAGATCACAGGGAATTCAAAGCATACATTAGAAAATATCTGGCAAATGGCAGGGCAAACTTACCACTTATCAATAGTCACATTGAACGTTAAAGGTCTAAACTGTCCTGTTAAAAGACAGAGATTGGCTGATTGGGTTAAGGAACAAAAACCATCTATTTGCTGCCTACAAGAAACACATCTTTCCAACGAAGATCCATACAGACTGAAAATAAAAGGATGGAACAAGATATACCACGCCAACAGAAATGAAAAAAGAGCGGGTGTAACCATCTTAATATCGGACTACATAAACTTTAACACAAAAACTGTTAAGAGAGACAAAGAGGGGCACTATATAATGATTAAGGGATCAATACTACAGGAAGATATAACAATTCTCAATGTATATGCACCTAATTACAGGCCACAGGTTTATTTAAAAAATTTGTTAAGAAACTTAAAGGGAGACTTAGACCCCAACACAATAGTACTGGGGGACTTCAATACTTCACTCACAGATATTGACAGATCGACAGGACAGAAGATCAACAAGGAGACAGTAGATTTAAACAACACTATAGCCCAAATGGATCTAACAGATATCTACAGAACTTTTCATCCTACAAGTAATGCATTCACATTCTTCTCAGCAGTACATGGAACCTACTCTAGGATTGATCACATATTAGGCCATAAAGCAAGTCTCAGCAAATTCAAAAGAATTAGAATCATACCATGCAACTTCTCAGACCATGAGGGAGTGAAGTTGGAAATTAGCAACTCAGGAATCTCTAGAGCATATGCAAACACATGGAGATTGAACAACATGCTCCTGAATGAACAATGGGTCACTGAAGAAATCAAAAGAGAAATCAAAAATTTTCTGGAAGTAAATGAGGATAACAGCACAACATACCAAAACTTATGGGATACAGCAAAAGCAGTGTTAAGAGGAAAGTTTATATCAATAGGTGCCTACATCAAGAAACTGGAAAGGCACCAAATAGATGAGCTTTCAATGCATCTCAAGGATCTAGAAAATTTGCAGCAAACTAGACCCAAATCTAGTAGAAAAAGAGAAATAATCAAAATCAGAGAAGAAATCAACAGGATTGAATCCAAAAAAACATTACAAAAAATCAGCCAAACGAGAAGCTGGTTTTTTGAAAAAATAAACAAGATTGACACCCCATTGGCCCAACTAATTAAAAAAAGAAGAGAAAAGACCCAAATCAGTAAAATCAGAGATGAAAAAGGAAATATAACAACAGACACCACAGAAATCAAAAGAATCATCAGAAATTACTACAAGGACTTGTATGCCAGCAAACAGGGAAACCTATCAGAAATGAATAGATTCCTGGACACATGCAACCTACCTAAATTGAACCAGGAAGACATAGAAAACCTAAACAGACCCATAAGTGAGTCAGAAATTGAATCAGTAATAAAGGCCCTCCCAACAAAGAAAAGCCCAGGACCAGATGGATTCACTGCTGAATTCTACCAGACATTTAAAGAAGAACTAACCCCAATTCTTCTCAAACTATTCAGAACAATCGAAAAAGAGGGAATTCTCCCAAATTCCTTCTATGAAGCCAGCATCACCTTAATTCCTAAGCCAGAAAAAGATGCAGCATTGAAAGAGAATTACAGACCAATATCCCTCATGAACATAGATGCAAAAATCCTCAACAAAATTCTGGCCAATAGACTGCAACAACACATCAGAAAGATCATCCACCCAGACCAAGTGGGATTCATCCCTGGTATGCAGGGATGGTTCAATATTCGCAAAACAATCAACGTGATACACCACATTAACAGACTGCAGAAGAAAAACCATATGATTATCTCACTAGACGCAGAGAAAGCATTCGATAAAATTCAACACCCTTTCATGATGAAAACCCTAAGCAAACTGGGTATAGAAGGCACATTCCTCAATACAATCAAAGCAATTTATGAAAAACCCACGGCCAATATCCTATTGAATGGGGAAAAGTTGGAAGCATTTCCACTGAGATCTGGTACCAGACAGGGATGCCCACTCTCACCACTGCTATTCAATATAGTGCTGGAAGTCTTAGCCAGAGCTATTAGGCAAGAAAAAGAAATTAAAGGGATACAAGTTGGGAAGGAAGAACTCAAACTATCCCTCTTTGCAGACGACATGATTCTTTATTTAGGGGACCCAAAGAACTCTACTAAGAGACTATTGGAACTCATAGAAGAGTTTGGCAAAGTAGCAGGATATAAAATCAATGCACAAAAATCAACAGCCTTTGTATACACAGACAATGCCACGGCTGAGGAAGAACTGCTAAGATCAATCCCATTCACAATAGCTACAAAAACAATCAAATACCTTGGAATAAATTTAACTAAGGACATTAAAGATCTCTACAATGAAAATTACAAAACCTTAAAGAAAGAAATAGAAGAGGATACCAAAAAATGGAGAAATCTCCCATGCTCATGGATTGGAAGAATCAATATCATCAAAATGTCCATTCTCCCAAAAGCAATTTACAGATTCAACGCAATACCAATCAAGATACCGAGGACATTCTTCTCAGATCTGGAAAAAATGATGGTGAAATTCATATGGAGACACAGGAGACCTCGAATAGCTAAAGCAATCTTGTACAACAAAAACAAAGCCGGAGGCATCACAATACCAGATTTCAGGACATACTACAGGGCAGTTGTTATCAAAACAGCATGGTACTGGTACAGAAACAGATGGATAGACCAATGGAACAGAATAGAAACTCCAGAAATCAATCCAAACACCTACAGCCAACTTATATTTGATCAACGATCCAAAACCAGTCCCTGGAGTAAGGTCAGTCTGTTTAATAAATGGTGCTGGGAAAACTGGATTTCCACGTGCAGAACCATGAAGCAAGACCCCTACCTTTCACCTTACACAAAAATTCATTCAACATGGATTAAAAATTTAAACCTACGACCCGACACCATCAAATTGCTAGAGAGCATAGGAGAAACCCTGCAAGACATAGGTACTGGCAAAGACTTCTTGGAAAAGACCCCAGAAGCACAGGCACTGAAAACCAAAATTAACTACTGGGATTGCATCAAATTGAAAAGTTTCTGTACTGCAAAAAAACAGTCAGGAAAGTGAATAGGAAACCGACAGAATGGGAAAATATATTTGCAAACTATGCAACAGATAAAGGGTTGATAACCAGAATCTACAAAGAAATTAAGAAACTCCACAACATCAAAACAAACAACCCACTTAAGAGATGGGCCAAGGACCTCAACAGACATTTTTCCAAAGAGGAAATCCAAATGGCCAACAGACACATGAAAAAATGTTCAAGATCCCTAGCAATCAGGGAAATGCAAATCAAAACCACAATGAGGTTTCACCTCACCCCAGTGAGAATGGCTCACATTCAGAAATCCACCAACAATAGATGCTGGAGAGGATGTGGGGAAAAAGGGACACTAATCCACTGTTGGTGGGAATGCAAACTGGTGAAGCCACTATGGAAGTCAGTCTGGAGATTCCTCAGAAACATGAATATAACCCTACCATTCAACCCAGCCATCCCACTCCTTGGAATTTACCCAAAGGAAATTAAATTGGCAAACAAAAAAGCCGTCTGCACAGCAATGTTTATTGCGGCTCAATTCACAATAGCTAAGACTTGGAACCAACCCAAATGCCCTTCAACAGTAGACTGGATTAGGAAATTATGGGACATGTACTCTACAGAATACTATACAGCAGTCAAAAACAATGAAATCCGGTCACTTGCAACAAAATGGAGGAATCTGGAAAACATCATGCTGAGTGAATTAAGTCAGTCCCAAAGAGACAAATATCATTTGTTTCCCTTGATTGGCGATGACTAACTGAGCACCAAAGGGGAAACCTGTAGAAGTGAAATGGACACTATGAGAAACAGTGACTCGATCAGCTCTTGTGCTGACTGTTGTTGTACAATGTAATACTTTATCCATGGTAGTATTTTTTTTTTCTTTATCCTAGTACTAGTGGTTGAACTCTGTAATTAACACATAATTATTCTTAGGTGTTTAAATTTTAACTGAAAAGTGATCTCTGTGAAATATAAGAGTGGGAATAAGAGAGGGAGGAGATGTAAAATTTGGGACATGCTCAATCAGAACGGCCCCAAATGATGGAGTTAGAATTGTGCCAGGGGTTTCCAATACAATCCCATCAAGGTGGCATGTACCAAGGCCATCTCATTAGTCCAAGTGATCAATTTCAGCTCACAATTGATCACACTGATAGGTCTAAGAGTCAAAGGGATCACACAAACAAGACTAGTGTCTGCTAATACTAACTGATAGAATGAAAATGGGAGAGAATGATCCAACATGGGAAGCAGGATACACAGCAGACTCATAGAATGGCAGATGTCCTAAATAGCACTCTGGCCTCAGAATCAGCCCTTAAGGCATTCGGATCTGGCTCAAGAGCCCATGAGAATATTTTAGGCATGGAAAGCTAAGACACTCTGGAAAAAACAGAAGACCTAAATGAAAGATCTCTGCGAGTGAGATCCCAGTGGAAAGAACGGGGCCATCAAAGAAGGAGGTACCTTTCTCTGAAGGGAGGAGGGAACTTCCACTTTGACTATGGCCCTGTGGGAATAAGATCGAAGTCGGCGAACCCTAAAGGCTTCCATAGCCTCGGCAACTCATGACCAGAGCCTAGGGAGATTACTGACGCCATAAACAAGAGTGTCAAATTGTTAAATCAACATCAGGAGTCACTGTGTACTTACGTCTCATGAGGGATCTGTCCTTAATGTGTTATCCAATGTGAAGTGATGCTATTACTAGTACTGAAACAGTATTTTTACACTTTGTGTTTCTGAGAGGGTGCAAACTGATTAAATCCTTACATAGTATATACTGAATCGATCTTCTTTATATAAAGATAATTGCAAATGATTAAAAAATCTTGGTGTTAAACTGGAAATTGCATAGACAATTAATCAATTTTTTAAAAAAAAAATCATGTAGGATCTCTGTCCTTAATGTGCTGTACATTGTGAATTAATACTATAACTAGTACTCCAACAGTATTATCATTTTGTGTCTCTATGCGAGGGCAAACCGTTGAAATCTTTACGTAATATGTACTAAATTGATCTTCTGTGTATAAAGAGAATTGAAAATGAATCTTGATGTGAACAGAAGGGGAGAGGGAGCGGGAAAGGGGAGGGTGGGGGGAGGGAGGGAAGTTGTGTGGGGGGGGAGCCATTGTGGTCCATGAGCTGTTCTTTGGAAATTTATATTCATTAAATAAAAGCTTTATAAAATAAAAAAAAAAAAAAATGTTAGAAGGAACGTACAACTGCTTTAGAAAACAATTTTACATTATCAAGTAAAGCCAAAAATGCACATATTTTAAGATGCAGCATGTTGATATGGTCTAACTAGGCAGATAGTTAGGCTTAGGTGAGCTGGAATTCTTGTGGCCCTACAATATGCTTGCCTACGCTCATATTTTTAAATAAACCCTGTTCATATATATGAATGCCTCTGCTTTGAAATTTTCTATGTGTGGGGGTAAAGACCTGGAATCAAAATTAAGATACAGGGCTGGTGTTCTGGCACAGCCAGTAAAGCTGCCACCTGTAGTGCTGGCATCTTTTATGGGCACCAGTTCAGAACCCAGCTGTTCTACTTCCCATCCAGCTCTCTGCCTGGGTAGGCAGTGGAAGATGGCCCAAGTCCTTGGGCCCTGCGTCCACATGGGAGATCTGGAGGAGGCTCCTAGCTCCTGGCTTCAGGTCAGCCCAGCTATGGCCATTTTAATCATTTGGAGAGTGAGCCAGTGGATGGAGGATCTCTCTCTCTCTGCCTTCCAAATAAATAAATCTTTTAAAATAAATATGCATAGGCCCATATCAATATGAATGTGACTCGTAGGTATACTTGTTTTCTTTTTAGAAAATTATGGCTGAGTCAAATCCACTATACATTACTGTTACAACCCACAGTTCAGCCTGCAGCTTGAAAAATCACTGCTCTAGAGTTAGCCCTAAGGACCCCTTCCCTACTCTAAAAAAAGATGGTGGATTCTCATATCTGCTTCTACATTCCCTCTGTTAGATAAATATTATGGTTGACATATATGAAGAAAATCTGTTCTCCCACAAACATGTAGTTGAACAGGGAGGGATTTTTTTTTTTTTTTTTTGAGATTTACAAACATTAGAGATAAAGACCTCCAGCCAGAGCGGCATGGAGGGATTTTGTAGATTCCCTTCTTTTTTTATTTGAAAGTCAGAGTTACACAGAGAGAGAGAGAGGCAGAGAGAGAGGTCTTCCATCTGATGGTTCACTCTCCAACTGGCTGCAAGAGTTCGCTGCACCGATCCAAAGCCAAGAGCCAGGAGCTTCTTCCAGGTCTTCCACGTGGGTGCAGGGGCCCAAGGACTTGGGCCATCTTCTGCTTTCCCAGAGAGCTGGATCAGAAGAGGAGCAGCGGGGACTAGAACCGGTCCTCATATGGGATGCCAGCACTTCAGGCCAGGGCGTTAACCTGCTGCGCCACAGGGCCAGCCCCTAGACTCCATTCATGAAAAGGACTCAGAGATCCCCTAAGAATCCTTTCAACACTTTTAGGGATACTTCTGCCATGTGGATACATAACTGCTGCACTAGACAAACTTCAGCCATGTGGAGTATATGAGGATGGCCGCAACAGGACTGTTTATAATATGGGGCAAAACTCCAAATAAACAAAAAGACCTGGAAATGCTTTAGACCATCACTTACCAACTGTATAACCTTAACATTTCTGTACCTCATTTTGCTCACCTGAAAATGAAAATACTAATGCCAATCTCTTAAGGTTATTGTGAATATTAAATGAGTTAATACATAAGACAATGTCCACTAAATAATACTATGCATCATAATCTTAAAATGCATGGTAGTGAGAGAAAATGAGGGGAAAGGGCAAAGGACCATGAAGATGTAAAAAGCATGAAGGTTATCATTTTATTATTCTCAAAAATCTAACAGCAGGCATTTGGTGCAGTGGCTTAAACTGCTGCTTGACTTAACCTTTCTGCGCCTCATTTTGCTCACCTGAAAATTCAAATACTAATGCCAATCCCTATGTCTTATGTTGGAGCACCTGATTTGTACCCCAGCTACTCTACTCCTCCACTTGCTTTAGCTTCCTGCTAAACTGCAACCTGGGAGGCAGCAGATGATGGCCAAGTAACTGGGTCTGCTTCTGCCAGGCCCAGCCCAGGCTGTTGTGGACATATAGGGAGAGAAAACTGATGGGTTGAAGATCTTTGTCTCTATGCCTTTCAAATAAAATGAAAATTTTAAAAATAAATCATATTCAGTATGTTAAATACAAATATATTTCATAGGAAATTAATATGGAGCTACCGTAAGGTCTGACTAAAAAAAAGCCCTAGATAAATAAGATTAGTTTATTAATTTAGTCCAAGGTTACATGATGGTGTTCACTGTAGTTATTTAAGGGAAAATATCAAAAGACTGATATGGAAGGCATTCTTCTGAGTCTCAAATCTTGGCTCCCATAGCTCAACTGAGCATTATTCTATTATATCCAATCAGCTGATTCCTGTGCTCTCCACTAGCAAGCTGCTGGCAACAATCAGTAATTGTTACCTGCTGTTGCTACTACTCTTGCAGCTGTTGCAGTGAAAGAATAAGGACCACCTGAAAACTTCTTCTATGTTCATATCTGACTTTCACAAGACAGCTGCTTTCTAACAATTTGTGAATCTAAGCATTAAAAATCCTTGTCTGGTAAAAGCATCCCTCATTTATAACACCTGCCTGTTAGGTTTATCAATGCTGAACACATGGGTTATTAGCAGTCACAACCCTGAAATCTAAATAAGTCTTCTGAGTTCAGTTTGGAGTTTTGAAGTTTTCTCATAGCATCTTATATATCATCAGCTGTTTATTAACATAAACTGCTACCTAACTTGTTTCTAATGGGACATGCAAACAGGACTTTCTTATGCACTGGGGAACCAACTATATGTAGCCACTTTTTTTTTTTTGAGATTTAAAAGTATTTATTAGAATCAAGGACCTCCAGCCACAGCGGCATGGAGGGGGGCTTCCAAGAGAGGAAAACCCAGAGGGGACTGGGGGCAGTGGGCTTTAAGTACAATTTCGAAGGAAAAAAATTTATCAGGTAGCCACTTTTGTTTGAAAAACAGCAACTTCCGAATTAAGACATTTTGAAGTTGGTCTAGTTAAGATAGTTTGGTTTGTAAAGGACCTTAAATACTCCTAGTGTACTCTTGATATTTACAATCTACTTAAAGCTGGACTTAACACAAAAACATGTGTACTTTCCACCTGAACGTTAGCATTTCTGTCCAGGCTACCATATGGACTGAAGGACTGAACACAGCCCATTGCCACTGCTCAGCTAGATGGCCCTGGCACAATGAAGCTCAGTTTAATTGTTTGGTCTCCCAGTATTAAATTTTGAGAGTTGTGAACGGTCCTCTTCTAAGTTTAATGACATCTTTTAACAGTTCTTTCTCTTTTACCTTACTTCTCACTGATCTAACTCCTGAATAGAACTCTGTTTAACTCCCTACTTCCTAATCTCCCCAGACTTCTCTGCAAATGTGTTAGCCCATTCTACTGAAGCTCTGGACTCCTCCTGGCCTCACTGTCACAAATTTTGACACAAATGGAAAGCTGAAAGTAAGGAAAAGTGGTTATTCATAGGTGACTTTCATCTAACTGTTCCATACATACTTTTTTCCCCTTTAGAGCCCATGAAATTACTTCACCCTGACATTCTCCGGGCTTCTTCCTAGGCCTGTTTTCATGTTCCCAACAAATTATACCTTTGTTCACTCTGAGTTACTGAAGTTTTCTGAAAGCACCCATCATCTTAAGGACTTCTCCCCCACCCCCCTAAATGCCTGCCATGTTTTTCTTCTCCTTGTTTTGTGATAAGCTTTTAGAATTCCTTCAACACGCAGTTGACTGCTCCTTCCCTTCTGGGAACCCTTCTCTCACCTGGCCACACCGCTAATCACTCTATATTATGCTAGTAGGGCAGCTTACCCCACACTGGACAGTAATCACCTAATCAGACGTAATTTCTCAGTGCTCTCTAGGCCTTTACGAGCAGGTATCTATTCTACTCACCTGTAATTCTAGAGGCTAACCACGCCAGGCCTATGTACAGGTGACCAGTTCTGTCTCATTTGCTTCCCATCCCTTCCCAGTGTGGCACTTCCCACAGCAGTCAGCCTTTGACAAATACCCACGACCTGAACCGACAGGTGACCCCCTGGTGCAGGCCAAAAAAACCAGAACTACAGCCCAAATCAAGTTCCCTGGTCGCCTCTTCGAAAGGGCATTGCAGTCCTAGCAAATCCGTGGCGATCCGGCGGCGCTCTGGCTTTGGAGAGTCGCGCACAGAAGAGGAGACGGGGTACTGCAGGCCAAGGAGGCAGCCCAGGCAGCGCCTGGACCCCGCTGGAGGGTCACAAGGGGGCTGCGGCCGACTCGCGAGCGCTCTCCTGGACACACGGGCGCGCACACCTGGTCTCGGCGCCTTGCTAAGAGCAGCCGTTACACTCACGTGACCACAGCAGCAATGTTTTCGCAGGCCAGGGAGTGGGCGCCGTCAGCCCAGCCCAGCCTCCTGGGCTGCGAGGCAGGCCGAAAAGCGAATGAGGCGGCAGGGGGAACGAACCAAGCCTGTTTCGAGGGGTCCCAGAGGGTGCGGCCTCAACAGGGAGCAGCGGGAGCCCGGGGGGCGCGGGGCGGTCTAGTGCCCCACGCCGGCCTCCAAAGTCAGAGCAGCACTAGGGCGCCCTGAGACGGGACGAAACTCGAACAGCTGCCAAGGGCGACCTAGAGCCCGTTCGAACGCCAAATGCTTCTTACCGAGAACTGAGAACCAGAAGCCGTAGAGACAGATGCCGCCGCCATCTTCCGGAGTGCCCAGAGAGGCTCCGCAGCTCCCCGGCGCTCTGAGTTCTCGTGCTCTTCAAGATTCCAGAGCCGCCCACCAGGGGCGACCCTAAACCGAACCCCAGATGGAAGGGGCGGGGGGGTGCTGGATGCCCAGCTTAGAAACCCCTGCCACACACCCCCACAGCGACGCCCACTCTCAGGGCGCACGCGGACAAGGCAACACGCACTAACGGACGTCTTCAGTAGCCAATCAAATAAAGCGGACGTCTTTCCGTAGTGCGAGAGAACCCGCCTCCCCTGCTGACGTCACAAGGTAGCGAGTCACTGAGCGCGCCCGGGACCCGTTACAGCGCGCCGCCGGGGCCTCAGGGCGTTCTACCCAGGGGCGGGCCTTCCCACGGAGGGAACTGGGCGACGGGATTGTGTGGTCGCCAGTGGCAACGGAACGGAATTGTTGAACTAGAGTAAAGGCGAATGCGAAGTTCAAACCACTCCATCACGTCCCTTGGATCAAACGCCTGAGAAAACCTCAGTTTGAGTTGGGGACGCCTCTCCAGGTGAAGTACTTACCTTTTGGCCAATAGCATTGGATTGGGCGGGGCTTAGTGATTTGGCCTAAGAGAAGTCAAGGGGAAACTGTCGAGGCCGAGCAAAGCTTTCGCGAATCCTTGCCCAATTGGATCGGGGCTCCCGCACTCAGGCCTCGGACTGGCTGCTGGGGAGCGCGGCGACCGGGACCTTTGGGCGGGGCTGGTTTCAAGCGGGTTTCGCGCGCTGAGAGCGCCGGGCTGTCATTGGCCGGCGACTTCCTCCCTTTGTGGGCGCGCTCTGCGTAGTTGGGGCTCGGCGTTGGGAGGAGCGACCGGGTGACGTAGTATCCGCTGCAGCCAATCAGGCGTGCGGAAGGGAGGCCGAGAAGGAAGCGGATCCGCGGCCGCGCAGCTGAACCGCCCCGAACTCTCGGCGTCGTCTCCCTCCGCCGCTGTCGGGGCCTTAGCGGGAGAGGCGGGGACGGCCCCGCTGGGTGGGCTGGGGCGGAAGTGGAGGCGGAGGGAGACGGCGGCGGCGTCCGCGGGGCCCCGGGCTCTCGCGGCGAGGCCCTGGTGGGCGCGAGGCAGGGGAGGGGGCGGAGGAGGAGTCCGCAGCGCGGGCCGCGGCGGCCGAGTTCCCCGTGGGGCCCCGCCTCGGCGACGGCGGAGGAGGAGACTGAGGGGCAGGATGGCGGCCTCGGCCCTGTACGCCTGCACCAAGTGTACCCAGCGCTATCCCTTCGAGGAGCTCTCCCAGGGCCAACAGCTCTGCAAGGTCCGTGGGCGGCGGGCTGGCGGGGTTTCTTGTGCGGTAACCGGAGGGTGCTGGGTGGGCGCTGCGCTGCAGCCCCCTGCTCTTCACGAGCACCTGGGGGCTTGGGAGCCCGGAGTCCTAGCCTCCCCACCCGGACCCGGGAGCCCGCGTTCCGATGGCGTTGGCACCGGCCGGGAAGAGACCGTCTTCCAGACGGGCCGGGAGGGGGCCGGTCCTCACCAGCGTCCGGGGGTCTCGGGTGGGGCTGAGTGAGGCAGCCACCTGTCTCTGCCGCAGAGACCCTGGGGTGGAGATGTTTTCACCTCGGTGTTCTGCCTGGTCTGTCCTCGCCTTCCACCAGGAGGCAGGGGACGGTTTGTGCACTTTCTTGCTAGGAACCCGAAGCCGCCAAGCTGATGGCATCCTTCTTCCCTGTCCAGGAAAGCGAAGCGACTGGTTTGGGAACAGAATGCTCTATGATTTGGAGCTCCTCCCATCCCATTAAAGCCGGAATGCTGTCTGTGAGCAACGGCGCAAAATAAGTAGTTCCACATTTAACCAATCCTTGAAATCGGCCCTGACAGCTTTCTTACTTTATCCGGAGTATAGTCCCACGTGTAATAAAGACAAAGACACCTCTGCCTTCCCTAAGGAATTATATCGTGATTGGCCACTTACATGACAAATCACCAATTGTTTACGTTAGTGGCCAGGTTTTATTGTTGTTCTAGACATCTAACCAGTTTTGGTAATAATTTTCTACCAGAAAAGTAAGGTTTGGGACTTGGAGATATCTACATACTGACTAATGTATTGTCTTATTGCAGGAATGTCGGATTGCACATCCTATTGTAAAATGTACTTACTGCAGATCAGAATTCCAACAAGAGAGGTTTGTACATCAGTTTTTGATCATTAAAGACAGAATACCATCTGGAAGGAGTACTTGGGGGTTGTAATCCGGTATTTATATCATCTTAAAAAATGGTTTAGCCTCTGAGACTTTGAGTTGTAAATGTTTTATATGTGGTGGGAGAGAATACAGAAAATGAAACAGTGGTGGTCATTTTACTACCTGAACTGGACATGGAAAAATAAAGGATAAGATACTAGTGTGGGAAATGTGCAACCATGCTAAGAGGAATGGATGGGTGAAAGATTACTGTTAAGCTACAAAAGATAGCATGTGAGTGGATCTGAGGAAAGGTCTATAGTGGTATCAACTGCCTTATTTTAATAGTGAAATCTGGTAACTTGGTACCAGTAGAATAGCATACTTTTTAACAAGTAATTCGGGTTGGGAGCACTCGCAAGAAGGTAACCTAGGAGAAGTGCAGATAATTTCTAAATAAGTAGAGATGGTCATTGTAATAATAGACAAAGGCCAAGTGGAAGATTAGGTAGGCAGGCATTGATACATAATGCTGTGCATTAATAATGGCAAGTGTGGGAAGGTTGTCCAACTAGAGGGGAAACTCTCGGATTTTGTTTTGTATCCTTTAAAAAGCACACAATAAAAATGTGTAAAAACATCTATGTTAAGTTAATGGAAAAGGAATAAATTGGGGTAAAATAGTCCAAATAAGAACCTTGTGTATGTATTATTAAAAAGTGAAGGTGTATTACAGTTTTAAGTACCATAGCTATTTGATTCATCAGTTTACTTAGTTCATCATTGTGCTGATCATCTCAGAAGCTTACATAAATATGATCTTTCATATGTAATTTTCTTTTCAGCAAAACTAACACAATTTGTAAGAAGTGTGCTCAAAATGTGAAGCAATTTGGGACAGTAAGTATGTCTTCTATTTTAATTTCCTATTATTGTTACTAATCAGTTCAGGTTTATCCCAAAGGTGGACTGCTTAAAAAATATGCGTTCTATATCTGTGTGTATTTTAACATGTCAGAATACTTTATGAAAATACTTTCTGTAGACAGTCTGGTGGAACGTTCACAATTAAAAACAGTGGAAATATGCAAATGTTTTATGTACTGTATTTGAAATTTCATGTGCAAGTCACAGTTATTGTTTAAAAGCTATTGTTTTAGAGATTCAAATATAGCAAACTCCTGGATAGGGAGAGCCTACTTGTTCATAAAGTTTGCATAATCAGACTTCCCTGGCAGCACAAGTCACGTATTTTTTCACAGTGCTCATGACATTCACCTGGTAAAGATAGTCCTATACAAGAGCACTGCGGAAAGTTTAGGGAAAAATGAAAATTAAAAAATGCACATTTTCTCTCAACTTTCTGAATATTTTAGTCATTATTGGTATGTTATCCTGATATTAGCTAAGATGCTGAGTTGTCAATATTGAAGAAAATCAGAGTGTAGTTCTAAAGGTTGAAGTTTAATATCTTGTGCCAGTTTTTTTAAGTTGAAAACTACCTGTAATGTTGTGTTCTTTATATCATCTGTACCTGGATATGATGAAAAGATAGTTTTTGAATAAATGATGTCATAATTAAACTTGTTGGGATACGAAATTAGCAGTTCTTTCCCCGAAATTTATGGATACATGAAACTTTTCTATACATGTGTACCTTTGTTTTCATAACTTTTGTATTACATAACATACTGTGTGTGTCTTATGTAAATATTCCAACAAAGTGACAGTGAGTTCGTTATTTGAGAAGTAAATATTAAATAATAGAGGTTATAAATGTTATTGAATATAACAATGACAGTCTGGGCAAGAAACAAGTTTTTTACTTGTTTTCTTACTCTCAGAAACACATCTGAGAACTGAGTATGTTTTATGCAGCAGATTTTTAATATTTTTAAATGTCTGATAGAAATATGTATCTGCTTTTTCAGCCCAAACCTTGTCAATACTGTAACATAATTGCCGCATTTATTGGTACCAAGTGTCAGCGTTGTACAAATTCAGAAAAAAAATATGGACCACCTCAGACCTGTGAACAGTGTAAACAACAGTGTGCTTTTGATCGGAAGGAGGAAGGAAGAAGAAAGGTATGTTTTGACATCTTCTGCCAATTAAATAAAATACCACACGAGTTAGAAATTATTTTAATTGACACATTGCTAAGACATGACGTTTTCTTTGGGTCGGTAAAAGTAGATAGTTCCAATAGCGAGTTTTCTTGTTAGTATCATGTAAATCTATGTTAATTAGGATTACAATACTTTTAAAAATATTCTGGGGTGTCTATTCTGCACCATTTAGTTATCACTGTTTTTGGGAGACTTACTAGATGCTATCAAATAAATCATTTCACCTTTTTCTTAGTCTTTTCCTGATCATTTGAAGTTACTGATATGAAGAAAATTCCCTGGTGTGGCCCATTAGCACATAAAATTCAATTGAAGTCTTGTGCCTCATGGTGGGAGCTTTTACTTTGAAACTTGTTTTCTTCCGCCTATCTTGACATAATAAGTATATTTAAGTGGGTAGTATTTTACCATTTGTATTCTCTGGTTTCAGTTCATTTGGAGGATTACTGTCTCTGAGGGGCTCCTCCTGATCCCCACACCCCAATGTATGAACCTAGTTGTAAATTATGTCTCTCCAGCACTTCTTGAGTGAGCAAACAGAAGACACAATCTTTTATCTTAATAACCTGTTTTTTTACCTTTTAAAATAGATAAAGCTGTTGCTCATTATTTGTGGTAGTTATATAGTCACCTCACACTACTCAGTCATTGCTGCTAAGGGAAATACAGTATTAGGTTTTTGTTTATGATTAGAATGTATTGGTCAGCGGATATATGTGTGTATATATATATATATATACACACACACATACCATGTATATATGTGTGTGTATGTTTATTTGAATCTCTATATGTGATTGATTTATTTGAACTCATGGCCAACAACCATAACAATGCCTGAACAACATACATTGTCCAGAAGGCATATTTCAGCCTTCTGAAGCTTGGACTGTAATACAGCACTTAAGCTCATGTTTGTAAACATCAAAATCATTGACAGCAGAAATCTTAGCATCATGAAATTAAAATGATTGTGAAACGAATACCTGTTTACAGTAAGAAGTAAAATACCTTCTTCCTTGTTACCTTATTCTATTTCAGCTGGGAACGTGTGCTGTCCATTGACAGAAAATTTTTGACCCTATGGGTGTGCCCAAATGACCATAAAAGTGCTACAAATATTAAATTGGGGGTTACATGTAAAAGTTATTTATCAAGTAGTCTTTCTTGCAAATCCAAAATCCAAGGATAATAACAATCAACTATATCACTTAGGCTCTCCTATGTTTATAAATTCACAGTACTTACAGTAGTAGGAAATACCTATTGTTTTAGTAATTTCACAGTCGTTTAAGAGTTCAGACTAGATTTCCTGGAAGTTTATTGTCAACTTACGCTTATTTTCGAGAAATAAGAAAAGTAACATGTCTCTTCAAATTAAAAGTGCCTGAAAATGAATGGGTATATTGTCCTCACCAAATTTATAATCCATCAAAGAAGCATTTGCCTGAGGTTAATAAAAGTCTGAATTACTTCCATTTTGCAAAAATCTGTGACTCCTGCCTGTGCACATGTGGGTGCATTTGTATGAAGTATAGCTAAAAGTTGAGCAGTTTATCTTAACTGGCTTCACTTTTCAGTTTATGCCTACATTTAATCTAATAGATATATTTTCTTAAAAGGTTGATGGAAAGTTGTTATGCTGGCTGTGTACTTTATCATACAAAAGAGTTTTACAGAAGACAAAAGAGCAAAGGAAGACTCTGGGATCCTCACATTCAAATTCATCTTCTTCATCTCTTACTGAGAAAGACCAGCATCATTCCAAACATCACCACCACCATCATCACCATCACCATCGTCACAGCAGTAGCCATCACAAGTGAGTACTCTGAAATCACGTTTTCTAAAATGTTTTCTGACATTTTGATGACTTATTAGTGCTTACTTCTTGCAAATGTTGACTGCATTAATCTAGTTTTCATTGTCCCTGGTGGTAAGCTTCTTGAGTGTCTAAGGCTATGTCCTCACATGTATGCAGTCTGTAAAATCACACAGATGGAATGTGTTTCATTGTTTACCATAAGAAAAGATATTTAAGAAGTTAATTGATAAAGTTTTGATTATGAAATGAAATGCCAAGTACATCAGGCTTAGTGTTTAGTAATTTAAATTCAGAAGTGTAATGTTTTTTGTATTTAAATAATTGTTAGATTTTACTTGTAAAAATTAATGTTCACCTTAGTTATATATTTAGTAGAACCAGTTTTTAACCAGATACTGGGAAATACACAGTTGGTCTTTTTTGGAGAACTTAGAGCATGACCATCTGTGGCTTTATAAAGAGTTTTAATCTGAAAGTTACCCAAAGTGGTAGAAATAACATTTTTTACTAGTTACACTTTACCTTTTCTTTTTTAAACACACATAGGTAGGAATCTTGTTCAAATATAACTACTTGATTTGTAAAGTGACTTTGCTAGGGAAGTTATATAATGATAATATCTTAACTCTTTGTATGCGTTGTGTGAAGAGTTTATAAAAATGTAGTGTTAGTTTTCATGGAAACACTTAGAACATCAAAACATAAATTAAACACTTGCAAACACAGATGAAGATGAAAACATAGGGACATGAAACACCCATTTGCAGAATAATTCAGTGTTCCTAAATCTCTGTAAATCTTTAAAGATTCAGATAGCTATTTAAAGTGTAATTTACAGAAAACTAATACCTACTATATTTTGGAACATGATGGTGATATCTTTAGGACATAATCTGTAGTTCTGTCTAATAAGATTTAATTCTAAACTGTACACAAGCACCTATAAGTTTATGGAACTTATTAAGGCACTAATATTTATTTACACCATGTTCTAATGCTTTCTGTGTGTGACATTGGTAGTATACAGTGACTTCTTAGGTAGCTATTAAAAAAAAAAAAAAACTTGCGCTCTTTTTTTCAGTGTCCCAGGGAACATAAGTGTTTCCTTGTTTTTACATCTGAAAAATATCACAGAATATCTATAAAATATAATGGCATGTATGAGAATTTCTTAGACACTCTGGAAATGTCTTTTCTGTGACATTTTTGGATTAGTTTGTCATAGCATGCTGTGAAAGCACACAATTGGGTATGTTTGTAAAGATCAAATGATGTGATGATAACTCCTTTTGGGAGTATGAGAGGTTTCAAAAGTAAAATAAAAGAGGACAGTGTTGATTTCAAGATTATTTTCCTTTCAGTCACTCAAGAAATACAAGCACTGTTGTATTCGGTGACTACAGACCATCTAATAGACAACCAGTTTGTACGGTCCTATTTAAAAGTTCAGTGTATTAGAACAAATATGAGAAACATATATATTGTGATAGATGGTAATTAATAGGGATAGAGGTGGCAGAGTGTGGCACTGTGGTCTAGATCTGGGAAGGCAAAGCT
Organism: Sylvilagus floridanus; assembly: GCA_949820135.1. Taxonomy (NCBI): domain Eukaryota; kingdom Metazoa; phylum Chordata; class Mammalia; order Lagomorpha; family Leporidae; genus Sylvilagus; species Sylvilagus floridanus. The sequence goes on from OX463224.1 coordinate 42,796,538, forward strand.
CAGAAAGCTGAGTATTCCCAGTGTTTTCTCATTTTGAGATCTGGTTAGTGCTATTAATCCATGTAATTGATTAAGTAGCTTGCTAATGATTGTGATAAAAATTGTAGGAGAAAAGGGCAGTTGAGTCCCTTAGTAGAGATGGCACTCTTTCACAGGTTAGTAAAGAATAATCCCAGTTGATGGAATCACAGCTACTCTTTCCCCAACTTGTTATTTATAGCTAATTATTAAGAACATGGTTTGTTTTTTATACTTTCAATTTAAAAAAACCCTCTAAAACTTAAACATTAGTAAATTTTTTTACAGATGTATTTATTTTGAAAGGGTTACAGAGAGAGAGAGAGAGAGAGAGAGAGAGAGAGAGAGAGAGAGAGAGAGATCTTCCATGTATTGGTTCACTTCCCAGTTGGCCAGCACTGGGCCAAGCCAAAAGCAAGAGCCAGGAGTTTCATCTGGATATTCCACGTGGGTGGCAGGGGCCTAAGCACTTGGGCCGTCGTCTTCCATTGCTTTTCCGAGCTCATTAGCAGGGAACTGGATCACAAGGGGAGCAGCTGGGATGTGAATCAGCACCCTTATGGGATGCCAGCATAGTAGGCATTGGCTATACCCACTATACCCCAACAATAGTAAATTCTATACATACTCATAAACCTTCATAAAATTATTATGTATGTTACCACTAAGTGCTTTTACATATATAACTCATTTAATGCTCATATTCCCGCAAGCTATTTTTATATCCATTTTACAGATGAAGAAAGTGAAGCTAAGGGTGTTTTTGTTTTGTTTGCTTTATTTATTTATTTGAAAGGCAGAGTTAGAGAGGCAGAGAAAGAGAGGTCTTCCATTCACTGGTTCACTCCCAAATAGCCTCAAAAACCATAGCTGGGCTGATTCTAAGTCAGGAGCTTGGAGCTTCTTCCAGGTCTCCCACCTGGGCACAGTGGCTCACAGGACTCGAGCCATCCTCCATTGCTTTCCTAGGCCATAGCAGAGGTTGGATTGGAAGTGGAGCAGCTGGGACTCAAACCGGCACCATATAGGATGGCAGCACCGCAGGCAGCAGCATTACCCGCTAAGCCACAGCTTTGGCTGCAAGGATGAGGGTTTTAAAGTAACTGGCACAACAAAGCCACAAAACCCAGATCTTCTAACAGCTCCTAAGTGGTACAAATATGTGATTTCTGGTTCATAGGGCATTCTCTCTTGTACATGGAATGAATAAACTGGAGGTTAGTGAAGGGTAACTGATGTGCAGGTCCAGGAGAGAAGAAGTAGGATTTATAGTGAATTCTCTGGTGGCAATTAGTATTATGACAAAATGGGAAAGAAAAGATGTATTATGTATAAGTAAAAATAAAATTATTTATTACTATGAATTTATCAATATTTACATGATGTCCCTCCTCCAGAGTTCTGACTAAAACATTTAGACTTGGGAGAAGATTGTTAGAAAAACTGGTAGAGAATCAAAGAAATTAAATTAAGATAGGTCCTCATTCAACTTGACACTATTTTAAGCAACTTGAATTACTCAAAAGGAAGAATTTCCACTTGGGATTACTGACGACAGAAGTTCAGTGATCCCAGACTTTATCATTGTAGAATACTGTTGTAGTTCTCCGTCATGTATCACAGTCCTTGGTATGATTATTAAATTGAATTTTGGAGATCCTGATTAAAAAGAATATTCGTTTTTTTGTGGTTGTACCTTTCCTGAAGAGCTTAGGATGGCTGGTAGTTGTTTGATTAAAATTATAATTTAGTGAACATATATTTGCTTAGGAAGCTTAAAACTTTTCTTTGAACATGCGAGTATAGTCCAGTGAGGTTAATGATGAACCTAATGACTAGATATGTTCTGAGAAATTCATCGTTATGCCATTTATCATTGTGTAAGCATCATTGAGTGAACTTAGACAAACTAAGATGACAATTACGTTGTTAGCTGATGTATTCTTAAGGGACCACCATCATGTATGTGCCTTGTCCTTGACAAAAACATTGTTATAGAGTGCATAGCTTTTAATCTGATTCCAGTGAGAAGGAATGCTGTTGAATGTGGATGTATTAAATAAATGTTATCAGATGTCATTTATGTATTTTTCAGAATCAGCAGTTTAAGTCCAGAGCAAGAGCAGGGACTGTGGAAACAGAGGTAAATGCACTAATAAGTTTTCTGAATTATTTGAGATGTATTCTTTTAAATGTGATATCGTTTAAAACTTTGTTTTATGACTTTAAAAAAATCATTGATGTTTAGTAATTTTTGAGGAGGAAGAATAACTTTAGTACATATGCCATTTTTACTCTATTCTTTTTAAATTTTTATTTCAGCCATAAATCCTCTGCAGCAATTCAGAATGAAACTCCAAAGAAGAAGCCCAAATTGGAATCTAAGCCATCTAATGGAGATAGGTAAAAATGAAATCTTTTAGTGTTATCAAAATTCAACTGAATTGAACAGTTACAGTTGATTGCCAATTAAGAATAGAAACATATATCTTCTATTTTGGATTCTTTGAGTTTCTGAGAATAAGCATTATCATTTAAAAAATTAATTTTGGCAATAAAACAGTGGCACTGAACTATGTTCTATTTGGGGAATAAATTTGGGTTTAGAGAAAAGAAAACTCTAGAGAGTATTCTCTTTATCTTAATAATTCTTCAAAGAAACACAAATCTAATTGTGATATTTTAAAATTGACCTGCTTAGAAAATGTTTTTAGACTTAAAATATTATGAACGTGACTTTGTTTTAGTTCATTAGCCAAAGTTTGCTGATGTTACTGTACAAATTGGCTGCCTATTGCTTTACACTAGAAGTATTGACCCCCTAAAAGCTAATACTGAATTATATTTCTGCAGGTGTATGTAATGTGTGCCATTAGTAAGGTAATTTGCCAGTTGCATCCATTTCTGTCAGGTACATATTTTTTTGCATTAGCCTTAAGGATGTTTGTGGAATTGTCTAATTTATGCAATTTGAACACTTGCTAATTTTTCTTCTACTTCATTAACTGTGCTTTACTTTTTTCTTTTTAGTAGCTCTATAAATCAGTCAGCAGATAGTGGGGGAACAGACAATTTTGTCCTCATAAGTCAACTGAAAGAAGAAGTGATGTCACTTAAGCGTCTCTTACAGCAAAGAGACCAGACCATTTTAGAAAAAGACAAAAAGGTAAGAATATGGTTCACTGAAACCTGGTAAGATAGATATCTTGATTGTTGCTTGATAACTGACAATTTTATTAGACATGTAACAGTTTAGTAATATTTGTTGTTCGTTATATAAGACAAATTTTAGAAGCCCAGCTTGGTATCTGAGTCATCTAATGAAGATAGATAAAAATGATCTTTGAGAATTTTAGTCGTAAGAATTAAATGAGAACTCTTTATGATTAGTAATAATATTGATTTTTTTCAGTATGCATACATTTTTTAAAAGATTTATTTATTTGAAAGAGTTAGGTAGAGAGAGAGATTTTCCATTGGCTGGTTCACTCCCCAAATGGCTGTAATGGCCAGAGCTGTGCTGATCCAAAGCCAGGACTCAGGATCTTCTTCCGGGTCTCCCATGCAGGTGCACCAGTCCAAGGACTTGGGTCATCCTCTGCTGCTTTTCCAGGCACATTAGTAGGGAGCTGGATTGCAAGTGGAACAGCCAGGACTTGAACTTGCATCCATATGGGATGCTGGCACTGCAGGCCAGGACTTTAACCTGTTGTGCCACAGTGCCAGCCCCTTGCATGCAATTTTAAAAGAGGTCTAGTATCTTAATATTTAAAAATGAAATGTAACTGGAATTTTGTGTAAACTCTAGTAATAGAAAAACATAAAGGAACATAGTCTCTGGTTTGCTAATCATGTATTTATATTGGTCCAGATCAAATAACTGGGGAAAAGTTACAATGTAGGGATTTCCTGGCTGTTGGTACCTAAGATCATTTTGTAGGAAGTAAGTGTTCTTGTTGGAACTTTGTTTCTTTAAATCAGTAAGAAAATCAAATATGTTGTCCATTTGATGAAAAGAGGAATGTTAACAGAATAGAGGTGCTTCAGGTGTTTAAGGTAATTATATTCTGTGAAATCTAAGCATAAGAGCAGGCAGACATGGAATATGAAACAGGGGTTTGGAAGTCATTATGTCATTTCAGCCATACCAAATTATTCCAGTTCTAACACTTTCTGTGTGACTTGAACATAATGCTTTTACTTCTCTGGGCCTCAAGTTTTCTCATTTTAAAAATGGAAGCATTAGTACTGTTTCATGAGATGTGGTGATTAAATGAAAATGCAAAGTATTTACTACAACTCCTAGCATATGTGTGTTCATAGTTACTTTTACTAATGCTTGGTTACGTTTAAGGATAGAAGCTACTTCCTATGTGAGAGAACACTTAAAGCTTCTTTTAAAATTATGGACTAGGTATGATTACAAATATGTATTTGTTGAGTATTCGTTGTAGTGCTGAGTCTGAGCTGACTTTTACTTCTAGCATTCAACACCTTAAGTGTTAGATTTTCCTACACCTTGATGCTTAGTGGATTTAATATTAGTATACTTCTGCCTTACTCTAAATTCAGTTTGTGAAAATTAGGATTGACATATAAGATAAACATGAGATTATTATGAGTATGCTTGAATTTTTACTCTTTGTGATAGCTTTTTGTAAATTAGTGAACCTTTATGGAAATATGTTGTATGCACAAAATTTTACATACACTTCTGTTATATTACATCAAATGTATCTGTACTAGCTTTGAAAAAAGGTGAATGAAAAGCCAAGTTTACTGCAAAATAGCAGTGATTCCAAAACCATATAATAATGAACTAGAATACTGATTTGTTTTTTAGATTGTTTTCTAGCCCTAGTATGACTATATTGTATTACTAGGGCAGTTAAAGTTCCCTGCTTTTGTTAGTGTTCCTCTTTTATACAAACACTAATAGGGATTCAAATTAGCCAGACTGTAAGGAAAATGGTATTTGTAAACCTAAAATAGCTACACATTTGCAACTTAAATCTAAGACAACCAAATTATTTTCCTGAATTCATTTCACAGTTAATTCAGTGATATTTAGAACTATATGCTGTACTTGCTCATGAGAATAAAAGGATGAATAGATAAGAGATACTCTCTATCTTTCAGAAGTTTATAATTTGAAGGGAGCTCATAGTGTAGTGAATAGAATAATTATTTCAGTTGATCTGTTATGAACTGGCATTTCAGAACAGGGATTTTTCCATAGTAAAGAAAATGAGAGAGGATTTAATTACACTTTGAATTTGGCAAAGTAGGGGCTTTTGTTTTTTCTTTAAGATAAGACTCTATAAGACACCACTACTTTCTTTTTACTATTGTGTATTGCTCAGCTGCTGAGCAATTATAAAAGAAAATATAGACCTATAAAGCTTACATAATAAAAAAGTTTAAAAAGTAACCCCACCTGCTTCTGTATGGTTTTGCAAATGAAATTCTGTAGTAACTTATTTTTAGTTTGAAGTCATGAAATATACTTTTGTGTTTGTCATTTATAATTATGGGGAAAAATCATGTACTAATTATCTTCCTCAAAGAACTTTTTTTTACATTTGATTTAGTCCAAATTTTATACTATCCCTCCTCCCCTTTCATTCTGTATCAGTTGTATGTCTGTATTTTACCTATTTGTGTATTTCTGTGTTTTTACATGTTAGGTAGTATTGGGTACATAATCCTAGAAATAAGTTTAAAAATAAAAGCAGTGCAGCTCTTGGTCTGTAGATCATTCCTCTGTGTGCTTCCCCAATGTAAAACTTTTCCTGTTGTCTTTGGAAGATTATTTCAGCCTGAAAACACTTTGTTTTCTGGAGTGCATTTTAATTGAAGCCTTTTCTAAAGTATTACCCATTTTCTATTGGCATACCAGTTGCCAAACTTTGTTTCCAGTGAAGTCACTTTTAAGAACAAAAACAACTTCTGCAAAGTTTTACTGATGATTCTATGTACCTTAATATTAAGATTATACTATAGTGGCAGTATTATTATGCCATAGAAATCACTTCACAAGACAAATTCTAATTAAGTTATAAAACTTAGGAAACTGCTATTATATTTTTATTAAGATGAATAGGTTTATTGTGAAGAATAAATGTGTGTATGTATGCATTTATACATGCATGTGAGTATATATACATGTATATAAATCTATATCTTCTCTTTTTAATCTCTCAGTTAACTGAACTAAAGGCTGATTTTCAATACCAAGAATCAAACTTGAGAACAAAGATGAACAGCATGGAAAAAGCTCACAAAGAAACTGTGGAGCAACTTCAGGTAAATGATGCTATTTATGTAAATGTTAGGCAAGCAGGACTAAGGTGATAGCATTCAGTGACTTGGATTGCTATTGGTATCCATATATTGTCCATATTTGGTTCATTTTCAGTTTTGATTTTGACTTCGCAATATATTATAATCCTGTCCCGTTAAGAGTTTTTGTTTAAAAACACTTGAAAGGTGATTCAGTACATTAATCCTGAAAAGTGTTTCCTAAATTTTAAATGAACTTTTTTTTTGAGGAGGATATCATTGGAGTGCGTTCAATTGATTGTTGAACTAAAAACAAAAATATAAAAATCAGATTCATGGAACTAAGGTGAAAGCAACATCTTTCATAGCAGTTACTCTTCTGTTTCTGTCCAGATAATGGGAAAGTAAGTGAGCAAATAAAACCAATTGTTAGGGATCCTGAGCAGGGGATATTTTATTATGCATATAATTATGTGGTCTAACCTGTGAACTGTGTGTTTATAAAGTCCTGAGTCGGGCTCTGCTGTACAGCAATAGCTCGTCACCTGCCTCAATCTCAGGAGTATGCAAAATATATTAAGCAGCATTTACATATGTATAATAATTGAATGGGAAAGTTGAGTGTCACCACAGAAACACCTTATGTCTGCAGAGACATTAACATGGATACAAATTATTAAAGTTTATTCTCACCTAAGTTTCACAGATTTAAGTTAATGCTCTTTGCTCTGATTTACAATTGTGATATATGTAGAATTCTTGAGTAACAGTTTTTAAGGTTAACAAGTTTTACATTTTAAAAGTGCGAAGATGTGGCACATAGACTTTGGACTGATTCGAGAGTACAGCTTCAGACAGAAGCAAGGAATTAATACTGTCTTGTTTTATTTTTTAACATCATACCCTCAAGGGTATTTTCTTCTTACTGCATTTGTGTTTGTCATGCTTCTTTGCAATTAGCTTAGATTGAGGAGGATTTAGGAACCTGCTTGAATTTGAGATACTCATACAAATTGCCTGATCTTAACTTAGAATTTTACTATTACAAAGAGTTTTAAGAGGAACCTCACATAGATAGAACCTGGGACACAGCAGGCATTCAAATAATTTATTGAATGAGCAGTGATTTATGGAAATACCCATTGCCTTCTGAACTAGGAGATTATGCATATCATATATCAGGCTTGTATGCTAGTACTAGTGATAAAAAAATTACTTGAGCGGTAGAGAGAGAGGTTCCATTTGCTGGTTCACGCCACAAATGCCCACAGTGATTGATGGCAATGTGGAAGCCAGGAGCTCAATCCAGTCCTCTCCCATGTCAGGTAGCAGAAACCCAGTTAATTGAACCTTCACTGCTGCCTCTCAGAGTCTGTATCAGCAGGAAGCTAGAGGAAGGAGGTTGACTTGAGCATTGGATCCAGGTATAGCAATATTGGATGCCAGCATCTTTTTTTCCTTCTTTATAAAGATTTATTTATTTATTTGAAACTCAGAGATGGGGTGGGGAGCAGATCTTCATCTGCTGATTCACTCCCCAAATGGCTGCAATGGTAGGAGTTGGGCCAGGCCAAAGCCAGGAGCCTCATCCAGGTCTCCCATACAGGTGACAGGGTGACAGAGGCCCAGCACTTGGGCCGTCTTTGGTTGTTCTTCCCATGCCATTAGCAGTGAGCTAGATTGGAAGTAGAACAGCTGGAACAAGAAATGGTACATATATGAAATGCCGGTGTTGCCGGCAGAAACTTTACCCACTACACCACAACCCTGGCCCCAGATGCCAGCACCTTAACCTCTAGGCTAAACACCCGTCCCCTTACTCAGTTTTTAATGCTGAGTGAGTACTTGGAACAAAATCTGCCCCTAATAGTCTGTGACTTAATGATGTAACCAAAGCTTGATTTAACAAAGAATTTCCACTGTTCAAAAGAGCACCTTGTTTATTGAAATTGGACATTTTCAACATTACTTTGTGCTTTCTTACTTGCTACTTAAATTAACTCTGGCTTATATATTAGGCTCATTTTATAGATACAGCTGGCGACACAATTAATAAGTAGTTACATAGAAACTTACATCAATTGATGCAGGTTTTGCCATACCTTCATCTGTGCTGGCTTCCACCAGCCCAGGTTATCCAGGTTCTCTGTTTCATCTTTGTTGTCACAGCACTTTTGTATTGCTGCTAGACACAGTCTGTCAGTCTCCCTTTAGCACTAGCATGCTAGTAGTTGTCTCTACTGAGATGAACAGTTAATTCTTTTTCTTTCTGTAATAAGGAATTGAACCATTTATCACAAAATTTATCTTGCTGTAAAAGCTATGAAATACTTTTTTAACTATCAGACCTGGGAATAAACACTGAACATCACAAGAAAAATTATCTGTAATACTCTCCTAAACACCCCAAACACTAATACCAAATTTAAAAAAAAAAAATCTGCCATTCATTTCATAGGTAAGTAAAAAGGGGAAAGGAACTATTTGCGTGCTTACTGTTTTTCAGTAACTGTTAGGCGAAGTGTTTTCTATGTTTGATTAGTTCTTTCAACTCCTTTTGAGGTGGGTGGTGGAGTTTCTGTTTTACAAATGAGAAGGTATGAGTTATAAGCAGGTAAGTGGCAGATCCAGGATTTGAAACAGGATCTGTGTAATTCCTAATCCAGATATTCTTCCCTTTAGGCCAGTATTTCTAAACATTTTTAACTTGAGTATTTAAATAAATTCATTGACTTTTATAGGATAGATAATAAAGAAGTAATTTAGGATAAAACAATGTATTTAAATATCACATTATATAAAAATTCATTTTAAGGTGCTTCAGTTAGAATAAAACAAACTTGGGCTTGTGTCCCATTAACAACTAACGCATTGTTTATTTTAAAGACGTATAATTTATCATAAATTCATTAATGATGCAATCAGTTGAATAAATGCGAAATACAGATTGAAAATTCGCTGCTAAAGTATTAGAAACTTTTTTTAAAGGTGAAATGTTTGAGTTCTTGTGTTTCATACTTAAAAATATGGACACTGATAACTAAGGAAATTTTGGAGACTGTTTTAATCATTAGTTATATCAGGATAAACATTTTCATGTAAATATACATACAGATCTGGTGGAACTTTCTTTGAGTCAAATTTGCAAAGTCTCTTTTATACCTCTTTGCTTTAAAACTTTCTTAAATTTCCTGTTTATATCCAATGGATCTGTCACATTATAAATTAAATGGTATTTAGCTAACAAAAAGATTTAGAGACAATGTTGATTAGGAGTGGCAACTTGGTGATAAAGCAATTGATTGTGAGTGTCCTACTTGAGTTCCTTTTACTGCCAGGCATTTTCATTTGATTTCTGCTCACAGATTTTTTAGAATGTTTGACTTTAAAGGGAAAATTTTAAATCTTTTTCTTCTTATGATTTATATACATTTGAAATTGATACTGAATGTGTATTTGAAACTTTGTGTTACCACCTTAGATATTTAATAACCGTTAAAGAGAGAAACCCTATTACCATGCAGCTGGACAAAAAAAAGTTTATTTGATTTATCCATGTAAGATAGCACTGAAAAAATTTTCATTTTGGAGTTCATGTGTGTTAATTGGAGAATTTCATTGGAGGAGGGTGGAGGAGTGGAAATACAAAGCCTTGAAAATGTTAATATTTCATAAACCACTTTAGGGTAGCATACAGAGAAGGCAAGATACTATCAGGCCATACCAAAACTAAAATTAGAGTATAAAATAAAGCACTGAGTTTAAAAAACAAAGTCTGTATAGGTAACAGAAAATCTTAATATGTGAGTGACAATGGTTTTCAAACCTAAGCCCTACAATAGCTTTGGATTTTTATTAATTTTAAGACAATACTGAGTTCCAAACAATTTTCATCACTCCCCATTTTGACTCAGACTTCAACAGTGATTGATCAATGATACACTTGTATATATAGAGAATCCTTATTATCTGAATTTCTATGGTTAATAAACTATATGGGGTGGATGGCAAAGGTAGTCAAATTTGAAAATAGGGCTGGCATTGCCTCGTAGCAAATTAGGCCTCTCTACCCATGATGCCAGCATCCCACATGGGTGCTGGCTCCAGACCTGGCTGTTCCACTTCTGAACCAGCTCCCTGCTCATGCGACTGGCAGGGCAATGGAAAATAGCCCAAATCCTTGGGCCCTCTGCAGTCAACGTGGGAGACCTGGAAGAAGCTCCTGGCTTTGGCCTGACCCAACCTCAACTGTTGTGGCCATGGGGAAGCTAATTGGCGGGTGGCAGATTCATACTCATTGATTCATTTTCTTTCTCGCTCCCCCTCTCTTCCCCCTCTCCCCCCCTTTTCCCTCCCTCCCCCTATCTCCTCCTCTCTCTCTCCCTCCCTCCTCCTCTCTCTCCCTCTCTCCGTTTCTCTCCCCTTCTCCCTTCTCCCTTCTGCTCCATCCTCCTCTCTCCGTAACTCTGCCTTTCAGATAAATAAAAAATAAATCTTAAGAAAAATGAAAACTTTAACTGAAGGTTCCTGCTTACATGTTTCCTCAGTAAACATTAAGCCCACATGGCACATAACATATGACTAAAGGAAACGATTAGTAATGGGTGGGATATTTGATAATGAAGTACAGATTCAGTTCAGATATTGTCAAAGTAAAATTTTGAATCTGCAAAAAAATCAAGTTTTCATAAAATTAAAAAATAACTATATGAAACTGCTCAGATCACAACAAAGCCAGTGCCAGAAGACTTTATAATCATTTGAAAGATCAAAAATAAGCTCAGAACAGGTGGTTCTAATGGGTGCTTAAAAAAATTAAGAGTGCTGTTGGCAAGGTAATGAAATGAATTTTTTGCAGAGGTGACTTTTTAAAGAGCACATGCTGGGAAATATTCCTCCCATATCACCATTTAAGTGGATTCACTTTATTGGCTTCTTTTGTAACTATTGTACCTTTGATTAACAATTTTTAATGCTAATATTTTAAAAGGTGACTAATCTAGAATTTTCTTTCTGTATATCCAGTTTAGATGAACCTAATATACTGATTCTTTCATTAAAGCTGTTAGTGGTTCAGTGAAATCTTTGGTTTTATAGACAAAAAAGGATGCTAAGTAAGTGGTAATTCAGCATGACTCAATATTTCAGACTTTTAAAATCTTGAATGTTTTTGTCTCTCACAGGCCAAAAACAGAGAACTACTCAAACAGGTTGCAGCACTGTCAAAGGGTAAAAAATTTGACAAAAGTGGAAGCATACTAACATCTCCTTGAGAAAGTAGTTTGTTTAGTGTTGTTTCTGCTTACAATGTAAATTTGAAAAAAATTCTGTGAAGCCCTTAAATTGTGTGTAGTAGAAAAATATTTTTGCACACCAAACGAATTGGTGTGTTTCCTATTCACTTTTGTAAGGGAACTACAGCTTTTTTTTAAGTTGTAAAACATTCAAATAAAACTTCAACTGGTTTGAAGTAACTTTTTAATTATTTGATATCCAGGAAATTTTTTTGCCAGCAATAGTATTAAATAGTTATAAAGGGGTGCATGAGTAGTGCTCTTTATAAAAACAACATGCAATAATAAAATAAGTATGGTTTTAAGATGTCAAAGCAGCAGGGTTTGTTTTTTATTTTTTTCTTTCTGTTTAACACTATGCTGACTTCAGAAAAAACATTTTTTCAATATAGAAATAAACTTTTAAACAATGGAAATGGTAAACACTGGTTTTCAGTAATTGTGTTTTTACTTTGCATCAGTATGAAAATTTAGGAGAAAATCATGGTGCTTTTATTAAATAACTTCAGAGTATATGTAAATATGTTTTTAAAAGTTATTAACATTAGTAACCTAGCATTTTCATTATTGATATAGGAATCAATGTTTAATGTACAGTATCCAGGTACAAATGTGTTTTTGTTTTGTAAAAACTGTAGATTTTTACTTACAAGTGCCTTTTTGCCACCTAATGTTTTTATTTATAGGAATGCTGATCTTTTGTACATAGTTTGTTTTAAAATCATGTTTAATAAATGTTTGTATATAAATGCATATATACAGAAGCCTATTTCAAAAATGAATCAAAGTTGCTAGTAATGTGTTTGAGGTTGCATTAAAAACTAACTGATAATGCGTATAGGTTTTAGGTGATTTTGTGGTTTGTTTCTGTGTGAGAAAGGAAGCTCTTGGCCATTAAATTCATTTAATGATGTCAATACTTCCTCCATAGAGAATACTCTGTTCTGATAGAGTAATTTTATTTTTTATGTTACAGTTTCATGTTCATATTTTTATGAGCTACATGTTTTTACTTTATTTTTTTATAAAATTGATGTGTTTCTACAATGGTCCATATATCTGCTTTTCCTATGTGTGTGATTGTCTAAGTTAATATTTATGTACACCATACTTAATTTGTAAATTTAATGCAAATCTGGGAAAAACTATAATTTCTGATTATCTCTGGATAAATTAAAATGTACAGTGAGATTCTGGCACTATTTATAAGTAAATTGTTTCAAAGTCTTTAAAATTTTCTCTAAAAGTAAAGATAGGGTGGGATAGATTATATTAAGTTACTGACTGACTGATCTGATCTGGTGGTTTTCTACCTATAATGGAAATGTTCTGCTTAGTTTTAGTTCAGACATTGTTAAAAATAGTGTTAAGAGTGAAAGAGTTCCTTTTCTTTGGAACGTATGGGCAAAGATAATTTGTTTCAACTAAGCTGTTATTAAGTTGATCACTTATTTTTAGATAAGCATTGATTATGACTCTTATTAAAGATTGGTTTTCTTACAAACACGTGATGATTGTAACAGTTTTTTTTTTTTTTTAATATGACTGGTGTTTCCATAGATGTTCCTATAGTTGTTCATTATAAAGTGCTACCAAATAATTCTTTGTCCAAATTGGAAACATATCTAGAGCAATTTTTAAGTGATAGTAAAGATTGAATTGGTCAGATTTTGAAAAATCAAGCCACATTGTTTTTATAAAATCTTCATGTAACAATCTTCTTAAATTTATTACTTTCAACGAACATGGTAGATAATGCCTTAACATGGATTTTAATGCAGGATTTGCTAAATTCATAAGATAATCGTTACTTTTCTTTAAAATTTGTGATGTTTTATATTCCGGTTTCATAACCATTTGTCAATTCGCAGGGTAGTTATTATGGTTTTAAAAGAAACTGTGTAATAGTTGTTATACATTGTTGGGGATGCTACAAGAGAAAGGTGTGCTTCCGCATCCCTACCCCCATGACACACACTTTAAGCTGTCCTTAAAATTGAAAAACAATCTGTAGAATTGAATTTTGTAAATTCCAAAGCTAAAACCTTTAGGGGCTTCACAGTATTTAGTCCTAATTAAGTACCCTCTCCTTAATCTATGATCTTATTTGATAACTTAATTTTTTTTCCAATTGTATAAACTAGTAATTGAGTCCCAGTCCTGGATCTGTTGTGTATTGACATATGAGCTGATAATCTTTAAATGTGGACCTGTAAGGAGATAACTATGGTGTGCTGTATCGTGCTTTTAGCCTGTTTTCCACAATTAATTAGCATTTAACGGTGAGGGTCATTTAGGCTCAAGTTATTTATCTATTAATAGCCTGTGAATATTGCAGTCCTTTTTAGATTGTATTGGTCTAAATATGCATTCTACAGTGAACCTGTTAAACTGTTCACATGTATAGACTATGAAATACTGTACTTGTACACATCTGACTGTTGACATTTTGTACTTTTTTCTAAATACAATATTTCACAATAAAATTTTTGTCAAAAGCTTTGTATTAGATTCCTATTGCCATAACACATTGCCATGAGCTTAGTGACTTAAAAACAACAAAAATTAATTCTTTTTCAGTTCTGGAGGTCAGAAATACAAACTCTTCCACTGGGTCAGAGTGTTGACAGGGCTGGTTCCTTTTGGAGGCTGTATGGGAGAATCTGTTTCCTTACCTTCTCCAGCTTCTAGAGGGTTACTGCTTGTACCTATGAACTCATTGACGCTTGTACTGTCTTCAGAGATAGGAGAAGAAAGTAGCATCTTCACATCTCTATCTGCTTCTGTTTTCATCTGGCTTCTCCTTGGTGGTCATATTTCCTATTCATAAGACTCTTATGAGGCCATGATGAGGGCCACTTGGGTGAATAAGATAATTTCTCCAAATTCTTAAAGTAGTCAAATTGGCAAAGTCCCTTTTGTCATATAAGGTAACGTTTTCATGGGTTACAAGGATAGGGCATGGACATCTTGGGGAAAATATTTGAGTCCACCACAAAATTCATCTACCTTTTCTTCTCTTTCCCCAGTATGAAATCCTAAAACATGGATGGAGAGAAGTAACTCAGGCCAATCAGTAGAAACTCTGTTCATTCAGACCATTTTAGTGCAAAGATGTAAGTCTTATCTACTTCAGCTATTATTTCAAAGCAAAGTTGGGCAAATCAAGCATTATAAAAGTTAACTTTGGAGAACGTATATAGTATCATGGTTCTTTAAGGACTTTATAGACTAGTTGGGAAGACAATGTACATGGTAAGAAATCTTAACACTTTCATATTAAAGTGTAATAAAAAGCTAATAGCTTTAAGCAAGGACAATGTTAAGAATTGTGGGAACAGTCATAAGTCATTAGTTTGTCAGATTTTACCATGTATCAGAATTTTCTAGCAGGATTGTTTGCCTTGTGTTGTTGGGCCTCACTCCATTTTTGATTCAATACATTTGGAGTAGAGCCCAAGAATTTCATTTCTAAGTTCTTAGATAATGCTCATGCTTCTAGCATACCTTGTGAATCAGTGCTATGTGAAAAAGCAAGAGGGAAAAAGAATAGCTTGAGGAATAGTGGCTGGCTGACATTTTGGAAAAAGTACAAGTGTGAACTTAAAAGGTAATTTGGAGTCCCATTTTAATGGCAGTTTGGGCAGGCACCTCTAGATTTTTGAAAAGGAAGTGATGTAGACCAAGTGACTATAGTTTGGCACTGTAGGCAGCATTTTCTCCAACTCTTGTAGCCAAGGAAACAGCAGAGAAGCAAAATGGTTTAAGAGTCTTGCGGTCAGTTTGCTTCGCCAATGGTAATCAGCTTTGAGGAGGTATGCATATAGTGACATCAGACATACTTAAGAGGTTGAGGATAATTTGAATCGTTATTTGGAAATGACAGACTTAAGGGTAGGGAAAATTCTCAACCATAACTTGAGAAACAAGGTGCAGAATTTGTTCTTTAATTGACAGGGAGCTGCCCAATGTTTTCCTCATACAAAATGCTGGTGTAACTGCACTTGGAATATTTAGGACTAGTCACCCTTTCTCAAGAAAAATATTCAAGAAGTTATGTGATCAGAGAGGATTGGAGACTGAATTTTGACTAAAAAAGTAAGACTGGTTTCCAAAATAGAGAAGAAAAGGGCCAACAACCCTATAGAAAATTGGCTCATCTAGGTGAATGAAGATAGTTCATAGGAAGAATGCAAATAATTCTTAACCTTATGAAGTGACAACTTCATAATAAGGAAAATGAAAAAAGTATTGGAGTTAAGCATTTCTCGTTTACAAACCAGCAAAATACCACACACTGTTGACAAGGTGGGAAAACATAATCTCAGGTATTCCTGATGGTCATTGCAAAATTGTCCCACTAAAGGTAAGTTTTGTTAATAGCTGGCAGAATTATGTATGCTAATTTATGCTTTGACCCTAGCAATCCAATTCTAGGAATCTACCCTAAATAAAACACAAAAATTTTTAAGATGTTTGCATAAAGCTTTGGCAATTTTTTTTCTAATAGTAAAAATCAGCTAACAGTCAAAATCAAGACTTTGGTAAATAATGATGGTATATTTACCAGGGTAGGACTACATATACATGTTCTGCCTTTTTTTTTTGACAGGCAGAGTAAAGACAGAGAGGAGAAAGGTCTTCCTTCTGTTGGTTCATCCCTCAAATGGTTGCTACAGCTGGCACCATGCGCCGATCCGAAGCCAGGAGCCAGGTGTTTCTCCTGGTCTCCCATGCGGGTGCAGGGCCCAAGCACCTGGGCCATCCTCCACTGCACTCCTGGGCCACAGCAGAGAGCTGGCCTGGAAGAGGGGCAACCGGGACTAGAACCCAGGATGCTGGTGCTGCAGGCAGAGGATTAGTCTAGTGAGCTGTGGTGCTGGCTTTCTGCCTATTTTTTAAAAAATTGAAGGTTTAACCACATTTTTTTAAAAAGATTGAAAAGCAGAGTTACAGAAGAGACAGAACGATTTTCAATTTCCTGGTTCACTCCCCAAATGGCCACAATGGGCTGGGCTGATCAGAAGTCAGGAGCTTCTTCCAGATTTCCCACTTTGGGTGCAAGGGGCCCAAGCACTTGGGCCATTCTCTGCTGCTTTCCCAGGCCATAAGCAGAGAACTGGATCAGAAGAGGAGCAGCCAGGACACGAACCGATGCCTCAGGTGGAGGCTTAGCCTACCTACACCCAGTGCCGGCCCCTAACAATTTAAATGTGGTTACTACTGAGGAAGAATGAGAGGAAATAGATTAAAGGAGACAGTGTTAGAAATTAGACTTTGTGGCCCGGGAGTGCAGTGGAGGATGGCCCAAGTGCTTGGGCCCTGCACCCCATGGGAGACCAGGGAAAAAGCACCTAGCACCTGGCTCCTGCCATCGGATGAGCGCAGTGCGCCGGCCGCAGCGCGCCGACCGCGGCAGCCATTGGAGGGTGAACCAACGGCAAAGGAAGACCTTTCTCTCTGTCTCTCTCTCACTGTCCACTCTGCCTGTCACAAAAAAAAAAAAAAAAAAAAAAATTTATTAAAAAAAAAAGAAATTAGACTTTGAATAAATCATGCTTGTTTGACTTTGGGGGTCTTAATAAGTTTCTTTTACAAAACTATAAAACCACCTCTAAAAAAATAAATTTACTTAAATGTGTAACCAGTTGGTGCCATAACCATTAGAGAAGAACTAAGGTAAAGTGCATTAATTTGTACCTCCCTAGTGGGCTGTGCTTTAGGGAAAAAGCAGAATTGCAAAAAAACATTGTAAACTTAACTAATCTTGTTGGTGGCAGTGTTGGTATTGTTAGTCTAAGATTGTGAGATAAAATATGGGAGAAGTCAATTAAGTATGTGATATTTTAATTCCATTTGTTGCTTAATATTGAGATTCTTGAGACAAAAGGGATAAAAGTTCAAGTCTGGTCTTATTTAGAATTATCAATATAAACTCAGGGTAATTTATTTAAGAAAAAGTTAGACATATTCTGAACATGTGTAAGATAAACCTGCAACATATGAAAAGCAGCAAAGCTACCAAGTCCTCTCAAAAGGACCGGTGAATTAATTGAACATAATCATAGAAAAGAATTGCAATGAATTGACGTAATGAAAGTGATTAAGTAGTAAATTCAAGATGTTACTGTGTAAAGAGATAAACAAATCATACAAAATCAAAGTGCTAATTGATCACCACTGGAGGATGCTAGTGAACTACCTCATTATTTTAAAAACATGAATAAAAATATTTCTTGTGAAAATTTTAGAACTATACCACTGGGTAATTAAGTAGTAAATGAGATGTTTCTTTTTAAAACAGCATTTCACTTAGAAAAAAAGAATGACAAAATTACAATGCATTATTTTGCAATTTCTAATGGAGATAAGTATTGGCCAACAAACAGCTACTAAAAGTACATGAAGAGACTTTTTTAAGACTATTTGAAAGAGTTGCAAGAGAGAGGGAGACAGAGCAAGATCTTCCATCTGCGCCTCACTCACCGGATGATCCAACCAGGCTGAAGCCAGGAGTCAGGAGCTTCTTCCAGGTCTCCCATGTGGTTTTTGGGGCCACTGCTGTTCCCAGGCTGTTATTAGAAGCGAGTTGGTTCAGAAGTGGAGCAGCTCAGACCTATAAGGGATGCTGGTGTCGCAGGTGGTGGCTTAATCTGCTAGGCTGCAATGTTGGCCTGTATGAGGAGGCATTCTTAATCAAGTGCTTTCTGGTGGGGGAATACACTGCTACTTATGAAGTAGTTTTGCCAAGAAGAGTTAAACTTTTATCTGGTCAAGCATCCACTCATTAACAGGAAGTAGAGAGGACTGAAGATCATGGAGGTCAACAGCAAAAGGATACAGTTGCTTAAATCAAACTCAAAAATCTGTCAAGGTAACAGCTCAGCTGCTTCAGGAAGTTGTAAGGGGGGAATAAAAGGAATGTGGAGAGAATCTAGAATAAGAGATATTTAAGGACAAACATCACAATGTGTAGAATTGGTTTGGAACTTAAACTGTAAAAGAACATTTTTTAGCTGGAAATTGAAACACAGGTTCTGTAGTGATATTAAGGAATTACTGTAATATTGTCAAATATGATAATAGTTTTGTGGCTATATTTAATATTTTAAGGGTCCTTTTATAGACACCAAAATATAATGAGATTGTATGGTTTGATATTACAGAAGGAGATGAATGTGAATATAAATGAAACAGGAATGTGAGCTGCTAATTTTTGGGAGTGGTGTGATTCACTGTCCTATGCCATACTATACTGTTTTTATGTGAGTTTCAGGTTTTTTGTGATGAAAAGTAATCCCACCATCACCATTGTGAAACTACCCTCACTCTAAACAGTCCATACTCACTGACAAAAATATGGGAAGTATGGGAAAAAAAGAAATAAAAAAAGACCACTTAGATTGCTTCTACCTTGGGACATTCATGTTCCTGTTTTTTTTTTTTTTTTCTGTCAACATTATCTTTGAGAAACAGTTATTATCCTGCCACAATGTAATTTTTGTTTCCTGTTTCCATGTTTTCTTTCTCTTACTGTCCTTCCCAACAAAAGCAATCACTACATTAAAAAACAAAACTATTTGTAATCTTTTCTTAGCCTAATATTTACAGCCATTATTTAGCCTACGATTAGCCTAATATTTGCATCCATTATTTTTGGAGTCTCAGTTGTAAATCCAGTTCTGCTGTTTGCTAGCTAGAAGTCTTGGGGTATACTTTTTTAATGTTTTAGTTTTGGTTTCTTCATTGGTATAATTTATAGAGTTGTTTATAAGCATTACTTCAGGTAAAGTATTAAATATAAAGCACTTTACATAATCTAATGCACAGATTTACAGTAAGGTAATGTTTTATTTAATAATAAAAAATGTAAAGATTATGTGTGGGCTGTGTCTTTCCCCCCTTGCAAGTATGGCTCTTGATGCATTTGATGTCTGTAGAATATTAGGATTGGTTATTGTAGTTTTCAGCCATGGGACCAATTTTCTTTTTATTATTATTACTACTTATTATTACTACTTATTATTCTTGGGTCAGTATCTACTGGAATATCAGGAACTCATATAGGCTGAGCAATTCTGCTTTTGTTGGAATCCCAATACATGAAACAAATAAAACCTGACATATGTTGGTTGAAGTTAAGGCAAGTATGAGTTATCTCCTGTGTCAATTTAAGTAGTCAGCATCTGGCTGGAGAATCAAAGTTGGAGTTTATTCAGCAAGTCTTAAATGAAGATTTAAACCCAGAAGCATTATGAGTTGACTGTTTTGTAAGCTTTTGCTTGGTTTCAGGTTTTAAGCTTTTTCTCATGGGGTGAGTAATGCATTCAATCAGGTTTGAATAAGACAAATTTATGTGTGGTTGTCAATCATGAAAAATCAAAGGAGACCTGGTGATACAGACTTGGTTATTTAAGGGGATTCCCACCTTATCACCCTCTCCCCCCATATCCACACTGTGTTATTGGTATATAGAGAGAGCTAAACCAGAGTCCTTAATCATTTAGACAACGGATTCCTTAGTCATTTTTGCTATAGTTGCCCTAAGATGTAAAACTTACTCCCTCTCAAGGTACAGCTGATATTTCTGGATCTCAGCATTTGTTGAAAAGGCAGAATGTGTGAAACTGACTGCAGTGTGTCTTCACAGTCCAGGTAGGGTCCCAGATGTTTTAGGCCCCTGTAGTCACCATTGCCACTCTTAAGTCTGCACTTAATTGGTTGGTTTGCTGGTTGGTTGGTTGATTTGAAAGGCAGAGAGAAAGAGAAGGAGAGAATCGTCTTTTACCCACTAGTTCACTCCCCAAATGCTCACAATAGCTTGCCAGCCTGTAGCCAGTAGCCTGGAACTCACTTTGGGTCCACAAGATGGATGTCAGGGATTTACATACCTGAGTCATTATTACCTGCTGATCCCGGGGTGAGCATTAATAGGAAGCTGGATTGGAATAGAGCAGAGACTCCAGCTCAGGGATTCTGCCATGGGATTTGAACATTCTAGTTGGATGTCCTAACTGCTGTGCCAAATACCCCAACCACCCCAAGACCACACTTTCTTTTTTTTTAAGATTGATTTTATTTATTTGAACAACAGAGTTACAGAGAGGTAGAGACAGAGAGGTCTTCTATCTGCTGGTTTACTCCCTCAATGACTGCGATGGTTGGAGTTGAGCTGATCCAAGTCCAGGAGCCAGTAGCTTCTTCTTTGTCTCCCACATGGGTACATTCAGACCTTATCACCTATTCTAATCAAAACACTAAAATGGTTTTACATTTCAGCTCTTACAGAGACCTAAAAGACCTTGAATTTAAGGCAGGATTTCATACTGAATTGTAGCTTATATGACCCATTAGTGAAGCAGCTAATCTTTCTTCTCTAATTCTGTAAATTCTAAGATTTCATCCTTTTTCTTAAAATTACTACTTCGTTCCACTAGGGGGAGAGCTTCACTACTAAATAATCTTAGGAAGCATTTTCATTTTTTGTGCAGTGTTAGATGGTTTTGTTACCCCTTTTCAGAAGCAGTATTTATAATTCAAGTGTATACCTTTTTTTTCTAATTCAGTTGAGGGATTAGCTCAAAAAAGTGAATTTTAAAATGTAATTTTGTGTTTGGATGGATTGTTTTTTAATTCTGAAGTCTGTTTTACAAAGAATTGCCTTAAAAATTGTATTCAGTTGTGTACACACTTCTTTCCTTCCAAGGCTAGTCCTACTGATGCACTGGTACATTTATTTGCCCCTCCTTCATTTACCAGGAAGGGAGCTCCTGCACTCCATCTACTATGGGTTAGGAGATCTGTAATCTTAAGTCAGAAGCCCACCATCTCCAACTAAGTCATTGTCTACAAGAGAGACTTGACATGGACACTATATTATGGAACTTTTCTATGTTGATGCACCTTGGAGGCTTGGAGTTGTACAGTACACCACGTGTTCTGCCATACATAATGACCTAGATTAGGAGGAACCACAGGGGCTGGAAGTGGTGTGGTTGGAATCAAGGCATTGCATGTATTGGGTGGTGCCTAAATGATCATTTCTTTCTATATTTTCTTCACTTTTGCACAATTCTTATGACAGGGATTTTCCTTTAAGGGGATTATTAGGTCTCCCCTACTTATTATTCTTGGGGAAGTATCTACTGGAATATCAGGAACTCATATAGGCTGAGCAAGTCAGCTTTTGTTGGGAACCTCTTTGTATATTTTTAGTACAGCTAGAAAAATTGTTTTTCTCTTGCCCATGTGCCAGGCAACCAAACTGCTTCTAGCCAGGAAAAAGTCTGTGAATTTTCTTTGTTGGATTAATAGAGAAACTTTTTTTTTTTGAATGAATGGCTGATATTATTGAGGCACTGGGTCAAATATTTTACATGCATTAATATTCTAAATAGTAAACCTGGAATGTTGCGCCTTATTCAGTGTACATGTCAAAAATTTCCTGAATAATAATGAATGAAACTGGAAATAGTTGTGGGAGGAATGGTGTGAGTCAGTAACCCGAGAAACCTAGGAAGCAGCTGAAGAAAAGGTGGGCTATTTGGAAAAGTGGAGCTCAAATACAAATGAATAAACCTCAAAAGTCAACATAATTACTACATCCCACTTTTGTTTGTGTTGAAATGACTTTCTGCAAGTCTGAGATTGTGATATAACCATCCTTCAGCTGGGTACTTTTTGTAGTCAAAACTAATGGTAAATATATAAATACATAGGATGCAGTAGTAGTACATGTCATATAAAATTAAATCTGCATTATTTACATCATTGTTCTATAGTATACATTTTATCAACATAAGCTGATGGTTTTTAAATGCCCTCAATAATTCAGGCACTTCTAGATATCATTTCTAAGTACCTCTCAAGAGGAATGCAAATCACCTTGTAAGTTTCTGCAACATAGCATCAGGGAACAAACAGAAGCCACAAGGCAGGTTTCTGATGTCATCAATTGCCTGCTCCTGTGGTTGCTGGCATGGCCCACAATTCCTGATCATCTGCTGTCAGTGAGGTGGTCTTCCTAGCCTATAGATATCTGAGTAGGTGTATAGAAGAGAGGGAAAAAAGGACTTTTGTCAATATTTAGTCTTTTTTTTGGGTAAAGACACAATTCTTAAACTCCTCACCAACATCCAGGACCTAAAATGGTGGACAGTGGTGCTTAGAAGCTATTGGAGAGAGCCACGTTGTAAATTCTTCCACTTCACCCAATAATACAGATTTAGGGTTTTTCTTCTAACAGAAGAGAAGATCTTCCTTGTATTAGGATAACATGTCCAACTGCCTTGGAAAATCTAAGCCCTGATGGAAAGGGCTGACCAACTTCTCCCACGGCACAAACAAAGGAACTGCTGTTGCATCAAGATGGCCTTCCATCCTCAGAGATGAATGGGCTCAGAGTGTGTGAGTGGTGTTTCCAGTGGTAGGAGATGTGATAGTGTCAGCTTAGAGTTGTTGGAGTTCTGCCCGGAAGGATTACTTTGGGTGGGTGAGAGATGAGCAGTGAGTTAATTCCAGAAGAAAACCTTTATTGAAATGTCAAAAAACAAACAAACAAACAAAAAACAGCTTTTCAGGGACCAGTGAGTCACAAAAATGTCTTGCCTTTGCTGTGGAAAGTACTAAAGTCCCAATGGCTTGGAGATGTTGAAAAAACTTGCAAAAGCATCCAAATTTGCCACAGCCAGTCCTCTTAGAAGAGAAGGAATCAGGCCAGCACCGTGGCTCAATAAGCTAATCCTCCGCCTTTCGGTGCCAGCACACCGGGTTCTGTCCCGGTTGCCCCTCTTCCAGGCCAGCTCTCTGCTGTGGCCAGGGAGTGCAGTAGAGGATGGCCCAAGTGCTTGGGCCCTGCACCCCATGGGAGACCAGGAGAAGCACCTGGCTCCTGGCTTCGGATCAGTGCGGTGCACCGGCCGCAGGGCACCGGCTGCGGCCATTGGAGGGTGAACCAATGGCAAAGGGAGACCTTTCTGTCTGTCACTCTCTCTCACTGTCCACTCTGCCTGTCAAAAAAAAAAAAAAATCTGGGAACTGATTTCCAAATACTAAGGAAGGAAGTCAGCCTCATCACTTTCGGATGGATAGAACTCTGGAGGCATATAATATTTTATATGTGGAAATAGAAAACTAATTTCATTTTTAAAATAAAATTAATTTTGAAAACATAAAAAAAAAAAAGAAGGAATCAACTGCAACATTTGCCACATCCACAGGGGAAAGCCATTTTGTAATAGTACTTTGTTTTAATTCTATCTTCTGTGCACTTTATGAAGTGTGCTGATATTTAAAAATACGTATTTGAGCTTACTTGAATGTAGTAGATAATGGAAAAGCTAGAACCCCTGGAGTGAGAGAAATCGATGGTATCATTTCTTCATGATGAAGTAGGAAAATATAGGTGTTCTGTAAGCACAGGAAAGGGAAGATAGCCTTTTGTGAAATGAAAAAGTGTAGAACTTTGAAAATATCATGGAAAAGCTGTGCTAAAAACAGCTTGATCAAGTAATAAGAAGATGGAAAAAAGCTATATTTTAAGAGTAACTATGGGAAGAAAAACATGTCAAGTAATATGGAGTAGCTGGAGAAAAAGGGAAAGCAAAAACAAGGATTGTGGTATAACAGTCTAGCATAAATGTTGCATTTATACATATATACAAAATTAGGTGGGTCTATATTTTTGAAAATGAACTAGTGTTCAGGGTTTTTTTTTTTTTTTTTAAGATTTATTTATTTTACTTGAAAGTCACAGAGAGAGAGAGAGGTCATCCATCTGCTGATTCACTCCCCAAATGGCTGCAACGGCTGGAGCTGTGCCAATCTGAAGTCAGGAGCCAGAAGTTTCTTCTGGGTCTCCCACATGGGTGCAGGAGCCCATGAACTTGGGCAATCTTCTACTGCTTTCCCAGGCCAAGGCAGAGAGCTGGATAGGAAGTGGAGCAGCCAGGATTCAAATGGGTGCCCATATGGGATGGGTGCACTGCAGGTGGTGGCTTTAGCTGCTATGCCACAGTGCTGGTCCCTGGGACTTTGTATTTTTAGACAAAATACTTCTGCTTTATGTAAGTAAAGATAATTGTACAATTACAATAACAATAGTAATAATCAAATTTCAGCAAGTATATATAATGTAAAAGTAGAATAATAGCTCATGCATTCCTTTTTTTTTTTTTTTTTTTTTTTTTGACAAATAGACTTAGGCAGTGAGAGACAGAGAGAAAGGTCTTCCTTCCATTGGTTCACCCCCCAAATGGCTGCTACGGCTGGAGCTATGCTGATCTGAAGCCAGGAGCCAGGTGCTTCCTCCTGGTCTCCCATGCGGGTGCAGGGGCCCAAGCACTTGGGCCATCCTCCACTGCCCTCCTGGGCCACAGCAGAGAGCTGGACTGGAAGAGGAGCAACCAGGACTAGAACCCGGTGCCCATATGGGATGTCGGCGCTGCAGGTGGAGGATTAACCAAGTGAGCCACAGCGCCAGTCCCAGCTCATGCATTCTGAATTGCCAGGAAAAGAGTAATTCAGGAGAGTAATTTCTCCTGATCACTAAAGCTTAAGTAAAAGTCAAAAAACTTAAATGATTTTTTGAGGAAAAGTTTCCAAAAAACCATGACATTTTTTGGCATTCTTATCTGATAACTGCTGGAAAGAATTTATCTTTTTTTTTTTTAAATATTTTTTTTTTTAAATTTTTGACAGGCAGAGTGGACAGTGAGAGAGAGAGAGAGAGAAAGGTCTTCCTTTGCCGTTGGTTCACCCTCCAATGGCCGCTGCGGCCAGTGCGCTGCAGCCGTCGCACCAGGCTCATCCAATGGCAGGAGCCAGGTGCCAGGTGCTTTTCCTGGTCTCCCATGGGGTGCAGGGCCCAAGCACCTGGGCCATCCTCCACTGCACTCCTGGGCCACAGCAGAGGGCTGGCCTGGAAGAGGGGCAACCGGGACAGAATCCGGCGCCCCAACTGGGACTAGAACCCGGTGTGCCGGCGCCGCAAGGCGGAGGATTAGGCTGTTGAGCCACGGCGCCAGCAGAATTTATCTTTTCTTTAACTCAAGGACAAACACCAGACATCAGACTTCAGAGAAGGTTGTATACAGAAATCACAAAAGGTGATGGGTATATGTAGAAACTTCTATTTAGATCCTAGTTCAAACTCAGACTCTGCCATTGTCTGGCTGAATTACACTGGGCAAGTTACCTAACCTCTGTGAGCCTCAGTTTTCTCATTGTTAATATGGAGGTAAATGACATGGTTGTGTAGGGAGCTGGCATTGTGACATAGTGCAATGCCAGCATCCCTCATTGGTGCTTATTTGAGGCAGCTGCTCCTCTTCTCATCCAGATCCCTGTTAATGGTCTGGGAAAATCAGTGGAAGATGGTCCAAGTGTTGACTCATGAGAGCCTAAGATAAGCTTCTGACTGCTGTCTTCAGCCTGGCCCAGTGCTGGCCATTGTGGCCATCTGGGGAGTGAATCAGTGGATGAACGATCTCTACCTCTCTTTGTGTAACTCCGACTTTCCAAATAAATAAATCCTTAAAAATAAATAAACATGGCCTGTGCTGCTGCTCACCAGGTTAATCTTCCGCCTGCGGCGCTGGCACACCGGGTTCTAGTCCCGGTCTGGGCGCCGGATTCTTTCCCGGTTGCCCCTCTTCCAGGCCAGCTCTCTGCTGTGGCCCGGGAGTGCAGTGGAGGATGGCCCAAGTGCTTGGGCCCTGCACCCGCATGGGAGACCAGGAGAAACACCTGGCTCCTACCATTGGATCAGCGTGGTGCGCCGGCTGCAGCGGCCATTGGAGGGTGAACCAACGGCAAAGGAGGACCTTTTTCTCTGTCTCTCTCTCTCACTGTCCACTCTGCCTGTCAAAAATAGATAAATAAATAAAAAACAAGGCATGTCAAACGATAATCCCATAGCTTGCACAAGGTAAGTGCTCAGTATATTGGCTGTTCTTATTTCCTGTAAAGACAAATGTATGGCTGAATAGGAAAGAACACTGCTCTAGCTAAAAATTCCTTGATATCATTACTTTTTAATTATTTGTCTCTTTCAAATAAAGAAGAGGGTTATCTTTGAGCTGAGCTTTCTCTACACTTGAATCAAACTCTTGTGTTATAGATAAACAAATGGGGGATGTGGAGCCAAACAAACCTTGGAAAGAATTGCTTTTTTCACTTTAGCTTCTTCTTTTTAAAGTGTCATAGTAATACTGCTGTAACTATCAATCCCCAGGACTGTGATGATCAAATAAGATCATGTTTATAAAAGTTGCTTTCCTATATTTGCATTTTGAAAACAATTTTGCTGTGCTAATAAGTAGCATGAGTTTTCTGACCATCAGTACAAGTGCTTTCTCTTTTTGTATTTTTAATATCCAAACCAACCACCCAATAGATATAATTCAGTAAACATGGCAAAATTATCATGGATATGACTGAAACATCCAGACTTGGAAAAAGCTGCCATGAGCCAAATTATTTTGTGATTATTTTGTTGAGGCCATGGAATCTTGTGGCACCCTGTAGAGGGGAAAGGATTTCTCCTGCAGGAAATGGAAATTCTAACCGTCCATCACCAGGAGATAAATAGTGTACTAAAGTCTAGGAGAGGGAAGTGTCCTGGGTAAGTTGAGGCTAATCTCAGAGAATAGAGGAGGCCTGGAGCACTGAAAACAAATCACTGCTTTCTCTTAGCAGAGACAGGAGTGGCAGTAACTGCAGGGGGAGCCATGAAGTCCCAGGAGCTGCTGTTTTAGTTCCACTCAATCCAAAGAAATAAGACAGAATCCAACAGATACAAGAAAATACCTCCCAAGAGACAAGATTTCTTGCTAATGTGATCCAACAGAAGCCAGTGGGGAGATGGTCGTCACTCACACTGGTCAGCCTCCTCATTCCTGTTGCAGATGCCTCAGTAGCTCTCACATGTAGGTTTTCATGCTGTGCTCCATGTAATTAAAACATTCACTTAATTTTTTAAAATTAAGAGAGAGGAAGAGAAAGAGATATCTTCCATCCAGTGGCTCACTCTCTAAATGGTTGTAATGGCCAGGGCTGGGGCAGGCCAAAGCCAGGAGCCAAGAACTTGATCCCAAGTCTCCCACATGGGTACAGGGGCCCCAACACTTTGGCCATCTTTTGGTACTTTTCCCATGTCATGAACAAGGACCTGGAGCAGAAGTGGAGTAGCTGGGACACAACATCAGCCCCTCACTTAAATATTTTTAATACTTAGAGAAGAAGTAAGAAGTAAGATACAAACTCATAACACATATTATTTATTTTTAAAGGTTTACTTACTTATTTGAAAGGGAGAGTGACAGATATAGAGAGGCAGATTTTCCATCCACTGGTTTACTCCCAAGTTGGCTGCAACAGCCTGAGCTGGCTTAAGTTGAAGCCAGGAGCCAGGGAGGAACCCCATCTGAGTCTCTCCTGTGGGTCAAAGGGCCCCAAGCACTTGGGTCATCTTCTGTTGTCTTCAGAGGTGCATTAGGAGGAAGGTGGATTGGAAGCAAGACTTGAACCAGCACTCTGATATGGATACCAGTATTGCAAGCAGCAGTTTAACCTGCTGTGCTATGGTGCTGGCCCCTGTATCAAATGTTAACATATGGTAGATTCTATAAATTAGGATTATGACTTCAAGTAATAGAAACCAAGCCTAAATATCTAAGCAAGAATGGAGACTTCTTTGAAGGGCTCAGAACTCAAAGATCGAGGGCATGAATACAACCAGGTCCCAGGAAAGGACCAAAACCTGTCACCAATGGTCAATAAGACTGTTTCTCACCTTTCTTTGTGTGTTTCTTCTCTCTTTTCTTTGAAGATTTGCCTTCTATGCTCCTCAAGTGTTTCGGCTAAAAATATGACCACAACACAGTGCCTGGATCTGTATAGGTAGTTCTCCCCTAACTTCATATCTGTGGGGTATATTCCAGGAGTTTAGTAGATGTCTGAAACTGAGGATAGTACTGAGCCCTATATATTGTTCCTTTTTTAAATTTTTTGTATACATTAATGGTAAAATACTTTTGTATACACCTATGATAAAGTTTATAAATTAGACACAGTCATACACAACAATTTATCAGATCTTAGCAACCTCAGTATACATTTTTCCTCCTTAGGTCAAGAGCTTTCACCTTTTCACTTAAAGAAGGCACTTTACAGCTTTTGGTTGGCTATCCAAATCACCAACATCACTATGCTTTTGCTTTGGACCATTATTGAGTAAAGTAACTGTTACTTGAATACAAACGTTGAGATAATGCGACAGTCAACCTGATAACTAAGAAGGTGGCATGCACTGTGGGTACACTGGACAAAGGGATGATTTGAATCATGTCCCAGGAGGAACAGAGTGAAAAGGTTGCAAGGTTGCATCATGCTATTCAGAATGGCACAGAACTTAAAGCTTATTAATTTACTTCTGGAATATCCCATTTAATCTTTTTGAACCATGGTTGGCCGTGAATAATTGAAACTGCAGAAAATAAAAAACTGAGGATAAGGGAGGACTCGGTGTCTCTAGAAACTGATTCAACTTTCAGTCCCAATGTCAGATGCTTAGGAGAGGGAAACCAGTTGAATAACTTGAGCCAAGTGAACTAGAGCTGTAATCCTCTGTAACCAGAGCAACAGAATCATACAGTGTAGACATGGCTACCAGGATTGTAGGCCCAGGATCTGTATGAGCTGGCTGTAGGGCAATGCTGGGACATCTGTGATAGGGACCTCAAGTTATGTGTTGACTTGTGATACCTGGTTTAACTTGCTTTTGAACAAACTTTGGAATAAAATGTTTATATTGGTGCTTTAAAAAATGTTTCATATGGAAGGATTATAGCTTTACTCAGTGTTACTTAAATTTGGATTGATACATGTATGCTCTCATAAAGTTGTATTAGCAAAAATATGTAGCAACCCACAGATTCTGTGCTCAATTAACTGTTAGGCAATATTCAGATGCTTCCACTGGATACATGACATTTTCCTGGAGAAATGGCCAGTTTTGAGAAATATGGCAAGATGCTGTGGTCAAATTATATTATAAGCATTTGTGAGTTTGTGGCGCTGTCTGATCTTAATAAGCTGAACAAGCCCAATTTTATAATGCGGTTTTCCATCATTTTCCAGCTTATAAATGCAGATAAATCAGTAAGTCTGAAATCTATATGCAAAACAAAATAAACATAACCATTTGAAAACTGCTCAGTACAGCAAAGTAATGGCGAGACTCAGGTTTTGCATTCTTCTGAGTTCTACAGCAGCTCCCCCCTTACTAGTTGTCCACTCTTGGGCATATTACCCAACTTCTCTGTAACTCAGTTTCTCAAAATACGAACTGGGGGTAGTATCACTTTTATAAGATTATTGTGAAGATTAAATGGGACAACACTTACAAAGTTGACAACATTGTTTGGCGTAACAATAAATGTTCACTACAACTCATTTATGATCATTATCAACACTGACTTCAGTGGGTATTACCATTAAAGTTAGCCACCTTTGGCAATTTGGGACATGCACAGAGCTGGAGCTCCCCCTGTTTTTTTGCTCGTCCACTAGTATAACATCATCTGCCTCTATCTTAGGGAAATTTACCAATTACTTTTGTACATTGATGTCTGCCATTCATTCTCAGCTCTTACATGAATTTCTGCCCCTTTCTGCTTACTGTCATTTTATTACATCTACTAGGAAGAAGGGGAAGTGTGGGTTCTCCAGTTATATCTTGCATAGAGGTCTTTCTGAGATTTTAAAAGACATTGGCTATCTCATAATGCTTAAGGAATTGTACCATCTACTCCAAATTTGAAAACTTACCAATGACAAAGTGAGAATACTGTTAGATATTGTGAGTGAACTGAATGAAAAATTCCTTTTTTAAGCTTTTGAATCAACTACATGAGTTGAAGAGTTTTATAAAAGTACTAGGCAGTTTGTTAAAACATTCCCATTTGCTGAGGGAGAATGTGTGGTGCAGTGGATAAGATGCCACTTGGATGATTACATCCCATATTGGAGTACTTTGAACAAATCTCAGCTCAACCTCTGATTCTAGTTTCCTGCTAGTGTGCACTCTAAGGGGCAGCATGCGATAGTTCTAGTATTTGGGTCTCTGGCACCCATGTAAGAGTCCTGGATTGAATTCTGGGCTTCTGGCTTTGACCTGACCCAACCCAGGCTGTTTCGGACAATTAAGTAGTGAGTCAGTGAATGAAAGATCTTTATCTCTGTGGCTGTCAGTCTCTGTCTCTCTGCCTTTTAGGTTAAATGAAAACAACACAACAGAAATAAATAAATTAGAGACTGAGGAGTATATAATACAGCAATTGCAACCAATGATTTCTATCACCCTTGAGTTTTGCCTAAGTGAAATCTCCATTGTTCATTATTGATTTTATTAATGGCACTTTTTATGGATCTAGGTGTATTTACTGCATTAGTGTCTAACCTGTTTCTTTGAAGACCTCCCTAAAATGAAAGAAAATAGGAATATAAATGGGCAAAAGAGTTTTACACATTTTTGGAAGGCACAAGGTGCTTGGAGAAATGATAAATGACTTAGAAGAGTGGAAAAGGCTTTTTGATTTTCTTTATTTAAAACCCTGAAATCTAAGTGACTAATAGAGGGAGAACCAACT
Organism: Sylvilagus floridanus; assembly: GCA_949820135.1. Classification (NCBI taxonomy): domain Eukaryota; kingdom Metazoa; phylum Chordata; class Mammalia; order Lagomorpha; family Leporidae; genus Sylvilagus; species Sylvilagus floridanus. Next base: position 42,827,781 of record OX463224.1, read on the forward strand.
AGGGGGCGACCTGTTTACAGGACCTAGGAAAGAGGAAGGAATTGGAGGCAGGAGTGAGGGTGGATGAACGAAGATGACTGAAACAGACTATTTGAACCTCCGGGAAAATTAAATCAAGACACTCTGGACTTAGTGATGACAAACACAGCACAGAGTGAGTCAGTTTACTAGAAATGGGCATTAAATTCTGCATAGTGAATAGTAAAGCTCTCTGTCCACTTCTTTATCTGGATTCCCAAATTATGGGCAGTCAATATATTGCACTGAGGCAGGAATTTGGGGAGGGATTAATTCTCCAAGGAAACAGGCCATATAAGAACTAGGATGATTCTTAATGCTAGATAACAGACTGCCACAAAATTTAGTGACATAAAGCATGAGACATTTTATTATGCTAATAGACTATGGGTCAGAAGTTTAAGAATAGCATTGTCTAGTGAACGAAAACCCAAGTGTGGATGGCTTGTCTTTATAATAACTAGGAAGACTCAAACATCTGGAGAAATCAAATGGCTAGTGACTGGAATAATCCGGAAACTTCTTTAACCACAGGTTTGCCGGGATATCATGAACACTCAGTTCAGCTGGACTGTACACTGGGCTGCCTGCATGTGGCTTCTCTGGTTTGGGCTTCCTCACAACATGGTGGATTGGCCCGCAGAAAAGGTAGGTGCTCTTGGCCACCTGTGACCAAGCCTTGTACGTCACATCGTGTCATTTCTGCTGTGCTCAACTGGTCAAAGAAGCAAACCCCATCTGAATACAAATAAGGCATAGATAGCACTTTTCAATGGGAAGTATGTTAAGTAATTTGTAGCCAGGTAGTCATGAGAGCAACCCTCAGGAACACACCAGGGAAATCAAGGCAGAAGCCAGCAGGACAATCAGATTGAGTGCCAGTTAATAAGAGCTGTGGCAACAAATCATTTCTGGATCCACCTGATGGTGGGTGAAGCTGCTGTTATGACCCCTGAACTGGTATGCCTTGGCTTTGGAGCTACAAGGGAAGGATGTTTAGGGCCCTCAATGGGAGGATCTGGAAAAATGAGCTCAGGTGAAACCTCTGGGACCCTAATCACCAAAGAGTTAGTGTGGACTTGTCTGGACCCTGCCTCAATAAGACAACCAAAAAATTTGAACACCAAGGATGCTGAGAATTTACTCTAATATTTGGGTGCGATAAGAAAATGATGTTATACCTTGGATTTGCTTTAAAGGACTCTGGTGAGGGGAGGAAGAGGTGATGGAGTATGGATGAAGCACCACCAGCTGTATGTTGATAACTATGGTAGTGTGTACATGGGAGTTCTTTATACTATTTTCTTTCATTGTATGCTTGAAAACTTTCACTTGAAAAATTTAAAAATCTTGCACATAAGTGCACGTGCATACTGGTGTACATACAGATAGAAAATAACCACTAGAGTAGATGTGCTATATTTAAAACAGCAACAAGGAATTTATAATGAAGAATCTTTTCATTTGATTAGTTATTATTATTTTTAAAGAATATATATTTATTTACCTGAAAGAGTTACAGATAAAGGAAGAGAGAGACAGAGAGAGAGGAGCTACGCGCTTCAACGGGGTCTCCCACATGGGCAGTAGGGACCCAAGTAGCTGAGCTGTCTTGTGCTGCTTTTCACAGGTCAATAGCAGGGAGCTGGACTGGAAGTGGAGCAGCCAAGACTTGAGTTATCACCCATATTGGATGCTGGTGTCAGAGGCGGCACCTTTATCCACTACACCACAGTGCTGGCTCCCATTAATTATTATTTCTATGGACAACAATAATGTTGTTGTCATATTTTTGTTCTTTTTTTTTTGACAGGCAGAGTTAGACAGTGAGAGAGAGAGACAGAGAGAAAGGTCTTCCTTTTCCGTTGGTTCACCCCCCAAATGGCCACTATGGCCAGTATGCTGCGCTGATCCGAAGTCAGGAACCAAGTGCTTCCTCCTGGTCTCCCATGAGGGTACAGGGCCCATGAGGGTGCCTTCCCGGGCCACAGCAGAGAGCTGGACTGGAAGAGGAACAACCGGGACAGAATCCAGTGCCTCAGCCAGGACTAAAACCCGGGGTGCCAGCGCTGCACTAGGATTAGCCTAGTGAGCTGCCCTAGCACTTCATATTTTATGAAGCACTTCACAATTCCACAAGGCAGGCAGAGGAATTTAGGCAAAGGAAAAAAAAAAAAAAAGAGAGAGAGAAATGTTCAAGGTCACATAGTAAATGGAAGACCCAAATCTCAAATTTCAGCCTTTTGACTTTATAACTTGTTGCTGTTATATAGGAAGTTACTGTGAAATAGTGGCTTTTAACTGATAGGGATTATATGACATTTTGATGACTAATCGAAGTTATGGAACCTCTTATTAGAGAAATGTATATGTGCCCACATTCAAAATAGCAGGGCAACTTCAGGGTTGGCGAGGTTCATTTTCCCCAAAATATGTATAGCTCATTTATGGGTAGGCATATTTGGTCTGTCAAAAATAGATTTATCTCCCTTAATTGTTGTCATTTCTCAGACTTCATCGAATTAACCACATTAGATCTGCTCTCTAATTTTCTCTCCTCTCTAATAATCTCCACACAAAGCATAAAAGGGCATCCTGACTTCCCCTTATTTCAGCAGCTTTCCACAAGACCCGCAGACAGCCATTTTATATTGTAACAGTTAATTTATTCATCAGTGGGGCCAGCATTGCAGCATATTGGGTTTACCCACCCACTTGGATGCTGCCATCCCATATGGGTGCTGGTTCAAGCAAGTCCAAGCTGCTCCACCTCTGATCCAATTCCCTGCTAATGAGCCTAGGAAAACAGCAGAAAATGGCTTAAATAGTTGAGTCCCTGCTACCCATATGGGAGATCCAGATGAAGCTCCTGGCCCCTGACTTCTGCCTGGCCCAGGCCTGTACATTGTAGGACATTTGGGGAGTGAACTAGTGGGTAGAAGATCTCTTACTCTTTGTGTCTCCTCCTCTCTCTGTAACTCTGCCTTTCAAATAAAATAAATAAATCTTTCAAAAAAAAATCTATCAATCCCTGTATCTTTTACAGTGTTTTCAGTTCAAAACCATCACATTTCTGAGAAGTTGGGATATTATTGTTCAAAATCTATTACTGAAATGGAAAACTTTTCCTGTGGCATGGATAATTAATCTTTCTTCTATGCTCCTATAGCTTTATGAGCAAGTCAATATCAAATGAGTTCACATTATGTTACAAATAGTCATATATATAATCTTAACTTTCTGTTATGATCCAGTATCTACCTTGTTCTTTCAGGAGACTGTGTGCCCATGGGAACAGGAATCCTATCCCCTCATCATTAGGGAATGGCTAGCACAACCCATCACACTTAGCAGCAGTGAAATAAATACTTCATAAATTAATATGTAACTCCAAACATAATATTAAGTAATTATTTAAAACAGTACGCCATACAAAACAAGGCCACCTGCAAATACTTGCCAAGTCTATCTCTATCATCCTTTGGAGGTCATTTAAGTAGAAATTGTTTTGAATTGTTTCTTCCATTGCTTTCCTGTGGAGGACAAGGAGAGATTTATTTTTGGTTAAATGTTATTAAATTTCTCCAGTTTTGGGCCAGCGCCATGGCTCACTAGGCTAATCCTCCGCCTGCAGCACTGGCACCCCAGATTCTAATCCCGGTTGCGGCACCAGATTCTGTCCCGGTTGCTCCTCTTGCAGTCCAGCTCTCTGCTGTGGCCCCGGAAGGCAGTGGAGGATGGCCCAGGTGCTTGAGCCCTGCACCCGCATGGGAGACCAGGAAGAAGCACCTGGCTCCTGCCTTCGGAGCAGCACAGCACGCTGGCCGTAACGGCCATTTGGGGGGTGAGCCAACGGAAAAGGAAGACCTTTCTCTCTGTCTCTCTCTCTCTCTCACTAACTCTGCCTGTCAAAAAAATAAATAAATAAAAGTTAAAAATTCTCCAGTGTTGTTAACTACCTTTCTGGAGACGAAGCATTGATCTAATTAAAATGTTCATTCCCAGTTGACTGTCCAAGAGACCTTTGTGTCTACCTGGATTAATCAGGTGTTTTCTTCTGGATTAAAGAACAAAGGCAGAGCTGTTGTCTCCACATGGCATTTGCTAAGGACAGGTGTTACTTTGGTAAAAAGCAATAAAGCCTGAGCTGCTCTCCTCTCACTGCTGGAGGGTGGTCTCGCTATGCAGTCCCTCAGTGGTGAGTGGGATTCCGAATAGAAGGATAATTAGGCAGGAAATTCTGCTGAGAGATATTTTGTGGGAAAAATGAGGACATGGTGTACCTCGTGGTGAATTCAGAACAAGGCAATGGGTGAGGAAGCAGGGCAGTGTTGCAAAATGCAAGAGTACAGTCTTTAAATGGAAATCCTACCAATATAAACACCTTGGGGCTGCTTTGACATTTTTCATTTTGCTCTTTCTCAAAGTCTCTTCACTTATGAAAAAGGATTACTAAGGGCTTTTAAGAAGGGGGTTAAGTCTTTTGTAGCTTGTGAATTTTACTTAAATCAGAAAAACGTTTTGCCTAAAGTATAATAGCAAGCAAAACAGTGTTTGAGTTTTCCAGATGTGATGAGGTAACTGGAGCTGACTTGCCCTCCCACCAAAAGTACTAGAAAATTGGGAAAACAGCATATATTAAATAACTGTCTTTAAACTTTGGACAACAATCAGAGCAGATCTGTCATGCATGTGAGAAGGTAAATGTGGGCTGTGCACAGACCCCAGATTTTTGTACTTCATGGATGATAGTACACAAAAGTAGTACCTAAGGAGAACTCAGTGGCCTTGTGTGGAGGACACAGAAATCAGACCTTATGGAGGTTGAGGGAACTGGAGTTAGGAGGGCAGGGAATGGGAGAGTAGAAAAAAAGCGGAGGAAGAGCACCAGAAACCTACATAGAGGTCCAGTCAAGTCTGTTGCTAAATACTGATCTCCACACGCAGAGGACAGAAGCTCCTCCAGATCAGGCACAGAAACAGTAAGGAGCTGTAAAATAAGCAATTTCTGGAGATCATAGTTGTGTTAGTCTATTTGTGCTGCTGTAACGAAATGTCTGTGACTGGGTAATATAAACAATGGAAATTTGCTTGTCACAGTTATGCAGAGTCCAAGATCAAGGTGCCAGTAGGCTCAGTACCCAGTGGGGACTTGGTCTATGCTTACAAGATGGTGCCCTGCAGCTGCACCTTCCAGAGGAGACAAATGTCATTCTCACATGGTGGGAAGAATAGGCGGCTAAGGAGCCTAGCTAGTTAGATCATTAATCTCTTATTAGATCACTAATTGGATACAGGAGGGCAGAGCCCTTGTAGTCTAATACCCTCCTAAAGATCATTATTATTATTTAGGAGGTCTATAACCTCCTAAAGTTTATTGTTAAAACTAGCAATGGAGGTTGTTTCAACATGCTTTTTGGAGGAACCAAAACATCTAAAGTATGGCATTATGCCCCTTGCCCCCCCCCATATATTATTTCCTTCTCTCATATAAAAAAATTTACTCCCCAGAAGTTTTAACTCACTTCAACATCAACTTTTAGGTCAAGTCCAGACTCTCATCTAAATATCAATTAAATCAAATATGGGTTAGACTCAAGGTATGATTTGGCCAGTGCCGCGGCTCAATAGGCTAATCTTCCACGTTGGTCAGGGAGTGCAGTGGAGGATGGCCCAAGTGCTTGGGCCCTGTACCCCATGGGAGACCTGGAGAAGCACCTGGCTCCTGCCATCGGATCAGCACGGTGCACTGGCTGCAGAGCGCCGGCTGCGGTGGCCATTGGAGGGTGAACCAACGGCCAAGGAAGACCTTTCTCTCTCTCTCTCTCTCTCTCTCTCTCTCTCTCTGTTCACTCTGCCTGTCAAAAAAAAAAAAAAGATATGATTCATTCTGAGATAAATTTTTCTCCAGCTGTGAACCTATAAGATCAAACAAGGTATATGCTTTCAAAATATAATTGTGGCTGGCGCCATGGCTCAACAGGCTAATCCTCTGCCTTGCGGCGCCGGCACACCGGGTTCTAGTCCCGGTTGGGGCGCCGGATTCTGTCCCGGTTGCCCCTCTTCCAGGCCAGCCCTCTGCTGTGGCCCGGGAGTGCAGTGGAGGATAGCCCAAGTGCTTGGGCCCTGCACCCACATGGGAGACCAGGAAAAAGCACCTGTCACCTGGCTCCTGCCATCGGATGAGCGCGGTGCGCTGGCCGCAGCGCGCCGACCGCGGCAGCCATTGGAGGGTGAACCAACGGCAAAGGAAGACCTTTCTCTCTGTCTCTCTCTCTCACTGTCCACTCTGCCTGTCAAAAAAAAAAAAATGACATTATGATTTAAACTTCCAGTTATAATTATGCATAAGGTACCCTAAAGAATAGCACCCAAAGTAAACAGAAGGAAAGGAATAATAAAGATAAGAACAGAAAGCAGTTAAACAGAAAGTGGACAAACAGGGGCTGGCATTATGGTGCAGCAGGATAAGCTACTGCCTGTGATGCTGGCATTGTGTTTGAGTGCAGGTTTGAGTTCCAGCTGTTCCACTTCTGTTCCAACGCCCTGCTACTGCACCTGGGAAAGCAGTAGAAAATGGCCCAGGTGCTTGGGGTCCTGCCACCCACATGGGAGACCTGGATGCAGTTCCAAGCTTCTGGTTTTGGCCTGGTCCAGCCCAGGCATTATGGCCATTTGGGGAGTGAACCAGTGGATGGAAGATATCTCTGTCTCTATTGCCCTCTCTGTAACTCTGCCTTTCAAATAAATAAAATAAATCTCTTTGAAATAAATATTGTGGACAAACAGTAAATATCAACAAAATTACATGTGGATTCTTTGGAAAGATCAATAAAATTGATAAGCCTCTACCCAGTGTGTTCAGGAAAAAAAAAAAAAAGAGAGAGAGAGAGAGGGATACAAAAGCCAGTATCAAAAATTACAGAGAATTCTTCACCAGAAATGAGCATTACATTAAATTCTGCATAATACATAGTAAAAGCTTCCTGTTTCTTTATCTGGACTTTGAAATTATTATGAATGGCTTTATGTAAAAAAATTGGTGAAATTTAGACATATAAACTATAGACATTTCTCAGGTAGCACAAATTACGAAAACTCACATAAGTAAAAATGGAATCTTTTCAGTAGCCCTCTATGTAATGAAGAGATTATATTTATCACGAAAATATTTTGGGCAAAGAATATTACAGCTTTGCTAGGCTGCTTCATTGGTGAATTCCATCGAACACTTTTTTTTTTTTAAAGATTTATTTATTTATTTGAAAATCAGTTACAGAGCAAGAGGGAGAGAGATCTTTCATCCACTTGTTCACTCCCCAGATGGCCTCAATGACCAGGGCTGGGCCAGGCTGAAGCCAGGAGCCAGGAGCTTCATTCAGGTCTCCCACGTGGGTGGTAGGGGTCCATCTTCCATCTACTTTTCCAAGGCCTTTAGCAGGGAACTGGATTAGAAGTGGAGCAGCCGAGACTGGAACTGGTGCCCATTTGGGATCTGGTGGTGATTTTATCCACTATGCCGCATTGCCAGCCCCTCCTTCAAACATTTAAATGAAGATAAAAATCATACATAAGCTTTTTTGGAAAATAGCATAGGAGGAAATTGTTCTTAATTTGTTTTATGAGGCTGTCTTGCTCAAATAACAATAACATACCAACACATAATAGGAAAACTGTAGAGCCATGTCCCTCATGAACATGAACACATAATTACTCTGCCAATTAGAAACAAATGGAATAAATTAGAGAAAATACAAAATGAACAAATATTTATCCCAGGAACACAAAGTTGGTTTATGTTCAAAATCATTAATAGCATCATCATTCACAACTGAGTAAATAATAAAAATGACATGAGTACTATTAGATGCAGAAAAGCAATGAGCAAAATCGAACACATATTTGTGGCAGAATACTTCAGCAAATTAGGAGTGAAAGATAAAATTTTATCTTGATAAATGCATCTACCAAACAAACAAAACAAAACAAAAACCCTCATAGCTACCGGCACATTTAATAGTGAAAGGCTCAATTAAGACTGGGAATGTAGGATGCAGCCTTGTGGCACCATGAGTTAAGCTACTATAACCTGTGACACTGGCATTCCATATGGGTGCTCGTTTGAGTCCCAGCTGCTCCACTTATTTTTCCACCTCCTTGCTAATGCAACTAGGAAAGCAGTGAAAGTGCTTGGGTCCCTACATCCAAGTAGGAGACCCAGGTAGAGTTCCAGGCCCCTGGCTTCAGCTTGTCCCAACCCTGGCCTAGGCCAATGTGGCTATTTCAGGAGAGATGAGTGGATAAAAGATCTGTCTGTCTCTTTCTCTCTGCGTAATTCTATCATTCAAATAAATAAATTGTTTTAAAAAAAGGATTGGCAAAATAGTAAGAATATTTTTTTTTGACAGGCAGAGTGGACAGTGAGAGAGAGAGAGACAGACAGAAAGGTCTTCCTTGGCCGTTGGTTCAACCTCCAATGGCCGCCGCGTCCGGCGCTCTGCAGCTGGCACACCGCACTGATCCGATGGCAGGAGCCAGGTGCTTCTCCTGGTCTCCCATGGGGTGCAGGGCCCAAGCACTTGGGCCATCCTCCACTGGACTCCTGGGCCACAGCAGAGAGCTGGCCTGAAAGAGGGGCAACCAGGACAAGAATATTTGTTTTTAACATTTCTGTTTGATTCTGCACTGGCCCTAGTCCATGTTCCTAGTCCACACAAAGAAAGATGAAGAAAAAAGGAATGCACGTTAAAAAGGGAGAAAGAAATCTGTCCTTATAAATATAAGACACGATCACATATGTACAAAACCCTAAAAAAATACAAGAAACTTATTGGAACTTACAAGTGAATTTAGTAAGGTTGCAGGATATAATAAAAATTATAGTATTTTTATTGCATTAAATAATTAGGGACAAGTTTTAAAATGGTGTTATGATTATATACCTAAGACCTTAAAACTGTAAAACTATTTAGAAAGAAATGAAAAACTACATAAATGATAAGATATACCAGGTTCATGGACTGGAATACTGCATATTTTTAAGATACCAATTCTTCCTGATTTGATGTAAGATTTTACCTCAGACATAGCATATTTCTTTGGAAGAGTTGTCAAGTTGATTCTCCAATTTCTATGAAAATGCAAAGAACCTAGAAAATCAGTTTTAGAAAAGAACAATATTGGAGGTTGACACTGCCATATAAAAATAGTACATGTAATTTTTATAGCATATAATACTTGATAATAAATGTTACTGTTTATACACTTACTGTACTATATTTTTATCATTATTTTAGAATGTTCTCTACTTGTTAAAAAATGTACTCTACTTGTTAAAACAGTATGCCATGCCATATCATGCCAGGAGCAGGCCTTATACATCTCATCTTTACCACATCTTTACATCATTATCTGTTGTGCTTGATTTAACTCATGTCTCATTCCTCACGGTGCTAGGAGAAATAGACTATGTCATTTATATACCATATAACTTGTTTTGAGGCAGGCCATTCTAAGTAAATTTGTGTAAGTACACTTGACATTTTTGTACAATGATAAAAATGCCCAGTTATGCAGTTCTCAGAACATATTCCTGTCCTAAAGTGACACACAACTCTACTTGGCTTCAAAACTTGCCAAAACTAATCAGGACAGTATGGTATTGATGTAAGGATAGATACACAGGTCAATAGAACAGAAGAGCATGCATACAACACTATTAACACCACTGCCCACATGAGAAGGATACTCAGAATGTTCATAAAAAGTGTGTATTATGAAAAAATTATGTATGGATTACAGAATTTTTTATATCAAGATAATTTTATCTTCTATTTTTTTTTTTTTCACAGAGAGGGATCTTTCATCTACCTGTTCATTCCCTAAATGCCCCCAATAGCCAGGTGTAGGCCAGGCTGAACCCAGGCGCCAGGAACTCCATCTGAATCTCCCAAGAACCTGGTCTATCATCTGCTGCCTCACAGGTGCATTAACAGGAAGCTGGATCAGAAGCATAGAGTAGCTGGTACTCAAAAGACAATGGGATATGGGATGCGGTCATCCTAATTAGTGGCTTGACATGCTTTACCATGCTGCCTGCCCTTCACAGATTTTTTTTTTTTTTTAGACAGGCAGAGTGGACAGTGAGAGAGACAGACAGAAAGGTCTTCCTTTTCTGTTGGTTCACCCCTCAATGGCCGCTTCGGCCAGCACACTGCGGCCGGTGCACAGCGCTGATCCGTAGCCAGGAGCCAGGTGCTTCTCCTGGTCTCCCATGCAGGTGAAGGGCCCAAGGACTTGGGCCATCCTCCACTGTACTCCCGGGCCACAGCAGAGAGCTAGATTGGAAGAAGAGCAACAGGGATAGAATCCTGCGCCCCGACCGGGACTAGAACCTGGTGTGCCGGTGCCACAGGCGGAGGATTAGCTTATTGAGCTGCAGCACCAGCTGCCCTTCACAGATTTTTAAGGTACTCGTGTGTGTGTGTGTGTGTGTGTGCGTGTGTGTGTCAAATGGCCTTTACATCTCTCCTTTTCCACAAATGACACTGATACAACTGGCTATCCATTTAGGAAATAAAGTAAACACAATACCATACTGTATCTTCTTTTTCAGGTAGCAATTTGAAATGGTTCATAGATTTAAATATAAATGCCAATACTCTGAAACTGAAGAAAACTGAGAAAATATTCATCACTTGTTGACATATATTAGGGACACAACAACCATGAAAGAAAAAACTGCAAATTTCATCATAATTAAAATCTTCTGCTCTTCATGAGACACATTAAAAATGAAAAGGCAAGAATTAACTTAGTTAAACTATTTTGATGCCGGCGCCGTGGCTGACTAGGCTAATCCTCCGCCTTGCGGCGCCGGCACACCAGGTTCTAGTCCCGGTCGGGGTGCCAGATTCTGTCCTGGTTGCCCCTCTTCCAGGCCAGCTATCTGCTGTGGCCAGGGAGTGCAGTGGAGGATGGCCCAAGTGCTTGGGCCCTGCACCCCATGGGAGACCAGGAGAAGCACCTGGCTCCTGCCATTGGATCAGTGCGATGCATCAGCCGCAGTGCACTGGCTGCGGCAGCCATTGGAGGGTGAACCAATGGAAAAGGAAGACCTTTCTCTCTGTCTCTCTCTCTTTCTCTCACTGTCCACTCTGCCTGTCAAAAAATATATATATATATACAATACTAAGTGCTGGCAAAAAATGTGGAATTATTGAGATTTGTTATGGTTACCTGAAATGATGAAATACTTTGGAAGATAGTATATCTGGTTCTTCTAAAGTTAAACTGAAATTACTACAGGACCAGCAATTCTGCCTAGGAATCTACCCAACTAAAATGGAAGCATATGTCCATATGAAAATATTTACACATGTTTTTTACCAGCTTTATTTTTACTAAAACTGCAAACAATTCAGATGCCTATCAGATGAATTAATTAATAAATTAATAAATTTCATACACTGAAATACCACTTAGCAGTAAGCTGTAGCAAAATATTGAAACACATTAATATCATGGATCATATTCAAAAGCATGCTGGAAAAAAATATACACAAAGGTGAATTAATAGGAGATTTTAACAAAGACAAAGCTCATCTGCAATAAAAGATGAGTGGGTTCTTGCATAATGAAGTGGATATAGTTTATTACTAAGAAGTATAAGTAAGGATTGGCATTATTATGTAATGGGTAAAGCCAATGCCTATGATGCCAGCATCCCATATGGGCACCGGTTTGAATCCTGGCTACTCCACTTCCAATCCAGCTCTTTGCTAGTGTGCCTGGGAGAACAGCTGAGGATGGCCCAAGTGCTTGGGCCCCTGAACCTACATGGGAGACCCAGAGGAAGATCCTGGCTCCTGGTTTTGGACTGGCCCAGCTCCAGTTAGTATGGCCATTTGGAGAGAGAACCAGCAGAAAGAAGACCTTTCTTTCGGTGTCTCTGTCTCTGCTTTTGCCTGTCTGTAACTCTGCCTTTCAGATAAATGAACAAATCATTTTAATAAAAAGAGATACAAGTAAACATCTATTTTTTCAACTTTTATTTAATAAATATAAATTTCGAAAGTACAGCTTTGAATTATAGCAGCTTTTTCCCCCTTAACCTCCCTCCCACCCACAACCATCCCATCTCCCACTCCCTCTTCCATCCCATTCTTCATCAAGATTCATTTTCAATTATCTTTATAGACAGAAGATCAACTTAGTATATACTAAGTAAAGATTTCAACAGACTGCACCCACACAGATACACAAAGTATAGAGTAATGTTTGAGTAGTAGTTTTACTGTTAATTCACATAGTACAACACATTAAGGACACAGATCCTACATGGGGAGCAGGTACACAGAGACTCTTGTTGTTGATTTAACAATTGACACTCTTATTTATGACATCAGTAATCACCTGAGGCTCTTTTCTTGAGCTGCCAAGGCTATGGAAGCCTCTTGAGTTCACAAACACCAACCTTATTTAGACAAGGCCATTATCAAAGTGGAAGTTCTCTCCTCCCTTCAGAGAAAGGTACCTCCTTCTTTGATGGTCCATTCTTTCTCCTGGGATCTCACTTACAGAGATCTTTCATTTAGATCATTTTTTTTTTTTTTTTGTAAGAGTGTCTTGGCTTTCCATGCCTGCGAAACTCTCATGGGCTTTTTAGCCAGATCCTGAATGCCTAAAGGCTAATTCTGAGGCCAGAGTGCTGTTTAGGACATTTGCCATTCTGAGTCTGCTGTGTATCCTGCTTCCCATGTAGGATCATTCTCTCCTTTTTATTTCTATCAATTATTATTTGCAGACACTTGGTCTTATTTATGTAATCCCTTGACACTTAATCCATTGAGGGTAAGTCCAAGTGAGCATGTGCCAAACTGTACCTCTCCTCCCTCTCTTATTCCTGCTCTTATATTTAACAGGGATCACTTTTCAGTTAATTTTAAATGCCTAAGAATAATTGTGTGTTAATTAAAGAGTTCAACCAATGGTATTAAGTAGAACCAAAAAATACTAAAAGGAGTAAACTAGTAAGTTGTTCCTCCACAGTCAGGACAAGGGCTGAACAAGACATTGTTTCTCATAGTGTCCATTTCACTTCAACAGGTTTCCTTTTTGGTGCTTAGTTAGTTGTTACCAATCAGGGAGAACATATGATATTTGTCCTTTTGGGACTGGCTTATTTCACTCTGCATGATGTTTTCCAGATTCCTCCATTTTCTTGTAAATGATTGGATTTCATTGTTTTTTTACTGCTGTATAGTATTCTATAGAGTACATATCCCATAATTTCTTTATCCAGTCCTGTTGATGGACATTTAGGTTGATTCCACGTCTTAGCTATTGTGAATTGAGCTGCAATAAACATTGAGGTGCAGATAGGTCTTTTATTTGCCAATTTAATTTCCTTTGGGTTAATTCCAAGGAGTGGGATGGCTGGGTTGTATGGTAGGGTTATATTCAGGTTTCTGAGGAATCTCCAGACTGACTTCCATAGTGGCTTCACCAGTTTGCATTCCCACCAACAGTGGATTAGTGTCCGTTTTTCCATACATCCTCACCAGCATCTGGTGTTGGTAGATTTCTGTATGTGAGCCATTCCAACTGGGGTGAGGTGAAACCTCATTGTGGGTTTGATCTGCATTTCCCTGATGGCTAGTGATCCTGAACATTTTTTCATGTGTCTGTTGGCCATTTGGATTTCCTCTTCTGAAAAATGTCTTTTTAGGTCCTTGGCCCATCTCTTAAGTGGGTTGTTTGTTTTGTTGTTGTGGAGTTTCTTGATATCATTGTAGATTCTGGTTATTAAACATCTTAAAGTGATAGAAATGTATTGATGGTGCCACCATCATTAACAGGTATATACTTAGGACAGATATATATGATTTCATCACATCTCATTAAACTTTACTTAAAAATGCATTTTATTGCATATAATTTATGCTTGAATTGAGTTGATTTTTGAAAAGGCACTTTCATTGACAAAAAGGCTACTGTGAAATGCCTCCCTGATTGATGACTGCTCAGCCATCAGCAGTCATCTTACTGGTTACATGGATTCACATTATATGGAATCAATAGCCAAATTAACATACGGGTATAGCTCCTTTGGAAAAGCATTGAAGGCTTTTCCAAACTAGGATTTATCATGGGTTCTGTGTGGTGGGAGGCGCGATGTGGTGAAAAGTGTGATTGAGAGATCCCAAGGAGAGAAAAGGAAAGCCAAATGCACACAGTGGACTTGACAAGATGCTAGGTCTCAGAGATCTCTGAGTAGAGTGAAAGATAAATACTATTCACTTCTAGGGTTTTGATCCCTTGTGAGAATGAGTACTAAAAAATACAGAAAGGGAACAAAATGGTAAGAAGTAGGCGATTCACCTGGGGGCAAAGGCTCACAAACTCTTGACTGCCCTACATGTAGTTCTTTGGCAGTAATAGGTACTAAAAGACAGATCTAAGACTTAAACCCATATAGTATGGTGCAGAATTTGTGCTTTTCCATTATTACATTATTTTGCCAACTGCATGCTGAAGGTGTCAGCACTTTAGGGATTGCTTCTACAGGTAGAATCACAGAGCATCTTCCATTTGGCTAGTGGACCACTTCTGAGTGTAGTGGCACAGCTTCCCTTCACCATCTGCCTTTCCACAACCAGTATCAAGCATAGGCCCTTGTTAATTGAACATGCAAAGTGGCACCTGCAGGCAGTGATGTCAGTATATATTTTGACTCATCATCCAAAGAAATCAGAGATGAAAGCAGTATCTAATGGCTGTGAATGCATAAATAGCCATTTCCATTCACTTCCAATTACGTGAAAAAATATTGTAGGTGTGTGTGTGTTTCCTGAGTGTAACTGCCCACTGTTACATGTTTTATTTTTCATTTAACAAACATTTGTTGAGTGACTTCTATGTGTCTGATATTATGCCAATTACTAGGGATTCAGAAATAAGATCTAATCCCCACTTTCAAAGAACTGGAAGTTCTGCCAAGATGATTTGGTGAAAGTCATATAGTGCAGATGGAAGTCTGGAACACTGTCCACACCAGTATAAACGAGGCAGGGCAGTCTGTTCCCATGTTATCAGAAGAGTGTCTGCACTTGAGTCGTTGAATATGATACCTGGGCATCCCTGGGGGTCCTCTTATTTTTACCATTAAGCAATGTGAAACCATTAAATGATTAGGGTCGGCATGCTTTTAGAGAATTAATGTTCTAACAAATTGGGTGATTTTGCTCAGCTTGGCTATTGAGGATAACATATTGTGAATTTACTGAGCTCATCTGTGACCAGATTCCTCTGCAGGGTAATTGAAAGTGAATGGAAATGGCTATTTATGCATTCACAGCCATTAGATACTGCTTTCATCTCTGATTTCTTTGGATGATGAGTCAAAATATATACTGAAATCATTGCCTGCGGGTGCCGCTTTGCATGTTCAATTAACAAGGGCCTATGCTTGATACTGGCTGTGGAAAGACAGATGGGGAAGGGAAGCTGTGCCATTACACTCAGAAGTGGTCCACTAGCCAAATGGAGGTATGTTTCCGAATTGCCTCTCCTTCTTTCAGGGTTTGATGACCACTAGGAATGTGTATGGCCCTCTGCTAGGTTTGCAGTCCTCTGGCAGCATTGCCCAATGGTTTTGCAAGGATGCTAAGAATAACTGAAAAAGTCAAAAAGAGTTATTGGTAAAAAACATCTAAGAAGGATTTATTGAATAAAGTTAAGTGTGTTTTTTAGTGGAGGGTTTTTCAGAGTCCTGAGTACACTTATGTGAATTGCAAAGCTGTATGAAAGAGAAGTAATGAGTTCGTCAAACTTACATAAGGAAGATAGTACTTACTGAACACTCTGTACTATTTATTAGGTTAAATAGTTTTCCTAGATTACTTTATATAGTGTATGTAACTGCTATATGACGTATTTTTTTTTTTTTTTTGTAATGATAGCGCTGACGTCTGGTGTGAGTGGTGCTTGACAGGACAGCCAAGGTCATAATGAGGAAGTGACTTTTCAGGATTTGAAAAAGAAATCTGGCCAGAGAACTCATACTCTTCATGAAGCACTCTATTTCTTCCTTTTAAATTTTTTCCAAAAAGGCTCTTGTTCTAGGTGAGGTCCACAGATCACATCGAGAAAGGAATTCTTAGGATAAAAGTAGCAGGTGTTCTGGGAAATCCCCTAGAACAGAGACACACATTAATGCCAGTATAGATAAGGAAATACAAACAGTGTTAAAGATTAACATTTTTCAATTCATCCCACCTGTTTCTGTTCCCTAAGTACAAATGAATGAATGGTTCCTGGACACGAGAATGAAAACCGTGTTCAAATCTTCCTAAGCATTTGAGTCATATTGTACTTATCTAGCTCATTCTTCACTTTTCTATGCAAGCATCACCAAGTTCCTAATGCTACCATTTCAGTAAATTCATACATTTTTGAGTGCATATGATGAGCTGGGTCCTGCACTAGCTATTACATTCAGAGAAAGTTTTGAAGTCAATGCAAGAATCTGACAGAAATGTGGAACTGATTGTTAGTGAGGCTGGTTGGAGTATGTGATTTAGGGATGATATCCCCAATGGTCCACCTAAGACTGCACTCTTGAATTAGGAAGATGTTCCCATCTAAGCCTTGGAAGAACAGTTCGATCTCTTCACTCTCCATACACTTATCTGTAGTAATGACAAAGAATATGGGTGTCCAGAAGGCAGGCAGGGCCCAAAGGAGGGGTAGGCGGGACTGATTTCAGTATACTTGATTTCTTCTCACACATTTTCCAATGAAATAAACTACCTGGAGAGAAGTCAGGGAAGGCTTAGAGATTCCTTAGATGTTCCTCCCATGTTTTTCTCTTCTGAGGAGGAGAAGAAATAATCCTATTCTATGGAGCGAGAAACAAATAGAAGGGAAATAATCCACTTCCCTGAATGTTAGTGATGGGAAATAGATAACACTGCTCAGCCTATGTAGTCTCCCAAGGCACTCAGAGTCTAGCAGAGAAGACAGGCAGATAAATTGACAACTAAAACATTGTGAAGTACCAGTACAGTGAGGAGGTAAAGCAGAAGGTTATTTGACCCCAGTACTATTTTCAGCCACTTAAACACAAAATGCACATTGTTTTCTTCCATCTATCAGGATGACATTTGTACATATTAATATTTTCATGTATTCATTCAAACATCAAACATATATAGAATATGGACAAGTACACGCCCTGGAAATACAAAGATGAAGCCAGAAAACTGACCCTCCCAGCTTTAAAAAGAAATATTCTCATGGGTTAATTATTGTGAAATAGTGGTTCATTGGTTATGTGGAAAGACTTCAAGATAATGCCACACAGAGTATAAAGTTTAGGGGAGGGAGATGTTTAGAGCAGGTCAGGGGCACCTGGAAAGGAGGAAGAGAAAAAGAATGGTAAAAAAATGGGCAGTGAACCTCAGGAATGAGTTGTGGAAGGGCTCTCTCCCAGTCATCCGAGTTTTGTCCAGAATCAGTAGGTCGTTTGTTAGGATAGGATTTTCCGATGCAAGGTCAAGTGAGTCCAGGGAACAAAGCAAACACTTAGAATTGAACTGATAAAACACTGAGAGTGGTTCTAACTATTCTGTTGTCCAAGAACATGAGCTGGTAATTATTCTGTTTGTGAAGAGAAGATGGAATGATTGAGGATTTAGAAATTGAGACGCTAAGCTCGCTATAAAGAAATATAATGGATATAGTTACCAGAGTACTCTAATATTTGTCTCCACAAAGTAAGATGCAGGAATTAAAATAATAAAAACTTCTATGTAATGTTACATTACTTGCTTGATTGGGAAGGGAACAAAACCATTACTTGCCGGAGTGAATGCTGTTTCAGGGCAAGGTATGTATGTCTCTTTAGAAACCTCACTCTTTGGAATGCTGGCGGTTGGAAAGACAGCAGAACTTTCTTTTTCTTTCCCCAACACCAGCACTCTTGGTCAAACTCTATGGTTTATTATTTTAATCCATCACACCACCTTCTACCACATGTATCATTTACTTTTTTTGTTTGTTTCCTATTTATCTTCTGTCTCTCCCACTGAGATATAAGATCCATGAGGATGAATCTTTATTTGTTCCCAGGTGCCTAGGAGAGTGTATACCTGGCATGCTGTAGGCTTTCAACCAGTGTGTGTTGCATGATGAATCATTTGCGAAATTCCTCTGGAGAACTAACTTAGAGGTAGTCTCATGGAAAAAAAAGAAGTTTTAAGGGGGAAAAAGGAATCTTTGAGAAAAACATTAAGTGACTTTGCAACAGATCATTGCCAGGATATGAATTAGGGAAGAAGACAAAACCAACTGAACTGTAAGCAGAATATAGTGATTTGCTGAGAAAAAACGCTCCCATGGAGGTATTTAAATAAGAAACTTGGAATTGCAAAACTAATCTTTCCCACCCCTTCTGTTGATTATTTTAAGATACAAATGTCCAGGTGGTGTCCACTTCTTCTCCTGATGATTTCATCAGCTGCTTTGTAGGAAATGACTGGTTAGCTTATTTAATGGTTTACCAGACCCAGCAGAACCCGACACCTCTGGAATCTTTGGGGCTGTGAAACTTTGGTGGTGCAGCTGGGTGCCATAAATGAGTTTTCTGAATCTCCACTCAGCTGCTGCAATTGAGGAGGCATTGAAAATTGTCTCTGTTTTTCCTTCTTTAATCCCATAATTGTTTTCACTTCAGAAGACTGGGTTAATTATATAGTAGCTATTTTAGGTTAGCTTCTGCCTACATAATGTTTGTGTTTGGTGATTTTCCTTGGCTAACCGGAAAGCTTATTCTTGGGTGTCAGGAATGAAAAGGACAGTAGTAGTAGCCAATATTTGTGCAGCAATGATCACTGAACTTTACTTCATTAAGTCGTCATAATGACCATGTGGAGTGGTATCTAGGGTATAAGCATTCTATTTCAAATTACTTGAGGCTTGGAGTTGTCAAGTTGTGTGTTCAAAGTTACACAGCTAGGCAGATATTGCAGGTAGCACTTAGACCAAATGCTGGGAACCAAAATCCTGGGCAATCTTTACTGTCTGTGGGTTGTCATAGTCCTTATATAACAATCGCTGCATCATTAGTGTAATTATAAAATTCTGCCTAGTGGATTGTAGACTTGAGAAGTACATGAACTCTTGAACTTTAAGAGTGCAACTTTTATTTCATATAAAATCTTTTTCTGTTACAGTAACTTTGTGATGTAAAAAGCAAAGAAACTTTTCCTCCCAATTTTATTCAGTACATATCTCTAAAAATACACAAACATCCAGATTAGCATTGAGATAAGATCTAGGCCATTACTGTTAGTCTTTTTTTTTTTTTCTTCTTGGCTGCAACTGGAGTGTCCAGAAATAACATGGAAACTTCTAACCTTCTTTCTTCACCTCACTACCACCAGATTGTATGCCATAAGAGGCATTAAGAGGCCAAGAAACAGAATTGTTGTAGGTTGGAATCCAACAAGACTCCTCTTTTTAATCTCTATTTGAGTACTGATCTATTCTAATAATTTTTTATCATTAAATAGCTTTTCTTAGTGGTGTTTCTTCTTTCTCTCTCTCCTTCTCTCTCTCTTTTTCTGTCTTCCTGAAACTAAGAAAGCATTAGTCATTTATCCTTCCTGATGCTAACGTGCATATTTTGAAGTGTTCTAAAATACAACCATATAAAGAATCATCTGGTATAAATTTTGTAATGTTGTCCAGATTCTGCTGAATGTATCCTAGCTGTGGCACAGAGTTGTCACTGCCCTCAGATCCACTCTTTGCCCTTCAGCTGCATGATGAACAGATCCCTGTGGGCTGTTTCCAGCTTCAGGTGTCAGCATGAAGGCTTCTGGCTGAGTGTGGCTAATGGGCAGCCCTGAAGGATATTGGGAGGTGGGAGTAATGGAGATTCCAGGGTATCTCTGTTCATTTGTAGGAAACCTCAAAAGGTTTGTGGGGAAATGGAATGAAAAGACACATTTATTTTGGTGCAAAAAAAAAAAATCCACACATAGTATTTTTTATAATAGACATTTTCCACAAACTTTTTGCAGACCTTTCATATCTACCTTGGGTGATTTCTGGCTATGCCATATATATTTTTTCCCATGGCACTAGCTATTGTCTGACAGACCTGCTGTGGAAGTAGCTTCTGCTGAGTGACCCTGGTTCCTGCACTCTGGTCCTTACTTATCTAGCCTAGTAGTGGTTGCGGCTCCCTGATGCTGCCAAGGATTTCCTCTTACCATTCCATTTGTCTGTTTGCCTTCTCCACTCCTTCATTACCTTCTGCATAATGTACCCTGAGCTGTAAATACTGTGAGTTACACTTTTTGGTATTACCCTGCATAAACAGACACTGATAATTTAAGATTTCTGAGATAAGCAGCTTTGTGAAACTGTAATAATATAAACATTCACTTACTTGAAGAAGTTGGCATAAATTCTGAATGACTTCATGTTCACTTTTAGTGTGCCAGTAAAAAAATGAATGGGCAGGTTTTTTTTTTATATGAAGTCACTTTTATTATTAAAGTGAGACATCACTTCTTAAAGATTTATTTATTTATTTGAAAGGCAGAGTTGAAGAAAGAGAGAAAAAGAGGCAAATGGCACAATGGCAAGGGCTGGTCCAGGCCAAAGCCAGAAACCAGAAGCTTTATCTGGGTTTCCCACATGGGTGGCAGGGGCCTAAGTACTTGGACCATTTTCCTCTGCTTTCCCAAGTACATTAGCAGGGAGCTGGATTGGAAAGTGGAGAAGCTAGGACTTGAACCAGCCTTCATATGGGATGTTAGAATCGCAAGTGATGGCTTAACTCACTGCACTACAATGCTGCCCCCATGTCACTTCTTTTTTAAGTTAAAAAACTTTATTTTTAGAGTAATTCTAGGTTTATAGTAAATTGAGCAGAGAGTTCCCATATACCCCATCCTCACATATGCCCATAAATTATTTTATTTTAGTAATATTATTAATAAATAAAAAGGAATCTTAGTTCTCTTGTTCTGTTGGTAAGGGCTTATACTGAGAAAGCAAAAGAAATGCAGCTTTATAAAATTTTCTCCCAGTTAATGTAGTAAGTAATACCTACTTCTGTGTAGTAAATACTTAAAAAAAAAAAAAACAACACAAGCCATGAGTCTATTCAGCTGGAGGAGTTCTGGAACTGGAACACGTGAGCAGCTGTAGCATCTGAGAAAATGCAGGAATGTTGGTGGGATGGGTGCTAGTGTTTGGGTGCTTCCTATGGGAGAAGAGGAGGCCTGAGGACTCGCCCCCCCACAATTAGGTGGTGTGGGTTGGGGGGTGGTGCTGAAAGGGCGGACATAAAAATCTGGCCACATCAAAGCAGAAACCAAACGGATTAACACCTGATGGGTTAGATGTTTTAATAACTCCATCTCAAAGCATACAGCCTCTTTGCATAAGAGAATACCTTGCATGTGCTGAAGAGAGACAGGCTAAAAAGTGTCCATGTAGCATAGATGGGACAGAGTAACCCTGAAATTCACTAGGGAAAATTGAGCACTGCCTCAGCAGCTTGCAGACCCAAAGAGTCACACAGAACACAGATGTCCTGGAATTTTCTGAGAGATTTCAGACATTGTCCCCTGGCTTATGATCTCTTTCTTTCCTCACCTCTTCCCTTCCTTTTTTCCTTCCTTTCATTTTATTTTTTAAGTTAAAATTTTGTATTTATTTGAGAGGGAGAGAAAGGGAAAGAGAGAGGGAGGGCTGAAGAGGGAGAGAGGAAGAGAGAGGGAGGGAGAGAGAATTAACCTATCTACTGGTTTACTCCCCAAATTCTTAAAACAGCCAGGGCTAGGCCAGGCTGAAACTAGGAGCTAGGAATGCAATCTATGTTTCTCATGTAGGTGGCTGGGACCCAAGTACTTGAGGTATCACCTAGTGCCTTCTAGTGTATTCATTAATAGGAAACCAGACTTGGGAGTGGAGCTAGGACTCAAGACCAGGTACTCTGATAAAGGATTTGGATTTTACAGTCAGCATCTTAACCCCTAGACAAAATGCCTGCCCCCTTCCTTCCATTTAACAATTATTTATGAGTGTCTATTTAAATGTCAGGTACTATTCTGGACAATGGTGACATTAAAAAACAACAGAGATGAAAACAAACAAAATAAACTTTGTTTTTATTTTGCTGATAGGAAATAGTCAACAAATGTCACTGTTTTATGGTATGTTGAAGGGTGAAGAGTGCCATGGAAAAAAATCTAATCTTAGGGTGAGTGCTAGGACTGGGATGAAGGATGGATTGGGATTGGTTAGCGTAGAGCTCATTGAAAGTGACGTTTAGCAAAGACTTGAGGAAGTAAGGGTGAGAGCCATGAGATACCCAAAGGAAGAACATTTTGAGTAGAAGGACAGCAAGAACATTGTCCAGAAGGAGGAGTTGTGTGATAAAGTCAAACATATATTTAACCAAGGACCTAGTAATCCCACCCCTAGGTGTTTACTCAAGGGAAATGTTCACATAAAGACTTGCACACTAATGTTCAGAGTCGCTTTATTCACATTAGTCTAAAATGAAGAAAACAGACCTAATATCCATCAATAGGAGAAAGGATAACTGGACTGTAATATATTCATGCAATGTAATAGTATTCATCAGTTAAAAGAAAGAGCAGTGTATACATGCTATAACGTGAATGGATCTCAAAAACATCATGTTAAGTCAAAGAAGCCAGATACAAAAGAATATATACTGTTTGAGTCCATTTATATGAAGTATAAGAACAGGCAAAGTAATGGGAATTAAAGCAATGGCTTTCTATAGGATGAGTGGGAACTGAGTGAATAAGTATGTGAGGAGACAGAACTGTTCTACATCTTGATTTGGGTGGTGGATCCATAGGTGTATATGATTGTCAAAATCCTATGGACTGAAAAATTAATATTGGCACATTTTATTGTATGTAAATTATAACTCAATTAAAAATATGAGTGTTTGTTGAAAATCATGATATTTGGTGTGGAATAAAAAGGAGAAATGTAATATGTGATGGGGCCAAAAACTTATCTGTATGTGAAGTCAATCATGTAAAGTCATGCTATTTTGAGGTTTCTAGTTTTCACTCTCAGTGAAATAGAAAGTCTTTACAGGATAAGAGGCATGGACTGACCGGTTGCATGTTTTCACAGTACCACTCTAGTTGCCATGTTGAGAAAACTGTGGGAAACAAGGGTTACTTTAGGAAGATCCATGAGAAGGGCATTGCAATATTCTTAGAGTTTATAATGGCTGGTATGGGGGTTGCAGAACTTGGCAGGAAGAATTTGGATTCTGAATATAAATTTAAAAATAGAGATGATGGGATTTGAGGAATGATTGGACATAGGGCGAGAAGAGAGGAATAAAACATGACTCCAAATGTTGGTGTGAGCAGCTAGAAAGATGGAGTTTCCATTTGCTGAGATTGGAAGACTGCAGATGGACAAGGGTTTGTGGACCTGTTAAGCTTGGGATATCTGCTAGAAATCCAAGTAGAGACGATAATCAAGCAATTGGATATTGGGAGTTTTAGCAAATATAATAACTCAGAGCTTTCAAACTGTGTGTGATCACCAAGGAATCAAATGTGAAAGGAAGAAAAGGAAAAGCCAAAGGACATTTGGTGATCAGCCATGCTGGAGGGATTTCTGGCTTGCCTATGCCAGGCTGGCAAGGAGAGACCACCAGGAGGAAGTAAAGGGCAGCCTCATGAGGGTAAGTGCAGAAGAGAAGACATCGTCTCCCATACCTGTCCCTCTTCTCTGATTCAGCATCAGAAGAGGATGGAAAGCAGAATTGGGAGGGCTGAAGGGGAGAGAAAACAACAGCCCTGTTCTTTCTTCTCACCCTCCTCTTAGCCTCCCAGAGTGATGCATTGTAGCCTATGTGTGTGGGGGGGAAATATATATAATATGAAGCTGAAGCTAAATGGACAGCACTCAATTTTAGAGATTCAAAATGTGCCAGTTTTTTTTTTAAAAGATTTATTTATGTATTTGAAGGGCAGAGTTAGAGAGAGGCAGAGGCAGAGGGGGTGGGGTCTTTCATCTGCTGGTTAACTCCCCAAATGGCTTCAATGGCTGGAGCTGTGCCGATCTGAGCCTGGAGCTTCTTCTGGGTCTCCCAAGTTGGGAGCTTGGGCTCAAGGACTTGGGCCATCTTCCACTGCTTTCCCAGGCCATAGCAGAGAGCTGATTCAAAAGTGGAGCAGCCGGTACTGGAACCGGTACCCATGTGGGATGTCATCACTGCAGGCTGTGCCTTTACCTGTTATTTCACAGTGCCAGCCCCAAAATGTCTCAGTTTTAACAAATGAAAGTTAACTATAAGGTTATGGAACTAGAATGATACCTTAAGGGAGCTTGTTGCCTAGCCTGGAAAATAGTATGCAGGTGTTCAACAGGGCAAAAGTGCTGTTGGTTATTGGTAAAAACACCAAACTTTTCGTATTCATTTCCCTGTGAGTTGATACTACTCAGTAGTCCAGCCATGATGGTAACTGATGCTATGAGATCAAAAGAGAGACAACTGTGGGCCTTAATTTTTTCACCTAGAAAAAGTAAGTTGGACAACAGATTTGTCTATGAGAGCCTTTCTAAATCTCAAATTCTTTCATTGATTTGAAGCATTTGTGATCAGTGGTAGTACTTCAGGTAGGGCAAAGCCAATGTTTTGCTAAAGAGTGATTTTTTTTTTCTCTGAAGCTGCACTTAGGAGAACAAGATTTGACCCTCTGAACTGAAGCGAAACTAAAGAGCTTTTTAAAACCAGTTATTAAAGCACTTTTAAGATTCCATTTTAAGGCAAACATTACCAATAATAAGGAAAAACTGAAATTTCCATCTGTATGCCGAGCATGTATATCAGTGAAAATTCAGTTTATGCAAACACCTGCTTTTCTGAGTTTAATGAGAATCTAAAAATAAGAACTAATGTCCTATGTGGAGATAAACACTCTGACAGATTTGTTTGACACAAATAGTTTCCAGCATTGAGGAACATATCCTTTCAATTTATGTTTTGGCCTCTTTAAGCTCTTAAGCAGCTCTCTTTAGCAAACTTAATGATGGATATGTTCTAGAAATGATTTCCTGTAATTCTTCTACATTAGTGTAAAAATCAGCTAGGGTTGTAGAATGCGAATTAGCGATTTTGCCATAAAAAATTTACTCTAATTTTCCTCTTGGGAAAAACCTTGCAATTGAAACACATTAGTTTTGAG
Source organism: Sylvilagus floridanus (assembly GCA_949820135.1). NCBI lineage: Eukaryota > Metazoa > Chordata > Mammalia > Lagomorpha > Leporidae > Sylvilagus > Sylvilagus floridanus. The sequence goes on from OX463224.1 coordinate 42,853,070, forward strand.
CAGGTTTGAGGCTCATTTTTGCAACTGCAAATATACAAATATTGAACATTAAAAAGCAACTAATTGTCACAGCATCTGTGCAACCATGTATGTTACAAAAAAAGAAAAGCCATTTGAAATTTATTCTAGGAAGTCACTACTTTTTTTTGAAGGTTTATTTATTTGAAAGGCAGAGTTACACAGTAACAAAGAGAGAAAGAGAAGGAGAGAGAGAGAGAGAGAGAGAGAGAGAATATTCCAGCCTCTGATTCACTCCACAAATGTCCACATGGCCAGGATTGGGATAAGCCAAAGTCAGGATCCTGGAACTCCACCAGGTCTGCCATGTCGGTGGCAGGGTCCCAAGAACTTGGGCCATCTTCTGCCGCCCTTACAGACTCATTAGCAGGGAGCTGGATATGAAGTGGAACAGCTGGGATTTGAATTGATGCCCAAATGAGGTGCCTGCTTTGCAGGTGGTGGCTTAACCCACTGTACCACAATGGCGGCCCTGGAAATCAGTGCTATTTTGACCAAACCTTGTTTCCTAAAATTTAAAGTGTTAATAAAATTATAAAAATAAGATTTGGAGGAAGTTGAGTGTATGATTCCAATGAGGGGGGTAGGAAGTCCTCAGTAAGATCTTACCTGATATGCTCAGTCCAGTTGTATGCCCCTGGCAGGTACTGACAGGTTGGCTAACTAGGTTTTCATGGAGATGGAAGAATTGTATAAAGAAAAGGGGATGCTCATCCATTTATTTTTCTCATTTATACCTGAGTTGAAGCTGTAAACTTTATATAAGAAGTAAGAAAATAGTAGCTTACGATGCTAAAGGCAGTAAAATTTTAAAAATTATTAAAAAGAATAATTTAAAAGTTCTTATCCAGGGGCCAGCATTGTGGCATAGCAGGTTAAACTGACACTGGTGATACCGGCATCCCATATAGGTGCTGGTTCCAGTCCCGGCTATTCCATTTCTGATCCAGCTCTCCACTATGGCCTGGGAAAAGCAGAAGAAGATGGTCTAAGTGCTTGCACCCCTGCCATTCCTGTGGGAGATCTGGAAGAATCTCCTGGCTCCTGACTTCAGCCTGACCCAGTCCCAGACTTTTTGGCCATTGGGTGAATGAACCACCAGATGAAAGATCTCTGTTTCTCTGTCTCTCTGTAACTCTGACTTTCAAATAAATAAGTAAATATTTTTCAAAAAAAGTTCTTGATTATTGAAGTTTGTGATTGGCTTGCTTAACCCTCACTGTTGAGTTTTTTAAAAATTTCATTTCTGTAGGTATCCTTTAAAAATTCTAGGAATGATTTTTTGTTAATAAAGACATATAAGTGCCTTCTATGTGGATATAAATAGATACAGAGACAGATAAACAGAAGTGTATATCTGTCTATATATCAATCATCTACCTATTGAGAAAAATATAAAACATGCCATATATGTGCATATACACACTCATTTATTATATATATATATATATATATACACACATTCTTTACATAGACCCACAGAGTAAGCTGTGAGATCAATAATAGTTTTGCTTTACAGGTGATGAAACTGAGGCTAAATGAATCTAAGATATTTAAGGCCACACAGCTAGTTAACTGCAGATAGCAACAGAGACTTAATCTATTTGACTTTAAACCTCTGCTTTTCTCACTTGGCAGTGCTTTTCCCTTTCTGTAAGCCTGCGAAGGAAGGCAACAGAAATGCACAATGAAATTTAGAGGTGATTATTTCCTTTACAAATGACTTCATTCTAAATTTTTTAAAATGATCAATGTTTAGGCCGGCGCCGTGGCTCAACAGGCTAATCCTCCGCCTTGCGGCGCCGGCACACCGGGTTCTAGTCCCGGTCGGGGCACCGGATTCTGTCCCGGTTGCCCCTCTTCCAGGCCAGCCCTCTGCTGTGGCCCAGGAGTGCAGTGGAGGATGGCCCAGGTGCTTGGGCCCTGCACCCCATGGGGAGACCAGGAAAAGCACCTGGCTCCTGGCTCCTGCCATCGGACGAGCGCGGTGCGCCGGCCGCAGCGCGCCGACCGCGGCAGCCATTGGAGGGTGAACCAACGGCAAAGGAAGACCTTTCTCTCTGTCTCTCTCTCTCACTGTCCACTCTGCCTGTAAAAAAAAAAAAAAAAAAAAAAAAAAAAATGATCAATGTTTAAACTATCTGCTTTTTTATGCAACTCATTGCAATGTGCCCATGCTTCAGGAGTGTAGCTGTGATATAGTAAGACATGTCTTTTAAAACGAATGCCATCAACTTGTTCTGGTCTTCATAAGACCCTTGTTGCTTTATTGTATATGTATTACTTCTGGAAAGCTTGACTGATATCATGGATAGAATCCTTCACGGAAAATAGAAACAATATGGAAAGCCTCACACATGTGTCTCAAGGTGTCAGGACTGTCATAAACAGCAAACTGTTTTTGAATTTACTGTGTAAGAAGATATTCAGGCAAGGGGAGCCAAATGTACAAAACAGCTTCCCTATCATTAAGCATGAAATGGTAAAGCAAGCAGGCTGAGAAAAATCCAGAGATGTGAAGATACAGAGAAATAGTCAGGTGTTTCTAGTAATATATACAACATGTTTTCCAAGCCACACTAGGTAGAAGGTAAAAATAACAGCATCAGAACAGCAGTTTGCTCTATTCTGTTCTTCCTCTGGCTTTGCCTCATTCACCCCAGCCTCCTTTAAAATTTTTATTAATGTCTTCTGAGTTATCTTCTCAATGTGTTTTTCACTGGAACACACACACTCAAACATCATTATTTTACCTCTTCCCATCCCCTGCTTTGCTGTCTAGGGGAAGATGTGTTGCCAGATCTCCCATTGCCAGAGAAGCAGATGCTGCTGCCCAGGGCTCTTGCCTTGGCGCTCTCTTTCCTCCTGCCCCCTGCTTTCCCCAGTGTTGAAGCTATTTCATTGTGCCAAAGCAACTGATGCAGGCAGCTAGGTGCAGAAATCTCATGTTGCGTTCTCCACTGGTGTGTGGAGAATCCTTCTCTCTCTCATTTGTATCACACCCCAAGTATATGTATAACTCATGTCCTCAGGCTTCTACAGCCTGTTTGTAGAAGTGCAGTCACATTAGCATCATGCCCAGAATTTGCTGGCTCCTTTGTGTGCAATTATGAAGCTGCAGTGGTTTACCAATCCACATCCTTGCTGAGCCTCCCCACTTCAGTGTGGGAATCTTTAGAGAGCATCTCTGTGTGGTCAGAAACAGGTCTGTTCATGTATTTCTACTCACTGAGTCCTCCTTTGTGCTGCCTCTTCTTTATCCCAGTCACTTCTCTTTTCCCTGGGAAGCTTCCACAGAATGCCCCACAAAAGTCTTTAGGATCATGAGCCCCAGGCATACAATTCTGAATTCTGTCCTTGTAATATATTTCTATGTCTCCCTTAAGCAGGCTTAATTCGGTGTCTGTCACTTCCAACCAAAAGAATCCCAACCGTTAGATATGTGGCAGAAAAGAGTGCTCTCTTTGCCTCTCTACATAGTTACTTTTAGTGTTCTGAATCATTTCCGTTCTGAATTCCAAGATTATCCAGAAACACTCCATCTCACTAGTTGTATCCTGTACAGTGAAGCTCTCGCAGGTTAAGTAATCTTCAGGGCTCAGCTCACTTCTCTCTTTGATGGATTTGGTGTCATCTTGATTACTTTGAACAATTGGATAAAATCCCTGTCCTATGATATTGCAAAGTTAATATCCTCAATCTCATGAATTTGTTTATATTTTATAAAAATTTAATTTGTTTTTAGAAAACTTTAATAAATATAAATTTTGAAAGTACAACTTTTGGATTATAGCAATTTCCCTACCCCCCATAACCACTCTCCCACCCGCAGACCATCCCATCTCCTACTCCCTCTACCATCCCATTCTTTATTAAGATTCATTTTCAATTATCTTTATAGACAGAAGATCATATTAGTATATACTAAGTAAAGATTTCAACAGTTTGCACTCACACAGAAACACAAAGTGTAAAGTACTGTTTGAATACTGGTTTTACCGTTCATTCTCATAGTGCAACACATGAAGGACAAAGATCCTACTTGGGGAGTAAGTGCACAGTGACTCTTGTTGATTTAACAATTGACAGTCTTATTTATGATGTCAGTAATCACCTGAGGCTCTTGTCATGAGCTACCAAGACTATAGAAGCCTCTTTCTTTTTTTTGTTTTGTAATTTTTTGATAGGCAGAGTGGACAGTGAGAGAGAGAGAGAGAGACAGAGAGAAAGGTCTTCCTTTTCCATTGGTTCACCCTCCAATGGCAACCACAGCTGGCGCGCTGCAGCTGGCGCGCTGCAGCTGGTACACCGCGCTGATCTGATGGCAGGAGCCAGGTGCTTCTCCTGGTCTCCCATGGGGTGCAGGGCCCAAGCACTTGGGCCATCCTCCACTGCACTCCCTGGCCACAGCAGAGAGCTGGCCTGGAAGAGGGGCAACCGGGACAGAATCTGGCACCCTGACTGAGACTAGAACCCGGTGTGCCGGTGCCACAAGGCGGAGGATTAGCCTAGTGAGCTGCGGCGCCGGCCAGAAGCCTCTTAAGTTCACAAACTCTGGCCTTATTTAGACATGCCATAATCAAAGTGGAAGTTCTCTCCTCCCTTCTGAGAAAGATACTTCCTTCTTTGTTGGCTTGTTCTTTCCACTGGGATCTCACTCAGAGATCTTTCATTTAGGTCATTTTTTGCCACAGTGTCTTGGCTTTCCATGCCTGTGAAACTCTCATGGGCTTTTTTTTAGCCAGATCTGAATGCCTTAAGGGCTGATTCTGAGGCCAGAGTGCTTAAACATTTAATTTGAAAGATGATGCTTGGATATGCCACTGTCATTGTAGCTATATTGTTAGGTTGCCATAGCATGCTCTTTACAGCTCAGAGACCTGCAGTTTGGTTCTAGGTGCATAACATTTAACTGCATGGCTTTAATTTATTTATGTATGTAATCCTACGGTGTTATTCAATTTTGTATGTTAATTTTTTAAAAAATTTTTAATGTAAAAACAACAGATTTTATGCATTCATAGGTACTGTTTCAAGAAGACAACCATACTTCCCTCACTCTTCTACTCCTCCCCAACCCCCCTCTCTTCATCCATTTTTGCAAAGACATAATTTTAATCCACTGTATATTCACGGGCTTAATTCGCCACTAATCATAATATTCAACAAGTAAAAAGTAAGAAGATCACCTTTCCACAGGAGTATAAAAAAAACTAAAAATAACAATCATGTCACAAAATGACCATTTCATTCCTATGCGTGTTTTGGTATTCTATATTAACTGCCACATATCAGAGAAACATAATGATATTTTACTTTTGGGGAATGGTTTATTTCACTAAGCATAGTGGTTTCCAGTTGCATCGATTTTGCTGCAAAAGACAGAACTTCATTCTTTTTTATCACTGAGTAGTATTTAATTCATTTTAAAAAATTTAATTATTTATTTTAAAAAGTCAGAGTTATATAGAGAGAGGGAAAGACAGAGAGAGAGGGAGAGAGATATCTTCTATTTGATGATTTACTCCCCAGATAACTGTATTATCCAGGGCTGGGCCAGGCCAAAGCCAGGAGCCAGGAGCTTCTTCCAGGTATCCAATGTGGATGGCAGGGCCCTAAATACTTGGACCATCTTCCACTGCTTTTCCTAGGTCATTAACAGGGAGCTGGATCAGAAGTGAAGCAGTGGGGACTGAACCAGCAGCCATATGGAATGCAGCATTGCAAGCAGTGACTTTACCTGCTACGCCACAATGCCCAGCCCTTGGCTTTAATTCAGATCCATAATATTTATGAATAGTATTACTAACTGGCATTGAAAATATGAAATTTATGAAATGTAGTGTATTAATAATGAAAATATTAAGAGGATATTGGGACCAGGAGAAGCACCTGGCTCCTGGCTTCGGATCAGCATGGTGCGCCGGCTGCAGCGCGCTGGCCACGGCGGCCATTGGAGGGTAAACCAACGGCGAAAAGGAAGACCTTTCTCTCTGTCTCTCTCTCACTGTCCACCCTGCCTGTCAAAAAAAAAAAAAAAAAAAGAGGATATTGACAATTTTGTCAGTTTCTTTAAAGAAGATAGATTGTGAACGTTTTCTTATTTGAACTCTTTATAACAATTCTTAAAGTAGTATAAGAAAAAAAATTTAACTAGCATTCAAGATAAAAATGGTAGAGAAATATTGTGTTTGAATGAATAAAGAGTTTTTGGTAGAATAAAATGTATATTATTGAAATTATAAATGAGATAAAAATGTGTATTCCTGTCAGGATCTTCTTTGCAGTTTTTGATATCTTCTTTTCTGGATATACTACCACTAGAGGAAGCTTATGCCTAGGCTTATCTTATAGATAAAAATTCAAAATTTCCCATGTTGAATCTAGTTGAATGTTTGTTAGCCATATTTTAGGCTGGGAGAGTGGAAACAGGGGTATTGTCTATTCTTGTCCTGGTTAAAGGACTGGTGAAGATGCTAATATAGCTACTTCAGTGAGTACTAGTGACATCATCACCTGAGTTACATTAAAATTTAGATTATCCAGGCAAGGGCCAGCATTGTGATGCGGTGGGTTAAACTGCATTGCTGGCATCACATATTATAGTGCCAGTTCAAGTCCTGAATAGAGTTCCTGGCTTCTGGCTTCAACCTGGTCCAGATCTGGCTGTTGTGGTCTTTGGTGGAATGAATCAGTGGATGGGAAGTCTTTTTCTCTTTCTGTCACTCTGCCTTTAGAAAAAAACAAAAAATAGACTCACAGGCAATGTTAGCTTCCTGAATACTAGACAATGTTTGGATTTGCAGCTTAAATATATTTTTATGACTTGCTGATGTCTGTTCATCCAAGAATATCCTCTTATTTGAAACTCTAAGTACTGCTTTCTCTTTTCATTTCTATCCTAATGACATCATTTTGAGCATTATTTTTACACATAGTTATTTCTTTGTGTGCTTGGTTCAGTTATAGCAGTCTGGGTAATGTGAGGGTACTTCAAGAAAGTTCATGGAAATTAGATACTATGAAAAAGCTATACTTAAATTTCAAAATGTTTTGCACCAAACTGAACTTGTTTTTAATTCCTTTTTCCATGAATATTTTGTAGTACTATCATATCAATACAGTATAACATCATATATCCAGAATAATTGTGACTAAATTAGCCAATAAATAAAAATTTTAAGAAAATGTGCTTTTGTACATTTATTATAATTTAACATTGACATTTTTCTATGAAGTAATTTACTGTAAAAAGACTACATAATTAATTACCCTGAAAATGCCAGTTTTATTTGATAGAATCAAATGAACTGTTTCATTTGTCAAAAATTCTGCAGTAAAGTTATACGAATTAATGAGTGAAAACGAATTAAATAGTGTCACCTAGATTAGATTTTTAAGTTCAAATGTACTCTCTAGTTTTTTTCCTCTTTCTCCATATTCTCTGCTTCCAGAAATAAATTGGTTGAAGCTTCCTTTTCACCCTCTGCAAGATAAATTGAGTTTCCTTGTGTGAAAGCAGAGCAACTGGAAACATAATTTTTTTCTGTCTTGGGCAGCTCTGCTGAGTTACAGCATCGTTGCACAGCAGGCTTTTACAGATAAAGAAATTAGGTGTGGTGAAGCAAGAGCTCCTGAAGGGAGAGAGGTGTATTTGGGGGCGGGAGGGGGGGCATACTTGGCAAGGTTGTGCATTATCTTCCTGAGAAAAGGGAATGCAACAGACTAGGGTAGAACTTGGCCTGGAATAAGAGAACAGACTTGCATGTAGTTCCAGCCAAACCACTGATAGTTGGTAGTTTCTGCAATCACATTTAATCTTAGTACTAACTGTAGAGTTGATATTATCTGAATATTACTAGTAAAAAAAAATTGTAGCTCAGAGAATTGATATGGCTAATACTGACAGAACATGACATTTGATTGTGGGTGTTCTGATTCAGATGGATTGATTCATGCCCTAAACACGACACTCTCGCATAGCGTCCCTTTCTGTCATCAATAAACAGTGCTTGGAGCTGGGTTAAAGACAGCCTGCGGCTGAGGCTCAGGGTGAAGGGTATGATGCATCTCCTTTTGGGATTAGTCTCAGAATACTGCATCAGCCTCTGCAGCTATTAGCATGTATGGAATTCTTACCACGTATTCTCTCTGTGTATTTGTGTATTTATTTGCTGAATGTCACTGCTTCAGATTAGACCATGAGCTCCCTGAGGATCAGGTTTATTTTATTCGCTGCTTTATACAAAGTATAATCCAACACAATGCAAAAGCATAGCAACATTTGTTCTGTGTAGAATGGATGTTTGTTTATTTGAGAGGAAGAATGGGGAGGGCGAGGAGAGAGAGAGAGAGAGAGAGAGAGAGAGAGAGAGAGAGAGAGAGAGAGAGGAGATGCCTACAAAGGTTCGGGCCAATGATGGGAGATAGATACCAAATTCCATTCTCTCATACAAGAGAGGCAGGAACCCTGCTACCTGAGACATTTCTGCTATTTCCCAGGTGGTCAGCTGGTCAGAAGCTGGAGCCAGGAATTGAACTCAGGTGCAATAATGTGGGTTACTAGTACCCTAATTGGCTTCCTAGCCACTAGGCCAACTATTGTTTATAAATTGGATAATATTTTATATAAACATTTAATTTTTATTTTAAAAGTTTTTGCACCAAAACAAACTTATCTTTTAACTCCATTTTCCATGAACTTTTGAAGTACCCAGTGTGTGTGTGTGTGTGTGTGTGTGTGTGTGCCTGTGTGTGTGTAATCTGTTGGATCAGTTTCTCTGGAAAATCTGAAAGATGTACATTGTTTTTAGTTTTTTTAAAGATATATTTATTTGAAAAGCAGAGGGCAGAGTTAGAGAGAGGCAGAGGCAGAGAGAGAGAGAGAAGTCTTCCATCCTCTGGTTCACTTCCCAAATGGCTGCAACAGCTGGAGCTGCACTGATCTGAAGCCAGGAGCCAGGAGCCTCTTCTAGGTCTTGCATATAGGTACAAGGACTCAAGCACTTGGGCCATCCTCCACTGCTTTCCCAGGCCACAGCGGAGAGATGGATTGGGAGTGGAGCAGCTGGGACTAGAACCAGCACCCACATGAGATGCTGGCACTGCAGGCAGCTGCTTCACCCGCTATGCCACAGTGCCAACCAGGAAAGATGTACATTGTTACCACCACTCATCCAGAAGTTTACCAGCTAATATATTTGTATGGATAAATTTTGTTGTTGTTTTGGTGTTTTTTTTAAGATCTGTTTATTTCTTTGAAAAGCAGAGTTACAGAGAGAGAGAGAGAGAGAGAGAGAGAGAGAGAGAAAGAGAGAGAGAGACACAGAGACATTTTCCATCTAGTGGTTCACTCCCCAAATGGCCACAAAAGCTGGTGCTGGGCCAGGCCAAAGCCAGGAGCCCCAAACTCCATCATGGTCTCTCAAATGGGTGGCAGGAGCCAAGCAGTTGGGCCATCTTCTGCTGCTTTCCCAGGCACAGTAGCAGGGAACTGGGTCAGAAAAGGAGCAGCAGGGACTGGAAATGGTGTTCATATGAGATGCTGATGTCTCAGGCATCAGCTTAGCCATTATTCCACAACATTAGAGCAGCTACAGACTTCCAGAATTAATGTCAGAAGTATACTCAATGTCTCCTACTGTTAATAGCTTACATTAGTATGATACATTTTTCATAATTAATGAGCCTATACTGATACATTATTTTAAGTCATACTCCATACTTTACTCAGATTCCCTTAATTATTTACTTATTTTACCCAGTGTCATTTTTTGATTCCAGGATATGATATTTCTATATTTTACTGTCCTGTCTCCCCTCAAATGTAACAATTTCTTAGATTTTTCTGTGCTTTAAGGGTGATAGGAGTTTTGATACAATTTAAGTGTATGTCCTCTCCACAATTCATATTGAAATTTAATTGCCATTGCAAAAAAATCAAGAGGTGAGACCTTTAAGTGGTGATTAGGCCAAGAGAGCTCTTCCCTAATGGGTAGAATAGGTGCTGTTGTAAAAGGGTAAATTTGGCCTTCTCCTGCCTTTTCTTACCCTTCCACCTTCTTCCATGACATGATACAGAAAAAGGCTCTAACTAGTTGCCAAACTTCTCAATCTGGAAGTTACCAGCTTACAAAAATGCGAGCACATACAGTTCTGTTCATTATAAATTACTTAGTCTCAAGATTTTTATACAGCAGCATGAACAGAAGAAGGCATATATTTTGTAGAATTAGGATTTATGACATTTTCTTCCCTCATGCCCCCATGGTTATACTGGGTGATGTGTGTGAGGTGGCATGACTGCAGAGGTAAAATGCCATTCCCATTAAATCATATCAAGGATATATGCTACAAGTGTGACCCACTGGTGTTAATCTTGAACACCCAGCTGGAGGTAGTGTTTGTCAGGTTTTTTTCAGTGTAGAAGAGGTACTCTCTTTGTCTCCCTTTCCCTATTGTGAACTTGACTGTAATTCACTATGTGCAGTAGACATTTAAGTAATGGTACATTAAGCTCCCCTTCCTTTAGGGTAGAGTATCTACATAAATTATTTGGAATTCTTGTGCATAGGAGATTTGTTTCTTCTCATCTACTTATCTATTCCATAATTTATTATCAGTTTGCATTCATAGCCACACATTTTATACTTTGAATAAGAATCCAAAGTTGTTTTCGTGCTCAAATTATTAAAACTCAGGCTCTTGGGAGCTCCTCCACTGGGCTCCTGTAGCTTTTTGATATAACTGTATCAGTATGGGGTTTTGTTTTATTTTGTTTTGAGCAATTGTTCCTATTTCCTGGCATGACAAGATGCTCTATGATCACCTTGTGATCCACGTCCTAGAATCAACCATTTCTCACTAGATTTGTTCATTGTTACTAGGATGTCATTGCTGCAGGTCATTTCAGATGATAGACTGAGGAGATAACATGGACATATACCTATTGGTGTATATGTACATATCTATGAATATCTCTTTATATAACCATCCATTTCTATATTAAGCTAGATATAAATTCACATTGACTTTTTCAATACTGCCCTATTACATGTGGATTGATTTATGCTTTTTTTCATTGCTTTTCTGTAACTTCTCATTCCCAAAGTATGAAACCTGCAGCCAATCATCTACCACCTACTTGCTTAATTGTTCAGTTCTAGTGTCCATGTATAGTGGTTTCAGAATTGTTAGCCCATAGCCTTGTGCCAAACAACATCATGCAGTAAAGAATACATAGAGCCCTCTGATGTTAGACTTTACAGACTTTCCTGTTCCAAAAGTTATTTTAGTTAGCACTGGAATTTCCCATGCAGTTTGTTCAGGTTGCTCCATACATCTATGATATATTAGGATTCCTTTGTTACATGTGCATTTAATCCTATCTTCTGACCTCCTACATGATTTTTAAACATTTGCATCATTGTAGTCACACTTCTTGTTGTACTGTTCTATAGACTTTCATAAATGCATAGTTTCATATATACTGTATTATAGCATGACACAAAATATTCTTACCATGCTAAAAATCTTAAAGACTTCACCCATTCGACCTTAGTCACCCCAACCTGCAACGGAACATATGGCAACCTTTAACTTGTTTATAATTTTTATAGTTTTGCCTTTTCCAGAATGTCATATAATTGAGATTAAATATTAGGTAGGTTTTTAGATGTCTGTTTTCACTTAGCAGTATAGATTTAGGAGTCATTCATATCTTTGTGTGGCTGCATAGCACATTTCTTTTGTAGACACAGCAAGGTTTGTTTATCCATTCACTTGTTGAAGGACATCTTAATTACTTCCAGTTTTGGGTGATTATGAATAGAGACGCTATAAACATTTCTGTATAGGCTTTTGTGAAGACATATGTTTTCAAGTCAGGTGGGTAGATACCTAAGAGCATAATTGCTTGCAAGGCTATATTAGTTCAGTTAGAAACTGCCAACTTCAGTTAGAAATTGGTGTACCATTTTGCATTTGCATTATGAGAGTTCCTGCTGCTCTATGTTTTTGTCAATAGTATTGTCATTGTTGTTAATTTTAACCATTCAAATAGGTATGTAGTAGTATCACTGTGCTGTTAAATGGTTGAATTTTTTTGTAGTAAAAGGTGTCATTTACTTGTTCCTTGGAAGTGCACAACTTATAGATCATCTTCTGGACCAAACTCTTGTTTTATAAGTCAGTAAACTGAGCACTAGAGAACTCAGTAGCTTGGAAAAGCCTTAATACAATTTGGTGGATCAAGAAACCACTCTGTGCTATCAGTGTTGACGGGTGTTCTTTCTTTCCCCTTTCATTTCATATGTTTTTGCAATAACAGAGCTGGCTTTGTTGGGTAGACTCTGAAGAGCTCACACTGGCAAGAAATGTTTAAAAAAGTTGTGAGACTTTAGAACCAAACAAATTTCTGGGCATGAACAGAACTTTGTCAGGGCAGGCCTGTGGGACCCATGGTTCAAGTGAGGTGGGGTCATATTTATGAAGCTGAAGTCAAAACTATGCTATGTCTAGCCCTGGTAGCTTTGTACTAAGGACAAGTCTGCATCTTGATCATGAGATTACATCTTTTAAATACCTACAAGGATTAGAACAAATCTATGGAACATTGGAGGGGGAAATATTCCCTCTTGCTTTTTACATCTGCTGTTTGCAAAACACAGAGATAGGGTAAGAGCATTGATTTCTTATCTAGACTTTCTGTCTGTAAATCAGAATCATGACTGAAAAATGCAATGAAATTCCTTCCCAGTTCAGAAATCTCTTTATACTAACACTTAGAGGAATTCTTTAACTTGGATTTTATTAAAAAGCAAAATAATTAATAGATGATTAGCAAATATATTTTATGAAATGAAAATGGTATGGACATTGATATATAGTTAGCATGAGCAAAATACTACTACTAATAATAGTGATAATATTATAAATATTAAAGCTGCTATAGTAGTAATTCTCATTCCTTATTCCCAAGAAAGTGACAAAACTCTGCAAGATGTGACAAAGGAAAACTTTTCTTTTTTCCATATTTAAATTTTTTAAATTTTTAATTAGTTTTTCACAGATTCAATGTGCTTTGTAGGTACACTTCTAAGAACATAATGCTATTCACTTCCTCTGTTTCATTTTCTATCCAGGGCCTGATATGTCTGCTCTGCTGTACCTCACATTCCATGTCTCAGACTCTGTGTAGCTACGTTACTTTCTTCATGAGTTTTACAGCTAACTGTATAGACTTATTTAAAAAAAAAAAAGATTGATTAATTCAAAAGGCAGAGTGACATAGGGAGAGAGAGGGAGAGGGAAAGGGAGAGAGAGAGAGAAAGGGAGAAGGAGAGAGAGAGAGAGAGAGAGAGAGAGAGAGAGAGAGAGAGAGAGACTTCCATTCCTTGATTCACTCCCCAGATGACCACAATGGCAAAGATTGGGTGAAAGGGACCCAAGTACTTGGCCATCTTGCAGAGCCTTTCCAGACACATTAGCAGGAAACTGGATAGAAAGCAGAGCACCTGAGACTTGACCCCATCACTCTGATACGGGATACTGGCATTGTAAGTGGCAACTTAACCCACTGCACCACAATACTGGCCTCAAATGCAATGTTTTGAGTGCAAAGATGTTAATGATCTCTAGTTATCTTTTTCACAATTATTAAACTACAATCAAAGCTCTGCAAAATACTGAATCCAGCTTTCTGTGCCTTTGTGTGCTAAGCATGCTCTGATCCATGTTGCAGTGATGAACAGGATTGGGTTTTTCCTTTGTGGAGGGAAGAGGGCTATTGCCCAGCTAGGTGTAACCTGAAAACATTCTCCAAAGACACAGAACTTGAACATTCTTTAGACTGATTGAGTAGACATTTGTGATTTCCTAGATGGCGATAGGAATAGGTATTCCCAGTGTCATTTCTTCTTGCCAGTAATTGGCTGAGAGTGGTCCTGGATCTCAGCCTCCTCTTAAGGGCTACATGTACTAAGGATGCTGACCTTGCTGAATCACTTTGGGATATTTAATCTCTGTACTTGTCCGTGTACATGAGAAAGATCTCAGAAACTTTGCTACAAAAATTTAGGATTTTATTCTTCTCTCTTTCAACAAACAGTGGCCTGGAATGGTAGAATCCTCAAGAGGTGTCCTGCAAAAACCTGTTCCTACCTTGAGAATCTCAGGTCTCTTCTCTTGAGCTCCCATTTCTATTTTAGCCCCACTATGAGCCCCTCAGAGCCAGGAACACATCACACTGATATTGCTGTTCATCTGCAGTGGCCTGGGACTGGAAGTAGGGATTGACATAGAATGCCAAGAAGAAAACTCCCAGAGGAAGCACTTACTTATAAGCCATGGTTTAAGAGGCCCCCAAAACACTTTTGACCTTTTACTCCAAGCATTTACCTGCCTGATTCTGCCAAAGTACTTGGAATTTCCCAAAGTTAATTGATCCCTTGATTTTAGATACTGAAGTCCTATATAAAGTGTGGGTGTTATTTGGTCCAGGCACCATGAAAAATCTAACTTAGATTAATTGATCAATGGAGCTGGAGTAATTTGGCAGGGAAATATAACATTTTTGAGGGAATAAGATATTAGAAAGACAATATTTGATGTAAGGAGAGTAGTAGGTGGTTATGGACTCCTTAGAGAGTATTTTAAAAGCTATATGCCTTCTCCCAATACAAATGTACCTTCAAGGGGTCTTTAGAACATTCGTGGAAAATGTAGGTAAAAAAATCAATACATAGATTTCAACTTTTTTGCACCAAAATAAACTTATCTTTTAATTCCATTTTTCCACAAACCCTTTCAAGTTCTCTTGTATAATTGGGATGACTGTTTGCAGCTGGATATTTTTAAAAGTCAAAACTAGATGGGAGGTGGGAGGAGGTGGCACTATGGCATAGAACGTTAAGCCTCTGCCTGCAATGCTCGCATCCCATATGGGCGCCAATTTGAGTCCTGGCTGGTCCACTTCTGATCCAGCTCTCTGCTATGGCCTGGGAAAGCAGTAGAAGATGGCCCAAGTGCTTGAGACCCTGCACCCACATGGGAAACCCAGAAGAACTCTTCTCCTGGCTTCAGCCTGGCCCAGCTCTGGCTGTTGTAGCCATTTGGGGAATGAACCCACAGATGGAAGGTCTCTCTCTCTCTCTCTCTCTCTCTCTCTCTCTCTCTCTCTCTCTCTTTCCTCTCTGTATTTCTGACTTTCAAATAAATAAATAAAATCTTTAAAATAAAAACCTAGATGGAAATTTTATAGAGACAAACTGTTGCTTAGAAGGCCTTAAATCACCTGTGAAGTATAATAGAAGTGGTTTTGAGGAACTTGGTAGTTCAATTATTATTAAGGATTTTGGAAGTTGAATGTCATTGACCTAAACCAATTTTGAAATGAAAGGAGTGCACATATGCTCATAGTTGCCCCTGGCAGCATTCTGCCTTTGAAGTAACTGTTCAATCTCTGGATGAGAATGGGGCTAGGTATAAATTCTGAAGCTTGCCTGCAGGATGTATTCCAGTTTTTTTTTTAATATTAAGTCAGTTTATCATTAATATGCATTAATGAATTTGTTTCTAGTTGAGGATTAAAAGAGACATTTATGACAAGGTTAGGTTCTAAAATCAGAATGTTACACTTGTGCAAAATTGTACTTCACTGTACATGCAAAACCAATTCCTGATTTGGAAGCATTTTTGTTTTACATGATTGGGAAGGTGAGAAGCAGGGCAGATGGGTAGGAAAGTGAAAAAAATACTGGAGAGCAAGAGGGAAGGAGGCAGGGAGGGAGGCAGGGAGCAGAGAGAGAGAGAGAGAGAGAGAGAGAATATTGTAATAAAGTCTCTGTACTGACCTTGAGTTTTTATTTTGGACCTGCCCCAGCTGGTGACCTTTCTCCTTTTAAAAATTCCCCTTTGCTTCCTCTTCTGTTTGCTCCTTCTACTGTCCTGTCTCTCTCCAATTTTCTTCAGCATCCTTCCTTGGCCTCCTACACTCTGCAAGTAAGACCTAAAGCAAGTTCCCAGTGGGATAAAGAGAAAATACAAAGCAACCTTATCGTCACTTCCCTGATTCCTCTGGGGTTTGTTGTTATTACTTTTCTTATGAGTGTTTCTATAGAACAGCTGTATTTTCAGCTGGAGAAAAACTTGTGACCTTAAAGACAAGGGGGAAAAAAGAGGTCATTAAGAAAGGCAGTGAAGAATTTTAAGGCAGGGTTTCTTTAAATAGCATCAATTGCAGCCAGTTCCCATCTTTTCTACAAAATCTTTGCTGGCTGAATAGAAGGTAATGTCCATTTTCTCTGGTCTGATGATTCTCCATTGCTTTTATAGGCACAGGGTTATGAACAGCAAAATTTTTAGTATCTAGCAAGACCACTTATTGTCATTAAGTCAGCCCATACATTTATTGGTGAGAAAGTTAATTTGTGGTTTAGGAGCTCTGTTGCAAAAGCTATAATATTTTCATTGCTGCAAAGGTACATCTCTACCTCTTACTCCATTTCTCCATTTGGTAAAAAAATAAAAAGAAGGAATTTAGTTTTTTGTTTTTGTAAAGATTAAGGGAGACAATATTTGTAAAGATGCCAATCATTGTTTAGTACATGCAGATGGATTCAGCTCCTGTTCTTTTCATTTTCCTTCTCTGGGCGAACACTCCCACATTCCAGATGTTTCTGTTCCTATCAGAACCTGCCCATTACTAAGAGTGCTGATAGGTGGCAAGAAACAACACATGTATTTGTTTTAAGGATGTTGGAGAACTTGTAACTTCCTACAGTTGGAAAGCTGGAGGTGAACAACTACACAGCCAGTTTTAATATCCATTATAATAGAGCTCCACAACTTTAAATTGTATTTCTAAGTTAAAAATTCTTCATTGTTACATAATCTGCAAACAAATCTCCACACAAGGGTGAAATTTTGTTTGCTCTTCTTTCTGTAGCATTGCAATCACTTAGTGTAGTGCCTGATACATAGCATGGACTCAAATATATGTATTAGATGTTTTCAGAAGTACAGAGAAATAAAATGTGTTTGAGGGATTGCGAACTTTTTTGGCATTGTGTTGGACCCTTGACATTTGGTGATTAACAAGTTAGTCATAATCCCTGCCCTGAAACAAGCATATACTTTAGCAGGAAAGAGAGAGATTAAGGCTGGCGCCACGGCTCAATAGGCTAATCTTCCACCTTGCGGGTGGAAGAGGGTGCCCCTCTTCCAGGCCAGCTCTCTGCTGTGGCCAGGGAGTGCAGTGGAGGATGGCCCAAGTGCTTGGGCCCTGCACCCCATGGGAGACCAGGAGAAGCACCTGGCTCCTGCCATCGGATCAGTGTGGTGTGGTGGTGGCAATTGGAGGGTGAAACAACGGCAAAGGAAGACCTTTCTCTCTGTCTCTCTCTCTCACTGTCCACTCTGCCTGTCAAAAAAAATAAAAATAAAAAAGAGAGAGAGATTAAGAAGTAAACAAAACAGGGCTGGTTTCTATGAAAAAAGAACCTCCTGGTTTTTTTGTTTTTTTTTTTTTTTTTTTTGACGGGCAGAGTGGACAGTGAGAGAGAGAGACACAGAGAGAAAGGTCTTCCTTTTGCTGTTGGTTCACCCTCCAATGGCCACCGCAGCTGGCGTGCTGGGGCCAGTGCACTGCGCTGATCCGATGGCAGGAGCCAGGTGCTAGGTGCTTTTTCCTGGTCTCCCATGGGGTGCAGGGCCCAAGCACGTGGGCCATCCTCCACTGCACTCCCTGGCCGCAGCAGAAAGCTGGACTGGAAGAGGAGCAACCGGGACAGAATCCGCCGCCCTGACCAGGACTAGAACCCGGTGTGCCGGCGCTGCAAGGTGGAAGATTAGCGTATTGAGCCTTGGTGCCAGCCCCTGGTGTTTTATCTCTTTGGTGGTTTATCTCTTTGTTGGGATCCTGAGTGAAGAACATAGTTGTCTCTATATGTGTTCTGTTCTGTGTATGACCCCGAGACTGCAGTTTGTCTGAATGGTTCCAATGTGTATATGACCCAAGGAACCAAGCTGAGTAGGTCAGAAAGCAATTTGCTCTAGAATGCTTTTGAGGAAACACCTGTCATTCTTTCTGAATGCCAACAATGACAGGTGTCTTCCAACATTCGCATGTTTTCACACCATCTGCAGTGGTTGCTTCTGCCCACACAAGCTTCATCATTGCACGCACACATGCACTTGTCCCAAACTTCAGTACCTGTCTTTTCAGTGAACAAAAGGCTCTGCAACATCTCCTTGCAACCACCATGAAGCTTCTTAGTACACGTATATTTTTCCAAGGGCACTGATGAGCTGTTTTATTTGCAGTCTATTTATCACTTTTCAGCTCATGTGAATGTAGAGGAGAACACAGGATTGTAGCTGTGGTTTTGGGTTGTTACTGTTGTTCCTTAGAGTCATAGGATGGAAGAAAGCTTGAGATGCCATTTGGTTTCACCTCCTGTACTAGGCAATCAGGTAAACCTATGCTCAAATGACATCCCTAATTAAATGTCTTCGCATTTTAAAATCACCTACGGGGATGAAATTCTATACCTTCAGAGTGACTAAACCTTGTTTTCAGAAATTCCTTTTGTATTTAGCTAAATTATCTCCCACTGCCTCTCGGGATAAGCACAAACTTCCAGTTGTAACATAGCCCATAATGTAGCAAATGCTAAAAGTTCCTTTGATGAAATATATAGTTTGAGATAGTTACCTGACCTTTGTGAATCCTAGTTTCCTCATCTGTAAACCAAGGAAAATAATCCTGGTGTTAAGAGGATAATGTCTGTGTCCCTGACATTGACATAGTTTCTCCCACATGACTATTTAATAAATACTGATTACAACTATAGCTCAGTATAAAGTAAATAATAATAATATCTATGGGAGCAGGAACCATGACTTGTCTCAAGGCGTCAAGATCCTTCATGGGCACTAGGTAGTATTGTAGATCTAACAGGCACACAAGAATTGTATATAAGTGACTATGAGTAAAGAAGTGAGAGTTGGGGACAACTGGCTTACCTGTCAGCTGGCTTCATGCGAGGGCAAATAATTTACACTTCTTGAATCTTAGTGTTTTTACCTGAGAAATGGTTGTTTTTGAGAGAGTCTTTGCATTTAAATATTTATGATGATATTCTGCTTGATCAGGACTCTAGAGAAGGAAGTTCTTTCTTTAAAATGAAAGCATCTAAGAATTACTTTTTATAATCTGATTTTTTAAAAAACTGATATTTTATTAGCTACTTTAAAATATTTTTATTGGTTGATTTTCACTTTATTTGAAAGAAAAGAGATGGAGAGAGATCTTATAATACATTTTTGAGGAGAGATATAAAAACTTTGTCATATTTTCTTGACTGAATTCAAAATACAAAGGAATAAATGTTGAGCTCCTGTTCACTTTTTAAAATTATTTTGCAGACAGCATAGACCAGTATAGAATACTGGTTACCAAAATGGAGAAGGAGGTGAAGGATCCAAACTCTAGAACAATTCTGCTTCACTTTTTTCAGTGACCGACATCTTCAGCTTTCATCCTGGAGTGTTTCCAGAGCTCTTCACTAGAGATTCACATTGACTGCCCAGTATCCTAAACCTCGGCTAAATGAAACTGCAGTTTATGACAATATGGAAACTGGAGAAATTTGGCTTGCAAATCCTGGGCACAGTTTTAGTTAAAGAGATAATCATTAACTCATATTTATATTCATTTAACTTTACCTATTTCCTTTCTTAGAATTTGAGTGAGTGAAGGCAAAGAGAGGTGTCATGAGAATACAGGAGAGAATGCCTTGGGGGCCATAAATGCTCTTTGAAGCTTATTTCCACAACTAACTCTTCACTGGTGTTCTGAAAGGTCCAACATGAATATTAATTACATCACAAAATTCTAAGAAATGAATTATTTTGTCAATCTCACGAAAGGCCCTTTGGGTTCCCAAAAAGTACATTAAACTTCAGCAAGGGGAATAATCCATTATATGGAAATTGTGTCAGTATTAGCATAATCTCATCTGATCCACCAAATACCAAACTTCTGTATTCAACATACCAGAATACAAAAACTAAAGGAGGTTAAAAAAAAGTGTGTTCTTAACTGTGTAGGTACACATATAGAAACCTGGATATATGCTGGTATTCTACAATGTAATTATGTAATATTTATTTTATTTATTTTTTGATGGGCAGGTACCATTCCCTAGACTTTTGGGTAGACTAAATTATGAGGTAGGAAAATTATTTGTCA
Source organism: Sylvilagus floridanus (assembly GCA_949820135.1). Taxonomy (NCBI): domain Eukaryota; kingdom Metazoa; phylum Chordata; class Mammalia; order Lagomorpha; family Leporidae; genus Sylvilagus; species Sylvilagus floridanus. The sequence continues at coordinate 42,873,339 of OX463224.1, forward strand.
AATTTCAAGTAAATTAATAACACCAATGAGACTAAAACACAGGGTAGTTGGTACAATTTCACACTTTTGCTCTATTAAAACTGCAATCATATCTTTATATTCAGCAGTTTTACATTTAGTCAATGACATCATCAGAATAAGTTCAGTCCTAAAGGGAGTTTCCATGTTTAATAAAACAATTGTAAGAAAGTCATTTATTCTTAACTTCCTAAATCCTATGCCAATGATTCCATTAAATATAGAGCAAAGAGCCTTTCCTTTGAGAAATTTCTTTTCCACAGATTTAAAATATACAATCCAGCAAATCTTTTTCACACAAACCAGTGGAAGATGATGTAAATGAAAAAAAGTGAAACGAAAACAATGGGTACAGTCTGAAATATTTGCTTGCTAAAATAACATAGTTATGAATGGCGTGATAAAATTCATGTTCCATTAGCATTTATTTAATACTATCTGATACATTATTAAACTTATAATAGCTTTCCCTGCCTCCCCCCCATTTTTTTTTAAACAAGGAAATGGAGGCAGAGAGAAGTTAACTGCTTCAGAACAAATAGCTAGTATGGGTGGAACCCAAATTCAGCTCTAGTTCCATCTGACTATAGGCCACTGTTTGTTTTCCCATTGCGCTGATGACTTTTGAGCTTTTTCTCACTCAGTGCATGTGATGATTCTTGAGGCTTTCCCACACTCACAGTTTGTATGCAGAGCAGTTTGTCTCTGTGGGCAGCAAGAAGGGAGTTTTCTCTTGTTGGTCCATCAGCTTCTATGAGTAGGTGGTATGTATAGTTTAGAAGAGATGCTAGCGATAATTCCATCTCCTCAGCTCCCACTCAGATCGACATTCTCTGCATTACCCTGCACTTTATATCATTTTGGTTTGATGTTCGCCCATTGACTTTAACAAATAACTTTTTCCAGCTTTTCTGTATAATATCTCTGTGTTATGTTCTTGCAAAAATTTACCAAGCAATCAGTTCAATTAAAATATTCTTAGATTGGTGCATTTCTTTCTAAGAAATAAATTACCACAGAGTTATATTAAGATTCAATTAGGATCAAACATAAATTAAGGAATTACTCTGTAGAGTTGAAAATTTGTTGCATATCTGTGTCTCTCATTGGTGAGAGTCTTTGACCCTGCCTGCTTAATGCAACAGGAATCATACCACTTGTGCTCATTCTAATACCTGTGGCTTCACTGCACCCTACCATACTTCAGAGGGAGGGTTTTATTCCTTTCACAACCTCCTCTACCCACAGGTGCCTTTCTTTTCTGTCCACAGTCATCTCTAGTCTCCACCCCAAGCACCCTCAGCACTCAGCACTGTCCCTCCCCTTCTCTGAGATTTCTGGGACCCCAGCCACATCACCTCCAAACTGAAGATTCTGTCATGCTTTTTAGTATATGTGCTGCTAAAGCGAGCACTTCTATCATGCTTTTTACTGCTTGCTTTGGTGTTTCTTCACAGTCTTCTCTAAGCCATATCTTGTTTTTCTCATTAACAAAAAGAGTTTTTTTGATTCTGAATGGGAAAATACAATATCAGACCTTTAGGGCCTTGGAGCTCGCTGAATTGAAGTGCCTTTAACCTACTCTGGAAATAAAGTGGGCTCAATTATCTAGCTTTATGTCCAGGTATTATGTATCTTACTGCTGCTCAAAGGGACATTTCTTCTTTCTTTGTGTTGATGGTTTCAGTATAAAAACAATATTTGTTTAAAAATCATTGGCCAACTTGAATTTCAGAAGGCAGCACAGCCTTTTCAGGTTTTATCTGAGGGAAAGGAGCTGTAACTTTTCACAGAATAGCTGCTGTCTGATAGACACCGTATTACAAGAGACGTTTTCACAGCTGGCCTTGATTGTTTTCAAACTCCTCTCAGAGCAGCTGGGAGCCAGTGACGCTGCTGCTAACCTCTGAGGTCAGGCGAAAGAGAGTTGCATATTTTGCGCACTCACCTCCATCATTCTGTTGCTTACCTGTCTGTTCTGTCTGGATCACGGCCTTCCTGGAGGAGGGAGTACGTGAGCCACCAATGTTGTAATTTCAGGAATAAATGTAATTTTCAACCCTTGTGAAGAAATCTGAAACCTTACCCCGAGAGATTCACTCCTTTGGGGCTTTCTTCAAGAGTCCTATGTAAAAGTGTAACTATCACTGGGAGGTATCATATTTTAAGCCTTATACTTGTTTCACTTAAAAACACCTTAGGGCAATGTCGGTCCACACCTGAGGTGTATTCATTGACAAGCAGCAGAAAGGGCAATAATAGGGAAAGCAGAACATTTCAGAGGCAGTTTGCCAGGAAAAGGTGCTAAAAGAAGCCAAAGATGAACTTCGACAAGTTCACACTTTTTGGTCCTCCCTGTGTGTGCAATCATCATTTTATTGTAGCAGGTTCTGATATATCACATTTGTGGGAAGTATATTATTGGCTGTATTCAAGAATTAACAATGGTGAACATAGTCTCTAACAGTGGACAGCCTAATAGACAGTGATAACATGTCAAATGATTTATTTTCCAATAATCAGTAAAAGCATGATCACAGTGTTGAATTCGTATTTATCTCTCAAGTAGATGACTGATTTTTTTTTACTTTTGTTAGTTTCAAATTAAATAAAAAGGATCCTGCCAAGAAGAATGGTATTTATTGGGTAGTAGCAAAGCATAGTAAACTATGAGTATATTCAAAGGTGTTGAGACAAGGGAAAGTTGTTGAAAGCAAAAATGAAGAGATTGGGTAGCATATTTTGAAACAGTAATCATTGGCCACAAGATGAATAACAAGGGTATCACCATTCTGAGGCTGAACAGATAGTTGCTGGGCAGATGTCCCCAGGGAACTGTCTCTTTAATGTTGTGTTTCTGGCATGTTTGTAATATTTAGTATCAGGCAGTCATCCATGATAATCCTTCCATTATAACCTCCTGGCTTTACTTATTTATTTATTTACTTGTTTGTTGTTAGCGGTGATACATATGGCCCTGCTGTGATTATCTGACAACTTTCACATTAGTTCATCATTCATTTGGATGATTGTGGCCCATCTTCCTCTCTTGGTGACATCAGAGGGGGATGTGCTACTGGGTCATCAGAACAGAAGGAGACAGAAGTGGAAAGGGGAAGAAACCAGAGAAGGTGAGGGTAGGAAGAGCAGGTTGTCATTACCAAACTGGACAAATGTTGGGCTTTGAGGACTGGGACCTGAAGAAGGACTTTGACATGTTCATAAATACCCACTTCTTGGTCAGGATCGATGTGTTTGTAGGGTTTGGGATGGATGGAGCTGTTTTTGTTTGTTCAATTTGGCATTAATATGTGTGCATATATGGAATACTGTTTGTGGGATAACTCCATGTCAGGATTTGTGACTAGAACAACTATCACCAATAATCCTTTCTACCAGACCTGGTGATAAATGTTTCACACTCACTATGAACTTAATATCACAAAAATCTCATTTCATGAATGCTGTCTTTATTTTTCATATGGTGATAAAGTTCAAAAATATCAGGCAATATGCCCAAGATTTATATGGGATATAAATAGTAGATTTACAAAGTGAACTCAATTCTCTTTCTCTAAAATGGATGATCTTAAAATTTTATATGCTTTAAAGCTGCTTATAGCCATTAACCTGTTGCTGAATATTAACAAAAACAAGGAATTAAAACGTTTCTTTTCTGTGGCTGGGTAACTGAAATCAAACTTGGGCTTTTGGGGCGGTGAGGAAACTGTAAAAGCAAAGAAAACAAAATCATTCATATTTCAGCTTGGCCAAGTGTCTTTTCACTTTTCAATAGACATATCCCATCCTCCTGCTCGCTGTGTTTTGAGGTTAAGAGAATACAAGGTATGTAGTTGACAGCTCCAGTCAGAGCTCTCTCACAAAGACCAGGTCCTCAGAGGAATTATGAAAAATGCCATGAAGAAGTTCTGGAGAAGAAACTATCAGAACGAAAGAAAGTCTTGTGAGGTCCCAAGCCTTGCTGCTGTCTTATGAGAATAAACACCAGCTGTGACTGCTGTCTTCCAGGAGCTCACGCATCTGCTGGAGGTTGACTCCAGATCACATGATTGTGTAGAGAACAACACACAAGTTGACACATATTTATGAGAGAGGTCACTGGGCGGTATGACTGATAAGTAATTGGCATTGGCCATGTGGTATCAAGAATTGTAGGGGCCAGTGCTGTGGCGCAGTGGGTTAACGCCCTAGCCTGAAGCACAGGCATCCCATATGGGCACTGGTTCGAGACCCGGCTGCTCCATTTCCAATCCAGCTCTGTGCTATGGCCTGAGAAAGTAGTAGAGGATGGCCCAAGTCCTTGGGCCTCTGCACCTGTGTAGGAGACCAGGAAGAAGCTCCTGGCTCCTGGCTTCGGATCAGTGCAGTCCCTGCCATTTTGGCCAAATTGGGGAGTGAACCAGCGGATGGAAGACCTCCTTTCTCTCTCTCTCTCTCTGACTCTCCTCTCTCTGTAACCCTTTCAAATAAATAAATAAATCTTAAAAAAAAAAAAAAGGAACAGTAAAGACTGGAAGGAAAGCACAGAGAGAAAAATATTCTCTCTCTCTTTTTTTTTTTTAAGATTTATTTTATTTGAAAGACAGAGTTACAGAGAGAGGTAGAGACAGAAAGAAAGAGGTCTTCCATCCGCTGGTTCACTCCCCAGATAGACACAATAGTCGGAGCTGTGCCGATTCGAAGCCAGGAACTTCTTCCGGGTCTCCCACATGGGTACAGGGGCCCAAGGACTTGGGCCATCTTCTACTGCTATCTCAGGCCATAGCAGAGAGCTGGATCAGAAATGGAACAGCCAGGACTGGAATCGGTGCCCATATTGGATGCTGGCGCTTCAGGCCAGGGCTTTAACCCACTGTGCCACTGCGCTGGCCCTGAAAAACCTTCTTAACTACCTGGAAGAAAATACAGGTTTTGGCTAAGTGGTGAGGCCAAGCCAATGGCAATAGGGTAAACAATAATTTAAGAAACAATGTAGGAGATGGTGAGAGATCTAACTTGGTGCAGACCTGGTGTGGAGAACTGGCAGTCAACAAAGTGGGCTGGGGTAGAGTGTGCAGGGCTTCAAACGTGTGACTGTTCTAAAATTACTGTACATGAATAAAGTTGAATATTTTTTTTTGATTATTGTTTATAACCCTTGCCAATTTTCCTGCTCAACTATGGTTTTTTACTTTTTGTTGAGGGACTCTATTTAGTAGAGAAATAAACCTCTGACTATAATGAAAATTTAAAATGTTATCTCAACAAAATAAATAAAGTATTAAGTTTAAAAAATCACTCAAGGAATTTGAATTTCTAGGAAATGTGGAGCCATTGCAGCTTTTAAACGGAAGGAAAGATTCTGTTAAAGGACATTTTAGGAAGATGACTTGGGATGGAGAATGGGTTTTGAAGGAAGGCTTGGAAGTAAGGCCATATATTCTAGCCACATGGGGAGCTCTTTCCCATCTATGGCTGTTGATCTTGCATTTTCATCTGGCTCATGCTTATTTCTAGATGGGTAGTCCCTTCTCACAGCTCCAATAACACTTTACCCTGGAATCTGTCCTTGATTTCTCCTTTCTCCCATATAACCCTCTTTATTTCTTACATAGAAATGACTGCAATCCAAACTTATCACTCATATTTAGTTGTTTGTTGCTTCATTCTCATAATGTAATGTGAGCTCTTTGAGGGCAGGGATCATACACCACTGACTCCCTACACCCCCATGCTTTAAGCAGTGCTCATCCTATGTAAGAAAAAAATTAAAATAATCGATGAACAAAATGGGAATCAGGCCATTATTTTAATGGCAATTATAATATTTGAAGCAGGTAGTAGTAAAGTCTTAAAAGTAATTTATTGGAAATATAGCCAGTTTTGAGTAGATAATCATGCATTTTCCAAAAAGTAGAGCTGGAAAGTGAAAGATTGATTACCCCTGTCATACGTCTAGTTAATTCATTGCTTTTTTTTCTCTTTGACTAGGACTTTAGGTCTCAGTGCCTGCAAAAATTAAAAAGGCCTCACTTTTCTGAGTAAGACATATATAAATTCTTTTGGTAACAAGACAGAAATTACATGATATTGAAGGACATACATTCATAAAATTTTCACTTCCTTTTATACCAAAGGAAATTTAGTGCCAAGAATATCCAGCTATTACAAAGTTCCTTACTTTTTACTTGAAGATGGACCTTTTTTTCCTGTCTAAACAATCCTGGTTGCAAAGCTGGTATGGCATTCTCCGCACCAGTGGGAGGAGACAGAGAAGTTGCCCATGGAGTTGCTGAGTCTGAGCCTGAACAAGTGACTGTTCTCAGGGGTGAGAATATTCCATTACTGTCCTTTACTTTGTCTCATTACCTGTCCAGCACTGACACTGTGAACCCATAGTGGTAGTAATTCTTACCCTTTCTGAACTCTGAGAGATTGCAAAGGTGGCCTTTAGTAGAGTACAAAATTACTAAACACAGAATGCATAATAATAGATAATGTTTAATATTCTGTGGCAGACATGGTTATCTGTACTGTTCATGTTAGTTCATTTAATTCTTTCAATAACCTTATGAGGTGAATACTAATAATATCTCCATTTAACAGATGATGCATCAAGACACAGAATATTTAAATTTGCCCAAAGTTATTCATTTCAAAGTTGGGCTTTTAAAGCTACACACAGTCTAGCTCCAGAACCAATATTCTTGATTTTTTTTAAAAAAAGATTTATTATTTATTTGAAAGCCAGAGTTATATAGAGAGGGGAGGAGAGAGAGAGAGAGAGAGAGAGAGAGAGAGAGAGAGTTATTCTATCTGCTGGTCCATTCCCCAAATGGCCACAAAGGCCAGGGCTGGGCCAGGAGCTTCATCTGGATCTCCCACATGGGTGCAGGGACCCAAACACTTGGAGCCTTCTCTGCTGCTTTCCCAGGCACATTAGTAGGGAGCTTGATTGGAAGTGGAGCAACTGGGACTTGAACTGACTCCCTTGTGAGATGCTGGCCCTGCAGATGGTGGCTTTACCCATTGCGCCACAGTGCCAGCCTCAGAACTGATATTCTTAACACCTATTCTGCCTGTATGTGCATTCAGGTCTTAGTGTAGTGATGCACTGTGACAAACTTGTGTAGGCTTACAAGAGTCACTTTTGCACACTTTTTCTCAATTCTGTATTTAGTAGTAGCTTAAAGTTGGCTGCAGTGAGAATGTTTAAAATTGTACTTAGTAATTCAAGAGGCACCACAGACAGGTAGACAGAAAATGCTTGTACCAAAGCCAAGAACTTAATCTGGCTACATTAGTCCTACAGGAACTAAACTACTTGAGTCCTTTCCTGCTGCCACCCAGGGTATGCATTAGCAAGAAGGTAGAATTGGCGATGGCACCTGAGCTTAAACCCAGGCACTCTGATATGAAATGCTGATATCCCAACCACAGTCTTTTTTTTTTTTTTTTTTTGACAGGCAGAGTGGACAGTGAGAGAGAGAGAGACAGAGAGAAAGGTCTTCCTTTGCCATTGGTTCACCCTCCAATGGCCGCCGGGGCCAGTGCACTGCGGCCGGCGCACCACACTGATCTGAAGCCAGGAGCCAGGTGCTTCTCCTGGTCTCCCATGGGGTGCAGGGCCCAAGCACTTGGGCCATCCTCCACTGCACTCCCTGGCCACAGCAGAGAGCTGGCCTGGAAGAGGGTCAACTGGGACAAAATCTGGCACCCCGACCGGGACTAGAACCCGGTGTGCTGGCGCCGCAAGGCAGAGGATTAGCCTATTGAGCCAAGGCACCAGCCCATCCCCCAGTACGTTTTAATTACCATTACTTATCTGTAGTTACTTGCCCTTCCAAGAATCACTTGGAGGGGGAAGACTCCACCATTCATGACACTTCTTGAGGAGGAAAGAAGCATATTGAGGGCTGGGTCCTTATCTGTAGACTCTGAGAGACCTCAGTGAGCAGTGTGAGCTGTGAACCCCAGCCCAGACAGCAGCAGAGCTGGCCTGCAACAGAATGCTAGGTGATGGAGCAAACATAAACACCTACATGATGATGACATAACAAACTGCAATGCAAAATCACTAGTAGAAATGAACACTGACAGTAAACTACATCTCCCAAGACACCTAATGCACAAAAGTGCTAAACTGAAAATCGTAGTAGAGGTGCATGGGTCAGGTCAGACATTTCCAAACTGAATTATTGCATGGGTGATGTAATAAAATTCAGTATTAATTAGGAACCAATGTATTAAAAGGAGGAAGGAATGAAAAGGAAATGAAGAATAGCCTATTGCTTTCTGTCTGACTCCTCTGTTCCTCTCTGCTTCTTTTCTTCTTTTGCTTTTTTACTTGGTGTCTCCTTTGCTGTCTCTCTGTTCTTTCCTACTTTCTGATTATGTTTGTTCTTATTTCTATGTATGGGTAAAGAAAATCTAGTGCCAGCTGCTTTTTCCCTTAAATCAAGCCATGTCTTATCTTCCCCTAAGGCATCCTTAAGACAAGATATGTGGGTAGTGACTAGGGGATCCAGTATCTTCCTTTCAAACCACCATTGTACTCCTCTTCCTAGCCCCCAAACTGGACCTTCTGCCTCTCCCTTTATCCCACAATCCAAGACCTGCTTTTCCAATTGGTGCTTATAAATATTGCAATTTACCCTGGGAAGTTGGCATGCTTGGGGCTGTCAGCGAAGAGAAGGGACTGTCAATGAAGAGTAGCAGGGGAGATACAGTAGGTGGCACTCTCCAACCAGGGCAGGAACAGCAGAGCTGACCAGGCAAGGTCAGACAGCCTGTAACCTCCTTAAATATGAAGTGAAAAACTTCCCAACCCATGAAATGAATTACCATACCTTGATTAGTAGATCCCTTACCATTTTAAGATTTAGTTATTTCATGACATTTTGAGGGGTTGGGGCTTGGGGATTTATTTTTTAAAGACATTATTAAAGCTCATTTGGGCAGCTAGAATTGAGTTGGATTTAAAGTTCTTGATAATCTGCCCAGATGTCAAGTAAATGGTAATATATCAAATACAAACACATTGCATGCCCACTGAAGGTTTATAGGGCTTAATTTTTGCCTGATATTGCTAAACTTTATGACAATTAATTAAAAAATAATCAACAACTACAACACTTCTTCAGAAGTGTGAAGAAAAGTCTATTTCTGTTTGAGAGGAACTTTGGAGATGTTTAGAATAGAAAGCTTGGTGTAAGTGGGGCATGAGGTGTTCTAGCTGGTGTGTCACCATGGTAACTTGAGCTCCACAGCCTGGTCCTTGGCCTGGTGGAGGGAGGGTGCTCTGTGCTTGGCACAGAGTAGGGACTAGGGAAATGTTGAACACTCACTCTCTCCACATTCAAGAAAGTAGGATATTTCATCTTTGTCCAGTTTTATTTTTTTCTCCCTCAAAACTATAGCAGACATCTTGAGAGGGTTGTCTAGGGCAGTGCTATGACATCTTGTTTTTCAGAACTGGTTGAATCTTTCTTTTTTTATCTTTCCATCCTCTTGTGAATTCCGTGATGCTCTCTGGCAAAGCTGGTCACATACTTTTCCATTCTACCTGGTTCTATCGCCTGTCTTCTTCCTCTTCCAATAAAATGGGTCTGTTTCCCTTAGGAACTTAATATATGAGTTCTTTGGTATGATTGTGGTTTCAAAATTTTTAAAAATCCATGACATTTTTATTTGTCCAGCCACTTGACCTAATTTCAATTTGTAACTGCCATCATTGTAGTCAAGATTTGTTGCCAGTTAATCTGGAAAAAATAAAAGGCCTCATCAGTGTCCTCATCGGTGTTTGAGTAAAAGCTAAGGTTGACAGTGTTATTTATTCCTTTTCCTCTAATTGCATTTTAACACAGTGCTTGCTTGAACAAAGGGAGTGAAGAATTTGAGTCACATGGCAGGCTGATGACTGAGGTGATTTGGACGCGGTTAGGTCTCCACAATTGTTGACCCTAACAAAATCTCCTGGGACCCTTCCTCGGCAGCCTTGTACCTGCCAGTCTATAGTGTGGCACATGTAGATAGGAATAACTTACTGAAGCAACATTCCAAAAATGCTGTTGCTAAGGCTTGCTTATTCTGATAATCAGAAACTGTGGGTGCCCACTGAGAAGATACAGATCAGATAATCATTCATCATGATATTTGCTGGGGGATTCCATACTAGATATTATTAGGGACATAGAAAGGATTGAGAATAATTAAACCTAGAACAAACAGTATACTAGATACAAGTTACCAAATAATTAACAAGCAAAACACAAACAGGACTGCAAAAATAACTAACAAATAATAAAGAAATTACATTGTTTTCTTTCTAGAAAATATTAGAGAACTGGTAGAGGATTTAGCCAGGACTACTAAAGGGAAGTGGCCCTGCTCAGTCATTGTGTAGGTATTCACCTTCCCTTCCCCTTTCATCTAGTTCTAGGATTTGGTTTTGTTATCTTCTGTGTGACACAATATTCCATGTCCCCACTAGTTTTGTGTTGGAGAGGTCACCTCTTGAATCAGAGCTCTTTAACTCCTTGAGAACTCTCAGGCTCTCTCTGCAATAGCCTAGATCTCACATTTTAAGATGATTTTCTATCTCTGTATTTCTTTAGCTTTAATTAATCTTCTTCCTAAGTACTAATGCCTGGATCTGTATGATGCTAGCACTTATGGAGATCTCCTTACTTCCATTTTTTTCCCCATCAGCCCAAAGCACTTGTCATCTGGAAATGACATACCTCCTCCTGTACCTCACTTCATGGTTTTCAGCTCTCATGTTCAGTGCAGGTGGAAAAGTAGTTATAGAAACAATTTTGGCTTTTACTTGAAAAGAGAACTTCCAAGTCAATTATAACCACTTAAATGTCGGCTGGCGCCATGGCTCACTAGGCTAATCCTCCGCCTGCAGCGCTGGCACCCCGGGGTTCTAGTCCCAGTTGGGGCGCTGGATTCTGTCCCGGTTGCTCACCTTCCAGTCCAGCTCTATGCTGTGGCCCAGGAAGTTAGTGGAGGATGGCCCAAGTGCTTGGGCCCTGCACCCGCATGGGAGACCAGGAGGAAGCACCTGGCTCCTGGCTTCAGATCTGTGCATTGCGCTGGCCATAGCGGCCATTTGGGGGGTGAACCAACGGAAGGAAGACCTTTCTCTCTGTCTCTCCCTCTCTCACTGTTTGCCTGTCAAATACATATATATAACCACCTAAATGTATATATGTATATAACCACCTACATGTCTTTCCATTGTGAAAGTGTCCTTAACTTTCATGTTCTACTTCCAATTTTTTGATGTGTGTGAAGGTCCTTGCACATTTTTTGTCCACATTTTTTGATGAGAGGGCCCTTTTACATTCTAGGGTAGAAGTGAGGCTAAGCCAGCAAACCTGCAACCTGTGGCATACTTTATGTGCAGAATACTTGTAGCCCTTCTTTATGAGGGAAACCAATAGAAAGAACACAGGTAGTGTTGCTAAAAATAAAGAATGATAGGGTAGGATATAGGAAGAAGACTAGCTTTGGGGACTCTTCTGCCCCCACAGAAAAAACGCCAGTGGGACTCTCCTACCCTTACAAACTATTTGCATCTAATCAGCTGGTCATTGAGTACCATGATTAGTAGGACTCGGTAAGTTTTCACTTATCCCTTCCCCACCGAGTAAGGAGTTTCCACCAGCTTTCCTACTCTCATAAGACTGTTCTTGAAATTGGAGTAGTCAGTACTGTGTTGGGTCAGAAGTTAAATTGTGGGCTGAACTGAAGATACAGAAACTCAGAAAGATTAAAGGCAGGTTACAGATTTTTCATGAACTGTAAAATTCACTTATGACATAGCATCATTGTTTAGAAAACTGATTCAAGTTGCTGTGAATATTGTGTGTGTGTGTGTGTGCGTGTGTGGGCACATGCATTCATGGCTCTTTTCCCAGCTCGTAAAGCTCCACCATGACTCATTTCTTTCTCTTCCCCATCCCCCATAATCATCACAACATATTGAAATAACTGGAAATGACAGATAGCAACGTTTTATTTTATTATTACTGTAAATCAGTAGTACAAAAAGGACGTTGGCTTGGTAGGTCAGACTCATTAGTCTTCGACTTTCCTGGAAGTCGGAGATTTTTAAAAATCAGAAGGGTACTGAGTCTGAGTCCTGAAGTTGCCTTTCTGTTTGGGTGAAGGACAGACTTCAGGGAAAATTTTTGAAAGGCCTCTTATCAAAATGTTTGTCCTGGTTACTCTTGAATGAGTGATTTGAACATTTAGGTTCTTTTTACAGGGAAGTTTTTCTTTATTGAAGTGAAGGAAGTTAAAATGCTTCAAGAACTGTGCTGCTTTATGCAGCACTTAACATGGTCCTAAGAAGGTATTCAGGATGCATTTGTTGATTAAGAGATTGAAAAGTCATCTCTAATACGCTGCTTGACTCCTTTCTCTATTAATAAAAACAAATGTAATCCTGGCACACAAATGTGTAATCTGGAAATGGGCTTTCGAAATCCACTCTACTGAATAAATGGGCCATTAGAGCCCATTATTACCAAGGTTGAAAGGTACATTAGTCTGGATGGAGGTGGGAGCTCAGGGATGGGGCAGGGATAGTTAAATGTCTCAAAATGTTGATAGAGAAAAGAACTTAGCCCGTGTGTTTTCATCTGCCTAATATTCCTACTGTCAGCCTAAATGTCATAGTATCTGGAAATTGTCAAAAACTGTGAAGAGTTGAGATTTTACTTATAAGCCAATGGTTAGACCACTACAACTTCATAGATGTTGGTAAAAAATTACTTCTGGGACATAAGCACAGGATTTTATTACTCAGAAAAATAAAAATAGGCAGACAGAATATCAGAATTATCTCATCTCCAGTTTCCACAGGGTTTCATGAAGAAGGTCAGGTGACATCTGCACATGTAGTAGATTGCATGACAAAAAGGAACTCTGAAATTAGGGTATCCAGATTTGTTACAATTGCCAGAGGCATGCCTAATGGACAAATGGACACTGTATCTTCCAAGGTGATTTCTATATAAAGGTCCTTGAAAAGATAGTCCAGGACAAAGGATGTCAGTGCCTCTCATTAGAAGATGTTCAGAAAATGGGTTTCCCATGGAGAAATCATCTTCCAATAGAGAGCTCTTGCAAATACATGGTATCTATGCCTTCTGGATGCTATCTCATTTCCATGCTTTCTTTAGGCCACCATCTTAACTGAAACATAGTGGTTCTCCCTTCCTTCATTTTCCTGCTTTCAAACCGGGCTTGGAATTACCCTGGATATTTTTATTTTCTTGAGTGTGTTCCTTGAGAGTTCCCAGGGATCTTTGAAGTCAAGACAGATGACAATTTAATTAGGTCTGTGACAAAAGAAGCTAACTTCTTCTGAGGCCACTAGTGATACTTGATTGACCTTGACATGGGAAGAAGAGAATAAATAGGAAGGACAAAATGTAGTGAGGCAGAGTGGAGACAGAATGGGCAAATGAAGGATAAGGGAGAAAAGGGGAGGAGGAGCAACAACTGTCTCCTTCCTTCCCCAGTAAGAAGGCTGTATACTGTGAGGATGAGCAACAAAGAGAATAAAACTATTTGACAAGAGGTGGCAGCTACTATTTTTGGCAACCAGGTTGCTGAGCAGAAAACAAAAGAGAAAAGAAGGAAAGAAAAAAGGAGAGGTGGGGGAACTATTGCACAGTTCAAATCTAACTGCAATAAAATTTTCCTTGGATATTTTTATCTGCCATTTCCAACAGAATCAGGGACAGTATTTAGCACCTATTTATGAAAAGTAAAGCAGTGAGTCATAGAATACTGGTAAGGCTAAGGCCCCAGAGGAAACTGTGTGGGTAGCAAAGAAATTAAGCTTTCATACATTGAACTAGCTGCAAAAGATAAAGATCCTCTCTCACACCCTCTCTCTCATCTGTTTAGTATAGTGAACAATTTAAAGGCAATTTGAAGAAAACATGTTATGTAACTAAAAAGTGAATGCTTGATATCTACAATTCCCAGAGAAACTTAAATTAATGTAGACTTTTCTGGAGGTGAGAATGGGGTCTCCATCAATACTTCTGGACTTGTTATGGTGCCTATGTCCATGAGGCATCACCTTGATAGTGCTTTTTAATCATCTCAGTTGCACAGCAAACACTGGTATAAAAGTGAAACAACTTGCCCATTAGTAGGTCAAAAACATGAACTAGACCACCTGACTCCAAGTCTAGATTTTTGACATACAGTGTTAAACTATAATGAAATTAATAATGTGGAAACACAAGGGAGAAAGCATGCTCTCTCTCCTCAAAAGTTGACCATCCTGCTACTGCAGTGGTAGACAATATGGTAGGCATCTGTTTTCACACTGACTCACAGAAGTGCTCTAGGCAAGGAACAACTCCCTCTTTGTGAAATCTAGGAACATAGCCACTGAGGCAAACGAATGTTTAAGTGAAAGGATGTGCTCTTCAATTGGAGAGACGAGCAGCCGGCCCTGGTGATCTTCTGTATAGAAGGGCTTCTGTGTATGAAAGGCAGGAAGGAGAGATTGCTAAAGAATCTGCTCTCAACAATATTCTTGAGTCTTATACTTTGATCTCTTAAAAGAGTAGCTGAATTTTCACATGAAACAATGTAATCTTTCTCATTTTCATTCAAGTGATTCAATCTGGTATACTGGAAATTTTATTTTGAAGCCCAGATTTCCTGCAGAATAGCTTTCCAACACAACAGGTCTTGCACAAGTCATGGAATCCATGGACAGGATTGGATGATGGGTATAAAATGCTATATCCTAGCTGAATGAAAATAATAATTATCAGTCTGTAAGTGGCAACCCAAATTTACTTTCTTTTCAAAAAGAGATAATGAATTAAATTAGCCCTATCCAAAAAAGGAATTCTAGCTAGTTTTCTTTAACTCTCCAACCACCAGTATGTCATAGCTAGTTTTACCTAGCACTGTCCTACCTCCTTTCTGAATGACTGCTGCATATGATCTTCTGTTGTTATTGCTCAATAACCATTATTCTACCTTTGTCTTCTCCACATATATCTTATAAATGTAGTCTCAGTGGAAATCTCTCATGTGCATGAAATCTGTTACTGTGAACCATGTCTACAAAAATGACAGATATGGGTGGCGCCGCGGCTCACTTGCCTAATCCTCTGCCTGCAGCGCTGGCATCCCGGGTTCTAGTTCCAGTTGGGGTACCGGATTCTGTCCCAGTTGCTCCTCTTCCAGTCCAGCTCTCTGCTGTAGCCCAGGAAGGTAGTGGAGGATGGCCCAAGTCCTTGGACCCTGCACCCCATGGGAGACCAGGAGAAGCACCTGGCTCCTGACTTCGGATCAGTTTAGTGCGCCGGCCGTAGCGGTCATTTTGGGGGATGAACCGACAGAAAAGGAAGTCCTGTCTCTCTGTCTCTCTCTCTCACTGTCTAACTCTGCCTGTCCAAAAAAAAAAAAAAAAAAAAAAAGACAGATACGAAGATACGAATAGGTGTTGAATAGTACTTTATGTTAATTTGAAAACAAGTTTGGTGATGGTAATGATGACCTTCTCGGTTAACTAAATGTAAGGGAAGTGATAAATTTATTCCCCAAAATCTCTAAGTAAAGGACCTTGGATGCCTTCAAATTTATGAAAGAGAAAAAAACCTGAAAAAAAGGAAAAATGCCCTAGTCATGCCCTTTCAAATGTATAGAGAGCATTTCCATTTATATATTCCATCATGATGTGAAGTTCAACATGCCTTAAACCGAATCCTATCTCTTCTCTCAGAGGAGCCCTTCTGATTAGTGTGCCTGTTTCAGATTTATTCCCATAGCTTCCTAAGCTCAAAACCCCTGAGTCATTTATTACTGCCGCCTCTTCCATACACTCATATCAAATCAGTAATCAAGTCCTGTTGTTTCTGCCTTCAAAATAATTTTCATATCTTTCCCTCTCAGTTACCATGGATACCATCAAATCTTGCTTTTTGCTTCATGCCTGGACAACTGCAGTAACTTGCTGAGTCTCTTGGCTCCAATCTACACTGCATCCAGCTGCTGCTGGAATAATTTCTTTTGTCATATCACACCCCTGCCCAGAAACCTTCAGCAGCTCCTCACTGTTTTATTTAAAATCTAGTTCTTTAAAGGAATTTGCATGGCCTTCCATAATCTGACCATATTTAAAGAATCCCTGCTAATTTATATAACATCTTTGTGCAGAGGCATCACTTGCAGGCATAGGAAATTTGGTGACTTAGGCTTAGCAAGCTAACCAAGCTTCTATGTGTACTTTAAAGGCTAGTTGCATCCTCAGGGTATACTCTCTGCTTCAGGGTACACAAGACCCTGGGAGAGCAGGGCATAGGCTGTTTTCAAGTTTCTAACCACACATAGTCCCATTTAAGACTTATGTTAACCACCACAGCTGGTGCCCTGCAGTCTGTCCATTCAACCTGATTTTTAAAAAAATTATTTATTTATTTGAAAGTCAGTTACACAGAGAGAGGCAGAGAGAGAGAGAGAGAGAGAGAGAGAGAGAGAGAGATATCTTCCATCTGCTGATTCACTCCCCAGTTTTCACTCCCCAATTGGCTGCAAAAGCCAGGGCTGCACTGATCTGAAGCTAGGAGCCAGGGGCTTCTTCTGGGTCTTCTTCCTACATGGGTGCAGGGGCCCAAGGACTTGGGCCATCTTCTACTGCTTTCTCAGGCCATAGCAGAGATCTGATTCAGAAATGGAACAGCCGGGACTCGAACCGGCACCCATATGGGATGTCGGCACTGCAGGCTGCAGCTTTACCTGCTATGCCACAGCGCTGGCCCCTGATTTCTCTTTGCACATAAATCATCCCTTTTCTCAGACAACTTTGCTTTCTCTGAACATGCCATACTTAATTTTACCAGTGTCCTTTAGCTCACTTTTTTGTATTTCCTGAAATATACTTCTGCATCCTCATAGCTGGGCAATTCCTGTTTGTCCTTTAAAATTCATCTCAAATATTACTCTTCTGGGAAACCTTGTCTAATTAGATAGTCTGAAAAATCTGACCTTCATAGTTCCTGTAGCACTATGCCCATCCTGTTACAGTATAGAGAGGTCAAGTATGGTAACACACAATTCATATAAGCCAAATTATACACTCTAGTTTTTTTGGTGACTGGTTTTATCTTGCTCTGGCATTTCTGGTAATGTTGGAAAACATTAAACTTTCAAATTCAAGGTATTAGCTTTGACTCTTTTTAAAAAATAAGCTGATACTTCAAATGTTCAAATTCTCCTGTCTAGGGAGTTGACAGAGTCTGAGAGCAGGGGAATGTTTGGATGAATCTGTGGTGAAGAGGTGGGTGATTTCCATGTAGTCTTTTGTTTGGTGCTCTGTTCAAGTTAATGTGACTTGGCCTTTGGGCATCAACCTCTTTTCCCAGTAAAGCTGGTTGGCAGCATCTGGCTGATGTAACTCGGGTTCTTTCCTCCAGGATGGGTGATGCATAGTGTTGGCTCCCAAAGAGCTTAGCCATTGACCCTTGCTAATTAGGTGCCACAATAGCTCTTGTGATGTTTCAGATTCCCTATGACTGCATTTCATCCTGGCTTGGCCTATCTTTGCCTCTGCTAAGCTCCAGGATCTTTCAGATTCCTACCACCACATATTAACATCTAGGAAGAGTCATGTGCCCCATCTCAGGCTTGTCGATGCATATACATCTCTACCGGTAATTTTTTGCTCTACTGCATCAAAGCCAACTGGACAGCCTGTGAAATGAGGACTCCCATGGATTCTGCCTCTATGTGTCTGGGATTTGGGTGGCAATCTCTGTTGTTGAAAAACCCTTCTGTCTCCACATCCAACTGGCCTCTATGCTAGGGATATAGTCAGAATCATCCTCTCCTTTATCTGGTCTCCTTTAGATCTCCATGTCTATCTGGTGTCCCCCAAGTCAGAGGTCTTTCCCCTTTTCTTATGTCTTAGGTGGATGGAAAAGTTCATTAAATTGTAATTGTTTTTCTCAACTTTTTTTGTAATATGAATAAAACAAAAGCAGGGTTTATGACTACCTCCAGTTCTCCTCTGGTCTAGTGGAGAAGATGAGGGAGGATTTCAAAGGAAAAAAATATTATAACTTCATATTCTTAAGCAGGGTACAGGTAGAAAGGATGGATGAGCATCATTCTAGGAGCTCCTGTGTTCCTAAGGTACTGGGTCTTAGAATGATTGGTCAGACAAGAATTTTCAGTCTTTCCAGTAAGTCTCCATGGAGGCAAGAACTAGTTGTATGTTCTGTGCTTCAGACTGCTTGAGAGAGAAAACAACAGAGCTCTTATTTATATGCCTTTGGCTAGGAGTAGTGCTGGTTTTATGGAGAATGCACATGTATCCAAAGACAGGGATCCCCATGTACAAGTAATAATAGTAATAGGACAATACTGTGATTGGGCTTATACTATGTACCTGGTGCTCTCCAATGACATAAACTCTTTTATATAAACTTTTAATTTTTACCACAGAACTATCAATAGCTTTATTTTACAGACAAGGAAATGGATTGGCAGAGAGGTTAAGTGATTTATGCAAGATTATACAACTAGAAGGATTAAACACAATGAATATAACTTTAGAGCTGCTATTCTGTGACCCTAACCCATCAGAATCCTACTCAGATAATTCAAGCCTAAGAATTTTGCCAAAATTCAAATTGTTGAGTAATCAAACTGAATAAGATCAATTTTATATTTGAGGTTGGAGTTCTCAACAAATCTCAGGGAGAATCTGTTAACCAAAAAGAAGAAAGACTTGTTTCAAGTTGTAGTTGTGCAAGGAGAATTCAAAAGAAAATTCCTCAGAAGGAAAATTTCCAGGGAAAATCCATGAATACTCAGACATAGAAAATACTCTCACATAAAGTAAATTATTTTCAAACTCTATTTAAAATAATCATTTTCATGCTTCAAATCTTTCTTAAGTTTCAAATTTTTAAGTTTTAATTTAGTGTAAAATAATAAGCTTTCATCTTGACCAATTTAAAATATAAAGCTCAGTATTAGTAGGTATATTCACATTGTTGTGCAGCTAATTCCAGAACTTTTTCATCTTGCAAAACTGAAAGTCTGTACTTATTAAACAACAACTTCTCATTTCTCTCTCCTCCTACTCCTTGGAAACCACTATTCTACTTTCTGTTTCTAAGAGTTTGACAACTTTAGATATCTCAAGTAAGTGTAATCATACGGTATTTCTACTGCTGTGGATGGCTTATTTTTACTTAGCATAATGTCTTCCAGGTTCATCCATGCTGCAGCATGTGTCATAGTATCTTGAGAAGGAAAATCTTAATATAGAAAAAAAAATTTTAAAAATGAACAGAACTGGCCACAGGAAAAGAACCAGTCCTTGCATTGGTATTGATAAGGTTCTATTTCTATTTACAATCATACCACCTGAGAACCATTTCTTTGATTCTCAAAATTTTTTGTTTTTTTAATCTTCCAAGTAAAAAGCAAATATACTTGGGATGGATAAATCTTTAACATCAGAAGGTTGATTATTTGGCTATTGATGGAAATGAAGGCTCTTCAGGGAATGGCAAAGCAGATAAGTGGCAGGAAAAGGAAAGTAAAAAGTATCAGTCAGAGGGGTGAGGGTTGCTGAAAGGGGCCGTAGGTTAGACCGGTGACCAGAGCCAAGAATTCTTCTTCAGAATCCTACAGAAGTCATCTGGATCATTTTAGAATGCAAGTTATGACTTTACTGAACATTTGGCAATTCCACTCATTTTATCTTCGGTGGATATAAAATGTATTACAAAGGAAGAAAAGCCAGAAAGACCCTAGTTAAAGGGAAGCCGGACACTTGTAGATAATTGATTCTAAGAGCAGATCCATTGTGCATGGGGAATTGGAAGTGATTATGCTTTAAGGTTGGGGTTGCACTTTGAAAGTGCTGCAGCCTTCAGGAGACCTATAGGATACTCTCTGTGTCTCCACTCAGGACCCTTTCCTCTGATCTCCTGTGTACTCAGCAGCCTACTTGACATCTCTGTGTAGCGGACTAAGAAGTATCTCAAAATTTACTTGTTTAATACTTTGCTTAATGTCCTATGCCTTGACCAAATATTTGGCTTTCCTAGGCTTCCCCACTTTAAATATGAATCCAGTTGTTTAGGGAACACTCTATATGTCCTTTCCATTTTTATCATGATTTTTATCATGTAATCTGTCAACAAGCTCTGGCAGTTATATTCTGATAGACAGTCACTTCTTGCCACCCTCACTACCTGCCAGTCTATTATTACTTCTCACCTGAACTACTTGCTGCAATTGTTGCTACCTGGACTGGTCTTTTCAGTGCCAATTTTTTTTTTTTTTTTTTGCCACTCTATTGCCAACTCCCCAAACAGCACTCTTAAAATCCTTCCAGGTCTTTTCATTGCACTTGAAATAAAATCCAAATTCTCTCACACAGGCTTTCAGGCTTTGGGTCCTGATAACCTCTCTGACCTCTTCTACAATTTTTCATTTCACTTTCCACCAGTGTCTGTTTCCTTTATACTCCTCAACCACTCCACTTTTGTTCTCATCTGAGATCTCCTTTCTTTCTGCAGATTATGTCATTTCTGTCTCCTTATTGTCATTCTGATCTAGCTCAAGTGTTTCTTCCTTAAGAAGACTGACCCTGACGCTGACGAATCTTTCACTCTAATCAATCTGTGCCATGTCAGCATCTTTTATTTTCCTTGGATGACCTTTTCACTATCTGGAAGGGCCATGTTTTTGTATATGATTACCATTTTACTCCTCTCATTCAGTACAAACTCGAGGGGGAAAGGATCTCATTTGTCTCACTGCTGAATCCTGAGGATATAGAACAGTGCAAAGTGGATGAGGATATAGAACAGTGCAAAGTGGATGAGGATATAGAACAGTGCAAAGTGGATGCTCAATTATTATCTGTTGAGAGAATAAGTGAATCCTCTCTGAACATACTGGTAGAAAATTGCTGTTGGAAGAAGCAAGTGATAAGCAGAGGGTCCTGTTCTCATAATGGATTTCTGCTCCTGTGAAAAGATGAAACAAGAACATATTATTCAACGAATTAACAATAACAGTTCTGGATTCTTCCGGTTACTGAGCAAGTGTGTTTGAAGGTGAAAACAATGTGGTGTTGATCTCTTTTCCTGGCTTTGCAAAAAACCAGGAAGATGAAATCAGTGATTTCAAAATGAGTCACTGGAAACAAGTGGTTTTCAAAGAACGTACCTTGAAGTTTAAACCAGGTGACAATGAGGGAGGAAGAAAAACAAGATAATATTTTAGACATGATAAACTTCAGCAGTTGAGTCTGTTTTCCAGTTAAAATATGTGCACTGAGCTGAGAACTGTGGCATGCTTGAAGAATAAGTGACTCTCAATCCTTGCGCATAGCTAACAGTTAACTTGAAATTGCTATAAGTGATTATTTTAAATGGAAAATGTTCTAAAAATTTTTCCCCTCAATTATGGGAGGCAGTGGAAAAAAACATGGGCTTTAGATCAGGATAGACTTGGATGATTTCCAAGTTCTGCTGCTAAAAAATTCTGTGACACTGGCACCTGACAACATGGAGCTGCAGATTCTTTATCTGTAGAATAGGACTAATGATAGCTCATAGATGTGTTATGTGGATGAAATGAAACAAAGATTGTAAAATGCCATTACACAAAATAGGAACTTCAGTAATGACAAATATTATGAATGCTACCCATAAAGGCATATCCTTTAAAGATATTGAGCAACATATATCCTTTTATAATGCCTCATTGTCAACATTATGAATAGATAATTTATGTGCTGTCTTGTTAAATCGCTATAGATGCACCTAGTGTGAAATATGAGCTCAAAAATGCATCAGTACCACCAGCAATATTACAGTTGTGCTGCTCTGGATTTGTGTCTGATGTCAGCCTGCTTTATTTCTTTGCATCCCTCATGAAAGTCAAGATCAACATGGCAAAATCCATCACTGTAGGGCAGTCTAACATGGCCACTTTCCTACAGAATAAATTAGTCCCTTAAAGGCTACTCTCCCACAGCAGATTCCCGATTCTTTCTTCTCTGTGTCATTGTAGTTTCTGGCAGGTTGTAAGGCACTGCTTTCTAAGTTTCTTTCATGACAAACTGGACCAAGAGATGTTCCAGTGAGAAAGGATTCTGTGATGAAATACACTTGGGAGTTAGATTCACTGTGCACAGTGACATCTTCCAGATGCTGCAGTGTCCTACAATAAGAAAAGAAAAAATGCATTCAGATTTAAGTTAATATTTCTTAAATAATTAGATCGTAATTTTTCTTTGACATTACACCTTTTAATAGGAAATAGTCTGGCCCACAAGTTATAACTCTCTATAGAGTCTTACAGAATCTCCCCCATCCAAATGTACCCCAACAATAAAGAAATGACTGATCTGAATCTTTAACTTTCTAGTATATGGTTTATCTCCACGAATTGATAGTTTTAAAATGTGTTACTCAAAATCATTGTCATAAAAATCTATATCCTCCAAAGCCCGGGCCAGGAAAGAAACAATGACTTATATTTTCCTTTATATTTATTAGAGCTAGCTTCAGTGTCTTGTGGAAGAAAACCCAAATGTGGTGGCTTAAAGTAGAGTATTTCCTTATCTGATGTTAAAAAGTAGAAGTCAACATCCAGGGTGCTATGAATTTATCAGGAACCCAAGCCTCCTGAAGTTTTCTTCTCTTTTACCCACCAGGGACCTTGTGTGTGGTCCAACGTTTTTGCTGAAGTTTCAGGTATTGTCCACATCAGCCAAAAAGAAGAAGAAAAGAAAGGCAAAATCATGCCTTCTGCCTTTAGGACACTTCCTAGAGTGGTGCATATGGCTTCCATTTATGTGCCTTTGACCAGAAATTGATTGTCAGGTTGCACTTAACTGCAACCTGACAGTTTCCTCCCAGGAACACAAAAACCCTGCTGAAATAAGTGGGAAAAGAAAGTTTCTGCGACCCCCATGTTCCAAAAGAGCCTCCAGATTTGTTCCGGATCATACATTTCCAGACTTGAACTTGCACAATTGAATTTAGGAATGACTTCATGTATTTCATTTGTGATAGTCTCTGTTTCAGGCCTAACAGTCATGAAATAACTTTTTTTTAACTTTTATTTAATGAATGTAAATTTCCAAAGTACAGCTTATGGGTTACAATGGCTTCCCCCGCCCATAACTTCCCTCCCACCCGCAACCCTCCCCTTTCCCATTCCCTCTCCCCTTCCATTGACATCAAGATTCATTTTCAATTCTCTTTATATACAGATCAGTTTACTATATATTAAGTAAAGATTTCAACAGTTTGCCCTCACATAGCAACACAAAGTGAAAAATACTGTTGGAGTACTAGTTATAGCATTAATTCACAATGTACAGCACATTAAGGACAGAGATCCTACGTGATATTTTTTAAAAAATTGATTAATTTTCTATGCAATTTCCAATTTGACACCAAGTTTTTTTTTCCATTTTCAATTATCTTTATATACAGAAGATCGATTCAGTATATACTAATAAAGATTTCATCAGTTTGCACCTACACAGAAACACAAGGTGTAAAAATACTGTTTCAGTACTAGTTATAGCATTACTTCACATTGGACAACACATTAAGGACAGATCCCTCATGAGACGTAAGTACACAGTGACTCCTGATGTTGATTTAACAATTTGACACTCTTGTTTATGGCGTCAGTAATCTCCCTAGGCTCTGGTCATGAGTTGCTGAGGCTATGGAAGCCTTTAGGGTTCGCCGACTTCGATCTTATTCCGACAAGGTCATAGTCAAAGTGGAAGTTCTCTCCTCCCTTCAGAGAAAGGTACCTCCTTCTTTGATGGCCCCGTTCTTTCCACTGGGTTCTCACTCGCAGAGATCTTTCATTTAGGTCTTTTTTTTTTTTTCCCAGAGTGTCTTGGCTTTCCATGCCTAAAATACTCTCGTGGGCTCTTGAGCCAGATCTGAATGCCTTAAGGGCTGATTCTGAGGCCAGAGTGCTATTTAGGACATCTGCCATTCTATGAGTCTGCTGTGTATCCCACTTCCCATGTTGGATCGTTTTCTCCCTTTTTGGTTCTATCAGTTAGTATTAGCAGACACTAGTCTTGTTTGTGTGATCCCTTTGACTGTCATGCAATAACTTTAATACAGCAACAGCATTGGTATAACAGGACATTTTTACTTACTTTAATGGAGCATGAGGTGTTTTCTTGTGAGTACAGTTCATTTGTTCTTCCTTTTTAAAAATTTATTTAAAATTTATTTAAAAATTTAAAAATGTACACGTGTTTAAGGGTTACATGCAACATTTCTACACATATATATTGCCTAAACTGACCATATCAGGTAACCAGCCTTTTTATTTCCTTGTCTTTTCTGTGTCTGGAGCCTACCAGCTTTTCTCTTCCAGTTGTTTATATACAGTTTTATACACTATTGTGGGTCATAGTCACCCCACTGTGCTGCTAAACTCCAGAGCCCATTAATCCAACCTTCTCCAGCCATCTCCTGCCACCTTCCCAGTCTCTAGTAATCATTTTTAAAATTTAAACTGAATATATATTATTATTACTGTCCTTCCTTAACTTCCACATATAAGAAAATGTTATATTTGTCATTCTGGGTCTGACTTATTTCAGTTAACACAGTGATCTCCAGTTATATCCATTTTTTTTTTTTTTTTTTTTTTTTTTACAGGCAGAGTGGACAGTGAGAGAGAGAGAGACAGAGAGAAAGGTCTTCCGTTGCCGTTGGTTCACCCTCCAATGGCCGCCGCGGTCGGCGCGCTGCGGCCGGCGCACCGCGCTCATCTGCTGGCAGGAGCCAGGAGCCAGGTGCTTTTCCTGGTCTCCCCATGAGGTGCAGGGCCCAAGCACCTGGGCCATCCTCCACTGCACTCCTGGGCCACAGCAGAGGGCTGGCCTGGAAGAGGGGCAACCGGGACAGAATCCGGTGCCCCGACCGGGACTAGAACCCGGTGTGCCGGCGCCGCAAGGCGGAGGATTAGCCTGTTGAGCCACGGCGCCGGCCCCATTTTTCTTCATATGTCAAAATTTCATTTTTTATTCTTGGCATAAAGATACTTCCTGGTGTGCATGTACCACATCTTCATTCATTTCTTCATTTTTCAATGGGTGCCTAGGTTGATTCAATATCTTGGCCATTGTGAATATTACTGCAATGGATATGGGAGTGCAGGCAATTTTTTTTCGAATTTCTTCCTCAGAAGAAACATCTGTGAAATACTCTCCTTCTACTTGTGGTCTCTTGGGTGAGTTAGGATTTAATCAGCCTTTTCTCTAACTATATTTAGCCTTCTGATGCCATACATTGACTTGAAACATCAAAGTTAGCCCTCATAGAGATATATGTGTTTCAGTCAGCTTCAGTTGTTCATAAAACAATTTGAGCACTGAACCAAGAAATTGGATAATGGTGATATTATGAGGCTAAATATGTAAAAAAAAAAAAAGGTTAGTTCTTTACTTCATGGAGGATGCATCTTTAATATTTGCCTGTATGCTTAAAGTGCTGCAGTTGTCTCTTCCAAGCATCAGCGTTGCCGAGGGTAGATAAAAAGAATATTATTCTGGTGTGTTTGCAGTTTTCAGTGTACCTCTTGATTTTTAATGCAAATATGTATCTTCAAGTTCTGCAGCCTTTAAGATAATAATAATAATGATAATAATATAAGCATCTTTTCGTAGGCACAGAAAATGCAGTACCTTATCAGAACCCATCCCTTACATATTCCTGAGAATCCCCAAGGAATGCTTACAGGTCTCACAATTTTACACTGGTTGTGGCTTCTCCCTTCATCTGTCATTGTGTTCTAGATGACTTCTCTATGCTTAGCCATCTCTTGCTGTCTAATGATTAATTTCTCAGACCTACTGCCTCTCTTTAAATGGACCTGTCCCAGCATAAATGCAGACACCGCCCTTTAATAACTAAAAAGCATCAGCAAGACTACCGTACAATGGTTAACAAATGTGATCAATGGCTTGGGAAATACAAAGGGAAGGGAGAGAGCAAAAGCTTACATTTTCCTGTGTATATTGCTACTTCTGGAGCCCCTTGTCATTACCTGCCAGAGAAGAAATCCCCTTTTGGCTAACTTTCTCTGCACGTCTGGAGGAGCTGCATCTTGCCTGTAACAGTGCCTTGCTTATGCTCCCCTCCCACTGCCTTCTTCAGGAGCTGTATAGACAGCCAAACAAGACATACACACAGTAGTCCACTTCCAGGTAAAGCAGTTGGATATTTTCTATTTTAAGATTTTCTAGTTTAAGATTATCAAATGCCGGCCAGCGCCGCGGCTCAATAGGCTAATCCTCTGCCTGCGGCTCCCACACACCGGGTTCTAGTCCTGGTCGGGGCGCCAGATTCTGTCCGCGTTGCTCCTCTTCCAGTCCAGCTCTCTGCTGTGGCCCAGGAAGACAGTGGAGGATGGCCCTGCACCCACATGGGAGACCAGGAGAAGCACCTGGCTCCTGGCTTCGGATCAGCGTGGTGCGCTGGCTGCAGTATGCCGGCCGCAACAGCCATTGGGGGGTGAACCAACGGAAAAGGAAGACCTTTCTCTTTCTCTCTCTCTCACTGTCCACTCTACCTGTCCAAAAAAAAAAAAAAAAAAAGATTATCAAATGCCTTTTAGGTTTAAATACTTTGCCTTTCATTTAAAAATATTGCTATTTAAAATCAGAGTGGCTTGAATGTGATGGCAAAATTGCTCACAATATGATACTGACAGAGTTCTGTGCAGGCTTACGTTTGCCCCTAGGTTTTTACTTGATGCAGTGAATAAGGAACAGCACACAGATGGCCACATGGGGTACCAGTTTCTGCCTTTGATGAGGCTCATAAATGTTGTGAGTAATATGTTGTATAGAGTGGGTAACTTTTGATCTTCTGTCTTCCTACCACAAGTATGTTAAGATCTAGTGGTTTTCTATCAGCATCCTTGGACTCCCCTTACCTTGTCCATACTTCTTAGCTGTCTACCCGTTGTAAGTAAGCCTCTTACAAGCTTCACAGTGTCTACTCTACACCATGCTGGCACCACCCCTTAAACTCCATCTTTATCACTGCCTCCTCACTCCTACCTCTATCATTCTTCCTTTCCCCCTCATTTTTTACCTTCATAACCTCTTACACGTCTTGTCATTTTTACTCATGTTTCTTATTCATGATCCAATAGGTGTTGCCCATCCAGTGAAATTCATTCTTCCATTTCGTCAGCCATAGAGGGAGTTTAGAACCTCAGCATTTGTGGCTCCCATATATGATGTTGGGTCTTTTTGTAAATTGTTTCTCTACTACTGAGAGGGCTCTATTTTGTTTTGTTTGAGTTTCATGGTTTTTTTTTTTTTTTTTGGACCTGCGCATGTTCCAGATATCTAATGTCTGCAAAGGGCTCCATTTATACCATTCAGGATTCTCTTTATATCAGTTATAATGGTGATTGGTATTCAACATGTGCCGCATACCAGGATGTCAGAATTGAATTAGAGGCTATCTTTTCCAGGAAGACCCAGGAAAATCCAACTCTGTTCTCTCCATTATAGATTTGGGGGATCCTGAGTTGATTAAGAGTCATTTAAGGCTTTAAACTATCAGGAGAGGAGTAAGTTTGTATGAAACTAGATACTAGGGGAGAAAATAAGAAGGACAGGGAAAAAGGATGGCATATATTGGGGATTCTTTGATGGTAAGTAACAAAAATATGGATGAAATTGTAAAGGAAATGGAATTCATTGGTTCATGTAACTAGAGGAATAGGGTGGGACTGGCCCTGGGGTCAACTAGAGACCATGATTCTCTCTGCATTTCTCCTTTCTCTGATCCCCTTGCCCGGTGGTGCTCTTCTCTACTGTGATGGATATATTTTCTCTGTGTGATATGACCAAGTAGCTCATATTTCTTATTCATTCTGCCAGAGCCTTGGCTTGATGAGATCATCCCAGCTCAGTGACAGTCAGTGGCTGGATGGACCTTTCTCCCCCTGCTTCAATGCAAGGATAGCACAGTGAGATTCTGATTGGTTCAGTTAAGTCTCTCAGAAATTTTGTCATTTTTTCCAGCCCTGTAGCAAATGGAATGTGTGTGTGTGTGTGTGTGTGTGTGTGTGTGTGTGTGTGTTTAGGGTGGCATTGTAATTGTCAGTTAACCCAGAATCATATTGTTTCAGGGGATAGTAGAAGCAGTTGGCTTGAAAAGGAAAAAGGGATTTATGTAGACTAATTTGTATTGTTAGAAAGATAAATTGCCTCAAGTACCTGATTCAAATTTCATCTATAAAGGACTTTTTAAAAAGTTCATGGAAAATATCTTTTATCTTTTAGTTCCATTTCCTACAAGCCTTTTGAAGTACCTTTGTATTTATTGGCTTAGAATGGCATTGGGTGGATTTCCTGGAAGACTCAATCTTCAAAGTAAATTTGCAGTGAGTAGAAGAGTATTCAGTGGAAGGGACAGAAGGAACAGAGCTGGGGTTTGATCAGGGAAGATAGGCCTTCAAAGCATTAGAGAGCTGGAAAGTGCAATAGTGACCCCAGTCAGAACTGCTGCCTGTGATCTAACATAGCCAACCATAGACAACTTGAGCACCAGAGGAAATTTCCAGGGAGGACACAAAATAGCCTCATCTGGACTGAGGTTTGTGCCAATGTCAGAAATTACACAAACAGCACAATACAGGGAAGTGTGGCCTATGTTTGGCACTGTAAGGTCCAAAAGTTCATAGATTACTTTTTTCCTTAGGAAATAAACAGTTGGGAATCAAATGAGGTGAAAGGAAAGTTACTCTGTGAGAGCAAAGAATAGGGTCCCTCATAAGTGGATACATATGCATCGTCTCCGAAGAAAATAAGACAATTGAAAATATCCACTCCATCCCACACTCTTACCTGATGAAGAGGCTTATCAGAATCTTCAAGTACCTTCAAAGTGTGGTCAAACAAGCTGTCCAGATGAATTTGTATATTAAAATAGAGAAAGTGTAGGCTTCAGATTCTGGATTTACCACTTGGATATGACAGTAATTTAACTGTCTGAGCCTCAGTTTTCCCACTTGGAAAACAGGAAACCTAGGACTAAGAACCTAGATCTTTTATTTTTAATCTTGTGTACATTCCCAAAAATAACAATATTTTGTCCTTTCCAGGGTAGTTGTGCAAACTGACTGAAGAATACAGGAAAGCACTTTATATAGACAGAGAAGAGACTGACGTTTATTGAATGTCTGTTTCAGACCTTTGGTATACAAGGACAACTGAGACTTCATCCCACCCCTGAGAGGTGTCCTAAACAGATTAACATTCGCTTAAAAATATCCAACCTGTGATTTGTCACCTTCCAAGGCAAAAGAAACTACAATTGTGGTTATGTTAGGGTCTTGGGATGGGAACACCATCTAGATTATCAGTGTGAGACCAACGTAATCACAAAAAAACCTCATAAATGAAAAGGGGGGCAGGAGAGTGTCAGAACAAGCTGTGGCAGTGAAAGCAGGGGTCAGAGCAAAGTGCCAAAGGGGCCGTGGGCCAAGGAATCATGCGACTTCTAGAAGCCAGAAAAGGCAAGGAAATGAATTCTGTTCTAGATCCTCCAGAAGGAGCACAATCTTGCCAACACTTTTTAAAATTTTTTAATTTATTTGAAAGACAAAGTTACAGAGAGAGGGAAAGCCAGAGAGAGAGAGAGGTAGATCCAGAGAGAGAGAGAGCTCTTCCACTCCACTGGTTCACTCCCTAAATGACCACAACGCCCAGAGCTGAGCTGATCCGAATCCCAGAGCCAGGAATTTCTTCCAGGTCTCCCACACGGGTGCAGGGGCCCAAGCACTTGGGCCATCTTCTACTGCGTTCCCAGGCCATAGCAGAGAGCTGGATTGGAAGAGGAGCAGCCAGGACTCGAACCGGCACTTACATGGGATGCTGGCACTGTAGGCAGTGGCTTTAACCCACTGCACCACAGTGCCAGCACCAACACTTTCTTTTTTAGCCATTAGACTAATTTTGGTCTTTTGCCCTACAGAATGGTAAGATTATTTTTTCTTGACTAGTTGTTATTATTGTTATTTTAATTGTACATATTTAGGAGGGTACATTAGGATAATTTGTGTGCAAAGATCAAATCAAGTTATTTAGATTTTACATTTCTTTATACATTAAAATTTTTAAATTAGAAATAAGTGCACATAGTTATGAGCTACAGCATAGCATTTCAATACTAGTATCCAATGTATACTGATCAAATCTGGGTAATTAATGTTTCACCCTATTTGTCATTAGCTTATTTCTTTAAAAGATTATTTATTTATTTATTTGACAGGCAGAATTACAGACAGTGAGAGAGAGAAAGGTCTTCCATCTGATGGCTCACCCCCCAGATGGCCACAACGGCCAGAACTATGCCTATCCAAAGCCAGGAGCCAGGTGCCTCTTTCTGGTCTCCCATGTCAGTGAAGGGGCCCAAGCACCTGGGCCATCTTCCACTGCCCTCCCGGGCCACAGCAGAGAGCTGGACTGGAAGAGGAGCAACTGGGACTAGAACTGGGTGCCCATATGGGATGCCGGTGC
The DNA here is from genome assembly GCA_949820135.1 of Sylvilagus floridanus. NCBI lineage: Eukaryota > Metazoa > Chordata > Mammalia > Lagomorpha > Leporidae > Sylvilagus > Sylvilagus floridanus. The sequence continues at coordinate 42,903,970 of OX463224.1, forward strand.
CGCAGGCGGAGGGTTAACCTAGTGCGCCACAGCGCTGGCCCCTATCATTAGCTTATTAAAGCCCTTGAGGTCCTCTTTATTTGCTTAGAAAATATATAACATTTATTATGAGCTGTAGTCATCCCACTTTGCTGTCTAAAAGTAGGAATTTATTCCTTCCTTATAACTCTAATTTCATACCTATTACCCAACCTTCCTCTAACTCTCCTCTTCTTCCACTGTCTCAGCTAATCTATTCTCTCAACCTCTATTATTCACTGTTCTATGTTCATATCAACTCTTTTAAGTTTCTGTATATATGAGGGGGACCTGTGATGTCTTTCTGTGTCTGACTTTTTTCACTTAACATGTGTTCTACAACTCTATCCATTTTGCTGCAAATGATAGGATTTCATTATTTTATGGTCAGATAATATTCCATCGTGAGTATTTACCAATTTTCTTTATGCATTCATTTGCTGATGGACACTTTTGTTGATTCCAAATCTTGGCTGTTGTGAATAGTGCTGCAAGAAACATTGCAGGGAACTCTTATATAAGTATTCAAATTATTAAGGATATACATACATTGCTGGCTTACGTGGCAGTTCTATTTCCAGTTTGTAAGGGAATCTTCATACTGTTTTCTATAATGGTTGTACTAAGTTACATTTTCACTAATAGTGTAAAAGAGTTCCCCTTTCTCTATATCCTCATCAAATTTGTTACTTTTTACCTCTTTTCATACCCTTGGCAGCTCATGACAAGAGCCTCCGGTGATTACTGATATCATAAATAAGAGTGTCAATTGTTAAATCAACAATGGGAGTCACTGGGCACTTATTCCCCATGTAGGATCTGTGTCCTTAATGTGTTGTACTTTGTGAATTAACTATATAACTAGTACTTAAACAGTACTTTATACTTTGTGTTTCTGTGTGAGTGCAAATTGATCTTCTGTATATAAAGATAATTCAAAATGAACTTTGATGTGAATGAGATGGGAGAGGGAGTGGGAGATGGGATGGTTGTGGGTGGGAGGGAGGTTATGGGGGAAAAAGCTGCTATAATCCAAAAGTTGTACTTTGGAAATTTATATTTATTAAATAAAAGTTTAAAAAGTGGCAATTATAATTAAGATAAGGTGATATCTCATTGTGGATTTGATTTGCATTTCCCTGATGACTAGTGCTAATCAGCATTTATTGACAGTTTATATTTCTTCATTTATATATATTGGTTGGCCTTTTGTATTTCTTCTGTTGAAGAATTCTGAGTAAGAGATAAACATGAGAAGATTTTAGTTTTAGAAATATCACCCTGACAGCATGTGAGGATGGATTTGAAGGGAACATTATCTGAATCAGGGAAGCCTGTTAGAAGCAATCTTTACTTATAAAAGGAGTACGATAAATATTGCTGTTTCTCAGGGTTGTGTGAACTGACTGAACATTTGAAGAAATTCCTTCAAAGACTATGCAGGACTGCACAGATATGACAACATAATGTGTTTGTTACTTCTCAGAAAAGATCATATATTTCTGTTCATTTTCTCGTGTAGAATTGTAGAATATTTGAGCTGGAAGGACGTCTTGGGATCTTAGATAAGGCAATCACATTATTTACACGTTGAAACTTGAAAGCTAAAAGGCTTTAAAGCAATGGTGTCTGTAATAGAGCTTAGAACTCTTGACATCTAGTCTAGGACTTTTTTTAGTACACCAGCACTTCACAAGTTGTCTTGCTTATCCTGTGAGGTGATGGTGGGGTGGAGAGAGATTCCACTGCCAAAGAGTTTTGAGAAAATGGAAAAAAGAGAATGAGAAAATCTGAGAGAATGCAAAATGTTGCATTCTCTACTAAATCATGCATACCATCATCTTAAAATTTATAAGCAATCCTATACAGCTGAGGCTTGTTTAACTTTGTTAAGTCATTGTTTGGCCATAGAAATCCCTAGTTTTGTTTTCACACAAGATCTATCCATAGTTGCACGCATCACTCTTCAAAGAACTCCTTCCCCACCCCCTTTCATTATTTCTTTCATTTTCTCACTTTCTTTTTAATTATCTGTCCACAGAATTCCCAGCAGGACTTGGGGCATTTTGCATAATTTGTTATTCAAAGAACCTAAGTAAGAGGGATAAGCATTTATTTGCAATGTCTACTAATTTAATTTTATTATTAAAAAAATTCAGTGTGTGGTATTTTCCCTTATCTTCCTCCGTGTACTCTGCAGGATCCTCTACATGGATCAGTTAGCTGGAGAAATATTTACTCTGGTCAGAAACTGTTGTGTTTTAATTCAACCTAAGAAACACGGTATGTTTTTGTGGGTGGAACATTTCCTAATTGTATGTAAACAAGTTATAATATATGCAATAAGGCTTTCTTTATCGCAACAGCTTAGCCATACTATTTATATAGTATGTTCTCAATTTTTTTCATGTTCTTATGCCAGTATCCCAAAATCAGTGCCACTTTATCCTCATTTTACAAATGGAAGATGTTTCTCAGGCAGATTAGTAACCAGAACTAGTGGTCAAAGTGTGGCAGCTCTGGGGGAAGATGAGTTCCTCACTGTGGATTTAAAGGTATGGATTGTATGCCTAGAAAATGGTTCATTAAAGAGTTTCCCAATTCAGTTTCCAAAAGAATTGCCACACATTATTGTGTAGGCTTGGAAATCTGGAATCTGCAGGGCAGGCCAATTGTCTACTGTCCCAGGTAAGAGTTAATGTTACAGTTGAGTCTGAAGATGATCTGGAGACAGAATTCCCTGTTCCTCAGGGGACCACTAACTTCCTGTTTATAAACCAGCAACTGGTTGCATGAAGGCACACACACACGTTGTGGAGAGCAATCTGCCTTATTAAAAAACTACTGACTTAAATGTTTACTTAAGTTTTACCTAGAAACACCTCAACAGAAATACATAGACTGATATTTTACCAGGTATCTGGGTGCATTTTTCCAGCCAAGTTTGACTCATAAAGTTAACCTAGATGGCTCATAACTGATGCTCATACTTGTCACAATTCTCTCACAAGAGCGAGTGAGTGATGTATCTTTTGAGGCCTGAAGTCTCTGGTGCTGTTTCCCAGTAAGGAATCCAAAGAGGTGAAGAAATAGTGCAGACAGTAAATCAGATAAAGAGAAGCTTTCCATTATAAAAACTTGGCTCAGAGTGGTCTAGAATGAGTTATTTTATTTTAAGGCCAAATCTTAAGATGAATGGTTACTACCCAGTGTCAAACACCATATAGCTGGGTGGACCCTATGGTCTTCTAGTTCTGCCCTTTCCATAGACAACTGATGGATAAAGCCCCAAGGCCCAAGTCCAAGGCCTTCTCTAAAAAAGGGGGCTGAGAAAATTCAAGTACCCCAAGTCTTCACCCAAAGCCGCCAGTGTTAAAATGCTGTTTTAAAAATGCTAAATCCCATAAGGCTTTTAAGTGACAGGATCTGGGCACTCAACAGTGATATATCACAGTCAGATTGATCTCAAAGGAAAGAGAGCCATTAGTTTTAGCTAATTGCATATTTGAATTGGAAAAATAGTGAGGGACAATATTCATAACAGTGTTTGGGTGAGCTGTAGTTTGGACACAGGCTAAAATAAGATTTCCTGTGAATGTCTATTTACTTTACCAGAATCACAGATCAAATGAAGTTTAAAATGTGTCTAAATGTTAACTAAACAGAGATGTTACTAGTTGAGGGGTTCAAAAAGAAATGATAAAAACCCATATATGATTTTGGGGGCTGAGAAAATCCTTTTAAAAACACAATAAACAAGTATTTTTGAGACTGTCTAAGACCTCCAAGTTCTTCCACTTTGTCTCATATCACTAAGCAACACCTATCCTTTTATATGTTTATTGATCATTTGTCTTTCTTTTATGAATTTTCTATTCATGGTTTTTAAAAAACACAAATAAAATTATATATATATTTATAGTATATAACCTGATGTTTTAAAACATGTTTACATCGAGGAATGATTCAAACTATTTGTCACATTTATTATATTACTTTTTTGTCAATTCTTATGTTAATGAGATATTATTAATACAAAGAGAATAGCTTCAAAATAGCTCATAGGTAAAATTCTAATATAATAATACTTCCATCCCTTCCTTCTCCCCCTCTTTCCTTTCTCTCTCTCTCTCTCTCTCCCTCTTTTCCTTTCCTACTCTCTCTAACTCTTTCTTTTGTGCTAGAATTCTTAAAATCTACTTAGCAATTTTTAATTTTATAGTCTATACTTAACTATATAATAATTAATATCAACATGAAGCATAATAGATATTTTGAACTTATTCCCTTTATGTAGCTGAAATTTCTGGCCCTTTGGCCAACATCTGCTATTATTCATCCTCTGGCCTCTTTTAAACATCATTTTCTCTTTTTCTGTGAGAATGTTTTTAGATTCCACTATGAGTAAGATCAAGGAATATATTTTTGTCTTTCTGTGCCTGACTTGTTTCTTTTAACATAATGTCCTCCAGGTTCATCAGTGTTGTAACAGATGAGGACTTCCTTCTTTTTAAAGGCTGAATAATATTCATTGACTATATGTATCCCATTTCTTTTTTTACCTTTCCAAGTTTTTATTTTATAATTTTCAAACCTGGAAGTTGGTAAACATGTTTTTATTCTGTATCTCATTAACCAATTATTAAAATATTGGAATTTTGTTTTTTAAAAGATTATATTTGAAAGAGTGAGAATGAGAGCGAGAGCGAGAGAGAGAGAGAGAGAGATCTTCCATCTGCTGGTTGACTTCCTGGATGGCTATAATGGCCAAGGTTGAACCAGGCCGAAGCCAGGAGCTTTGTCCAGGTCTCCCACATGGGTGCAGGGGCCCTAACACTTGGGCCATTTTCTGTTTCTTTCCCAGACCCATCAGCAGGGAGCTGGATTGGAAGTGGAACAGCCAGGGCATGAACAGTGCCTGTATGGAATACCATCATCGCAGGTGGTAACTCTGTCAGCTATGCCAAAACACTGGCCCCACAATATTATATTTTAAAAAGATTTATTTATTTATTTGACAGTCAGAGTTACACAGAGAGAGGAGAGGCAAAGAGAGAGAGAGAGAGGTCTTCCATCTGCTGGTTCACTCCTCAGCTGACCACAACAGCCAGAGCTGCGCTGATCCAAAGCCAGGAGCCAGGAGCTTCTTCTGGGTCTCCCACGTGGGTGCAGGAGCTAAAGGACTTGGGCCATCTTCTACTGATTTCATAGGCTGTAGCAGAGAGCTGGATGGGAAGTGGAGTGGCTGGGACTTAAACCAGCGCCCATATGGGATGCTGGCACTGTAGTCGGTGGCTTTACATGCTACACCACAATGCCAGCCCCCACGATATTCTTTACATGTTATATACATAGTCCTATATAACCACAATAATTATCAGAAATTGAACATTGCTGTGGTATCATGTAATATTCAACTTTCAGATTTCTCCAGTTATCACAAAATATCCTTTTAATTGTAGTAGACCTACAATTTATCATTTAAAATTATGTACAATTTATATATAGGAAAACACACACATCTTAAGTGTGAGTCACATAACTGTGGTTTTCACAAATGGAAATGTCCAAGAAATAGCCACCCAAAACAAGGCTCAATTAATAATAAACGTTGGACCAGTGCTGTAGCATAGTGTGTAAAGATGCTGCCTGCAGAGCTAGTATCTCATATGGGTGCCAGTTCAAGTCCCAGCTGTTCCACTCCCAGTCTAGCTCTCTGCTAGGGGCTGGGAAAGCAGTAGAAGTTGGCCCAAGTCCTTGGGCTCCTGCACCTGCATGGGAGACCTGGAAGAAGCTCCTGGCTCCTGGCTTCAGATCCATTCCGCTCTGGCCTTTGAGGCCAACTAGGGAGTGAACCAGCAGATTGAAGATTCTCTCTCTCTCTCTCTCTCTCTCTCTCTCTTTCTCTCTCTCCCTCTCTTTCTCTCTGCCTCTCCCTCTCTGTAGCTCTGCATTTCATACAAATAAATAAATCCTAAAAATTTAGTAATAGAAGTATAGTGGGATAAATAAACTGTGTTAGGGTGAAATATAATTAATTTGCTTTGTATAGAGATAAATAAGTTCATTAGAAATGGAAAAAGGAAGTCTAAGAGTATTAGGTGTGGGGACCCATGGATAGGCTTGCCATGGCCCCCCCCCCCCCCCATGCTGGGCTTGGCTTATAGCAGTAATGTGGATGTAGCAGCTGATTGAACTTTCCATCTAGCTGAGGATCGTGGTAAACAACAAGATGGCGCTGATGCCCTGCCTGCTGCGTGACTCCACAGCTGAGCATGATCAAGTGCTGGATTGGAGAACTCTGTGCATGGACTGTGACTGATTGATTGTGATTGGTTGAATTCTGTACATAAGCGGACTGCAGGAGAGGGAAGGGGGCACGCCAGCTTTCCCCCTTAAGGAACTTGCGTGCCATCTCTCCCCCTTCTCCTGGTCCCCCACTCTCTTTCCCACTCCCTCTAAGTAAAAGTCTTTTGAAGACCAATTAGCTGCGAGCAGCGTCGTTCCTTTTGCGGCCAAAGGAGCTGACAATTAGGGTCACTTAATGATTATTTAGGGACAACTAGTGTAGTCAGGATAAATTGCTTTCTTGTAATTAGGTTCATATTAAACCTTTTGGCCACTATTCTATCAAGGTATTATATATTTCCTCCTGGATCATATCAGAAAACACAATTCCATTTTTATCATTTCTTGTGGTGATGTTTTGGTTCCTTATAACTAGATTTGTATTAAATCATTTTGACAACTATATTGTCAAAGTATTATCTAATTCCTATTGTTTACATCAGAAAATGCATTTCCATTTTACCAATCCTGGTTGTGCTAAGTTTGAATACTTGATTAAGGTGGACCAAATTTAAGTTTTTGTCTATAAGCCCTATTCTGTCAAAGTGTAGAAATTTAGTTAGAGCATTTTTTGGTAAATTAACTCCAGTTTAATACATTAGCATTTAAAAAATGTCCCTTTCTCCTTTTATTGGAAATGTAGTCGTAGCTAGTTTTGATTTCTGCCAGGGAGTTCACAGGTTTTCTTTATTCAGATTCATTTGCTTCTACCAGTGATGTCTTGGCAGATCATGTGGCTTCAGCTCAGTTGCTTTAGCACCTACTCTTGGAGTCTTCCATGCTACTTTAGAGCCAAGGAAATTTTGGAGGGCTGTCTACAGAGTTCTCATCTCGTCATTCCTATTGCACTCCACACCTGGTTGACACATATTCTTGTGGGCCCAGATCCATCTGCATGGTTGGGACTTTAATATCCAGATGGGAAATTAGAGTGCAAATCTTCTCTTGGATCCCCCTAAAGAGCAAGATCACCACACCATGTACTCCCTCTGTCTTGAAATTCATCCAGGTCACACAGAATATTTAAGCACCAAAACTTTATCTCTCTTCTTCCTGATGGTATTCTGGGAGCATGGGAGGGAGATGGGGAGAGGGTTGGGGGAGGGAGGTGTTGGAAGGAGAACATCACCAAAATCAAACAGCAGGGTAACATTATTAATTGACCTTGGATATAAGCTGAACAACATAATGGAACACAAACTTCCTCTCTAAATGGCACAGAGAGCAAAGAAAACTGGTCATTTTTAACATGTATGGAGTGATTCTATATATTGGACACAAAAGACACAATGTGAAAAGTGTTTATTCTCATCATATGTGGCAACAGAAAGCTAGAAACATGCTCTGTCAGCTTGCTCCTGGCTCTTCCTGCCTTTGAATGAATAGTATCACTAGTTTGCTAATGTCTATTACAGGAATTATTTCATTTTCAAAAAGGTAAGATAAAAGAGTAGAGGGAGAGAGAAGAGAGAAGATATATGTGAAAATGGGGGAGGACAACCCTGTAAAACAAAACAAGCATTAAAAAATCTGAAAAGCATATTTATTACTATAATGTAAAGCAGTTTAACATTGTGCACAGTAAGACAGTTTGATACACAGCCTTAGGGGGAAGAATGTGGAAGAGGCTCCAGGATTAGCCTAACAGCCTTCCCAGGGCCTGCGAGCTGAACGGACTCGAGCCACTGCTTCAGCTATAGACTTCCTTTTCTGGTAGCAGAAAAGACAAATGGACTGGACACCCCAGTAGCCCAACCTAGGAGCTGCTTTGAGTGCACAAACATGTGGAGACACTTTCTTGCCTTCATATAAAAGGAGAAGGTACAGAATGATCTCCAAATAGTTGACATTCACAGCAATGACAGTGTACTCAGAGATGCCCCTGTTTTGGTGTCCCTAGTGGCCCCTTTCCAAGACTGCTTATAGTGACACTACTGCTGAACAAGGTCTACTAGTTCCTTGCTGGGTGTGCATCTGCAGAGGAGCAGGCTTTTGTAATTCCATCAACCTCAGTCTTCTCAGTGATCCCACAGGCTCACTACCACTCAAGAATGCAGACAATGCCAGAGAAGGAGCCAGAACTTCATCAATGTCCTTTAAATTCTGGTGTTCTAGTCCCACTGAAGGTTTTTTGTTTTTTTTTCCATTAAGATCTTATTCCTGTGGACACAATTGGGGCCCAGCATATTGTCCTGCAGGTCTGCTGGTAGAAAACTGCACATAGGAACAAGAAGAGTGCATTCACTGTCCATTTTTACTTCTCGGGAACCCAGGCTTGTCCTGCATGGAATCGCAGGACAACAATCTGTGTATGAGTATGCAGAAAAACTTCTCCCATGAGCCATATACCGCCTATCCCTGGAAGCCTCTTCCCAGCACCAGCTAGGAGTCTGGCCCAGGAAGCTAACACAACTTCTGGGGCAGAAGTTGTCACCACAACTGTATTCACATCCTCAATGGATGAAGCAGCCTCTTCAAGGGCTGGAGTGGAGAAGCCACTTCAGGGGGATCAGTCTCTGCAGATCACATTGTTTTCACAGCACTTTCCAGAGACATTTCATCTTTTCACATCTTTGATTTTATCTGTGTTGCTGTTTTTTTTTTTTTTTTAGAAAACTTTTATTCAATAAATATAAATTTTGAAAGTACAACTTTTGGATTCTAGCAGTTTTTGCCCCTGTAACCACCCTCCCACCCACAAACCATCCCATCTCCGACTCCCTCTCCCATCCCATTCTTCATTAAGATTCATTTTTAATTATCTTTATATATAGAAGATCATCTTAGTATATACTAAGTAAAGATTTCAACCACACAAACACACCAAGTATAAAGTACTGTTTGAAGACTATTTCTACTGAGGATTTTCATAGTACAAGACAATAAGGACACAGATCCTACATGGGGAGTAAGTGCACAGTGACTCCTGTTGTTGATTTAACAATTGACACTCATTTATGGTGTCAGTAATCACCCGAGGCTCTTGTCATGAGCTTCCAAGGCTATGGAAGTCTCTTGAGTTCACCAACTCTGATCTTATTTAGATAAGGCCATAGTCAAAGTGGAAGTTCTCTCCTCCCTTCAGAGAAAGGTACCTCCTTCTTTGATGGCCCCGTTCTTTCCGCTGGGATCTCACTCACAGAGATCTTTCATTTAGGTCTTTTTTTTTTGCACAGTGTCTTGGCTTTCCATGCCTGCAAATATGTTGCTGTTTTCATCATTGTCTCTTGCTGTGATGGGAATATTCTGTAATAGGGATTCTGGTGCAGGTAATCAAATTCACATTTGGTAAATTCACAATTGGTAAAAATGTGCTTGGTTGAGTGAGGGCCCACCGTTCTTCCCTTGACTACCCTATCAGTTTCTACTTGTTATCTTGTGAATTCTCCATACTCAGAAGAGAAATAGACTCGATAAAAAATGATTTCACTTCCAAGATGGTTTCTGGACCGAGAGTCTATGTACCCCATTTCTTTATCCACTCATCTATTTGATGGCATTTAGATCGCTTCCATATCTTGTTTTTTTGTTATTTCTGCTGCAATGAACAGAGGAGCAAAGATGTCTCTTTGATATACTGATTTCATTTTCTGGGGGAGGGATTATATACCCAGAAGTAGGTTTGCTGCATCATATGGTAGTTCTTTTCTAAGTTTTTTGAAGAATCTCCATACTGTTTTCCATAGTGGTTATACTAACATTTCCACTAAAAGTATGTAAGAGTTTCCTTTCTCCACATCCTTGCCAACACTTGTTATCTTTCATCATTTAATAATGGCCATTATAGTTGGTATGAAGCAATAGTGCGGTTTTAATCTACATTTCCCTGATGATTAGTGATGTTAAGCAATTTTACATGCCTGTTAGTAATTTGTGTTGTTCTTTTGAGAAGCCTCTATTCAAGTTCTTTGCACATTTTCAAATTGGGTCATTTTCTTGCTACTGAGTTGTTGATTTATACTTCTTACTTTGGATTTAACTGCTTACCAGATGTATGACTTTCAAGTGTATTCTCCCACTCCATAGGTCTGTTTACTCTGTTGATTTATTTCTATTCCTGCGCAGAAGTTTTTAGTTTGATGCAATCCCATTTATCTGTTTTTACTTTTGTTGCCTGTGTTTTTGAGGCCATATTCCCCCCAAAAAAATCACTACCCAGAGCAATGTCATGGAGCTATTCGCTTGTGTTTTCTTCTAGTGGTTTTATAGTTTCAGGTCTTATATTTGTCTTTAATTTTGAATTGATTTTAGATGGTGTAATGAAGTCTAATTTAATTTTATATATGAGTATCCAGTTCTCTCTACACCATGTTTTATTAAAGAGACTGTCCGTGCCTGCACTCACTAGCTAATCCTCCGCCTGCGGTGCTGGCACCCTGGGTTCTAGTCCCGGTTGGGGCGCTGGATTCTGTCCCGGTTGCCCCTCTTCCAGTCCAGCTCTCTGCTGTGGCCCGGGAGGGCAGTGGAGGATGGCCCAAGTGTTTGGGTCCTGCACCCGCATGGGAGACCAGGAGAAGCACCTGGTTCCTGGCTCTGGATCAGTGCAGTGCGCAGGCCATAGCAGCCATTTGGGGAGGGGGGTGAACCAATGGAAAAGGAAGACACTTCTCTCTGTCTCTCTCTCTCTCTCTCACTGTCTAACTCTGCCTGTCAAAGAGAGAGAGAGAGAGAGAGAGAGACTGTCCTTTCCTCATTGAGTGTTCTTGGCATCTTTGTTGAAAATCATAAATTTTTGACCATACTATACCTTTTCCCATCTCAGGGCCTCTATGCTTATACTCCTCCATTGCCCAGAAGCTATTTCTAGCTCCTTTTCATTCTCTAGAACTTAGGTTAAATATCATCTTCATCCTAGCTACATTAGATCCCTAATTTTTTTTCCATAGCCTCCATTTTGTTTCCTCTATGGATTTTTATCACAAAGTGTAATTAGATGTTTGTTTCTTGTCTGCCCCTTACTTCCAGACAGTAAGCTGCATGAGAACAGTGACTCTGTTAGGCAGAGAGAAGATGATACACTTCTAAATGACACTTTGAGCAAACTTCATATTGCAGACAGTTGCACTGGTAGGGGCAGAATGTAGAAACACCCCAAGCGATAGCTCAGTACTCCAAAAGTTAGTAAGAGTGGAGCCATTGCCCACTTAGGCCTTCCTTTTATTTGAAAGGCAGACTAGGAGAGAAAGTGGTAGAGAGAGGGCTTCCTTTCACAAGTTCACTCCCCAAATGTCTTCAACCACCAGGGCTGGGTGAGGCAGTAGCCAGGTTCCCAGAGCTCCATCTGAGTGGCCCACATGAGTAGCAGGGATCCAAGCATTTGAACCATCACCTTCTGCCTCCCAGGATGCATATGAGCAGGAAGCCAGATCAAAAGTGGAGAAGTGGGGTGATTCAGGCATCCGAAGTGGTGACTAAATCAGTGTGTCAAAAACCTTCCCCTGCTATCCAGACTTTTTAAAAATAACTTAAACTGAAGGCACATGGTTTCAGGGGGTGGGGAACATTGGGCCCACAGCCCACATAAGGCCTGTGAAATCATTTGGTCTGGCCCTGCCAAGGCAATCATAGGCAGGACTTGAAATGCAATAAATCTATAGCAGGCTAATATTTAAATTGGTAATTTTGTGTGGCTTGTGAATGTTATAAATATCCAGTGGCCCTTGGTAGAAAAAAGTTTCCCCAACTCTGGTAGATGATCACAATGAAGCAAGGATGGAGTCTACAGCCCCGAGAAGCTGGCTTCCTGACCCTTCCTCATCCATCATGAGCAGGGCAGGACCTGAGCTGAGAGCAACAGCAAGCAGCGACTGAAACGCTGTGCTGAACCCTTGCCCCATCCGTCACAATTTCTGCTGGAAGCCTAAGGCCAAGGATGCTGTCTGATGTCATCTGGCAGAGAGATGTGAGAAAAACACAGAGAGCACGTGGAAGATGTCTAGCAGAGAATCATGCCTGCCTTTCACTTTTACTCTCAGTGTTGAACACAGAACATTGTTATTATTCATTTGTATTTATTAATATATGTAAATAAGTGGATAATAAATTAAAAATTTCATTTCCTGGCATGTGTCTTATTACACATTCCTTCTCCAATTCTTATTACTTTTGGGGAGGGGGCGTGGCACTGCAGATATTTTCCTGATTTAGAGTAATCTGAGTACTTTTAAATAGATGGGCCTCCAGGCATCTCTTTGCTTAAGGAGAACTTGATGGGATAGAGGGCGGGCCCGTACATTGGGGAAGCAGCCAGAAGCTCCTAAGTTAGAATCAGTCTTCCAAGGCTAAAAATAGTTTTACCCTTTATATATCAGTAGCTAGCTTTCAAGTACTGTGGTGTTATACTTGGGAATGAATGCACCCAATTGGATACAGAGTAGGATGCATTAACTTTGCATGGGAAGGAGGACAGGTATTAGCAATCACTACTTCCACCCACTTCTCTCCAGTCTCTTTCATCTGTCCTAATGACAAGAAGATGATGAAAACTGGAGTAGCCACCTGGGACCCAGGTGTGACCCCAGGTGTGCAGGGTAGAAGAACTGCTTGTCCCTGGACTATCTCATGACAGAAATAAACTTTTATCTTATTGGTGCCATCATTTCATCTGCTTGGAACAGCAGCTCAGCCTATATCCTAAGTAGAGCAGAGATATTCCAAAGGGATCTTATAGGCAGGCACTTAGCAGTGTACTTTTTGGGTGAGGCTGATGGTGTTTACATGATGGCGCCCAGATACCATAGGAGCAGTTGGAGGTTAATCTTGGTCATTTGGCTTCAGAAGCCAGATAGAAAGATAGAAGGTGATAGATGGTAAGGTATCTGGAGATAGTTATTTGGAGAAGTAGCACACAGTTTGGATGTTCATTGAGCATATTCTGAGTCTATATATTATTATACTATTATAAATTTCTGATCCCATTGTACCCCATATTAGTAGCCTTGGGAAATAGCTATCATTTTGCCTACTTATGATAGAAGACTTTTAAGCCAAACTCAAAATTAGCATGCTTTGGTTAGAGAAGGCTGACATATGTCAGCAAGAGAGCAAGAAGTCCTATGTGCCCAGGGAGGCCTCTCTTGATTGGGAGATTTCACTAGAAATTTAGTTTGCTCATTGAGTCAGATTTGACCAGGTCTTAGAGGCTTAATGAAGATAACAGAACTCACAGAAGAAGAACATATAAATTAGAATTTAAATTATTCATGTATATAGTAGTTATTTCATCCCATTGTTTGTATCTTATATAATTGTCATCCTTGTGTTCTGTTTTTATTGTTAAAAGTACATAGGAAACTGACTTACTATAATTCCATGATTTTAAAATGATACAAATAATTAATTATACCAGGGATTAATTCCCATTCTGGAAAACAAGACTAGAGGCACATGAAAAGCATTCATTAGAGGGTGCTTTCAAATGTTGGAAATGTAGAATATGAAAATATAGACCATAAGTCATGTCTTAGACATGACATGTTACTGTAATGCTCCAGAGGCAGAGGCCCATGAAAGTAAGTAGAACATCCAGACTTTTAGCTTAGAAATCAAAGGGCCTGAGGAGGCACTTAGGGAAAGAAATGGCAGGCTTGCCTCCCTGGAGAGCAAGGGAGGCTCCAGGAGGACAATTGGGCTGTATGATAAAAAAAATTAATTTGGAATTATTTGGGTTTGATTTTAGTAACATGTATAATGTAATTTTATTTTCAAATTAACCTAAAGGAGGGGAAATTTTGATGTTTTAAAAAATAAGAACTATTCATTATTTCAGTAAATATTCATTTGAATGCCTGTTAGATGCTAGGCACCATGCTAGATGCTGAGAACATCACAGTAAGCTAGGCAGTCTTATCCTCTGCAGAGTTGACAGCTCACAGGCAAAACTTGAGGCACCCTGGTCCAAGTCCTAAGGCGGATCAATGAACAGTGACACAACATCAGGGAGTAATCTTGTGGTCATGTGCAATTCTTCTACTGGGACAATGCTGGACCAACATTGCCATGTTTTGGCTTTCTGACCCTCTTTTTAGGCATTATACCACCACATTCTTTGTGTCCTCACATTTTCTTTTTAAAAATAATTTAAAGTAGTGGCATTGATTAAGGTCTTTGTATTTTTAAAATCATGACTGCAGTCTTCTGTTTTCTTGTCCCTAATATTTTTAATGTAGAACATAATGTTTTTATAGAATTTTTTTTTTTTTTTGGAGCTAACAAATCAGACCTTTTGGACTGATTTACTAGTATAACCTCCAGGCTTCATTTCCAAGAGCCGTGGAGGGCATCTCAAAGTCATCTCAACTTTAACATTAGAACATGTCACTCATGATCAGCCACAGTATTTGTTGAAAATTTACAATGTGGTAAGCATTGTGCTAGACTTGCAGGGTACAAAAATCCAAAGAACATGGCTTCTGGTCTCCAGTAACTTAAGGCTGGCATACAATGCAATGAGGCAGCTTATGCCACATCGGGACTGTGGACTGCAAATGCTAAAGACTTCTGTGGAGGAAAATTGTGTGGGCTGACAAGAGTTTGGCAAAAACAGGCTTCTGCTTCTCTTCACTTAACTCCCTTAACATGCTCCTCATTATCTGCAAGTTGAAAATCCTTTCAACCTTAATTATTTGGGGCAAATCCATCTTTTTAGCTTCACGTCCAGTCTTTTGCTACTGTACAGAGAATTCTTTTAGTTTGGATTAAATTTAATTTATACTCAGATCAATTTTTTGAAGAAGGAAAAAAATGCTTCTTGAATACACTGCACTAGGCACAACATGAGAATACTGAGTTATATAAAACATCTCTTCCTTCTTTTTTTAAAATTTTATTTTGACAGGCTGAATGGGCAGTGAGAGAGACAGAAAGAAAGGTCTTCCTTTTGCCATTGATTCACCCTCCAATGGTGCGGCCAGCGCACCGTGCTGATCCGAAGGCAGGAGCCAGGTGCTTCTCCTGGTCTCCCATGGGGTGCAGGGCCCAAGCACTTGGGCCATCCTCCACTGCACTCCTGGGCCACAGCAGAGAGCTGGCCTGGAAGAGGGGCAACCGGGACAGAATCCGGTGCCCCGACCGGGACTAGAACCTGGTGTGCCGGCGCCGCAAGGCAGAGGATTAGCCTATTGAGCCACGGCGCCGGCCAATATCTCCTCCTTCTAAGCAGTTTGATGATTGAGGAGATGAGATGAAAATCCTAAAGTTCAGAGAAACTCTACCAACCTTGTTAGTGGTAAACTTTTCATTTGGCTGTCAAAAGCCATTTTTTCTCTTTTGCAATGAGTGAAATACAGGTTTCAAGTCCAAGGACTCTGGGCAAGGTAAGTCTGAGCTGAGAAAGGGGGATCTGGTTAGGCAAAGTTGCCCTGATGGGTCAGTGCAGCTGAGGAATAGGAGGTAGCTGGCTCAGGACTCAGGCCATATAGAGAGGGCCTGTTTTCCTGTGGTTCAAACAACTCAGGTCTCTGGAATGGGAGACCTTTAACAGACCTTTAATGCCTTTAACAGGTCGTTCCCTGCAGATCTTGTACATCAACTCCATAGAACTCAGATATGCTCTCTATTCAGGTCTTTCAGGAGGACAGGGGCTGAAAAAAATGCAGTGAAGGCAAAATTCCCACAGTGAGACTATTGTATGTTCCATGCATAGTATGTGATAGATATTTATGGCATCTTATTTTCACAAAACTTTGATATGATAGCATATTGTCAATCTCCTTTGACAGGTGAGAAAAACAAAGGTTATGGAGTTCTCGTGACCTGTCTCAGATCAAATGCCTAGTCACTAACATGGCTAGGATTCAAACTTGTATTTCTGACCCTTATGCCTTTACTTTTCCTGTGCCTTCCTCAGAGGGGAGTCTGTGGCAATCCGCTCCACTGTGGTAGCAACCTGTCATAGGCCGTAGCCCCTAGGTAAGGCCACAGTCTTGCCTTCTGCACTACAGAAAAGAGGGCAATGGAAAACATGTTTCAGTATACTTCCCTATGATCTTGTTTGCATGTTTTAGCTGTAGGTTTCTGCCAACAAGAACATCACCTACATGTGCTCTATTTATAATTAGAGTATATTATTTAACTCCAGGTAGCCAGTGAGACAGCAGTATACAACATCCTCTTGTACACTGCAGGCATGCAGCACAACATTATGCAGGAAAAAGCAATTCTCAATGTACTCAGAAGATGAAGCAGCTGGTCTCCATCAAGGCATTCAGTGGAAAATTCATGAAACTGCATAAAATTCTGTTTAATCCTCACTGTCACCTCTTGTCCCCTGGCAGTGACTTTTGAAGAATAATGGCATGAAAGACATATCCAGTTAGAGTTTTCCTCAGTCGTTGCCAAAACTCCCCAATTAA
The DNA here is from genome assembly GCA_949820135.1 of Sylvilagus floridanus. Taxonomy (NCBI): domain Eukaryota; kingdom Metazoa; phylum Chordata; class Mammalia; order Lagomorpha; family Leporidae; genus Sylvilagus; species Sylvilagus floridanus. The sequence goes on from OX463224.1 coordinate 42,920,688, forward strand.
GAGTTTTCTTGTACTTCTGCTTCTGCCCAAAGTAGGGTGAAAGCAGAACTGTGTAGTAAAATAAAGCACTGACAGAGGAGTTAGGAGATCTGGATTCTAGTCCTAGCTTGCTAGTGATCATTACATAACTTGGTGTAAATATCTTTTGATTCTTTGGCTTCCATTAGCTCATGAATGAGGGAATTATTCTATTAGAACCAACATCAATATTTAATGATGTAGAAATTACATGTTTAGATGACTTCATCCAATAGGAAAGATGTCCAAGGCGCAAGGAGTTGAGTCATTCTGAATGGCTTGTATAGAAACCCAAAGCAGGGCAGTTTAATGGGGTTGTTTCTTCTGTTCTTTCCATCTCATGGGAATGCCCAAGAATGATTTTGCTGGTCATTGCCTGATCCTTGTGCAGTGTGATGCCATTACTTACTTATTAAGAGATGGGGCTTAAAGGATATGGCAGGCGCAAAGCAGTCACTTCCCAAGAGATGTCAAGGAAATCCTCACTTTGAAAGCATAATACTGATTTTTAAAGAAACTAGTGTGATAGGACCAGAACTTCCATACGTTATTCCTTTATTGTTACAATATTTCTTTGGAAAAAATCTGTATTGATCATGATAGAGAAATTAAAAAGCATAGAAAACATTAGTACTGAACTTGCCTTAGAGCACCCCCAAAACTTGTTGGACAAATTGTTATAGAACCCCTCAAATTGAATCCAATGCCAATGCACAGCAAGCCAATAACACTCTATCTTGATTGGTAAACAGTGATTATAGCCCTCCTCCAACTGATCAGCAATATCTTGTCCTTTAGGCATTTTGATGATGGCAAAGTGGGCAGCAGTCAGTCTGTGGGCTGTGTACAGGTGATAATTAATTTTTCCTTGGAACCTGGGGTTCCTGGGAAAAAAAAAACTCCTGAAGACAAGACCAAACAACAAAATATTAACTGTAGGGGAAATAAATGACCTCATGAGTTCAGTGGTTAGGGAACTTGTAGGGCTGGTTGCACTGCTTCTTCAATTCAGTGAGCTAATTTTAGGAAGAGGTTGATTTGCAATCATAAAAGCAAGACGAGGAAACTTTCAGCTAAGGGAGGGAGACTGGGAAACTGCAGAGACTTGGACCTGATGGTATCTAACATCTGCACCCAAGGCACTGTTTCGAGGCTGAGTTTCATCTATAAGGCAGATAAATGACCTCATGAGATGGGTGTTCAGAGATCCTGTAGGGCCAGCTGCATTACTACTCCTTCAATTTAATGAACTAATTTTAGTAAGAGGTTGGTTCATAAAAGCAGGGCAATGAAACTTTAAATTAAGGGAGGGAGACTGTGAGACACTGGGACTCGGACCTGATGGTATCTACCAACTGCATCCAGTGCAGTTTAAGAACTTGGTTTCAAACTGAAGAAAAGTAGTCCATCTTTCAGTTGCATAACCTTATAGTGATGAAAGCACTGCTGTTTTGTAGTTTGTCTTTATTATGGCAATAAGTGTAAAAATGCTGACTTCAGAATATGCTGTGGTTGCTTATCAGTATAAGAGTTTCAAAACCCTTTCTTATTTCTTTGCATCTTTTTAGTACGAGAAATTTTGTTTCAATAAATATTCTTTTTTTTTTTTTTTTGACAGGCAGAGTTAGACAGTGACAGAGAGAGAGAATGGTCTCCCTATCTGTTGGTCTACCCCCCAAATGGTTGCTACGGCTGGCGCACTGCGCCGATCCAAAGCCAGAATCCAGGTGCTTTCTCCTGGTCTCCCCCGCGGGTGCAGGGCCCAAGCACTTGGGCCATCCTCCACTGCACTCCTGGGCCACAGCAGAGAGCTGGACTGGAAGAGGGGCAACTGGGACAGAATCCGCCGCTCCAACCGGGACTAGAACCCGGAGTGTTGGCTCCACACGCGGAGGATTAGCCAAGTGAGCCACGGTGCTGGCCTCAGTAAATACTATTAATACAAGTGACAGTAACACAGCTTGAGTGGTCTTCAGCAGAAACAGAAATATAACAGTCCAAACACCAAACTGTCTTCTAGGGACAAAGATCAAGACATCTGGAGATGTCTTGAGAATTAGGCCTTAAATGCTTTCTTTCAGAACTTCCTTGCTGTCTTTTTCTTGTCTTTATTTCTCTTTTTTGGCTATATTCTTTTAGGTGTTTGACTGCTCAGTTTCAGAGTTATATTCATTGACTTTCTAAACCAGAGTAATCATTGTACAAGCTTGTATTTCTAGAAGTGGAAAAAGGTTTCTCTCAGCAATGCTTTGAAAATCAAAGAAAAGAATTCTGATTAATCTAGCTTGGGTTCTGTTGCCTAAAATCGATAAGTTAAAGGGATGTTATATGGAAATTTTCTTGCTCTACTGGAATTTCAACTTATGTCTTAATTTCTTATTTTCTTTTTTGATCCATCACCTAACTGTCACCAGCAATCATACTAAATATAATTCTAAATATTCTCCTTTCCAAGTTGGATAAGCCTGCTCACTGTGTGACTCCAGTCTAGTTTTCTAGCTTCTATTCCTAGTTACATATCCTTTCAAGTTATATCAGACTACTTCCTTATGCCGAAACTATGCACTTTCATACCACTGTGACTTTGCCTATGCTCTTCCTTCAGCTTCCAAAGTAATTCCCTGCTGTTTAATGTATATAACTCTTAGTTATATTCTTGTGTGTAGATTTTTCTGTGATTTTACCAGATTTATCTGTTTCTAGTTCCCTCAAAAAATTTTATATACATACCTATTATTATAATACAGATTTCATTGTATTATAATTATTTACTTATATATCTTTCTAACTTTTGAGATTATGAATGCTTCCAACATGAAATCTAAATTCTGTTTGGTTTTTGTGTACTCCATTACAACTAATAAGGGGATTAAAATTTAATAAGACCATAAGTGTTTGTTGATAATAAGCCACGGATGAATGAATGAAAATTTGACTGCAAAACTGAAGAAGTATTAATATCCAGAATCTACAAAAAGCTCAAGAAACTCAACAACAATAAAACAAAAAATCCAGTTAAGAAATGGGCAAAGAACTTAAACAGGCATTTTTCTTTTTTTAATTTTGTTTAAGTTATACAAGTTTCATGTATTTCGTATGGACAGATTTAGGAACATAGTGATACTTCTCCCCTCATCCCTCCCTCCTATCCATACTCCAAACCTTCTTCCTCTTTCCTCTTACATTCCCACTCTTAATTTTTACAAAGATCTATTTTCAATTTACTTTGTAATCATATAGTTAACCCTACACTAAGTAAAAGAGTTCAACAAATAGTATGAAGAAAAAAAAAAAAAAAACACTGTTCCTCAACAGAAGAGACAAAGGCTGTAAACAATCATTGAATCTCACAATGTCTATTTCACTCCAATATGTTACATTTCAGGTACTCTATTCAAATGGCCAACAAACACATGAAAAAATACTCAGGTCACTAGCCATTAGGGAAATCCAAATCCAAACCAAAATGAGGTTTCACCTCACCCCGTTAGAATGGCTCTCATACAGAAATCAACAAACAGTAATTGCTGGTGATAATTTGGGGAAAAGTAACCCTAATCCACTGTTAGGAAGAATGTAAATTGGTACAGCCATGTGGAAAACAGTATGGAGATACCTTAGAAAACTGAAAATAGATCTACCATATGACCCAGACATCTCACTTCTGGGAATTTACCTAAGGGAAATGAAATCAGTATATGAAGGAGTTATCTGTTCCCCCAAAATAATTGCCATTCAATTCATAATAGCAAACATATGGAATCAATGCAGGTGTCCATCCGCTGATGATTGGATAAAGAAATTATGGCATATATACACTATGGAATACTACTCAGCTATAAAAAAAATATGAAATCCTGTTGCTTGCAACAAATTGATGCAACTAGAAATCATTATATTTAGTGAAATCAGTCAGTCCCCAAAAGACAAATGCCATAGTTTTACCCTGATCTGTGGTAACTAATAGTGTACCAAAAAATGTAATGTATAGGAGTGAAATTGACATCTTGAGATTCAGTGATTGTTTGCAGCCCTGGTCTCTACTATTGAGGAACAGTCTTTATTTCTTCTTACTATTTGTTGAACTCTTTTATTTATTTATTTGTTTTTATTTGACAGGTCGACTTATAGACGGTGAGAGAGAGACAGAGAGAAAGGTTGGTTCTTCTGTTGGTTCACTCCCCAAATGGCTGCCACGCCCGGCGCTGTGCCGATCCAAAGCCAGGAGCCAGGTGCTTCTTCCTGGTCTCCCATGCGGGTGCAGGGGCCTAAGCACTTGGGCCATCCTCCACTGCACTCCCGGGCCACAGCAGAGAGCTGGACTGGAAGAGGAGCAACTGGAACTAGACCCCGGCACCCATATGGGATGCTGGCACCGCAGGCGGAGGATTAGTCAAGTGAGCCACAGCACCGGCCCCCTATTTGTTGAACTCTTTACTTGGTGTAGGGTTAATCTTATGAGTATGAAGTAAACTGAAAGTAGATCATTGTAAAAAATGAGAGGAGGGAATAAGAGAGGAAGGAGGAGGAAGAATGGGAGCATTGGTGGGAGGGAAAACAAGGTGGGAAGTATCACCTATATGGGTGCCCGTTCAAGTCTCGGCTGCTCCACTTCCTATCAGCACCCTGTTAATATGCCTAGGAATGCAGCAGAGGATGGCCCAGGTCCATGGGCCCCTGTGTCCAAATGGGAGACCCAGAAGAAGCTCCTGGCTCCTGGCTTTGCACTAGCTCAGCTCTGGCTGTTGCAGCCATTTGGGGAATGAACCAGCTAATGGAAGATCTCTCTCTTTTTCTGTTTTCCCCTCTGTAACTCTGCAACAGAGTTATTCTGTCTGTAACCCTGACTTATAAATAGATCATTTTTTAAAAAAGTGAAAAGGGCCGGCGCCGTGGCTCAACAGGCTAATCCTCTGCCTTGCGGCGCCGGCACACCGGGTTCTAGTCCCGGTCGGGGCACCGGATTCTGTCCCGGTTGCCCCTCTTCCAGGCCAGCCCTCTGCTGTGGCCCAGGAGTGCAGTGGAGGATGGCCCAGGTGCTTGGGCCCTGCACCCCATGGGGAGACCAGGAAAAGCACCTGGCTCCTGGCTCCTGCCATCCGACGAGCGCAGTGCGCCGGCCGCAGCGCGCGGACCGCGGCGGCCATTGGAGGGTGAACCAACGGCAAAGGAAGACCTTTCTCTCTGTCTCTCTCTCACTGTCCACTCTGCCTGTAAAAAAAAAAAAAAAAAAAAAAAGTGAAAAGATTAAAAAGAAAACCTCATACAACAGTAACCAAAGGAGACCTGGAGTGGATATAATCATGGCAGACACAATAGAATTTAAATAAAATTGTTACAAGACACAAAAAAGACCATTGTACTCTGTTAAAGGATCAAATGATCAAGATGTTTTAGCAGTTATCATATGGGCACCAAACAACAGAGCCCCAGAATATATGGAGTAAACACTGATAGAATTGAAAGGAGAAACAGTCAAATAATAATCGTTGCAGTCTTCCGTATCCCAGAAGGCTGCCTGGATCTGGTGTGTGAAGGTTCCAGGTGTGGAGCAGCCAGTAAGTAATTGAAGTGGCTCCAGTGGCAGCTCAAGCTTCAGCACAGCCCTCTGGCCCGTGTTCTTGGAGGATGAGACACTGACCTGAGCAGATGTCAATGGCTACAATGGTACAAGCCACCAACAGAAGTTTCTCCCAGGACCTCTTCAGATTTATAATGTAGATGCCATCACTTTTCCTTTTGTAGATGTATTGTTCCATTTGGAAGTCAAGGTTGATACCATCTAGGTGGGTTCCTGCCCCAAGGAGTTTGAGGACATCCTCTGCCTTCATTTGCAGGGCATCAAGGGCTCTGCACATTATGACAGTTTCCCTTTAAGTTATGTTGGAATCAAGAACAATGCTGTATAGACCCCTTACCGGGTAGTGCAGAAAGGCTATAAGGACTTTAATATGCAGTACATACAAGGGGTTCACAAAAAGTTCATGGAAAATGCATCTTATCTTTTAAATTAATTTTCCATGAACTTTTATTTAAAGAAATCTTAAAACTGAACAACAGAAGGACAATAAAATTTTTAAATGGGCGAAGGACATGACAAGATATTACTCTTAACAAAATATACAAATGGCTAACAAGAAACCTGAAAAGATGCTCAACACCACTAATCATTAGGGAAATGAAATCAAAACAATTACTAAATACTTAGACTCCTATAGATGGGTTTATGATTATAAATAACATATTGATGAAGATGAGAAATTGTTACTCTCATACATTGCTAATGAGGATTTAAGATGATCTGGACATTGAAAATAACTTTGGTCTTCTTCAGAAAAGTTAAACGGAATTATTGTAAGACTCAGAAATTCTATGCATATACATATACACACATACATATATATATATATTTGATAGACTTGAAAAGAGACAACTCAAATACAGAAATGTTCATATTCACAATAAACAAAAGGTAGAAACAACCCAAATGTCTATCAGTTGGTGAATGTATAAACAATGTGGCATATAAAAATAATGGGCTGTTCTTCAACAGCAAAAGAGTGAAGTGCTGATACGTCTTACAGTGGTGGTGAACCTCCAAAAATTATGCTAAGTGAAAGAAGCCTCACAGGAAAGGCTACATATTTTATGATGCCAAATTTATTTTGTAAATATACAGAAACAGATACTAAACTGGTGTTTGCCGGGTCTGGGGTGGAGAGATTTGTTAGTAACAGCTTAATTGGTACAGGGCTGTATTTTGGGGTGATAAAAATATTTTTGAATGAGATAAAAGTATTGTTTGCATGATACTGTGACTATACTAAATGCTACTGAATTTTACTTCAAAGTGATAAATTTTATGTATGAGAATTTTGTCTAAAACCAAGGTCAGAATTTTATGGTTGGAAGCTCTTAAACTGAAAGCTAACCCTCTCCGTCTGAGAGATTGTCCGGTTAGGTCAGGAGCATGCTGGTTCCTCACCTGCACAGATCTGCTTGCCCTATATGTCTGTTATTCACAGCTCCTATTTCAGTCATGAAGCCTGAGGCTTTTCAATTTCGTCACCCCCAGCTTTCTAACTTCAGCTCCCTTTTGTTTCTCCATCATTTTTTTTAAGGTTTTGGATTCTTTCTTCTTCTGTGGGAAGCTACGATCCATACGATTGAAGTGGAAATCAAAAGACCTCTGACAGCAACCCAACAAAATAACTGAGATGGAGAGGGCTGAGTGTAAAGGTAAGGAACTAGAATTGGAAAGCCCAGGGAACAGGGTCCAGTATTGATATCCTGGAAGACCACACCTCACGTGGTCCTGAGTATGTACAAAGCTCTGCTAACTCCTATCCATTCTGATTTGTTTAGTCTAAGTGCTCATTTCTACTTAATCACATGTAATTGTCAACAGACAAAAATTCAGTAGATCTATTCAGTCATGCCACCAGACTTGAAATATTATCAGCTTGGGAACAGACCTTGAGCTTGTCCAAAGTACAACTAGCTTGGTCATGTACGCTCTTCATTCTCTCCCTCTGGCCTCTTGGTGTGTCTAAACTATAAAGGCATTTTCATCTGTGAAGCTTCATTGACCAAACAAATTGACCCCCAGCAGCATGCAACATTTAGAAATGTTTTTCCCCTTTCACGAGAAGTTTCCATTTTTGTGTTAACTGCAATAAACTTGCCCAGAAAATACTTCCATCAGACTAACTTTTATTCTCTGGGGCTTCAGGGCAGTACACCGTGTTGTTCGTGACATCACAGTCTCCATGGCAACTCCCCAGTGAGACATCTCGTGGTCAAAAGAAAAACAAATGCAAAGAAATTTCCCTTTAATCTTAGCCTTGGTTATTTATTATTGTGAAAGGAAGGAGTGGGAAGAATTGAACTGCATTACTTGGGACTAACCGCAGATATTTTATGCCAAATATTTAAGAGTCTTGATTAGTAATCTCTAGTTTTCCATTGTCTGCCTCACCCTTTCCCAAAAATTGAACCCTTTTAAGGCTTACTTGAATATGTGTTCTGGGTCTTGTAAAGTGACAAAGAACTTGGCTGGCACTGTGGAAGAGGGCTCAGCCAGCAAGTCCCAAGGATTAAGACCCCTGTCATGTACAAGTTTCTGGGTGATCTTCAGCTAGTCAGTCAAATTCTCCATGCCAGTTTACGCAGGTGATAAAAGAAGGTAGTATTTGTCCTTTCACCTTAAGAGGCCATATTTTAAAGAAGAATGCTCATTTTTTTGTATATTCCATCCTGTAGACTTTTTAAAAACCTCTGGCAAAATTATAGTTATCTTTTATAATTGACTGTATAGCATATTTTAGTTGTGGTGGATGCGCACCTAAAAACCTTTCTGAGAAAATATGCCTCTTGCTGAAGTGATATAGACAACCATATTTACTGCCATGTCACCTGCCTTAGCTATTGGATAGAGGTGAACACCTAAAATAGCTATAATATTCCCTGGTATAAATATAGGAGATAAACAAGTCGGATTCTCTGCATGTGGAATTCACATTGGAAGATTGTTAGAATTGGGATACAAATCTGATAGTACAAGTGAATTGTAGCCATGAGGAAAGATCAGGGCCATGTGGAATGGTGGGAGGTTGTAAGCAAAATAAAGAAGAGAATTAGAATAGTGTCCAAATAGATATTAAACAATAAGAGGTACTGTGAGTTAAGTAAAATTAAAAAGAGAGAATTAGAAGGTTAATTCAGTTGATTTCCAGAGAAAAACAGTATGTTTCAGAAAAAAATAGAAACACAAAGAGACACTAGTTATTCAGCAAATATTTATTCAGTGCATGTTATACAACACTAGATATTGACAATTCAGTAGCAAGATCGACATAACTTCATGGATTCAGCAACTGAATCTTACTCTTTTTATGTTTCACTAAGTGTTCAGATAGAGTATTTAGGCCAGTGAAAGAATGCACAGCAGGTATAGTTAAGTTGGTCTGAACAGTTCATGGAACACTTCTTGGAGAAACTGGCCATTTAAGCTCAGACTAATAGAAGTGTAGGAGTTATTCTTGTGAGGAAAGAGATAGTGAAAAGAGTATTGCAGTTTGCAGCAACTAGATATGTGTATGTCTATAATAGTTCCATTATTAATTATATAATATGTACTTTAAGTTTATTTGAAAGGCAGGGAGACAGAGACAGATGAAGAGAGATCTTCCTTCTGCTGGTTGACTGTCCAAATGCTCACACAGCCAGATCTGGGCCACGATGAAGCCAGGAGCCCGGTATTCAATTCATGTCTCCTGCGTGGGTGGCAGGAACTCCTGCACTTGAGCCATCATTTACCACCTACAAGAGTATGTATTAATGAGATGCTGGATTGGAAGTAAAGTAGTCAGGACTCGAACCATGTATCTGAGATAGGATGCAGAAATCCCAAGTGACAACTTAATCAATGCACCAATGGTCTGCTTCAATTGTATTCTCCTAAGATGCTCTGAGCAGATCTTTGTTCCACTTGACCTCTGAGGTCTAACTAAAGCAAACGGCTACAAGATTTACAACAGGTCATATGCAAATCAGGTTTAAAGAAATATATTAGATATGGCTTTGCTCTTAAGCAGCTCAGGATCTGCATGGGCAGATGGGATATCAACAACAAATGGAAGGAAATGGAAGGCAGTATGGAGAGTCTTCACAAATCTGCAAATAGATCTACTATGTGACCTAACTATCCCACTTCTGGGAATTTACCCAAAGAAAATGAAATTGGCATAAGAAGGAGTTATTGGTATCCCCATGTTTTTAGCTGCTCAATTCTATGGAATATTACTCAGACATAAAAAAGAATAGTCTTGTCTTGTAACAAAATAGATGCAACTGGAGACCATTATGCTTAGTGAAATAAACCATTCTCAGAAAGGCAAATATAATATGTTTGCCTGATCTGTGACAGTTAGTATAGAATACAAAAAATGTATAGGAACGAAATGAGCATTTTGGGATATGATTATCATTTTTAGCCCTTGTCTATACTCTTATGGAACTGTGGTCTTCCTACACTGTATTTGTTGAGTATTATGATTAGTGGCAAATGAAGCCTATGAATATGGCTTTGCAAAAACTGGTGAAGTGAGGGTAGGGAGAGAGGGAAATTGGGGGGTGAGCAGGAGGTGAAGGAAGTGTGGTTGTCTTCTTGTAACTGTACCTATGGCATGCATAAAATCTGTTCTCTTTATATTAATAAAAATGTTTAAAAATATATAAGATATGGAATGAACCCAGATGTCCATGAACTGATGACAGGATAAAACAATGCAATACTACTCAGCCATTAAAAAAGAATGAAATTTTGTCTTTTGCAACAAAATGGATGCAACTGGAGATTCTTATGCCTGGTGAAATAAGCCAGCCACCAAAAGACAAATATTAGGGCCGGTGCTATGGCATAGAGGGTTAGGCCATTGCCTGCAGAATTGGCATTCCATATGGATACTGATTTGAGTGCCAGCTGATTTACTTCTGATCCAGCTCCTTGCTAATGAGCCTGGGAAAGCAATGGGGGCTGTCCCAAGTCCTTGGGCTCCTGTAGCCTATGTGGGAGACCCAGAATAACCTCCTATCTCTTGGCTTCAGCACGACCAATTTGAGGAGTGATCCAGCAGATAGAAAATTCTCTCTATATATTTCTTTTCAAATAAATAAATAAATAAATATTTTTTAAAAAGACAAATATCATGGTAACAAACATACAAAGTACAAAAATATGTAATGTGTTTGAGTGAAACTGACATTTTGTGATATGATTGTTGTTTATAGCACTTGTCTATACTCTGAGGAACAGTGGTTTTTCTGTATACTACTTATTCAATTCTTTATTTAGTTGAGTGTTTAGCTTGTGATTATGAAGAAAATTGAAAGTATGCCATAGCAAAAATTAAAAGAAAAATAAGGAAAGAAGGAGGAGGGAGGGTAGAGGTGAATGAGGAAAAGAAGGTAGGATGGGAAGTATCATTATGTTATTAAAACTGTATATATGGGGGCTGGTGCTGTGGCATAGTGGATAAAGCTGCTGCCTGCAGTTCCAGCATCCCAAATGGTTAGAGTCCCAGCTACTCCTCTTCCAATCCAGCTCTCTGCTATGGCCTGGGAAAACAGTAGAAGATGGCCCAAGTCCTCGGGCCCCTGCACCTGCATGGGAGACCTAGAGGAAGCTCCTAGCTCCTAGCTTCGGATTGGTGCAGCTCTGGCCATTGTGGCCATCTGGGGAGTGAACCAGCAGATGGAAGACCTCTCTATCTCTCTCCCTCTGCCTCTGCCTCTCTGTAACTCTGCCTTTCAAATAAATAAATCTTTAAAAACCTATGTATATGAAATACATTAAATTTGTTACTTTTATACAAATTTAAAAATCTATAAATGTAGTTTGCTTATTTATATATGCATTATAATTAGAAATTGTAAAATCAAAATTTATTTGGGTCTTCCCTCTTTCTTTTTGTCAAATATCAGTTGTCATTTTTCTAAGATTAAATCCACATAGTGGGCTGGCGCTGTGCATAGCGGGTAAAGCTGCTGCCTGCAGTGCCGGTATCCCATTTGGCCAGGTTTGTGCCGCGGCTGCTCCACTTATTCAGCTCTCTGCTGTAACCTGGGAAAGCAGTGGAAGATGGCCCGGGTCCTTGGGCCCCTACACCTGTGTGGATGACCCAGAAGAAGCTGGCTCCTGGCTTTGGATCAGCGCAGTTCCGGCCATTGCAGCCAATTAGGGAGTGAACCAGCAGATGGAAGACCTCTCCTTCTCTCTCTCGCTGTCCCTCCTCTCTCTGTGTAACTCTGACTTCCAAATAAATAAATAAATCATTACAAAAATGCTAAAAAGAAGCATTCTCTGGTGTCCAGTAACCAGAAATTCCCTTGATGATTCTCTGGTTTATAGTTCATATCAAGATTTCTCAAAGGATATTTTTACAGTAGGAATAAGAAAACATTCAAAGAGTATTTCATTAAGTTTGTGCAGGTATATTGTGCTAACCTGAGCATTAGAAACAGATCCAGAAAAAAAGAGAAAATATAGCTTGTATGTTTATCAGAAAATATACAAAATATTTAAAGTAATTAAGAACAAACTAACATGCATAGGCTTTGCTCATTGATTTTATTCAGTCCTGTAATTGACTTATTTATATTCATGGTCAGCCACCACCTACCTTCATGAAGTTGTGTTCTTTTGGATTAAAGTTGTCTTCTAAATCCTGGCTCATGCCTGTGGTAATAGCATTTTCTAAGATGTATTTGTTCATTTGACAGGCAGAATGATGGGGCAGAGGCGGGTGGAAGGCCGAAGGGATGAAAAGAGAGAACCAGTTTCCATTCACTGGTTCACTCCCCAAATGGCTGCGACAGCCTGGGCTGAGCCTGGTCAAGACCATGACCCTGGAACTCCATTTGAGTCTCCTGTGTGAGTGTCAGGGTCCCAGGGGCTATCTTCTGGTGCTTTCCCAAGCACATTAGCAGAAAGTTGGATGTGAAATGGAGCAGCCAGTACTCGAAATAGCATTCAGATGTGGAATGCAGGCATTGTAAGCGGTCTTAACCCACTGTGCCACCATGCTGGCCCCATGTAAAAGCACTTTGATAGGTGCTGTTGATGTCCACTCACCCTGGAAAGGCAATACCCAAGCATCTTTTCCTTGTAGAATTAGTAGTTAAGGACACCCCATTATGGTCCTCTTCTCTAAAACAAAAAGGTGATCCTTCTTGGTATTTCTTCTAAAAGGTTCAATTTCTGAATTATATCTAGAGAACAAAAGCAGTGGCCTTCATGCAAGGTGAGAGGAGAAGAGAGTAGCTGTTGATGACAAAAATGGAAATTTGGGGTAACATGTTCTGAATAAATGATCAGGAAGAGTGTTGGGAAAAAAGTGAGTAAGCTATGTTAAGTTGCTAGAGTCCTAAAAATAAAAGGATAAAGACTTTAAAAGGACAAAAATGCTGAAGTGTGAGGTGGGTCAGGAGATTTACTAGATTAGAAAATGGCAGGTGAAAGAAAAGGCAGAAAAATAATGGCGTTAACACCACTTAGAATCAATAGGGTTGTGGCTCATAAAAATAGTTAATCCATCAGAACAAAGAATTTAAGTGTCAGCTGAGAAAGACTTTATCTAATTAGAGATAATCATTGAACAATAAGTAATATTAATATTTTGAAAGGGCTTGCTCAAGAGAAGGTATCAGGCAGACAGGAGTATTTCTATTGATTGTAGTTCTCTTAACAATCCCAGAGAATAGCTTATTCATTGTGTTGGTGTTTATATTGAAATTATTGTGAAAGAAGGAAAAAGGAAAAAACTATGTCAAAAACTTACCATTGAATAAAACCACAGTCTCTAACAATCATTACTGTTTTGTTATATTCTTCTGGATTTTGTGTATGTGTACATTTTATCTGATTTTTGTTGTAATGTTTTGTAAACTATACTTACTATGCTGTGAACATTCTTCCATGCTGATTTCCTTTTTTTAAAGATTTTATTTATTTATTATTTGAGAAGTAGAGTTACAGACAAAGAGAGGGAGACAGAGAGAAAGGTCTTCCATCTGGTGGTTCACTCCCCAAATGGCTGCAATGGCAGAGCTGGGCTGATCTGAAGCCAGGAGCCAAGAGCTTCTTCTGGGTTTCCCACATGGGTGAAGGGGTCCAAGCACTTGAACCATCTTCTTCTGTTTTCCCGGGCCATACCAGAGAGCTGGATCAGAAGAGGAGCAGCAGAGACTAGAACTGGCGCCCATATGGGATGCTGGGGCTTCAAGCAGAGGCTTAGCCACTACATCACAGTGCCAACCCCCCCCCCATGTTAATTTCTTTGTCTATCCTTTCATTTTAAATTTCCAGTATCACTTTTCTGGATGAGTCATATTTTATTTAACTGATTTTGAAGGTACAATTGAGCTTATTTCTAAATAATGAAAAGGATGTGGTCAAATGAAATTAATGGCAGAAAAAACGAGTTTCATAGTTCTAACAAGGGAATGGATTTTTTTAAAGAGAACGGAAGGGGCCAGTAAAGCCAATGTCTGTGAAATCAGCATACCATATGGCCACAGGTTCCTGTCTGGGATGCTCTACTTCCAATCTGGCTTCCTGCTAGTGGCCTAGAAAAAACAGCAGAAGATGGCCTAAGGGCTTAGGACCCTGCCATCCATGTGGAAGACCCAGGAGAAGCTCCTGGCTCCAGGCTTTGGCCTGGCCCGGCTCTGGGTGTTGTTGCAGTCATCTGGAGAATGAACCAGCAGATGGAAGACTCTCTCTTTCTCTCTCTCTCTCTCTCTCTCTCTCCATCTTCTTGTCTCCCTTTCTCTCTCTTTCTCTGTCTTTCTCTCCCTCTCTCTGTAACTTTATTTATAAGTAAATATATCTTTAAAAAAATTAAAAGGAATGGAAGAGGGTGAGTGTGATGCCTAGGTAAGAAGACACTGCAGTGCCAGTTTATATCCCAGCTGCTTAACTTGCTAACGTGCTGCCTGGGAAAGCAGCAGAAGATGACTCAAACCACTTGGGCCCCTTTAACCATATGGGACACCTGGATGAAGCTCCTGGCTCCTGGCTGCTGGCTGCTCAGCCCCGGTCATTGCCGCCATTTGGGAAGTGATCTAGCAGATGGAAGATATCTTTCTCTCTCTCTCCTTCTCTGTAACTCTACTGGTCAAACAAATAAGTAAATTTCTGCCTGCTGTTACACTCCCAAAATAGTCACAATGGCCAGGCCAGGCCAGCCCAGGCTGAAGCCATGAGCCTGTAGCTTCTTTCAGATCTTCCACATGGTTTCAGGGCCTCAAGCACTTGGGCCATCTTATGCTGATTTCCTAGGTGCATTAGCAGGGAGCTGGATTAGAAATGGAACAGCCAGGTCTCCAACCAGCACCCACATGGGATGCCAGCATTGCAAGTGGAGGTCTAATCTGCTATGCCACAACGCTGGTCCCTAAATATATCTTAAAAAAATAAAGAAGATATTGGAGAACTTGAGCAAAAGAATGCCATGATCTATTTATTTATTTTTTAAAGATTTATTTATTTATTTGAAAGGCAGAGTTACACAGAGAGAGGAGAGGCAGAGAGAGAGAGAGAGAGAGAGAGAGAGAGGAGAGAGAGAAAGGTCTTCCATCTGATGATTCACTCCCCAGATGGCCTTAATGGCTGGAGCTGTGCCGATCTGATCTAGAGGGAGCATAGTCAAGAGGCAATGAGAGGTAAGAAGAAAGGGAAATAGGTATGTCCTGAGGGCCTTGTATATGATAAAAACTTTGACTTTTAATTTAATGAGACTACAACTGTTGCATGATTTGGAGAAGAGTAGGGGAAGGAAGAAATAAAGATAGGAGTTGAAGTGCTAGCTCTGTTCCTTTCCAGCCATTTGATGCTGAGTATGTTACTTAACTCCTCCAAAGTTTATTGCTTTCCCTTTCAGATGAGGTTAATAATTGCACCTAATTCAGAAGTTGTGAGAATAAAATGTGATCCTTAATATGAGGTTTTTAATACAATGTTTTCCTTGGGCTAAATGCTCAATAAATATTATCTATTAGTAATGCTTTTGTGATAATAGGAGTTCATAAATAGTAAAATTTTCCTTGGTGTACATTTAGTATTTCCCTAGAATCAGGAAAAAGTGTTCATATTATTGTGGTTTATACAGATAAGAATGATCAATGTTTTTACTATGTGAGTTATTTGCTATTTTAAATAAGGTTACTAGTTAACCCACTGTAGTCAAAAAATAGGATGTGTAAGTAAAGCAGAAATGTGAAAGAAGCCCAAGGAAAAAGATCCTGACTCTACTTCAAGGACTATATTGATAAGGAAGCTAAACTCAATCTGCTCTTCTAAGCTTATCCTTTCTCATAGTGTCTGCATTTACTATTCTCTTTTTAACACCTTTATTGAATTATAATTAATATACAATAAAACATGTTTAAGCATAAAATTTGGTATGTTTTAATATGTTAGACCCATGAAACTGTCATCACTATCAAGATAGTAAGCTTTTCCATAACTGCCATAAGTTTCCTTTGCTCCTTGGTAATCCCTTCTTCTCCTCCCTTCCTAACTTTCTTCACCAGATAATTAGAGACCTGCTTTGTGTTGTTAAAGATAAATGTTTATTCTTTAGGCTTTTCAGTGAATATAATCTTGTAGTATGCATCCTTCTTGCATGGCTTTGCTGTATGAAAATACCACAATTTGTTTACCCATTCACCGGTAAACAGATATTGAAACTGTTTCTAGTTTTGGAGTATTACAAGTAAAAATACAACTGTTTGTGTAGAATTGGTATTATTTCTTTCTTAAATATTTGGTAGAATTTGTGATAGGGTAATCTGGAGTGAGAATCTTCTCTGTGAAAAAGTTTTTGTTATTGTTGTTTGTTTGACCATGAATTCATTTCCTTAATATATAGTGATGTTCTTCAGGGTAAGATTTGGTAGTTTCTGTCTTTCAAGGAATCAGCCCATTTCATCTAACTTGTTAAATCTGTTAACATAGTCCTTCATAGTGCTCCTTTATCACTCTATTAATAGCTGTAAATCCTGTTGTGATACTACTTTTCTTATTCCTGATAAGGATATATTATACTCTCCTTTTTTCATGATCAGTTTTAGCTAGAGATTTGTCAACTTGATTGATTTTGTTAAAGATTTATTTTATTTATTTGAAAGAAAGTTACACAGAGGGAGAAATGAAAGAGAGATCTTTCATCTGCTGGTTCACTCTCCAATGGCCTGCAATAGCCAGGACTGGGCCAGGCTGGACCTAGCAGCCAGGAGCTTCATCCAGGTCTCCCACATGAGTACAGGGGCCCAAGCACTTGGGCCATCTTGTACTGCTTTCCTAGGCACATTAGCAGGAAGTAGATTGAAAGTGGAGCAGCTGGGACTTGAATCTCTCCTATAAGTGCTGGCAGCATTGCAGTCGGTGGTTTAACCCTCTATGCTACGATGCCATCCCAACTTAAATGATTTCTACAAAAACCTCATTTTGCTCTCGTTGGTTTAATTTTATTATTTTGCTTGTTTTCTGTGATGATTCATTTATGTATCAATTTGGAAGGTGTTTTTGGATAAGATTAAAATTTAAATTGGTGACCTTTGGGTAAAACATATTACCCTTCATTTCATGGGTGGCCTTACGCAGTCTCTTAAAGATCTAAATACAACAAAAAGATCTGTGTCCCCAAGAAAGAAAATTTTACCATGAACCACCTTTCAGCTTCATGTACATTATTGTCTTAGGTTTTTCACTGATGATCTTTGGACTAAAACTGCATCATCTCCTGTGTTTCATGCCTGCTAGCCCACAATATAGCTTTTTGATGACCCATCCTCTATAACTCCATGAGCCAATTTCCTATAAAAATATTTATACACACACAAACACACATATATACATATATGCTAATATATATTAGTACTATATATACATACATATATCTGTATACACACACTTCTAATATATAAAAAAAACTGGTCCTTTTTCAAGGGAGAACTTTTTTTTTATAGTTTTTAATGACAGGTAAAGTTATAGACAGTGAGAGGGAAAGACAGAGAGAAAGGTCTTCCTTCCATTGGTTCACTCCCCAAATGGCCGCTCTGGCCAGTGTTGCTTCCTTCTGGTCTCCCACGCAGCTGCAGGGGCCCAAGCACTTGAGCCATCCTCCACTGCCCTCCCGGACCACAGCAGAGAGCTGGACTGGAAAAGGAGCAACCGGGATTAGGATTAACCTAGTGAGCCACGGCGCCGGCCCCTGTGGAGAACTTTAATAATTATCTAATCATTTTCTGTTCTGAATTTTATTGTTTTCTTTCTTCTGCTTACTTTAGGTAAATCTTTCTCTTCCTTTGCTACTTTCTTATGATGGAAGTGAAGATCACCATTAAAATCTTTCTTTGTGGCATGTCACAAATCCTGAAATATTTTCATTTTTATTCTGTTCAAAACATTTTCTATTTTCCACTTAGATTTCTTGTTGATCCTTGAGTTAATCAGATATATATTTAGTTTCCAATTCATTGGAGATTTTCTGAAGAAAAAGCTCTTCCTCTCTATTTGTCCAAGGGAGGCCTCCACCAGCCTGAATTCTTGGGAGGTCTGGTTAACTACAATCATGACTTTTTCCCAGTTGATGCAATTGGCATCTCACTGCTACCAATAGTGAGTGCCCCAAAACCCACTGGAACCCTTCTTCATGCTCATCTACTTCAAGATGAATAATAATTCAGTAATGCATTAGTCCACACTCTGATTAAGGAAATTATTCTTGCTTTCAGAGAAAACTATTTAGAAAGCAGGAGTGAGCCAGACCAAAAATCAATCCCAAATCAATGAAGAGGCAGAAGAGAATAGGCACATTTTCCACAGACCCAATATAGGATCACGGGAAAGGAAGGGCTGCCTTGTGGAATTTGAGCAGTGGTTAGTTTTTTTCTACTTGCACATAAAGCTCCATGGTTTCATGATCCAAAGGAAAATTTGCTTCTAGGTAGACTCTACATTGCATTTTGTAAGTGTACATAACCACATCTATTGGCAAGAGTTCCTACTGGATTTAATTCAGTCTCAATATAGATGTAATCACTTCTACTCAAAATGTGGTTCTCTGGTCTTGAATATGTATACTGCCTGGAGGCACAGTGTACTTCATGCAGGCACCACCTGGGTAAGTATTCTGTATCTAGTAGTAGTTATGGTACCAGTTGGGAGAGATCAGAGCATTTCTTCAGGCAAATGTAGGGAAACAAAATGTAATAACATCTAAATTATCAAAAGTTGCTTCCCACTGTTCCTTTAAGATTTCAGGATGTCTCTGGGAACATGGAGAAGAATTGGCACTAATGAAATATCCTGATTTTTTGGTATTGGCTTAGAAACCTAACAATCATTCTTATTTCTTGCTAACAGAGAATACTTTGCTTTGGACATCCACAAAGTATGGCCCCATAGATTCACCTATGAAGAAAGGGACAAGATTAACATGAGAGGATCTAAGAGCTAAGGCATTCATGTTGGCATACAAGACTTGATCCATGATATTGGGAGAGCTGTGTATGTCTAATACTGCTGATTGCTTTTGAAGGAGAATTTCTCTGGTTAGTCTTACTTTAAATTATCCTAGAAATTGTGCAGTTTCAGGGTCCCTTTTGAGTTCGGACCTGTCAAATCCATAAAGCATTGCTGCTATGTGTGTGCTGAAGAGAACTGCATAGGGTCCTTTCTAACAAGTTTCAAGAAAAATCTTTCTGAGAAATTGCCTAAGAACCCAGGTTCTAAATCATGTAAAGTTTAACTGTGTACTTAGTAGATCATGAAAAGCTTATTTTACTTCATGGAAATTGATTCTGACATAATACATTAAAGCCTTACAATGCTTAGTCATATCAGAATTTAAAAAGCATGGAATGGATGGAACTAGTGTTAAGGGTATAGGCCATCCAGTAACTATTTCATAAAAGGTCAACCTATGTTTTCCAGTAGGAATGGATCTTATTCCATTAATGCTAGTGTTAATATCTTTCACCATGGCAATTCAATTAGTTCTGTCAACTTTGCAGTTTCAATTATAAAGTGCCATTAATCTTTTCACTTTTTTTTCCATGCATAAGGACAATGATGATGCTATTATGTATACAACTCTGCTTAATTGTTGGTATTTTTTTCCGGTAAAAGAAAAAATTCTGTCACTGGAACAGGGATGCTCCATAAGCGAATGCTCCATAAGGGAAGCACATTTTCTAACAATTTTGCAGCTACTGTCAGCATCTTCCTTTCTACCTGGGAAAGCTAATTGATTGCAAGTGTATATTTGTACTCTACTGACTATGGCAAATAGATGAATTCCATTTGTGAATGTGTGAATGTTCCATCAAGTGGAGAGAATTTACTCAGAAGTCTGTCTTCCCAGGATTAAGTTTGTCATTCCTAATATTCATGATAAATAGTTTTGAAAATTTACAAAATATCTTTCTATCTATCTATCTATCTATCTATCTATGTATTTAATTTGAGAAAGAGAGAGAGAGAGAGAGATATCTCCCATCTACTGGTTCACACCTCAAAAGTCTGCAATGGCTGGCCTGGGCTGGAACAAAATTGGAACCCAAGAACTTAATATGATTATCTCATATGAGTGGCAGGGACCCAAGTTCTCGAGCTATTACCTGCTGCCTCTCAGAGTGTATAACAGGAAGCTAGAATTGGGAGGACTGTGACTTGAGCCTGTGCTTCCCATATGGAATATAGGAATCCAAGTATAGTATCCTAACTGCGGGGTGGTTTTGCAACTTTTGAGCAATTAAGAATCCCCTACAATATTTTCCCATAATTTGAATCATCTTGCCTGTTCTATAATGCATAGTAGAATGAAAGGCTTTTTAACATCAGAAGCTTCAAAGTCTCAGAGAGAATCAGGTGACTGTCCAAGCTCTCCAGGAGTCTATTCTTTGCATTGTGTAGATGTCCTTTTAAATATCAATTTTGCTTTTTTCAAACCAGTTTGGAAACTAGATACTGAGTTTCAGTATTTATTAAATATCTATTAAATAAATCCTCATAAAGAAGCTACCTTGGGTCTATTTTTTGAACTTCATTCAGACTGCACATTTTTACTGCTTAAAGCTAATTTGGTGTGAAAAACTGCCAATATAGACCCGGGTTCAGTTTTATAAATATGGACATAAATCTTAATGGCAATTTGTAATAGCAACATGATAGCAGAAAGAAGTTCATCTACTTGATGTGTCTACTTAAAAATACAGTGTTTTAGAGAGAGATTGAGACAGTAAGAACTCTCGTCTGCTGATTCACTCCAGATATGACTTCAATGCCTGGGTTGTGCTGGGGCTGCAACTAGGATCTGAGACTATAATACAAGTTTCCTACATGATTGACAGGAGCCCAGTTACTTGAGCCATCACCATTGCCTCAATCTTGCATTAAAAGGAAGCTGGAGTCAGACTGGAGCTGGGAGTTGAATTCCTCCACTCTGATATGGGATGTAAGCATTTTAACTGCTATGCTAAACACCTAGTCTCTGATGTCCATCTTTTAAAAAGATGTATTTATTTATTTGAAAGAGAGAGAGATGCATACACACACATACACACACCCAGGGAGAGAGAGAGGGAGAGGAGAGAGATGAGAGAATCTTCCATCCATTGGTTCACTTCCCAAATGGCTACACTGTCTGGACCTGGGCCAGGTTAGAAAAAGCTCAGAAATCAATCTGGAAGACAGAGGTCCAAGAACTTGGGTCATCTGTCACTGTTTTCCCAGGCACAGTCCAATCCAGGGAACTGGATTGGAAGAGGAGCAGCTAGAACTCAAATTTGTGCTCCCATAGGAGTTCTAGGATTGCTGGCAACAGTTTAACTCACTGCACCACAAAGCTGGCTCAATGTCTGTTTTAAAGGGAGTTGATTATTTCTGTTTCCATAGCATGCCAAAATCATGATTGACTCCAAAAGCATGTCTGCTGTCTGTGTAAATATTTGCCAATTTGCCTTCAGTTATGTGGAATGCTTGAGTGAAAACAAAAGGCTTTTGTAAGTTTGGATGACTTAAATTGAGGAGAGACCTCTTTATTAGCTCAGTTTGGTTGGTAATAATGACATAACCTGCCTTGTATACTCCTTATGAGGTTTTGGCATATGACTCATCAACAATAATATCAATTCAGGATTATCCATTGGAGTATACTATAAATGAGGAGTCACTAATTCTGATACTACATTCCAGAGCTATGATCTTCATTGTTATCTGTGATAGAAGTATTAGAAGTAGCAGGGTTAAATATGTTGCAAATTTTACATAGAGATTGGAAGGAGATGAAAGAATTTCATGTTAGTGTATACACTGAAATTTGCTGGGGCTGACTGTTCTTTAATAAACTTTCCATAGCATGTAGAACCTGCAAGAAAAGTTCATGCCCTAACACTACCTCGATGAGAGCTTTAACAGCTAGATTGATACTGATACTGCTTTTGAACATTAAGAATATGCCTAGTAACAGGAAGTAACTGCAGGCTATAAAAGGCAATGGGTCTAGGTTTCCCTCTGTGCTCTTGGGTAACTGTCATTGTGCCTGATTTTCACAGTTGTGCATGAAAATTGTGAAAGTTTTAGTTAAATTGGAAGTCCCAGAGTGGGGTTGACACTGTGGAGGCTAAGCCTCTGCCCACAGCACCGTCAACCCATATGGGCACCAGTTCATGTCCCGACTGCTCCTCTTACAATCCAGCTCTCTGCTTATGGCCCGGGAAAGCGGTGGAAGATGGCTCAAGTGCTTGGGTCCCTGCACCCACATGGGAGACCTGGAAAAAGCTCCTGGCTCCTGGCTTCAGATGGGCCCAGCTCTGGCCATCGCAGCCATTTGGGGAGTGAACCAGCCAATGGAAGATTTTTCTTTGTGTCTCTCCTTCTCTCTGATCATAACTCTGCCCCTCAAATAAATAAAGAAAATCTTAATTAAAAAAAAAATCCTAGAGCCAAGAGCAGTTGTAAGGCCTGGTTTTATTTGGTTAAAGGCTTGTTCATGAATATTTTCTCAAGGTGTAGGCTCTAATACTACATTCTTAGCTCGTACAATGGTCAGAGTATCCTGAAAATCCAAGGAAGCTTCTCAGATTTCTTTTAGTTGCTGTTTGGGGAAATTTTTGAATCATTTTTATTCTCCCAAGAGAGAGATAAGTGCATTCAGCAGACTAGAAGTCATGTCCCCAGTACTGGAACATTTTCTTGGAAAACTGAATTTTTCCATCAAAACCTTGTGACATTTATGTGCAATTTCCTATAAAGATAATTCAGTTTTGGAGTAGTACTTTTTAATGGGAGAACATAGAAATAGATCATCAACATACTGAATGAGAGTAGAATTCGAAGGGAGTTATGGGTTTCCAAATGCTGATGTAATACCTGGGAAAAAATGAGATTCGGTAAATGCTTGTGTCATTATAGTCTATGTACACTATTGGTTTTTTCAAGTAAAAGCAAATGAATCAGACTTTCCTTTTCAACTTGAATGCTAATGAATGTTGAGCCAAGGTTTACTATCATGAGCTATTCTGAATCAGGGTCACACTATTCAGAAAGTATTAGGATACAGAACTATAGGAAAGCTAGGTATCACAATTTTAGGAATGGCTCAAAAATCTTGAAGAAATATCCAATATTGTTCATTTGATTTCTTAACTAACCATACTAGACTGTTACAATGCTAGCCCATAGGACTATAAGCCTGTGCTTAATTAAGTCCTCTGTGACTAGTGAGAGTCCTTAAATTGCTTCAGGTTTTAAAGGCTTTTTGGGTAATTTAGGCAACGGTTTAGAATGAGCTGTTAGTAACCTGGTAGGCTCCATACCTCTCATCCTTCATATATCAGTAGAAAAGGCTCATCAACATTCAGATATCTTGGAGAGGTTGGGTTACTAAAACCCTAAGTTTCAGCTTTATCAGTTTCTGCCTGTAGTGAATATAACAATTTGGTACAAGGAGACATGGAACCTAAAACTACTTGTCCTTGTGCAGTGGATCATATGTGCCCCCTTGGTATGCAGAATAAATATCACCCTAGCAATTACCTCACACGAAAAAGGTATGTTTTTCTATAAATGGCCCCAGTATCCTTTGTACTTCTTTTACCTTATTTAAAACCCCCAGTACAGAAATAATTTGCTCACTTACCAACATGGGGTTGATAGGGTGGTTCCTGTTTCTGTCAGAACGATGCAGGACTCCCCATTTTTTCTTTGGTTTCTCCTTTTTTTTTTTCACCAAGGGTATTAAAGGGAGCATTCTGTTAGGGAACCCCTCAAAGTCCTGTAAATGTTGGTTGCGGTGTTGTGGGCTCCCTCTATGAGGGAAGAACTCTGGTCCAAAAGTGAAAAATGCTTCTTGGCAAAATTGCATAAAAACGGACAATTTCTTCTCAGGTTCTTGGTAGTAAAGGCAGGTGCCATGAGGTACAGTGTTCCTCACCCTAAATTCTTTTGATTGTGATCTAGAGTGATGATGAAGCAGTCCCCTTGATCTGCGTCTCTGCAGTTGTTGTAAGTAGAGGGTCAGAAGCTTGTTAATCTTTTGGGTTTTCTCCTATTTTTGAGTCCTTTCAGAAAGCTCAGCTAGGGCCACCAATTCCACTGCTCACTAAGCCCTGACCTGATTTATGCTTTCTAATGAAGCTGCTAAATCCAGGACAAAGTTCATTTATAAACAGAGCGGCTAATGCTGTTTAGGTCCCTGTAGAAAACATTCCTTACTGTATTCCAAGCCTGGAGGACTTGACAAACAGCATCTCTAAAGGAATCTTGTAACCTAAATTAGATTCATCTTTCTTTTGCCTACAAAATTATATAATGCACCAATTGGTCCTCTGTGAAAGTCCTCAGGGATAAAAATTTGAGAATTCTCAGAAATTCTTCTAAGCCCTCCTAAGTCTTTCTTATGAAGGATTTCTAATGCTCTCCTCAGAATTTGTCCATTCTGTTTTTGCTAATCATTTGTGAACCTCAGGAGGTCCAAATATCATATGTATAAACTAATAAAGGTAATAAATTCTTCTGACCATTCTAAAAGCCTCCGTAAATTTGGGGGGAATTTCTTTTGGAATTGGGAACTCGCTGACAATGACTCTGAGCTATGCCTTAGATTATGGGTAAAAGGGTTTATAGCAGGCAGACCTGGCTGTGCTGAAGTCTCAACTTATAAGGCATCTGTCTACATTCCTTTGATATTTTTCCCCCAAAGGGAAATGGTGATTGAGCAAAATTATTAGTGAAACAAGAATATTTAGTTAAAGCTAGATAAATAAAAGGAACAGTCAGGGCTTGTTCAGGCTAAGAGCAATTCTCCTTCATCATGTACTTAGTCGGTTGCTTAAGATCTTAAGATAAATGAGACAGAAAATGATGGAACTAAAAGGATATAGAGAAAAATCCATAATTCTTATAAAAGATTTAAGTATTCTAAACCTGCAAGGATATGCATTACTTTAACAACACTAGCAATCAACTTGATGTGCTTGATATTGTTGAACCAGAATAAATTGGCTTAAAACAGTCTATGTGCTTGAATGGTGAGTTTGACTCAAAGGAACTTGAAAATGTGGTGAACTACAGTCTAGCTTCATGTGCAAGTATACTCTTGGGCTAATAGTATACTCTTGTATCTAAGCAACCGAGCTTCAGCCAGTCACAGCTACTGAACCCTTAGTCAATCTCAGGCTGAAGGCTGCTACATTCTACCCATATAAGGCAAACACAAAATTCCATCCATCAGATAATCTCTTATGCCATTTCTAGCCTTTCTGGTTATAAAAATAGGTCCCCATATAGTAAGGGGGTAGGGACATTTGGAACCATCTTTGGTCTGGAATATTGCTTGGTTCTAAAACATTTTTCTCATTCTCCTCCTCCTCATTGTCTTCTGCTGCCTTTCAGCGTTCTTTCATAAGGAGAATTCTGAGTAAATTATTTTTAACTATATTATAGCAATGACATAGCAGAAAGCGTTTCGTTCTCTAGGTCACTGGTAGGAATTTAGGTAAACCTGGCTGTAACACAAAATTACAGAGAATCAGAATTGTATGCTGGTGGTTAATATCCTTATTTAGGTAAAGGAACTGAACCTCAGAAAGGAAAATGATGTGACCTGGGTCCCAGAGAAAAACAGTTAGATGCTTTCAGGGAGGAACATGGTTTAAATATTTCAGCATGATGAAATTTAGAGATTTGCTGGTTCTGAGATGAATTCTATTAACTGATATTCTTAAAATACATTTTTATGTTGAATCCCACTAGGTGGTACGTTTAGACCTGAAACTGGCAAATGTACAGGTGTCGGGAACAATTCTCTCTTGTTCCCCATTTCTTAAAAAAAAAAAAAAAAAAGACTCCTAGACTCCTATGCAAACATGTTCGGAAGTTGTTGCTTTCAGGAAGAGTTCTTGCTGCGTGTTTACTATTTATGTCAGGCCACTTATGTAATCATCACCATTAACTGTATTTCATTCTATGGTGTAAAATGTATATTGCAGACATGTGGATAGCATATCTACAAAGGTTGTGTCCATATGTTGTACTGTTGGGATGGGCAGGTGGTGGTTGAGAGGGGAATGGTGAACTGTAGTATCAGACAGCCTTGATAGAAATCAGGCCCTTGATATCTTATGATGATGTGTTGTTCCTTCAAGTTAATCTCTGGGACAAGTGCCAGAAAAATAAATGAGAACCAGAGACCAAATTAAATGTTGCCTGATCATTATGTCAAAGACAAAAGCAGAAAGATAAAAATCTCAAAGCCAAATAGACCCATGACAAAGGGGAAATAATGGCAGCTGTAACCATAGTTTGGAACTAAGAAGTGGAACAAATGAGGCTGAACTTGCTGACCATCTGTTCAAAAGCAGAGAGAGCCTCAGAAAATGCACTAATCTTATGATCTGGTGATGGTTCTTTGATATCTTTGTTCAGCTCCTTATTAGCAGGGTGACCTTGGAAAGGTAACCTGTTCTTTCTGAATTTTAGTCTTCTCATCTGTTAAATGGAGGTGATGATACCCTTGCCTTCGAGGATCAGCACATATTAGTTCTCTAACAGCTTTATTCAATCTACCAACTGCCTCTCATTATTAGTGGCCAACTTTCAGCTTCAGTGACTTTTCCAGATTCCCTACCTTTGCTAGACCCCAAGCATTGCTGTTATCCTGTAGCAGAAAAATGTAGGCCAATACATTTGCAAGATTCTTACTAATCCTTCCTCTGCCCGTGGATGATCTTGAAAAATTATTTATCTTCTCTTGGCCTCTGTTTACCTGAATTCATAAGGTAGTTTCGAAGATTCAAAGATTTTACTATGAGGTCAGGTACATAATAGTTTTTTTTTTTTGTTTGTTTGTTTGTTTTTTACCAAATCTGTATCATTGTTGCTGTTAACATTATCAGTAGTACATTTGAAACATTTAACAACATGTACAAATAAACAAGTATATTGAGTACACCCCAAAGATTTGTTTAATGCATCAATGAGGAAAACAGTTGGATGGAAAAGGATTCTCACAGAGCTTTGTACTGTTTATAAGGGGAAGAATGCTGAAAACAGGTTAAGGTATGAACAAATCTATTAGTGTCCCAGGAGTCCAATAAAATGGGAGCCTCTGAAATGATCTTCTTAACAGACCATTTTTTTTAAATTTTTATCATCACAGGACAAAGATGCCTCAGAACTCATAAACCTTCCACAAGTTAACACTTAACATTAGAGACAGAACCCTAATTAATAATAAATATTAACTTAAGCTACACCACAGCCCTAGAGAATCAGATGACTCGCAGCCAGATCGTCAGAAAGTGCTCTGATCTGATTATGTAACAGCTGGCCAGGGTTTTGCCTTGTTACCAAGGTTTGAATAATTATTTTTGTTTTCAGTTCCATAAAAAATATTGGTCAGCCTAAGACCTTGGTCTTCGGGGACCTGGACTTTGATAGTCAAGCTAAAATTTCTCACTCCCAGAGCCAGTGTCACCAAATGAAATCACCACAGACATCACTGGGTTCGCAACTTGTGAGGACTTTGGGAAATGATGAAGGGAAAAGGATAATAGGAGCCTTGAATAGGTTTAACTTTCGCCTGTGCACTAGCGTGTAAACGTAAATAATGTTCCTACCTGACCAACATATTCCTTCATGCTCAGCTGGCACCCGTGCCTCGCTTCCTGTCTGCTTTTTGATCCTTTCATTTCCCTTTCTTTGTTATCTCCCTTGCTAATCTTCCCCTCTGTCTTTCCAGATCTTTATGTTTACATCAAGCAGTTTTTCCTCCTGTTTTATGACCCTTCTCTCTTAAAGTCATTGAAAGCAAGATAAATTGTTTTATTCCACTCTTCTCTGATTACTTTCTATACTTTGCTTTGATGGACCTGTCACCAGCTGTTTTCTTTGGTTGTCAATGCCTGGGTCCTTTATTCCTCAGTTCCCTCCCTTGAGCCATTTCACACATGCTTACAAGATGGACAAAGGAGACATCAAACTCTTAAAATAAATCAGTGTCCATTTTAGAAGCAACTTTGGGGATTCTGTAAGTCGGGGGGCCATTGTGGTCACATTTATTAAATTAAATAATTTAAATTACTCTGTGACAGTGGTACTTACAATAGACTTTACAACAAAAGCTTTTCCATAGGAATGCCTCACTCATGTAAGTGTTTTTACTTCAGTATTTTCTTCCTGTCTTTGTCTCAAGATACACATTTCTTTCAGAATTGCATTCACCATGTATTTACATTTAACTATCTCTTTACATAAATTTGAAGCCCATGTTATAGATATAGTAAGGAATAGACCAAAGTTGACAATCTAAGTACTGGGACTATGGTAACTTTTGATGTGACAACAGCCAACCCTCAGATAGCTGACTTCCTTCCTATAGAAGTTGCCATAGTATTTCAACTGCCTTGCTCTGCACACATTGCCAAGTGGACACAGCTCTGCCTTCCACAAGTGGACATAAGTAATGGACTTGTTTTCTAATTCGTTTGGAGCAGAAGGACAGGTAGTTAACAGAGGGCATTCTGACAAATGAACAAAGAACCCACCGTCAGTTAGTGTGAGTGAAAAGCAGTACATGTTGCATACCCATAGTACAATCAGATTCAAGTTCTGCCACTTGCTTCTTTAGTAACCTCAAGCAAATCATTTAAGTTCTCTAGGCTTTAGTGTCTTCTACATAATGAAGATGTTATTGAAGATATTAATCACTATTTTTCAAGGGCCAATTAAGATATTATATATTACATATTCCCTGAAATAGGATAGAGGTTATCACATAAATTAAGAAAATGTTATAAATCTTATGTCATCATTTCTTTTTGTGTTCATCAAGAATGCATGAAGGAAAAGAAATATCAAGGTCTGCTATGGGTCTTTTTTTTTTGACAGGCAGAGTAGACAGTGAGAGAGATAGAGAGAAAGGTCTTTTCCCCCAGTGGCTGCTGTGGCCTGCGCGCTGATCCGATGGCAGGAGCCAGGTGCTTCTCCTGGTCTCCCATGGGGTGCAGGGCCCAAGCACTTGGGCCATCCTCCACTGCACTCCCGGGCCACAGCAGAGGGCTGGCCTGGAAGAGGAGCAACCAGGACAGAATCCAGTGCCCCGACCAGGACTAGAACCTGGGGTGCCGGGCGCTGCAGGCAGAGGATTAGCCTATTGAGCCTTGGCGCTGGCCAATGGATCCTTTTTGATCATAATTCCCTCTAACTCACAAATGGATATCTGCTGGGCAAATGGGATTAATTAAACCAGAAAGTAATTTAAAAAAAAAAGTGTTGCTGATATGAGAATAGATGGATATATCAGTAGGGCAGCATGAAGTTCATAAGTAAGCCTATAATTAAAGAGAAGCATATTGCATATTGTGTGATAAACACAAGCATTTCAGAACAGTGGACATTTGGATGAAAGTATACCCTTGTATGATATATACAACTTTCACATTTTCTGCCAGCATGATTTAAAGAAGGGCCCTGAATTTTGTTTTAAAAATAAATTATATAAAACAGCAAACTGAATGTTCTTCACAAATCTTCAAAATAGTCAGAAAAACAATACTTTGGTATATTCATGATGATGCTTAAAAATTTGAAAGAAACTATAAGAAATAGAAATTTAAAACAATTTGTGGAAAGTAGAAAGAAATGGGATCCGATTAAGAAAACCAAGAATATTCAGATATTTGAAGAAGAGCAGCAGCAAAACAAAAGGGATACTAGAATTGAAGGCAAAAATCAGAGTCAATGACACAGGGAACAAAAGAGAGATTTAAGAACATTCCAAGCGATCATTCTTAGAGACACTTAAGAGAATATTGACACCTCAAAAAAACAGCTATGCATCAGAATCAGCCCTTAAGGCATTTGGATCTGCCTAAAAAGCCCATGAGTTTCCCAGGCATGGAAAGCCAAGACACTCTGGCAAAAAAATGACCTAAATGAAAGATCTCTGTGAGTGAGATCCCAGTGGAAAGAACGGGCCATCAAAGAAGGAGGTACCTTTCTCTGAAGGGAGGAAAGAACTTCCACTTTGACTATGGCCTTGACTAAATAAGATCAGAGTTTGTGAACTCAAGGGGCTTCCATAGCCTTGGCAGCTCATGACAAGAGCCTCTGGTGATTACTGACGCCATAAATGAGTGTCAATTGTTAAATCAACAACAAGAGTCACTGTGCACCTACTCCTCATGAAGGATCTATGTTCTTAATGTGTTGCACTATGCGAATTAACAGTAAAACTACTACTCAAACAGTGCTTTATACTTTGTGTGTTTGTGTGGGTTCGAACTGTTGAAATCTTTACTTAGTATATACTAAGTTGGTCTTCTGTCTATAAAGATAATTGAAAATGAATCTTGATGAAGAATGGGATAGGAGAGGGAGTGGGAGATGGGATGGTTGCGGGTGGGAGGGAGGTTATGGGGGGAAAAGCTGCTATAATTCAAAAGTTGTACTTTTGAAATTTATACTTATTTAATAAAAGTTGAAAAAAAAAGAACAGGTATACAATTAAGAAGAAAGAATATTGCTAGGTTCCCTTCCTCCAATGCAAGCTTGAAAAACAAACTTATATAATCTCAAAAGATGAAGATGATGTAATCTCCAAAATTGTAAACAGAGGCAAAAAGAAAAATGAACTGAAACTATGGAAAAAAATTGGAAACAAGGAGATCAAATCCAGACGTTGATACCTATTGATGGATGTTCCTGAGAAGAGACTGGTAGCTGGCGCCGCGGCTGAATAGGCTAATCCTCCGCCTTGTGGCGCCAGCCCACCAGGTTCTAGTCCCGGTCAAGGAGCCAGATTCTGTCCTGGTTGCTCCTCTTCCAGGCCAGCTCTCTGCTGTGGCCCGGGAGTGCAGTGGAGGATGGCCCAAGTGCTTGGGCCCTGCACCCCATGGGAGACCAGGAGCAGCACCTGGCTCCTGGCTTCGGATCAGCATGATGTGCCAGCGCAGCACGCCAGCCGTGGCGGCCATTGGAGGGTGAACCAAAGGCAAAAGGAAGACCTTTCTGTCTGTCTGTCTCTCTCTCTCACTGTCCACTCTGCCTGTCAAAAAAAAAAAAAAAAAGAGAGAGAGAGAGAGACTGGTAGTTTGAGTGGCAGCATGGAGTTCAGCAACTGACCGGCAATTACATGAAAATTTGTTACTTAAAGATAGTATTTAAATCAGTGGGCATCCAGGGGCACAGGATTTAGTGACCTCTGGGAGAATTGTCAGAACCCCTGCTCTACTTCCAAATATTTGATGGAGGTAGAATTGATGTGGATAAATTAGAAGCTATTGTAACCAAAATTTCAAATTTGCAAATTCTCATGTTTATTGCCTCCCATCCTAAAAGTGTACTTCACATTCCAATGGAAAGGAAAAATGAAACAAACTGCAAAGGGAGGTATAAATTCTTGTCCAGCAGGGCTGAGCAGGGAAAAATAGTTCGGGGGAGTTTTTCTAGTCTTCTCTGCTGTCCTGCTATACTAATGATAGGTAGTTGCTGTGTTAGAAAACTGCAGAATAAGAACTATGACTCAAATCTCATTAGTTTCCAGTTTTTATATTTCCTTGAGATGACTCTGGCTATGTGAATAACCCTCAGACAACTTACATAAGCTTGGTTAAAGAGAAGTGCAGAGTTATGGAGTGCAAAATCAAAGAAAAGGACATAAGTGGCCTCATCCGCTTTGAGGGCTGAGAACAGAAAAGAAGCATTGGTTTTGTGTCTTATGTATTTCATGCACTTTGGGAAAAGAGAGTGGGAGGATGTCAGGGTGATCAGTCAAGGAACTAAATAGATCCTGCTGGTTACTCAAACTAGCATATGTAGGTTCTTCATGGTAATTTTTTAAAGTGTGTTTGATTTTTCAAACATTGATATAAATGCATTCTGGATCTTCAAATGGCTACCTGAGTAAAACCTTGCAATTTCTGTGTTGGAGATGGATTTTGTGTTTAGAATTTTATTGGCCCCAAGTGGAAAGGAAAAGAACAGAGGAAAAAAATGTATTAGTAAAGGCCAAGAGCATCATAATGCATGCTGTGAACAAAGGATTCATAGTAACTTAAATAAACAACTGTGTGGGAACACTAAGTTCTCCTAGAGGGGAGTAGCACAGACTGCCAAACTGGAAAGATGCCTGCTCTGGCAATCTGTGCCATAGTCAGGAGTCAAGAATGATGTTTATTTCAACAACGTAACTTCACCTGTCACATGACATTACTAGAGATAATTTGAATAATATTGGTTCTGTAAGTTATTGTTGTGTGAGTATAAGGAATTCATGCCCCAGTTTATATTTGAACATATTTAAACAGCATTGTAATGAAAATAATTAAGAGCCATAGACTCTTGTTTTTTGCTAGCCAGAGCATACACATCAAATTTTATCTTGGGGTAGGTGTTTGGCTCAGCAGCTGAATAATCGCTTTGGACATCTGCATGCCATATCAGAGTGCCTAGATTGAGTTCTTGTTCCGCTTCTGATCCCAGCTTCCTGCTAATACAGTCCCAGGAAGGCAGCAAATGATAGCCCAGGTTGTTGGGTCCCTGCCAGCCACATGGGAAGTGAGTTCTGGGTTCCTGGTTTCAGCATGTCCCTGTTGTGTCATCTGGAGAGAAAGTCAATGGATGGCAGATCTCTATCTGTCTGTCTTTCAAATAAAAGAACTCCACTCTCACTGATTGTAGTGGTTCCTTCAGGTCACGAAGCCTGCTGCATGTGGCTGAACTGAAGTGGGAACAAGGGCTCATGTTAGTTGGCCTTCCTGTTTATTCATGGCACAAGACCCTCCAGGTTCTCCTCTTTGGTTACTTATCATAAAGATTGTGGGGCCAGTATTCTGACACAGCCCTTTAGCTGCTGCCTGTGATGCTGGCATACCATGCCAAAGTGTTGATTGGAGTCCTGGATGTTCCACTTCTGATCCAGCTACCTGCTTATGAGCCTGGAAAGCAGAAGAAGATAGCCTGAGTGCTTGGGGCCCTGCCACCCGTGTGGGAGAGCAGGATGGAATTACAGGCTCCAGGCTTCAGCCTGGCCCACCCCAATCATTGCAGTCATTTGGGAGAGTGACCAGCAGATGGAAGATCTTTCTGTCTTCTTCTCCCTTTCTCTCTCCCTCTCTTTCTTGAACTCTTTTAAAGATTTATTTATATACTTGAAAGGCAGAGTTACACAGTGAGAGGGCATCAGCAGAGAGCGAGATTGGAAGTAGCATAGCTGGGGCTCAAACCAGAACTCCAATACAGGATGCCAACATTTTAGGTGGAGGTACCTACTGTACCATAATGCCAGCCCCCTCCTCTTTTAAACTGTTCTTTTTCATGCTTCACTTTCTATTCAAAAATAAGTTTTTCTTTCCTTGGTATTTACTTAGATTTGCATAACCTCAGGAGAAAGGAGAACAAGATATTTTCCAAGAATAGGGCTTGATGTTTCTTCTGAGAAAGGCCTTTGGAGGCATCCAGTTTATAGGTAGTTTAAAGTAAGGGAGCACAAGTGGAACTTAGACACTATTCCAGAGAGTTCTAGAAACCTCTGAAATAATCTGAGCCATTGTCTGGGCAAAACAAGTAATCCTGTGGAAATTATGGCCATCCCTACCCAAGTGACAGTTGGCAAAATCCTCACCTTTCAACTCAAAGAGCCCAAGGCTCCTGGGGGCTCTTATGGGATAACTGTTAAGCTGGTGAAAAGCTGGCACACAGATCAAATGAACCTAGAAAGACAATATATGAACTTATGATGGAACAGAACCACCTTGAGCAGAGTGTACCTGGTTGCTGATTAGTGCATTGTCTCCCTAGAGTGAAATTGTGCTCAAGAGATCACTTGGTGAACGGATAATCCAAATCACGGGCGCTAGCATGGTTATCAGTTTAGGTAGATCAGAACCCGATGGACAGATACTGCTACCTGTATCCAGATCTGTCACATAGACTTACTCTTCCTGACCCAAGCAATCTCTTTTGGATACAGCCAGTATTTGCTTTTCTGTCATATTTTAAAAACAAGATTGTCTTTCAAACAGCCCTTTTCTGATTGGTGTATGTTTCTTTGGATATGCTAATAACCTAATTCTCCTTAGAATCAGGGCTTGCCAGGCTGTGTCTTAGTTTTTATTGCAACTTTATACATCACCTGAGCCACAGTGTGTTGATTTTGTCTTTCTCTCAGAAGGTGATCATCTTAGTCCAACTTTTGCTGCTATAACTGAAATTTTGAGACTGGAAAATTTATAATACTTATAGTTCTGAAGGCTGAGGAGTCCACGGTCAAGATACTGGCATCCTCTGAATGAGAGTGGAGGGGAGAGCCAAACTCTTCCTTTTATAATCAACCCATTCCTGCAATAAAGATGTCAACCATTCCCTCTGCCCTCAAGGCCTAATCACCTCTCCTTAGGTCCTGTCTTCCAGCACTGTTGCACTGAGATTGTTTTCAACACATACATCTGGGAGGACACATTCCAACCATTGTAGTGATCTTGTCCATTTTGATTTTCATGTTCTGACTTCTCACTGTTGCTTCAAAATGCCACTTCTTTCTTTTACCTTGTGATGAATGAAAAGAGGTAAAGCTACCATTAAAGTTCTGAAGATCAGTGATATCCCGAGTTTCTACCAGGAAGAGCTGGAGGCTGTGGTCTGGTGGGAGTGCGGGTTAGAGGACTCTACTGAATCTGCTTTTGGAGAACAAGTACACTGCTTTTACATAAGAAGTACATTCACGTTCACCTAGTGGTGACTTGAAGCTGGATTTACATAGTAATCATGTTTTCACTTGGGTTAGAAGTTTATTTACAGTGATTTAGGTAATGGGACTGATGAAGACTGGATATTTCTGCCTTTCTTTGCCACTCCTTGGTTGCCACTCAGTGTGTGGTTTAGCTGTATTTGCAATGTTCCTGGAGATGGAGTTAATTAACTGGCACTTTCCCAGCAACTTCAAATTACTCATTTCACTTTTTCGTTTATAGACATCAATTTGCACCTGTGTGTATTTTATGCCTTACTTCTGTAAGTCTGTAAATCACTAACTTTGTGAGCAGAAGGAAAACTCATTTCTGACAATATCCTCTTTGCAGAAGGTAAGCAAGCTTTTCTCCTTGCACAATTTCATTTTAAACCCATGCTATGCAGATAATAACCATATCAATTAACTCACAGAACTGCAACCAGTTACTGGTTACCCCAGGTCATTTTTGAATTCCGATAACAAGATCAAATAATAAGGGGAATGACATGAACAAAGAAGTAAATTACAAGTCTGTGAGCACATGCACATCTGAATTTATGTATACTCTCTTTAATTATACTCAAAAGCCAATATAAATTATACCATCCACTGTTTGGATGGCCCATGGCTTTTCTCCAACCCGTTAATTTGCTATATGAATTCCTATCGCTGTTGCAACACATTGTCACAAATCTAGTGGCTTAAAAATAATACAAATTTATTATCTAATAATTCTGAAGGTCAGAAATCCAAAGTGAGTCTCAGTGGGATAACATCAGTTTTTGGCAGGGCCATGCTCCTCCTGGAGATTGTTAATGGTGAATCAGTTTCTTTGTCTTCTGTCTTCTGGAAGCTGCCTACATTCTTTGGCTGATGTCCCTCCTCCAACATCAGCAGCATTGCACGAAATCTTTCTAATGCTGTCATCTTTGTCTCCTCCTCCTTTTAAAGGGTCTCATGATTACATTGAGTTTACCTAGGTAATCTAAAATAATCTGGCTATTTCAAAGTCAACTGACTAGCAGTCTTAATTCTTTTTTTTTTTTTTTTTTTTTTTTACAGGCAGAGTGGACAGTGAGAGAGAGAGACAGAGAGAAAGGTCTTCCTTTTTTGCCGTTGGTTCACCCTCCAATGGCCGCCGCGGCTGGCGCGCTGCGGCCGGCGCACCGCGCTTGTCCGATGGCAGGAGCCAGGTGACAGGTGCTTTTCCTGGTCTCCCCATGGGGTGCAGGGCCCAAGCACCTGGGCCATCCTCCACTGCACTCCCGGGCCACAGCAGAGGGCTGGCCTGGAAGAGGGGCAACCGGGACAGAATCCGGCGCCCCGACCGGGACTAGAACCCGGTGTGCCGGCGCCGCAAGGCGGAGGATTAGCCTGTTGAGCCACGGCGCCGGCCTAGCAGTCTTAATTCTATCGACACCCTTAATTCCCTGTATTCCATGTAACCTTACATATTTTGCATATTCTGGAAATTTCAACACAGACATCTTTTGGAGATAGGGGCATTATTATGCCTGTACTACAGGGGAAGTCAAAGCAATCTGTAAATTATCAGTGTGGATATTCTTACTTCCACATTCTTTAACCTAAATGAGGATTGTGTCTATGAAGATCTCATCAACGTGTGATAAGCTTGCTTGAATTCTCCCACTGAAGTTTCTACCATGGTAAGCTCCATAGTAACATGCCTTCCCATGAAAGTCAGCTCTTTTCAATGTTTGATCTGGGAGTCACTGAAAATATCTCCTTGCCATTCCTTATTTTTCATCCCTTATATACCTATCATAAACACATGGAATTTCTACCATTAGTTACTTCTCTGGGTCAGGAAACTGTCTTCATTGACTCTTTCAAAATTAAATATGAATCTTTGTTGCACATAATATGATATAATTAAAGCCTCGGCATCTATTAATATATCAGAGAAATTAGATGGTTACTTGATAAATTGCAGGGCAGAAAAATTTCAAACCTTGGACATTGGTTTGGGAGGGCTGCAGGAAGACCTTTTTGTTCATAAATTCAAGAAATAGTGCTTATTCTATGTAGTAACTAGGTAACGCTCTGGAGTTTCTAAAGCAGCAAAGTACCCAGTTGCTTCTGAAGGGATACTTACCTGGTTGCCATGAAGGTCAATATATTTATTTTTACTGTGTTTTAAGCCCTAGTTCCTTCACTCAGAACAAGGCTTTTTCACAGTTACACAGAACCTTGACTCTTGGTTTTAGACTTGCCACATAATGGCTTGCGTAGTTCAAGTGGAAAATGTTAAGCCACTGTTGTATAAGCCACACAAATTATTATAATTATTTTGCTAGTATTTTATTTGGAACATTTTATTTTATTGATATGCAGACAATGTGGACATAGTGCTGTATATTATAGGACATTTAGCAACATCCCTGGTCTCTGCTCATTAGATGCTAGTACACCTCCTAAGTTGTGATAAAAATGTCTCTAGAAATGGTCAAATGTCCCCTAGGAGGCAAAATCACTCCAGTTGAGAAACATTGATGTTAGAGCTGGCGCCACGGCTCACTTGGCTAATCCTCTGCCTGTGGCACCAGCACCTTGGGTTCTAGTCCCAGTTGGGGTGCTGGATCCTGTCCCTGTTGCTCCTCTTCCAGTCCAGCTCTCTGCTGTGGCCCAGGAAGGCAATGGAGGATGGCCCAAGTGCTTGGGCCTTGCACCCACATGGGAGAACAGGAGAAGCACCTGGCTCCTGGCTTCGGATCGGCGCAGCACCAGCCTTAGCGGCCATTTGGGGGATGAATCAACGGAAAAGGAAGACCTTTCTCTCTGTCTCTCTCTCTCACTGTGACTCTGCCTGTCAAAAAAAAAAAAAAAAACACTGATGTTTAACATACAAATAGACATATTCAAAAGTCATAAGCATACAGTCCAATTATTAATGAAGCCAATATACTCCATTCATATCAACACAAAAGGTAGTATTAGAACCCGAGTCTCTACTATTAATCCCTGTGAGTTATTCCCTCACCAGAAGGTAATCACTAGTCAGACTTCTATTACCTTAGGTTAGCTTCTACAATATTTGATCTGTGAGCGTCATACTTTGCACTGCACAGTGTAATAGTTTCTTTATTTTCATTGCTTTGTGTTATTCTATTGTAGTCATACCACTATGTAATCATTGTACTTTTGAGAAACATTTGAATGGCTTCCATTTTTGTTATTATGAATAATGCTGCTAGGAAATTCATGTACATGCCTTTTGGGGCATTTTTGATGCATATATATCTCAAAGTAAGGTTACTGGGATTTGTGACATACAGTTTCACCTTTGGTGGACACTCAAAGTTTTTCAAAATGGTGCTACCAAATTTATCCCCAACAGTAGCACTTGAGATTCTACCTGATTTGTCATTGCCAATTACTTGATATTTACTTAAAATTTTTTTAGCATTCAGTTGGAGATACAAGTCTTATTGCATTGTGGTTTTTATTTAATGTTCTCAAATAATACAGTTGTTGGCCATTTTCATATCTTCTTAGTGGAAAAGGACATACTTGAATCTTCTGTTTATTTCTGCGATTGCATAGAAAATGGTATCATCAGATTGTGATTATCAATCTTTCTTTGTCTTTGGCATTTTTAAAAATTTTATTTAAGTTATACAAGTTTCAAGTATTTTTATATATATACAGATTTAGGAGCATAGTGGCAGTTTCCCTCTCATGTCCCCTCCCAGCCATGTTCCAACCCTTCATATTCCTCCCCCTCAGATTTCCCCTCTTAATTTTTACAATGATCTATTTTTAGTGTACTTAGTGATCATATAGTTAACCCTACACTAAGAATTTAACAAATAGTTTGAAGAGAAAAAACAAAACAAAACACTGTTCCTCAATGGGAGAGGCAAAGGCTATTTATTGTTTATAAATCGATTCTCAAAATATCTATTTCACTCCAATACATTACATTTCAGGTACTCTATTATGTACTTGGATCAGGGAAAACATATGATATCCATATTTTTGGGACTGGCTTATTTCAGTAAACATAACGGTTTCCAGTTGCAACCATCTTGTTGCAAAAGACAGGATTTCATTTCTTTTTTTAAATATGAGCATTATTCCATAGTGTATATATACTATAATTTCTTTATCCAGTCAACAGTTGATTGGACATCTGAGTTGATTCCATATCATAGCTGTTGTGAATTGTGCTGCAGTGAACATGGGGATACAGATAACTCTTTCATATACTGAAATTTCCAGGAGTGGGATGGATTGCTGGACAATATGGTAGGTCTATATTCAGATTTCTGAGATATCTCCATACTGTCTTCCATAGTGGCTACACCAGGTTACATTCTCACCAACAGTGGATCAGAGTATCTTTTTCCCCACATCCTCACCAGCATTTGTTGTTTGTTGACTTCTGTATGA
Organism: Sylvilagus floridanus; assembly: GCA_949820135.1. NCBI lineage: Eukaryota > Metazoa > Chordata > Mammalia > Lagomorpha > Leporidae > Sylvilagus > Sylvilagus floridanus. The sequence goes on from OX463224.1 coordinate 42,959,918, forward strand.
GAGCCATTCTAACTGGAGTGAGGTGAAACCTCATTGTAGTTTTGATTTGCATTTCCCTAATGGTTAGATAATCTGAGCATTTTCCAAAGTGTCTGTTGGCCATTTGAATTTCCTCTCTTGAAAAATGCCTTTTCAAGTCCTTTGCCCATTTATTAACTGATTGTTTTGTTGTTGTTGAATTTCTTGAGCTCTTTATAGATTCTGGATGTTAACCCTTTATCAGGTGTATAGTTTGCAAATATTTTCTCCCATTCTGTCAGTTGACTTTTCACTTTGCTGAGTATTTCTTTTGTAGTGCAGAAGCTTCTCAATTTGATGTAGTCCCATTTTTCAATTTTGGCTTTGATTGCCTGTTCTTGTGAGGTCTTTTCCAAAAAGTCTTTGCTGATGCCAATGTCTTACAGAGTTTTCCCAGTGTTCTCTAATGATTTGATGATATTGGGTCATAGATTTAGTCTTTGATACATTTTGGGTGTGTTTTTGTGTAAGGTATAAGGTAGGGGACTGGTTTCATACTTCTGTCCATGGAGATCAGATTTCCCCAGCATCATTTATTAAAGAGACTGTTCTTGCTCCAGGGATTGATTTTAGCTCCTTTTTTAAAAACTTTTATTTAATAAATATAAATTTCCAAAGTATAGCTTTTGGATTACAGTGGCTCCCCACCCCCCATAACTTCCCTCCCACCTGCAACTCTCCCATCTCCCATTCTCTCTCCAATCCCATTCACATCAAGATTCATTTTCAATTATCTTTATATATAGAAGATCAATTTAGCATATATTAAGTAAAGATTTCAACAGTTTGCACCCACACAGAAACACAAAGTGTAAAATACTGTTTGAGTACTAGTTATAGCATTAATTTACATTGTACAACACATTAAGGACAGAGATCCTACATGAGGAGTAAATGCACAGTGACTCCTGTTGTTGATTTAACAATTGACACTCTTTTTTTTTTTTTTTGACACTCTTGTTTATGGCATCAGTTATCATCCTAGGCTCTTATCATCGGTTACCAAGACTATGGAAGCCTTTTTAGTTTGCCAACTCCGATCTTATTTAGACAAGGTCATAGTCAAAGTGGAATTACTCTCCTCCCTTCAGAGAAAGGTACCTCCTTCTTTGATGGCCCGTTCTTTCCACTGGAATCTCACTCACAGAGATCTTTCATTTAGGTTTTTTGTTTGTTTGTTTTTGCCAGAGTGTCTTGGTTTTACATGCCTAAAATACTCTCATGGGCTCTTCAGCCAGATCCGAATGCCTTAAGGGCTGATTCTAAGGTCAGAGTGCTGTTTAGGACATCTGCCATTCTATGAGTCTGCTGTGTATCCCGCTTCCCATGTTGGATCGTTCTCTCCTTTTTAATTCTTTCAGTTAGTATTAGCAGACATTAGTCTTGTTTATGTGATCCCTTTGAGTCTAAATCCTTTCATTATGATCAATTGTGAACTGAAACTGATAGCTTTGACTAGTGTGAGATGGCCTTGGTACATGCCACCTTGATGGGATTGAATTGGAATCCCCTGGCACGTTTTTAGCTCCTTTGTCAAAGATAAGTTGGCTGTAGATGCATGGATTGATTTCTTGAGTTTCTATTCTGTTTTATTTGTATATCCATCTGGTTTTGTGCCATTACCAGGGTATTTTGATTATAATTGCCCTATACTATGTCTTGAAATTAGGTATTATGATGGCTCCAGCTTTGTTTTTGTTGTATAAGATTGCTTTAGTCCAGGGTCTCCTGTGTTTCCATAGGGATTTTAGCTTCATTTTTTTCTGGATCTGCAAAGAATGTCATTGTTGTTTTGAATGGGATTTCAGTATATCTGTAAATTGTTTTTGGTAGTATGGACAATTTGATAATGTTGTTTCATCCAATCCAAGAACATGGAAGATTTTTTTTATTTTTTTAATGTCTTCTTTATGTCTTTCTTTAGTGTTTTATCATTTGAATTATAGAGATCTTTGACATCCTTGGTTAAATTCATTGCAAGGTATTTAATTCTTTTTGGAGCTATTGTGGATGGGAATGATTTTAAAAGTTCTTTCTTAGCCATGACCTTGTCTGTATATACAAAGGCTATTGATTTTTTCCTTGTTGATTTTATAATCTGCCACTTTACCAATCTCTTATGAGTTATACTAGTTTTTCAGTGGAGTTTTTTGGATTCCCTAAATATAGGATCATGTCATATGCAAGAAGGGATATTTTGATTTCCTCCCTTCCAATTTGCATCCTTTTGATTTCTTTTTTTGTTTGTTTTTTGTCTAATGGCTCTAAAACTTCCAGAACTATATTAAATAGCAATGGTGAGAGTGGGCATCCTTGTCAGGTTCCCGATCATAGGGAGAATGCTTCCAGCTTTTCCCCATTCAATAAGATGCTGGCCATGGCTTTGTCATAAAATGCCTTGATTGTGTTGATAAATGTTTCTTCTATACCCAATTTGCTTAAGGCTTTTATCAAGAAAGCATGTTGTATTTTATCAAATGCTTTTTATTCATCTACTGAGATAACCATGTGCTTTTTGTTTTTCAGTTGTTAATGTGATGTATCACATTGATTGATTTGCGAATGCTGAACCATCCCTGCATACTAGGGATAAATCTCACATAGTCCAAGTGAATGATCTTTCTGATGTGTTGTTGTATTCCATTAGCTAATATTTTGTTGAGAGTTTTTGTGTCTATGTTCATGAGGGATACTGCTCTATAGTTGTCCTTCTCTGTTGCATCTTTTTTTTCTGGCTTAGGAATTAAGGTGATGCTGGCTTCATAGGAGTTTGAGAGGATTCTCTCCCTCTCAGTTTTTTTGAGTACTTTGAGAAGAATTGTAGTAAGTTTTTCTTTAAATGTCTGGTGGAATTCAGCAGTGAAGCTATCCGGTCCTGGGCTTTTCTTTGTTGGGAGGGTCTTTATTACTGATTCAATTTCTGTCTTGGTATTGGTCTGTTAAGTTTTCTATGTCTTCATGATTCAATTTAAGTAGATTCTATGTGTCTGGGAATCTATCCCTTTCTTCTAGGATTCCCAATTTCTTGGCATACAGCTCTTGTAGTAATTCCTGATGATTCTTTTTATTTTTTTGGTGTCTGTTTTTAGATTTCCTTTTTCATCTCTGATTTTATTGACTTGGATCTGCTCCCTCATTTGTTAGTTGCATGAATGGTGTATCAATTTTGTTTATTTTTTTTTTCAAAATCCAGCTCTTCATTTCACTGATATCTATTTTTTGTTTCAATTTTGTTTATTTCTTCCTTAATTTTAATTATTACTTTCCTCCAACTAATTTTGGGTTTGGTTTGTTGTTGTTTTTCTAGGTCCTTGAGATGCAGGGATAGCTCATTTACTCGGTACCTTTCCAATTTCTTCATGTAGGCACCAACTGCTATAAACTTCTCTCTTAATACTGTTTTTGGTATCACATAAGTTTTGATATGAAATTTTGTCATTTTCATTTGTTTCCAAAATTTTTTTGATTTCTTCTCTTGACCTACTGTTGTTTCAGGACCATGTTGTTCAATCTACATGTGTTTGCATATGTTTTAGAGATTCTTGATTGGTTGATTCCCAGTTTTATTTCATTGTTGTCAGAGAAGATGCATCTATGATTTCGATTTCTTTGAATTTGCTGAGACTTGCTGTATGGCCTAGTATATAGTCTATGCTAGAGAAAGTTCCATTCACTGATACAAAGAATGTGTATTCTACCACTGTGGGGTGAAAAGTTCTGTAGATATCTGTTAGGTCCATTATGTCTATAGTGTTGAATAACTGTCATTTCCTTGCTGATTTTCTGTTTGGTTCATCTATCCATTGCTGATAGTGGGGTATTGAAGTCCCCCATTACTACTTTTTGAAAATTTATTTTATTTATTTTGAAATCAGTGTTACACAGAGAGAGAAGCAGAGGCAGAGAAGGAAAGAGAGAGAGTGTGTGTGTGAGAGAGAATGAGACAGAGAGGTCTTCTATCTGTTGATTCATTCCCCACTTGGCCACAATAGCTGGAGCTGTGCCTATCCAAAGCTAGGAGACAGGAGCTTCCTCTGGGTCTCCCATGTGGTGCAGGGGCCCAAGGATCTGGGCCATATTCTACTGCTTTCCTAGGCCATAGCAGAGAGCTGGATTGGAAGTGGAGCATCCAGAACTTGAACTGGCACCCTTAAGAGATGCCAGCACTACAGGCGGCGGCTTTACCTACTATGCCACAGTGCTGCCCCTCTCCCCCCTACAATTGATTTGGAGTCTATATCTACCTTTAGATCCATTAATGTTCCTTTTAAATAGTCAGGAACCCTGTAATTGGGTGCATATACATTTATTATAGTCACATCTTTCTGTTGAATTGTTCCCTTAATCATTACATAATGCCCTTCTATATCTCTTTTAACAGTTTTTATGTTAAAGTCTATTTGGTGTGATATTAGGATGGCAACACCAGTTCTGTTTTTGTTTCTGTTAGCATGGAATATCTTTTTGATCCTTTCACTTTCAGTCTGCCTGTATCTTTGTTGGCGAGATGTGTTTCTTGTAGGCAGCAAGTAGATGAGCCTTGTTTTTTAATCTACTCAGACAGTCTGTATGTTTTAACTAGAGAGTTGAGGCCATTTACATTCAAGGTGAATACTGAATAAGTATGGACTTGGCTCTGCCATTTTGCCATAAATATTCCTATTGTTTACTTTGAATTTCTTTTGTACTTCTACTGGGGGATTTTCTGTCTTCTCATTATTTCATAATGATGGCTATCTTTCTGTGTTTCTATGTGTAGCACTTCCTTAAGCATCTTTTGTAAGGCTGGCCAAGTGGCAATCAATTTTTTCAATTTATTTTTGTTACAGATGGCCTTTATTTCACCTCATGCATAAAATGAGAGCTTTTCAGGGTACGATATTCTGGGTTGACAGTTTTTTTTTTTTTCCTATTAAGACTTGGACTGTATCTCACCATTCCTTTCTAGCCTGTAGGGTTTCTGATGAGAAGTCAGCTGTGAGTCTAACTGGGGTTCCTCTGAAAATAATCTGGCTTTTCTCCCATGAACATTTTAGAATCTTTTTTTGTGTTTTACTGTGGAGAGTTTAATTGCAGTTTGTCATGGTGAAGATCTTTTCTGGTCATGTCTGTTAGGAGTTTATATGCTTTCTCTATTTGAACATCCCTTTATTTCTCCAATTGGGGTACTTTTCTGTAATTATTTCACTAGATAGGCTTTCTAGTACATTCTCTCTTTCCACACCTTCAGAAACTCCTAAGACCTGTATGTTGGATCATTGAATAGTATCCCATAAATCTCCAACTCTGTTTTTTTTTTAAAGATTTATTTATTTACTTGAAATTCAGAGTTACACAGAGAGAGAAGGAGAGGTTGAGAGGGGCAGGGGGGGAGAGAAAGAGGGAGGGATCTTTCATCCGCTTGTTCACTCCCCATTTGGCCGCAACAGCCAGAGCTATGCTGATCCAAAGCCAGGAGTCATGAGCTTCTTTCAGGTCTCCCATGTGGGAGCAGGGGCCCAAGGACATGGACTATCTTGTATTGCTTTCCCAGGCCATAACTGACAGCTGAATAGGAAGTGGAACAGCTGGGACTCAAACTGGCACACATGTGGGATGCTGGCACCATGGGCAGTGGCTTTACCCATTATGCCACTATACTGGCCCCACCAACACTGTTTTAAGTTTTCTATTTTCTTCTTGTTTTTTCTGGTCTGACTCTAAGATTTCCAAAGGTTTGTCTTCTTATTTGAATATTCTCTCTTCTGCCAATTCTGCTGTTAAGGTTTTCTACTGCATTTTTTATTTGATCTATAAATTCTTCATTTCTAATATTTCATTTGGATTTCTCTTTAAAATCTGTTTCATGGGAAAAATTTTCATTCATGTCATGTACGGTTTTCTTTAGTTTGTGGATTTTCTTCAGATCGCTTTTGAGTAATCCCATGATTAGTTTTTTGAATTCTGTTTCTGGCATTTTCTCATCTTCCCATTGTAATATTTAAATGTTGTATTCCTGTGGAGGATTCATGGTGTCTTCCTTGTTCTTGTTTTTTGAATTTCTACATTTGCTTTTAGACATTTGTGGAGTTGATATCTGTTTTTGTTTTTATTTTCCTCTGATGGCTTTTATCTTAGAGCTATTCCTCTGTGGCTTAGTGGAATGTCTGCACTTTCAGTGAATAACAAGAGGTGTGTGGTGGGTGAGACCAGGGAGCTCTGATCAGTGCTCCAGGGTGGGGCGAGTATCCAGGGTAACGTCCAAGTTAGGCATGGTTGATCTCAACAGCCAGTTACATCCTGCACCTTGTGTAACCACTAATTCCCCATGGTCTCAGCACAAAAGGCTCCCTTGGTCACCAATCCAGAGGTTCCTTTCCACCTTGCCAGCCTGTCCAGTCAACAGAGAGGCAGATGTTCCCCAGGGCAACTGTGCTTGAGCGTCTGATCCTTGGAGGCTGCAGGCATCCCACTATCCCTCTTGGCTGCCCAGCTACATCCCAGCCATGCTCAAAGTCAGTGGGGACTGCAGACCATTCCCCCGGCAGAATCTCTGAATCTCGCATGCACGTAAGAGCCGCTGGCCAAACGTTGCTGCCTGCCTGCACTGCCACCAGCACTGCCAGTTAGGTGTTCCACCTCAGTCAGCTGCTGTGCTCACACACAAAGTCTTCCGTAGCTGCCGCCCTAACCCAAAATGGCACACACCCTCTCGTAGCCAGGCAGCAGGCGCTGTTGTGGGGAAGTTGGTGGAAGATAAACATGCCCACTGCACTTGCCCTGAGTCCATGCAACCTCCAGCAACCAGCAGCCCCCAGGGCACAGTCCAGACCCACACCATGCTCTCCTTCTGGCTATACCACCACAGGTTGCTGTGTTCCCATCTCACCTCCGTCTCCAACTACCTCTCGGCCACTAAATCTGTGCTCATGCTCGTGCTGCATGTCCTTACCCTCCACACAGATCCATGGCATTCCTACTCCCACTGCAGGACTTCCAGTGCAGTTTTCTCTCCAGTTTTCCCCTGAGAGTGCACTTCCTACACTTTTCACTGCTTATCCTTAGCCCAGCATAGCATGTTGCTCCCTAATCCACCATCTTGGAATTCCTCCCTTCCTTTGGCATTTTTATATCTAAGCTTAAACTAATAAACAGTTTGAGTTTGTTCACAACTTTTTTTTTTTGAAAGGCAGAGTTACAGAAAGTGAGAGCGAGAGCATGGGAGAGAGAGAGAGAGAGAGAGAGAGAGAGAGAGAGAGAGAGAGAGATCTCCTCCATCTCCATCTGCTGGTTTACTCCACAAATGGCCTCATTGGCTGAGGATGGGCCAGACCAAAGCCAGGAGCCAGGAGCTTCATCCAGGTCTCTCACATGGATACAGGGGCCCAAGGACTTGGATCATCTTCCACTGCTTTCCCAGGTGCCTTAGTAGGGAGCTAGATTGGAGTGGAACAGCTAGGATTTGAGCCAGAGCCCATATGGGATGCTGGCACTGCAGGCAGTGGTTTAACCAGCTGTGCCCCAGCACCAGCTCCTATTCATATCTTTCCTGTGAGCTTCATTAGTATGAGTTCATTCACCCACTGGGGCTGACTTAGTAAAATTGATCAACACGGACCTACCAGCTGGCCAAGTTAAGGAGGGATTTGTAGGCCTAACACTCCTGGTGAAGTAGGTCTTGTTTGAGACAAACTTGTAATCGTTCTTTCCTCTTCCTCCTTAGTCTTTCTCCTTTTTTATTTTTTTTTCAATTTAACTTAGGCAGGGAAAGACAACAGGCAGGTCTGGACCTGCCAATGACAGGAGCTTGGATATCAATCTAGGTTCTCCACATGGTTGGTAAGGATCCCACCACTTGAGACATCACTGGCTTCCTTGTAGGATGTACACAAGCAGGAAGCTGGAATCAGGAGCAGTGTCATTAAAGCTAATATCCTTTTAGGCGGCATATAGTTGGGTCATTTTTTATTTTATTTTATTTTTTTTGCTTCTAATATACTCAGTCACCCTATATTTTGTAGAGATAGAGTTACAGACAGAGAGAAAGTTTCTCCATCCACTGGTCCACTCCCCAAATGGCTGCAGTGGCCAGAGCTAGGCCGATCCAAGCCAGGAGCAAGGATGTTCCTCTGGGTCTCCCACACAGGTACAGGGGCCCAAGCACTTGGGCAATCTTATACTGCTTCCCTGGGCCATAAACAGAGAGCTGGATCAGAAGCAGAGCAACTGGGACATGAACCGGTGCCCATATGGGATGCCTGCACTGCAGGCAGAGGCTTAGTCTACTATGCCATAGGACTGACCTCCACAAGTAACATCTTAACCACTGTGCCAAATGACTTGCCTTTTCTTCTTCCTTTTCCTATTCCTTCCATCTGTGGATTCTATAGTTCCTCTTTCTTTTAATGACAGAATCAACAGATGGATCAATGTAGCTAGACTTTTTTCCTTTGACACAATATTTTAATACACATTGGATGTTGCCATAAATGTTTTTTCAGGATGTCTACTTATTAGATGACTTAATGAAGCAATTTGCTGCTTGAGATGACTACCTAGTGAAGTAAGAGTTTAATTTGAGGGAGTTTCACAGACATATGGTGAAAGGCACAGATCGTTTTGCTCTTTACTTTCATAGCAATGATAAGAGCCACATAGCTAGTACTTTGCTGGTATGGCATTGCATGCAAAATAGATCCTAAACCACCTTCCATACTCTCAGGCTTCCTCAGAACATGAGAGCTTACCTGTGGGATGCTTTTTTTCCATAATCATGCACCATCTTCTCTTCTTACTCTATTACCTAACCACCCAGAACCCTGTGTACTCCTTCTGCCTCAGACTGAGATGTCATCACCTCCAGCTTTGGATGCACTCTGTGTTTGGATGGGCAGACTCCAAAAAGCATTTCATCAGCCCATGCCTGGCTTAATGCTGCCAGAGGCAAGGCCCCTGCCAGTCGTACATACTTAGGCTAATGGCCTATGAGCTTCTGGGAAACAAAAGGGCAGGTGATGGAGGGCAGCCATCAGAAGTTGGCAGGAAACAAGGCTCTTTTTAAGCAAAACCATTTAGAAGAACATGAATCAAATAGAAAGAATCTCAGGGGCTCTGGAAATCTGATTCTGTCCTCCTTTATATTTCCCAACTACAAAGAAATAGAAAGAGAAGGCTGGGACTCCAAATTTCCAAGTCCTTGACCTTTGCTGTCATAGAACTGGAGGAAGAGATGCATCAAGGACTCACATGGCAAGTGCACCCCTAAACTTCGATCCCAACCCCTGTGTTCTGAATCAGTAAAGAATAAGAAAATTTCCCTTCTACATAGCAGTACGTTATGAATTTTGAGGTCAGCGATCATGACTTCCTTGAGTGTTCTAATGACTGTTTGAAGGTTGAATTGGAATTAAGTTCTGAGATTCTTTGATCAATCAATAAATCAGTAAAATGTATGATGACTGTTAATTCTCAGCATTATATGCTTAGGGGAAAATGGTATAATAATAACCAACTAAAATCTTACTCTCCACAAAAATCATTTGATGTATGTACCATTGCTCTCCCCATTAAACAGATAAGAAAGCTGAGGCTTAGAAAGAATAAGTAAAAAGGCCCATGGTTACATCCTAAGTAAGAAACAGAGCTCAGATTCAAACACAGACATTCTGGCTCCCTGTGTTCTTGATAACTAAACAAATGCTTCTATGAATGCTACCTTCCTACAGAAGTAATGAATAAGATTTGTTGGGGCTGGCACTGTGGCGCAACGGGTTAAAGCCCTGGCCTGCAGTGCCGGTATCCCATGTGGGTGCCAGTTCTAGTCCCGGCTGCTCCTCTTCTGATCTAGCTCTCTGCTATGGCCTGGGAAAGCAGTAGAAGATGGCCCAAGTCCTTGGGCTCCTGCACCAACCATGTGAGAGACCCAGAAGAAGCTCCTGGCTCCTGTCTTCAGATCGGCACAGCTCTGGCCATTGCAGCCATCTAGGGAGTGAACCAGCAGATGGAAGACCTCTCTCTGTGTCTATGCCTCTCTCTGTAACTCTTTCAAAAAATAAATCTTTTTTAAAAAAGATTTGTTCTTTAGGGATACTTCAAATGACAGAATACTAAATATACATGGTGTTGAATGATACTTCAAAAAGTTTGTGGGAAAGTGAATTTAAAAGTTCAATTGAAATTCATGCATTGTATATATTTTCCATGAACTGTTTGAAATCCTATTATTTGTGGATGTCAAAATTTTTGTACTGAAATAAACTTATCTTTTAATTCCATTTTCCCATGATCTTTCTGAAGTAGCTTCATTTATAGTTGTGTTCTAGGGGTGATAATGGTTGAGAAAGAGAAAACGTATAATGAAGCTTAAGTTGAAGGAGCCAATCCTCAGACATTCAGCAGGTGCAGGGCAAGGTGAAGCCTTAGAAAGTGTTTCTGGACATTTAACATCCCTGCCTCCACTGACTGCCAGGAGGGATCATCAAACTTGTGACAACCCTGAGTCTCTCAGTGTGTTCACAGAAGCCTCCCCATGGAGAACAACTGAGCTACTTGTATAGTGGCAAGAACAGTGGTCCCCATACCCATTAGAATCACCAGGGGTTCTTGTTAAAAAGACTATTGAGCTCTTCCTCCAGGGTTTCTGATTCAGTACATCTACGATGAGGCCTGGGATTTTCCATTTCAAACAAATTTCTATTTCTATCAAATTGTAAGGGATGTTGATGCATCGGGTACTTTTCTTGGAGAACCTCTGGCCTTGTAACAGGAGCAAGCAAGGCATGAGTTAAAGGAGACAGATGTGGGCTAAGGGCAATAAAAAAAAAATGAAGAAATACAATGATTGTCTGATAGCACCAGCCAATTTCAGTGATAATTTATTCTAAGCCAATACTGTGCAAAGCATTTGACAAAATTTGGATATTATTGTAAATATTTCCATTTGCAGCTGAGAAAATTGTGAAAATAAATGGAATTACAATATAAGTTTGTTGTGGTGAGAACAAGTTTTGAAATCCATACAGTTTTTCCATAATATGCATTTTCCATGAATTTTTTGCAGACCCTTTATGCTTTAGGAGCTTGTCCAATTCATGTGCGTGCAGATTGAAACCAATATCAGATCAGGCCCACAGTGCAACCACTAAGCAGCGATTCTGTTCCACAGCTCTGAGAGGTGTTAATGAAGCTGGCAGTCTTAGGGAGAGATCTCTGGATCAAAATCGGAAAGGGGTCTTGATGTGATATGTTTGGAAATCAGTAATCTTGGAGAATTTCTCATCAGTGATGTAACAAATAAGTGATAATATTAAATTATTCTAGTAGCAGCGTGCAGAGCTTAAGGTCTGAGAATAAAATTATGTGTCTACGATGGCAATACAGGCATGTTCCAAATTTCAGGAACATAGTTTCGTTTCCCATCCAACTTTCAAAGTGAATAACACGTCAGGTGTTGCCATCAGGAGTTTCCTTAAGACTGAATTCCTTTTGTTTGCATATCTGATATGTAAACACACAGATTTCAGAATTAGAGTTTTTGATCTTGGATCTGTTGCTTATAATTCATTCATTTATTCAGGAATATTGCTAAAATCCACCGAAAGAACAATAATTTTTTCTGTTGAAAAATTTGACTTACTATCATTTTGTTTTGTGATGACAAATCAGAACCAAGTTAAACTTTGCTTACTGACTACTTTTTAAAACTTCCCTTTGTTTTTGGTGCCTTACAGTTTTATTACATTTCCAACTGTAGATTTGTGTTTATTTATCCTGCTTTTGTCTCAGCTGTCTTTCTGGAAAACGCTCCATTATCTCTTTAAACATTGGTTTTTTCCCCTCATTTTCACTATTATTTCCCTCTGAAATCCAAAGTATATTAGAACTTCTCATTCTGTTACCAAATTTAATCTTGCTTTCATACTTTAAGATATATCTTTATCATTCTGGATAGTTTCTTTGAACCCATTGTCCTTTCACTAAGTCTGACTTTATCTTTCTCTAATCTATTTAATTTTACTGTTTAATAATACTTGCTTTATTGTCACTTTAATTTTCAGATTATCTTTCTACAGGTCTGTTTTTTTAAATAATTTCATGTTTCTCACTTATGTTTTCAGATTTCACTCCTTTGAGCATATGATTTTTACTTATATTCAGTATCTGATAATTCTAATATCTGGAGTTTCTGTCAGATTGTGCCATGTTATTTCTGATTCTTACTCATGGTTCTTTGTTTACCTCTGTGTTTGCATTTTTTATATTTAGCTCATATCCTTTGGATCATTATCTGAACAAATTATATGAAGTCATGTTAAAACTGAATTCTTTCAGAGAAGATTTTACTTTTACCTTACTACCTGAGGGTAGTCCTGAATTATTTTATATTACAATTTCTATTTGAATTTTTGGATCTCCCAGTAAGTTTGAACTTGGGCCAAAAATCTGTGTGAGTGCTGGCTTATAGTTTCAAAATCTCTAGAAAGGTGGTTTTTTTGGTTTGTTTGTTTTTTTGTTTTGTTTTGTTTTGTTTTGCCTTTTCCCTGTACTCAGTGCCAAGTAAAAACACATATTTCTTTGCTGTCTACTTTTTTTTAAGAGTTTAAGATTTATTTATTTATTTGAAGGTCAGAGTACACAGAGAGGGACAGGTAGAAAGAGAGAGAGAGATCTTCTATAACCTGGTTCACTGGCAATGGACAGTGCTGAACCAGGCTGAAGCTAGGAGCTTCTTCAGGGTCTCCCACGTGGGTGACAGGATCCTAAACTCTTGGGCCCTGTTCCACTGCTTTTCCCAGGCCATTAGCCCAGAGCAGGGTTGGAAGTGGAGCAGCCAGGATTTGAACCTGCACCCACGTGGCAGAGGCTTTACCTGCTATATCACAATGCAGCTCTTGCTGTCTACTTCTAAGAGTTTTAAGCCACTGGGGTCTCAGATTTCTATGGGGAAATATAGTTACATTTTCTACTTTATATGGACCCTAGGTTATGCACGTTTTCTCATATGCCTTATAAAGTCTTCGGGTTCATCAGGGTTCAGCAATTTCTGTCAGGGTCAAAATTGGCTTCTGCACTTATCTATCTCTCATCTTCCTATCTCATTTTGTTTTGACTTTGGCATCTTACATACATTTCTGCTAAGTTTTGATATACTTAAAATATTTAAACATATATAAACACATACATAAAAATACTTAAGCTATTTTTATCAGAAAAACTGTTAAGGATATCTGGTTAGTCTGAGATATTGTACCAAATGCAAGCCTCCAGTTACATTGAAAATGTGTTGTAAATTATCTTTTAGCAGAAGAAGTAGTGATTTTCCCTGAAATATATAATTAAACAAAATATCAAGTGATATAACACTCCATAAATAATGAATGACTGATATAATACAAACTTTATATTATATTTACAATCTTAAATGATTTCATCAATATCTCATTATTAAATATATTTGGACATATGCTTGACTGATTTCTAAATATCCAGATATGTTTGTGTGATTACAGTGTTAAGTCTTAGTTCTTATGTCTTTGGGGAGAAGAGTGTATCAGTTATTTTAAATTAATTTTTCTCTGTCTTTGAAGCTCAGTCCATAAGTGTGTTGTTGCTACAAAAGAAAAAACTTGTGTTTGCATTACTTGAATACTTGAAAACTGAAATTGATAAGATGCATTATGTAATGAATTAGACTTTTATTTCTGGATAAAATTAGAAATGAAATACAGATTTGAACTACTTTAAGGATGAGAGAATAAATAAATATCCAGGTATGTATATTGCATTTACTAGGTAGTTCTAACTTCATAATATAGTCATAGTTATTCCTAAGTCCATTACATTTCTGATAAGCTGTCGGGCAGCCCCTGTTAACAAGCAGGAGACTATTTCAGTAACTTTGATTAGAGCTAGCCCATTTGAGATTCTGAATTCTAAACTTGTCCTTTAACTTTAGATGGTGATTCACTTACAGGCATGAAACTTATCCATGGCACTTGCCTTTGGCTCTGCTTCTGCGAGCTGAAAGATGGCATGATGTTGAATATACAATCACAGAATACAGAACTGAGGAGAGGAAAGCTGTTACCCGTGGCATTATCCTTATGACAAAGGAGATCCTCCAACTCGGTAGAAAAGAATGACATGGAAACAGTTAGGTGTCTCAGAATTCTGTCAGATCAGGTCCTGGTGTGTGCTGCTAATTCTGACTAGCTTAGAATCTGTGCCTAGCTATCTAGGCTAAAACACACATTGCTTTGAGATCAGGAGCTGTTTTGTATTTTTAGAAAGGATTTTAGAACAATGTTTAGAGCAGATATTAAAATTAAGCAGAACTGGTTTCAAATCTTGGCTTTTTAAGATACTGTCTTTCTATCTGTAAGGGAGCTCCTAACTTTTCTTTTTTTAAGGCAGGGTTACAGAAGAGAGAGAGAGAAGAGAAAAAAGAGAGAGAGATAGCTTCCATCCACTGGTTCGTTCCCAAAATGGCTGCAATGGCCATGGCTGGGCTGACTGAAGGCAAGGAGCTTCTTCCTGGTGTCCCACATGGGTGCAGGGGCCCAAGGAGTTGGACCATTTTCCACTGCCTTTTGAGGCACATTAACAGGGAGCTGGATCAGAAGTGGAGCAACTGGGACTCAAACTGGCACCAATATGGGATAATGGAAATGCAGACGGCAGCTTAACTTTCTACACCACAGTGTGGGCCCTGCTACTGACCTTTAAAATCCTATTTTACTGTTTAGGAAATGCAAATAATAACATCTTTCTTATAAGATTACATTACAATTTTAAAAGATAATACATATGAAGTCAGTAACACGGTGCCTCATACAGAATAAAAAAACATTAAATTTAGTGATAATAATGACTTTTTTTGTCCTCTATGAAATTTAGTGTAGGATGCTTGTTGCACATTAGAATAAAATGTCTGCAAATTAATTACCAAAACCAACCGTCTTTACTTGTTTAAATGGCTGCCCAAACACCTTCCCTGAGTTTGACTTTCACCATCAGGCAAAAGAAGAATCAGGTTGATTATTTGTTCAGAAAAAAGTAAGCCATAAAGAGAGGGACCTACTCATTTTAACCACTAAATACATTGGTAAGCAGTTACTCACAGAATAAGGCAAGGGAGGGTTTCTGGCTTCTTGAGGTCTGGAAAAATTTGCCAGCACCTGATCCAGCTTCACGCTGGAACCAGCAGCCTCCATGCTGTCTGCTTTGCCTTGGCAAAGCTTGTGTGCATCTATTGAAACAACATGCTGACTTACAGCTCTGCTGTCACTGCAGCCACCCCTCATGCAATCTCTTCAAGAAGCGCTAAGTGTTCGTCCCAACTTCCAAGGAGAGGTTGGGTAGAGATAAAGACCAGTTTCTGCATGGCCTGCACTGTGGCCTCAGTGGGGGTCTTTCCCATTATTTCCTATGTGAGCTCGAGAAAATTCCAGCTTGCCACTAACAATTCAGCTTGTTATCAGAAAAAAATATGAAATCCTACAAGGAAATCTTAGTAGACTGTCGGATTTAAAACGGATGTGTAAAACTGGGATACATTGCCAAATAACAAGCCAAGGAATATTTCCATGGTTAAAAGTTAGAGAGGGACAGAGAATTTGTGGTCAGAACACAAAACCATTAGTGAAATGATAGTATTTCTTTCAAAAGCAAGCACCTCCTTCTTCCTCTCATTTTTTACTTGATTTGTGACTTGATGCTAATTATTTAGACATTGTGGGCGTCAAGGATTTCCTCTGCAGATGGAAAATGAATTTATTTTGCAGAGACATTTTGGTTGTTCTTCAGTATGAGCCATGCCTGTACACAGCGTATTGTATTGAATGGGCTTTTCCTGCACACAATTTTACATCTAGGATAGTGGATATAAAGTGAGCTGCTTAGTCAGTGGGAGATTTTTAAGAGATTTATACAGAGTGCATCACAGCACCCATTGTTCTGCCCAATTTGTGAAATATTTTCATCTTGAACCTCACTTATGAACACTGATGCAAAAATATGAAATATCCACGTTGTGGAAAATGACAGAATTTCCTTACTTTTTAAAGGGTGTATAGAATTCCATAATATATGCACATCATATTTTTTATCCATTCACCCATTGAAAGATCTAAACTTTAGATCTATTTGGAGTTTATTTTTATACATACTATGAGAAAAGATTCCAATTTCTTTTACATGTATACAGGTATATCCAGTTTTCCCAATACCATTTATTGAAAAGACTGTCATTTTTTCATTGTGTGTTTTAGCCATTTTTTTTATGATCAGTTGATAAAAAATGCATGAACTTATTCTAATCTCTGTTCTTTCCCATTGGGTTATATGTCTGTTTTTATGCCAGCGCAGCATTGTTTTGATTATTATTTTTTTTATATAAAGCTTTTATTTAAAGAATATAAATTTCCAAAGAACAGCTTATGGATTACAATGGCTCCCCCCCCCACAACTTCTCTCCCTCCCCCTACCCTCCCCTTTCCCGCTCCCTCTCCCCTTCTGTTCACATCAAGATTCATTTTCAATTCTCTTTATACACAGAAGATCAATTTAGTACATATTACATAAAGATTTCAACGGTTTGCCCTCGCATAGAGACACAAAATGATAATACTGTTGGAGTACTAGTTATAGTATTAATTCACAATGTACAACAGCACATTAAGGACAGAGATCCTACATGATTTTTTTTTAAAAAAATTGATTAATTGTCTATGCAGTTTCCAGTTTAACACCAAGATTTTTTAATCATTTGCAATTATCTTTATATAAAGAAAATCGATTCAATATATACTATGTAAAGATTTCATCAGTTTGCACCCACTCAGAAACACAAAGTGTAAAAATACTGTTTCAGTACTAGTAATAGCATTATTTCACATTGGATAACACATTAAGGACAGATCCCTCATGAGACGTAAGTACACAGTGACTCCTGATGTTGATTTAACAATTTGACACTCTTGTTTATGGCGTCAGTAATCTCCCTAGGCTCTGGTCATGAGTTGCCGAGGCTATGGAAGCCTTTAGGGTTAGCCGACTTCGATCTTATTCCCACAGGGCCATAGTCAAAGTGGAAGTTCTCTCCTCCCTTCAGAGAAAGGTACCTCCTTCTTTGATGGCCCCGTTCTTTCCACTGGGATCTCACTCCCAGAGATCTTTCATTTAGGTCTTCTTTTTTTTCCAGAGTATCTTAGCTTTCCATGCCTAAAATACTCTCATATAGCTTTGTGTAGTTTATTTTGAAAGCAGGAAGTTGACATCCCTAATTTTATTCTTTTTGCTCAAGATTTCTTTTGTTATTCATAATCTTTAGTTTTTACATATGAATATTAGAATTGTTTTTTATTTTTTTATTTTTGGGAAAAACAACATTGAAATTTTTCTAGAGATTGTGTTAAATCTACGGGTCACTTTGGGTAGTATGGCAATTGTTAACAATATTAATTTTTCCAACCCATGAACGTGGGATTTCTTTTATAATTTGTCTTCTTTAATTTACTTCACCAGTGTTTCTTAGTTTTTAGTTGTACAGATCTTTCACCCCCTTAATTAAATTTATGTCTAAATATATTTTTGTGTTGTTGTAAATCAGATTGTTTTATTTCTTTTTCAGATGGTACACTGTTAGTAGATATAAACACTATTGAGTTTGATAGCTGACTTGCTATCTTACAACTTTCTTGATTCATTTATTAGCTTTAACAGCTTTTTTGTTTTTTTAAATGAGATTTATTTTATTTGTTTGAAAAGAGTGACAGAGGAGAGACAGAGAGAAATATTCCATCTGCTGGCTCACTCTCAAAATGGCCATGACAGTGAGAGCTGGACTGAAGCCAGGAGCAAGAAATTCCATCCAGGAATCCCAAGTGGTTACAGGGGCACAAAGATTTGGGCCATCATCTGCCACTCCTTTTCCAGGCACACTAGTAGGGAGCTGGATCAGAAGTGGAACAGCTGGGACTCAAACCACTACTCCAGTATAGGATGTTGGCATTGCTGGCAGCTTCTTAACCCACTGCACCACAATGCTGACCCCTTGGTTTGTTTTTAAAAGCATTTTTATACGTAAGATAATTTTGTCTGCAAATAGAGAATTTAACTTCCTTTCTTATGTGAATGACTTGTGTTTCCTTCTCTTGCTTGATTGCTCTGTGTAGGATTCCCAATACTATATTGAATAGAGTGACAAGAGTCAGGATCATTTTCTTGTTTCTGATTTAGAGGAAAAGCATTCAACTTTTCACCACCACTGAGTATGATGTTAGCTATGAAACTGTTGTATTTTCCCCTTATTTTGCTGAAGTATATTCCTCATATACATAATTTGTTGAGGTCTAGTTTATCATGAAAAGATGTTCAGTTTTGTCACATGCTTTTTCTGCGTCTATTGAGATATTCATGTGACTTCATTCTGTTAATTTATTACTAGTACTGTTTTGGTGACTTTTGCATCTATATTCATTAAGAATATTGGCCTGTAATTTTCTTGTTGTGTCCTTATCTGGCTTTAGTGTCAGTATAACACTGGCTTTGTTAAATGAGTTTGGAAAAAATATTTATTTTATTTATTTGAAAGACAGAGTTACAGAGAGGTAGAGACAGAGAGAGAGGTCTTCCATCTGCTGGTTCACTTCCCAGTTGGCCACAACGGCCAGAGCTGTGCTGATCCAAAGCCAGGAGCCAAGAGCTTCTTCGGAGTCTCCCATGCGGGTTCAGGGGCCCTAGAGCTTGGGCCATCTTCTACTGCTTTCTCAGGCTGTAGCAGAGAGCTGGATCAGAAGAGGAGCAGCTGGGACCAGAACCGGTGCCCATATGAGATGCCGGTGCTTCAGGCTAGGGCTAGGCCACAGCGCTGGTCCCTGGAAGTGTGTCTTAGTCTTCAATTTTTTGGAAGGATTTCTTTGATTTTTAGTGGAACTCATCTGTAAAACCATCAAATCACATGCTTATCTTTGAAGGGAGACAAAACTGATTCAGTATCCTTCCTGTCCAGATTCTAGATGGATTACCTGGCAGGACAGATGGGCATACTTGCAGCAGGAGTCCTTGGACAGGCTGGCTGATGCCTGAGTCAGCAGATGAGTGCATCTGGCACCTAGGCCCACTAGGATGGCCCTTGAACCCAAGTTATTGAGGGACAGTCTGGCACTGGTGTGGATCTGGAGCCCATCACCTGGGATTAGCCTGATTCTTGGGTCCTTAGAGGTCAACTGAAGCCTGAATTCTATTCAGTTGAAGTTCTTGAGCCTGCCCAGCAATGGGGTATACTGGGGTAGACATTAACCCTTGGCTCAAGAAGCTGGGAATTTGGGGATAAACCAAAATTTGAAGAAGAAGGCTGAACAGGCCTGATACTGAAGTAGACCTGAAACCTGGGTCAATATTATTGACTGTTGGGATAATCCTGCCTCCTTTGTTCTGCAGAATCAAGTCTGAACCTAGATCTGTTGGAGTTGGGGGTCACTGGGGCTGACTTGGTGTTGGATATATCTGTACCCTGTATCTGTGAGTGCTGGCCTGAGGGCGTGGGCTGTGGGATCACCAGTGGAACTGTGGTATGTGGATACTGATCAGGTGCCCTCCAGGTGCCTGCCCGGTGATGGACCCTGCAGCAAAGCTAGGTGCACATTTACCTCTCCTTCCTCCATGTGGAGGGTATTTATCTCTTCTTTATATTGTCTTCACTTTGGGGAGGGTTGAAATAGGGAGCGTGAAACTGTCCCTCCTATCCACAACTGTAGAGGTCACCTGGAACCCTGGCACTAAGAAATCCCCTGGGAAAATCTCCAACAGTGTCAGAAAAGCCCTTGCATAGCAGCAATCTGCCTCAGATGTATACCTCCCATATTATAATCCACATCACAGTATCCCTGCTTGCCTGCTGCTCCCTTGCACCATATGGCAGCAATGGTTATCCCCTGTCTGTCATGCTCAGCTACTGTTGCCTTTCAGTTTATTTTAACGAATCAAGCTCTGCTTGCTACTCTCTGTTCTACTGCTGGCTTTTCACTTCCTGCAAAACCAGCCTCAATCAATCATTTCCCATGACATCAACCAATGCATGCTTTTTGATTTCTGTGCTATACACAGGTGCTGTAATATCTCATCTGGATTCTGATTCCCTAGCTATGGTGAGGTATTTTTCATTGTGGATAATTGTACAAATTGATGTTTCTGTGAAAAGATAAGCATGGGAAAGCCCTATACTACCATCTTGCTGAAGTCATTCTCCTTTGGTGTGTGAATATGGCAGATTACATTGACCAGTTTTGAATGTTAAACCAACCTTGAATTTCTGGGATATTATCCAGTTGGCCTACATATTGGTAGATACAGTTTGAAATCATTTTTTGTTAACCATTTTGTATTTGTGTTCATGAGACATATGGATTTGTAGTTTTCTGATAATTTCTTTGATTTGTGAGAAAATTCAGTATTTTCACTTTCTGTGAGACTTGTGTGGAACTGACATATTTCTTCCTTACCTGTTTGATGGATTGAATCATCACCAGTGATGCCATCTTGGATTTTACTGTTTTCTTTGTAGAAAGGTTATTAAATATGAATGAAATTTCTTTAACAGATATATTATTTTTGGGATAGTCTATTTCATCTTGAATGAATTTTGGAAATTTAGGAATGTGTCCATTTTATTAATCTTTTTGAAGAACTGCCTTCTGGCTACATCAATTTTCTCTATTGTTTCTCTGTTTTCACGACATTTGTTTTTATCATTATTCTTTCTACGTCTCTCATTTTCTTTTCAGTAGTTTTTAGTATGGAATCTTAGATCATTGATTTAAGATCATTTGTGGTTTGTAATATAACTTTTCTCCAAAATGCATGAAAAATTTAATGTGTATTAGTCTTGATTGAACTAAAAGCATTTTTATTTTCCTTTGCCACTTTTTGACCTATAAATTATTTAGATAAATATGTACCTTTCTAATATTTGAGAATTTTTTAAATTTTTTTTCAAAATTTCCAATTTAATTCAAATGAAGAATCACAAAAATAATTTTTTTTTGACAGACAGAGTGGACAGTGAGAGAGAGAGAGACAGAGAGAAAGGTCTGCCTTTGCCATTGGTTCACCCTCCAATGGCCGCTGCGGCCGGCGCACCGCGCTAATCCGATGGCAGGAGCCAGGTGCTTCTCCTGGTCTCCCATGGGGTGCAGGGCCCAAGCACTTGGGCCATCCTCCACTGCACTCCCGGGCCACAGCAGAGGGCTGGCCTGGAAGAGGGGCAACCGGGACAGAATCCGGCACCCCGACCGGGACTAGAACCCGGTGTGCCAGTGCCACAGGCAGAGGATTAGCCTATTGAGTCACGGCGCTGGCCACAAAAAATAATTTTCAATCAATAATATTTCCATTCCTTTATAGATTTGTATAATTATGGAGAGTTGCTTCTATAAATAAGTTTGTAGAAAAGAATTGTAGTTGGTGAATGTCCCGTATGCATGTGATAGATTTTTGATTCTGCTGTTGTTAGGAAGTGGTCCATAAATGTCAATTACATCAAATTAGTTGATAACTTTAAAAGTGTTATTTTTGTCTGCTAGATTGCCTAAGTGGACAGTTAGAAGTTTTGCTTTGTTTTCTAACCTAGAAACCTTTTATGTAAGGTATACAAACTTCATGTATTTCATATATACAAATTTAGGAACTTAATGTTCCCTCCCTCCTTTCCCTCCCTCCCGTCCACACTCACAACCTCCTTACTCTTCCCTCTCCTATTTCCATTCTTATCTTTTACTAAGATCTATTTTCAATTAACTTTATATCCATAAGTTTAACCCTCTACTATGTAAAGAGTTCAACAAATAGTATGGAAAAAAAAAAAAACTAAACTGTTCTTCAACAGTAGAGACATATTCAAAATCATGGCATTTCAAAATGTCCATTTCACTTCTATAGGTTACTTTTTAGGTACTTTATTTTTATTATATTTTTGTTTAATTTATTTCTCTTCAGACTATCTCCTTACAAGAGAGCAAATATAAAACTTGAAACATGCTGTTTCAGATACATCAACAGAGCTCTGGAGTTTAAGGCACTGAGGTACCACCAGTGTGACTCTGGGGCACTGTTGTATGCCTGAGAAGTGAGAGGGGTTTCTCATTTCCTCCCTCCACAATATTCTCAGCGTGTGTCACTGCTCCTGCTGTTTGACATATATTCCGTGCAGAAGGTAAGGCGCCTGGAAGTCGTGCTGACAGTTGGAATAGGCGGTGCCCAGGCCCATGCTAGAGCCAAAGGCTAAAGGACATGATTTTCTTTTTAAAGAAGTTAAGTGAGAAAACAACTCTTAATCCAAAACCAGTACCCATCTACATGACGGTATCCGCCATGCATAGGCCCCACTTCCTGCTGATGTCTGACCCTGACATGTTCTCCAACTGTGGCTCCTTAGGATACTGTATTGGTTACCACAGATCAGGGAGGACGTATGGTATTTGTCTTTTGGGGACTGACTTATTTCACTAAGTATAATGGTTTTCATTTGCATCCCTAGTGTTGCAAATGACAGAATTTCATTTTTTTTTACTGCTCTGTAGTATTCCATGGTGTACATATATCATGATTTCTTTATCTAGCCTTCAGTTGATGGACATCTGGGTTGATTGCATGTCTTAGCTATTGTGAATTGTGCTACAATAAACATGGGGGTACAGATAATTCTTTCATATGCTGGTTTCATTTCCTTTGGGTAAATTCCTAGGAATGGGATGGCTAGGTCATATGGTAGGTATATATTCAGTTTTCTCCAACCTGTCTTCCACAGTAGCTGGACCGATTTACACTCCCAACAGTGGACTAAAGTACATGTTTTCTCACATCCCTACCAGCATTTGTTGTTTGTTGACTTCTCTATGAAAGCCATTCTAACTGGGGTGAGGTGAAACCTCATTGTGGTTTTGATTTGCATTTCCCTGATGGCTGGTCCTCCTGAGCATTTTTTCATGTGTCTGTTGGCCATTTGAATGTCCACTTTTGAAAACTGCCTGTTTTAGTCCTTTGTGCATTTGTTAACTGGATTGTTTGTTTTGTGGTGGTTGAGTTTCTTGAACTCTTTATAGATTCTGGATATTAGTCCTTTTTCAATTGAATAGTTTGCAAATATTTTCTCCCATTCTGTCAGTTCCCTCTTCACTTTGCTGAGTGTTTCTTTTGCAGTGAGGAAGCTCCTTAATTTGGTGTAATCCCATTTGTCAATTTTGGCTTTGATTGCCTGTTCTTGTGAGGTCTTTTCCAAGAAGTCTTTGCCTATGCCAGTTTCCCCCAATGTTCTCTCATAATTTGATGATACCAGGTCATAGATTTAAGTCATTGATCCATTTTGAGTGGATTTTAGTAAAAGATATAAGGTAGGGATCTTGCTCTGTACTTCTGTGCATGGAGATCCAGTTTTTCCCGCATCATTTGTTGAAGAGACTGTCCTTTCTCCAGGGATTGATTTTAGCTCCTTTGTCAAAGATAAGTTGGTTGTAGATATGTGTATTCATTTCTGGAGTTTATTCTGTTCCATTGGTCTACACATCTTTTTTTGTGCCAGTACCAGGCTGTTTTGATGATAAATGCCCTGAAGTATGTCTTGAAATTGGGTACTGTGATGCCTTTAGCTTTGTTTTTGTTGTATAAGATTGCTTTAGCTTTGTTTTTGTTGTATAAGATTGCTTTAGCTCCTGTGTTTCCATATGAATTTTTGCATCACTTTTTTTAAATCTGCGAGGAATGTTGTTATTTTAATTGGGATTGCACTGAATCTGTAAATTGCTTTCTATAGTATGATTAAGTTTTTGCTCTCATTCTTCTTTTTGTTCCTTCATAAATAATTTGTCTTTGGGAGATAGGAAGGGGGATCTGGATGTTTAAGTTTTTTTTTTTTATTTTTGGTCACTGGTTTTCAGTAGTTTGATGATGTGCTTTTGGATGGTTTTGTTTATTTTTATTCTTGGGGTTCATTGAGTGTCTTAAATCTATGAATTTATAATTTTCATCAAAGTTAAATTAGTTTTGAGAACTATGTCTTCAAATACATTATCTAATTCTGTGCATTTTAACTTTTTGACATTTTTCCATAGGTTGTTGATTCTCTAAATAATTTCCATTCTGTGCTTCATTTTGGCTGGACTTCTACTATATTTCTGAGTTCACTGATCATTTTTTGATTATTGTTATTTAATCTTTTGTTAATTGCTCCCAATATTTTTTCATTGTGACTATTTCCAGAAGTTTCACTTAAATCTTTTTTATATCCTCCAACTAATCTCTTAGTTATGTTCATGTTTTCCTCCATATTCTTGAATATAAAGTTTATTTATAACATTTTATATTCCTGTCTTCCAATTCCATCATCTTTGTCGCTTTTGTGTGTCTGCTTCTACTTGGTAATTCTTCTAATTATATGTCCCTTCCTTTTTACATTTCTGATAGTTTTATTGAATGCTAGATATTAAGCATTTTACATTATTTGGTATGATACTTTTTTCTTTTTGTGTGTTTTTCAAGTAGTTTTGGACTTTACTTTGGCAACCAGTTAAGTTCTTAGAAATTGATTTGATTCTTTCGAGATCTGACTTAATGTTATAAAATTATCACTTCAGAGCAGACTTTAATCTAGGAATAATGCAGACCTTACTATGTGATGCCATTCTGAGTGTTCTATGCAATGACCAAAGTATTTTTATTCCTTTGCATTCTGGCTGGTGGGAATATAAACTGTCCCCAGCTTTGTATGAGTAATTTTCAACCTCCTGGATGCCTTTGTGGGTTTCTTTTGATGTCTCTGAAAATATGTGCTCTCTAAAAACTCAAGATTATTCCTCTGGAAATCTTTGATTTCTGTCTGCTCAACTGAGTCTAATCAGCTCTAACTTCTTCCTTGAACTATTGCCTACAATTACAGCCTCTATCGGTAGTCTGGAAATTCATAGGGTTACTTCACTTGTTTTACTTTTATCAGGGAGCACAGTCATCTCCACCTGTTGTCCAGTGTCTAAAAGCCATTGTTTCAAATATTTTGCCATCTGGTACACTGCCTGTTTTATGAATGTCTGTTTTGCACTTCCCACATCAAGCATTGTTGTTTTATCCTGCAAATTCCAGTTGTACCTTTGTTCTTCATTCATTCATTGTTTAGACATCATTGATGTGCTGTGTGCTGGAAACTATGGGAAGTGCTAGGGAAGCGGGGTAAGTGAGGCATAGTTATTATCCTGGAGAGCTATTTCAGCATGTGGGAAACAAACTTTTAAAATGATAATAGGGATACAAGGCTACAATGTGCACCGTGTCTGCTATCATGAGAGGATGAGTGATATGTCATGGGAAAACAGGAGAGGAAGGAATTAATCATAACTGGAATGGGCTAGAGGCAGGGAAGAGTGGATAAGGAAAATTTAACATAGGAAGTGATTTAACTCAATAATTTGTGTCTCAAAAGAAACAGCAAAATAATTTTCTGGCCTATGGATTATGAAATTCTTAATGATCCTAACTATCTTGAACACTGAAAACTCATATAATAAGAATATAAGGTTTCATCTTCACTTCATAGTTAAATATGGGAGAAGACAACAGTTGGGAGACAAAGTACTACAGCAAATTTGAGAGCTATAGTTAAGAAGATCAGAGAAGTTTAGTTTGCTTACTCTGTGCTACACTTGATCTTAGCTAAAAGGCCAAGGAAGTGATACCCTTTGTATGTTTATTCCACTTAATCTTTATGACTAATCTATGAGATGGTGGCATGAGTACCAGGTCTGTTTTACAGGTGAGGTTAAGTAGATTGCCATAAGCTATGCATATACTTTGTGTTAGAGTCAGGACTCAAGTTGAGCAGATGGGTCTCCAGAATTGTGCCTTTAGCTTCTATATTAACTATTTTGCTCTCTGAGTTCAATAACTAGTTATGTCTTCCTTCACAGATATCTGGTAAATTTCCTTTAAAATAATATAATCAAACAAATATATTTATGTAATTAGCCATATAAACACCAAACTCAAATGGAGAGATATAATATATTGAATCATAATCCTATTCCTTATTTATGCTTTATGGAGTGGATTTCTTTTTAGAAATATTCATGAGAGAAGAGTTGAATATATGATATGTGAATAAACAAAGGATTTCAAATGGGATAAGTGATATTTTATCAAACTGATAAATATGAAAACAATATTTATAACTAATTTTGCAAAGATACAGAGAGAGATACTTTTTTTAATATTTATTATTTGAGAGGCAGAATTACACAGAGAGAGAAGTAGATACAGATCTTTCATCCTCTGGTTCACTCCCCAAATGGCTGCGCCAATCTAAAGCTAGGAGTCAGGAGCTTCTGGGTCTCCCACACCAGTGCAGGGACCCAAGCACCTAGGCCATCTTCTATTGCTTTTCTAGGCCATCAGCAGGGAGCTGGATCGGAAGTGGAGCAGCCAGGGTTCAAACTGGTGCCCTTAGGGGATGCCAACACCTGCAGTCAGAGGCTTAACCTACTATACCGGCCACAGAGATACTTTTTATGTATATATGATGTGATAAAAATTGATAATTGTTGAAGGCTAACTTGGAAATTTATAGGTAAAGGCTTAAAATTCTCTTTCCTTTGACATTATAATTTATCTTCTAGGAATATATCCTAAAGAAATGATCAAAAGTGCACATAAAAATCATAAAGTAGAAAGTTCATGGTAGTATTACTTAAAACAGAGTAATTATAAATTTAAAAGTATGAAAACTAGAGAATTGGTTAATTTAATTGCTATATAGTACTTTTACTTGGTAAGTAAAATATAGTGGGAAAATACATTATTCAACAATATAGTGGAGCTGGTGCTGTGGCGTAGTGGGTAAAGCCACCACCTACAGTGCCAGCATCCCATATGGACGGCTGTTTGAGTCTGGCTGTTCCACCTCCAATCTAGCTCTCTGCTATGGCCTGGGAAACCAGTAGAAGATGGCTCAAGTCCTTGGGCCCCTGCACCCATGTGGGAGATCCGGAAGAAGCTCCTGGCTTCAGATTGGCCCAGCTCCGGCCATTGTGGCTGTTTGGCTAGTAAACCAGTGGATGGAAGACTTTCTCTCTCTCTCTTTCTCTCTCTCTCTGCATTTGCCTCTCTAACTCTGCCTTTCAAATAAATAAATAAATCTTCAAGATCATATGTAGTAACTTATGCATAATTTCTATTCTATATTGACATACACATACACAAACAATAAGAATGGTTATCAATAGCTCATATGACTGTATGTCCTGTATACTCATTTGTTCTCTTGTATTGTCTAAAACTGCAATCATGAATGTAAATTCTTTTTATAATCAGAAGCACACACACCAAAAATAACATAAATAAAATAAATCCAGCATCTGAAATCAGAGGTAAAATTTTTGAACTTACAACGATAGGACATATGTGGAAAAAATCAAGGAGAGAATTCCACAATGTTAATTTTGTCATCAGTTGGGATCACATAGTTAATTCAGATGGTGTATTTACCTCCTCACCAGTGAGAACAAATTGCCCCTAAAAGGACTGCAAAGCATTCAAGGGAAAACCTAGTGAGACCTGTTCAAGGAGTAGCTGACAGAGCTCCTAATCTTATCCACCAGGTCAATTTGACCTGGGTGATGCACACAAAGGGTGTGTTTTGTTTTATCCATCTGGGGCAACCTTGAACAATCTTTGGTTGCTTATCTGTAAAATTCTTGTATATTTCCAAAAATGTCCTTAAAATTAATTAGTAGCTGTCTTTACAGCATATGTATCTCAAAAGGTTTTGTGACCATTCATATTTTGAAAAATGTAATTTCCAATCTGTGAGAAATTTGCCCCTGATTACCTAAAACACACCTTTTTGGACCAAGTTACTATATATTTATGGTGTAAGGATAAATGAAAACGTAGTGTCATGGAATGAGTAAATTCTGACTATAATTTGACCACTGTAGAGCATTTCCCACAACTAATTAAAAGTAATTGATCTGGTGTTTCCTAGACCTAGGCCACTTATATTCTGCCCTGAATAAATGTTTTATTAACCATTTGATAGAGCCTGTTTATTTCTGTTGACATCAGAATTATTCAATTCTTGAATTTTCTTGGATAATTTATTAAATTTCTTTATACCTCTGTGAATGCATCTATGTAGATTATTAAGCATCTTTTTTTTTTTTTTGGTAAAGATTCTATATATTTATTTGAGAGGTAGAGTAACAGACAGAGAGGGAGAGACAGAGAAAGGTCCTCTATCTGCTGGTTCACTCCCCAAATGGCCACACAGCCAAAGCTGAGCCAATCCAAAGCCAGGAGCCAGGAGCTTTTTCTGGGTCTCCCACATGGGGACCGGGGCCCAAGCAATTGGTATAACTTTTGCTGCTTTCCCAGACCATATCAGAGAGCTGGATCAGAAGAGGAACAGCTGGGACAGGGGATCCATGTCCATATGGGATGCCAGCTCCACAGGCAGAGGCTTAGCCTACTAAGTAAACCACAGCGCTGGCCTCAGTTAAACATCTTGATTTAAAAGTTCAATTAATCTCGTGAAAGTTTCATTCACACAATCCCGGACATTCTGGTACTTGATATTTATTGATATTAAATGATGAGGTTTTTATCTGATGGTTTCTGTTTCCTTCGCTACCAGTCCTGTTTGGGAAGTAACCATTTCAGAAATTGTGGAAAGAGAATTATAGCAGGATTACAGAGAACAAATGAGCCAATTGTCAGCTTTTGAATTCAAAATTATTTTGTCTAGTTGGTTAAAGAAAGGGGTTATGTGTATACCGTAAACAATAGTTTATGAGAATGTTGCACGATTTAAGAGCTGACTTACCTGCCTTTCACTTGCAATATATTCCTCAGGCTGAGAGAGAAAGCATACGAAAGGAAGTGGTGGAGTCAGATACTGGAATAGGTAGGAGGGATAACAGTAAACCAGCGTTTTGTGCTCCCCAAGCCATTCTGACAATCACAAGAATTCTGATGTTTTGTTTTTTTCAAATCTCATCAAAATGAAAAAAGACAGTAAGGTTTATTTATAACTTTATGGGCTGTGTTATTGAGTATATTCTGGGTAGGAGAGATGAGGATCACATCTAACATTTATGAATTTTCATGTCTGTTGACTGCAAGAATTTTCCAGTCTAGCTTTTGTTTCATGCCTTTCCATTCTTGTTTCTTCACCACTATACATATTCTTGGTGCCAGACACTGTAGGGTACATTTATACTGCAGTGCACCTCACACTTTCATGTCATGATGGATGAGATGGTACAGTGGATCATGGGAGTACTGCCGGAAGCTCATTTGTGACATCCAGAAATAAATACATGGAAGTGACCATGAATTATATGAATACTGATCTAAATATATCACTAATTCAACCTCCTTTTTTCTGGTTATTAAAAGTGTCCATAGCTTCTCTAAAGCTTCTTGATAATAGAAGAAGTGTGAATAAAAGGGATAGGGAATTGGTAAGAGGCAGTGGCTTCTGCCAATTTTGATTAAACTATCTTAGCTTTATACATTTTATAAAAACAATGAGTAGGTGAATATGTTGCTGGATCTGTTCTCAGGGTCTGGAATTGGACCAGTATAAATGTGAGAAATATGAAGTCTGATGTTTGTAAGCTTCATGGTAAATTTATCTCTGGAACTGCCCTGGTCTGCTAGATAGATAATCCATGATCCTGGTACATCTTAAATGGACTGAACAGAGACCACACACCTTCTCTGAGTTGCTATGCAAACCTCATGAACGTAGACACCACAGCAGAGAAAAAAAATTCTCTAATAACATAGGAGTGCATGTGTAAGTCTTCTTGGGAAAAATTGGCAAAGAATATTATAAACATGATCTTAAAATATGACTGACTTTGCAAAGTGGAACGGAGGGACCTAGGTTAGTAAACAAGTCATAGTCTATGGGAATTCTACCATAAAGTCCTATACATTTTGGAAGTTTAGAAATAGTCTTCTATTCACTTGTGAATAGCTTTAGTAAATAAAGGACACCATTTGTATTTTATTGTATTCTGAGAGAAAAATTCTCTTTGCCGCAGCCATATATAGAAATATTGCTAGGACATGTATGAGAGTCTGCTCTTGGACAATCTCCAGGGTTGCCAATAGCTCTGAAAAGCATACCCAGAGGAATGTGTGATGCTTTCTCCACATTAGATTGATCCCTTTACAGTTTATTCAGAAGTTAAGAACCAGCCATTCCGTTTAGGCTTAAAGGGACTTATGTGTCCTCTAGAATTTTTTGCGCAATCAAAACAAAGTAGAGCATGCTCCTCAAATGAATGCTGTGAACCACATTTTCCCAATAGTCCTGCCTTCAGGAACACAGCTTCCATATTACAAATTATCATTACACCAAAAATGCATCTTATCAGTGAGTTATTTCTAGAAGACATGTGAAAATAGAGGAAAATTGGTTACCACTTGGAACAACAGAAGCTCAACACATGAAAAAATAGATTGTAAATAGAGACACATAGGAAAAGCTGACAAATTAAGTCAAAACAAGAAGGTTACGATACCTTGGAGTAGTGTGGAAAAAAATGTGGCTATGTGAAATATATAGACAACATGTTAGACGTTCCATTAATTGTTGTGATTTAGTAATGTTCACAACTTGCTTTACTGTGTGTCTTAAACTAGGCAATTTTTAGAGAGCAGGATAAAAATCAAAAGGAGTTAGGTATTATTTTTCAATGATTCCTTTTTATACATCAATTCTAACCCTGCTGATAATGGAAAGTGAGAATCATTTTCTTACTTACTAACAAGGAAACAGAGGCTAAAAAGAGATTAGCAGCAAGTTATGAGAGTTCACCATGTGTACAAATCACTTGTGCTATATAAATTCATATTGCAGGTCTTGATATGTGAGGATACTTCAGACAGTTCATTTAAGATTGAACTAGAAGATAAATTTATTTTGGTGCAAAATTTTTTTGAAAACCATGCATAATTTCTTCATAATAGGCATTATCATGAGCTTTTTGAAGGCTCTTCATATATGACATCACTTTTCTGGTTTCAATGATTCTTTATTATCCATTTTGAGTCTTATAAGCACAACCAAAAACTGAGCTCACATCCCATCCCAGACCTTTGAGCTTTTAGCTTCCATTCCCATTGTTCTGTACATTTTTGAAATATATTGGCTCTCCAGAGGATTATTAAAAAGTGAAACTATACAAACATATACACCTACATGCATACATGTATATGAATGTACACACATACATGCACTATTAGAATGAACTGTGGGTAACAAAATTAGGCAGGAACTGAGGAGAAATTCAATCATGTAAGATGTGAACTTAACTCGGTAAGGGTTGTACGTCTGTAGCTTTTTTCCCTGAAGTCAGTCCCCATTTACAAAACTTGGACCAGCAGAAAGCAGCGTGGTGGCTTGAGGTTTCAGAGAATTTGGAGACAGAATGGCGACATTTTAGAGGAGAAGGACCAGAGAGGGAGTAGCTCCAAGTTTTGTAAGATTAGAAACTTCAAAAAGTTCATGGAAATTTGGGATTATCTTTTAATTCAATTTTTCCATGAACATTTTAAAGCTCCCTCATATAATCTCTTTTTTTCCATAGTGTTCAGCCAATATTTCATGAGCACCTGCATGTGTCAGATACTATTGTAGGCAAGAGAGATACAGTGCAGTGAACGAGACAATTAGGTTTCCCTGTCTTGGTACAGTTTATGCTCTCACCTGTAAATTGCAAGTGGGATTGGGAGTTGGAAGGGGTATATGTGCTGGGAAATATAGGACAATAACCAAGCAACAATCAGGTGGAGACGATCAGGGCTTACCAGTCTCACAATAAAGAGATGCTCAAGCTCCTTGTAAGTCAGCTACCTTTGCTGCCAAGAAGTGTT
Organism: Sylvilagus floridanus; assembly: GCA_949820135.1. NCBI lineage: Eukaryota > Metazoa > Chordata > Mammalia > Lagomorpha > Leporidae > Sylvilagus > Sylvilagus floridanus. The sequence continues at coordinate 42,991,838 of OX463224.1, forward strand.
TCCTCTGCAGATAGCCAGTTGCCCCTGAACCCACCTGAGCCTGAGAGCTTTGGGGGCCAGATGGGTTAGGCTATGACAAGATAAATGCTGCTCACAAGACCGCAAAGGAACAGGCAGCAGCCTGACCATCTTCACAGCCAGTTCAGGACTGGGCATTCCAAGGTGCTATGACATCCATGTTTACATTGGTGAGACTGTCTTTCTGGCAGGGGCTAATGGTAATTTTCAGTGGTAAAAGGATGAACATTTCCTAGTTGATGGTAAATCAAAGTGTAATTTATAGGCTCTGCCCCCTGCCCCTGCCCCCCTAGCAAGGGATATGTGACTGGTAGATACACAAACCACAGAACAGTTGAAAGAATAGCAGGCCTGGGCCAGGCACAATTCATTCGCGTAGTAGTAAATTAATTTCCAAAAGAATAATACTCTGCCCTCACAGCCCCAGTCATTCAGGTTCTATATGAGAGAGGTACAAAAAGTCCATTCCTGTGGTGGTGCTATGGCTCAGCAGGGTAAAGCTGCAGTCTACAGTGCCAGCATCCCTTATGGGCACTGACTGGAGTCTCGACCTCTGCTTCTGATCCAGCTCCTAGCCAATGTTTCCAGGAAAGCAGTAGAAGATGGGACAAGTCACTGAGTCCCTGTAGCCATGTGGGAGACCCACATAAAGCTCCTAGCTCCTGATTTCAGCCTGGCCCAGCCCCAACCATTGCAGCCATTTGGGGAGTGAACCAGCGGCTTCAAGTTCTCTCTCTACCTCTGCCTCTCCCTCTCTGTAACTCTGCCTTTCAAATAAATAAATAAACTTTTATTTTTTTTAAAAAAGTGTCCCTTCCTAATATTTTTAACCGGATGGAGTGGCATACTTGAATTGGAAACTTCCTCAGCCAAAGGTAGCAAAATGGCAGCCCACTTGTGTTTTTTTTTTTGGGGGGGGGGGGGCTTTATCCAAATAGTAACTTTAAATTTAGACTAACTGCAACAATTAAAATCAGAGGCTCTCACAAGAAATTTCAGATAACTCATATAATAAAGGCCCACCTTTCTCTATGAGAGGAATTTTTAAAAATGATTTCCACATTTGAAAGAGAGATTTTTGAACTGCCCCCAGCAGCCAGGGCTGGGCCAGGACAAAGCTAGGAGCCTGGCCTCCCATGTATATGTCAGGGCCGTGTCCTTGAACTGTCAACTGCTGCCTTCCAGGATGCACATTAGCAGAAAACTGGATCAAAAGTGGAGATAGGATTAGAACCCAGGGTTCTTCTCTTTTTTTTACAAGATTTTGTGGGATATATTTTTATTTGTATTTATTGTATAAATACAACATTAGGAACATAGTCATTCTTCCCACCATATTTGCCTACCCACCCACTCTCTCACCCTTCTTTCTCTTCCTTCTCCTGTTCCCTGTCTTGTTTTTTACTAAGATCTATTTTCATCTTACTTTATATACAAAGGATTAACTCTATTTTAGGTAAAGAGTTCAATGCTTTGTATGAGAAAGAAAAACAAAAACAAAAATGCAAAAAAACCTTTTCCTCAACAGTCCAAACAAGGACTGTTCAAGGGTATGCATCTAGAAGGTAATTTCACTTTTTTTTTACTTTTTCTTCTTTTTTCTTCTCCCCCTTTTCCCCCTTCCATCCTTTTAGAAACTTATCTTTAAAGAAGAACCAAAGAATGATACAACTTTTGCAAGCACTTAGACATAACTATAAATTATGAGACCTAAGAATAGCCTCCACTTAATACACTAAAAGGAAGTAAGTCTTTGAGAACAAGTTTTAGCATTAAATCTCATAATACAACTCTTTGAGGACAGAAATCTTGCATGGAAAGTTAGTGCACAGTGACTCTTGTTTATTTAACAATTAACACTCTTATGTATGATGTCAGTGATCAACAGAAGCTCTTGACGTGAGCAGCTTGGGCAATGGGAGCCTTTTGGATCCACTAACTCAACAAGGCCATAAACAAAGTAGAACTTTCCTCCTGTCAGAGAAAAGTACATTTGTCTTTGTTGACCACTTCATTCCACTGGGATCTCATGCATAGAGGTCCCTCATGTACAGCATTTTTTTTTTTTTTTGCCACAGTATCTTGGCTTTCCATCCCTGAAATGCTCCCCTGGGATTTTCTGCCAGACCGAAATGACTTAAGGACTTATTCCAGTCAGAGTGCTTACTTAAGGGGATTGCCATTATATGAGTCTGCTGTATGGACTGCTTCCCATCTTGGAGCATTCACTCCTTTTTAATTCTGTCTATGAACCAACCACTTGGTCCTATTTATATGGTCACTTTAACATTGATCCTATCAATATGATCAATTTACCACTTAATCCTATCCATATTATCTCTATAACACTTAAGTGCTATTTTTACCACGCAGTTTAATGGGATTTGGGGTCCCATGGCAATTTTTTTAACTGTGCCCTTAGAAGTAAGTCCATAGGAATATATGCAGAACTCTACTGCTTTGCAGTTACAAACTTCATACTTTTCACAGTTACATCTTTAGGATCATGGTAATTCTTCCCACCATGCCCACCCTCATTCCCACACTCCCACCCCCCCTTCCTCTTCCTTTCTTATTCTCTTATTTTATACTAATATCTATTTTCGGTTAACTTTATGTACATATGGTTAACTCTATATTAAGTAAGAGTTAAGCAATTAGTTTGAAAGAAAAAAATTTAAGTGATAAAGAAACAGAGAAGAAAAACAAAAATAAAAAAAAACACAAAATTGTTCCTCAACAGTCAAGGGCTGTTCAAAGTCATTGCTTCTCAAAGTGTCACTTTCACTTCTACAAGTTGCCTTTTACGTGCCCAATAGTTATCACAGGTCAGAGAGAACATATAGAATTTGTTGCTTTGGCACTGGCTTATTTCATTAAGCATGATGTTTTCCAGTTTCATCCATTTTTGTTTCAAATAACCGGATTTCATTTTTTATTGCTGTGTAGTACGCTATAGAATACTACACAGCAGTAAAAAAAAAAAATTTTTTATCCAATCTTCAGTTGATGCGCATTTGGGTTGATTCCATGTCTTTGTTATTGTGAATTAAGCCGTGACAAACATGGAGGTACAGATAGCTCTTTCATATGCTGATATCATTAACCTTGAGTACCAGGAGTGGGATAGCTGTGTCATTTAGTAAGTCTATATTCAGATTTCTGAGGTATCTCATACTGTCTTCCATAGAGGCTTTACCAGTCTACATTCCCACCAACAGTAGATTACAGAACCTCTTTCTCCACATCTTTGCCAGCATTTCTTGTTGATTTCTGTGTGGAAGCCGTTCTAATGGGGGTAAAGTGAAACCTCATTGTAGTTTTGATTTGCATTTCTCTGACAGCTAGTGATCCTGAGCATTTTTACATGTGTTTGTGGGCCATTTTGATTTCCTCTTTTGAGAACTGTCTGTTTAAGTCCTTTGCCCATTTTTTAACTGGAATGTTTGTTTTGTTGTTGCTGAGTTTCTTGATCTCTTTCTATATTCTGTTTATTAATCCTTTATCAGTTGTATAGTTTGCAAATAATTTCTCTGATTCTATCAGTTGCCACTTCAATTTGCTGCTTGTTTCTTTTACAGTGTAGAAGCTTCTCAATTAGAAGGAATCATATTTGTCAATTTTGGCTTTGATTGCCTATGCCTCTGGGGTATTTTCCAAGAACACTTTGTTTATGCTGATGTCTTGTAGGGTTTTCCCAATATTCTCAAATAATTTGATGATATAGTGTCATAGATTTAGGTCTTTGATCCATTTTGAGTTGGTTTTTGTGTAAGGTGTAAGGAATGGGTTTTGCCTCATACTTCTGTATGTGGCAATCCAGTTTCCCAAGTACCATTTGTTGAAGAGACTGTCCTTGCTTCCGGGATTGATTTTAGCTCCGTTGATCAAATAGAAGTTGGTTATGGATTCTGGGATTGATTTCTGGCATTTCTATTCTGTTCCATTGGTCTTTTCATCTGTTTTTATACCAGTACCAGGCTGTTTTGATTATAACTGCCCTGTAGTATGTCTTGAAATCTGGTATTGTGATGCCTCCAACTATGTCTTTGTTATGTAAGATTGCTTTAGTTATTCGGGGTCATTTATGTTTCCATATGAATTTTACCATCATTTTTTCTATATCTGAGAAGTCTTTGGTGTGTTGATTGGTATCACATTGAATCTGTGGATTGCCTTCGGTTCTATGGACATTTTGATGACCTTAAGTCTTCTAATCCTTGAGCATGGAAGATTTTTTCCATTTTTTTTGTAGCTTCTATTTTGTTCTTTAATGTTTTATAATTCTCATTGCAGAGATCTTTGACATCCTTGGTTAAATTCATTCCAAGGTATTTGATTTTTTTTAGCTATTGTGAATGGGATTGATCTTAGGAGTTCTCCCTTAGCCATGACATTGTCTGTGTATACAAAGGCTGTTGATTTTTGTGTATTGATTTTATATCCTGCTACTTTACCAAACTTGTCTGAGTTCCAGTTGTCTCTTAGTGGAGTTTTTTGGATCCCCTGTATTAGGATCATGTCATAGTTTGACTTCCTCCTGTCCAATAGTCTAATGGCTCTGGCTAAATCTTGTAGGACTATATTGAAAAGCAATGGTGAGAGTGGGCATCCTTGTCCAGTTCCAAATCTCAGTGTGAATGCTTCCAACTTTTTCCCCATTCAATAGGATGCTGGCCATGGTTTTGTCATAAATTACCTTGATTGTGTTGAGAAATTTCCTTCTGCTCCCAATTTGATTAAAATTTTCATCATGAAAGGGTGTTGTATTTTGTCCAATGCTTTCTCTATATCCATTGAGATAATCATATGGTTTTTGTTCTTCAATTTGTTACTGTGGTGTATCACGTTGATTGATTTGCGAATGTTGAACCATCCCTGCATAACAGGGGTAAATCCCACTTGATCTGGGTGAATGATCTTTCTGATATGTTGTTGGATTTGATTGGCTAGTATTTAGTTGATAATTTTTGTGTCTATGTTCATCAGGGAAATTGGTCTGTAATTCTCTTTCTCTATTGTATTTTTTTCAGGTTTAGGAATTTGGGTGTTACAGGCTTCATAGAATTTGGGAGGGTTTCCTCCATTGCAATTGTTTTGAAAAGCTTGAGAAGAATTGGAGTTAGTTCTTTAAATGTTTTGTAGAATTCAGCAGTGAATTCATATGGTCCTGGGCTTTTTATTGTTGGGAGGGTCAATTTCGGTCTTGGTTATTGGTCTATATAGGTTATCTATGTCTTCATGGCTCATTTTAGGTACGTTGTATGTGTCCAGGAATGTATTCATTTCATCTAGGTTTCCTGTTTTGTTGTACAGCTCTTTGTAGTAATTTCTGATGATTCATTTTATTTCTGTGGTGTCTGTTGTTACATTTCCTTTTCCATCTCAAATGTTATTAATTTGTGTCTTTTCCTTTTTTTTTTTTGGTTATTTGGGCCAATGATTTGTCAGTTTTGTTTATTTTTTCAAAAAACAACTCTTCATTTTGATGATTTTTATATTATTTTTGTTGATTTCTTCTCTAATTTTAATTATTTCTTGTAATAGTTTTGGGTTTGGTGAGCTATTATTTTTCTTGGTCCTTGAGATGCATTGTCTTGATGAAGGTGTCAATTGCTATAAATTTTCCTCTTAATACCACTTGACAATATCCCATAAGTTTTGATATCCCATACATTTTAATATATTGTGTCGTCATCTTCATTTGTTTCCAGAAATTTTTTGATTTCTTCAATGACCATTCAGAAGCATGTTGTTCAGTCTCAATCTGTTTGCATATGTTCTGAGGATTTGCAAGTTGCTGATTTCCAGCTTCATTCCTTTGTGGACCAAGAAGATACATGGCATGATTTTGATTTTTTTGAATTTGCTGAGACTTACTTTATGGCCTAGCATGTGGTCAATCCTAGAGAAAGTTCCATGGACTAGTGAGAAGAATGTGTGTTCTGTGGCTGTAGTATGGAAAGCTCTGTAGATATCAGTTAGGTCCATTTGGTCTATAGTATCAATTATCTCTGTTGTTTCCTTGCTCATTTTCTGTATGGTGGTCTATCCATTGCTGAAACTGGAATATTGAAGTCCCCCATTAATACTGTATTTGAGTCTATGTCTCCTTTTAAATCCATTGACATTTCTTTTAAATAGCTAGATGCCCAGTAATTAGGTGCACATACATTTTTAATAGTCATACCTTCCTGTTGAATTGATAGCTTAATCATTATATAGTGCCCTTTTTTGTTTCTATTAACAGTTTTTGTGTTAAAGTTAATTTTGTCTGTGGCCAGCAGTGTGGTGTAGCAGGTAAAGCCGTGACCTGCAGTGCCAGCATCCCGTATGGGCATCAATTCAAGACCGGCTGCTCCATTTCTGATCCAGCTCTCTGCTCTAGCCTGGGAAAGCAGTAGAAGATGGCTCATGTTCTTGGGCCCACGCACCCACATGGGAGACCCAGAGGAGGCTCCTGGCTCCTGGCTCCTGGCTTTGGATCAGCATAGCTCCAGCCTTTGCAGCCATTTGGGGAGTGAACCAGCGGATGGAACACCTCTCTCTGCCTCTCCTTCTCTGTATAACTTTCACTTTCAAATAAATAAATAAGTCTTTTTTTTGACAGGCAGAGTGGACAGTGAGAGAGAGAGACAGAGAGAAAGGTCTTCCTTTGCCATTGGTTCACCCTCCAATGGTCGCCGCAGCAGGCGCACTGCAGCAGGTGAAGCATGCTGATCTGAAGCCAGGAGCCAGGTGCTTCTCCTGGTCTCCCATGGGGTGCAGGGCCCAAGCACTTGGGCCATCCTCCACTGCACTCCTGGGCCACAGCAGAGAGCTGGCCTGGAAGAGGGGCAACCAGGACAGAATTCGGTGTCCCGACCAGGACTAGAACCCAGTGTGCCAGCGCCGCAAGGCAGAGGATTAGCCTATTGAGCCACGGCTCCGGCCAATAAATAAATCTTTTTAAAAAAGTTAATTTTGTCTGATATTAGGATGACTACACCAGCTCTTTTTTAGTTTTTGTTAGCATGGATTTTCTTTTTCGATCCTTTCACTTTCAGTCTGTGAGTATCATTGTTGGTGAGAGGTGTTTCTTGTAAGCAGCAAATAGATGGGTTTTCTTTTTTCATTCAGCCATTCTATGTCTTTTTCTCTGGAAAGTTGAGGCCATTTACATTCAGGATGACAATTGGTAAGTAAGGACTTTGCCCTGCCATTTTCCATTAATATTCCTATTTTTCACTTTGGATTTCCTTTTTCCTTTTCCTTTTACTGCACAGTTTTCTGCCTTTACCTTCTTTCATAGTGATGTCCCTGTTTTTGTATTTCTTTGAGCATCTTTTATAGGGCTGGGTATGTAATGACAAATTCTTTCAATTTCTGTTTGTTATAGAATGCCTTGATTTCACCTTCATTCACAAATGAAAGCTTTGCAGGGTACAGTATTCAGGGTTAAAGCTTCTTTCTCAAGACTTGGAATATATCATGCCATTCTTTCCTAGCCTATAGGGTTTCTGCTGAGAAGTCTGCTGTGACTCTAATTGGGGTTCCTCTGTATGTAATCTGCTATTTCTTTCCTGCACATTTTAGAATTTTTTCTTTATGTTTTACTGTGGAGAGTTTTATTACAATGTGTCTTGGTGATCTTTTCTGGTGGTGTGTATTAGGAGTTCCATGTGCGTCCTGTACTTGGATGTCCCTTTCTTTCTCCAAATTAGGGAAATTTTCTGTTATTTCACTGAAAAAAATTTCTAATCTTTTCTCTATTTCTATGCCTTCAGGGATTCCTAAGACCTGTATATTAATTCATTGATAGTATCTTGTTGATTTCCAACAGTGTTTTTTAGTTTTCTAATTTCTTGTTGTTTTTGGTCTGACTGTAAAATTTCCAAAGATTTGTCTTCTTGCTCAGATATTCTTTCTTCTGCCCTCACTTACTCCATTGTTAGGACTTTCCAATGCATTTTTTATTTGAGCTATTGAATTCTTCATTTCTAGTATTTCATTTTGAATTCTCTTTAATAGCTCAATTTCATGGGAAAATTTTCATTCATATCATATATAGTTTCGTTTGGTTTGTGAATTTGCATCTGATTGTTTCTAAGTACTCTGAAGAATAGTTTTCTGAATTCCATTTCTGGCATTTCCTCAATCTCTTCATCTTCACCTTCTAATATTGAAATGTTATATTTTCCTTTTGGGGTCTCATAGTGTCTGACTAATTCTTATTTATTTCATTTTTGGCATTTGTGTACTTTTTTATTGTCTGGTGGATTTTTACCTTTGGTCTGTGTCTCTGTGGCTTAGTGAGATGTCTATACTTTCAGTGACTACCAAGAGGTGTATGCTGAGTATAGCCAGGATGTTCTGTTTAGTATTCCAGGATGGGGCAAGTCTCCAAGGTAAGACCCCCGTTGGGCTTGGTAGCTCTATTCTAGTTAAGTAGATGGAGAGGAATGGTCACCTCTGTTGGTGTGACCCGCCCTTCTCCTCACAGCTACAGGACACCCCAGTGTTAGTCCCCGATTTGCTCAGCACTCACCTGCACTGCTTAATGAATTGCACATTTGATCTGTGGAGTCTTTCCTGTGAGCACGGTTCCCTCTGTTATGTGCTGTAATAGGTAACCGAGGAGCTCAGAGTGCAGAGAAGCACTCTGATGTTGTCCAGGGCCCCTGTCTCCTCTTATGCAGTCACTGTTTTCTCAGACTCAGTTCCCAGGGCTCTCTGGGTCACAGATTGTCAGTAGAGCCACTCCGCTCCAATAGCCAGTCCTGTCCATAACAAAACTAAGGTGTTCCCAGAGCAACTGTCTCTGTGTGGTCCTCTCAACCAGCTTTGGTGTCAGTGATAGGGAAAGGTCTCTCTGGGTAGGTTTATGGATCGGGGGTGTGCAGAGCACCTTCCCAACTGCAGCCCTGCTCACTTCTCACTGGTGCTAGGAGGATAAGAGGGTCCTACAGGTGAGGCTTTCCCTCTATAGGGACAGCTCCCCCTCACCTCCCGTTGCCAGGCAACTGGCACAGTATAGCTTGCATGGAGAGGGAATGAATTCTTCTGAATTGTTGTGGTGGGCACAACCTGTTACTCCTGGGTGCACACATGGGAGGTAGGGGCAGCAGCTACCTGCCTGGTTAGCTGGGGCAAGCATCTTCCACCCCAGGGTCCAAAGTTTTCTCTTTCTTTCTTTCTTTCTTTCTTTCTTTCTTTCTTTCTTTCTTTCTTTCTTTCTTTTTTTCTTTGCATATTTGCTCTTTTGGCATGAGTCTGGACTGTTTCTATTGCTTTCTCTGGGTCTCCCACTGGGGTTCTCCCACAGCTTTATCCTATGAATGTGCTTTCTCCTCTTTGTAAACATTAATTTTGTCCCACGTGAGTCAAACCATCCTGTCACTATTCCACCATGTTGAAACCACTAGTCTCCAAGGATTCTCCCATCATATAATCTTTACACAAATTATTGAGCCTTACCTATATTTGCACAAAGGAGCTCTTGTTGGGGGGGGGGTGTCTGTGTAAAAAGCAGTAGCTGAAAAAAAAAAAGAATTGAGTGAAGATTTTAACTATTACCTATGAGAACAGACTTGGAACTTTTTGACCCATCTCAGTTCTTGATTTTACAATGATAAATTAGACATGGAAAAAAAGTTCAAAGGAAATAAGAATCCTAATCAAGATAATAAAAAGAAAAAGTAAGTGATACCAATAAATACCAACCATTAAGAAACACAGATGTTGGATTTAGTAGAAAATAAGTCTAAAGCAATTATTGTAAATATCTTCAAAAAGTTAGTAAACAAATGAGGAACGTCAGCACAGATAAACTATAAAAAGGAAACAAATGGAAATTCTGAATTGAAAAGTACAATAACTCAATTTTTAAATGCTAGATTCACTTCACAGAACATTGGAAGTATTAGGAAACTGAATAGATTAATAGAAATTATGTAATCTAGAGAAAAAATAGCTTGAAGAAAAATAAAGAGAGCCTCGTTCATGTGGGCCAATATCAAGCACTCTAACACAGATGTATTTAGAGTCACAAAAGGACACAATAGGAAGGATGGAGCAGAAAACTTGTGAGAAGAAAATTCATGAAATGTGATGAAAAATAAGTGAGAAATCCAGGAGTCTCAACAAGTCCCAAGCAAGAAAAATAGAATAAAACACTAAAGAATATAAAAAATACAGAAAATATAATGAAACCACTTGGGAGGCAGCAGTGTTGGCACAAATAATTGGATTCATGTCACACATAAGGGAGGCTTGGATGAGTTATCTTTTCTGAGCTTTGGATTGGCCTATTTCCAGTCATTATGAGCATTTAGGGAGTAAGCCAGAAATGTGGGGTCTCTCTTTCTCTGTTTATATTATTTCAGAAACAAAGAGAAGTGTGTCTTCATGTTTCTGAAATAAACAAAATAATTACATGAAATGTAAATTGATTGAATATTTAATGTAAAAGACAGAGATCATCAGATTATACAAAAAAGCAAGACAAATGCATACTCCCTAAAAAAAGACAGAGTTGAAAACAAAATCTAAATGTAAAAACTCAGATAGTTAGAAAGAATAAAAAAGAAAGAAGGGAAGAAAGAAAGAAAAAGAAATGAAGACAAAAAGAAGGAAGGGAGGGAGGGAGGGAGGGAGGAAGGAAGGAAAGAAGGAGGAAGAAGGAAGGGAGGGAGAAAAAGAAAGATCTTATATTGGACAAATGGAAAACTCAAATCCTGTATTATTGACATTATACAAAATAGATTTAAAGAAGGAGTAATTGAGGAAATAAAGAAAAATATTTCATAATAATAGATGAGACAATTTCTCAGGCAGTTAAAACAGGATAAATCCAAAAGTAAACATTAAAGGAAAATGTATACAAATTCATAATCATAGTTAAAATCTTTGCATTCCTTTCAATGATTCATAGAACAACTACACAAATAATCAGTAAGGATATAAAACACTTGATAACACTACCAACCACTTTGATCTAGGATACTTTAATGAAAAACTTCATAATTTCATAATATAATTACATAATATAACTTCAAAATATAATTTTGTAATTGTAAGATTTATTTATTTATATTTTATTTACTATGTACCTTTTATCTGCTGGTTCATTTTCCAAATGCTCATAGGAGCCAGGGTTGTGCAGGAATAAAGTTGCAAAACATTACTCAACATGGGACTCCCACATAGGTGGCAGCAATACAATTACTTTAGCCTTCATTGTAATCTCCTAGGGAATATATTAGCAGAAAGCTTTACTTGGAAGTGGATTCAGGACCCAAACCCAGAAATTCTGATACCAAGTGATGTCTTAACTACTGCACCAAACACCCAGCACATCCTTTTTAAGTACATGTGAAATGCTCAACAAATAGATGACTTTCTGGCCCAATAAATTTCAAATGGTTGAAATCTTAGAGCATATTTTTTCTTTCCGCATGAAATTAAACTAGGAATTAATAATAATACAATAGCTAGGAAATGGCTTAGTTTTGGAAACAAACCAGCAACTTCACAGGTCAATCAAAAACTTACAAGGAAATTGAAACTAATTAAATACTAACTAGAGGTGAACATATGGTCAGTAGTTAAGTTGCCTCTTCAGATGCCTGCATCCCACAGCACAAGGCCTGATTTGGTTCCATCTACTCCCACTCCTCATCCAACTAACTGATAAGGTGCACCTTGGGAACCATCAGGTGTTAGATCAAGTACTTTGGTCCCTAACATTCAAATGAGAGACTGAGATTGAGTTCCTGGCTCCTGGCTTTGGCCTGGCTCAGTCTCGCTGTTACAGTAGTTGGAAAATCTCTCTTAGTCTCTCTTTTTCTTTCTCTTTGCCTTTTAAATAAAATGAAAATAAATGAGTTAAATTTTTTTTAAAAAAAGCACTAAGTGAACTGACCATGAGCATACAATATATCCTAATTTATAGAATGCAGCAAAAGCAATACTTAGAAAGAAATTTTTATGTTCATGTGCTTGTATAACAAAAAAGGCTTGTATAACAAAAAAGGCTTAAGATCCCTTCTGACAAAAATGGGAAGGAGAACAAAGTAAACATTAGTAGAAGTAATCAATAAAGATGCCACCATAACTCAGTAAAATAAAAAAATAGTGAACAATGGAGAAAATTAACAAAGCCAAATATCTTTAAAAAAAAAAATACAACTGGTAAGTCTTCAGTAAGACTAGCAAAAGCTAAATACAGGAGCTGGTATTGTGGTGTGCTGAATTAAACTGATGCTTTTGATACTAGTGTCCCACACTGGAGTGCTGATTTGAGTCCTGGCTGCTCCACTCTAATGTGCTTTGGGAGGCAGTGGGTGATGACCAAAGTGCATGGGCTTCTGCCACCCAAGTAGGAGACCTGGATGAAATTCCTGACTCCTCGCTTGGCCCTGACTGGTTGGGCCATTTGGGGAATGAATCAGCAGTTAGAAGATTCTCTCTTTCTCTCCCCTGTCACTCTACCTTTCAAGTAGATAATAAATAAATATATTTTTAAAAAGTAAAGTATTAATAGCAGAAATGAATGAAAATATGTCATTACAGATAATTCATGCATTAAAGGCTAATAAATTTGACAGTTTAGGTGCATGGGCATATCAATAATATAACACAACCTATCAAATTGATATAAGCAAGAAGAGAAATTCTGAATATACCTGCTTCCATTAAATGATTGCCTTTTGGGAGTGAGGAGGGACAGAACTAGGATTTACTGTTTCTTTAATTATGTCTTTGAAAATTAAGCATTTTCAATTTTGTAATTATATGCAGATATGAGTTTGATAAAAAGTAGCATTTAATTTGAAATAATTCATGAATTCAAAAGATTGGACTGCCTCTCTTCATTCCTTCTTTCTTTCCCCTATGTAATCACACTTGCCTCTCATGTGTGTGTATGTATATGATTCACTCCCTTACCCTCACCCCACCATATACACAGACAATTGCACTCTTGGGTTTGGATTTTGTCAGTTCCTTTTGTTCCATACAAAGTGAGTTATTTGTCGCAGAATCTGAAGGCTTCAATCGGTATTTGTCAAATATGAAATATCCTTGAGCTTAAACTCACCTTTTAAAAGCTTCATGGTCATCAATATAGTGTTATTCTTAGGAAAATCCATCTTTGTCCCTAAAAGAACACAGAGATTATCTGATTATCTGAAGATATATCTTATTACCAAAGCTGTTTCCCCGGATATAAAAAAGCTTGCCCTTATAAGAATATTATTTCAAAAATGAGGTTTTTCTTATAATAAAAAGACCTCCCTTGCTCTACTTAACATTTATTGAAAAAGCAATCCCAGGAATTTGCCTTCTAAATCTCCTTAAAGAAGAGTATCATTTGTGGTTTTTGTTGACAAAGGACTGTTGGAGAATTTGCATTGTTCAGGAGTTGTTTTGATGTTTAAAAATGCGATGAGTATGCAGAATAATGAGACCATTTAAAATGCTTCATTATTTGCCTAAACATTATATACTTTTGATAAATGATTTTGGGTGTTGATAGGCTCTGAATGTTTGTGTGCCACCAACATATATATGTTGAAATCCTAACTCTTGGTGTGAGGTATTAAGAGGTGGAGCCTTTGGAATGTTATCAGGTTATGGGGGTAGGAGCCCTCATAAACAGGATTCACACTTTATAAAATAGGACAAAATGAGACCCATCACGCCCTCCACCACGTGAGGGGACAGTGAGATGTTAGCAATCTGAGGAAGCTAACCATGCTAGCAGGCACCATGACTTCAGATTTTCAACATCCAGAACTGCAAGAAATAAATTTCTGTTGTTTGTGAAGTCATCTCATTTATGACATTTTGGTTTAGAAGCCCAAATAGACAAAGACAGTTTTCCTCTGTGTGCCAGTTAAACTGGAAGTTTAATACAGATAAACTTAATCCTTTGAGCCCTCAATCAGTCAATATTTATCAAATGATTCTACTAAAAGGGAAAAGAAGGAAGAAAGGAAAGAAGGGGGAAGAAGAAAAGAAAGAGAGAGGGAAAATGGATGAATTGGTTGTCTACTATATATAGTAGACTCACATGCTTTCTTGTTATCTTTTTTAACCTCTCATAATAAACCTGGAAAGTGGGTTAAGTTTAATATAAGTTTAATTAAGATCATGTATGATAGAGGAACACACACATAAATCACACACACACTCTTCCAAGTTAGCTGAAAAAGTATAAAAAAATCAAAAACCCATATTTACTTATCCATAAATCTGTATGTATGTGCAACACAAATATACAAATGTACTCTCAATATATATATTCTAATTGGAAAATATAGAAAAAATATATTTGTTTTATGTTTTAATTATTTTCCAATTAACTTGAAAGTGTGTGTGTATATGTGTGTTAAAAAACAGTGTTTACTGTATAGAACAGACAAAATTTCAGGAAAAAGCTCACCAACTAGAGAATAGAAAGAGGAATACATCGATGTATTTTGAACATCAGGAACTTTATGTGTGTTTTATCCTACCTGGTCAGTAACTCTGTGAGGCAAGTATTGTTATCCTCATTTGGAAACTCTAAAACATTGGTAGTTAGTAGTCACCTGGGAATCTGAATTCAGATCTATATGATTCCAAAATTCTTCCTTATCCTACTTTGGCAAATGCCAAGGCTTGATGGTATCCTTAAGGATGGTTAGGTTATTTAATATTTCCAGATATTATGTAGCATAACTTAGTTTAATATACAAGAAGAAAATTGGAATTTCATTCCAACATTTGTTCTTTAAATAAATGTTTATTGAATTCCTCCTTGATGTCAGGCACAGAGTAGACATGCTCCTACTCTGCACCACAGTCCCTGGTCCTTGAGTTGCTTATAGTGTCTGGAAAAAGAGAACACAGACCTTGGCAGTACAATGCTATGGCAGAAGTATGGCATGCAGGGGTACACTCAGATGGGTCTGTACACAAGCACCAGAACCCACGATGTTTTCCAAGGCATGAAGGAAAGAGTGCATGTGAGCCAGGTGAGAGGGGGTGAGGAGCAGGGGTAAAGGTAGGGAAGGTGTGTGGGTGGTGGGTGATGGTAATGCTCTAGACAAAGGGCTCTAATATGGAGATGGTTGATGTCACATGAGCCTCAGATGGCCTGACATATTGTCTGATACTTGTTGGAACATTGGGTGAGTATGCAGAGAGGCAGTTATTGGATGGAAGAATAATTGGGGAACATAATCCAGTAATTACTGTAGGAGCATGAGATGAGAGTTATTGACCCAGAAATTCCCTGTAAAAGGGCTTTCTCTGTCCTTTCAATTCCCAGAGACAGATTGTGCTGATGTCGGAGGGAAAATGCGTGCTTTTATCCCTCATATCTAAGTAGGTCAGTATTTGCTAACACTCAAGGAGCCTGCGTTATTTCTCAGTCGGCTAGAACATTGTGCTAATGAGGAGCAGGTCAGAGGTTTAATCCCCTTATGGGCCTCTTAGCTTTTCTCTGTTCTGTAGCCACAAACAGCACCCCTAACCTTAGGTTGTGCCTTCTCAAATGCCAGTTGCTGGCAGGAGAAATCTGGTGAGACATTTTGGACAAATTAGAGAAAACTCATCGCCACTCAGTGCCTCACAGGGTACAACTTCCAGTGAATGTTCCACTGACAGTGCATAATCAATGTAATTGTGGTTTTCTAAGAATGCTTAAAACATTTAGTGTTATTCCCCCTAGGTTTCTAACCTCAGCTCTGGTGGAAAATTCTTAGGGAGGAGGCTGCAGTCAGGAAATACCCTCTTCTTCGTCTATAGGGGAAAATAAGAATATTTATTAAACGTCTAGTGAATTGAAATGGTGGAGGTGGGGTCGGGTCCTATTAGATTCTGTATCAGGAGGGCCAGAGACACAAACCCTTGTTCATTTAAGTTTAAATTTAAATATCCTTCGACTTGCTTACCAATGATTTTATAGTGCAATCTGTAGGCCCAGTTCTTTGCTAGGCATTTGGAATGAAGACGCACCAGTTAATCAGTTAACCTTTACTGGGTGTGACCTGTGTGCCAAACACATAGATATGCACTTTATAAGGATTATTTCATTTAATGCTCAAAATAGCACAGCAAAGTTAAGTTGGTCAAGGCCCCTTCCAACCTACATGCCAACCAATCACCCGTGTGTTTCCTGGAATAAGAAATTGGAAAGTACAATGTGGCTATCGAAAAAGCGCTATTGTTAGAAGTTCTCCCTGAGGAATTTCCAGGCAGGCAGATCAGAATAACTAAAGCCAACCTATCATATGATAGGCATTTTCTGAGCACTTTATATCATTCAGTCCTCATCCCAATCCTATGAAGTGGGTTCTGTTATTACTGATATTTTATCTGAAAGGATATTGGAGCAAAGAAAGACAAATAGGCAAGTCTGCCTAGGGGTCAAATGGGAAGTAAGTAACTGAGGCAAGTGTAACTCAGGTGTTATCATAGGTACCTTGACTGCGTTTTGTAGATAATTTCCATTTGAGAAAATGCCCTCCTATTCCCAGCTTGCCAAGGATTTTTTTTTTTTTTTTTTGACAGGCAGAGTGGACAGTGAGAGACAGAGAGACAGAGAGAAAGGTCTGCCTTTGCCGTTGGTTCACCCTCCAACAGCCGCCATGTCTGGCGCGCTGCGGCCGGCGCACTGCGCTGATCCAAAGGCAGGAGCCAGGTGCTTCTCCTGGTCTCCCACGGGGTGCAGGGCCCAAGCACTTGGGCCATCCTCCACTGCACTTCCGGGCCATAGCAGAGAGCTGGCCTGGAAGAGGGGCAACCGGGACAGAATCCGGTGCCCTGACCGGGTCTAGAACCCAGTATGCTGGCGCTGCAAGGCGGAGGATTAGCCTGTTGAGCCACGGCGCCAGCCGCCAAGGATTTTTTAAAAAATGAATTAATGTTGAATCTTTATCAATGTCTTTTTCAACAGCTATTGAAAAAATTATTTTTTTGTTATATTCTGTTACTATGGTGAATACGTTGTTTAACTTATTTTGGAATGTTAACCTGGCCTTGTTTTATTGAGGTAAACTTGTTCATGGTAAATTGTTCCTGTAAATTATTGGATTTGTTTTGCTAATAGTTTGTTAGGGATTTTTTGACCATATTAGTAAGATATTTTGACATCAAATTTCCTTTTTGTTTTTGGTAATGCATTTGTCAGATTTTAAAGTTAGAATTCTGTTGACCTCATAAACTTATTTGAATATTTTCATACCCTTTATTTCCAAAAGGCTTTAGTATTTTTACTATCATTTATTATTTATGTATTTAATGAAGTTTACCACTGAATCTATCTGGAAACAGACTTTTTTATTTTGGAATATTTCTGAGAAATTCAGTTTTTCTGTTGGACATATGACTATTCAGATTTTTTTCATTTCTTCCTGTTGTTAGTTTTGATAAATTGTGTTTTAAAGACAATTTTCTTTTTTATCTAAGTTGTCAACTTTTCTACCTACTATTGTTCATAATATTATTTTAATATTTTAAGGTCTGTCAGGTCTGTGGTGATAACTGCATTATTATTCCTGACATTGGTCATTCGTTCTCTCTCGCTCTGTTTCTCTTTGTCTCTCTTTCTCTTTGTGTGTGTTTCTGTGTGTGTCTACCTAGGTTCTCAACAATTTTTTTGATGTCTTAAAAGAACAACTTTTGACACTCTTAATTTTCTGTAATATGTTTTCTGTTTAATTTCTACTCTTTAATATTTCTCTCCTTCCATTTATTTTGTTCTTTCTCTAGCTTCCTAAAGCAATGTATTTTTGTGTGTATGTAAATTTTTAAAGCTATACATTTGCTTCTGCACAATGTTTTAACTGCATCCTACAAATTTTGATGTGCTTTATTTTTTGGCAATGTGAATTAAAATATTTTCTCATTTCTCTTATGATATTTTTCTTTTGCTTTATGAATTACTTAGAATATGTTTCTTAAAATTTCCAAATGTTTGAGATTTTGTAGATGTCTGATTGTCATTGTATTCCTATTTAATTCTGTTACAGAGTATGATGACTGACTATAAGTATCAACCTGGTTAGGCCATACTACCCAGTTTTGGGAGAAACTTCAGTCTAGACATTGCTATAAAAGTATTTTTAGATGCAATTAACATTTACATCAATAGACTTTGAATAAAGCATATTACTCTGCATTATGTGGGTAGGCCTCATCCAATCAGTTGAAAGCCGTAAGATAAAAGACTGATGTTCTCCTGAGTAATAGGGTTATACCTCCAGACTGTCTGCAGACTTGAGCTGCTGCATCAGCTCTTCCACGAGTCTCTAGTCTGCCAGCTTATTCCGCAGATTTTAGCCTTACCAGTTCCCATAGTTGGTTGAGCCAGTACCTTAAAATAAATCTCTCTCTCTTTTTCTCTTTCTCAACACACACACGCACACACGCACACACGCACACACGCACACACACACACACACACACACACACCCTTACCTATTAGTTCTCTTTGTCTGGTGAACTATGAATAGTGTGTAAGTAGAAAACATACTTTTTGATTTTGATGCTATTACATCTATTCTGATTTGCTTTATGACCCAAACTTTGACCTGTCTTGGTGAATGTTATATGCACCTTTTTAAAAAATTGTTTATGTAAACTGTTTCACTTTCTTTTTTAAAAAGATTTATTTATTTATTTGAAAGGCAGAGCTACAGAAAGGCAGAGAGAGAGAGAGAGAGAGAGAGAGAGAGAGATGTCTTCCATCTGCTGGTTCACTCCCCAAATGGCCGCAATGGCCAGGGCTGCACCTATCTGAAGCCAGGAGCCAGGAACTTCTTCCAGGTCTCTCACACGGGTCACATGGGCGCAGGGGCCCAAGCACTTGGGCCATCTTCTACTTCTACGACTTTCCTAGGTCATAGCAGAGAGCTGGATCAGAAGTGGAGCCGGGGCCAGTGCTGTGGCAGCATAGCGGGTAAAGCTACCGCCTACAATGCCGGCATCCCATATGGGCGCCGCTTTTAGTCCCAGCTGCTCCATTTCCGACCCAGCTCTTTGCTGTGGCCTGGGAAAGCAGTAGAAGATGGCCAAAATTTTTGGGTCCCTGCACCCGCAAGGGAGACTCAGAAGAAGCTCCTGGCTCCTGACTTCGGATCAGCACACAGTTGCAGCCAACTACGGAGTGAACCAGACCATGGAAGACCTCTCTCTCTCTCTTTCTCCCCGCACCCCACCCCACCTTTCCTTCTCTCTGTATGTTACTCTTTCAAAATAAATAAATAAATATTTTTTTAAAAAAGTGGCGCAGCCGGGATGTGAACAGGTGCCCATATGGGATGCTGGCACTGCAGGTGGCAGCTTTACCTGATACACCACAGTGCGGACCCCTGTTATATGTACTTTTAAAAAGTGCATACATTGAACTGTTGTTGGATATCGTTCTGTAGAGCTTAATTTGGTGAAGGTAGTTTACAGTGATGTTCAGATCTTCATGATCATTAAAGATTGTTATCTAATTAATATAAAAATTTCAGAGATGAGATATTAATGACGGTTTACTATGATTGTCTATCTTCCTGAAATTTAGTGTAGTTTTTTTATATTTTACATTTATTTATTTAAAGTATATGGGGGGTGGCGGGTAGAGAAACAAACAGAAAGCTCTCACATGCCAGTTCACTCCCCAGATGCCTGAAACACCTGGAGTCGGGCCAGGCTGAAACCATAATCTAGGTGCTCAATCTGCAATGTGAGTGGCAGGGACCCAATAACTTGAGCCATTACCTGCTTTCTCCTAGAATACACATTAGCTGGAAGTTGGAATTGGGAATAGAAATGGGATTTGAATCCAGGTACTTTTGGTATGGGATGTGGGTGTCCCAAGTGGCATCCTAACCATTACTCCAAACACTTGCCTTACTTTAAAATTTTATTTATTTATTTGAATGGGGGGAGGCACAAATAAAGAGATAATTTTTCATGTTATATTATTTAGGTTTATACTATTCTCCATAATCTTTCTGCTCTTGATTACTTTTCATTGTTTTTAAATTTTGAAATAATTGTAGACTTGTAGCCCATGGCTTTCATTTTGTCTAATTAAAGTACAATTTCAAAACCAAGAAGCTCATATCAGCAAAATGTTTATATACATCGAATGCATGTATTTGGGTAAGCGCTGCCATAATCAAGGTACAGTCACCACCAAGATGTCCTTCCTGCTCTTCCTGAATAGCTGTATTAACCCCCACCCCCACTACCTTACCTAACCAGTAGCAGCCATTAATTAGCTTTCCATCTTTATAATTTTATTTCTTTAAGAATGTTATAGAAATGAATCATACAGTTTATGATCCTTGATGTTTTCATTCAGCATAATAACCTTGAGATCCATTCAAGCTATTATATTTCAAGAATCCATTCCATTTAATTGCTGAGTAGTATTTCATGATATGTTTGTAGCATAATTTGTTTAAAAATTTAACTATTATGAAACATTTTGTTATTTACAATTTTTGGCCATCACAATTAAAGCTGCTATGAATAATCATCTTCAAGTATTCACTTCTGAGGGATGAATGGCCAGGAATGTAATTTCTGGATCCCATGGTGTGTATCTATATAGGTTTTAAAGAAGCTGCTGAGTTATTTCCTTGAGTTAATTTACTATTTTATAGTTCCCCCTGTACTGTATTAGAGATCCAGTTTTTTCACACCCTTTCTATAATTTTAGCTGTTCTAGTAGGTGTGTGGATCTCTCTTTGAGATCTTCTTTTACATTTTTTTGTATTGGATGATAGTCTTGTTTATTTATTTACATTTTCCTACTGGTTAGTGATAGTATCTTTCACATGACTTTAAAAAAAATTTTTTTTTTTAATTTCAGTGTCCAAGAGACACAAAGTTTCCATCTGCTGGTTCCCTCCTTAAATGCCCACAATGACCAGGGGAGGCTAGGCCAAATCCATGAACTAGGATCTCCATCTGGGTCTCCCACATGGGTGACAGGGACCCAACAACTTGAGCTACCCACCAGTGCCTTTGTGAGTGTGCTTTAGCAGGAAGCTGGAATCAAGAGATGGAGCTGGGGCTTCATTCCAGGCAGCACCATATGCAGTGTGGGTGGCTTAACCACTGTGCTAAACACCTGCTCTTCATGTATTTGTTTGACACTTGTATAGGTTCTCTGGTTAAATACCTTTCATTTTTTTCCCATTTACTAATTGGATTGTTTGCATTTTAATCTTGAAATTTTTTATGTGCTCCAGCTTTGTACTTTGTTACAAATGTGCTTTGTAAATATTTTCTCTTAGGGATGTTTTCAAAACAAAAGCTTTAAATTTTAGTGAAGTCCAATATTTGATTTTTCTTTTATGTATTTCTATTTTGCTGTCATGTGTAGGAATTCTTAACCCAGCCATAAATTCTAAAGATTTTCTCTTATGTTATTTTAAAAGTTTTGTAAAACTCTTCCTTTCCATAATATTGTTGAGCCCCTTCACTGACTTTGTTTTCCCCTTAAGTTACTGAAACTGTTGTCTCCAATATCATTGTAATAATTCTTGCTAAGAGTCACTATTTTTATATTTTAAAGCACATTTGTAATATCTCAAGATTATTATTATGATTGCATTAAATTCTTTTCAGATAATTCCGACATCTATGTCTTCAACGTGTTGATATATGCTAATTGTCCTTTTCATTCAAGGTGAAATGTCCTTGGTTCTTGGTAGGATAAGTGATTTTTCAATTGAAGTATGGACATCTTGATTTTTATGTCATCCAGCTCTGGATCTTTTCCTAATCTACTGTTCTAACAACTTTTTATTGATGCAGTGCTGATAGGCAGAAGAGGGTGCTGTTTTGTTACCACAAGGTGATGATGGAAATGTACTTTCCCTACTTGACCTCTGCTGATATCAACAAGGCATAGGCTCTGACATATCTGATTTTCAGCTAATTGTTTATGATGTATCTCAGTGGGACTTTATCTTCATGATAACTTGATTTGGGATTTGATTATGGTCTTGGATGTTTGGATTCATAATTTTCTTTACATTTGGAAATTTATTATTACTCTTTTTTTCAATTTTCTCTCCTTTTCTGGAACCACAGTTGTATGTATTATATTCTGTGATGGCCTGATATCATCCTCCAGCTTACTAAGGACCTGTTAAGTTATTTTGGTTTATTTTTCCTCTCTGTGTAATATTGTGCAGTTTTATGGCTTTGTTCTCAAGTTTCTGTTCTTTGGTTTCTAATTCATTGTTAGTCTCAACATCCAGGATATACTTAATTTCATTTTCATCTCTGGAAGTTCCATTTTCATCTTCCCAACTCTCCACTCATTGTGTTTATGTTTTCCTTTAAACTCTTGGTTTATAATAGCCTTTTTCATATACTTCTTAAATAAATCTGCTAGATGTCTTACATAGACAACTAATTAATTTTTACTTCAGTTAGTATTATTATTAATTTTAAAATCAAAGAAAATGAGGCTCATAAAGGCAAATTAATGTGTTGAAGGCCATATATCTAATAGTAGAAAAATAGAAAATAGAGCCCAGGATCATGTGATTCCAGAGTTCTTCCTAATAATTACTATTCTATTCAACATTGTTATTTCAATTTGACAGGAAATTCTTTTTTCTGTGAACCCCCATTTCCACATCTATAGAAATAGACATGATAGGGGTTGTAGCAGATTAAGCTGTCGCTTGGGACACCCACATTTGGAGTGCCTTTTTGCTTCTAAACCAGCATCCTGCTGATGTGCCTGGGAAAGCAGTGGGTGATGGCCACAGTATTCACATTCCTGTCACTGATGTGGGAGATTGAAATAGAATTCTGGGTTTCTGGCTTTGGCCTAGAGTGGTCCCTGCTTTTCAAATAAATGAATTAATACATAAATCTTAAAAGAAATAGAGAACATGAAAAATGTTTATAGCATTGTATATGACAAGTATTTCCCATTTGAAGTGACATTTGCTATAATTAAGGGAAAGAAAAATTTTTTTCAGCTAACATCCTGGCAATCATAGAATTAACTATATGTATTTGGATAAGAATAAGGTAGGGGAAAGATCCCTTATAGGAAGGCCCTTGTGAACAGGAGTCATAAGTACATAAGGACATTCTTTGTAGTAGAGATCCTTGGGTAGAAAAGAAAAAGCACAGGTACCCTACTCCTTCATAAATATGTCTGGTGCTACCTGGGTGGCTTATGTCATTTTCTTAATTTGAATCTACCATTTTGACATGATTGTAGTGTGAAAGAGAAAATTGTTCTATATTGGTTACTTTGGCAACTTCTTAGTGATAGTGGTCAGTATGCCATCTTTTGAAGGGAGTTTTCATTCTTTGAAATAGGGACATTTTCCTAGATCTGTTCCCCATCACAGAACCTTTTCTATGGCTAGAGAACTCAATTTGTTTCCCTATTGTACCAAGAGCACATTAATGAGCTCTAAGAGAGGTAAGTTTCCTTTTACATTTTTATTTATTTTTTATTCTTTGATCACAATTCAACATCTACCCTAGGTAGCTATCATGAAAATTCATTCAGCATTCAAATATTACTATAGACTTTGTATTACTATAGACTATATATAATATATAGACTATATAATATATAGGCTATATAATATATGGATATTACTGTAGACGCTGTATTACTGTAGACTCTGTAGTAAGGATATAGAAGTGAACAACATGAAATATCTGCCTCTGAGGAATTCGCAGACAAGTCGAGAAGGTAAAGTTAAACATGACGTGGGAGTATGTATAAGCCACATTATGTGAAAGAGTCAAGGAGAAGTGCCTTCCACCACTTTGAAAGGGATGGAGGCAACACTTTGAAGGGTCTGGGCAGGGCAACACTTTGAAGGATGGGGAGGGGTGACACTTGATGAAAGATGAAGGCAAGTTCTCTGGAGCTAGAAGTAATAGCAGGGAGGGATGTTCCCAGCAAGGGGCAGGGTGGGGGGAGCATTTGTGAAGGCCTGGAGGTGTAGTGAGTACAGTACCTCTGGTATCTGTAATTTGTTTTGACTGGGGCTCAAAGGAGATAAGGCAGAACTGGTAGACAGGATTCAGATCCTGAAAAGGCTATTACACCTCTTGTCACAAGGGAGTCTGAATGTGAGAGTGTGGGTGAGGAGGTATTAATTTATATCCACACCAAAAAAACAACTCAAAGTACAAGGCTGCCTGCTGACAAATCACTTGTCTAAGATATGTGTCTGATCCCACATGGGGGGTGATGCAGAAATGCCGATGACTGACTGGGCCTAAGCTCTCAGACAGCCAGGAAATCTGCTGAGTGGAAGCCTTTGGAGTCTGACTATGGGATAAACAGCTTTGCTCAGAGCTGTACCCTCTGGGCAAATAGTGGGCTGTTTCCAAGGGGAGGTATTTCAGCTGGGGGTGGATGGTGTTGGCTCTCAAAGCAGAAATAGAACTGCCTGGGCTTGTGAAGGCTCCTGAGTTCACAGGCAGACCACAGGAAGCTGACAAATCCAAAGCATGAACGTGGTGGGATGGGCACTGGCTAAGGCCAAGGAAATGTTGAAACCAAGCAAGGGAGTAAGGAGAGGAAAGCACCATGTTAACACCAATAAGTGAAGTGTAGTGCTTGGTAGTACCGCCTCAGCTCAGTAATTATAAGTGTCAGGTGCCAGGCGCTGAGCTAAACACTTTCCTTGCACTTTAACAGCAATAACTCACATATCCTAAGTGCTTGTTTTGTCTTATGAACTGTCCTATATATATCTCATATCATTACATTATTAAATTGTTTGCATTCTTTAATTTACCCTATGAGGATATAAAAAACAAATGCTCATTTCACATTCAAGGTGAGGCAACTGAGTCTCCAAAACTTGATTTACCTGATGTCACACATGTAGGAACTAACTGCTCAACCTACGATTTGAACATGGTAGCAGAACCTCCCAGAGCCCATGGTCCTTTTCACTATATTATATAAGCATCTTTATCCCTGATTTGTAAATGCAAATACTGAGGCTCAGAGTTAAGTAAGTAGTGGAACTGGAATAAATCTCCACCTTTGACTTGTTTGGTGCTGGTCGCGTAGCAATAATACTCTGAAACTCCCAATACTAATAACTTGACCAGAACTAGTTCTGCTGCTATGACAGTATTCCCTGATTAGAACAATATATGGGCTGGTGCTGTGGCTCACTTGGTTAATCCTCCGCCTGCAGCACCGGCATCCCATATGGGCGCTGGGTTCTCATCCCGATTGCTGCTCTCCCAGTCCAGCTCTCTGCTGTGGCCCAGGAGGGCAGTGGAGGATGGCCCAAGTGCTTGAGCCCCTGCACCCTCACGGGAGACCAGCAAGAAGCACCTGGCTCCTGGCTTCGGATCTGCTCAGCACCGGCTGTGGTGGCCGTTTTGGGAGTGAACCAAGGGAAGGAAGACCTTTCTCTCTGTCTCTCTCTCTCACTGTCTATAACTCTACCTGTCAAATTAAAAAACAAACAAACAAACAAAAACAAACAAACAAACAAACAAACAAAAAACACTGTATATGGACCTGAATTCCTGAATTGTATAAGAAAACTGGACTGTGGGTAGGTCCTGCCAGACCCTCTAAGGAGCTCATATTTGTGTCCTCATAGGAAAAGCATTGGATGCCTGTGCCACACCAAAAGTGTTAGGCAAAGTGCCTAACATCAGTGCCAGCTACAGAGCCCACCCACCTGGCAAAGATCACCCTACAGGGGCCTCCCTCCCCTCCTCTCACAACCAGCCTTACACACCACAGGAGTTAGCCCTGCAAAGAAAAGTAGAGAAAGGTATCCCAGAGGCTTCCATTCTCTGGGGAGCTAGGGCAGGAAGGACATGAAAGGGCAGGCCCACTTCCTATTCCAATCCTGCAAGTCTGGCCGCTGCAGAAGATGTGGGGATGAGATAGTGAGGAAAGTGGCTATGAGGTTGGAAATTTAAACTGGACCAGATAAGAATTTGTGTTAAAAAAAAAAAGAAAAGAAAAAGGAGTAATTATGAAAGCTGCAGAGTTTTGGAGTCTGCTCAAGGCATCATTATGGAAAGAGAAAGGGAGAGAACATAAAGTCCAGGCAGTGGCAGAGAAGTATAAAACCATTTCAAGAGACATTCGGTAGACCAGATACATTAGTCATCTATCGACTTGTGTTTCATCATCGCCTGCTCTTCCCATCATCAGCTGCTCCTTGTTTTACCTCACTTGTCCTCAGAAGAACTCTGTGTTCAATCCCGAAGCTTGCTTCTGTAAGAGAGCCCTTTCAGCTTATGGTTGAAAGCTGACAGGTGTTCTTTCTTTAGAATTTATACTATAACTCCTGTCCAAATTTTTTTAAAAAAAACTGTATTTATTT
The DNA here is from genome assembly GCA_949820135.1 of Sylvilagus floridanus. Lineage (NCBI taxonomy): Eukaryota > Metazoa > Chordata > Mammalia > Lagomorpha > Leporidae > Sylvilagus > Sylvilagus floridanus. The sequence continues at coordinate 43,018,189 of OX463224.1, forward strand.
GCTTCAATTTTATTTTGGAAGAGAGAGACAGAGAGACAGACATGGAGATAAATCTTCCATTTACTGCTTCACTCCCCGGATACCTGTAGAAACCAGAGCTGAAGCCAGTAATGCAGAATTTCATCCAGTTTTCCCATGTGGGCCACAGAGAACCAAGTACTTGAGTCATCATCTGCTGCCTCCTAAAGTGTGCATTAGCAGGAAGCTAGAGTAGGAATTCAGAGTCAGGCATTGAATCCAGCACTCTCGTGTGGACACAGGTGCCTCAACTGCCAGGCTAAACACGTGACTCTCTTTCTCTCTCTCTCTTTCTCTCTCTCTCTCTCTCTCTCTCTCTGTATATATATATATATATATATATATATATATATATATATATATATTTGACAGGCAGAGTTAGACAGTGAGAAAGAGAGAGACAGAGACAGAGAAAAGTCTTCCTTTTCCATTGGTTCACCCCCAAAGTGGCCGCTACTGCCGGAACGTTGCGGCCGGCGTGCTGCGCCAATCCGAAGCCAGGAGCCAGGTGCTTCCTCCCGGTCTCCCATGCGGGTACAGGGCCCAAGGACCTGGGGCATCCTCTACTGCACTCCCAGGCCACAGCAGAGAGCTGGACTGGAAGAGGAGCAACCGGGATTAGATGAGATGCCAGCCACGCAGGCGGAGGATTAACAAAGTGAGCCATGGCGCTGGCCCATTCTTTAAAGTTTTTTTTTTTTTTTTTTTTTGACAGGCAGAGTGGACAGTGAGAGAGAGAGAAAGAGAGAAAGGTCTTCCTTTGCTGTTGGTTCACCCTCCAATGGCTGCCGCGGACAGCGCGCTGCAGCCGGCGCACCGCGCTGATCCGATGGCAGGAGCCAGGTGCTAGGTGCTTTTTCCTGGTCTCCCATAGGGTGCAGGGCCCAAGCACCTGGGCCATCCTCCACTGCACTCCCGGGCCACAGCAGAGGGCTGGCCTGGAAGAGGGGCAACCGGGACAGAATCCGGCGCCCCGACCAGGACTAGAACCCGGTGTGCCGGCGCCGCAAGGTGGAGGATTAGCCTGTTGAGCCACGGCGCCGGCCTCATTCTTTAAAGTTTTTAAAACAATTTATTCAATTCTGAAGATAAAGTGTTGAGCTGATTCCTAGATAACAATGGGGCAGTTAGATGAAACTAATGGAAGCGAGAACAGTGAGTTTCAAGGCTCTGATATGGAAATGGCTTTTATAAAGGGATTGGATGAGGGCAAGTGTGGTGTCTAGGTAATTTGAAAATATTGAAGGAGTTGATCAAAAGAATTCCATTATCTGTTTCTGATTTTTAACATTTGTTTAAATTATTTGAAAGGCAAAGAAAGAGGCACACACAGAGAAAGGTCTCCCATAAATTGGTTCACTCCCCCAAATACTCAACATATCCAAGGGTGGGCCAAGCTGAAGCCAGGAGCCTGGAACCTCATCCAAGCCTCACACATGTGTGACAGGGGCCCAAGTATTTGAATCATCAACTTGCCTCCCAGTATGCATACATTAGCAGGAAGCTGAGTAGGAATTAGAATAGCCAGAACTCAAACCAGGCACTCCGATATGAGAAACAGGCTATTTAATTACTGCACCAAATGCTCACCCTTCCAAACTGCTCCCCCAACCCTGATTTTTAACAAACTACAATCAAATCACAGTGGTTATACAAAAATTAGATTAAGTTTGAGTAAATGATCACAAGCCAGGCTCTAACTAAAAATATCTCTAAGGAATCGAGTCTAAAACTTGAGAAATTGGCTTCCTGACACCTTTCTCAATCATCCGTGAGCAGTGCAGGAGCTGAGATGAGAGCCTTTTGTCCAACAGTTGGAGGAAATTGTCTATATGCCCTTTAACAGAAAAACTGAATGTCTCAGGATTGAGAATCAGAATCTCATAGAAATGGGGTTGGGGGTGGAGAGGTTGCTGAGGCCTTGCGCCTCTTCCTATGCAGCCTTGGGGTGGAAGCAGAGTCCGTGATTGCTCTGCCTCTGAGGATGGAGTGGAAACTGTGACACATACTTTGGAAGACTCATAGTTCTGGACTTTCTGAAAATTGTGTTGGAAATTTAATTTTTCTGAGAAAGCCTGATACCTACTAGATCTCAAATGTCTCCCCTAAGAACAGAAAACCAAACCTACCATCAGGGCAATGCTCAGAGCTTTATGTTGGCACTCCCAAGAGGAGACTGAAGAGTATGAGGGGTTGGCCAAGGCATCACTGATGTCACCTGTCATGCCACAGATATCTTTACAGGTTGTTCTTCATGGCCTAAAATTGATTTGTCTTCTAAGAATGCATACTTCTAAGACTATCTTTATATATTTTTGTGAATTTTTATCTTAGAGTTAATTTCATGATTGTAGGTAGTCATTATCTTGAAATATCCAAGAAGGCAAATTCAAAGCATTCATATATTCATTTGTTTAAGTTATTTAGGGAATATCTTTTTTAAAAAAGTTTTATTTTAGTTATTTGAAGGGCAGAGTTACAGAGAAAGAGAGGGAGAAGGAGAGGGAAGGATGGAGGAATGGAAGGAAAGAGAGAAAGAGGTCTTCCAGCTGTTGGTTTACTTCCCAAATGGCTGCAGCCAAGCCAGAGCCAGAAGCCAAAAGCTCCATCCAGGTCTCCCATCTATGGGGCCCAAGGACTTGGACTATCTTCTGCTGCTTTCCCAGCCACATGAGTAGGGAGCTGGATCAGAAGTGGAATAGCTGGGATTCAAACCAGTGCCTATATGGGATGCCAGTGATACAGGCAGGGGCTTAACCCATTACACTGCAATGATGGCCCCAGGAATACCTTTTATATGAGGGCACTTCAAAATGTTCCTGGAAAAATAAAATTCAAAATAAATTTATTCTGGTACAAAAATTTTGAAATTAATGCATAGTTTTTTCTTAATGTACATTGTTAAGTTTTTATTAATATAAAGAGAACAGATTTCATGTATTTCATGGGTAGCTCTAAGAAGATAACCATTCTTCCCTCCCTCTTCCTCCCCTTCCCTCAATCCCCTTTCTTCCTTCCTTTCTTTTTCTTTACTTTTTGCAAAGACATACTTTAATCCACTCTATAATCATAGACTTAACTCACCACTAACCATAATATGCCACAAGTAAAAAGTAGGAAGACCACAGTTCCACAGGAGTATAAACAAGGGCTAAAAACATATGATTGTTGTTCATTATATATATTTTTCCATGAACTTTTTGGAAACCACTGGTATGCCAGGTACCCAAATACTTATATTCTTTTTTTTTTTTTTTTTTTACAGGCAGAGTGGACAGTGAGAGAGAGAGAGACAGAGAGAAAGGTCTTCCTTTGCCGTTGGTTCACCCTCCAATGGCCGCCACGGTCGGCGCGCTGCGGCCGGCGCACCACGCTCGTCCGATGGCAGGAGCCAGGAGCCAGGTGCTTTTCCTGGTCTCCCCATGGGGTGCAGGGCCCAAGCACCTGGGCCATCCTCCACTGCACTCCTGGGCCACAGCAGAGGGCTGGCCTGGAAGAGGGGCAACCGGGACAGAATCCGGTGCCCCGACCGGGACTAGAACCCGGTGTGCCGGCGCCGCAAGGCGGAGGATTAGCCTGTTGAGCCACGGCGCCGGCCCATATTCTTAAGTACTAACATTTCTAGGTTCCTTGAGAAGTAGCAGGCAGGAGATGTCACAGAAAAACAGAAGTCTTTACTCAAGCTACAGAGAGGTGAATGTGAGAAGCATGAGGGACAAAGTCACAAGTTTTAGGAGAACAAAAGCTGCCTCAAGAGCAGAATATGAAAGAAAAAGACGTGACTTTCTCCTTGTGCTCCTGTTTTCTCTGGGTACTGAAAGCCTGTCAACTTTCAGATGGAGACTGCAGCATGAAGCAAGTAGTACCACTGAATTCTTTGTTGGACATTAATATATATGATGGGACTTTGTGTATTGGAGTGGGACTGAAATGTTGGGGAACCAAATTGCTCGGATGTTGTAGCAACAGTGGTTTTTAGTTCCATCTGGATGAAAAACTCATCATGTTTATTTTGTTTTAGAGCAAATAGAAGTACGATCTTACACATACCTATTTTCTTGTCCATCAGACAGTTTCATCATGTTTGCAACATTTCAAATATTTTTTTGGTCTAAAATACTTTGAGAATGGGATGGAAATTCCTATCCTCTCCCTTTGAGTGAGGAGAAGGACTGGGGGCTGGTGACTAAAAGCAGTAATAGCTTTGAAGAAGGACCTGCTCGCCCTCATGTACTCATCCTATTTAGTGAAGTCATTTGGATTGCATTTTGCTTTTAGCTCCACTCTTGTGTCGGTAAAGAAATTACTGCATGAGCTCACCCTTGGCCCCCAGCCCTGGGCTATCATGCCAGTAAATCTATGATAGTAGAGTCAGCACACCAAATGCCTATACCTTTATTCTAATCTCTAAATTAACTGGGTCCAGAAGCATTTTTTTTCCATATGATTTTTGTTCTTAACCTTTTAAGCCTTGGGTTTCCTCTGAGGCATTTCTTCTGTCAGGAAGAGGAGGGCAAAGGAGAGAAGGAAGAAATGAAGGAGGGGAGGAATTGAAAATCTCTTCTAACACACTCAGGCAAAATTGCCTTTTTTGCGTGGAGTGGGAGGCAGGCAGAGCACATGGCTGGCCATTGTGGATAGTGTGATATGGATGAGTGTGGACCTTTCCAAGCATATTTGAAAAATTATAGACATAAGGGAACACAGCAAATATTTGCTATGGCTTTGAGCAAAACAAGCCAGAGCTCTTTTAATGGTGCTCCCTGTGCTTCAGAACCCTCTGCAAAGTCTCTGACTTATTTCACTAGCTCCAGTTGGCTGTTTGTCTTGCAAAACAGCCCCACAACCCCTGCCCTTGTTCTCTCTTAGTGCAAGTGCCAGCCAGTGTGTTTGTTTTGCCCATGGCCTCCCCACAGCACAGCAGCTCCAATTCTTTGCTGGAATCAATCCTCATCAATGGAACCTGAACACTCAGCAGAACCCTCACAGAAGGAATCTGGATAGGATCCTAATCCTGGAATCTGCCTCATCTCCCAGTCTAACTCCTCCATCCACCCACAATCCTGACTCTCCTGAGGGTGGCAGCTGCGAGAAAAAGGCCCCAGTGGGAACTATGAACACTTCTTGATCCTCAGTCCTGGCTTGCATTCCAATTGCTAATACCAGTGATACTTCTGAGGGAAGTATTTGTTATTGGGATGCTGGAGGAAACATCGTTATAGATCATTTAAAGAATAAGGTGGTGAAAGATGAGTTTGGATTGGGGAGATGGTATTAAAAAAGGCCATTCAAAGCAGAGGGTAAGTAGGTGACTGGAGGAGACAATGAAAGAGAAACTTGGAAGAATGGTGACAAAGGTCATGTAACTCTAGTGTAGGTCTGTGTAACTCTAGTGCTTATGGCACTATCATCAGATTATGGATCCAATCACTTATCCTCAGGATTTTAATCTATTCTTTCACTTTCAGACGTCTTGTCAGGAAGGTGACCTCCTCAAGGATGCAACTAGTGTCAGTGATTCCAACTCTATATGGTCACACCTAGCATGGGTATTTCACAGAGTAGACATGTAATAAATACTTGTTGACCAGACTAAAATGTTGATGGCATGAGCAAAGCTCAGTAGGTAGACAAGAAAGTAAAACAGGGCGGGAGGTGAGAATAAAGTTGTAAAGGATGTGGTACTAATTTCTTTTCCTGTGACCCATGTTGCTAAAATTCTTGAGTAGCTGAAAAAGGTTTCCGAAAACCTCTTCATAGGCTCTGTTTTTGGAGTAGGAACTAGGGTGACAACTGTATCTCCTTAACTTCCTTCTTTCTCTCAGTACTCCTTAAATCCTGAGAATGGAAGGCATCAGACCTCTCCCATCTTTCCATCACCAAACTGACCACCCTGCCTGCATCCAAGCAACCATGTTCTGCCCATCTTCCTGTTAGATGGAAAACCAGGTCCTACAGCTACCAGGGACCAGGTCTTTCCCCGAAACACTGGCTCCTCTTGTCCTTAATCTGCTCAAGGACTTTGTTTCTGCAATTTTATTGAAATCATAACTCCCTCTCTCCTGTGTTGACAGCTTCCCCTTCTCTGAAGAATCATTTTCATTTCATAGACTCGGCAGCACCCCAAGTGTCTATACCTTTATTGCAATTTCTAAATGAACGGGATCCAGAAACTATATATCTTTAAGCTTTGTTAAGAATGCTTTGGTCAAGGTCACCAATGATTTCCATCTTGCCAAAACCAACAGTTGGGGGTCATATCTGCCACCTTGTCAGCAACATTTTTCATTCTTTCTGTTCATCAAAGTATCAAGCTCTTCTCCCTATGCAGTTGCTGCTTGCTTTTCCTGAAACACACTTCCTTTAGACCTTCTCCAGGCTCTGTCCCTTATTCACGTCATTCAGATCTCTGCTCAGTGACATCGTTGCTGAAAATAACATCCTCACCAGCCCATTCTCCATCTTCTACTCTCTTATACTGCTCTGTCCTCCTTCTTATCTATTGGTAAAATTATATATTTATTTGCAAACTAGATTACATCTGATTTCCTAATAGAATAAAAATTCCAAGAATTTAGGGACATTTTTAGTCTAGCCCCATTACCCCAGCACCCAGATAGGGCTGCCACATAGTCAGCCATCAATAATCAGTTGTTGACTGACAACTGAATGAAGGTACAACCCTGCCCCAAAGGAGCTTATCGTGTAATGATGATCATCAGGACTAAGTGCTGGATGCCTACATCTAGACCCATATAATCATTAAATCTTCCTGATAACTATTTGATGTCATGAAGTAGATGGTTTCGTCTCTACTTGATGGATAAGAAGATGTAGGCTTTAGAAGCACTACCTAGCTTTCACAGGGTTATGCAGTGGTCAGCAGGAGGAGCTGAGACTCTAACCCAGGTCCTTCTGACTGCAAATCTGTGTGGTTCACCCTTGAGATCTTTGCCCCGGCCATGTGATGGTGTGTTAACAGGTCATCTCCTCTGTTCAGGTTGTCTTAATGTGGATATGACAGTTCTGCCTGCTTGTTGAGCGGAGAACACCCATGTATGCTTGCTTAGTACAAAACAGTGCTGACCTTGCTCATTTTGCTATTAAAGCAGTCTCTGTGCCAGAAGCCAAAATACACGGGGTTGGTAAATATTTTTTACTTGGTTACAAGCAAGGATTCACATCCAATTAATGTTGGCTCAAAGTGATATGGTTGTTCACTGGTTTTAGGAAATATGTAGGTAGGTTCAATTCTAACTTGAAGACATTCCTTGGTCATACTTCAGATGAGTGTTTTAGGAAATTAAAAACTTTTGATGCATTTGGGCTTGTTTCTGAGTTCAGCACAGTTTGTTCCCTGTTATGGTTTATAGTCAGTTTGGTGCAAGGCTCTGGCTACTGGATTTCATGGTTTGGGTTTTCTGTAGGCACATAACCTGCCCCAGTGAATGTGGACAAGCCAAAGAAACACTCGGTCTCACAACAGGAAGTATTAGAAGTGATCTTAACCTAGGTCAGGTGGGAATGATGGCCTCCTGTCATCAACTACATATGTAATTTTAAATTTCTAGCACCCACATTTAAAAAAAGATTAAAAGAAACAAATGAAATTAATATTAACAATAGATTTTATTCAACATAACTACCCAAAATATTGTTCTTTCAGCATGTAATCTATATAAAGAATCATTAAACTTGTTCTGTATGTCACACATGTAGCATATTTCAAATTACCTTAGCTACATTACAGTTACTAATAAACAGAACACATCTGCATAGCAACTATTAAATTGTACAAGGTATCTCTAGAGAATATGAATAGATTTTGATTTTGTTGTTGCTGATAATGATGATGATGGTATTGTAATTGTTATTTCCTTGAAATATACCATCTTTGAATGGGAGGGGAACTTAAAGTTTGTATAGTCTAATTATCAATTTGATGCTTAAATCTTTTCTAAAATATCACCTAAGATACTAAACTATTATCTAAAATACTAAGATACCATTAGATTAGAGATCTCCTAATATCTGCTTACGCAGTAATTGGGAACTCATCTCATCTGAAGTAACTTATTCTATCTCTAGACAGCTTTCATTGTTTTAGAAAATGATCCCCTTAATAGAGTTGAAAATTGTCCCATTAGTGTATCTTTTATGATTATATTCTTTGAAGCCACATAGATTAAATCTGATTCCTTTCACAAAATGTTGATTTTGTATTTGAAGTTAGCTGGCATGTCTTATTGTGTCATTTCCCCAGTAAACTGCCTTTTTACTTTTATCATTACTTCTGATGGTTTCAAGTCTTCTCAACCTTCTTTCCTGTGAATGGACTCCAAATTCTGAATGTCCTTCCTAAAGGTGACACCCAGAGCTGCATACAACATCCACATGCAGTTCCACTACCCCAGAAGAGAATGAGACCAGAAACCCTGGGATGGATATTATAATTCTGCTATGTCATTATCACAACTCACTTCATTCTCCTTGGCCTCCTAAGCATAGTCCTGTACCACACTGCCCATATGTTTTTATGTGTTCAGTTACAGTTATACGATAAAATGAGCTTGGTGCCAAAGTAAAGGACAGTAACCCAGAGGATGACGTGAGAATCTTAAAAATATTATTGCTTTTTATTCTTTTAGAATCTGAAGTGCCAAGATATTTTTGGATACATACCTGGGGTATTAATGATCTCTGCCAACTAACTACCTAGCATTAATAAATTTTGAGAAGTAACTTATTTATTTGTGTAAATCATCAGTTAACATTCTGAGTATTTACAACATTAGGGCTGTAATGTGTAAGGGTAAATGTGTTCAATCACTTTTACACTATCTGAGCTCTATTAAACTGGAATATATTTTCCACTGTTATTTCCAGACCTCACTACATAGTTTTTGTTCTTTCAGGACTTTCTTCTTCCTCTCTTTGCTTGGATTTTTTTTATCATGCTTTTTATTTTATTTGTTTTATTTTAGATACACCATTTACTCCAGATTAGATATACTTTTATTGTGTTCCTGCAGTGTTGCACACGACAATTGCTACATCTTTTTCAACTCTTCACACATCTGCCTGTTATCCCTTACTAGATTTTAAACTGTGTTAGGATGCGGATTAACATTGTTATATCGTGAGTATCTAGCACAGTGCAAAGTAGATGCTCAGAAAATACTTTCTGACTAAGTGATCAATCTTCCTGACCACATGTTGAGGTAGTTGTTATTACCATCATTTTACAGATGAGGCAGTTGAAGCTGAGAGAATTTAGTAAGCACATTAAGGCATGGAGTGGCTGCCAAAGTCGTGGCTCAGGGTCCAAGATTCTGATTCTGCATCTAATACTTGTGCCATAAAACTTGCTGTGGTTTCCATATACTTACAGTGTCTTTAATTCTCTAACAAAGGGCAATGCCTTCATGTTCTTACTGGAGAGAAGACTTAAAATGCCAACACCAGAAAGAGAGAAGGCACAGTAGACTGACTCTGGTAGGCCTGGAGCATCAAATACTGATGCCAGATAATCTCTTAGAAATAGCTTCTGATATGAGGTAGAGTGAATCTAGTGTTTTTGTCATGCAAGTTTGTACAAAACCTTTTTTCTCAGTTTCCCATAACAAGTGTTCGCTGATCATTTGATTTACTTGTTTTGAGAACAGTTAGACAAGAACAGACCCTCTGCTGTGTTTTTTCATATGAGCCATAAACAATCAGAAATGATTTAAGTGATATTATGTCTCTGCTTATAAAAATTAATGCTTATTGTTGAAAATATGAAAAAATTATATTAAAATCATGAACAAAAGATCTTCCTGTAGCAATATCTTTCTTTTTTCTTTTGCAGAAACATATGCATTGTCTCTAATTTGGTATCTATTACTGCATGGTTTAGTTTTTACATACTATATTGAGACATTTCTTGTATCATTAAGTATTTTCTATTACATTATTTTCATTGGTTCTACAGACTCACTCTAGGTGTATAATCAATTCATTATTGTGGATATTTGGGGATATTTCCATTTTGGATTCTGTAAATAGCAGGGTGATACTTATCCTTCGACACTAATCTTTGCACACATGACTTATTAAGGAGAATATTTTTTTTTCTCATCTAATTGGTCATATGCTCTGCCAGGCCTTCTGAGATTAACAATTCCCCATAACTGGGCCCTCACCTTAAAGCGCTTACAGGATTTTGACCCTCAACAGCAATCAGATTGAATCAAGGATTAGAAGTCCTGACTCCTCAGCACCTAGATTGGATTTGGCCTCTTGGGACTCCTTTATTCCTCTCTCCAGTTTTCTTGTGGTATTATGAGTACTGAGCCCTACAGTGGTACTTGCGGTCCTTGTGTTTTTGAAGTTGGACCCTTAATGTCTACCAGAAGCACTGCCTTTCTTTCCCGCTGCAAATCAGGGAAGAGAGTTAGTACTGAGAATGAGAACAAGCAGAGGTAGGTTCTCCTCCATAAGCAGTGCTAGGAGAGAGACGAAAGAGAGAAAGTGAGAAACCACTAGCAAGCAAATAAGTGAGATGCACATATGTGTATACCCAGCTTTGAATCTTTTTTAAACCCAGGGAAAAAAAGAGAGCAACTGCCTAGTTAATGCTGCCCTGGGGCAGCCTGAATGAGCATGACTTGAACCAAGTGGATTGTCACCCTGCTGCCGTTATGACCCTTGCAGGGTCCAAGAAAATGCGTGGATGAACTCATTGGGTTGAACAACATGCTCAGTGTCTTGAGAACAAATAGACTTTTCTTTGGTGTTCATTACAAACATCTTTTCTTTTCACTTATTCAGTGTTCCAAGAAGCAAGAGCTAATCTCCTGTGAAAGTTCAGGGAGAGGCATGTGATGCAGCTCCAAGCTGCCTTAGCCACGTGCTGAGGGTAGCCCTCTGGTTGACCTTGGAGGGGCTCTGCCTCTGTCCCTCCCCGCCATGTCTGTGTCTGGAGGAGTAGTCCCATCCCATTGACTATTACCAATTCGTGGATCTTTTAGTACAGTTGGATTCATTTGTATGATTGACTGTATCTATATCACCAAGTTGTATCATGCAAAAGCCACACAAAAGGACACAATGCATAATTTCTGACTTCAAAGCACTGAAAATTAGGGGGAATCCCAGACAGCCAATGGGTGATTACAATGCAATATTAAAGGAACCATGAAGGAAGAAGTACAAGTAAAATTGCACTTAAAAGAGTCAATAATCTAGGTGTGGGCAGGAAGCTGTTCAGGAAACACGTACTTTTTTTTTTTTTGACAGGCAAATTTAGACAGTGAGAGAGAGAGACAGAGAGAAAGGTCTTCATTTTCCGTTGGTTCATCCCCCAAGTGGCCACTACTCCCGGTGTGCTGCAGCTAGCACGCTGCGCCAGTCTGAAGCCAGGAGCCAGGTGCTTCCTCCTGGTCTCCCATGCAGGTGCAGGGCCCAAGGACTTGGGCCACCCTCCACTGCCTTCCCAGGCCACAGCAGAAAGCTGGACTGGAAGAGGAGCAACTTGGACAGAATCTGGTACCCCAACTGGGACTAGAACCTGGGGTGCTGGTGCCACAAGCAGAGGATTAACCAAGTAAGCCGCAGCGCCAACCAGGAAACATGTACTTTTAAAATTGGTATTAATGTTGAAATCTCATAGATGAATGAATTAGCTGATCAAGAGATAGGAATAAAGGAGTCATAAGAAGTTATAGCTAAGAGAGAGACTGGTTGAATAATATATAACTTCATTTTTCTATCCTGAGAAAAGATAAAAATTCAAAGTTGGAACTACGTATAGCTTTCCCAGCATTGCAAAGACAAAAAAAAAAATCACAAGATGCACCACCAGTAAGTTGAACCATTATAAATTTTGATACATCTGTACAATCTTTAGACCTCTTGAAAGCCCCACAATAATAGCACAAATAAAACACAAATACCATTGTAAGTTTATAAATCAAGCTATCAAATTTTGCATACGTATCTTTACAAATATAACTTCATAAGGGTTTGGTAGGCCTGGTTCAAATTTGGAATTCTTGAACTTCTCAGAGCTTTTCTCATCTGGACTCATTAGAGTCCAGAACATTGTGGTACCAGGAAGTCTGAAATTCTTACCTTGTCTCCTTTCTAATCCCACACAGCAGAGGACCTTGTATGCTGGCATGTAGGCACCCCAGCCCTCCTATTCAATGTCTATTCACTGTCTCCCAAAACACCTGCATCTTGGACATCTCTCAGACTTGCATAGTCACTGGGGTCTCAGGGCCCATCTAAAGCCTAGTCTAGAGGGCTTCTGATTTCCAAGAGGGCAAGTGCATCTGCCGTGGTTATATGACTCCTTATAGCGTGGGAGGGCCACATGAGGGTCCAAGAGGGCTCTTGGCAGCACAAAACAGACTAGGACAAAAACTCGGACATTTTTAAAGAAATTATATGAATGAAAATGGAAAGATACAGAAATTATACAAAAAAAGAATAATTTGCTTCCATCTGAACTTCTGTAGGAAGAAGTACCCTGGGAGAATGATTCAGCTGCAAACAGACTAGGATGACTGAAAGGCAGAAATGAGAGCCTAGAAAATGAACTGGTGAGTCATGGAACATGGTTAAATCTTAAGAAAACCATGTTCCTGATTTGAGAATTGCTATGAGATGAGTGATGTGTGCCTTCCGTCCCCACTCATCTTTTGAATAGTACTGTCTACTGCAAGGTGTTCTTCTCCACCACTGTATGCTGGCTATTTATGTTGTCTATGCAGGGGAGATAGAAAAAAGTATCCCTTTAGCTTGTAAGTGTCCAGGTTGGGAGGCAAAATGTACTGAGAATTGCACCTGAGCAGACTTATTTGCTTCTGAATCTAATTTGGATGCTGAGATTTTGGACTTCAGACATGCACCTGATTCCATAGTAGAGCAAGCCTTTCACAGGAGGGGGAGGTGAAGGTATTTTACATAGATGAAAAAAATGTTAAATTTATGACAATAGAGATGGCTATGACAGTTTTAAAGTAGAGTTGTAAATTCCATAACATGTTTTCTATTGAGAGGTGGGTTCTAAGACCCCTACTCTTGAACACAAGAAGACTTGTGACTACTGTGACCAATAGAATCCAGTTATCTCCAGCAAGGATACAGACAAGTTAGTGAAGCCATCTTGGATCTTACAGACTAATCAATCCTCCAGCTATGAAAAAGGAAAGAGCCGGCCAGTGCTGTGGCTCACTAGGTTAGTCCTCCACCTGAGGCACCGGCACCCCGGGTTCTAGTCCCAGTTGGGGCGCCAGGGTCTGTCCTGGTTGCTCCTCTTCCAGTCCAGCTCTCTGCTGTGGCCCCGGAGTGCAGTGGAGGCTGGCCCAGGTGCTTGGGCCCTGCACTCCATGGGAGACCAGGAGAAAGCACCTGGCTCCTGGCTTCGGATGGGCGCAGCGCACAGGCCATAGCGGCCATTTGGGGTGGAGGGTGAACCAACAGAAAAGGAAGACCTTTCTGTCTGTCTGTCTGTCTCTCTTTCTCTAACTCTGCCTGTCAAAAAATAATAAAAGGAAAGAGCCATCTAGCTGAACCCTGACAAAATTCCCAACACATATACACAAACTAACAAATATAAATAAATGGCTGTTGTTTTAAACAATTTGGGATGGTTTGTGACGGAAGAATACACCACTGAAACATCTCTCCAGGCTGGTTGTGAATACTATGTCTGGGCTTCTATAGATCGCTGTCCTTTTGCTACATTGAAATATGATTATATTCCTTATGAAGGTTCCCTGAAGATGAGGATGGTGTTCCTAGCTTTAAAAGTAGTGGCTTGCACAGTAGGTGCCCAATATGTTATTTTTTTCCCTCTCCTGTTTTCCTAATAAAGTATATGCTCTAACAAGATGCATAGTCAAGGCTATAGTAGACGAAGGGTCTTAAATGAGTTTTGTTTTATTTTCCTGGTCTCGCTAGGCTAGGTTTGGGTGCTCTGAATTCCACTGTATTCTGTGGGTCTACCATGTCTGTGGGTATTTATATTAGGGTACCCTCTAAAATAAGAAACAGGTCCAGGATAGTTAGTTCCTCTAGAAATATACATGGAGTTGAAACCAAAGTGGATAATCACTGTGCAGAAACATGTTTTGAGTTTCGCTTCTCCCAGAACCTTTGAAAAACAGAACATAATGTGTAGCCAAACCCCAAACACCCCTGGGTTTGAAGATCTCTAATAATCCCATCCAGATACATTTACTTTCACATAACGGATGTCTGATTCCAAGACTGTTCCAGTTTGGAAAACAACTCCTGGAGAGAAATGCTCTTCTGTGAGCCTGTCTGATACTCCCACAGCTGCTCAGTTACCCCAGAAATTTGAGGCCTGATCCTCAACCTTTCTGTCTCAGTAACAGTCACTTTATTTAAATGTATGATCAGTCTACCTACTGAGAAACCCTGGGGTCAATCAGCCTTGAATCCCTGCTCTGCCACTCATTAGCCAGGTGACTGTCAGCAAGTTACTTAATCTCTCTGAGCCTGTTTCCACATAAGTAAAATAGAGCAAAATACTGTCTTTTTAAAGGGTTGCTGTGAGCATTAGGTGAGCTAAATGCATGTAGAACACTCAGCTGTGGCACACATAATCTTTCAATGAACTCATGAAGGCCAGTTGTTACTGTTGTCCCATCCCCATCTGCTCTGCTCTCTGAACAGAACATTATTAAGCAGAATGGGGCTTAACTCTCCTGAAGATTGCCTGACTCTGTTCAAACACAGTTGATTGGTCCCGAGCATCTTGGAAACACATTCCCTTGTTTCTTGTCCTTGGAGGAGAGTGCCAAGCCAGTAACCAGTACTTGATATGAAGTGTGAAGGCAGCAATATTATAGAGGGAAAAAGAGAGAACTGCCCCAGGTTTTATTTTTCTTTGGTCCATGACCCTACCCCATATTCCTGTGATTTGCACTTTTACCTTGTCAGACACAGACTTCTTGTAATTCAGAACTGCAAATAAGGATCCCTGGTCTCAAAAATACAAGTGTCCAAGGGTGCAACATGACTCAATGTTTTAAATTGGGTCTGCTCTAGAAAAATGTAGGACATATGGTGACCATACTCAGTTCTCAAAGCCAGATGCTGACTGGCTCCAAGAGAAGAAAACCAAAACAATCAGAAATCTGCTCTATTTGCCAAAACAAATCTTATGTCTCTCCCAATGTTATTCCTGTAGATATCTTTGTTTGAATTGGGTCTGTTTACCAGTTCCATTTCTGCTACCATCTCTGGGGATGAAGGAAAGAAAACACCTCATGTTCACTCATGTTAGCAAAGAATTCTTTTTTGGGTAGATTTTTGGAGTAAAGGAAATTGGAAAATCTTTTTTTATTTTGGGGCTTCTTTTCCTTCTTTTAAAATTCTATTTAAAGAGTCTTCAGCTATGGCTCTTCCTTCTGGTCCTTCACTAATTAATAATAACAACAGCATTATTATTATTAAACACTTTCTACGTAATGGTATTTATCATGCATTTACTTCTAAATACACTTAATTCTCCGAACAGGCTTACAAGTTAGATGTCATTGTCCCCAGTTTATAGGGTAAAAATGGAATATTTAGCGAGTCTAAGTAATTTATATATGTTAATGGAGTTAATAATATAGTAGGGATTTGAGCTTGAAATATCTGCTTCACTCATTCTCTTCAATCTCTGATATTGCCATCTATAGACTGTCCTGTAAACAAATCAGATTTAGATTAAATTTTTGTATACCAAGTGGTGTGTTAAAAGATTTGGCAAATTATTCTTTGATTCTTATTCCATAATATAGGCAATGCTACTACATTTCTCAAAGTGAAATAGAAAACCAAGAGATTAAGAAAATTTCCTAGGGCCATTGAATTTGTAAGATGTGGAGCCAGGAATCAAATCCACGCTTCTTCATTGAAGGTTCAAAACTGTTTCTAAATTCTCAGAGGGCACCTGATAGCAGAAGTGCAAAGTGGGTGTATATGTAAGAGCTTCATTTCAATAAGATATTGATTGAGGAAAAGAGGTGGAGCCACACCCCTCAGGGAGCCCTACCCCTTACTAAGAATGAGTGTATTGCTCTAAGTCAAGGGAACAGGGCTGGTGAATGAAGAAGCTAGAAGAAAGATGCAGGAAACTGGATAAAGTGACACCAAACCTCGCCACCGCATCACTTTAAGTCTTAACACTGTGTAGGGCTTGCCTTGGACATTTTTAAAGTTCTACTTATTAGAAAGGCAGAGCCATAGAGTGGCACATGGCGATCCATCTTTCATCCATTGGTTCAATCCCTAAAAGGTGGCAGCAGTGATGGCTGGGCCAAGATGAAACCAAGAGTCAGGAACTCCATCCGAGTCTCCCATGTGGGTAGCAGGGACCCAGGAACTTGGGCCTTCAGCCAGCGCCTTCTCTGGTACATCAGCAGAGTGCTGGATTTCGACATGGAGCATCCAGGGCTGTAACCTGCACTCTGATGTGGGATGCCAGCATCTTGACATTTTAAGTGGCCTTCATTTTAATCAGAAGTGTTTACTAGAAAAAGTTTTAGATGACTGTTTTGATTTTTGGAAAAAGGAGAAACACAGAACAGAACCAAAAGGCAGAAAAAAGCACCTGGCACCTGGCTCCTGCCATCGGGCGAACGCGGTGCGCCGGCCGCAGTGCGCCGGCCGCGGCAGCCATTGGAGGGTGAACCAACGGCAAAAGGAAGACCTTCCTCTCTGTCTCTCTCTCTCACTGTCCACTCTGCCTGCAAAAAAAAAAAAAAAAAGAAAAGAAAAAGAAATTGGTATCAAATGATACATATTAGAAAGTAAAATCATTTGGATTTCAGTCTGAAAATCAGAGAACCTGTTTTAAAGTGATTCTACTATAAATGTGAAAAAGAAAAAAAAAACACAAAAAGTTAAAATCTTAATTTCCAGCTGAGATATGGAATAGTTCCACCCTTTCAGTTGACCTCCAATATTTTGGTCTCTTGTACACTTTCAGTTTGGTGTGGTGAAATAGTAACACTCCCTTTGTTCATTTTGACCTCATAGTTCTTCATTCTCATTTTGTAAACGAATTCGCACCAGCTTCCAGTTATAGAAACAAGCACATTCATTAAGATAAATATGGAGTACACGTAAAAATTAAGATATCAAAATAAAAATCAGCCACAATTCCACAATCTGACATTGTTGACATTTGGACATATTTCTAATTTGCTTCTATCTCTTATTCTATAACTGAAGATAATCAAAATATGCCTTTTTACCAAAATATATCATAGACCTTTCCCTGTGTTATTAGTGGATTTTACATCACCATCTAAACTCGCATCTACACAACCTAGTGCATGAAAGCAATCTTCTGTTATTAGACATTTAGACAGACTTCAACTTTTCACCATTACCAACATGGTGTTATCTTGATACATACTCATTCCACACCTCTTGCCTCTTTTAGAATATCCTTTGCTTAGACTTTCTCAGCTTTTTTTTCTTGAACGGAAATGATTAATAATATTCATATATGACACTTTTGCTAAAATTATGTTGTAGACATACATGCCTTAGGGTCATTTCTAATTTCATGTCTTTTAATGAAATATGATATTTTTCCCTTTTTCTTCCCTTCATGAAAGCATAGCAAAGCTTAGTAAAAATGATGCATGGAATTTCTATCAGTCCATTTTATTTTACAAAGTAAACTATAGATTTTGGTTCTTTATTATTAGTAATAAATTCTTGCAAATATTTCTCTTATTTGATTGGGTCACCTAATTGGAAGACCATGGTTTACCTAACCATGGCAAGCACATTGTACTCTCTGAGAGGTTTTGGCACATATTTCTCATTGAAGACCATTTCTAGTTGTAATTTTTGTCTTTAGAAATAAATAGACTCATTAAATTATAAACTATACACAGAAATAGATCTTTTAAAAAAGATTTACTTATTTGAAAAGCAGAGTGACAGAGAGACAAAAGGGGAGGGGGGAATCGTTCATCTGCTGTTTCACTCCTCAAATGGCTGCAACAGCTGGGGTGGGCCAGGCTTCAGCCAGGAGCCAGTACAACACTGTCCAGATCTCCCATATCGGTGAGGGAGGTCCAAGTACTTGGGCTACCTTCTGCTGCTTTTCAGGGGCATTACCAGGTAACTGGATAGGAAACAGAGCAGCTAGGGCTTGAACTGGCGTTCATATGGGTTGCCAGTGTGGCAGACAGTGGATTAAGTTGCTATGCCACAATGCCAGCCCCCAGAAATTGGTCTTTATTCTGAGAATGGAGTAACTTAAACCTTGGGAAGGGCTGAATAACTATAAATGGATACTTTCTTAAGCGCATACTGCTCACCCTACCCTTGTCTGAAGATTCCGTGACAGTTTTCTGGTAGAGGGAGGACCTGCCCTATGCCTCCTGGCTCTCCATCACTGTTTTAGAAGCCACTACTAAGCCTTTTTATTCTCTCAGACCAACACTTTAAAAATCTTTTTTATTATTTTGAATTATAATTAGTTTTTAACAGATCCAATATGGTTTATGGATATAACTCTAAGAACATAATGATATTCTCTTCCTCCCTCCCTCCCCCTTCCTCCTTCTTCCTTCCTTCCTCCTTCCCTCCCTCCCTCCCTCCCTCCTTCCCTCCCTCTCTCTCTTCTTCCTTCCTTCCTTCCTTCCTTCCTTCCTTCCTTCCTTCCTTCCTTCCTTTCTTTCTTTCTTTCTTTCTTTCTTTCTTTCTTTCTTTCTTTCTTTCTTTCCTTTTTGAGATAAGATTTTAAATTCACGTTACAGTAAAAAGGCTTAATACTTCACCAAATAAGAAGCTTAATGATTAAAAAGCAAAAAGACCCTAGTTTACTGGGAATGTAAACAACAGCAGTAGATGATGATTGAATGGAAAAGTGACCATTTCACCCATGTACAATAAATTTTAAAGTAATCACAGATCATTAAAACTATGATAATATATTCTAAACCATCGCTTTCACAAAGGTATAAAACCAAGTTTCATAAACTATTCTTGTAGTAATACACAGAGGAATTTCTTCCTTTTTTCTTTAAATCTTAGCTCCCACATATAAGGGAGAATATGCAGTATTTGTCTTTTTGTGTCAGACTGATATTTGTGGGTCAAATTTATAGCTAATTCAGCTGCATAGTTCCTCAGCTTTGAGTGAGGAAGGCCAAGATGTGTGACCATTTAAGAGAAAGGAAATGTAAAGGCATTGAAGTGTGCAGATGTAACTTGATATAAAGTTGTCCTACTGAAGCGGTGGTTAGATGAGGCCTTTTCCAGTTAAGAAGGGAACTAGCATCCAGATCCGGCACTGGCAAATCAGCCCATCCTGATGGATCTGAATGTAGTATCTTAATCTACTCATGGATTAGAGACATTTACCTACTAGAAGGTATTTTAGTGCTGTATTGATTGGCCCTTTGACTGAAATGACAGCGCTGAAAATTTAACTAAGTTTTTAGGGGACTTTATTAATTAAGTCAAATGAATTGTTTAACAATCAAATTATTGGAAAGACGGGGATGCTATAATATGAGAAAACAACCAGAACTGAGACACGTAAGATGTCAAAGTCTCATTCACATTCTCTCCCCCCGCCCTGCCTTCCCTCACTCCCTCCCAAACTCGTGCCTGGCCTTCTCTGTTCACAGGGGCTTCCTTTTTTTTTTTTTTTTTTTTTTGACAGACAGAGTGGACAGTGAGAGAGAGAGAGATAGAGAGAAAGGTCTTTGCGGCCGGCGCACTGCGCTCATCCGATGGCAGGAGCCAGGAGCCAGGTGCTTTTTCCTGGTCTCCCGTGGGGTGCAGGGCCCAAGCACTTGGGCCATCCTCCACTGCACTCCGGGGCCACAGCAGAGAGCTGGCCTGGAAGAGGGGCAACCAGGACAGAATCCGGCGCCCCGACCGGGACTAGAACCCGGTGTGCCGGCGCCGCAAGGCGGAGGATTAGCCTGTTGAGCCACGGCGCTGGCCAGGGGCTTCATTTCTGTATAACTGAAAAGTTGGTGTGTCCACATTGCTGAAAACATACTGTGCAGTACGGGTGATATTTCCACATTTTCTCTCTCACAGTGCTTTCTACTTCTGGGGAAGACTGGCAGACTTTCCTACCTTCCCACATCCTGAACTACAGAGAAAAGACTCATTGGCTAGTTGAGATCACATGTTCAGACAAGGACTAGTAAATTGTAGACAGTCATAAGAAAAAATGTTGGAGAAATGGAGAAGGGAAGCATCTCACAGAGTATTTACTTCATTGAGTTACCAAAGAATCTTAGTACATTTCAGATGATTGAACAAGAGAGAGGGAGAGGGGTTGAATTATGAGGGAAAAGAGGAACAAAAGATTTTATACACACAGATGTGAGGCACTTGCTTTTCCAGGTGGTCATGAATCTCTTCCCCACCCTCCCGCTCTGAAACTGAAGTTCACAACCAGAGGCCAAGAGGTCATCTTTTCTGCTCAGGAAAGCAGGCACTGGATGTTTTTTGCAGGGTGTCAGCTTTCCCTGACCAGCTCCTCCTGCAAAGCAACAGAACCATTTACTCTTTCCCACACCCTGGCATTCAGCAGACAGCTACCGTCCACTGCAGCAAATTGCAAATTGCACACTAATGAAAAACATATATGTAAGCCTTCAAACCAGGTTTTTTATTAAATGGCCACAGCACTGGTTGGTATTCATTTAAATTATTTACTGGATTTGTCTGTGGACGATGTGTGCATGTTTAGAGTTTCCTGTGCATGTCACGTTGTTACAGAATTCCAAGCTTACCACACCATTCTGTGCACTCCAGAATGCAGGCAGGCTTCTTCTGAATTTCAGGTGGGAGGATAGATGAGATTCTCAGTCCTTCAGAGTCAGTTCATCAGATGGAAAAAGAAGAGTGTCTATCCTAAGATGAATTCATTTTTTTTCTCACATATGATAAAGATTGGGCACCACCTAATTGAATAGCAATCAACTTTGAAAGTGTAGCATGCTCTGGTAGTCAGGAATTACCCAGAAAAGTTGCAATACAAAAGGCAATAGGCATTGAAATAGACCAGTGCGAGAGAAGTCTCTGCACTGGTCAGCACTGTTTAGGTGACATGAGAGGTAGTGGTGGACATGCACACAAAAGAACCTCATCTATAGGCCTGTGCCAAGAACAGGTGTGACACGGTACAGGGCCCAGCTGCAGACTTCTACTCTGAATTCTGGACCAGTTTGTTATGCATTTATTTAACTGTTAACCTTGGTCAAGATAATCACTTAAAAGGTTATAGATGTGAGGCAAATTACACAAAGCATACCAAAAAAAGCATGATGTGCACATGATGAATGAAAACCTTGTTGAAAGCAGAGGGCTTCTACTCCTCTCCGTAGGTTGTTAATATCCAGGCCTCTCTCTCTCTCTCTTTTTTTTTTCTTTAAGAAATTGAGCCCTTTCAAACACTGCGTGAATATTCCCGCCCCCTTCATCTCCAGCCATATCCATGTGTGTACTGTCTAGGGGCTCTTTCACCCTGCAGGTCTCACACTTCCAGCTGTCTCTGCCTGTATTTGGAATTATGGCCTTTGGATTTCATTTTGGCATTTGTATGTTTCTGCTCTTCCTTTGGTAGACAGAGAAATTATCTTGTTTGTGAGTAAGGCTATGTCTTTTTAACTTGTTCCATATTTATCTTTGCTGGATTTGAATAAGGAAGGGAACTCACAACTCCATTTTGACAAGAAGCCCTGGTTCACACTCTTACAACTACATCATGTACCCTTGGATTGTATACTTACTCTGCTATAATTCAGTCCATTCTTCCCATCTCATCTGCAAGGCCTGACTGTTAAATTCCTTGCTGGAATCTCATAGCATATGTCTACACCAGTACGTTCCTCTCTCAGTCTAGCAGTACCAGGAAGGGAAGAAATTAGATTCATTTGAATATTTTTTCCTTGGTCGACTAACTTACACTGTTTTCAAGCAGTTGTCACTTTCTTTGCTCATGCTATCAAGACATCTATTCAATAATTTATTTTAGATTTTTGCCAAGAATTAATAGCAATTTCACTGGGCGACTCCTCCTGAGATCTTTCTCAGCTCAGAAAGTGTATACTTAAAAATTTTTGAATTCTCGTTAATTCCCATAATTATTAAAACTACAAACTTGTGTCAGTGATCCAAAACTGGAAGGGAAGCTAAAATGTAAAGAAACAATATATAGATCAGAAAGATCTTCACAAGGTAAAATAAGTAGTATCGTGTTCAAAAAAGGGAAGGCTAACATTTGCAAACACAAGAGGCTCAGTAGAAGAGCACACACATTGGTTTGTAGAATGAGGATCATCACTGACTAGAATTATGAGATTTAAAATTCTTATAAAAATGGGATCCTATACTCACAGTTCTTTAATGTCTCCCAAGCTTGAAGAATTCTGTCTTTCCTTCCCATTGTATATAGAGTAAATGACATTTGTGGGGAGGGTGTATGTAGGTGAGTAAAATAGTTTTGACTATTCCTTGTCTTCTTATGCCCTTTCTTTTCAGAAATTCCCTTTTGCTACTTCATAGTAATTCTGCCCAGCCCCTGTGGTTCAAGGGAACTAATTATTTTCCCCCACCCACTGGATCCCTGGAAATGGGCGTTTGACCTAATCTGTTGGACCAGGATCCTTCACGCTCCTAGCTATTATGATTAGCACACAGATGTCTGTGAGATATGCAGCAGCTGCATCAGCCTTCCCAGGACCTTTAACTTGCTGGATTCAGCTGTGCCTAAAGTCTCTGGGTGAATTTTAAATTAATCCAGTGTTAAAAATCAAGAGAATTTGGGTTGAGGTGAGTGATTTGTCACTGAAAGATTCACCACCAATACTCAGCTTCTTACAAAGGAAATATTTCCTAACATTCAGAGCTGAGCAAGAATGGGGTGTCTTTCCCTAGAGGTTAACCAGTAGCAGGAGAATCATATCTGCACCAAATGCATTTGTCTACCACCTAAAGGTCACAGTACTCTGCTGATCTCCAAATCCTTAAGTTCTAGGTTATAGTTCTTCCTGCCAGTCCCAGTGGGACTCTACCTGGTGCTGAGGGATATGCAAGTCCATACTTTCTCCTGAATGAGAAGTAACGGATGGGGATGGTTGTTGCATAAGCACTATACCACTAAGTAGAGGTTTTTGAAGACATTATTTTATATTTTATATAATAATATATATAATATATAATAATGTATATTTATATAATAATATATTTATATATTCTTTATGACTCTGTACTTGATGCACTTTCATCTTAAGGAATAAAGATAGAACAAGTCAACTTTAAAATTGCTTTTCATAACCTGTTTTCCTTAAACTACATCTTCATCCCTATCCCATCTCTAGGGTTCAAAGATAGTTACTCTAATCCTCATTTCCATTGGGCCTAACTCTTTATTCACTTCAAACATGAGAAGTGATTGTTGGACTTTCTCAATCTTGAGTTTATCTAATTTTGCTGTGATTCTTACCACAGAGT